>CM038671.1:561690426-563075426 GCA_021605145.1 Aegilops bicornis
TCTGGCTTTCAGGGAAGCCAAGGCGGCTACAATCAACAAAGTGGTCAAGGGGACAAAGCAGAAGCGGTCGAGGATATCAAAGCCACCCAAAGCAGCCGAATGGTGGGCGGTACCATTTGTTTACTACTAATTTGTGCAAACGTGACCGTAAGGTTCATAAGAGGGCCGTGAATTCTGTTGAGCGGCGGTTCCGCTGTTATTTGAGGTGGTCGAGCAGCCCATTATATGGAGCAGGAAGATCACCCCTCCGGGTTGATAATCCGGGTCAGTTGGCCTTGGTGGTAGAACCTCAGGTTGGTGGATATAAATTCACTAAGGTACTCATGGACGGAGGAAGCAACATCAATATTCTCTATTATGAGACCTTTCGCTGCATGGGGTTGACTGATAAGGACTTGAGGACACCCAATACCGTCTTTCATGGAGTGGTGCCTGGTAAGTCGGCGTACCCAGTTGGCAAGATTGAGCTGGAAGTGGCCTTTGGAGATGAATATGATTCCAGAGCTGAGAAATTGACGTTTCAGGTAGTCAAAATCAGGAGCCCGTATCATACTCTGTTTGGACGGCCAGCTTATGCTAAGTTCATGGTGCGACCGTGCTATGTTTATCTGCAGCTCAAGATGCCGGGTCACAAGGGTACCATCACCGTGCATGGGAGTCGAAAGGTAGCCTTGGAATGTGAGGAAGGCGATGCGGCTTATGCCGAAGTCTGCTTTGTGCAGCCGAGGAGCTGAAGTTTTATCGTAATAATGTTGACCCGGCAGATATGACTTATTTAAAGAAGCTGACTACAGAGCATGACCCGACATTGAAGTTTAAATTGGCATCAAACAAAGCTTGTTGACTTTACTCGAGCGACTCTTCCAAGCAGTTCAAAGATCGCCGCCAACTTGGATCCTAAATAGGAAAGCGCTCATCGAAGTTCATCCGTGAGAACCGGGACATCTTTGCATGGAAACCTTCCGACATGCCGGGTGTTCCGAGGAACTCACGAGCACACTCTTAATATCGATCCAAAGTATAAGCCGGTCGTGCAATTTCTTCAACGGTTCAATGAGGAAAGACGGAAAGCTATTGGGGAAGAGGTCGCTCGGCTCTTAGCGGCTGGGTTCATTGTGGAAGTCTTTCACCCGGAGTGGCTGGCTAACCCGATGCTGGTACTCAAGAAGAATGGCACTTGGCGGATGTGTGTGGATTACACGGACTTAAATAAGGCTTGGCTGGCTGATCCCTTTTCCCTCCCCCGTATTGATCAGATCATCGATGCTACGGCGGGTTGCGAGCGTTTGAGTTTTTTGGATGCTTACTCTGGCTATCATCAGATCAAAATGGCAGTTAAGGACCAGGAGAATACGGCTTTCATCACTCCGTTTGGAGCCTTCTGCTATGTATCTATGCCATTTGGGCTCAAGAGTGCCCAGGCGACTTATCATAGATGTGTGCAGAATTGTCTCCACAGTCAAATTGGGCGCAATGTTCATGCTTATGTGGATGACATCATGGTGAAGTCCAGGGAGAAGGAAACCTTGATATCTGATTTAAAGGAGACCTTTGATAATCTCCGAGTTTATAAGATGATGCTTAACCCGGACAAGTGTGTGTTTGGTGTACCTGCAGGCAAGCTTACGGGTTTCTGGTCTCAAACAGAGGCATTGAAGCTAACCCGAGAAGATCAAGGCGATTACCTCCTTGGCTAAACCGGCGTGCATCAACGATGTTCAACGATTTGGCGGGTCGTGTTGCCGCTCTAAGCCGGTTAGGCGAGAAGGCCCCTGCTGTGTCGGATGATGAAGAAAAGCGGATGCTTTAAATGCAGGTGATGCTGCCTTTGAGGATTTAAAGAGATAGTTGTCTGAGCCGCCGGTCCTTGCGGCTCCCATTGATAGAGAGCCATTGCTGTTATATGTGGCTGCTAATGCCCGAGCCGTCAGTGTGGCCATTGTGGTGGAGCGCAAGGAGGCTGGCAAGGAGCATCCGGTTCAACGGCCGGTTTATTACGTCAGTTAGGTGCTCATTGAGTCCAAGCAAAGGTATCCACATTGGCAGAAACTTGTTTATGGGGTGTTTATGGCAAGCGGAAGTCAAGCAAGATTTCCAAGGTCATCCTATAAGCGTGGTAAGCTACGCCTTTGGGAGACATCATCCGTAGCAGGGGAAGCCACAGGGCGAGTCGCCAAGTGGGCCATTGAGCTTGGGCCTCATGGTTTGAAGTACATGCCACGTATAGCTATTAAGTCTCAAGCCTTGGTGGACTTTATCAATGATTGGACAGAATTACAGGCACCTGAGGAGAAGACAAATAACACATATTAGACTATTCACTTTGATGGGTCCAGGCAGTTGGAGGGCTCGAAATTTGGAGTCGTTTTAACTTCCCAGGGTGACAAATTTTGTTATGTGCTCCGGCTTATGTTTCCCTGTACTAACAATGCAGCTGAGTACGAGGCTTTACTCCATGGTCTCCGGATGGCTAAAGAGATGAATTTGAGCCGGGTAAGGTGCTTAGGTGACTCAGACCTTGTTGCTCAACAGGTGTCAGGCACGTGGGACTCCAAGGATCCCCTGATGGCGGCTTATCGTCGTGAGGTTGATGCGGTGGCTGGACACTTCAAGGGTTATCAAGTGGAGCACGTTGATCGGAGGAAGAATGAGGCAGCTGATGCTTTGAGCGGTGGGGTCTCGGCGTAAGCGGTGCCGCCTAATACCTTTCTTGATGTTTTGCATAACCCTTCATCAAGGTGCCTACTGAGGAAGGAAGAGCTAGCAGGCTGCATCTTGAGGCACACCGGTGGCAGCTCTCCACGTTATCCCAGATTGGACAATCCCATATTTGGCCTATATGACCCGGGGAGAGTTGCCTGAGGACGAGACCTTGGCGAGACAAATCATCAGGCGGTCCAAATCTATGACAATTGTTCATGGCGAATTACATCACCGCTTGATTATTCTTTGGGGCGTTTCAACGTTGTGTGTCGCTGCAGAGGGTCGAGAGATACTTCGTGAGATCCATGAAGGAGGTTGTGGTCATCATGCCGCTCAAAATCTCTGGTGGCCAAGGCTTTCCGTCATGGTTTCTATTGGTGACGGCTCATGCCGATGCGGAGGATCCGTCACAGACGTGACGGATGTCAAAAATTCTCCTGACGAAGCTCATGTGCCGCTCAAGAATTGAGGATGATTCCAATTACTTGGCCGTTTGCGATGCTGGGGGCTTGACATGGTTGGACCTTTCAAAAGGTCTAAGGATAAGAAGACGCACCTTTTGGTGGCAGTGGATAAATTCACCAAGTGGGTTGAGGCAGAGCCGGTTAGTAAGTGTGATGTAGCCACGACGGTTCAGTTCATGAAGAAGGTGATTTTTCGTTTTGGCTTTCCACACAGCATCATAACTGATAATGGTACTAATCTCTCCAAGGGTGCCATGGAAGAGTTCGTTCAACGAGAACATATCCGGCTTGATGTTTCAGCCGTTGCTCATCCTCAATCTAATGGTCAAGCAGAGAGAGCTAATCAAGAGATCTTGAAGGGTATCAAACCCCGGCTCTTGGTCCCCTTACAGCGAACTCCGGGTTGTTGGGTGGAGGAGCTACCCTCTGTGCTATGGAGTATCAACACAACGCCTAACAGATCTACAGGTTATACACCTTTCTTCATGGTGTACAGAGCAGAGGTAGTTCTGCCAAGTGACATCCAGCACGACTCGCCCCGAGTGGCGGCTTACATTGAGGCTGATAATGAAAAGGCTCGTCAGGATGCACTAGACTTGTTAGATGAGGAGTGAGACTTGGCAATAGCCTGCTCGGCGATATACCAGCAAGACCTGCGCCGCTATCACAGCCGCCGGGTTAGAAGCAGAGCCTTTCAGGAAGGCGACTTAGTACTCCGGCTCATTCAGGATCAATCTGATATGCACAAGCTATCCCCTCCTTGGGAAGGACCCTTTGTGGTCAGTAAAAATCTGAACAACGGGTCGTACTACCTCATTGATGTTCGAGAGCACAAAGACTCACGTAAGTCGGAGGAAGAGACCCGCCGGCCGTGGAACATAACTCATCTTCGGCCTTACTATACTTGAGCCACCGGCTCTCAAGATATATATATATATTCTTTTTTGGCAATGTATATATTATATAAAGCAATAAAGCAGGACCTCTTTTCTTTTCACCCTCAAAGGTTTATATATCTTTTTTACCAGGTGGTGGAAACAACCAATAGGGAGCGGATCATATCTGAATCCGGCTTTCCCTTTGGTCCGGTTTATGATCATATCTGAATCTAGCCATGGTCACTTGGGGGCTTCCTGTTCAAACATAGGTCGTATTCGAACCAAAGAGAACATAGTCACGATACCCAATTGATCGGTATCTTGCCAAACCCACTTGGGGGCTTCTTGATCATATTTGAATCATAGCTTAACCCTTTAGTCTGACGTGAGTCGTATTCGAATCAGTTTCATTAAACAACTCTCATGGTCACTTGGGGGCTTCCTGTTCAAACATAGGTCATATTCGAACCGAAGAGAACATAGATGTCGATACCCACTTGATCGGCATCGCCAAAGCCACTGGGGGCTATATGATCGTATTCGAATCTTAGCTTAACCCCTTTGGAACGGTTCACTTATCGTATTCGAATCAGAGGCCTTTGAAATTAGGTTTACTATTCATTATACTATGTAAGTATAAATGTTATTAAAGGCCAGGTCAACATTATATATGTCAACTCCCAGGAGTTAAATTAACTCTTGGATTTGGGTCACATAAGCCGGCGAGTATATACCAAATAAGATCGCAGGTATGCTATTGTGATCATAGTCATAAACCGGTTTTTATGTGATGTTTGGTTGTAGGACCTTGAAGTATGTCTAGAGGGGGGGGGGTGATTAGACTACTTGATCAATAAAAACCTAAACTTTTCCCAATTTTAGACTTTGGCAGATTTTAGCTATTTTTGAACAAGTCAAGCAATCTTCACACCATTCAAGCAAGCATGCAAAGAGTATATTGGCAGCGGAAAATAAAGCATGCAACTTGCAAGAATGTAAAGGGAAGGGTTTGGAGGATTCAAACGCAATTGGAGACACGGATGTTTTTGTCGTGGTTCCGATAGGTGGTGCTATCGTACATCCATGTTGATGGAGACTTCAACCTCGTGAGGGTAGCAGTTCTTGGCGAGTCCACGGAGGGCTCCACCCACGAAGGGTCCACGAAGAAGCAACCTTGTCTATCCCACCATGGCCGTCGCCCACGAAGGACTTGCCTCACTAGCGGTAGATCTTCACGAAGTAGGCGATCTCCTTGCCCTTACAAACTCCTTGGTTCAACTCCACAATCTTGTCGGAGGCTCCCAAGTGACACCTAGCCAATCTAGGAGACACCACTCTCCAAGAAGTAACAAATGGTGTGTTGATGATGAACTCCTTGCTCTTGTGCTTCAAATGATAGTCTCCCCAACACTCAACTCTCTCTCATAGGATTTGGATCTCAAGAAAGAAGATTTGAGTGGAAAGCAACTTGGGAAAGGCTAGAGATCAAGATTCATGTGGTTGGAATGGAATATCTTGGCCTCAACACATGATTAGGTGGTTCTCTCTCAGAACTAGTAAGTTGGAAGTGTAGGTTTGTTCTGATGGCTCTCTCCACGAATGAAGAGGAGGTGGAGGAGTATATATAGCCTCCACACAAAATCTAACCGTTACACACAATTTACCGAACTTGGTGGGACCGAATTATCAAACTCGGTCAGACCGATTTAGTAAACCTAGTGACCTTTAGGGTTTTCAGTGGGACTGACATGCATCTCGGTAGGACCGATATGGTTAGGGTTAGGGCATAACGTAATCTCGGTGAGACCGATTACACAAACTCGGTGAGACCGAATTTGGTAATTAGCTAACCAGAGAGTTGGTCAGGTAAACTCGGTGGGACCGATTTGCTCTTTTGGTGAGACCAAAAAGTTAAAAAAGGGAAACAGAGAGTTTACATTGTAATCTCGGTGGGACCGATTCGCTCTTTCGGTGAGACCGAAAAGTTACAAAAGGGAAACAGAGAGATTACAATCCCATCTCGGTGAGACCGAGATCCCTATCGGTGAAACCGATTTGCCTAGGGTTTGTGGCAGTGGCTATGACATTTGAACTCGGTGGCGCCAGATAGAAAGAATCGGTAGGGCCGAGTTTGACTTTGGGTTTAGGTCATATGTGGATGTGAGAAAGTAGTGGAGGGTTTTGGAGCATATCACTAAGCACATGGAGCAAGAGGCTCATTAAGCAACACCTCATCCCTCCTTGATAGTATTGGCTTTTCCTATAGACACAATGTGATATTGGATCACTAAAATGTAAAATGAAGAGTCTTGAGCTTTTGAGCTTGAGCCAATCCTTTGTCCTTAATATTTTGAGGGATCCACTTTCATCATCCATGCCATGCCATTCATTGAGCTTTCCTGAAATATTCATCTTGGAATAGTATTAGCTCAATGAGCTATATGTTGTTATGAATTACCAAAACCACCTAGGGATAGTTGCACTTTCAATCTCCCCCTTTTTGGTAATTGATGACAACATATAGATCAAAGCTTCGACAAATGATAATAAAATTGAAAAACATCGTTGCTTTGAGAAGTATGTGATAAGCAAGAGCTCCCCCTAAATTTGTGCGTATCTTAAGATTTGCTTTGGACTGCAAATGCACAAGAAATTAGGCTCATGGGTTACTCTTCCATGTCACATACATCTTGGTGGAGCGCTCAAAATAATAACGATTGAATACATGCACTCATCACCAAGCACGTTGAATGATCATATAAGGATAAATAGGATAATATCATAAAAGGCATAAGTGTAGCTTATGATCAAACACATGATCATCAATGTCTCACGAGGTAATGCATAGTATCTCAAGCAATCAAACGCAAAAAGTTCAACCAAGAAGACAAGAGAGAACAAAAGCAAATCTCTCTCTCTCGAAGCCTATGATCTATACATTTTTCTCCCCCTTTGGCAACCAGTTACCAAAAAGTTCCTAGAAAATGCATAGCACTATTTCGTCTCTCGTGCTTGGTCTTCCGGTGGTGGTGTAGACAGACTCCAAGGATGAACGATCAAGAGACATGGTAGGAGCTGAAGAAGTTGGAGCTGGAGCTGGTTGAGCTGGAGCTGTAGCTGGAGTCAAGAAGTGGCTCACGTGTCCGGAGTTGGCAATGCAGCTGACCTCTCGAGCTCTAGGCACTCCGCAAATGCATTAGTTGTCATCTTTCCCTTCCTCTCCTGCATATCATCTTGTAATCGCTTGCTCCCTCATCGATCAATCTCGGTCACTTTGACATCAAGATCATAGAATTTTGTTCCATGATTCTCTCCGTGCTCTCCTGGTTTTGAGTTAGGGTGTCCAACCCTTCTCAATCCGTAGAGTTGATGCTATTAAGTAACCAAGCTGCTCCTGCTTGTTCTTGAGAAAGTAGTCGATGCCTCTCGCTTGAGTTGGCATCTTTGCGACTTTCTCTTGCCTTGCCTTCTCCTTTCTCTCCCGAGCTTGCACCGATGTTGGTTCATTCTCGATCATGACAACTCGATTGTCCTCAAATTCAGGATAGAGAACCATGTGTTCCTTATCCAATAGATACTTTCATGTGCCCATCTTCGAAGTTTATCAACTCCACGAATCAGGGGCATAACCACAGCTCCTCTTCTGATCTGCTGCTGTCCTCTTAATTGTCTCGACTATGAGGCTCATGACCTTGAATTTCTGAGGCACATCAAAAACATGAAGCAAATTTATTGCATGCCCTCTAATCATGTTATGGTCACCTGATTTGGGCAATAGAGTATGCCTTAAGATCCAGCTTGATCGTAGGCAGCCCTGACAGAGAAAATGGACTGATCCAAACTTGAAGGTCTCAAGTGCATCATCTGGGATCTCCTTGTACATGTGTGACATAGAGTTATGATCCATTTTCTTCTTACCATAAATGCCCAGGTCATCCTCACTTTCCTTTGGGGCATTGATCAAACTTGCCCATTCCTCTATGGTAGACTGATATCTGGTTCCTTCTGACATCCACACTATCTTGCCATCTGGATAGAAATGTGTTGTGGAGTAGAATTGCATGATAAGTTCATCGTTCTAGTTGGTGAGCTTCTGCCCAACAAAATCAGCAACTCCACAAGCACTGAAGCTGTCATATACTCCAGGGTAGTGTTCTGCGTTCTCCTTCATGTAGGTCCAGTTGACCCATCTCACATCGCAAACTATGGGCTTCTTATCCAGCAAGATAGTCTCATAAAAGTCATGCTGCTCCTTGGTGTGGAACCTGTAATCCACAACAGTCCGTCTCCTCGTGGCATATGGATCTGACTCTCTCCATAGCCTCAACCCATTATCTCTCCCGATCTTCATGTTTTCAGCCACAGGATGAGCATCATTGTGGTCTGGGATCTTGGGTTGGAGCTTCCTTAGGACCTGCCCTGCTTCATCTTCTTGACTTCAATCTCGTGCATTGGGGCCTTGTTCTTTTCAGCTGCCGGTATGCTCCTGGTATTCCTCTTGGGTGCATTCTTGGGCTTGGGGGCAGCTTTGGGCTTGGAAGTTGCAGCCCCCTGATTTGATAGCATCACCCATCGCCTTTTGTGCCTTGGGTGCGTGCTCTGCAACCTCTTCTTTTTCTTCCTCTTCCATCATGGAAGGCTTCCCTATCACTCTTGCCATGGTCTTCTTGACCCTTTCTTTCCTTTTCTTTCCCTCTGCAGCAACATGCTCTTTGGCTTGAGATTCCAAAGAAGCTTGAGTAGACACTCTGGCTTTGGACATTGGTTGTCTACCTGCTGGCCTTTTGATTTTCAAACCAGGCTTCACTGCAGATGAGCTGAACTCCCTCTTGAGCACTTTCTTCTTGGAGCTTGCCTCATCCTCAACTGCCACGTAATCCTCATCCTCGCACTCGAGGTCTTCTTCTTTCTTGTCCTTGTGGCATCCTTGGGCAAATTGCTCGGAGTGCTTCGCTCCCCTCATCCGAGCTGCTTGAGGAACTAGTGCCCTCGCTCAATTGGATCTGCTCTTGATTTGTTCGCTATCACTCTGTCCGACATGCCGCTCAACCGATCACGACCACCGTGAATAGTTATAGATGAGGTAGAGTGGATGAGCATCACAAAATGCAGAGATTTGCAAAAGAATGATTCAAAAAAATCTTAGTTTTAGTTTCCCACTGAAAACATTTTGGATCTACCAATTTTCAAACTCGGTGATACCGAAGCAGTTTTGGAACCTAAACTAGTGAACTCGGTCAGACCGAGTCACAGTTCGGTGGCACCGAGACTGCTAGGGTTTCACAAAGTTCGAAATCGGTCACACCGATTAGCAATTCTCGATCGCACCGAGACTTACTAGTGCAATGGCATTAGCCAAATCGGTGGGACCGAGTTTTTCAACTCGGTGGGTCCGAGATGGTTTCGGCGGAAACCTAACCCTAAATTTTCGAATCGCAACTATTCTAAGGATTGAATTGACTGGATAGGAGTGATTCAATCGTGGCAAGATGCATAATGAACACAATGTGCTGAGAATCGGACGAGGAAAGCACTGTGATCGAGTTCATACCCTAGTTTGGCGGGAACTCGCTACGGCGGCAACGGCGGAGGAGAATTCCGTTGACGGCGGCGGAGACCAGCGATAGGAGGCAGCTGGCAACGAAGACGATGATCCATAGACCAAGTTGGTAGAGTGAGCTATGCGCAGGCGAGAAGATTCAGAGAAAGTTTTCCAAATTTTGCCCGTGCGTATATATAGCTCGACCCTATCGGTGTGACCGAGTGGTACAACTCGGTGGCACCGAGATGCAAAACTGTGAACAGTTATAACAACTCGGTGTGACCGAAAAGTACAAATTAGTTGCACCGAGATGAAAACCTAGATCGACTTAGTAACCTCGGTATGACCGAAATGGAGGAATCGATCGGACTGAAAATCACAAAGAAGTTTTGGAAGTTTATGTCTATGACGAATCGGGGACTCCGAGTGCTCCTCACACAGAGTGGTTCGAATCTGACTTGATCAAATTTTGTGATGTAGCATGAATAGATTTTGAGACGAGAAAAGCATAGATAGCTAGAGAAGGTTCTTAGGTATTCTTGTCCATCCACTTGGCCAAAGAAAGAAAATCCAAACAATCAAAGCAACAAGTGGATGTCCTCGAATGAGTAAAATATGCAACCAACATGCTCACACAGTAAGATGAAAAATGAAATATGTGACAAAGCATGCACAACTAATTCTAGCATCTATCAAACAATTGGCGATGACTAGGTCATCTATATATGAGTATATTGACTTAGGAGTCAAATGAGAACATTTGATCATAGGTCATACTCATCGCTTAAGCTCAAGTGGGGTTACCACTTTTACATAAAGCATTTATGTGTTCACATCATTAGAGTTGCTTTGACTCAATTCTTAGAGTTAAGCTCCCCTAGATGTGAGATCCCCTTAGAGGGATAAACTAACCTTGGGTTTTGTCACGATAACTTCATGTAGGTGTCAAGATGTGGATGCTCAATGTTGATGTAGATCGTTTGGAGCAATCCTTTGGAGTGAGTTGCACTTTCAATACCTACATGGGTTAGTCCCACAAGGAACAAACAAGAATATCCATAGACATAGAGTGATGCTCACACAAAATGATGTCCATGAAAACATTAGGTTACCTTGTCCCTTGCCTTACCAACATGAGGGTTTGTGACTCCTTGAACTAGTGCAAGATATGGAAGTTGATTGCACTTGTCCTTGCCATAATGATATGAGTGAAGAATGTTGGCGGAGTCACCCTCAAGAACTCTCTAGTTATTCTTCTTCCGGATCCACATCATCTTGATGGGAATCCTTGGTGTAGTAGTTGTACTTGATGAAGTAGAACTTGACGTAGTCTTGGGAACCCACTTGACCTAGGACTTAGGTGCTTCTTCAAATGCATCAATCTCCTCTTGAAGCATGTCCTTGCCTTTGTTCTTGTGGTCTTGTGGTGGAAGATCATCTTGTGCTTGTGTTCCCTTGAAGTAAGTAGGATCATACTTCTCTTGTTGAGGAACAAACTTCGTCTTGGGGTATTGATCTTCTTCCCACTCAACTCCATTGGCATTGAACTTTCGTTCAAAACCAACACCTTGATTCTTCCGGTGCCTTCCTTGCTTATGCATAATTTCCTCAAATTGCTTACTCCCGGCAAGACTCTTGTATACAGCTTTCCCTATAATTCCCTTCAATAAGCTGTTTTCTTGCTCAAGTGTAACTTGGCTAAGAGAATCATTAGTGGAATCAAGAGAACTACTAGAAGCAACAATATTGGATTTAGCATTGTTGTTGTTACTACTAGAAGAATATTTCTTGTTCTTGTTACTAGACTTGACTTGAGGCATGTAAGTAGATAAGAGTAAACGCTTGGCAATGTAAGAAGAACTTTTCTTATGAAGATCATCATTGATTGCCTTTAAGAACTCATGGTCTTGCTCAATATTGAGCTTTTCAAAGCGTAACTTCTCATGAGCCCTTAAAAGTTCTCGATGATCTTCGAAGATAGTTTCATGAGCTAACTTAAGAGTGTTTAGTTATTTAGTTAGAAGCTCAATCTTCTCCTTATCATTGTCATTCGTTTCAACTTGATTAGCATGATTAATTGACGTTTCATCATAGTATTCATCACTAGAGTTGTCACCAAGTAAATCATCATCACCTAGCAAGTCATCTTCATCAACATGAAAATCAACATACTCGGGGTGTTTTACCTTAGGACCTTTGGCCATGAAGCATCTACCAATTCCTTCATGTGGTGATTCAAATATGTCGTAGGAGTTAGTTGACACAAGTGCTAGACCGGCAACACCTTCATCTTGAGTGTATTCAGATCGGAGTGATAGCTTCTCTCGGAGTGATGGTCGGAGTCGGAGCCGGATACCCATTCACCAACATGAGCTTGATGTCTTCATTTTGTGTAGCTCTTTGATGACTTGTCCTTCCTTTCCGAATCCTTGCTTCTCCGTGAGGGTCTTCGGTCATAACGATCATCTCTACTCCTTCTCTCTCTCTTGGTGGTGATTCTTCTCTTCTACTTCTTCTCTTGGGAGAATCTTCTCTTCTTTTGTAGGGTGCCGTACACTCATTGGAATAGTGTCCGGGTCTCCCACAATTGTAGCAATTGCACTCGCGACTAGAAGATCTTTTGTCATTTTAGGATCTTGACATAGAGCTTCTTTCTTTGCTTCTACTCTTGTAGAATTTGTTGAAGTTCTTCACCATTAAGCTCAATTCTTCATTGAAGGTTTGTTTCTCACTTGATGATGTGGGGGCTTCACATGATGCTTTGTAAGCACCACTCGACTTGTTGTGAAGTTCCTCCTTATCCTTGAGTGACATCTCATGAGCAACAATTCTTCCAATGACTTCCGTAGGCTTGAGATCTTTGTAATTGGGCATCATTTGGATCAATGTGCACATGGTATCATATTTTCCATCCAATACTCTTAGGATCTTCTTGATGATGAATCTATCGGTCATCTCTTCACTTCCTAAGCCGCAATCTCATTTGTGATAAGAGCAAGCCTAGAGTACATTTCAGCGACACCTTCACCATCCTTCATTTTGAACTTGTCAAGCTGACTTTGGAGCACATCCAACTTGGATTCGCTGATTGAGTCGGTACCTTCGTGCATATCAATCAAAGTATCCCAAATTTCCTTTGCATTCTCAAGACGGCTGATTTTGTTGAATTCTTCGGGGCACAATCCATTGAAGAGGATATCAAAAGCTTGAGCGTTGTATTGCAACATCTTCAACGCTTCCGCACTAGCTTCACGGTTTGCTTCTCTCCCATCAAAGAATTCACCTTGCAAGCCAATACACACAGTATTCCAAACGGCGGGGTTATGTCCGAGAATACGCATTTTCATCTTATGCTTCCAACTAGCAAAATTAGTGCCATCAAAGTAAGGACCTCTACGATGATAATTTCCCACGCTAGACGCCATACTCTCCTAGGTTGTGAAACCAAGGCTATGACCACCAAAAGCTATGGAAATCAAAGCAAATGGAGACCAAAGCTCTGATACCACTTGTAGGACCTTGAAGTATGTCTAGAGGGGGGTGATTAGACTACTTGACCAATAAAAACCTAACCTTTTACCAATTTTAGACTTTGGCAGATTTTAGCTATTTTTGAACAAGTCAAGCAATCTTCACACGATTCAAGCAAGCATGCAAAGAGTATATTGGCAGCGGAAAATAAAGCATGCAACTTGCAAGAATGTAAAGGGAAGGGTTTGGAGGATTGAAACACAATTGGAGACACGGATGTTTTTGTCGTGGTTCCGATAGGTGGTGCTATCGTACATCCACGTTGATGGAGACTTCAACCCACGTAGGGTAACGGTTCTTGTGAGTCCACGGAGGGCTCCACCCACGAAGGGTCCATGAAGAAGCAACCTTGTCTATCCCACCATGGCCGTCGCCCACGAAGGACTTGCCTCACTAGCAGTAGATCTTCATGAAGTAGGCGATCTCCTTGCCCTTACAAACTCCTTGGTTCAACTCCACAATCTAGTCGGAGGCTCCCAACTGACACCTAGCCAATCTAGGAGACACCACTCTCCAAGAAGTAACAAATGTTGTGTTGATGATGAACTCCTTGCTCTTGTGCTTCAAATGATAGTCTCCCCAACACTCAACTCTCTCTCATAGGATTTGGATCTGGTGGAAAGAAGATTTGAGTGGAAAGCAACTTGGGGAAGGCTAGAGATCAAGATTCTTGTGGTTGGAATGGAATATCTTGGCCTCAACACATGAGTAGGTGGTTCTCTCTCGTAACTAGTAAGTTGGAAGTGTAGGTTTGTTCTGATGGCTCTCTCCACGAATGAAGAGGAGGTGGAGGGGTATATATGGCCTCCACACAAAATCTAACCGTTACACACAATTTACCAAACTCGGTGGGACCGAATTATCAAACTCGGTCAGACCGATTTAGTAAACCTAGTGACCGTTAGGGTTTTTTGTGGGACTGACATGCATCTCGGTAGGACCGATATGGTTAGGGTTAGGGCATAACGTAATCTCGGTGAGACCTGTCGGTGTCAAAACAGGCGGATCTCGGGTAGGGGGTCCCGAACTGTGCGTCTAGGCGGGTGGTTACAGGAGACAAGGGACACGATGTTTTTACCCAGGTTCGGCCCTCTCGATGGAGGTAAAACCCTACTCCTGCTTGATTAGTATTGATGATATGGGTAGTACAAGAGTAGATCTACCACGAGATCGAGAGGCTAAACCCTAGAAGCTAGCCTATGGTATGATTGTTGTTTGTCCCACGGACTAAAACCCTCCGGTTTATATAGGCACCGGATAGGGTTAGGGTTACACAGTCGGTTACAATGGTAGGAAATCTACATATCCAGACGCCAAGCTTGCCTTCCACGCCAAGGAAAGTCCCATCCTGACACGGGACGAAGTCTTCAATCTTGTATCTTCATAGTCCAGAGTCCGCCAAAGGCTATAGTCCGCTATCCTACACCCCTAATCCAGACTCCTCAGCTCCCTCGAACCAGGATTCAATGACGACGAGTCCGGCGCGCATATTGTCTTCGGCATTGCAAGGCAGGTTCCTCCTCTGAATACTTCATAGAAGATTTTGAACACAAGGATAGTGTCCGGCTCTGCAAAATAAGTTCCACATACCACCGTAGAGAGAATAATATTTACACAAGTTCAATCTGCTGACGTATTCCGCAGCGTGACATCACACCACGGCCAAGCCTTTATTCAAATCGTTTTTACTGTCCCACCTCAGCGTGTTTAGCGAGGCGGTTTCCTTGGCACGTCCTGTCAAAGCAGAGATCGTGTCCCCTTATTGCGGGATTCTCATCAATACGGGTGTGGGTAACCCAACCGCGCCATTGATTACGGCGCTTGGGAGATAAGCGAGTTTCATCAGGCCGGTGGGGAAGCATAGCTTTGTCCGTCCATATAAGGGGATAAGGATCCACCTTTTCACACATGCCTTCTTCCTCCTTTGCTTATCCATTTCACAAGACTCAAGCTCCAGCGCCCAAGTCCGCACATCCCACCTCAACCTTCTCCAACTATGTCCGGAGCGGGAGGCAAGTGGATGGCCTCCTCCGTCACGGAGGGGCACATCAAAAAGCTGTGGAAGGCCGGATACTTGTCCGACGACATCGCGCATCGGCTCCCCAACAAGGGGCAGCTCATCCCCACCCCCAGGCCCCATGAGAGGGTGGTGTTCCTCCCCCACTTCCTCTGCGGACTAGGGTTCCCACTTCACCCATTTGTCCGGGGGCTCATGTTCTACTACGACCTAGATTTCCACGATCTGGCCCCGAATTTCATCCTCAACATCTCGGCATTCATCGTCATGTGCGAGGCCTTCCTCTGCATCCAGCCCCACTTCGGCTTATGGCTGAAGACCTTCAATGTCAAGCCGAAGGTAGTGGGCGGCCGCCAAGCAGAGTGCGGAGGTGCCATGGTGGGCAAGATGGCCAACGTCCTATGGCTCGAGGGCTCCTTTGTGGAGACCATAAAGGGGTGGCAATCGGGGTGGTTCTATATCACCGAGCCGCGCGACTCCAAATGGGCGGCGGCCCCCGAATTCCGATCTGGCTTCCCTACACGGCTCACCTCATGGAAAGAGACGGGCCTGACGTGGGGTAATTTGGAAGAGCTGACCGGACTCCAAACCTGCGTCCAAAACCTGGTGGACAAGAAGCTCAAGCTTGTCAACGTAGTCTAGGTTGTGCTCATCCGCCGGATCCTCCCATGCCAGCAACGGGCCTTCAACTTGTGGGAGTTTGATCCGGCACAGCACCGAACCTTGAGCCGGCTCTTCGACACTACGTACAAAGATGCCTGGAAGGTGCTGTTCAAGGGCGCCGAGGCTGCCGCATCCGCTACCGAAGATCGCGGATTCAGCTTGCAGCATCAAGCCAGCGAGGTAAGCTATTTTACCCTTTACAGGACTCTTTTTTCATAGTTTGACTCTATGCGGGATCTAAAACTCCCTTACCTTTGACAGATCGCTGAAGACGTCCGGACAGGTTAACTGTCCGGCTCCCTTGCCAGAAGACCCAGCGGACGCCCGTTTGACGGGGCTGCTGGTTCCGGCACCTTACGTGGTGCCGGAGAAGAAGGCCAAGAAGAAGGCCACGGGAACTCGGAGGAGTTCCCGGCGCCAGGTGTTGTCGGACTCATCGTCCGATGACTCCGAGGCGGACTCCTCCCACGAAGACGAGGAGGAGGAAAAAGAGGCCTCTCCCGGCCGGAGAGAAGAAAAGGAAGGCCGCCTAATCGGGGAGGCCGGAGGGTCCAAGAAGGAAGGACCCTCCTCCGGACTACACCGCCAACGCCGACGACGGCGGAGAGGGGTGGCCACCAAGGACCAAGCCCCTGGCGAGATCGTAAGTGTCCGGACACCAGAATAACTCATGGCGTTCCATTTGTCGCACAACATCTTCTAACACCGAATATAACCATGCAGCCCCCCCAAGGACGGGCTCGACGATTCGTCGAGCGGCTCCCTGGATTCGTCGGAGGTGAATAGCACCTCACTTCCGACCGCCTCGTCTCCTCCCGCCGCGAATGACGCTGGGGTGGAGTCCCAAAAGGGGCCCAGCCAGGAGGAGGTGGCCATGGAGGCGCCGCAAGGCGACCTCCCGGACTCCGGGCGCAAAGGGGGTAAAGCCCCGAAGGGCTTCAAGTCCGGCCCTGTGCCGGACTCCGTCATCGAACCTTCAAGGTTCCCGAGTCCGTGGCGACCCTTCAGTAAGAAGGGCAAGACTGTGACGCCAATGACCTCCGTCCAACCGGAGGCACCGGATGATTTGATGGAGGCGCTTAACAGCGCTTCCATCGACGAGGAGCACCGCACTGTTATGAGTGTGGTGATCCAGAAAGTTCAGTCCGCCAAGAGCGGGCTGGTCAAGCCTCGTGCCAGCCTTCTAACAGGCTTTGAGGTATGTATTTAAGATATACAAAAATATTACCGCATAGACAGTAGCCCCTGATGCTCAGTTTGGTGTTCGGAAAGAAAAAGCCGAACTGAGGATCTAAAAAGATATAAGCAGGAGTCTAACATAAGTATGTCAATATGGGAATGCAGGCTGCGCTGCTGACCTCTGCCGCACTGACTGCGGAGGTTGATGCATTGAAGCAGAGCCTCGAGCAGTCCGAGAACGAGCTCGGACTTGCCAAAAGCAGCTCGAGGATAAAGAAGGTAAGTAATACCTTATGGGAGTATTTAAAAGATGTGGTTGCAAAAGATGACAGGAATAACGTGAATACTGCAGGGGCCACGAACGAGGTGGCGACCCTGAAGGAAGCGGTGTCCAAGGCCGAAAGCAATGCGGCCGCGGAGCGCACGGAGCAAGAGAAGCAGGAGGCGCGGGTGGCGGAGGTGTGGCAAGAGCTCCAGGCTCTCGTGGAAAAACACGAGAGTTTGGAGCGTGACTCAAAGACTCGAGAGTCCGAGCTCGCCTCGACCCTTGAGAGCGCCAAGGCCGCTAAGGCTGAAGCCCAAAAAGCCCTCTAGGAGATTGAGGCGATGAAGAAGATAGCGGCGGGTAAGGCATTCTATATGCAAAGCAATCATGTGAAAGTGAATTATCTGTTACTTACCCGAATCCGGAGCTCCAGGAGCATTCGCAGATCTGCCCTGCAGTGTGGCTGATGTTGCCGTATTCTACCGAGCCGAGGAGGGAAGCTCGACGGAGAAGGTGTTCTGGTCTCAGTATGCTGAGGCCGGACACCCGGTGCCCTTAAGCGACTAGTTGAAGCAACTGGTCGAGCTACATAAGGTGGCTGAACAGGCCATGAAAGGCCTCATAGTTCGGCTGTGGCCTAAGGAAGCCGTGCCTGGGAGCTACTTCGGGCTGGTGAGACGGCTGGTGGACGCTTGTCCATGGGTTGAAGTGATCAAACGCTCCGTCTGCATCAAAGGTGCTCGTAGGGCCCTTGCCCTTGCCAAGGTGCACTGGGGCAAGATGGACGCTGAGAAGCTTGTGACGGACGGACCACCACCGAAGAAGGAGCATCGCAAGCCTGAAATGTATTATGAGGGCGTCGTGAAGGGTGCCTGCCTTATAGCGGATGAATGCTCCAAAGATATAATTTTTTAGTAGACTCGCATTTGTTATCATGTACGCTGAAAACTTGTTCATATGCGCTAAGCAACACTTTTGAATTTAAAATATTACCTTCTGTGCGGCCGTGTATTAAATTTGAGAGATGGCGAAGTCGTCGGCTTCAAATTTCCCATGCCACGAAAGTGCCGGGTGTTCGGATAAACTTGAGCGCTCTTGTTCCCATTCTTGGGTCCTTCGAGGGAGGCGCTCAACACAACGAACAAGGCAACTGTACTATAATGCTTGAACACTCTCACATAGCCATAGAATTCTATAATTTTAAATTTCATGAAGCCCCTAGTATTCGAAGACCGAGTTCGGGCGCTATCCACGCTTAGGCGGACAATGCCGACTCCTCGCTCTAAGCGGCATAAGTCTTTAGGGACTCGAAAACCTCTCGAACAGCGACCGCTCTCGCCTCTATCATGACGGTCAGTTTTAGCTTTCTCACCGAGGTGCTTAACCCAGCTCAACCGGGCACAATCGCAGTGGTTCTCCCAGCTACCTTAGCCGATATAACGGATCATAAGGTACGAAAACATGGGAGCCGCAAACCCAACTATTGACCCAAGACATGATTCGAGTCGATGCATATAATGCTATAAGTTCGGGTGCCGCACTTGTGAAAGTGTTCGGACTTATCACACCATATTGTGGGGTACTTAAGCCCTCGGTGTATTGCCCGTACCAAAGTGTACGGTTGCACAATGTCATAAATGAACATATATATATATATAGAAAAAAGGGAATTCAATAATAGGCAGAAGCTATATATTGTTTATTCAAAAGGACTACAATAAGAGCAGAACTATACAAATAGTGCGATAAGCAAGGGACGGGATTTTTTAACATGTCCCCCTCCAGGGGTAAGCCGCGGGATGGTGTGTAAAACAGATATATTGCTCGTAATAGAGACCACCTGGACACTCGACGTAGCTTTATGCTTCTCTGGCTGTTGCATCGTGTGTTCGACGATTCTAATGATGGACAGGGCTTCGTGAGAACGGAGTCCTGAAAGTAAAAAAGAAAGAAGAAAAGAATGACACAATCGGGAGCCCCTGGTGCGGTTAAGCCGCATTCTGGGCATTCCATGGTCGTACCCTTCCCCTATGCCCATGGTATTTCCATAGCGTAATTATGTACGTGTAGTACTGGTTTCGCAATTTCGTGAGGGCTGGGGCTTGAACCGCATTGCTATGCATGCTCGGAACGTGCCAGGCGGTCTTGTTGTAGGTTACTCCGGGCGCGCTTGACGGTGTCCGGACGTTTAATAGCCGAACTCGAGAATTGCCTTAAGAGGCTGCTTTGTACTTCCGCCGCGAGGGCCGCCGTATGCTCCTCCGTCCGGAGAGCGTTCGGTGTTTCCATTGGCCGTAATGACTCCTCGAGGACCTGGCATCTTGAGCTTGAGATATGCGTGGTGCTGGCACCGCATTGAACTTTGCAAATGCAGTTTATCCGGCGAGGCGTGATAGCCGCTATGAACGGGACTATGTCGAAGATTAACTCCTCGCTTGAAGTTATCCGGGGATCCAAGACCACTTCAAGTGTAATCGAGCCTGCATATTGGCCTCTGCAGACTGGTATGACGCCTTTAAAGGTCGCCTTTGTGGGTTTAATCCTTGATGGGTCTATGCCCATTTTGCACATCAGATCCTGATAAAGCAGGTTCGAAGGTCAGCCGCCGCCGTCCATTAGGACTCGACCGAGGTGAAATCCGTCAATGATTGGGTCTAGAACCAATGCGGCGAATCCGCCATGGCGGATGCTAGTGGGTGGTCCTTCGATCAAAAGTGATCGGGCAGGAAGACCACGGGTTGAACTTTGGGGCGATCGCTCCATCGCATATCGTCCCTTAGTGCACGATTCCGCTCCCTTTTGGGTATGTGGGTTGCGTATATCATGCTCACCGTCCGCACTTGCGGGGAAGCCCTTCGTCCTCTATTGTTCGGCGGCCGGGCTCCTCCTCGTCATCGCTTATGCAGCCCCTTGTCATTGTTTTGACATTTAACTTGCTCGCTCGCTTGAACACCCAACAATCCCTGTTGGTGTGATTGGCTGGCTTTCAGGTGCCATGAATCGCACGAAGCGATCGAGTATTCGGTCCAAATTGGACAGGCCCGGAGTATTTCTTTTGAATGGCTTTTTCCGCTGACCGAGTTTAGAGCCTCTGAATCCGGCATTGACTGCCGTATCCTCAGAATTATTGCCATTAATGCGGCGCTTGTGCTTGTTGCGACACGACCTGCCATTGCTGTCCTTGGTATCCGAATTACAAGGGCTCTTGGTCATGTTGTTACTTCGAGCTAGCCAGCTGTCCTCTCCCGCGCAAAAGTGGGTCATGAGTGTTGTGAGGGCTGCCATGGATTTCGGCTTTTCCTGTCCTGGGTGCCGTGCAAGACACTCGTTGCGGATGTTGTGTTTGAAGGCTGCAAGGGCCTCGGCATCCGGACAATCGACGATTTGATTTTTCTTGGTTAGGAACCGTGTCCAGAATTGTCTGGCCGATTCCTCTGGCTGCTGAATTATGTGGCTTAGGTCATCGGCGCCCGGTGGTCGCATTATATGTGCCCTGAAATTGCCGAGGAATGCGGCTTCCGTGTCTTCCCAACAACCAATTGACTCTGGCGGCAAGCTGTTAAGCCAATGCCGGGCTGGTCCTTTAAGCTTGATCGGAGGTATTTGATGGCATGTAGATCATCACCATGGGCCATGTGGATGTGAAGGAGATAGTCCTCGATCCAAACCGCAGGATCTGTTGTGCCATCGTATGATTGAATGTTTACGGTTTGAAATCCTCGTGGATTTGATGATCCATCACTTCATCTCGTGAAGCATAGTGGGTGTCTTGGCGCCTCAGATATTATATCACGACGCAGCTCAAATGAGCTTTGTCTACTGTGTTCGGCCCGGCCGGAGTTGCCATATCCGGCGTGATGGTTATCGTCACGTGTCGTGGGGCGCCCACGCTATCTGTAGATCGATCTTGTTTGCCTTGCCTTGTCCTCCAATATATCTCGCAGGTCTGGCGCATTTCCCCGTGCCTTGGTATTTTTTGAGCGGCGCCGGGGTGCGGCTTGAGTTGATGGCCGAGAGGCCTCTCTGTCGCGGCCACGAGGTGGCCGGTCAGCCATATCATGCGCTGGTGATGTAGGTTTGGGTGCTTCCTCCTCTAATCAGGGTAGCAGCCTGCGTTTTGGGTAGCTCTTGGAGGGGCGCCCGAGTTCATACTCTTCGGCCGCAAGGACTTGATCCATCTGTCGACTAGCAAGTCTTGGTCAGCTCTAAGTCGTTGCTGCTTTTTCTTGAGGCTGCTTGCCGTGGCCCTTAGCCTGCGTTTGAAACGCTCTTGTTCGACGGGATCCTCGGGCACGACGAATTCGTCGTCGTCGAGGCTTGCCTCATCTTCGGAGGGAGGCATGTAATTATCGTCCTGTACCTCTCTCTCAGTCTCTCTCTCATGAGGGCTGGCTTCTCCATCCTCCTGCGCTGAATCATGCTGGAGGGGGTTATCTTCGCATCGTCCGGTGTTATTGTCTCCCGTGCCGGAACCACCGTTTTTGCTGTGGCGGGATTTAGAGCGGCGCCGCTGACGCCGACGCTTAGGCTGTTTCTTGCAGGGGTAATCCTCCGTTGTTCCATCGCCATTCCCATCTTTTGGGATGTCCACCATGCATATGTCGTATGACGAGGTGGCCTTCCAGTATCCTGTGGGCGCTGGTTCTTGGTCGTCTCCTGCATCGTCGTCCATACCATCGATGTCTTCGGAGTCGAAGTCGAGCATGTCAGTTAAATCATCGACAGTGGCTACGAAGTGGGTGGTGGGTGGGCTTTGAATTTCTTCGTCGTCCGCATCCCAACCTTCCTGACCATAATCCGGCCAGGCTCTCGATAGAGAGAGAGACTTTAGTGAATTCAGGATGTCGCCAAAGGGCGAGTCTTTGAAAAGATGTCCGCGGCGGTGAATTCCATGATGACGGCTAATCGGATTTGATTGGCGGGCGCGGAAGGCTCGGAGTCCGGAGAGGAGTCCGGCACCTTGGAGTCACGAAGCCGCCAAAGGGCCAGGGGTAGGTGTACGGCTCAATCGCCGTAGAGATCGCAGCCCCGAGGCGGTGTCCAGCCACCCGCCCTCGATCGGCGCAATCGGCTCCGAGCTAAAGGTCGAGCAGGCACCGGTGCGGCCTCCAGACACTATTTCGCGGCAGAGCTAGATCATGCCACTCGTGGCGGTCTTGGCGCGCTTGGCGTGGCTCAAACCCGTCGAAGATCAAGTCTCCACGGAGCCTTGACCCGTGTAGTTCAAGCTTCCAAATCGACACGGTGGCGGGCGTAGCTTTCAATCTGCTCCGGATGGCCAGCGAATTGGCCCTTGATTGCAAAGCCGTCGAATACGAAGATCTGTCCGGGGAGAAAAGTCTCACCCTGGAGCGCATCGTTGTCGATGATCGGAGGAGCCATCGGGCCTAAGGATGACGACACAGAGGAACTCTCAATGAAAGCACCAATTTCGGTGTCAAAACCAGCAGATCTCGGGTAGGGGGTCCCGAACTATGCGTCTAGGCGGATGGTAACAGGAGACAAGGGACACGATGTTTTTACCTAGGTTCGGGCCCTCTCGATGGAGGTAAAACCCTACTCCTGCTTGATTAATATTGATGATATGGGTAGTACAAGAGTAGATCTACCACGAGATCGGAGAGGCTAAACCCTAGAAGCTAGCCTATGGTATGATTGTTGTTCGTCCTATGGACTAAAACCCTCCGGTTTATATAGGCACCGAATAGGGTTAGGGTTACACAGAGTCGGTTACAAAGGTAGGAAATCTACATATCCGTATCACCAAGCTTGCCTTCCACGCCAAGGAAAGTCCCATCCGGACACGGGACGAAGTCTTCAATCTTGTATCTTCATAGTCCAGGAGTCCGGCCAAAGGCTATAGTCCGGCTATCCGGACACCCCCTAATCCAGGACTCCCTCAAGACCGATTACACAAACTGGTGAGACCGAATTTGGTAATTAGCTAACCAGAGAGTTGGTCAGGTAAACTCGGTGGGACCGATTTGCTCTTTCGGTGAGACCGAAAAGTTACAAAAGGGAAACAGAGGGTTTACATTGTAATCTCGGTGGGACCGATTCGCTCTTTCGGTGAGACCGAAAAGTTACAAAAGGAAGCAGAGAGATTACAATCCCATCTCAGTGAGACTGAGATCCCTATCGGTGAAACCGATTTGCCTAGGGTTTGTGGCGGTGGCTATGACATTTGAACTTCGGTGGCGCCGGATAGAAAGAATCGGTAGGGCCGAGTTTGACTTTGGGTTTAGGTCATATGTGGATGTGAGAAAGTAGTGGAGGGTTTTGGAGCATATCACTAAGCACATGGAGCAAGAGGCTCATTAAGCAACACATCATCCCTCCTTGATAGTATTGGCTTTTCCTATAGACTCAATGTGATCTTGGATCACTAAAATGTAAAATGAAGAGTCTTGAGCTTTTGAGCTTGAGCCAATCCTTTGTCCTTAATATTTTGAGGGATCCACTTTCATCATCCATGCCATGCCATTCATTGAGCTTTCCTGAAATATTCATCTTGGAATAGTATTAGCTCAATGAGCTATATGTTGTTATGAATTACCAAAACCACCTAGGGATAGTTGCACTTTCATTGGTTCATACTCCGGGTTATCAAAACTTTATGTAACCCCGGGTGCGGTAAATCGCCAAGGGAATTCTATTTTGTTTTATACACAGGATAAAGCAAGAAGAATTTTGACATCAAGGAAAGATCAACATAAGTGGAAGCACATAACGATGGCGGCTTACGAAAGTATTAAGCGCCATAAACATGCATGAAGGCATGACAAAGTTAAGAGGTTTTTTCTACCCTATTACAAGTCTCCCCGAGTCTGAATAATGAAGCATTGTTTTTTGCAAATTCATAACGCTTGCCGGTTCACTCCTTTGGTGGGCTTGATGGTTCCGGGTTATCCTTCTCCGCCTCTCCGTTGGTTGCTTTGTCCTAGAAGGTTGATGAGGCCCAGTCAATGCCTCTCAAGGCTTCAAACTCAGCTTCATCATCTATTAAACCGGCTGGGTCCACTTCAGGGGCAAAAGTATGCTTACGAGTTGGAGGGATCAGGCTGAATTGATCATATGGAGTGATTGGAATTCTCCGGTCTCGCTGTCATAGCCTGGAGAGTATTTGGAGAGGTCAGTATCGTTCCCAATA
This sequence comes from Aegilops bicornis, assembly GCA_021605145.1. Lineage (NCBI taxonomy): Eukaryota > Viridiplantae > Streptophyta > Magnoliopsida > Poales > Poaceae > Aegilops > Aegilops bicornis. The sequence continues at coordinate 561,714,819 of CM038671.1, forward strand.
AGGGTAGCCACGGGACGTATGACTTTGACGTGGGCGGTGAAATCATGATCATCAAATACGGTACCATCCTCCTTCAGACTCGGGTATCCAAGAGCAAGGTCGGCTGGGTCTAGTTCTGGAATCCATGCTTTTGCCTGGCTCAAGGCGGCTACGGCTCCGGCTCTTGAAGATGCCCGTCTTAAATCCTGGATCAGCTGAGGTAGCACAGCGAGACACTTCAGCACGTCTTGCAGAAGGTGAGGAGTGTTATTTAATAAGGCCACAACAGCTAAAGCACGTTGTGACCCGGTGTACAGCTGCTCCACTAGAGTGTAAACCACCTTAAGTTTGACCAGCATGTTCTGCTTGAGGTTGGTGCTTCTGGGGCTTGTGTGTTCACAAACATAAAGGTGAGCCGGAGTTAACGATAAAAGCCATAATCAAGGGAAGGATTGCAATGTTTGGAGTTGTGAACAATAGCTTACCGAAGATGGCTGAGACCATTTGAGATATATGACGCTTTAAGTTGGACAGCTTGGTTGTTTCTTCTGCAAGTGAAGCCTCTGCCGTCTCAGCCCGGGTCACCAGGGAAGCCTTCTCATCAGCCCAGATTTTCTTCTCTGACTCAAAATTTTTCTTCAACTTCTCTTGTTCAGAGATGCTGAATTCAAATTTGGAGTTGGCTTTTTGAGTTTCAAGCTCTTGAGTTGTCGAATGACTCTTCAGTCAGCAATCTCCGACTCAAATTGACGTATGGTGACCTGTATTGATACCGAGTTACGGTAAGAATCATGGTAAGGTATATTAAGTCCCAAGCACTTTACAAGTAAAGATACTTGACACTTGGGGGCTAATGCATGCTGAAGAATTTTTAATCTACCATGCCGGGTTATGCATATTAAGTCTCAAGCACTTTGCAAGTAAAGATACTTGACACTTGGGGGCTAATGTGTATCACAAGTTCAAAACTATCATGCTTTAACCGGGTTAATATATTCTCTTTAAACCGGAGATATCAACAGTAAGCACATTTCTAAGTCTACATCATATTTATTCATAAGAAGTAGACTTGGGGGCTGGTACAGTAGGTAAGATTCAGGAAAACAGTATAAGTTATACCTCAGATTTGTGTTGCATTTGTTTGACCATGTCAATTTCCAGGTCACCGCTATTATGCACTTGATTCAGATAGCCCGAGACTATATCACCAATGCTTAGGTGAGTATAATCAGTAATGTCCTGCTTGGCCTTTCGGCGTTCGACAAGTTCTTCCTTGGCGTTACATTTGGCAAGGACGATGAGGCCGCCCGGTTCAACAAAGCGGCTTTTCAACACTTCAACTTCCGGGTCAGTTGTTTTGGCCGGCTAGGAGCTTCTGGGTTATCGGAGCTATTGAGAATATCTTCAGCAGGCGGGTCAGAGGTTGGCATCGGAATGTCAGAAGCCGGTTCAGGCAGCTGAAGGGTGGAGCTGGTTGGAACAGACATACCAGGAGCCGGTTCAGCTACAATCGGGTCTTGAGACGGCTTATTCTTCTTTGCCCTCTTCCTGGGTTTCACTTACATGCTGTCAACAAAGGTAGAAGGATGAATATTAAAGCACGAGTAAGGTAAAAGACTAAGGTAACTAAAGTTACAGTACCCGGGAGCAGTTTTGAAAGCCGACATGTTTGATTGCATGGACTCGCCGGAGGAAGGAGAGGTATCCTGATAATTGGAGTAAGATGCATTGAGAGGTTGGCGAATTAAACCCGCCAAAGGAAAAATAGAACGCAAATCAGAGATAACCTCAGTCCGACGTTTCCTAGTTACGTCAGGTAAGTCGGAGGAGAGTTCTGCATCCTTCTTTGGTCCGGTCGCCTCCGGCTTTCAAACTGTTGTTGCCTCACTAGAAATTGAGGATCTTGATAAGCGAGCGGATGTGACAATCTTACTTTCCAGGTCACCTTTCGGATTTTTTGCTTGGGAAAAGGCTCTGAGTCGGAGGAAATTATAGTTACCTCTTCGCCAACCGCTTGGCTGTGCCCCGTATCCTCCTGAAAGGATGAAATGTCAATAAAGTAATGACAAAGGAGTTAAGCGAATCAGGGTTCACCTCCTCATCATCTGAAGAAGTGTCATCCAATTTGAGTAAATCGGAAGCGCTGGGTCTCTTCTTCTTTGAAGTTCCCGTTTTGGCAGCTTTCCTTTCGGTCTTCTTGGCTGTCCTCGCTTGTTTAGCAGCCTCATGGTCATACTGGACCTTCCAAAAATTGTCATCGGCCTGTGAAAAAAGATAAGAAATTATGAGTACAAGTAAGGTGTGACAAGGCTAGGAGTATTTATTAAGGTTGATGACTCATGCGAGGGTCGGGTTCTTCTTCTGAAGGAAGTAGGCCGAAGGCGTTGCTAGTTATTGTGCCCTCCTTCAGCAACGATTGGGTTGTAGCTTCCACCACATCATCTGGTAAGTCGTCAGGGCTATGACGCAGTGGATCATCCTTTTCGCCTGAATAGGTACACATTAAGCCGGGGCGGCGGCTTAACGGAAGTACTCGCCAAGCGACCCAAACTCGGACCAGATCAATACCGTTCAGGCCATTTACCAAAAGAGCTTTGATCCTTTTGATGGTAGGATTAAGAGGCAGACGCTCAATAGCAGTTAGCTTGTCCGCTAGCGGATGGTTGGACTCAAGGCGCAGAGCGCGGAAGCCGGGCAGAGGGCTTTCACTAGCCGGGAAGTGTCACCGCAATAGAACCACGTTTGATTCCAATCTTTCGGATGGCTCGGCGATTCAAAGCATAAGGAAAAGGCAGTTTCTCCGCCGCTGAATTGAGATACCGCCAAGTTCAAGACTGGGACTGTTGGCACGTTCATTCTGCCGGTTCAAGTAGAAAAGCTCTCTGAACAAAAGCAGATTTGGCTCCTCTCCCAGGTACACCTCGCAAAAGACTTGGAAATTGCAGATATTTGACACAGAATTGGGTCCAATATCTTGAGGCCTAAGGTCAAAGAAGTTCAAAACCTCTTTGAAGAATTTTGAGCCGGGAGGGGCAAATCCTCGGCTCATGTGATCCGTAAAAACTACTACTTCCCTTCTTTGGGTTGAGGCCTTTCTTGACGGCGTCAGGCACGATAAGACATGACCTCCTTCTTAGGCAGATGGCCAGACTTCACAAATTCAGACAGTTTACTCCTCGTGACTGTGGATGGGACCCAATTATAGGTCACAGGAGCCTTGTCCGCTTTAGGTGCCATGAAAAAATTGAGGCCTATGACAAAAATAAGAGGATCCGGCTCAAATTTAACCCGGAGGAAAATATTTAAAATTAGTCATGATGGCGGCTTAAGAAGGGGCCTAATGATATATGGATGACTATGCGATAAATATTAAGCCGCTACAGGTGTCAATGAGCAGTTAAACATATTTGACAGAGGCAGTTTTTTTCACTTCCGTGGAACAAACAAGTTTCACAAGTTTACATTGTTATTTTGGATCAAACAGACGTTCAGACAAGAAAAATTCTAGACCTAAAAAAATGGTGCGGAGAAGTTCATACATTCTACTGAGGATTCCTACAAAGAAAGAAGATCTGCTACTACTAAAAATGGATCCGGAACAACAACCGCACGAGATCTATGCTAGTACTGGATCAAACAAGCTACAACAGAGGCAAGTGCGAGGAACTAGGATGAACGATGAACTTTACAGAAGAACATACTAGCCCTAGCGTAGATCTATGGCGCAGAAAGGGGAAACACTTACTGCGGAGGATCTGCGGAGGAGGGAAGCTGCCGTTCTCTGGTCAAGTTCAGGTCGATGCAGTGGCCAAGCTCGACGGAGACGAGGTGCGCCGGCGGCGGCGCGGCGGAGCTCCAAAGGATGGGGGCGAGAGGAAGAAGATGCGGAACGAGAAGAATGAAAGGAGACCTAATCGGGTCTATTTATAAGGAAGGGCCACTAAAGAGCGCGAGAAACGAGGAGATAAAAGTTATTATCCAGCGGCCCCGATGCCTCGGTTTTTGGAACAGTTAGTAAAGGCAAAGATCCGTTGGAGGATACGATGAAATAAAGAATAAATTTAAGTAAGGATGACGTCACAGCGGGTTAACACGGATCCAAAAGATGACGTCGCGGCGGGTTAAAGAAAACCTTTGCACAGCCGGAAGACTGAAGATTTACTTCTTAAGGTATTTTAAGATTGACATGAACAGGTTCAAATCCATCTGGGGCCTAATGTTGGGGATATAACTATTTGTGTAAGTCGCCCAGGAGGGGCCGGGTTACACAAAGAAGACTCGCTAGATCGGAGCCTGTAATCAAGCGTGAAGATGGCGGTTCAATAAAGGGCTTAAGGCCCACAGGGACTTTAGGCCCGTTGTAGTAAATCGCCACCATGGCGTGACTCGTATCATAAGGTAGATTTGACTAGTCACCGAGCCGGACACTGTTTATAAGCCGGCCGGGACTCTGTAAGCCGCAGGGCATCAACCCGTGTATATAAGGGGACGACCTGCGGCAGCTTAGGGGCAGAAAACAACTGATCGAGAGCCGGGCATAGCGTATCTCGCTCCCTGGTCATCGAAACATCAAGCAATACCAACCCAACTAGACGTAGGCTTTCCTTCACCGCAAGGGGCGGAACTAGTATAAACCTCTCGTGTCCTTTGTCCCGATTAACCCCTTTGACCTTCCTAGTTGCGATGGCTCCACAACTAAGTCCTTGCGAGAGGACATCTGCCGTGACAATTCCACGACACTATTTATACCCCTGAACCTCCTCTTCATTCGTGGAGAGAGCCATCAGAACAAACCTACACTTCCAACTTACCAGTTCTGAGAGAGAACCACCTACTCATGTGTTGGGGCCAAGATATTCCATTCCAACCACATGAATCTTGATCTCTAGCCTTTCCCAAGTTGCTTTCCACTCAAATCTTCTTTCCACCAAATCCAAATCCTGTGAGAGAAGTTGAGTGTTGGGGAGACTATCATTTGAAGCACAAGAGCAAGGAGTTCATCATCAACACACCATTTTTTACTTCTTGGAGAGTGGTGTCTCCTAGATTGGCTAGGTGTCACTTGGGAGCCTCAGAGCAAGATTGTGGAGTTGAACCAAGGAGTTTGTAAGGGCAAGGAGATCGCCTACTTCGTGAAGATCTACCGCTAGTGAGGCAAGTCCTTCGTGGGCGACGGCCATGGTGGGATAGACAAGGTTGCTTCTTCGTGGACCCTTCGTGGGTGGAGCCCTCCGTGGACTTGCGCAACCGTTACCCTCCGTGGGTTGAAGTCTCCATCAACGTGGATGTACGATAGCACCACCTATCGGAACCACGACAAAAACATCCGTTTCTCCAATTGCGTTTGAATCCTCCAAAACCCTTCCCTTTACATTCTTGCAAGTTGCATGCTTCACTTTTCGCTGCTCACATACTCTTTGCATGCTTGCTTGTTATGTATTATGAATGTTAAACTTGTGCCTAAACTCCACTTAAATCTAAAGAAGTTAAAAACTGCAACTTTGGTACTTAGTGTCTAATCACCCCCCCCCCCTCTAGACACCTCTTCTCAAGATCCTACAGAAGGAAAGGGGGGCGCCGCCCCCCTCTCCTTGTCCTATTCGGACCAGAGGGGTAGGGGCGCGCGGCCCTGCCCTAGCCGCCTCTCCTCTTCTCCACTAAGGCTCACTATGGCCCATTAAGCCCTCGGGGGGTTCCGTAACCCCTCGGTGCTCCGCTAAAATCCCGATTTCACCCGGAATATTTCCGATATCCAAATATAGGCTTCCAATATATCAATATTCATGTCTCGACCATTTTGAGACTCCTCGTCATGTCTGTGATCACATCCGGGACTCCGAACAACCTTCGGTACATCAAAACTCATAAACTCATAATATAACCGTTATCGAAACTTTAAGCATGCGGACCCTGCGGGTTCGAGAACTATGTAGACATGACCGAGACACGTCTCTGGTCAATAACCAATAGCGGAACCTGGATGCTCATATTGGCTCCCACATATTCTACAAAGATCTTTATCGGTCAGACCGCATTACAACATACGTTGTTCCCTTTGTCATCGGTATGTTACTTGCCCGAGATTCGATCGTCGGTATCTCAATACCTAGTTCAATCTCGTTACCGGCAAGTCTCTTTACTGATTCCATAATACATCATCCCGCAACTAACTCATTAGTTGCAATGCTTGCAAGGCTTTAAGTGATGTGCGTTACCGAGTGGGCCCAGAGATACCTCTCCGACAATCGGAGTGACAAATCCTAATCTCGAAATACGCCAACCCAACAAGTACCTTTGGAGACACCTGTAGAGCACCTTTATAATCACCCGATTACGTTGTGACATTTGGTAGCACACAAAGTTTTCCTCCGTAAACGGGAGTTGCATAATCTCATAGTCATAGGAACATGTATAAGTCATGAAGAAAGCAATAGCAACATACTAAACGATCGAGTGCTAAGCTAACGGAATGGGTCAAGTCAATCACATCATTCTCCTAATGATGTGATCATGTTAATCAAATGACAACCCATATCTATGGCTAGGAAACATAACCATCTTTGATCAACGAGCTAGTCAAGTAGAGGCATACTAGTGACACTTTGTTTGTCTATGTATTCACACAAGTATTATGTTTCCGGTTAATACAATTCTAGCATGAATAATAAATATTTATCATGATATAAGGAAATAAATAATAACTTTATTATTGCCTCTAGGGCATATTTCCTTCAGTCTCCCACTTGCACTAGAGTCAATAATCTAGATTACACAGGAATTTCTAGTTGAGAAAATGTCACACATGGAACATGGTTTAAACTAATGTGTCTGAGGCGACGACGAACAGGGGGGGGGGGCACAGAGTGGACACTAAAAGAAATAGCATTCTCCCAAGTCCTAGCCCGAATTAATCCTCCTCTTATGACCCCTCCCGGGTGGCAGGGTAAGACATATATTAGTTAGCATTTGGCCTACTCGAGATGTCTAGGGGCTGGCTGCGGCTCCTTCGACGGTCGGGCGCGCCGTCTGTGGTGCGGCCCTTCTCCCTCCACCCTCCCTTGCGAGCTTAGGGTCGGCCCCCTCGAGCGGCGACCTTGGAGGTGTGGTTCTGATTTTTGCTGTGCTTGTGCTCACCACCACAACCCCCACCCCGGCAAGGGCGAGTCCTTCCTGACAGAAATGGACCCACGCCTCCTCTTGTGTCCATGGCTGTCCGGGGCGGCTCCGGGCTTGGTGCACCCGGGAGCTGCACTCCTTCCAGCTACCTTGGCTCGTCGACACCTCGGCGCCTCCGCACCCATACCCTGCTGGTGTCTTGGTTGGTTGTCCATCCCGGTGCATCTTCAATTCTGACGTAATCTAGGATCTGCGCCCCCTTCCAGATCCTTGGGCTCTATGACGCCCGACTTAATCGTGCACTAATCATACAGGAAAATACGCACGATCAAGATCAGAGACTCACAGGAAGATATCACAACACTACTCTAGAAAAAAATTAAAATAATACAAGCTTTATACTACAAGCCAGGGGGCTCGAATACACAAGACAAGAGTCAGCAGAAGTAACAATACCTAAGTACAGACATAAGTAAACAAGTCTGCCTTAAGAAGGCAAGAAAAACAACGACATCTGGATCGAAAAGGCGAATGCCTCCTGCCAGCTAGGAGCCTCCTATCTACTCCTGGTCGTCGACAGTATGCACGTAGTAGTAGGCTCCGTCGAGGTAGTAGTAGTCATCAGCTGGATCAGCTGGCTCTTGGGCTTCGTCATCTGATCGCCGCAATCGGGTAGAGGAGAAAAGGGTAGAAAAGCAACCGTGAGTACTCATCCAAAGTACTCGCAGGACTTACATTAGATCTATACTAAGTATGCATCAGTATCAAGGAAGGGGTTGTATCTATGGATTGTACTGAAGAAATGCCAGAATAGAAGGGAAGGCCTAGCCTAACGAAGACTAGCATCTTGCAACATTACAATAGTGTAGATTAGCATATTATAAGTAATAATTATGTTGTAGTAACGCCCAGAGATCCTTCCTCGACTCCCTGCGAGAAAGCAATCCCGAAGCCATCATATCCGTTTAAAGTCTTCAGTATCCAGTTCTAGTTGTATAGATCGGGATACAACTCCGAGCGTCTGTTACTGTGGACACGACTATTCTAATAGATTAACTTCCCTGCAGGGGTGCACAAACTTACCCAACACGCTTGATTAACTCCGGCCGAACACACTTTTTGGGTCATACCCGACCATAGCTGATCGACACACCATAGTCCTACGTAGGCTCAACAGAGAGGCCAACACGCCGGTCTACATCCTAAATGCAAAGGGTTGATGGGCCAATCATCCTTTGCAAACCTGCACATTGTGATCGTGTCCTGGAGCAGACCCACCCCCTAATACAAGCGTAGGTGGTTACCGTCCAACCGGGTGCGCGCCGCTAAACTACTGACGTCTGAGAGCTTTCCGAAGAATCGTAAGACATTGAGTGCCCATACTGTCGTGGTTTTGTCACGGCAGATGTCCTCATAAAAGGACTTAGTCGTGGAGCCATCGCTACGGGTTAACTTGAAGGGGTTAAAGCGGACGCAAAGACACAAGAGTTATACTAGTACGGCCCCTTCGATGAAGGTAAAAGCCTAAGGGGAGTTGTGATGGGATGGATGTGGTCTCGATGACTATGGAGAAAATAAGCTTCGCCTAGGCCTCGAGTTGTTGTTGTTCCGCCTTGAACCGCCCGGTCGTCCCCTTATATACACGGGTGACGCCTCGTCGGTTTAGAGAATCCCAATCTCCGGTTCATACTGTATCCGGGTTGGTCTCTCTCTATTCCTAACTTACAGTACAAGTTTACATACCAGGCGGTTTACGGCCATGTGTTCTAAACCGACTACAGGCCTTGGGCCCTTACTTTCATGCCTCTTGGGCTTTTACACCGTTGAACTACTGATAAAGTTAACCCGGCCCAGATAGGCCGGTTTACGCCCAGTAGTAATATCCCCAACACATACTTATTCATGTGTGGTGGTTAGTGCGAAAAGGCCAGAGGCCTACTCAGATCACATATCCAAACTATTAGTGTCTTGGGAGCGCGCGGAGACGATCAATGATCCAGGATCTGTGGTCCCATTGCCCTGTATCGCGGACTTACGGTAAGGGCCAGGAACTCCCGACCGTGCCGCGTAATTATCTCACGGGTACCCTCACGGTCAACCTGACTCCACATATCTTGCGGGTACCCCTCGGGGCCGACCCGACTTCAACAAGGTTCTGAGGTAAGTTCAAGGTAACCGTGTGTCTGTAACATCAAGGGTGAAACTCGAGGAATCACCCTCGATGGATTCCCATTCGATGTAACCGTCCAGGTGACCTTGGAGGAATCACCCTCGAAGGGTTCACAGTTGAGGTGTTGCACGAGAGAGTCGATATCGGGAGTGGGGATGAGGAATCGCCCTCAGAAGTCCACGACCGATCGGCTATACTACATAGGTATCATTAGGAGTGCGATACGAGGTATCACCCTCGGCTCTCGATACTAGCTCTACAGAGTCGTACATATAAGGGGGTGTCGGTGATGTGAGGGTGTCTCTGCACTTTGACCACATTGATCGAGTCACTGGTAACTGAGCAGGGAAACAGGGACAAGGGTGAGGGGTCACTGATGGATCACTAACCAACCTATATTAAGCATATAGGATAACACGTAAAGTATGAATAGCAGGTTACAAAAGCAGGCTATGCATCAGAATAGGAGCCACTGAACAACGGTAGAAAAATCTAATGCAAGCATGAGAGAGAAGGAACAGGCGATATAGGAATGATCAAGGGGTTTTTGCTTGCCTAGAAGCTCTACGGACGAGAACGGGTCCTCAACAAAGTAAACGATCACTAGATCATCATCGGTCTCGGGGTCTATCACAGTATCGGGGTCTACCGAAAGAGAAGTACTGAAGAAAAAAATAACAGAGCAAACAAATGCAACATAATGCATGACATGACAATACGCTGTGCTAGAGGTGACCTAATGCAGTGCTAAGTGTTAAAGACGGAGCGGGATATTTTCCCGTCTTTAGGCAGATATCGGGCTGACGATCCGACGGGGAAGATTCCATGTTTACTGTGATGGAGGCACGTGACAGGTATGTGGATAGCATATTCAGATTCGTCATATTTTTCTGAGCAACTTTCATATCTAAATTATTTTCATGTGAGTTATAGATTATTTTATATGATTTTTCAAGGATTTAAATTTTTTCTGTAATTACTGGAATTATTTTAATTCAAAAATAAACAGTGCAATAACTTTTTATACACAGCAGCACCTAGCCACTGTGCATGATATGTGGGCCTAGTGGGGCTGAGTTAGCCTGGTCAACTGACCAGTTGCGGTCAACAAAGTCAAAGGGGACCCATGGGGTCCCACCTGTCACTGATTGGGAGTGCCCAGTCAGCAGTGTTGACTGGTCAACTGACCAGTGGGACCCCATTGTTAGTGATAGTTTTATTTAACAGAATTTTATTAATGTTTTAGTAATCTAATCATTCCGTGGGGCTTAGTGTTAGTGGTTCATTTGTTGGGGGTTTATTTAACAACGTGGGCCCACACGTCATAGACCCAGGGGTTAACTAGTTCGCTAATTAGCACCTAACTAAGTGCCACATTGACGGTTAGCTGCCGGCACTAAGCAGGGCACAACGGGGGTCGCCGACAGGTCGATTCCGATGGCCGTTGGGTTCACGGGCGGGCGCGTCGGAGAGCTCGCGTCGCGGCGCGTCTAGGGGTGGCAGCGGGATGGTCGAAGGTGGTGCGTGGCGGCGGTGTTGTTGAGCTGGGCGGCAACGATGCGAGCGACTGTGCAGGAGCGAGAGGGCAGCGCGGTCGCGCGGGCGCACGTGCACGCGGGTCGATCAGCAGGCGGCGGTGCGGAGGTAGCGCACAGGCGGGGGTGAGGAGCAGGTGCGGGGCGTGGCGTACAGGGGAAGCAGCGGCAGCGCGAGCGCGGCCAGGCCACAGCGGGTGGGCGCGGGGGCGAGGCGCGGTGTGCGATCATGAGCAGCAGGAGCGGGGAGCGGGCACACGTGGTTCGCGGACGTGCGTGGGCAGCTGAGGGTGTCCTGGATTAGGGGGTATCCGGACAGCCGGACTATATCCTTTGGCCGAACTGTTGGACTATGAAGATACAGGATTGAAGATTTCGTCTCGTGTCCGGATGGGACTCTCCTTGGCGTGGAAGGCAAGCTTGGCGATACGGATATGAAGATCTCCTCCCATTGTAACCGACTCTGTGTAACCCTAGCCCCCTCCGGTGTCTATATAAAGCGGAGGGTTTAGTCCGTAGGACCAACAACAATCATACCATAAGCTAGCTTCTAGGGTTTAGCCTCTACGATCTCGTGGTAGATCAACTCTTGTAATACTCATATCATCAAGATCAATCAAGTAGGAAGTAGGGTATTACCTCCATCGAGAGGGCCCGAACTTGGGTAAACATTTTGTCCCCCGCCTCCTGTTACCATCCGCCTTAGACGCATAGTTCAGGACCCCCTACCCGAGACCCACCGGTTTTAACACCGATATTGGTGCTTTCATTGAGAGTTCCACTGTGCCGTCACCATAAGGTTTTATGGCTCCTCCGATCCTCGGTAACAATGCGGTCCAGGGTGAGGTCTTCCTCCCCGGACAGATCTTTGTATTCGGGCGGCAAGACCGCTGGCCAACTTGCTTGGCCATCCGAGCAGATCGAGAGCTACGCCCCGCCATCGTCGTTCGGAAACTTGAATTACACTGCCAACATCCGTGGAGACTTGATCTCCGACGGATTCGAGCCCATGCCAGGTGTGCCGCGGGATCACGACGAGCACGATATAGCTCTGCCATCGGACAGTGTTTGGAAGATCACACCGGCAATCACTCCGGCCCTCAATCCAGAGCAAATTGCACCATCCGAGGACGGGCGGGTAGACCCCGCCTTGGAGGCCGCACTTTCAGCGGCGATAGAGCCAAATACTGACTTTACCCCTCTCGAAAGCCGTGCTGCCAAACTATTGGATTCGACCCCGGCCACAGACTCCGATCCGCTTGCGCCCATGCCTATCGAATTCGTTTGGGCGCCGATCATGGAATTCACCTCCGCGGATATCTTTCAGCACTCGCCCTTCGGTGATGTAATGAACTCATTAAAATCTCTCTCCTTGTCAAAAGAAACTTGGCCGAACTATGTCCGGCTAGGATGGGATGCGGACGACGAAGTAATTCGCTCCCCACCCACCACCCACTTAGTAGCCACTGTCGACGATTTAACCGACATGCTCGACTTGGACTCCGAAGACATCGACGGTATGGACGACGATGCAGGAGATGAACAGGAACCACCGCCTACAGGCGCTGGACCGCCACCTCATCATACGATATAAATATGGTGGATACCCCCAAAGACGCCGCTCCAAATCCCGCCTTGGCAAAAACAGCGATAACTGCGCAAGAAAAAATAATACCCCGGTCGACTCTGGAAGAAACGACGACCACATAGACCCAGTGATAGAGCAGGGTGAGCCAGCGGACGGCGAACATAGTACGGAGCCGCAGTCCGACCACGGCGCCGCCGAGCGTCAAGCTAATCAACCCGTCTCCGGAGAGGAGAACAGTCCGGATGACGATGCACACATCATCCCGGAAAGGCACTTGGAGCAAGAGAACCTCCATAGAAGGCTTATCACCACTACGAGGAGTCTGAAGAAGCAGAAGCAAAGGCTCAAGGTCACAAGAAATACACTTAACGAGATGGAACAAAGTGCTCGACATCAGAGAAAGTAATGCAGTGGCGCCGCCACGAAGAGCTATCCCAAGCACAAGCTGCTGCCTGAATTCGACGATGAGGCCTTAGAGCCCCCACAGCCAAAAAAATAAAACAGCCGACCTGTCGGATCGACGATCTCATGGCCGGATATAAGTCAGTACACAATCCACGCGAGGACTCGCATCAAAAGGCCGACGCAACTAGATCCATCTACGGATCAAGGAAATGCGCTCCAGCGCACAACCAAAACCGAACACCACAACCGACCGAACGCCATGGTACATCTAAATACAGGGATGCCGCACACCCCCTATGTTTCGCCGATGAGGTGCTGAACCACGAATTTCTAGAAGGATTCAAACCAGTGAACATAGAGGCGTACGACGGGACCATAGACCCTGGGGGTCTGGATTGAGGACTTTATCCTCCGTATTCATATGGCTCGCAGAGACGATCTCCACGCCATCAAGTACTTGCCCCTCAAGCTTAAAGGACCAGCTCGGCACTGGTTGAAAAGCCTCCCCGATAACTCCATTGGAAGTTGGGAGGAGCTCGAGGATGCCTTTCGGGCTAATTTTCAAGGGACCTATGTCTGACCTCCGGATGAAGACGACTTAAGTCATATAATTCAACAGCCCGGAGAGTCAGCCCGAATGATTTGGAACAGGTTTCTCACTAAGAAGAACCAAATCGTCAACTGTCCGGAGGCTGAAGCCTTAGCAGCTTTCAAGCACAGCGTCCGAGACGAATGGCTCGCCAGACACCTCGGCCAAGAAAAACCGAGAACAATGGCAGCCCTAACAAGCCTCATGACCCGCTTTTGCGGGTAAGGATAGCTGGTTGGCTTGCAGTATCACCAGCGACCCAAGCACATCCGAAGTCAGGGATGGCAATGGAAAACCACGACGCAGTAAACACAAGTGCCAGAATAAAGAAGACAACCCAGATAACACGGCGGTAAACGCCGGATTCATAGGCTCTCGGCCAGGTCAGCGGAAAAAGCCTTTCAAAGGCAATAGGGATGGACCGTCCAGCCTAAACAAGATTCTAGACAAACTATGTCAGATCCACGGCGCCCCCGACAAACCTGCGAATCATACCCACAGAGAATGTTAGGTCTTCAAGCAGGCCGGCAAGCTAAACGCCGAACACAAGGGGCAGGATACACTAAGCGAAGACAAGGATGAGCCTCGCCAAAGAAAGCAGGGGACGTAAAAAATTCCCACCAGAGGTCAAAACAGTGAACATGATCCATGTGACGAAGAGGAGAAGCAAACATGCACTCTGAAACACACGAGCCCTAGAGCCCGTCACCCTTAAGTTCAACCCCTAGTTGGCCTGTCCGATCACTTTTGATCGCAGGGATCACCCGACAAGTATCCGGCACGAAGGATTGGCTGCTTTGGTGTCAGACCCAATAATAAATAGATACCATCTCACACGAGTCCTTATGGATGGCGGCAGTAGTTTAAACCTGATATATCAGGACACAGTCTGCAAAATGGGGATAGACCCAACAAAAATTAGCCACAGTAATACTACCTTCAAAGGAGTAATACCAGGCCCAGAGGCCCGCTCCACGGGCTCTCTAATACTAGAAGTAGTATTCGGTTCACCCGACAACTACCGAAGTGAAACGTTACACTTCGACATCGCTCCCTTCCGAAGCGGCTATCAGCACTACCCAGATGAACAACCTTCGCTCGTTTCAACGCTATACCGCATTATGCTTCTCTCAAGCTCAAGATGCCCGGTCCGCGCGGCACCATCACAGTTAATGGAAACATCGAGCATTCTTTATGCGCGGAAGAACGTGCGGCTGCTTTAACAGTCGAACACTAGACGGCCTCACCAACCAGAGCAAATGAACAGTCGTTAAGACCACGGACACGGTTAAACGAGTCCGGCACATCACCATATGTACTTGATATAGGTTTGGTGGTTGCACCCTTATAGACGGTACCAGAGGCTTCCCGTGTGTGAACAGGGCTACGGCTCAACTCTATATCTTGAATTTTAAACGGTTTATTTAGAGTAACCATTTTTTGCACGACAACTTTCAACTAAGTTCCTCTCTTTTACAGATGAAGATCGTGCTACACCCGTCCAGGATACGGCACAACGGAGACACAAGCGCAGACGTGCAGCAGGGACCCGTTCAGAGGTTTCTTTTTATATTAAGACCCTGCGTAAACCGTTTTTACTGTCTCTTGCTGTTCACATCCTCTGGATTCTCAGTACAACCGAGAAGGATGCTGACATTATTGGCATGTGGCCACATCAGAATATTGCACGTACCCGGACACTGTCACATCCCAGTTAGACCATGCATTAGTGTGTGCATCATGTTTAAATTTCATTTGAATTGGAAATGGGGAAGACAGGAAACCCCCAGAACCCCTCTTAATTCAACTAGGGTTTACTAAAAATTATTTCAATGAACCTGAAATGCCCTTCAAAATGTTCATCATCTTTGCTTTGGTTCGAGCCTCGCCAAAAGTGGTGCACCATTTTCTAGGTCAACCAAAGGTCTTTGAATTAAATCATAAGTATTTGAGTTTGAGCATTTCAAATTATATAAAATATTTCAAATGCTCAAATATTGCCAAACTAAAATGTTTCATGTTGGAAATATTCCAACAATGGACCAGGAGAAGTTTGGTGATTTTTGAAACTGTTTTAGTATTTTTAAAAACTCCACAAAGTTACAGAAAAATAGAAAAGAAAAAACAGAAGGAAACACTTACTGGCGCCACCTACCGGCCCACTGCTGCCCAGCCAGCAGCCAAGGCTACAGCTGCTTGGCCAGTAGCAGCCAGTGCTCGGCGGCGAGCACCGCATGGGTGCCACGCACTGTCGCCGCCTCGCCGCTCCCTCGCCCAGCCACGTGGACCGTCCTCTCTCTCTCCCGAACCCCGGACACCTCCGCTCCTCCCGGCTTCTCTCTCTCGCGCTCCCCGCCATGGCCGACGCCACCGCCGCCAAGACCATCGCCAGAGACGTGCTCCCGCCGTCCGTGCTCCTCCTCACCGTGTCCAGGAGCTCCGCCGCCCTCATCTTCGTCGAGCTAGCCGAGCCCCGCCTGCTCGAGCAGCCCGAGTCGACCGCACCGACCTCGCCCGAGTCCACCGTCGCCGGAGATCCCCTTCAACGCTGTCGCCGCTCCGGTCCTTCCCCGACCGCACCGAGTGCTCCTCCGAGTTCCCTGTGAGCTTAGCCATCTCCCCCTCCCTTCCTTCCTTGCTCCCGAGCTGTGTAGTGACCTCCCGAGCTCAACCAAGCACTCACCGCCCTTGAGCTCGTGCCGACGTGCTCCCGGTCACCCTCCGCCACCTCATGGTGTCTAACGACTCACCATGCTCCGTGAGCAACTAATCACCTACTCCCCGCACCTCTCCAGGCCCTCTAGCCTCGAGTTCGCCTTGGCCGAACTCCGGCGTGACCGCCTAGGTCGTCGCCGAGGCGCCGATTCCGCCGCCCAGAGCCCCAACCCACTCCACCAAGAGCTGCGGCTCAACCCCGGCTACCCATAGCCACCCTCCATGCTCGTTTGGTCGCCGGAATGGCTAAACGCACTTCCGCCGCCGTCGCTGCTCGCCGGAGGCTAGACGCCAGTGCAGCCGACGTGGGCGTTGACCACGGTGGGCCCCTGGTTGACTCGATGAGTCAATGACAGGTGGGGCCCACCTGCTAACTAAATAGGTTTAGTTTTAATTAAACTTTAACTAAACTAATTACCACGACACCTGGACCCACAAATCGGGTTTGACACAGACGTCTCCGTTGACCACGGCGTCATCTTTGGCGCATGGTCGACGCAATAAATCAATTATCGGATTTATTCTAATATAGGAAATTCGAATATAGTTCAAACTTCAAATATTCATAACTTTTAATCAGAACTCCAAATGCAAAGATCTATATATGAAAAATGATCAGAAAAATCCATTCTATCCATTGGTACAGGTTTCATGCATGATAAAACAAGTTAACCTTGCTGTTTAAGCAGAATAAGATATTACACCTTTAGGACTATTTAAATGAGCTAGCATTTGAATCTTTGATTCAAATGAGTTCATCCCTTTTTGTTTCAGCTTGCATTAGGCCAATACACATCCATATTGCCATGTCATAGCATGCATCATATTGTTGCATATTGCCATGTGTGTTTATTTTCGGTATGTCTTTCATGATAGGTTCTGCCTCCGAGGATAATCCCGACTATCCGTCTGAAGGGCAGTATCCTACCACCACTCCATCAGGCAAGCAACCCATTGATCATTCCGATACAAACCCATGTTCTCGCTTCTGCTCTTGTCTTACTGCATTAAGACAACGCGATTCAAACTGTTGTGTCTTTGCGGTAGTTGAACCCACTTCCTTTGCATGACCTGTCATTGCCACAAGAATTAGATGAAACCCACTAGTATGTGTAGGAGTTGATTGAGCCATGTTTGTGATTCCTACCATGCTATGCTTGCTATGCTTAGAGTTGTGTCGGGTCCGCTGATCGGGATGATGAACTGCAGTGAAAGGTTGTGTCGGGTTCGAGAGTGAAAGTGTTGAACACGTTTTGGTAAAGGTATCGATGAGAGGCCATGTAGGAGTACATGGTGGGTTGTTTCATTGAAGCCGTCCCTAAGAACGGAGATCTGTGTTTGTGATCCATGAAACAGTTACTACCACGCATTGGGCCCGAAACCAATGGACCCTCTCGGCTTCTTAACCACTCTTGTCCTCGGTCAGGGAGTTGCAAGTAGTTTCGTGTTTGTAGCATGCTGGCCGCATGCAACGCTGACCGTAGGGGTGGGTTGTGTTGCGGTAGGCACCGTGTTGATGTACCGATTCACCCGTTTGGTGTCTCGGGAACCCTGTACACATCGTTCGGGCCGTATGGGAAACCTCGGCGGACTCCTGCGGATGGAACCCGAATAGGCGATCAACTGGACTTGGGACTTGTGTGTTTAGGTAGGCTGTGGCCGACACCCACGTTGGGCTTCCGCTTGAAGGTTGCCGAGTACATGTCGTGTATGGCGGTAAGTGGTGAGCGTGTGTGAAGAAGTACACCCTGCAGGTTAATATGATCTATTCGAATAGCCGTGTCCACGGAGAAGGACTTAGGGTTACCTATATCAGTTCATAGACAAGTAAATGGATACTACTAAAAGCCTCAAGATAAGTGTGAGTACATGGATGGCCCTCTCGTGGGTGACGAGAGAGGATCCACAGTGGAGTATTGTGATGGTGATTAGTGGACTCGTGTGCGACAAATGCCTTTCAAGTGGTGTCACGTGGGATAGCTTAGCCAAGAGTCAAAGCTCGCTTGCTGCAAATAACTCCACCACCTTCTTGAGAATGTGCATGTATGATAGGATTCTATGGTAAGACTTGCTGAGTACCTCCGTACTCATGTTTGCTTAATTAATGTTTTTCAGACGACAACACTGCCCCTTCCGATGGGTTCTATGTAGACCTTGACATCGACGAGTGAACTAGCCACCCAAGTGGTGATCCAAGGCTTGTGAAGGGCCACGGTCGATAGAAAGGCTTCAACAAGCCTTCTTTCTTTTTAAAGTCTGTACTCAGACTAGTTTGCTTCCGCATGTGCTTGTATGTTGTATGACTTGAGTGTTGGGTCATGTGACCCCTACCTGTATGGATATGTTATGTATGGCTCTTCGGAGCCTTCTAAATAAAGTACTTTGAGTTGTAGAGTTTTGTTGTGATGCCTTGTTGTATTTATTCATATCTGGCATATTGCGTGTATGATTGAAATGCTTGATATGAGTGGGATCTGACAAACTAGTTGTTTATCCTTGGCAGCCTCTCATATGGGGAAATGTAGTCTCGTGCCTCTGAGCGATAGTAGTCCGCTACAGGCCGGTTCACCGGAGTCCTGCTAGCTCAGCACTACTGCTTGGACACTTGACTGGCCGACATGTGTTTCACTTCGTTCAGATGTCCTGCTTCGGGAAATGTCGCATGTGTTATTCGGAGTCCTGCCTAGCTTTGCTACAGCCCGGTTCACCGGAGTCCTGTTAGCCCAAAGTGTCTACAGCCCGAATCTATACGTTGATGACCGACATGCTCGATGTGATTCATGTATGCCTGTTCCCATAGGTTAGTGCCGCTTTGTTTTCACGACTAGCCATGTCGGCCCGGGTTCTTTATCATATGGATGCTAGCGACACTGTCATATACGTGAGCCAAAAGACGCAAACGGTCCCGGGCCATGGTAAGGCGACACCGTGGAATACCGTCGTGAGGCCGCAAAGTGATATGAGGTGTTACCGGCTAGGTCGATGTGATTTGGAATCGGGGTCCCGACAGCGTTGGCATCGAGCGGGGCTGCTGTAGGTTTGCTAAGCCAAACCGGTCGATGTTGAGTCTACAAATGCTTTAGTTATATGTAGGGAATTGATTGTGGGAGGAACGTAAGGCTCTTTTTACTCCTTTACCTTATGCCCTCCGATCCGAGTCATCCTCTTCTCATTCTACGTGGGTATAGGACTAGGCTCTCTTCTCTCTATCAGGTTCACGTGTTACTAATCCGTAGTAACTTATAGGATTGTTGGTTACATCCTCAGTTTAGTTTCTATTATTGTGGTATGCTACTAGTTGAACCAGAACCTTGATATGATGTTGTTGTGTGGCTTTGCAATCTGATTATGAATGTCTCAAATCTGTTTTTTTGAGCATTTACAGATGTTATGCTGCCCGATTTTTCCTAGAAATTCTAATGTCTTTGCATTGTGGCTGTGCTTTCAGATGGCCACCCGTCCCCAGAACCAAGTGGTTCGTCTGACCCGTTGCATTGATGTGTGTGGTCACACGGCAATGTTGGTTCGGTGATGGTCGAGACCGGTTACCGATGGTATCCTGAATATACCGTCGAGGAGCGGTTTAGGATTTTAATCAAAGCCAATATCTGTACGCAGTCAGGATTTATCCATCTTATCCGAGCTCTTGAACCGCTCCACTGTTCTTATGGACTTGGGATCACTATTGGGATGTCCGCAAGATGCAGCCTATTCAATGATGACGATTATTCGAGCGAACTGCCTTGGCATGCAACACCGATTTCCGCTATATGCCAAAGCATCCCTCCACAGGGCGCATGGTTACCTTCGAGGGTATGTACAGCGATGCATCCCATGAGAACTCACTTCTTCGCACCACCACGGAGATGCTTTGGAAGACAAGGACCGTGAAAACCGGGCCTTGCGTATGGAGCTCTTTAATGCCCGTGTCGATCACTTTGGGCTACTCGACTCGGTTTGCACCTGCCGTGCAAGCGGATACATGGACATGAGGGACTTGTACCCAGTGCGGGCTGGTCTGCCAGACTTATGGAGTGGCGTGAGGTAGGAGGCATCACTCCTCCTCGTGGGCCTCGTCTGCCGCCGTTTGTTGGACCACGTCCACATACGAGCCCCTTTGGTCCGCAAGCTCCACAGGATCGTCTGTTTCCGGATGATCATGTTCCACTTCCAGGCTTGGGTGGTGACTTCTATGAGGACTACTACGGAGCTGTCGAGTAGTAGTAGTATCCCTAGTATTGTAATAGTTGTATTTTCGCCGTCTGCGTGACTTGTGGAATATGACTTAGTGTGTATCATTCCTAAGTGTAGAAAAATAATGTATAGGAGTTGGAATGCTTCCGATGAGATGTAACGCCTTTCACTATAGTTGTACTCCGTTGGGCTTGTACTAGACTATGAATGGTGTGTATGACCGTTGGTATATATGTGGCAGTTTTATATTACCTTGTCATACTGATGAACATCTCTGCATTCCGTGTTATCCATTACATTCCGCACTTTCTTGCTAAATTCTGCCATCCTGGTTTAAACCATTGTTTTGTTTCCTAGGATGGTCAACACCCGCAACAATCCTGCCGCTCCGGCAGGCGTGAAGCAGCCGGAAATGCAAATCTGCCTCAACCGCCATCTTTGGCCGAGGTTATCTTTGAAGCGAGCATAATAAGCGTGAGACCAATCGCCCTCTTTGAGCGGATTGAGCAAAACACCGCACGCCAGCCAAGAAATGATTCGGTGTCACTCAATGACTTCCGTCAAAATTTGTATCCACCGAAGTTCAAATATTCCGTTGAGCCTCTCGACGCGGATGATTGGCTTCGCAAAGATCAACCACAAGCTGCGTTACGCTAACGTGGCTGAAGGCGATAAGGTTACTTTTGCTGCCTATCACCTCGAAGGCCCCGCTAGCCTTTGGTGGGAGAATTATGAGGCTATGCGTCCGGTTGGACAAATTACTACTTGGGCTGAATTTAGTGCCGCTTTCCGTGAGCATCACATCCCGTAAGGTCTCATGGATCGTAAAAGGGAGGAATTCTGCAATTTCACCCAAGGTAGGCCGACAAAGGATACTTACGGCCGCGAGTTTGGGAAATTAGCACGTTATGCTCCCCGAAGAAGTTTCTACCGACGCCAAGAAGCGTGCAAGGTTCCGCAAGGGACTTAGCCCGAGCTTCGTCGTGATCTCCGTCTGCATGAGTGCACCTCCTTTCCGGGTTAGTCAATAAGGCTATCGGTCAAACCGGGCAGTCGACTTTGAAGCTTCACGCAAGCATGTCCGTGACTCGATCTTCATCCGCCTGGATTTCGAAGCGCCGGGTTTGGATTCCAAATCTTGCTCTGCCACCCAGGTTCACCCCGAGGCCATCCTTTGAGGCGCCTCGCCCCAACCAACAATATGCTCCGCCTAAGACTTATGGAGGCCCATTGCTAATGCTGCTCCACGCCCCAATATGATAACTTGCTTCAAATGTGGAGAGACGGGCCACTACATCCGCGAGTGTCCCCAGAACAACCCCAGTCAGATCGGAAAATCTGTTGGCCGTGGTAAGCCAGCAGGAAAGGTGCTCAATGCTAAACCAGCTGCCACTGCTCGTGGCCACGTCAACTATGTTTCAGCTGAGGAAACCTATGAGGATCCCAACGTCGTTCTCGATGCGCTCCTTGTTAATTGTCATCCGCAATCGCTCTTTTTGATACTTTGGAGCATCTCATTCATTTATTTTTGAGAGCTATGCTCGATTGCACAACACCACATTCTCGTGACACGCACACCTCCATGGAAATTCAGACCCTGGTTCTAGATGGCAAACCTCTAGAATAAGTCATGGGAATGAAATTCTTGTCGACGAGTTAGTCTTTCTTGCTTCCCTAATAGCTCTCAAGTCCTCGGACATAAACATCATCTTGGGTATGGACCGGATGTCAGCCCATTATGCTAAGATTGATTGCTCTACTAGAACCTGCTCAACTCACTCATCCCTCGGGCAAGACAGGTTAATGTTTTAACTCGAGTGTCCAAGCGCCAGCTTTACTCCTTAAATGCCAATCCCTTCCGGACCTCGAAGATATTCCGGTAGTCCGTGATTTTCCGGATGTCTTTCAGAAGAACTGCCGGTGTTCCACGGCGGAGATGCCGAAGTTCGTGATAGATCTGGTTCCGGAACCGTCCCAATTTCTAGAAGACCTTATAAGATGGCACCCCTAGAACTAGCCGAACTTAAGAAGCAACTCGATGAGTCCTTGCAAAAGGGTTTCATCCGTCCTAGTTCATCTCCATGGGCTTGCCCGTCCTCTTCGTCAAGAAGAAGGATGGTACGGATCGGATGGTTGTGGATTACCGACCATCAATTTGGTCACTATCAAGAACAAGTGTCCGCTCCCGGGATCAACGACACCGTATGATCAGCTCATTTGGATCCTCGATCTTTTCAAGATGGATTTGAGGTTGGGCTACCATCAAATCAAAATCAAGAACGGGGACATTCCTAAAACGGCCTTTGTTACTCGTTATGGCCAATACGAGTACACCGTCATGTCCTCCGAATTAACTAATGCTCCAGCCACCTTCTCTCGGTTAATGAACTCAATCTTCATGGAGTATTTGGATAAATTCGTCGTGGTATACCTCGATGATATACTCATCTACTCCAAGAATGAGGAAGAACATGCCGAACATCTAAGGCTAGTATTGATGAAACTTCGAGAGCACCGCCTTTATGCCAAATTCTCTAAGTGTGAATTCTGGTTACCGTAAGTGACCTACCTAGGCCATGTAATCTCCGGCAAGGGCATTGCAGTCAATCCCGAGCGAAGTTCAAGCCGCCCTTGATCGACTCCACCTGAATCGGTCAAGCAAGTTCGAGTTTCCTCGGGTTAGCGAGCTATTGCCGCCGCTTTAAAATTTCTCTAAAGTTGCTAAACCTCTAACCGAACTCCTCAAGAAAGATAAGAAGTTCAAATGGACGCCACAGTGCGAGTTCAGCTTTCAGGAACTGAAAAGACGCCTGACATCTGCTCCCGTACTTGTTCCACCAGATTTTTCTAAGGACTTTATTATCTCATCGCGACGCCTCGCGACAAGGACTAGGTTGCATACTCATGCAAGATCGTCATGTGATTGCCTACGCTTCCCGGCGATTGCGTCCACATGAGGATAACTATCCCACACACGATCTAGAGCTTGCAGCGGTGGTTCATGCACTCAAAACCTGGCGACATTACCTTCTTGGTAATCGCTATGCGAAATTTACACCGATCACCAAAGTCTGAAATACATCTTCACCCAACCGGATTTGAATCTCGACAAAGACGTTGGGTCGAAGTTGATTACAGATTACGACTTAGGAATATCTTACACCCTGTGCAAAGCCAATGTCATGGCTGACGCACTAAGTCGCAAATCTTATTGTAACAATCTGATGTTACAACAAAGTCAACCATTTCTCCACAAGGAATTTCGTAAGCTTAATCTTCACATTGTTCCTCGAGGGTTCCTTTCCACCCTGGTGGCAAAACCTACCCTTACGTATCAGATCATCAAGGCACAGAAGGTAGATCCGGGAATTTCCCGCATCAAGAGAAACATCAAGAAAGGAGTCGCAGATTGTTTCTCCATTGATGAACAAGGTGTCGTGTTCTTTGGAGACCGTCTAGTGGTTCCCAAGGTGCGTAACCTAAGGCGTTTGATCCTTAAGGAAGCTCATGACTCTCCTCTCACCATTCATCCCGGTAGTACTAAAATGTATCAAGACCTACGCCAGAGGTTTTGGTGGACTAGGATGAAGAGAGAAATCGCTCAATACATTGCTAATTGTGACGTCTGTCGTCGAGTTAAAGCAGAGCATCAACAGCCTGCTGGTACCCTTCAACCTTTGGAAATTCCTGAATGGAAATGGGATAAAATCAGTATGGATTTCATTACCGGGTTTCCCAGGACCAAGAGAGGGAATAATGCTATCTTCGTTGTCGTCGATCGTCTTTCCAAAGTAGCCCACTTCCTACCCGTTCGTGAGAGTATAACCGCTAGCCAGCTAGCTGATTTGTACATCTCTCGAATAGTGTCTCTTCATGGTGTTCCACTGGAGATTAACTCAGACCGTGGAAGTCTCTTCACCTCTCGATTTTGGGAAAGTTTTCAAAATGCTATGGGAACTCGACTCTCTTTTAGCACCGCATTCCATCCTCAATCAAGTGGTCAAGTAGAACGAGTCAATCAAATCCTAGAGGATATGCTTCGAAGCTTCTGTCATCTCTTCGGCATGAATTGGGAGAAATGCCTTCCATTCGCCGAAGTTAAACTTATAACAATAGCTATCAAGCCAGCTTAGGAAAAGCTCCTTTCAAGTTCTTTATGGACGGAAATGTCGAACGCCTCTTAACTGGTCGTAAACCGGGAGAGACAACTCTTTGGCCGGATATGACTCGAGAAGCGAAGAGCAGGTTCGCGTTGTTCGTGAAAAATTGAAAACAGCCCAATCTCGTCAAAAGAGTCAATATGATCGCAAGCATAAGCCTATGGCTTATGAAATTGGCGAAGAAGGCTTATCTTCGGTTACTCCTTTGAAGGAACCCATCGCTTTGATATCAAAAGGCAAGTTGGCTCCTCGTTACATTGGACCCTTTCGCATTCTTGCCAAATGAGGAGAAGTTGCCTACCAATTGGAACTACCTCCGCATCTTTCCGAGTCCATGATGTCTTCCACGTTTCCCAACTCAGGCGTTGCTTCTCGGATCCTATCCGTGGAGTAGACCACGTAAACGCTTGATCTCCAAGATAACCTCACCTATCGAGAATATCCCGTTCAGATTCTTGATCAAGCCGAAGCGTACCACTCGGCGTCGAATATCAAGTTTCTAAAGGTTCAATGGTCAAACCATTCCGAGCAAGAAGCAACTTGGGAAAGGGAGGATCGTCTTCGACTTGAGTATCCCACCTTTTACACAACAGATTCTAAATCTCGGGACGAGATTCTTTTGAGTGGGGGTGAGTTGTCACATCCCAGTTAGACCATGCATTAGTGTGTGCATCATGTTTAAATTTCATTTAAATTTGAAATGGGGAAGACAGGAAACCCCCAGAATCCCTCTTAATTCAACTAGGGTTTACTAAAAATTATTTCAATGAACACAAATGCCCTTCAAAATGTTCATCATCTTTGCTTTGGTTCAGCGCCTCTGCCAAAAGTGGTGCACCATTTTCTAGGTCAACCAAAGGCCTTTGAATTAAATCATAAGTATTTGAGTTTGAGCATTTCAAATTATATAAAATATTTCAAATGCTCAAATATTGCCAAACTAAAATGTTTCATGTTGGAAATATTCCAACAATGGACCAGGAGCAGTTTGGTGATTTTTGAAACTGTTTTAGTATTTTTAAAACTCCACAAAGTTACGTAAAAATAGAAAAGAAAAAACAGGAAGGAAACACTTACAGGCGCCACCTACCCGCCCACCGCCTGCCCAACCCAGCAGCAAGGCCAACAGCTGCTTGGCTCCAGTAGCAGCCAGTGCTTTCGGCGAAGCACCGCATGGGTGCCACGCACTGGTCGCCGCCAGCCGCCTCGCCCACCATGACGTGGACCGTCCTCTCTCTCTCCCGAACCCCGGACACCTCCGCTCCTCCCGGCTTCTCTCTCGCGCCCCCCGCCATGGCCGACGCCACCGCCGCCGCACCATCGCCGTAGACGTGCTCCCCGCCGTCCGTGCTCCTCCTCACCGTGTCCAGGAGCT
The DNA here is from genome assembly GCA_021605145.1 of Aegilops bicornis. Classification (NCBI taxonomy): domain Eukaryota; kingdom Viridiplantae; phylum Streptophyta; class Magnoliopsida; order Poales; family Poaceae; genus Aegilops; species Aegilops bicornis. The sequence goes on from CM038671.1 coordinate 561,740,645, forward strand.
CCGCCGCCCTCATCTTCGTCGAGCTAGCCGAGCCCCGCCTGCTCGAGCAGCCCGAGTCGACCGCACCGACCTCGCCCGAGTCCACCGTCGCCAAGATCCCTTCAACGCCGTCGCCCGCTCCGGTCCGTCCCCGACCGCACCGAGTGCTCCTCCGAGTTCCCTGTGAGCTTAGCCATCTCCCCCTCCCTTCCTTCCTTGCTCCCGAGCTGTGTAGTGACCTCCCGGAGCTCAACCGCACTCACCGCCGCGGAGCTCGTCGCCGACGTGCTCCCGGTCACCCTCCGGCCACCTCATGGTGTCTAACGCACTCACCATGCTCCGTAGCAACTAATCACCTACTCCCCGCACCTCTCCGACCCCTCTAGCCTCGAGTTCGCCTTCGGCCGAACTCCGGCGGCCGCCTAGGTCGTCGCCGGCGCCGATTCCGGCCGCCCCGACCCCAACCCACTCCACCAAGAGCTGCGGCTCAACCCCAGCTACCCATAGCCACCCTCCGCGGCTCGTTGTCACCAGAATGGCTAAACGCACTTCCGCCGCCGCGTCGGGCTCGCCGGCGGCTAGACGCCGGTGCAGCCGACGTGGATGTTGACCATGGTGGGCCCTGGTTGACTCTGATGAGTCAATGACAGGTGGGGCCCAGCCCTGCTAACTAAATAGGTTTAGTTTTAATTAAACTTTAACTAAACTAATTACCCTGACACCCTGGACCCATAGTCAGGTTTGACCTGGACGTCTCCGTTGACCCTGACGTCATGCTGACGCATGGCTGACGCAATAAATCAATTACTGGATTTATTCTAATATAGGAAATTCCAGAATATAGTTCAAACTTCGAATATTCATAACTTTTAATCTGTAACTCCAAATGCAAAGATCTATATATGAAAAATGATCAGAAAAATCCATTCTATCCATTGGTACAGGTTTCATGCAAGATAAAACAAGTTAACCTTGCTGTTTAAGCAGAATAAGATATTACACCTTTAGGACTATTTTAAATGAGCTAGCATTTGAATCTTTGATTCAAATGAGTTCATCCTTTTTTGTTTCAGCTTGCATTAGGCCAATACACATCCATATTGCCATGTCATAGCATGCATCATATTGTTGCATATTGCCATGTGTGTTTATTTTCGGTATGTCTTTCGTGATAGGTTACGCCTCAGGGATAATCCCGACTATCCGTCTCAAGGGCGATCCTACCACCACTCCATCGTGCAAGCAACCCATTGATCATTCCGATACAAACCCATGTTCTCGCTTCGCTCTTGTTTTTACTGCATTAAGACAACGCGATTCAAACTGTTGTGTCTTTGCGGTAGTTGAACCCACTTCCTTTGCATGACTGTCATTGCCACAAGAACTAGATGAAACCCACTAGTATGTGTAGGAGTTGATTGAGCCATGTTTGTGATTCCTACCATGCTATGCTTGCTATGCTTAGAGTTGTGTCAGGTCCGCTCATCGGGATGATGAACCTGGAGTGAAAGGTTGTGTCGGGTTCGAGAGTGAAAGTGTTGAACACGTTTTGGTAAAGGTATCGATGAGAGGCCATGTAGGAGTACATGGTGGGTTGTTTCATTCAAGCCGTCCCTAAGAACTGAGATCTGTTTTTGTGATCCATGAAACAGTTACTACCACGCATTGGGCCCGAAACCAATGGACCCTCTCGGCTTCTTAACCACTCTTGTCCTCAGTCCGGGAGTTGCAAGTAGTTTCGGTGTTTGTAGCATCTTTGGGGGCCGCATAGCACGCTGACCGTAGGGGTGGGTTGTGTTGCGGTAGGCACCGTGGCCCGGTGTACCGATTCGCCCGTTTGGTGTCTCGGGAACCCTGTACACATCGTTTGGGGCCGTATGGGAAACCTCGGCCGGATCTCCTTGCGGATGGAACCCGAATAGGCGATCAACCGGACTTGGGACTTGTGTGTTTAGGTAGGCTGTGGCCGACACCCACGTTGGGCTTCCGCTTGAAGGTTGCCGAGTACATGTCGTGTAAACGGCGGTAAGTGGTGAGAGCGTGTGTGAAGAAGTACACCCTGCAGGTTAATATGATCTATTCGAATAGCCGTGTCCACGGAGAAGGACTTCTGGGTTACCTATATCGGTTCATAGACAAGTAAATGGATACTACTAAAAGCCTCAAGATAAGTGTGAGTACCGCGGATGGCCCTCTCGTGGGTGACGAGAGAGGATCCACGGTGGAGTATTGTGATGGTGATTAGTGGACTCGTGTGTGACAAATGCTTTTCAAGTGGTGTCACGTAGGATAGCTTAGCCAAGAGTCAAAGCTGGCTTGCTGCAAATAACTCCACCACCTTCTTGAGAATGTGCATGTATGATAGGATTCTATGGTAAGACTTCTTTGAGTACCTCCGTACTCATGTTTGCTTAATTAATGTTTTTGAGACAACAACACCGCCCCTTCCGATGGGTTCTATGTAGACCTTGACATCGACGAGTGAACTAGCCACCCGGTGGTGATCCAAGGCTTGTGAAGGGCCATCGTAGATAGAAAGGCTTCAACAAGCCTTCTTTCTTTTTAAAGTCTGTACTCGAGACTAGTTTGCTTCCGCATGTGCTTGTATGTTGTATGACTTGAGTGTTGGGTCATGTGACCCCTACCTGTATGGATATGTTATGTATGGCTCTTCGGAGCCTTCTAAATAAAGTACTTTGAGTTGTAGAGTTTTGTTGTGATGCCTTGTTGTATTTATTCATATCTGGCATATTGCGTGTATGATTGAAATGCTTGATATGAGTGGGATCCGAAAAACTAGTTGTTTATCCTTGGCAGCCTCTCATATGGGGAAATGTAGTGTCGTGCTTCCGAGCGATAGTAGTCCGCTTCTGACCGGTTCACCGGAGTCCTGCTAGCCCAAAGCACTACTGCTTGGACACTTGATCGGCCGGCATGTGTTTCACATCGTTCCTATGTCTCATCCTTCGTGGAAATGTCGCGGTGTTATTCGGAGTCCTGCCTAGCCTTTGCTACAGCCCGGTTCACCGAATCAAGTAGCCCAGTGCTACAGCCCGAATCTATACGTTGATGACCGACATGCTCGATGTGATTCATGTATGCCTGTTCCCATAGGTTAGTGCCGCTTTGGGTTCCACGACTAGCCATGTCGGCCCGGGTTCTTTATCATATGGATGCTAGCGACACCGTCATATACGTGAGCCAAAAGACGCAAACGGTCCCGGGCCATGGTAAGGCGACACCCGTGGGAATACCGTGCGTGAGGCCGCAAAGTGATATGAGGTGTTACCGGCTAGGTCGATGTGATTTGGAATCGGGGTCCTGACAGACACTTGGTGCTCATTTTCAAGGGCATTGCTTAGCCCGGCATATATTATAAAGACCGAATACCTTAGGGAGTGTTCCGCGTCGCGAGTTTGGCCTTATATGCATCAGCTCCGAATCATGTCTTTGGTCAAATGTTGGGTTTGCCCGGCTCCTGTGTTTTGCTACCTTAAGTTCCGCTCTATCGGCTAAGGCGGCACCAGGAGAACTACTGCGATTGTGCCCTGGTTCATCCGGACGAGCACCTCGAGAGAAAGCCGAAAACCGATCATGATAAAGTGCGAGACTGGTCAACCACTCGACGACCTAGCGGAATCTTCGGGATTCATCCGCATTAACGAAGGGCCGTTTCCCGGCCAGGCATGTACGCGCCCCGTATTCGGATGAGCGCGGAGCCACCAGGGGCAATATAGTAGCCCCACTGTCAAACTCCTATGGCTAAGTGAAAGTGTTAAAGCAATATAGTATGATTGCCTAGTTCGCTGTGCTATCACCTCCTTAATGGACCAAGACGTTGGATCAAGTGTGAACACGCGTTTTCTGCGAACACCCCCGCATTATATGCGTGGGGGCTGAAGCCGACGACTGCAAACTTTCAGGTTATATACATATATACATAAACGACCGCACATGAGGCATCATAATACTTTCAGGCAAAAAGTATAAACACAGCCTTTTATAACTCAATAAAACATTGTTTCCACAATGGGAATACATGTCATTAGAACATAATATTCTTCGAGCACTGAGCCTCTATTAAACGAGCGCCTTCAAGGACTTCTTCAAAGTAGTGCTCGGCAGCTACTTGGCCCACGGCCGAACCCTGGGTTGCAATAGTGGTGGCCTCCATCTCCGCCCAGTATGTATTGACACGGGCAAGTGCCATCCGCGCACCCTCTACGCACGCCGACCTCTTCATCGCATCGATGCACGGCACAGCACCAAGGAATTGCTGCACCAAACTAAAAGAACTGTTCGGTCTTGGCCCTTCCGGCCACAGATGATCCACAACAGACCTCATGGCAAGCCCGGACAACCTATGGAGCTCGGCCCACTTGGCATTTCTCTCGTACAACCGAAGCGGACGCGCTGGAGCATTGAATTGTGACCAAAACAGCTTTTCCACTTCATGATCTTTTTGTTCTTTGAAGTATTCGGCTGCGTCAGCAGCACTTGCTGCCAAATCCAGATACGCGTCTGCCGAACTCCATAGCCGATCAAGAGGAGCGTACGTAGGATCTCCGAACTTCATCCGCAGCATAAAGGGCTTCCCAGCCGCGATATCCCCGGCTTGGCGCAGCTCCTCCTTCATCGCTCTGATTGTAGAGCGGGCGTCCTTGGCAGCCACCATGGCCTTCCCCAGGTCCGTTACCTTCGCTCGACTTTCACCTTCAAGAAGCTCGTAACGTTCGACGGCTTCCTTCAATTCCACAGCCATCTTGGCTATCTTTTCCTTACTTTGGCAATGGGTAGCCTGTTCGGCCCTCAGCTCTTTGGCCGCCTTCAGAGCGGCCATATCACTATTCATGGCTTGTTCTTTGGCTCGGGCAAGTTCCGCCCAAGGGTCTCCACGGCCGCAGCTCCATCTGCAGTCACAGCATATTAAAGATACTGGCATTATTCTCCTCTTACTACGCGTTGATAACCGGAGAAATCACATACCTTGTGCCTCGTCAAGCCGCTTATTGACAAGAACGATGTCGGCATCTACCGCATCAAGTTGCCGCTTCAGCTCGGCACACTCACCAGTCCGGCTAGCCACCGGACCTTCCGCCACCTACATATGAAGGCGGATTGATTATTACAGAACTATGATCCTCTTGTTTGCCGCCGCTCGGACGGCAACCAAAGTCTCGAGAGGCTATCATGCGCATAGGGCACACCTAACATGTGCGGTACTGCCAAAAATACACACTATTTCACGTACCTCAAAACCTTTCAGCAGACTCATAAAAGCTTCATGCAACCTACTTTCGGCGGATGACATCCTCTCAATCACCGTACCCATTAGCTTACGATGCGCCTCTGAGATAGCCGCTTTCTCTAGCAGACCCTTCAGTGCGTCCGACCGCACACCAGACGGTGCCGGGCTCTTTCGGTTGCTCTCTTCAAGAGCTGGATACTGAGGATTTTGGGTGGTCAAAGAATTATCCTCTGGCCTCGCCGGATCAGGAGAAACCCTCCGCGAAGACACCTCGGGGTCGCCCGCCTCATGAGGCGAAATGGCAGGGGGAGGCGTCTCGCTCTCCATCATCTCCGGAAGAAGATCCCCCGAAGACGAACTCTGCCGAGAAGGGCTACGATCCGAACTACAAGATAAATGCTTGATTTATTTACCTCGAAATGTAATGCAGGATATCTTCACTATTAAGTACCCTTTTACTTACAGCTCGGTGGAGGGCTGACCCCCTTGCGGGCATTGTGCGGCCAGGGTACCCCCCGGGGCAGGACCCCCTGGCGAAGATTTCTTCCCCTGTTTTGAAACTATCTTTTCCGTGTCTTCAGAGGCGGTCCTCTTCCTTCCTTGGGAGAGGTGTCGGTGCCAAAACCGGCGGATCTCGGGTAGGGGGTCCCGATCTGTGCGTCTTAGGATGATGGTAACAGAAAGCAAGGGACACAATGTTTACCCAGGTTCGGGCCCTCTCGATGGAGGTAAAACCCTACTTCCTGCTTGATTAATATTGATGATATGAGTAGTACAAGAGTAGATCTACCACGAGATCATAGAGGCTAAACCCTATAAGCTAGCCTATGATGATTATGATTGTGATCGTGATCGTGATCGGCCTTCTAAGGACCAACATCTCCGGTTTATATAGACACCAGAGAGGGCTAGGGTTTACATGGAGTCGGTTACAAGGAAGGAAATATATTATCCAGATCGCCAAGCTTGTCTTCCATGCAAAGGAGAGTCCAACCCCGACACGGGACGGAGTCTTGAGTCTTGTATCTTCACGCTCCAATAGTCCGGACGAAGTATATAGTCCGGCTGTCCGGATACCCCCTAATCCAGGACTCCCTCAGTAGCCCCTGAACCAGGCTTCAATGACGATGAGTCCGGCGCGCAGTCTTGTCTTCGGCATTGCAAGGCGGGTTCCATCTCCGAATACTCCAAAGTAATTATCGAACATTGGAATCGTGTCCGGATCTGCAAGATGATCTTAACATACCAACGTAGAGAGAATGATATTTCACAAATGCAATCTGCTGACAACTTTTTTTAGACAACGTGATATGTCATTACGGTCGGGTCATTTCGAACCGTTTTTCCCACAACCAGCCACAACGCATATTGCGAGGCGGTTTCCTTGACACGTCTTGTCAAAGCAGAGATCGTGTCCCCTTATCACGGGATTCTCATCAATACAGGTATGGGAAACGCAACCGCGCCATCAATCATGGCACTTTGGAATTAAGCGATTCTCAACGGGCAAGTGGGGAGCTGCACCGCTTTCGTCGCCTCTATAAAGGGATAAGGGTTCCCCATTTTTACCCACGCCTTCTTCCTCCTTTGCTCACCCTTGCCCCCTTGAGCTCCAACGCCCTAGCCCAAGTCTTCTCCGCACAACTAAACATGTCCGGAGCAGGAGGCAAGTGGGTGGCCTCCACCGTGAAGGAGAAGCATAGCACGAATCTTCGAGCGGCCGGATACTTGGCCGCAGACATCGCGACCTGCACGGACGCCGGGCAGGTCATTCCAACTCCGGAACCTCATGAGAGGGTCGTGTTTGTCGCCCACTTCGTCCGTGGACTGGGATTTCCACTTCATCCCTTCGTCCACAGGCTCATGTTCTACTAAGGCCTAGATTTCCATGATCTAGCCCCAAATTTCGTCCTCAACATCTCGACGTCTATCGTAGTGTGCGAGGCCTTCCTCCGCATCAAGCCTCACTTTGGCTTGTGGCTACAAATCTTCTGCGTGAAGCCGAAGATCGTGAGCGGCCAGCAAGCGGAGTGCGGAGGGGCCATGGTGGGCAAGATGCCTAATGTCACCTGGCTTGACGGCTCCTTTGCGGAGATCGTGAAAGGGTGGCAATCGGGGTGGTTCTACATCACCGAGCCACGCGGCGCCAATAGGGCGGCGGCCCCTGAATTCAGATCCGGAACCCCCATGCGGCTCACCTCCTGGGAAAGGAAGGGCCTGGCCTGGGGTGAACCTGCAGAGCTGACCAGACTCCAGAACTGCATCAAGAATATGAAGGACAAGAACATCAATCTTGTCAACATGATCCAGGTCATGCTTGTCCGCCGGGTTCTTCCGTGCCAGAGACGGGTATTCAATCTGTGGGAGTTCGTCCTGGCCGAACACCAGACGCTTCGAAGGCTCTACGACATGACGCACAAAGGCGCATGGAAGGTGCTGTTCAAGGCCTCTGAAGTACCTCCCCCCACATCTGAGGACCGCAGTCTTCATGCCCCGTCTGGTGAGTTTTTGACTACCACAGATTCAGTTCTTCCTAACATATGCATGCGGAGTCTTAAGTCAATGTGTGTATTTGATCAGGATTATGTGGAGACAATGAGCGGATTGACTGTCCGGCTCCGCTGCCGGAAGGTCCAGCCGATGCTCTCCTGACGGAGATGCTAGTCCCGGCGCCCTACAAGGCACCGGAAAAGAAAGCCCCAGGGACCAGAAAGGGTCTCCGGCGTAAGGTCGTACCGGACGCCTCGTCTGAGGACGACGAGGCACACTCCTCCCCTGCAGGAGAGGAAGAAGAGGAAGAGGCCGCCCCATCCGAAGAGGATGGGGGACCTAGGAAGGCGGACCAGGGGGCCGGGAAAGGCCCCCGGCGCAAGGCCGTCATACCCACGTCGTCTGAAGACGACGAGGCGGATTCCTCCCGCGGAGGCGGGGGGAAACACGAAGAAGTTCTGCCTCTCTGTAATGGGGAGGAGAAGAAGAGGAAAGCCGCCACGGAGGGGGAGGCTAGGACGTCCAAGAAGGGAAAGGCGTCCCTTCTGGACTACTCCACCACCGCCGCTCACAGTGATGAAGAGTGGCTGCCCAGGGGGAAGCCCCTAGCGAGATCGTGAGTCTCCGCACTCTATGGTACTTTAGCGTGACTTTGTTTCATAGTCTTGTTATAACGCCGAACATATATGCAGCCCGGCCAGGGCCCATCCCGAGGTGTCGTCTTCGGATGGGTCTTTGAGTAATTCAGAGATGAACTCGCTCCCAACGGCCACTACTCCTCAGCCTGCGGACGACACGGAGGTGTTGTCCCAAAGGCTCCCAGAGCGGGGGGAGGTGACTCTGGAGGCGCCCCAAGGTGGAATTCCAGACGTCGGACACGCGGGGTTCAAGATCCCCGCGGATCGTGTTGATGAGAGCCATGATGGCCGGGCTCTCAGCCGAATACTGTTCCGGAACCTCCAACGGTTCCGGACTTAGGCGGGCAGCCCCTCGTTAGGGAGGGCGAGCCGTCCGTGCCGAGGACTTCCATTACGCCCGAGGCATCGGATTGTCTGCTGGAAGCGCTTCGTGGTGCTTCCATTGATGAAGAGCACCGTACTCTTATGAGTGCGGTGATTCAGAAGGTTTTGTCCGACAAGAGCGGACTAACCGAACCTTGCACTAGCCTCCTGACAGGCTTTGAGGTAAGTAATAAAAATGTGTGAAATTACCACCCGATAGGTGGTAGCCCCTGATACTCTGTTTGGTGTTCAGAAAGGAAAGCCAAACGGAGGGTCAATTATAATCCGCAGGAGTCTAATAATAGGTGTGCATGTGAATAAGCAGGCTGTGATGCTTGCCGCTGCTGTCCGCACAGCCGAGGTTGCCGGACTAAAACAGGACCTGGAGCAGGCGCAGGGAGAGCTCGACCTCACGAAGAGGCAACTCGAAGAGAACAAAGGTGAGTAATTCCCTGCTCTCATATAATGAAGAATAGGCAAAATTGGTTTTTTCTAACGACAAAGCATCGTGACTTTGTAACAAGGGCCACCACCGAAGTGGCGTCTCTGAAGAAAGCGCTGTTCGAGGCCGAGGACAAGGCGGCTCTAGAGCGCAAAGAGCGCGAGAAGCAAGATGCTAGAGTGGGCAAGGTACAGCAAGAGCTCCAGGAGCTCGGTAAAAAGTTTGAGTCCCTGGAGCATGATCTTAAGGTGAAAGAGGCCGAGCTAGCGAAGGCCCTTGCGGGTATGAAAGATGCCAAGGCCGAAGCCGAAAAGGCACAGCAGGAAATCCAGGCGGACAAGAAGATAGCGGCGGGTAAGACATTCTTTATGCAAAGCGAGCATGTGGAGGAGGCGTTTCTTTTACTTACCCAAATTCGGAGCTCTCCAGGGGCATTCGCAGATCTGCCACATAGCATATCAGATGCCGCAGAGTTCTACCGTGCCGAGGAGGGGAGCTCCACGGAGAAGCTGTTCTGACTGGGGCCGAACACCCAATGCCTCTGACCAACTTAAGCAGTTGGCTGAACTCCACAGGGCGGCCGAAGTGGCTTTGAAAGATTTCATAGTCCGGATGTGGCCTAGTGAGCCCCTGCCCACTAGCTACTTTGGTCTTATCAAGCGGATGGTAAATGCCTGTCCGCGGCTTGAAGTGATGAAGTGATCCGTTTGTATTGAGGGTGCCCGCCGGGCCTTTGCCCGTGCGAAGGTGCATTGGGGGCAAGCTGGATGTGGAGAAGCTGGTGAAGGATGGACTACCGGAGGGCAAGGTGCATCGCTATCCAGAGAAATATTATGATGGCGTTATGAAGGGCGCTCGTCTCGTGGCCGATGAATGTACCAAGGACACAGTCCTTTGAGTAAATGTACCTCTGTCGTTGTTGTAATATAAAGACGAAGTTTCTTGCGCTATGTAGCGCTGTTTGATTTAAAATATTACCTTCCGTGCGGCTGTTTATAGGATTCTGAAAGTAGGCCAGTCGGCTTCCGCCCCCACGTAACTAGTACCGGGGTGTTCGTGGAAAAACCCGGATACTCTTTATAGAAATTTTTGGTCCCTTAAGGAGGTATCCGGCGAAGCGAACAAGGCAATTGGACTATGCGGCTTTATAACTTTCACTTAGCTATAGAAGTCTACAATTTTAAATTTCGTGAAGCCCCTAAATTCGGAGGGCGAATTGGGCGCTATATACGCCTAAATCTGACGAGGCCGATTCCTCGCCTAAAGCTGAAAAAATCTTTAAGGATTTTAAGACCTCTCGAACTGCGACCAGCTCTCGCCGCATCATGCCGGTCAGTTTTCGGCTTTCTCTACTGAGGTGCTCATCCGGAAGAATCGGGACACAATCGCAGTAGTTCTCCCTGCGCTACCTTAGCCGATATAACGGAACGTAAGGTACCAAAACAAGGGAGCCGGGCAAACCCAACTATTGACCCAAGACGTGATTCGGAGCTGATGCATATAGTGCTATAAGTTCGGGGTGCCGCACTGTTGAAAGTGTTCGGACTTGTTTGGCCGCGTTATGGGGCACCATAAAAAGCCCCTGGCCAACCGATCGTACCAAGGTGTACGGGTGCAATATTAAATAAACGTTTGTAAGAAAAATGCGCAAATAGAAAGAATAAGCTGACGCTATATATTATCTCCCATTGATGAATAATACGTTTAAGCGTATGTTTACAATGGGAGCGTTTAAGCAGAGGTAAATAGGACTATTTAACATGTCCTATCCAAGGGCAGGCTGCATGTAGGTATATAAAATAGGTATAACGATCGTGAACATATTCCACCTGGGTATTTCCTTTTGTGCGCAAAGCCTGTTGCCTCCTTGGTTTTCTCTCATGTGTATGTCCGACAATACGGCTTTTCTGAAGAGGATGCCTTAAAGCAGTGCCCCGAAAGATAAAAAGGGAGGGTTATGAAGGTATGTTGCGATTATACCGCACTGTTGACTGAGTCACTGCTGCGCCTCCGCCTATGCCCATGGTATTTTGAGTGCGTAATTGAGTACGCCTGGCACGAATGCTGCTTTGATGGGGCTTGAGCGGAGGCCGGACTGCTAGTCATGCTCTTGGCGTGCCTGGTGATCCTGCTGCGGGGTGCTCCGGACTCGCTTGATGGTGCTCGAGGTTGTCGTCGCCGGATTGGTGGTTTGTTGGAGGAGGCTGCATTGTACTTCCGCCGCGAGGGCTGCAGTATGCTCTTCTGTACGGAGAGAGCGGTCCATGTTTCCGTTGACTGTTATGACCCCGCACGGTCCTGGCATCTTGAGCTTGAGGTATGCATAGTGTGGTACTGCATTGAATCTAGCGAATGCAGTTCTTCCCAGCAGTGCGTGGTAACCACTACGGAAGGGGACGATATCGAAGATTAACTCTTCGCTTCGGAAGTTATCCGGAGATCCGTAGACCACTTCAATGTTATAGAGCCCGTGCAGCGGGCCTCTACTCCAGGAATTACACCTTTAAAGGTGGTTTTGGTGGGCTTGATCCTTGAAGGGTCCATGCCCATTTTGCACACTGTGTCCTGATAAAGCATGTTCAGGCTGCTACCACCGTCCATGAGGACTCGCGTGAGGTGGAATCCGTCGATGATTGGGTCTAGGACCAATGCGGCTGAGCCGCCGTGACGGATGCTCGTAGAGTGATCCCTACGATCAAAGGTGATCGGACAAGCTGACCATGGGTTGAATTTGGGGGCGACTGGCTCCATCACATAGACGCCCCGTAGTGCTCGCTTTCGTTCCCGCTTGGGAATGTGGGTGGCGTAGAACATGTTGACCGTTTTCACCTGGGGAGGAAATTTCTTCTGTCCCCCCGTGTTCGGACGCCTGGGCTCTTCGTCGTCATCGCTATGCATCCCCTTGTCCTTGTTTTCGGCGTTTATTTTACCGGCCTGTTTGAACACCCAGCAGTCTCTATTAGTGTGGTTGGCTGGCTTGTCCGGGGTGCCATGAATTTGGCACGAGGGTTCCAGTATGCGGTCCAGACTGGACGGTCCCTGATTGTTTCTTTTGAATGGCTTCTTCCGCTGACCGGACTTGGATCCGCTGAATCTGGCGTTGACTGCCGTGTCTTCAGTGTTGTCACTGTTGGTCCGTCGCTTATGTCTGTTGCGCCGTGGCTTGCCGTTATTGTCACGAACATCTGAAATGCCAGAATGCGGCATAGTGCTACTGCGAGCCAACCAGCTGTCCTCGCCCGCGCAAAAGCGGGTCATTAGTGTCGTGAGAGCTGCCATGGACTTGGGTTTTTCCTGGCCGACGTGTCGGGCGAGCCACTAAATCCACAGATATTATGCTTAAAGGCCGCCAAGGCTTGACATCCGGACGATCGACTATTTGGTTCTTTTTAGTTAGGAACCGAGTCCAGAATTTCCTGGCTGACTCTCCGGGCTGTTTAGTAATGTGGCTCAAGTCATCGGCGTCTGGTGGTCGCACATATGTGCCCTGGAAGTTGTCGAGGAACGCGTCTTCCAGGTTTTCCCAACTGCCAATGGAATTTGTGGGCAGGCTGTTTAGCCAGTGTCTGGCGGGTCCTTTGAACATAAGGGGAAGATACTTGATGGCATGTAGATTGTCTCCGTGGGCCATGTGAATGTGGAGAAGGAAATCTTCGATCCATACTGCGGGGTCTGTTGTGCCATCGTATGATTCAATGTTTACGGGTTTGAACCCTTCTAGGAATTCATGATCCATCACTTCGTCAGTGAAGCAGAGGGGGTGTGCGGCGCCTCTGTGCCGGGCTATGTGGCTACGCAGTTCGAATTGCTCTGGGTGGCTGTATTCGGCCCGGCCGGACTTGTTGATAGTGTATCCGGCGTGACGGTCATCGTCGCGTGTTGGGGCACGCCCCCGCGATCCGTAGATCGATCTTGGCTGTCCTGCTTTGTTTTCCAGTATATCGTGCAGGTCTTGCCTATTGCCCCGGGCCGTAGTGTATTGGCGTGGGGGTGCGGGCTGGTGTTCTGGTTGATACGCTGTTTTATCTCGGCCACGAGGTGGCCGGTCAGCCGTGTGGCGCTCGAGTCCATATTCCTCGGCTGCCAGAACTTCAGTCCATCTATCTGTGAGCAGGTCTTGATCAGTTTGGAGTTGTCTTTGCTTCTTCTTTTGAGCTCCTCGCAGTGGCCATAAGCCGATGCTTGAAGCGCTCCTGCTCGACGGGATCCTCAGGCACGCCGAACTCATCGTCGCCGAGGCTGATCTCATCTTCGGAGGGGGGCATGTAGCTGTCCTCCTCCGGATATCCGTCCGTTGCCTGTTCATCTGGGCTGACCTGCCCGTCTTCCTGCTCAGCCTGTTCGAAGGCAGGCTGATCAGGTTTGTATTCCTCTTCGGCGCCATCCGGATTCTTTTCGTATCCTGGGCCGGTATTGTTGTGGCGGGGCTTGGAGCAGCGCCGACGATGCCCATGCTTTGCTTTTTCCCTGAGGGGTTATCCTCCGTTGCCTCTTCGCCGTTGGTTTCCTTCGGAGTATCCACCATATATATATCGTATGAGGAGGTAGCTGTCCACCGCCCTGTGAGCGGTGGTTCCTGTTCTTCTCCTGCATCGCCGTCGTCCATACCGTCGATGTCTTGGTCGAAATCAAGCACGTCGGTTAGATCATCGACCGTGGCAATGAAGTGGGTGGTGGGTGGGTCACGAATTCCTCCGTCGACTGCTTCCCACTCGAGCCAGACGTAGTTCGGCCAAGAGCCTCCTGACAAAGAGAGAGACTTTAACGAGTTCAGCACGCTGCCAAAGGGCGAGTCTTTGGAAGATATCATGCGGTGAACTCCATTCTGAGGGCCCAACCAGGTTCGGCGGGCTCAGCGGAGTGGAACCTACAGCCGGATACGAGTCCGGGGGTCCGGTGTCATAGGCTTCTTTGGGGGCAAGGCCTGTGTTCGGCTCTACCACCGATGAGTGTGCGGCCTGCGGGGCGGGATCCATCCCTCCGTCCTTAGGCAACGCGGTCTGCTCCAGATTTAGGTCCGGGTCTGCCGCAGGGATGACATTCCGAGCATTGTCCGACAGCAGTTCTAAGCCGTGCTCATCGTGACCGTCTGGCGCTCCTGGCACAGGCCCGAATCCGTTGAAGATCAAGTCTCCGCGGACATCAGCCGTGTAGTTCAGGTTTCCAAACCTGATCTGATGGCCAGGGGCATAGCTGTCGATCTGCTCCAGATGGCCAAGCGAATTGGCCCGCAGTGCGAAGCCGTCGAACACGAAGATCTGTCCGAGGAGAAAAGTCTCACCCTGGACCGTGTTGTTGACGGTGATTGAAGGAGCCATCGAGCCTTGCAGCGACAACACAGAGGAACTCTCAGCGAGAGCACCAATGTCGGTGTCAAAACCGGCGGATCTCGGGTAGGGGGTCCCGATCTGTGCGTCTTAGGCTGATGGTAGCGAAGCAAGGGACACAATGTTTACCCAGGTTCGGGCCCTCTCGATGGAGGTAAAACCCTACTTCCTGCTTGATTAATATTGATGATATGAGTAGTACAAGAGTAGATCTACCACGAGATCGTAGAGGCTAAACCCTAGAAGCTAGCCTATGCTGATTATGATTGTGATCGTGATCGTGATCGTGATCGGCCTTCTAAGGACCAGCCTCTCCGGTTTATATAGACACCGGAGAGGGCTAGGGTTTACATGGAGTCGGTTACAAGGAAGGAAATATATTATCCGGATCGCCAAGCTTGTCTTCCATGCAAAGGAGAGTCCCACCCGGACACGGGGCGGAGTCTTGAGTCTTGTATCTTCACGCTCCAATAGTCTAGACGAAGTATATAGTCCGGCTGTCTGGATACCCCCTAATCCAGGACTCCCTCAGGAGGGAATTTCAGATTCTTCTCCCCGGCTATCCTCCTTCGCGGAGGCGCTAACTCCTCCGGTTTGGATGAGCGGTGAGCGAGGGTCGCTTCCAGCCTCTTTATTCCCCCCTGTATCTTCCCATAAGGGCGCTTGATAAGGCGCGAGCTCCAGCATCCTGGCTAGTACAGGATCCGGTGAGACCTCGAGGAGGGGGGCCAGACACCTGATCATATTCGCCTTTGTTACCCAGTCCTGGCCAAAGAGCGACTTTTCAGAATGATGTCGTGATAAATAAAAAGACAAACGTGTTCGACTACGGGACTACTTACTTGGGTATCCGGGTAATTGCAGCTCAGAACCGCATCCTCGGTGGTGTCCGGACAAATTATTTGTGGTCCGAAGAACGATTGATACATCTCTTTGAGCGTCATACCGAGGAAGTGCTGAATAGCCCGCGGTCCCTCCGGGTTGAACTCCCACATGCGGAGGGGACGTCGTTTGCAGGGCAGGACTCGACGAATTAACATGACTTGCATTA
This sequence comes from Aegilops bicornis, assembly GCA_021605145.1. Lineage (NCBI taxonomy): Eukaryota > Viridiplantae > Streptophyta > Magnoliopsida > Poales > Poaceae > Aegilops > Aegilops bicornis. The sequence continues at coordinate 561,756,183 of CM038671.1, forward strand.
CCGTGGCCAGACTGATATCTCTCTCGAGGAGATCTCGGATGCGGCTCTACAATGTCGGCACATCCTTTACGGGCCCCCAGTCTAGCCCCTTGTTAATCCATGACGTCAGTCGTGGCGGGGGGGCCGAGCGAAAAGCAGGGGCGGCCACCCACTTGGTACCCCTGGGAGCTGTGATATAAAACCACTCCCGTTGCCATAAGCTGGGCACCTCCTGGAAGGAGCCTTCTGGCCATGAGGCATTGTCACTTTTCCTTATTACGGCACCTCCGCACTCTGCGTGCCACCCCTCGATCATCTTCGGCTCCACATTGAAGGTTTTGAGCCACAAGCCGAAGTGAGGGGTAATGCGGAGGAAAGCTTCACACGACGATGAGCAGCGAGATGTGGAGGACGGAGTCCGGAGCCAGATCATGGAAATCCAGCCCGTAGTAGAACATGAGCCCCCTCACAAAGGGATCTAGAGCGAGGCCTAGCCCTCGGAGGAAGTGAGAAATGAATACAACGCTCTCGCGGGGCTCAGGAGTGGGTATGACCTGCCCTCGAGTAGGCAACCTGTGAGAGATCTCGCCGGTCAGAAATCTGGCCTCTCTTAGCTTCTTGACGTCTTCCTCTGTGACGGAGGAAGGCATCCACCAACCTTGAAGGTTGGATCCGGAGATGGTTGAAGGTCTGCAGCGCCTGACCCAAGCCTGGGGTGTTGGAACTCGAGGTGGGGGGAGGATTCGATTGAGCACGAGAAGAAAAAGGGACATGCCTTGGCCTCTTTATAAAGGAGGTGAATATCAAGCGTCCTCCGCGTGGCCGTTTAGGACTTGCCTAGAATTGGGGAGTCATACCAACGGGCGCGATTGGGTTACCCATGTCCGTATTGATGAGAATCCCGTAATAAGGGGGACACGATCTCTGCTTCGACAAGACGTGCCAAATAAATCGCCTCGCAAAACGTGTAGTGGCAGGCTGATGGAGGAAGACGGTTCGTCATGACCAAATAGTGGCAATACGTCACGTTATGAGAAACGGTCAGCAGATTGGATTTTTGGAAATATTATTCTCTCGACGGTGGTATGTGGAACTTGTTTTGCAGAGCCGGACACTATCCTTGTGTTCAAAATTTTCCATGGAGTATTCGGAGGAGAAAGCCGCCTTGCAATGCCGAAGACAATCTGCGCGCCAGACTCATCGCCATTGAAGCTTGGTTCAGGGGCTACTGAGGGAGTCCTGGATTAGGGGGTATCCGGACAGCTGGACTATATCCTTTGGCCGGACTGTTGGACTATGAAGATACAGGATTGAAGACTTCGTCCCGTGTCCGGATGGGACTCTCCTTGGCGTGGAAGGCAAGCTTGGCGATACAGATATGAAGATCTCCTCCCATTGTAACCGACTCTGTGTAACCCCTAGCCCTCCGGTGTCTATATAAACCGGAGGCTTTAGTCCGTAGGACCAACAACAATCATACCATAGGCTAGCTTCTAGGGTTTAGCCTCTATGATCTCGTGGTAGATCAACTCTTGTAATACTCATATCATCAAGATCAATCAAGCAGGAAGTAGGGTATTACCTCCATCGAGAGGGCCCGAACCTGGGTAAACATTGTGTCCCCGCCTCCTGTTACCATCCGCCTTAGACGACAGTTCGGGACCCCTACCCGAGATCCGCGGTTTGACACCGGTGGCGCATTACGGCAAGATTGAGCACGCCCCTGGCACGATGAGCGCGGCCAGGGGAGACACGAGCGCGCGGAGCTCCGGGCGAGCTCGAGCCGGCGGCTACGACGGTGATTCAAGGAAGGGGAGAGGGGGAGTAGACGCGAGGGCCTCACAGCGAGCCTTGCGGATGGCTTAGGGACGCCGGAGAGGTCGAGGGTACGCAGATCGATGATACGTCTCCAACGTATCTATAATCTTTTATTGTTCCATGCTATTATATTATCTATCTTGGATGTTTTATATGCTAGTTTATATATTTTTGGGACTAACCTATTGACCTAGTGCGCAGTGCCAGTTTATGTGTTTTCCTTGTTTTTTACTTTTACAGAAAAAGAATATCAAACGAAATAAAACTTTACGGTGATTTTTCTTGGACCAGAAGAAACCCACGAGACTTGGAGAGGAGGACAGAAGCCATACGAGGAGGCCACAAGCCGTAGGGGCGCGCCCCCAGGGCTTGGGGGCCCTCAGAGACCTTCCAACCCTAATCTTCACACTATAAATCCTCAAATATCCCCCCTATACCAAAAGGCACACAAAAAAAACTTTTTCGCCACCGCAAGCTTCTATTCTCGTGAGATCCCATCTTGGGGCCTTTTTCGACACTCCACCGGAGGGGGATTCGATCACAAGAGGGCCTCAACACCAACCTAGTTTCCCTTCCGATGATGTGCGAGTAGTTTACTAGAGACCTACGGGTCCATATCTAGCAGCTAGATGGCTTCTTCTCTCTATCTTTGATCTTCAATACAATGTTCTCCTCGATGTTGTTGGAGGTCTATTCGATGTAATCCTCTTTTGCGGTGCGTTTGTTGAGATCCCATGAATTGTGGATTTATGATCAGTTTGTCTATGAATATTATTTGAGTCTTCTATGAACTCTTTTATGCATGATTGAGATAGCTTTGTATTTCTCTCCAGTCTATCGATTTGGTTTGGCCTACTAGATTGGTTTTTCTTGCAATGGGAGAGGTGCTTTGTGATGGGTTCAATCTTGCGGTGTCCTCACCTAGTGACAGTAGGGGTAGCGAGGCACGTATTGTATTGTTGCCATTAAGGATAAAAAATATGGGGTTTATATCATATTTCTTGATTTTATCCCTCTACATCATGTCATCTTGCTTAAAGCGTTACTCTGTTCTCTTGAACTTAATACTCTAGATGCAGGCAGGAGTCAGTCGATGTGTGGAGTAATAGTAGTAGATGTAGGCAGGAGTCAGTATACTTGTCACAGACATGATGCCTATATTCATGATCATTGCCTTAGATGTCTTCATAATTATGCGCTTTTCTATCAACTGCTCAATAGTAATTTGTTTACCCACCGTATGCTTTCTTCGAGAGAGAAGCCTCTAGTGAAACCTATGGCCCTCGGGTCTATTTTCCATCATATATTTTCATATCAATAAAACCAAAAAACCCAAAAATACCTTGCTGCAATTTATTTATATTTACTTTAGTTTGCCTTTTTATTTATCTTCTATACCTATCTCTATTAGATCTCACTCTCGTTCGTGACCATGAAGGGATTCTGTAGGATCGAAAGTATGTCTAGAGGGGGGTGATTAGACTACTTGACCAAATAAAAATCTAGCCTTTTCCCAATTTTAAGTCTTGGCAGATTTTAGCAATTTGGCAAAACTCAAGCAATCAACCTACACATGCAATTCTAAGAGTATAGCAGCGGAATGTAAAACAATTGCACATGAAGGTAAAGGGAGGAGTTTGAGGGAGCAAACGCAATGTAAACACGGAGATTTTTTTATCCGTGGTTCCGATAGGTGGTGCTATCGTACATCCACGTTGATGGAGACTTCAACCCACGAAGGGTAACGGTTGCGCGAGTCCGAGGGCTCCACCCACGAAGGGTCCATGAAGAAGCAACCTTGTCTATCCCACCCTGTCCATCGTCCACGAAGGACTTTCCTCACTAGGGTATATCTTCACGAAGTAGGCGATCTCCTTGCCCGTAAAACTCCTTGGTTCAACTCCACAATCTTGACGGAGGCTCTCAAGTGACACCTAACCAATCTAGGAGACACCACTCTCCAAAAGGTAATAGATGGTGTGTTGATGATGAACTCCTTGCTCTTGTGCTTCAAATGATAGTCTCCCCAACACTCAACTCTCTCTCATAGGATTAGATTTGGTGGAAAGATGATTTGAGTGGAAAGCGCCTTGGGAAGGCTAGAGATCAAGATTTATGTGGTTGGAATGGAATATCTTGACCTCAACACAAGTGTATGTGGTTCTCTCTCAGAAAATGTATGTTGGAAGTGTAGGCATGTTCTGGTGGCTCTCTCCATGAATGAAGAGTGGGTGGAGGGGTATATATAGCCTCCACACAAAATCTAACCGTTTCACACAAATCACCAAACTCGGTCAGACCGATTTAGTTCAAAGTGTGAACGTTAGGCTTTTCAATGGGACCGACATGTCAACTCGATGGGACCAATTTCATTAGGATTAGGGCATAACGTAATCTCGGTGAGACCGATTACACAAACTCGGTGGGACCGATTTTGGTAATAAGCTAACCAGAGAGTTGGTCAGGAAAACTTGGTGGGACTGATTCGCTCATCTTGGTGAGACCGAAACGTTACGAAGGGGAAACAGAGAGTTTGCATTGCGAACTCGGTGGGACCGATCTCTCATCTCGGTTGGACCAAAATGTTACGAAGGGAAACATAGAGTTTGCAATCCCATCTCGGTGAGACCGAGATCCCTATCGGTGAAACCAAAGTGACTAGGGTTTGTGGCAGTGACAATGTCAACTGAACTCGGTGGCGCCGGATAGAAAGTTTCGGTGGGGCCGAGTTTGACTTTTGGTTTGGGACATATGTGGATGTGAGAAAGTGGTTGAGGGTTTTGGAGCATATCACTAAGCATTTTGAGCAAGAAACCCATTAAGCAGCACCTCATCCCCTTTTAATAGTATTGGCTTTTCCTATGGACTCAATGTGATCTTGGATCATTAAAATGAAAATGTAGAGTCTTGAGCTTTAGAGCTTGAGCCAATCTTTTGTCCTGGAATATTTATCTTGAAATGGCATTAGTTCAATGAGCTATATGTTGTTAGTAATTACCAAAACCACCCAGGGATAGTTGCAGTTTCAATCTCCCCCTTTCTAGTAATTGCTACGTCTTGAGCATGCGTTGGTTTTCCTTGAAGAGGAGAGGGTGATGCAGCAAGTGTAGCGTAAGTATTTCCCTCAGTTTTGAGAACCAAGGTATCAATCTAGTAGGAGGCTCCTCAAAAGTCCCACGCACCTACACAAACAAGCGAGAACTCAAGCAACCAACACAATAAAGGGGTTGTCAATCCCTTCACGGCCACTTCATGTAAAGTGAGATCTAATAAAGATAGTAAGATAAGATAAATATATTTTTGGTATTTTATAATATAGATGCAAAAAGTAAAGATGCAAATAAAAGTATATTGAAAGAAAATATGATAAGAGATAGACCCGGGGGCCATAGGTTTCACTAGAGGCTTCTCTCGAGATAGCATAAGTATTACGGTGAACAAATTCTTTGTCGAGCAATTGATAGAAAAGCGCATAGTTATGAGATTATCTAGGCATGATCATGTATATAGGCTTCACGTCCATAACAAGTAGACCGACTCCTGCCTGCATCTACTACTATTACCCCACACATCGACCGAATCCTGCATGCATCTAGAGTATTAAGTTCATAAGAACAGAGTAACGCATTAAGCAAGATGACATGATGTAGAGGGATAAACTCATGCAATATGATATAAACCCCATCATGTTATCCTCGATGGCAACAATACAATACGTGCCTTGCAACCCTTTACATCCTTTGGGTAAGGACACCGCAAGATTGAACCCAAAGCTAAGCACTTCTCCCATGGCGAGAAAGATCAATCTAGTAGGCCAAACCAAACTGATAATTCGAAGAGACTTGCAAAGATAACTCAATCATACATAAAAGAATTCAGAGAAGATTCAAATATTATTCATAGATAAACTTGATCATAAACCCACAATTCATCGGATCTCAACAAACACACCGCAAAAAGACATCACATCGAATAGATCTCCACAAGAGAGGGGGAGAACATTGTATTGAGATCCAAAAAGAGAGAAGAAGCCATCTAGCTAATAACTATGGACCCGTGGAGTGCATGGTAAACTACTCACAACTCATCGGAGGGCAAGGATGTTGATGTAGAAGCCCTCCGTGGTCGATTCCCCCTCCGGTGAGTGCCGTGAACACTCCAAGATGGGATCTCGCGGATACTGAAGGTTATGGCGGTGGAAATTGTGTTCGTGGTGCCCTGTGATGTTTTGAATGCGTAGGTATATATAGGAGGAAGAAATGCGTCGGTGGCATGAGGCCCACGAGACAGGCGCACCCTACGGTGAGGCGTCCTCCTATCTCGTGGGGTCCTTGGAAGCTTCTTGACTTGCACTCCAAGCTCTCCGGATCACGTTCGTTCCAAAAATCACGCTCTCGAAGGTTTCATTCCGTTTGGACTCCGTTTGATATTCCTTTTCTTCGAAATACTGAAATAGGCAAAAAACAACATGTCTGGGCCGGGCCTCCGGTTAGTAGGTTAGTCCCAAAAATGATATAAATGTGTAAAATAAAGCCCATAAACATCCAAAAAGGGGTAATATAATAGCATGGAACAATTAAAAATTATAGATACGTTGGAGACGTATCAGTAATTGATGACAACATCTGAGATCGAGCTTGACAAATGATAATAAGATCAGAGTACCTAAATCGCTTTGAGAAGTATGTGATAAGCAAGAGCTCCCCTAAATTTGTGCATTATTTAAGATTTGCTTTTGAATGCAAATGCACAATCGATTAGGATCATGGGTTACTCTTCCATGTCACATACATCTTGGTGGAGCGCTAAAAATGATATAAATTAAAAGCATGCACTCATCACCAAGCAAAGTGAATGATCATATAAGAGATATAAGAGATAATATCATCCAAGCAAGCATTAAAGTGGCATATGATCAATCACATGATCATACAAGTATCTCACACAAGGACATAAAGTATAAAACAAGCACACAATAAAGTTCAACCAAAAGCAAGAGAGACAAAGAAGCAAAACACTCTCTGACGAAGCCTATGATCTATACATATTTCTCCCCCTTTGGCAACAAGTTACCAAAAAGCTCAAATATGCATAGTGCTATGCGTCTCTCAAGCTTGGTCTTCGGGAGGTGGTGTAGAGAGAACTCCAAGGACGAAGGAATCAGTTGATGTAGTTGGAGCTGGTGGAGTGGCTGCTGGAGGTGGCACTGAAGTTGTGGCTGCTGGTGCCGATGTGGTGGCTCTAGTGTCAGCCATGGATACTGCAGCAGACCTCTGACCTCTAGGCACTCGCTGAAAAGCATCAGTAGTTGCCTTCCCTTTCCTCTCTTCTACTTCCTCCTGAAGCTGCTCAATTGATGTTTGTATCTGAGTAACCTTCAGATCAAGATCATAAAATTTGGTTTCTATGATCCTCTCCAAGCTCTCCTGGGTTTGAGCCAGGGTGGCCAAGCCCTTCTCAATCCTCAAAGTAGATTGGATTAGATATGCCAGCTGATCTTGCTTGCTCTTCAGGAAAACATGAGATGCTTCCTCAACACTAGGCATCTTGGCAGCTTTCTCTGCTTTAGCTTTTGCTCTCTTCTTTTGTGCTTGAGCTGATGATGGTTCATCCTCATTCATTACAACCTTGTTGTCTTCAAATTCAGGATATAAGGGTAGATGCTCCTTGTCCAACAAATATGTACCTGTGCCCATCTTAGCATTGATGAGCTCCTGAATATTGGAGCATACCCATAGCTTCTCTTTTGGTCAGCAGCTGTCCTCTTGATTGTCTCTACAATCAGGCTCATGACTTTGAACTTTTGAGGGACATCAAAAAGCTATAGCAGGTTGATAGAATGTCCTCTGATCATCTCGTGATCTCCTGACTTGGGTAGCAAAGTGTGCCTTAGGATGGTGTTGATGGTAGGCAGACCAGACAACAGATAATGTACAGATCCAAGCTTGTGTGTCTCCAAAGCTTTATCTGGGATCTCTTTGTACATGTTTGCCATGGAGTTGTGGTCTTTCTTCTTCTTTGCATACACATCTAAGTCATCTTCATGTTCCTCTGGGGCATTGATCAGCTTGGCCCATTCTTCAACAGTGGATTGGTACCTAGTACCTTCAGACATCCAATTGATCTTCCCATCTAGGTAAAAGTGAGCAGTGGAGTAAAACTGCATGATCAGCTCATCATTCCATTTTGTGAGCTTCTGCCCAACAAATTTGTCAACTCCACATGCTTTGAAGCTGTCATATACTCCTGGGAAGTGATCTTCCTTCTCCTTGATGTACTCCCAGTCAACCCATCTCGTGTCACATACAATTGGCTTCTTGTCAAGCAAAATCGTCTCATAGAAGTCCTGATATTCTTTTATATGAAAACTGTAGTCAACTGGAGTCCTCCTCCTTACAGCATAAGGATCAGACCATCTCCACAATCTCAGTCCAGCATCCTTTCTGATATGCATGTCCTCAGCCACTGGATGAGCATCATCGTGGTCTGGAATCTTGGGTTTCAGCTTTCTCAAAACAAGAGACTCATCATCCTCTTCTTCAGTGTGAGGCACTGGGGCGTTGTTCTTTTCTTTTGCAGGAATGCTCCTGGTGTTCCTCTTGGGCTTTCGGGGCTTCTGAGCTTGAGCTTTGGGAGCGGTCAAGGGCTTCGATGGAGCAGCCCCTGACTTGATAGCATCTCCCATAAGCTTTTGAGCTTTGGGTGCTGGTCCAGCATCCTCTTCCTCTTCTTCATCTGACTCTCTTACCATAGTTGATTTGGAAGTGTCATGAGTGGAGGCCCTGGCCTTTGAAATAGGAATTCTCTTGGCAGGTGCCTTCTTGTTCATACCAGGTTTTGTTGCAGCATCAGTGCCATACTCCTTCTTCAAGACTTTCTTCCTTGAGGTGGCTTCATCCTCAACAGCCACATAGTCCTCATCCTCGGAGTCTGAGGTTCTCTTCTTCCTTGTCCTAGTGGTTGCCTTGGGCAAGTTACTAGGTGTGCTCCTGCTGCCCTCATCATAGCTGCTTGAGGGATCTGAACCCTCACTCAATTGCACTTGTTCCTCAGATCTGTTACATTTGTCACTCACAGTGGGACATCTTCGCAAACTCACTGACAGCAGACCCTGTGAATAGATGTAGATGAGGTAGAGTGTATGAGCATCACAAAGTGCAGAGGTTTTGTAAAATAGATGAACTAAAAACTTAGTTTTAGTTCTCCACATAAAGCATTTTGGAGCTACCGATTTGATAAACGCGGTGATACCGAAGCAATTTTTGAAGCCTAAACATGTGAACTCGGTCAGTCCGAGTCACAGTTCCGTGGAACCGAGACTGCTAGGGTTTCATAGAGAATCGAACTCGGTTGCACCGATTGCAGTTTTCGGTCAGACCAAAAAATGCATGCGATGGCCTAAGCCAAATCGGTGAGACCGATTTCTACAACTCGGTCGGTCCGAGATGAGTTCGGCGGAGACCTAACCCTAAATTTTCAAATCAAATCAGTGGATAGATTGTTTGCATACATGGTAAAGATCATGGCAAAGCAATGTGCTATCAATCGGAGTTTGGGAAATAGCACAAAGAATCAAACCCATACCCTAGTTCGGCGGAGGTTCGCTACGGCGACAACGGTGGAGCAGATTTCCGTTGACGGCGATGGAAACCAGCGGCGGGAGGTCGCTGGCGGCGAGGAGACGATCCGGAGACCCAAGGAGGCAGAGCAGGACACACGCGCGGGCTGAGGAGTTTGAAGAAATTTCCAAAAACTCACCCGTGGGTATATATATCCCGACCCTGTCGGTGTGACCGAGTGGAACAACTCGGTGGCACCGAGCTGCAGAATCGCAAGCGGTTCCTGCAACTCAGTGTGACCAAAAAGTTCAAATCGGTTGCACCGGGATGAAAAACCTAGATCAACTTAGTGAACTCAGTGTGACCGAATTGGATGACTCGGTCATACCGAAATGCACACAGAGGTTTTGGAGTTTTTAAGTCTATGACGAATCAGGGACTCCGAGTGCTCCTCACACAGAGTGGTTCGAATCTGACTTGATCAAACTTTGTGATGTAGCATGAATAGAGTTTGAGATGAGAAAAGTATAGATAGCTAGAGAGAGTACTTAGGCATTCTTGTCCATCCATTTGGCAAAAGAAAAAGAGCCAAACAATCAAAGCAACAAATGGATGTCCTCGAATGAGTAAAATATGCATCCAACATGCTCACACAATGAAATGGCAAATGAAATATGTGACAAAGCATGCAAAATCACTCTAGCACCTATCAAGCAATTGGCGATGACTAGGTCATCTATATATGAGTATATTGACTTAGGAGTCAAATGAGAATATTTGATCATAGGTCATACTCTTCATATAAGCACAAGTGGGGTTGCCACTTTTACATAAAGCATTGTTGTGTTCACATCATTAGAGTTGATTTAGCTCAATTGATTAGAGTAAAGCTCCCCCTAGATGTGATATGCCCCCTAAGAGGGATGAACTAACCTTGGGTTTTGTCGATGACGACTTCATGTAGGTGTTGAAGATGTGGATGCTCAATGTTGATGTAGATCGTTTGGAGCAATCCATTTGAATGAGTTGCACTTTCAATACCTAGACGGGTTAGTCCCACAAGGAACAAACAAGGATATCCATAGACATAGAGTGTTGTACACATAGATGATGTCCATGAAAGCATTAGGTTACCTTGTCCCTTGTCTTACCAACAAGAGGGTTTGTGACTCCTTGAACTAGTGCATGATGTGGAAGTTGTTTGCACTTGTCCTTGCCAAAATGATATGAGTGAAAAATGTTGGCGGAGTCACCCTCAAGAACTCTCTAGTCCTTCTTCTTCAGGATCAACACCATCTTGATGGGAATCCTTGGAGTTGTAGTCGTACTTGATGAAGTAGAACTTGATGTATTCTTGGGAACCCACTTGACCAAGGCACTGGGAGCTTCTTCAAATGCATCAATCTCCTCTTGAAGCTTATCCTTGCCTTTTTGCTTGTGGTCTTGTGGTGGAAGATCATCTTGAGCTTGTGTTCCTTGGAAAGAAGTAGGATCATACTTCTCTTGTTGAGGAACAAACTTCGTCTTGGGGTATTGATATTCTTCCCACTCAACTCCATTGGCATTGAAGTTTTGTTCAAAACCAACACCTTGATTCTTCCGGTGTCTTCCTTGCTTGCGTACAATTTCCTCAAATTGCTTACTTCCGGCAAGGCTCTTGTAAACACCTTTCTCTATAATTCCCTTCAATAAGCTATTTTCTTGCTCAATTGTAACTTGGCTAAGAGGATCGTTAGTGGAATCAAGAGTACTACTAGAAGCAACAATATTTCAATCGGTACGTTACTTGCCCGAGACTCGATCGTCGGTATCCCAATACCTCGTTCAATCTCGTTACCGGCAAGTCACTTTACTCGTACCGTAATGCATGATCCGTGATCAACCACTTGGTCACATTGAGCTCATTAATGATGATGCATTACCGAGTGGGCCCAGAGATACCTCTCCGTCATACGGAGTGACAAATCCCAGTCTCGATTCGTACAACCCAATGACACTTTCGGAGATACCCGTAGTGCACCTTTATAGCCACCCGATTACGTTGTGGCGTTTGCCACACCCAAAGCACTCCCTACGGTATCCGGGAGTTGCACAATCTCATGGTCTAAGGAAATGATACTTGACATTTGGAAAAGCTCTAGCAAACGAACTACACGATCTTGTGCTATGCTTAGGATTGGGTCTTGTCCATCACATCATTCTCCTAATGATGTGACCACGTTATCAATGACATCCAATGTCCATAGTCAGGAAACCATGACTATCTGTTGATGAACGAGCTAGTCAACTAGAGGCTCACTAGGGACATGTTGTGGTCTATGTATTCACACATGTATTACGATTTCCGGATAACACAATTATAGCATGAATAATAGACAATTATCATGAACAAAGAAATATAATAATAACCATTTTATTATTGCCTCTAGGGCATATTTCCAACAGTCTCCCACTTGCACTAGAGTCACTAATCTAGTTACATTGTGATGAATCGAACACCCATAGAGTTCTGGTGTTGATCATGTTTTGCTCTAGGGAGAGGTTTAGACAACGGATCGGCCACATTCAGATCCGTGTGCACTTTACAAATATCTATGTATCCATCTTGAACACTTTCACGAATGGAGTTGAAGCGACGCTTGATATGCCTGGTCTTCCTGTGAAACTTGGGCTCCTTGGCAAGGGCAATAGCTCCAGTGTTGTCACAGAAGAGAGTCATCGGGCCCGAAGCATTGGGTATGACTCCTAGGTCGGTGATGAACTCCTTCATCCAGATTGCTTCATGCGCTGCCTCCGAGGCTGCCATGTACTCCGCTTCACATGTAGATCCCATACGGCGCTTTGCTTACAACTGCACCAGCTTCTTGCCCCACCATTCAAAATATACATGTATCCGGTTTGTGACTTAGAGTCATCCAGATCGTATCGAAGCTAAGCGTCGACATAACCCTTCTGACGAGCTCTTCGTCACCTCCATATACTGAGAAGCATGTCCTTAGTCCTTTTCGTGTACTTCAGGATATTCTTGACCGCTGTCCAGTGTTCCATGCGGGATTACTTTGGTACCTTCCTACCAAACTTACGGCAAGGTTTACATCAGGTCTGGTACACAGCATGGCATACATAATAGACCCTATGGCTGAGGCATAGGGGGCGACACTCATCTTTTCTCTATCTTCTGCCGTGGTCGGGCATTGAGCCGTGCTCAATTGCACACCTTGCAATCTGAGCAAGAACCCCTTCTTGGACTGATCCATATTGAACTTCTTCAATATCTTGTCAAGGTACGTGCTTTGTGAAAGACCAATGAGGCGTCTCGATCTATCTCTATAGATCTTGATGCCTAATATAAGCAACTTCTCCAAGGTCCTTCATTGAAAAACACTTGTTCAAGTAGGCCTTTATGCTTTCCAAGAATTCTATATCATTTCCCATCAACAAGATGTCATCCACATATAATATGAGAAATGCTACAGAGCTCCCACTCACTTTCTTGTAAACACAGGCTTCTCCATAAGTCTGTGTAAACCCAAACGCTTTGATCATTTCATCAAATCGAATGTTCCAACTCCGAGATGCTTGCACCAGCCCATAGATTGAGCATTGGAGCTTGCACACCTTTGATCGACAAAACCTTTCGGCTGCGTCATATACAATTCTTCCTTAAGAAAGCCGTTAAGGAATGTCGTTTTGACGTCCATTTGCCATATCTCATAATCATAGAATGCGGCAATTGCTAACATGATTCGGACGGACTTCAGCTTCGCTACGGGCGAGAAAGTCTCATCGTAGTCAACCCCTTGAACTTGTCGATAACCCTTAGCGACAAGTCGAGCCTTATAGATGGTCACATTACCATCCGCGTCTGTCTTCTTCTTAAAGATCCATTTATTTTCTATGGCTCGTCGATCATCGGGCAAGTCAGTCAAAGTCCATACTTCGTTTTCATACATGGATCCTATCTCGGATTTCATGGCTTCTAGCCATTTGTCGGAATCCGGGCCCGCCATCACTTCTTCATAGTTCGAAGGTTCACCGTTGTCTAACAACATGATTTCCAAGACAGGGTTGCCGTACCACTGCAGTGCGGAACGTGTCCTTGTGGACCCTCTGAAGTTCGGTGGGAGCTTGATCCGAAGTACCTTGATCATCATCATTAACCTCCTCTCTAGTCGGTGTAGGCACCACAGGAACATCTTCCTGAGCTGCGCTACTTACCTTTTCAAGAGGTAGTACTTCATCAAGCTCTACTTTCCTCCCACTTACTTCTTTCGAGAGAAACTCTTTCTCCAGAAAGGACCCGTTCTTGGCAACAAAGATCTTGCCTTCGGATCTGAGGTAGAAGGTATACCCAATGGTTTCCTTAGGGTATCCTATGAAGACGCATTTTTCCGACTTGGGTTCGAGCCTGTCAGGTTGAAGTTTCTTGACACGCATCCCCAAACTTTTAGAAACGACAGCTTAGGTTTCTTCCCAAACCATAATTCATACGGTGTCGACTCAACGGATTTCGACGAAGCCCTATTTAAAGTGAATGCGGCAGTCTCTAAAGCATAGCCCCAAAATGAGAGCGGTGGATCGGTAAGAGACATCATAGATCGCACCATATCTAATAGAGTGGGATTACGGCGTTCGGACACACCATTTCGCTGAGGTGTTCCAGGCGGCGTGAGTTGTGAAACTATTCCACATTACCTTAAGTGCATACCAAATTCGTGACTTAAATATTCCCCTCCACGATCTGATCGTAAGAACTTTATTTTCCTGTCACGTTGATTCTCAACCTCACTCTGAAATTCCTTGAACTTTTCAAAGGTCTCATACTTGTGTTTCATTAACTAGACATATCCATATCTACTCAAGTCATTAGTGAGAGTGAGAACATAACGATATCCTCCACGAGCCTCAACGCTCATTGGAACGCACACATCGGTATGTATGATTTCCAACAAGTTGGTTGCTCGCTCCATTGTTCCGGAGAACGGAGTCTTGGTCATTTTTCCCATAAGGCATGGTTCGCATGTGTCAAATGATTCATAATTGAGAGACTCTAAAAGCCCATCAGCATGGAGCTTCTTCATGCGCTTGACACCAATGTGACCAAGGCGGCAGTGCCACAAGTATGTGGGACTATCATTATCAACTTTACATCTTTTGGTATTCACACTATGAATATGTGTAACATTACGCTCAAGATTCATTAAGAATAAACCATTCACTAGCGGGGCATGACCATAAAACATATCTCTCATATAAATAGAACAACCATTATTCTCAGATTTAAATGAGTAGCCATCTCGAATTAAACGAGATCTTGATACAATGTTCATGCTCAAACTGGCACTAAATAACAATTATTGAGGTTTAAAACTAATCCTGTAGGTAAATGTAGAGGCAGCGTGCCGATGGCGATCACATCGACCTTGGAACCATTCCCGACACGCATTGTCACCTCGTCCTTCGCCAGCCTCCACTTATTTCGTAGCTCCTGTTTTGAGTTACAAATATGAGCAACGGCACCGGTATCAAATACCCAGGAGCTACTACGAGTACTGGTAAGGTACACATCAATTACATGTATATCACATATACCTTTGGTGTTGCCGGCCTTCTTGTCCGCTAAGTATTTGGGGCAGTTCCGCTTCCAGTGACCACTTCCCTTGCAATAAAAGCACTCAGTCTCAGGCTTGGGTCCATTATTTGGCTTCTTCCAGGCAACTGGCTTACCGGGCGCGGCAACTCCCTTGTCGTCCTTCTTGAAGTTCTTCTTACACTTGCCTTTCTTAAACTTAGTGGTTTTATTCACCATCAACACTTGATGTTCCTTTTTTATCTCCACCTCCGCTGATTTCAACATTGAATATACCTCAGGAATGGTCTTTTCCATCCCCTGCGTATTGATATTCATCACAAAGCTCTTGTAGCTTGGTGGAAGCGACTGAAGGATCCTGTCAATGACCGCGTCATCCGGAGATTAACTCCCGGTGAGTCAAGCGGTTGTGCAACCCAGACATTTTGAGTATGTGCTCACCGACAACTATTTTCCTCCATCTTACAGTGAAGAACTTGTCGAGACTTCATATCTCTCGACCGGGCATGAGCTTGGAAAACCATTTTCAGCTCTTGAACATCTCATATGCTCTGTGTTGCTCAAAATGCTTTTGGAGCCCCGGTTCTAAGTCAGTAAAGCATGCCGCATCGAACGAGGGAGTAATCATCAACACGAGACTGCCAAGCGTTCATAACGTCTTGGTTCTGCAGGATGGGTGCTTCACCTAGCGGTGCTTCTAGGACATAATCTTTCTTGACAGCTATGAGGATGATCCTTAGGTTCGGACCCGGTCCGTATAGTTGCTGCCATCATCTTTCAGCTTGGTTTTCTCTAGGAGCAGCGTTGAAGTTGAGGGCAACATTAGCGTGGGCCATTTGATCTACAAGACATATTGTAAAGATTTTAGACTAAGTTCATGATAATTAAGTTCATCTAATCAAATTATTCAATGAACTCCCACTCGAGATAGACATCCTCTAGTCATCTAAGTGAAACATGATCCGAGTCAACTAGGCCGTGTCCGATCATCACGTGAGACGGACTAGTCAATGTCGGTGAACATCTTCATGTTGATCGTATCTTCTATACGACTCATGCTCGACCTTTCGGTCTTCCGTGTTCCGAGGCCATGTCTGTACATGCTAGGCTCGTCAAGTCAACCTAAGTGTATTGCGTGTGTAAATCTGGCTTACACCCGTTGTATTCGAACGTTAGAATCTATCACACCTGATCATCACGTGGTGCTTCGAAACAACGAACCTTCGCAACGGTGCATAGTTAGGGGGAACACTTTCTTGAAATTATTGCGAGGGATCATCTTATTTAAGCTACCGTCGTTATAAGCAAATAAGATGCAAAACATGATAAACATCACATGCAATCAAATAGTGACATGATATGGCCAATATCATATTGCTCCTTTGATCTCCATCTTCGGGGCGCCATGATCATCTTCGTCACCGGCATGACACCATGATCTCCATCATCATGATCTCCATCATCGTGTCTTCATGAAGTTGTCACGCCAACGACTACTTCTACTTCTATGGCTAACGTGTTTAGCAATAAAGTAAAGTGATTTACATGGTGTTATTCAATGACACGCAGGTCATGCAAAAATAAAGACAACTCCTATGGCTCCTGCCGGTTGTCATACTCATCGACATGCAAGTCGTGATTCCTATTACAAGAACATGATCATCTCATACATCACATATATAATTCATCACATCCTTTGGCCATATCACATCACAAGGCACATGCTGCAAAAACAAGTTAGACGTCCTCTAATTGTTGTTGCATGTTTTTACGTGGCTTCTATAGGTTTCTAGCAAGAACGTTTCTTACCTACGTAAAACCACAACGTGATATGCCAATTTCTATTTACCCTTCATAAGGACCCTTATCATCGAATCCGCTCCAACTAAAGTGGGAGAGACAGACACCGCTTAGCCACCTTATGCAACTAGTGCATGTCAGTCGGTGGAACCTGTCTCACGTAAGCGTACGTGTAAGGTCGGTCTGGGCCGCTTCATCCCACGATGCCGCCGAAGCAAGATAAGACTAGTATTGGCAAGAAAATTGAAAACATCTACGCCCACAACTGCTTTGTGTTCTACTCGTGCATAGTAACTACGCATAGACCTAGCTCATGATGCCACTATTGGGGAATGTAGCAGAATTTTAAAATTTTCTACGCATCACTAAGATCAATCTATGGAGTTATCTAGCAACGAGGGGAAAAGGAGTGCATCTACATACCCTTGTAGATCGCGAGCGGAAGCGTTCAAGAGAACGGGGTTGATGGAGTCGTACTCGTCGTGATCCAAATCACCGATGACCGAGCGACGAACGGACGGCACCTCCGCATTCAACACACGTATGGTTGCGGAAGACGTCTCCTCCTTCTTGATCCAGCAAGGGGGGAGGAGAGGTTGATGGAGATCCAGCAGCACGACGTCGTGGTGGTGGATGCAGCAGCGATCTCGGCAGGGCTTCGCCAAGCTTCTATGAGAGGGAGAGGTGTCACGGGAGGGAGAGGGAGGCGCCAGGGGCTAGGGTGCGGCTGCCATCCCTCCCTCCCCCCACTATATATAGGCCCCCTGGGGGGGGCGCCGGCCCTAGGAGATCCAATCTCCAAGGGGGGCGGCGGCCAAGGGGGGTGGCTTGCCCCCCAAGCCAGGTGAGGCACCCCCCACCCCTAGGGTTTCCAACCCTAGGCGCAGGGGGGGCCCAAGGGGGCGCACCGGCCCACCAGGGGCTGGTTACCCTCCCCACTTCAGCCCATGGGGCCCTACGGGATAGGTGGACCCCTGGGACCCTTCCGGTGGTCCCGGTACAATACCGATTACCCCCGGAACTTTCCCGATGGCCGAAACTTGACTTCCTATATATAAATCTTTACCTACGGACCATTCTGGAACTCCTCGTGACGTCCGGGATCTCATCCGGGACTCTGAACAAATTTTGGGTTACTGCATACTTATATCTCTACAACCCTAGCGTCACCAAACCTTAAGTGTGTAGACCCTACGGGTTCGGGAGACACGCAGACATGACCGAGACGACTCTCCGGTCAATAACCAACAGCGGTATCTGGATACCCATGTTGGCTCCCACGTGCTCCTCGATGATCTCATCGGATGAACCACGATGTCGAGGATTCAATCAATCCCGTATACAATTCCCTTTGTCAATCGGTACGTTACTTGCCCAAGACTCGATCGTCGGTATCCCAATACCTCGTTCAATCTCGTTACCGACAAGTCACTTTACTGCATCCGTAATGCATGATCCCGTGATCAACCACTTGGTCACATTGAGCTCATTATGATGATGCATTCTTGAGTGGGCCGTAGATACCTCTCCATCATACGGAGTGACAAATCCCAGTCTCGATTCATGCCAACCCAACAGACACTTTCGGAGATACATGTAGTGCACCTTTATAGCCACCCAGTTACGTTGTGACGTTTGGCACACCCAAAGCACTCCTTTGGTATCCGTGAGTTGCACAATCTCATGGTCTAAGGAAATGATACTTGACATTTGCAAAAGCTCTAGCAAACGAACTACACGATCTTGTGCTATGCTTAGGATTGGGTCTTGTCCATCACATCATTCTCCTAATGATGTGATCCCGTTATCGATGACATCCAATGTCCATAGTCAGAAACCATGACTATCTGTTGATCAACGAGCTAGTCAACTAGAGGCTCACTAGGGACATGTTGTGGTCTATGTATTCACACATGTATTACGATTTCCGGATAACACAATTATAGCATGAATAATAGACAATTATCATGAACAAAGAAATATAATAATAACCATTTTATTATTGCCTTTAGGGCATATTTCCAACAGTAGTAACACTGTCTTTCTCCCTTCAAAAAACACTGACTTTCTATCCTCACCGCTGGTTACAGATCCGGACGTATCCCCCTCCGCCGGTGAAGGGGAGGAGGGGCAGCATTTAGGCCATCGTCGATAGTGAGGGAGGGGACCCACTGCCGGCCGCACCATTATCTCTGGCCGAGCGCCGGCGCGGGAGGTCCTCCGATCCCTTCGTCGTTGCCTGTGGGCGGATCCGGCCTCCTGCCGCCCACCTATCCACATCCCGACGACCTTCAGGTATATCTTCGTTCGAAACCGCCTTAGCTCTACTTCCCCAGCTCGCTACGTCGCTGCATGTGCATCATTTTCTACCTCTCAGCCCTCTCGGTCGGATGGTCCAACGTCACATATTTTTTTCTTCTATTGTTAGAGGTAAAGCTACTTCATGGAGTCGAATCTTGTACTTGGTTCAAACAAGAAATAAAGTGGGGGTGGGGGAATTTAGTATGTACATCGGACTTGGTACAAACAGGAAGGAAAGGGGGTGAAAGTAGTACAGACTAGTCATCCAACCGGTCTCTTGGTCGAAAAGGGAAATATAGGGGTAACATTGTACACAATGGTATGACCAGGACTAGATTTGCTATCCACACATAGGAGTAGGTGGCTAGAGTGAACAAAAATGGGACCAACCCAGATATGTTTCTTGGATGTTTGTTTCTCGGGGCAACAAACTATGAATCACCACTTTATGCCCCTGTTTACGTACATGGTGCTGGACTGCTGGTGCACCCATTGTCCCAGTTGTTCTTAATCTAATGTCCCTGGTAAAAATGAAGCTATGCCACTGTTATAGGCCATGATAAGTTTAGCCAAATGTTTTTGCCTGTAATTGTTTGAGACTTTGACTATTTCCTCTGTGCCTTTTTGTGCAAACAGGATATCCAATTCACACAGTTCTTTGTTGTGACCTTTTGGTGCACTGCACAAAACTCTTCTTAATAGAAGTGAATTTTGTGATGTTTAACTGGAATGTCAGAATGGAACAGTTGGTTCATTTTGGTGGAACTGCAAAAAGGGAGATCTTTTTTCCAATACACATAATCAATATAGGCGCCATAAACTTCCTATAGGTAAGAAAGATATTTAATGCATGTGTTCATCTCTATTTTCCGATTGCCATGAGAAAATAATGCTGTTTTTACTAGTACACTTGTACTCCCTCATGACAAAACCAATTCTGAATTAGAAGGCCAATCATGTACTTGGTTTCACCAAGCTGGTGAGGAGAAAGAGAAAGCGAGCATGAAGAGGAAGAAGAAGAAGAATAAACAGTGCCAAAGGCGATCTTCTTTGAAGCCGGAGGCCTCGCCGAGGCCATTCAAGGGCTCCGACAGCGACTACCTTACATGTGAGACGATCCTCCAGGAGCCCTTCCACTTCTGCTGTCTCACTTAATTAATTAGGAGTACTTAAGTACCACTAATTTATTATGCCCTAATTTTCTGTTGGAGTTAAACAAATCTTTAGTAGGACCCTATGCTGAATCATGTACGTGTATATGTTTGTCTATGGAGGTGAATCATGTGGTGGAGCAGGGAGGGAATATTATTAGTGTCATGACATAATAGTGATATTGTTTTGCATGTCCATTTATTGCCATTGGTTCAATGAGGCAATGTTTTGCGTGTGTGATATTGTCCATCATGAATTTGATGCTACTGTTTGAGTAATATGCTAATGTCTCCCTATCCTTTCTCACTAAGCTAATGAAGGTTTCACCTTGTTCCTACTTGTGCAAACAGAGATCATGTTGTTCCAATCATACATTTTAGTGGAACTACACAAGACAATACAATGAACTGTATCCCAGCCGATTGCTTTAACTCGATGCAAGTTCTTGATAATCTTCGATATAATCCCAAAGACCTTTGGTAAACAAGAGTGATTTCAACAATACATTAGAAGTGCACAAAAAAATCTACTATTGTGTGGTACAAGTGAGTGCTTAATCATCTCTTATGGGACTACATGAATAAGCTTTTTTTATCAGGTTGGTACGGGCCTAAGGCCTTCATCCATATTAGTTTGTTGTCATCTCTATTTGTATCATGCTACTGTCATGAGAAACTCCTTTATCTTTGCATGTTAAAGTTTTGCAACCTATGATAAATGGCAATGCTTTGAGTGTTGAGTTGAACTAATTGGCACTGATTAAATAAACTAATACCTCTCTTTAAGCAAGACTACTATGTTGCTAACTTTACCCATTAAGATAATGAGGGTGCTTCTATTTGTTAGTGTATGTTTCATCAACTAGTCCCACTATTACAGTAACCTCACTCTCTCAATATATGTGCCAACAGGGATGCTCGATTTTGGTGGAACTACACAAAAACTTTGGGTGCTTCATTGCCTCGACAGCTTAGTCCTTTCACTGTCGATCGCTAATCTTCGCTTGCTTTCTTCCTTCTTTGTCGATCGCTATGGCTTATCTCGGCTTCCAGTCAAAGGAAATAGTAATTGATATGCTACCTCACATAGGTTGGTACTGGTCTTTATCCTGATTATTGTGCACATCATATGTATTGGTAATTTGGTATTGTACTACTGTTTACCGATTTCATTAAGGAGTAATTTGGAGCCTGAACTCGCATGCAAATCATTACATCGGGTGATTTCAGTAGAACTGAACAATATGATCAGATGGACAGTTACTTATGCTGCTGCTATGTACTACAAAGTTAACTTTCGGACAACCGGATCGACTATGGAAGCGTAACTCACGGCAGATTAGACACATCATGCGTCGAAGCGAGAATGGCTTAGAGCTTTTGATAGATTTGCGGTGGTTGATAAACCGGTCGATCGTCCTTATGAACTGTGACAATCAAATGTTGATTGCCAAGGCTAAGAGTTCAAAGGACAACATGAAATCCACAAAGCACATAATAAGAAGATTGAAATCTGTCAGAAAATCAAGAAACTCCGAAGTAATAGCGTTGGATTATATCCAGACGGCTAAGAATCTGGCAGACCCTTTTACGAAAGGGCTATCACGTATGATGTTGACAAGAAGTGCTTATATTCATTCGAGTATCAACCAGCGTCAACCAATTGTCAAACTCCAAGTATTAGGAGAGTGAACGCCAAAAGTATTGCTTGGTGCATAGCCCAGAAAAACGCAGTCCAGTCTTTGGTCCCAACTTGTGCCTTTTGGTTATCGGCACATATGGTAGCGAACTATATGGCATGGAGTCTAAAGATTCCAGACAAGTTGGTTGACACGTATATTCATCTGGCACTTAATCAGTCTACACGCCAAGGATGCTCCATTTCAGTTGAACTGCACAAAAAATTTGGGTCGTTCATTCTCTCAACCGCCTCCTTTCTAAATGCGCAATGTAGAATTTTGGCGAGATACAGGACCAAGATGAGCCGATAAACTAGTTGGATGAAAGTAGTGGCCAAGTTGCTCAAACCTCCGTCGACGAGACCACTATTTGAGGATAAACCTACAAGCAAAGTTCAGATTATGCATGTTGCCTCTTATGTATTCAAAAGTTTACTCGTACAAGAACTAATTTTAGCAAGAAGTACCTCCGATTGAACACCATTTACCAGTCTATACCCTAGGTAATTAAAGTTCGTCCATGGATCATATTGGCTGTGATCTCAATCATTTGGATGCATAAACATACTGAACATGTGTATATCTGAATCTTTTTGTGAATTATGTATGAATATTGTTGTGTGATCTATCAATCATTTGGATGCATAGATATATCTTTGAGCTTGTGTATATATGAATCTATTGAGTTGTTGATAATGAATGTTGGCTATGAATATGAACGTGTCCTGTGAACCTGAGTTTGATATGAATGTTTACCTTTTCTGTTGTATTTGTGTGTGAACTTGTTAGTATGCCTACTATCGGGTATAAAACGTAGGTCTCTTATAAAAGTAATGTTGTGTCCAATTTATGTTTTCCCTTCTAACCATATTATATATATTTATATTATTACTATTATCGTATATTTTATAGAGACTTATATATACATTATAAAAGCATCCCACGTGTTATTAACTTATAAAAGTAAATGTTTAACGGAAAATCCTGGTTGTTTTTGACTCACAGGCAAGGAAAATCCTGGTGATTGCGTACAAAAGCTTGCAAAGATTCTAAGGACCAATTTAATAATAACGCTCATTTTTATTTTGAGCAATAACTCGCTAATTTCTTAATTATATATATATAATGTGCCTCTCGGTTTATTCTTTGATATTAATTGCTCCTTCTAACATAACATTATATATATAACGAGCCCACCTAATACGTGTATTTCAAGGAAGTGCAAATGAGCTGGGATTTCTTAGAAAATATAAATGGGCCTGATTGACGCGAAATTATTTGTTCACCCAGCCCAGCAAATGGACTGTACATTCTAGAAAACATGGGTTAAATATATGCCACATTTTTGCAGGCTGACATGTGGGCCAATAAGTCAAAGCCCTCATGAGGCGTTGTCAACTTGGTCAACAAATGATTGTGTCATCCATAGCCATTGGATTTATATCCAACGGCGGCATGCACCTTCAATCTCTCGTCTTCTTCCTCCAGCGTCGCCGGGACACTTTGGTCCGCCTCCCGTGACTAAGCGGCTCTTCTTAGCACGCATCACTGCGAAGCGCTACCCCACCGCATGCCAGGCTATCCCTCCACCCCTCGACACCTCCTGTTATTCTCCACAGACTACAGCCCCACGCTGCAACAGAACCAGTTATAACCCTTCTCCTCCTCTCAATCTGCGACTCCACTGCCATGTTTTCCCATCTCCGAGTCGTTCTCGTCCGGGGCCTCGCCATCGTCTAGCGCCTCGCTGTGTTCTGTGCGGCATGGTCAACAAACGAGTCATCGGAAGAGGATCAGACGTGGAGCTCGACGGCTGGGACCCACGAGGTCCATGGTCGCACGCAAGGAAAGTTCCTCCTTATTAAGCTGAAAAAATGTTTCCTCCACGGCGGTTGGGACCCACCAGCTGTATCTTCGCATGAAGGAAGTGCCTCCTTGTTTTGCAAAAAATTATTCATCCCGTTGGCAATTTGGGACCCGTCGGTTGGTGAGTGACTTGTGGGCATGCTAAGCGGACGTGTACGCACGGCTTTGTCAACTTAATCAACAAATGATTCTAGCAGCTGGACCGTTGGATGTTAATCCAACAGCCGTGCTCCTTCTTCAACCTCTGTTCTTGCTCCTGTCTCCCGTGCACCACGGCTATGCTGCCGCGCACCCGAACCAGTGAAGTTTCCCACTCCTCTCCATCTGCGACTCCACCGCCCCGTCTTCCCCATCTCTGGGTCGTTCCAGTCTGGGTGCGCTCGGCACGGTGTGGTCAACATGGTCAACAACCGAGAGTCATTGGAAGATGATTTGTCGTGAGAGGTCGACAGTGGGGCGCACCACGCCCATGGGCGCATGCATGCAATGTAACGCGGCGAGGTCAACGTGGTCAAGGAACGACTTCCATCGGAAGTATCGTGCGTGGAGAGTCTCGGTGGGTCCACGGCTGCAGCAAGTAAGTGCCTCCTTATTACACGGAAAATAATGATTCCTCCAAGCGGCGGGGACCCTTTGGGACGGGCCACCGTATTTTGTGAAAAAACGTTTGCCCCCTTACTGCTGGGACCCACCTGACGGGCCATCGTATTTCATGAAAAAAACGCCCCTCCCGCTGTCATCTCGGACCCACCGGAAGTGCCTCCTTATTACGCACAAAAAAATGAATACTCCCCTGCTAGCTGGGAACCACCTTGGTGAGAGGCTGACTTGTGGGCCTACTGAGTTGACGGGGACGAAGGGCTTTGTCAACTTAGTCAATATGAACGATTCTAGCTCCAGTGACCGTACGATGTCCATCCAACGGCCGTAGTGCTTCTTCAACCTCTGGTCTTCTTGCTCCAGCCGCCCAAACCAGCGCCGGTCGTGCCTCATGCTCCTGCCTCCCGTCATCGGCTGTGCTGCCGCGGAGGCCTCACCGCCCCCTACTATTCCCACTGCTGGCCAGGCCCTGCGGTGATGGCAGCCTCACATCGCAGCCGAACCAGTGAACCCTCGTACTCCTCTCCGCGCGGGCTTCCACTGCCGCGTCTTCCCCGGCTCCGCGTCGTCCCCTTCCTAGGCCTCGCCGTCGTCCACCGCCATGGTGCTCTCCGCACGGCCTGGTCAACGTGGTCAAGGAACGACTTCCATCGGAAGAGTATTGTACGTGGAGAGGCCGGCAATTTGGGTCCACGGCCACAGCCAGTTTTTGTTATTTTCCAAGTAAGTCGCTTTGTCGGGCTGTTGGGCTGCAAATCTTTCAAGACGAGGAGAGCTTTCATTCGGCTGGCCGAGAAAATGGCCCATCAGTAATGAGAAATGGGTTGTACATTTTTGAAACACATCAAACCGACAATTAGTTTCAAATATCTTTTTTTTTTCATTTCGAGATTTTAAATTACATTAATTTTTATGCGTGGAGAATTTGTTGGATTTTATATTTATATACATTTATTTTTAAAATCAGTTTGAATATGAGTCAAAATTTCGGGATTAAAAACAGTTCGGACCGCACCGAAATATGCAAAATTTCGTATAATTTTTTAACCGTGGCCACTGTATGGGTTGTAATGCTAACAAAAAGAATATGGGCTCCAAAAAAACCTTAAGAATTAACAAATGGGCTGTAAATTATTAGAAATAATGGCAGATGGGTTGTATGCTGTTTTCCACAGATTTGAGGCTTTCCTAAAAAAGGTTGGCCGACAAGCAAAGGATCGTTGGATGGCCACCCAACGGCCGTCGTGCTTCTTCAATCTCTGCTCTTCCTGCTCCAGCCGCTCAAACAAGCGTCGGCGGTACTGCCTGCTCCCTCCTCCCCACGGCCAGCTGTACTGCCGCGCAGGCCTCACCGCCCCACCGTACTCCCATCGCTGGCCTAGCCATCCCTCTACTCACCCACACCTGCTGTTATTCTCCGGCGACGGCAGACGAACCAGTAAACGTTCAGTCATACTCCCCTCTGCATGGGAAACAACTGGTGAGTCTTCCCTGCCTCCATGTCGTTCCCTTCCTAGGCCTCGCTGTCGTCCACCGCCCTGGTGCTCTCGGCGCGGCCTGGTCAACATGGTCAACGACCGACATGCATCTGAAGTGGATCAGACGTGGAGAGGCCGACAGCTGGGTCCACGACGCCGCAAGGAAATGCCTCCTTATTACGCGCAAAATAATGATTATTCCACCTGATATCGAGGACCCACCGAAGGGCCTCTCGTATTTCGTGAAAAAAAAAAGCGTTACCGGCGACAGCTCGGACCCACCAGCTATATCTTCACACGCAAGGAAGTGCCTCCTTATTACGCACAAAAAATGAATACTCCGCTTTGTTATTTGGGACCCAGATAGTGGCAGGCTGACTTGTGGGCCTACTAAGTTGGCCGGGGACGGAGGGCTTTGTCAACTTAGTCAATATGCACGATTCTAGCCCCGGTGGACGTCGATGTCCATCCAATGGCCGTAGTGCTTCTTCAACCTCTGGTCTTCTTGCTCCGGCCGCCTAAACCAGCGCGGTCGTGCCTCATGCTCCTGCCTCCGTGGCGGCTGCGATGCGCGGAGGCCTCACCGCCCCTACTACTCCCACGCTGGCGGGCCATCCCTCTACTCACCCACACCCCTGTTATTCTGCAATGACGGCAGCCTCACACCGCAGCCGAACGAGTGAACACTCATACTCCTCTACGCGTGGGCATCCACTGCCGCGTCTTCCTCGGGTCCGCGTCGTCCCCTTCCTAGGCCTCGCCGTCGTCCACCGCCCTGGTGCTCTCGGCGCGGCGTGGTCAACGCGGTCAAGGAACGGCTTCCATCGGACGTGGACTGTACATGGAGAGGCTGATAGCTGGGTCCACGGCCGCAACAAGGAAGTGCCTCCTTATTACGCTCAAAATAATTATTCCTTCACCTGACAGCGGGGACCCACCGGACGGGCCACCATATTTCGCGAAAAAAACATTTCCCACTGACTGCTGGGACCCACCAGCTACACCTTCATACGCAAGGAAGTGCGTCCGCAAAACAAAACAAAACAAACGATTCGCCCCACATTGCTGGGACCCACCGGCTACATCTTCGCACGCAAGGAAGTGCGTCCGGGCAAAAAGATTAAGCCCCACGACTGCTGGGACCCACTGACTACATCTTCGCCGCAAGGAAGTGCACGGCGGTCGGGACCCACCTTGTCGAAGCGTCGTAGTGTTGTCATTCTGGTCGCGACGATGTGCGTATATATATCTTTGGTGGATGTAGAGGCGCCGCGTGTCATAGTAGAGGCACACCACGTAGCATGTACACGCGTCACATTACAGCGAGGGTGCAAGAAAGAAAATACGGCCACGTGCGTACATACGGGCAGGGTCTCGAACGCCTACTCGCGCATACGTACATGGCTGGGTCGGAACGGAGAAACAGCGTCGTTGTCGTGTTCATGGGGAGGCAACAGAATGCGTCGTGTTCATGGGGAGGCAATGGAATGCGTCGTGTTCATCGGGAGGCAACGGAACGCGTGGGAGCCAACCGGCTGGGTCGGAACGGAATGCGTGGTCGTGTTCATCGGGAAGGCTTGGGCAAGCGGCGATGGAAAGCGAGGCTTGTCGTACCGCTGGCGGAGAAGCGGCCTTGTGTTCGACCGGCCATGTTCAAACGGATCATGTTCATCGGGAGAAGTGCAGCGTCTGCCAAAAGCGGAGAAAGCGGACCTCTTCACGGTCGAAGCAGGGGTCCTGTTGATCGGGAGGGTGTGGCGTGCCGCCAAAGCGGAGAAGCGGACCTCCTACGGTGAAACGGGGTCCTGTTGATCGGGAGGTGTGGCGTACCGCAAAGCGGATGAAACAGACCTCCCTACGGTCGAAACGGGGTCTGTTCATTGGGAGGTGTGGCGTGCAAAAGCAGGACTCCACGGGATACTATTCATCTCCATCGTCGACCTCCTCCGGCCTCCACGGGCTACCGTCGACCTCCTCCGGCCTCCACGGGCTCCTGTTCATCCAGCCTCCACCGCTGCGCTTACTCCATCGGCTCTTGTTCAACCACCCCTCCACGGGCACCCCTCCATCGTCTCATCGTTCATCCAGCCCTCCACACCACGGGTCTGTTCAACCACCCTCGACGGCCACCCCTCCACCGTCTAATGTTCATCCAGCCCTCCACACCACGGGGTCCTGTTCATCCAGAGGCAACACTACCGCTCACTGTTCATCCAACCCCCCCCCCCCCCGCAACACTCACTGTTCATCCAATCGATTGGCTTGATTAGCGGCAACGAAGGAATCGCTCCATCGGGTTCGATTAACAGACCATCGATCGATCGCTTCGGGTTCGATGTAGCGTAACTGCGGTAATCGCCGGGTTCGCCATTCTGACCCAACTCCTCGCTTGGGTTCGATTAGATCCAACGCCTCGCACACGCCAGCAGCGTCGTCACGAGTAACGTGCATCGCTCGACCCCGACCTCCCACCGTAACCGCAACTCCCGAAATTTTCCTCCCCTCGCTTCTACCACGGTTTTTCCGTCATGGGCGGCCCAAAGAATGTCATGCAAGCTGCGTCTCCGGCCCGCCAGGATGAAAAGCCCATTTTCTGTCATGATTTTTTGTCATAGAAGTAGGAGCCCACCACATCTATGATGATACCAGGTTTTGTCACAATTATCGTCATAGAAGTGTCATATGTATGACAGAAAAAAAAAATCGGCCTAAAATGTCACGGATGTGTCTTTTTTTGTAGTGTTGGCTAAAAATAGTATTGATTCATGGAATAAGTGCAAAGATGCTTTTATCTCTAAGTATTTTCCTCCCGCTAAGATCATCTCTCTTAGAAACGATATTATGAATTTTAAGCAACTTGGTCATGAACATGTTGCACAAGCTTGGGAGAGGATGAAATTAATGATACGTAATTGCCCCATGCATGGTTTGAATTTGTGGATGATTATACAAAAAATTTATGCCGGATTGAATTTTGCTTCTAGAAATATTTTAGATTCGGCCGCGGGAGGCACTTTTATGGAAATCACTTTAGGAGAAGCTACTAAACTCCTAGATAATATTATGGTTAATTATTCTCAATGGCACACTAAAAGATCTACTAATAAAAAAGTGCATGCGATAGAAGAAATTAATGTTTTGAGTGAAAAGATGGATGAACTTATGAAATTATTTGCTAATAAAAGTGCTTCTTCTGATCCTAATGATATTCCTTTGTCTACTTTGATTGAGAAAAATAATGAATCTTTGGATGTGAATTTTGTTGGTAGGAATAATTTTGGTAACAACGCGTATAGAGGAAACTTTAATCCTAGGCCTTATCCTAGTAATTCCTCTAATAATTATGGTAATTCCTACAGCAATCCTTATGGAAATTTTAATAAGATGCCCTCTGAATTTTAGACTAGTGTTAAGGAATTTATGAATTCGCAAAAGAATTTCAATGCTTTGCTTGAAGAGAAATTGCTTAAAGTTGAATTGGATAGGAAAGTTGATAGAATTTCTCTTGATGTTGATTCTTTAAAACTTAGATCTATTCCTCCTAAGCATGATATCAATGAGTCTCTCAAAGCCATGAGAATTTTCATTGATGAGTGCAAAGAGAGAACCGCTAGGATGCGTGCTAAGAAAGATTACTTTATGAAAGCGGGTTCTTCTAGTTCCTTTGAAAATAAAGATGAAGATCTAAAAGTTATTGATGTATCCCCTATTAAATCTTTGTTTTGCAATATGAATCTTAATAATGATGGACCTAAATATGATCCACCTTTACCTAGAAGGCGTTCCAGAAATTCGGAGTTTTTAGATCTTGATGCTAAAATTGATAAAAGTGGGATTGAAGAGATCAAAATATTAGATATTAATGAACCCACTATTTTGGATTTCAAGGAATTTAATTATGATAATTGCTCTTTGATAGATTGTATTTCCTTGTTGCAATCCGTGCTAAATTCTCCTCATGCCTATAGTCAAAATAAAGCCTTTACCAAACATATCGTTGATGCTTTGATGCAATCTTATGAAGAAAAACTTGAGTTGGAAGTTTCTATCCCTAGAAAACTTTATGATTAGGGGGAACCTACTATTAAAATTAAAATTAAAGATCATGAATTATATGCTTTGTGTGATTTGGGTGCTAGTGTTTCCACGATTCCAAAAACTTTGTGTGATTTGCTAGGTTTCCGCGATTTTGATGATTGCTCTTTAAACTTGCACCTTGTGGATTACACTATTGAAAAACCTATGGGAAGAATTAATGATGTTCTTATTGTTGCAAATAGGAACTATGTGCCCGTAGATTTTATTGTTCTTGATATAGATTGCAATCCTTCATGTCCTATTATTCTTGGTAGACCTTTCCTTAGAACAATTGGTGCAATTATTGATATGAAGGAAGGGAATATTAGATTCCAATTTCCATTAAAGAAAGGCATGGAACACTTCCTGAGGAAGAAAATAAAATTACCATATGAATCTATTATGAGAGTCACTTATGGATTGTCTATCAAAGATGGCAATACCTAGATCTATCCTTGCTTTTATGCCTAGCTAGGGGCGTTAAACGATAGCACTTGTTGGGAGGCAACCCAATTTTATTTTTTGTTTTTTTTTGCTTTTTGCTTCTGTTTAGGAATAAATATTTGTTCTAGCCTTTGCTTAGATGTGTTTTATGTTTTAATTAGTGTTTGTGCCAAGTTAAACCTATAGGATCTTCTTGGATAATAGTTATTTGATCTTGCTGAAAATTCCAGAAACTTTCTGTTCACGAAAATAATTTTTAAAAATCACCAGAACGTGATAAAATATTGATTCCAATTGATGCTGATCAATAAACAAATTGTATAGGTCTTCCTATTTTGGCTGATTTTTTTGAAGTTCCAGAAGTTTGCGTTAGTTACAGATTACTACAGACTATTCTGTTTTTGACAGATTCTATTTTTCGTGTGTTGTTTGCTTATTTTGATGAATCTATGGCTAGTAAAATAGTTTATAAACCATAGAGAAGTTGGAATACAGTAGGTTTAACACCAATATAAATAAAGAATTAGTTCATTACAGTACCTTGAAGTGGTCTTTTGTTTTCTTTCGCTAACGGAGCTCACTAGATTTTCTGCTGAGTTTTGTGTTGTGAAGTTTTCAAGTTTTGGGTGAAAGATTTGATGGATTATGGAACAAGGAGTGGCAAGAGCCTAAGCTTGGGGATGCTCATGGCACCCCCAAAATAATCTAAGGACACCTAAAAGCCAAAGCTTGGGGATGCCCCGGAATGCATCCCCTCTTTCGTCTACTTCCATCGGTAACTTTACTTGGAGCTATATTTTTATTCACCACACGATATGTGTTTTGCTTGGAGCGTCCTGTATTATTTGAGTCTTTATTTTTTAGTTTACCACAATCATCTTTGCTGTACACACCTTTTGAGAGAGACACACATGATTCGGAAGTTATTAGAATACTCTATGTGCTTCACTTATATCTTTTGAGTTATATAGTTTTTGCTCTAGTACTTCACTTATATCTTTTAGAGCGGTGGTGGATTTGTTTTATAGAAACTATTGATCTCTCATGCTTCACTTAGATTATTTTGAGAGTCTTAAATAGCATGGTAATTTGCTTAAATAATCCTAATATGCTAGGTATTCAATATTAGTAAAACTTTCTTATGAGTGTTTTGAATACTAAGAGAAGTTTGATGCTTGATGATTGTTTTGAGATATGGAGGTAGTGATATCAAAGTTGTGCTAGTTGAGTAGTTGTGAATTTGAGAAATACTTGTGTTGAAGTTTGCAAGTCCCCTAGCATGCACGTATGGTAAACGTTATGTAACAAATTTGAAACATGAGGTGTTCTTTGATTGTCCTCCTTATGAGTGGCGGTCGGGATGAGCGATGGTCTTTTCCTACCAATCTATCCCCTAGGAGCATGCGTGTAGTGCTTGGTTTTTGATGACTTGTAGATTTTTGCAATAAGTATGTGAGTTCTTTATGACTAATGTTGAGTCCATGGATCATAATGCACTCTCACCTTTCCATCATTGCTAGCCTCTTGATGCGGGCATTGCCCTTTCTCACATTGAGAGTTGGTGCAAACTTTGCCGGTGCATCCAAACCCCGTGATATGATACGCTCTTTCACACATAAATCTCCTTATATCTTCCTCAAAACAGACACCATACCTATCTATTATGGCATTTCCATAGCCATTCCAAGATATAGTGCCATGCAACTTTCCACCGTTCCGTTTATCATGACACGTTCATCATTGTCATATTGCTTTGCATGATCATGTAGTTGACATAGTATTTGTGGCAAAGCCACCGTTCATAATTCTTTCATACATGTCACTCTTGGTTCATTTCATATCCCGGTACACCGCCGGAGGCATTCATATAGTCATACCTTGTTCTAGTATCGAGTTGTAATCATTGAGTTGTAAATAAATAGAAGTGTGATGATCATTGATACGTCTCCAACGTATCTATAATTTATGAAGCATTCATGCTATATTACTATGTGTTTTGAATGATTATGGGCTTTATTATACACTTTTATATTACTTTTGGGACTAACCTATTAACCGGAGGCCCAGCCCATATTCTTTGTTTTATTACATTTGATATTTCAAGAAAAGGAATATCAAACGGAGTCCAAGCGGAATGAAACCTTGACATCGTGATTTTTTGGAAGAATATCATCCTGGAGGCTTGGAGATCAAGTCGAAGACCCTCGAGGAGCCCAGAGATAGAGGCGCGCCCCCTCTGGCGCGGCCCCTGTCTCGTGGACCCCTCGAGCACCCCCGACCGACTTCTTTCCCTATATAGTCCCACGTGCCTAAAACATCCACGGAGAAGATAGATCGGGAGTTCCGCCGCCGCAAGCCTCTGTAGCCACCAAAAACCTCTCGGAGTCCATTCCGGCACCTGCGGAGGAACCCATCACCGGTGGCCATCTTCATCATCCATGACTCTCCATGACGAGGAGGGAGTAGTTCACCCCGAGGGTATGTACCACTAGCTATGTGTTTGATATCTCTCTCTCTCTCTCGTGTTCTCTCTATGGCACGATCTTGATGTATCGCGAGCTTTGCTATTATAGTTGGATCTTATGATGTTTCTCCCCCTCTACTCTCTTGTGATGAATTGAGTTTCCCTCTTGAAGTTATCTTATCGGATTGAGTCTTTATTTGAGAACACTTGATGTATGTCTTGCCGTGTTTATCTGTGGTGACAATGGGATATCACGTGTCACTTGATGTATGTTTTGGTGACCAACTTGCGGGTTCCGCCCATGAACCTAAGCATAGGGGTTGGCACACGTTTTCTTAACTCTCCAGTAGAAACTTTGGGGCACTCTTTGAAGTACTTTGTGTTGGTTGGATGAATCTAAGATTGTGTGAGGCATATCGTATAATCATGCCCACGGATACTTGAGGTGACAATGGAGTATCTAGGTGACATTAGGGTTTTGGTTGATTTGTGTCTTAAGGTGTTATTCTAGTACGAACTCTTTAATAGATCGATCTGCAAGAATAACTTTGAGGTGGTTTCGTACCCTACCATAATCTCTACGTTTGTTCTCCGCCATTAGTGGCTTTGGAGTGACTCTTTGTTGCATGTTGAGGGATTGTTATATGATCTATCTATGTTATTATTGTTGAGAGAACTTGCACTAGTGAAAGTATGAACCATATGCCTTGTTTCCTATCATTGCAATACTGTTTACGCTCACTTTTACCATTAGTTACCTTGCTGTTTTTATATTTTCATATTACAAAAACCTATATCTACCATCCATATTGCACTTGTATCACCATCTCTTCGCCGAACTAGTGCACCTATACAATTTACCATTGTATTGGGTGTGTTGGGGACACAAGAGACTCTTTGTTATTTGGTTGCGGGGTTGTTTGAGAGAGACCATCTTCATCCTACGCCTCCTACGGATTGATAAACCTTAGGTCATCCACTTGAAGGAAATTTGCTACTGTCCTACAAACCTGTGCACTTGCAGGCCCAACAACGTCTACAAGAAGAAGGTTGTGTAGTAGACATCAAGCTCTTTTATAGCGCCGTTGCCGGGGAGGTTAGTGCTTGAAGATATATCTTTAGATCTTGCAATCGAATCTTTTTGTTTCTTGTTTTATCACTAGTTTAGTCTATAAAATAAAACTACAAAAAAATGGAATTGAGTTTGTCTCATACGCTTCACCTTTTTAATATCTTTCGTGAGTATGATGGAAAAGAAAATTGTGCTCAAGTGCTAGAAGAAGAAGTCTATAAAATGCTTGGTACTAAATCTTTGAATGATGAGCATGATTGCAATGTTGTTAGTATAAACTCCTTGAATATCCATAGTACTAATGATGATTGCTCTAGTCA
The DNA here is from genome assembly GCA_021605145.1 of Aegilops bicornis. Taxonomy (NCBI): domain Eukaryota; kingdom Viridiplantae; phylum Streptophyta; class Magnoliopsida; order Poales; family Poaceae; genus Aegilops; species Aegilops bicornis. The sequence continues at coordinate 561,790,381 of CM038671.1, forward strand.
TGATGAAAATATCCCTCATAAGCATGTCAACTTTTGTGGAGTGCATGTTTGCATTAACACACCAAATAAATAAGATATATATTGCAAGAGGCATAAGTATTTAGAAACTGAGAAGTTGCAAGAAAGGCTATATAAGAGTGCGGAGAATTTAAGATATCTTTCCCGTTGTGAATTTCGCAATAAACAAGAGCATTGACATATCCAATGCAAATTGTTTCATGATCGGATCGTGTCCAAACATTGTGATGATTTGATCTCCCTTTCTCATTACAATGAACTTAGATTGCTTTTGGGTTGTGAAGAGTTGAAACGTTTAACTAAGCCTATTCCAGAATTTAATCTTAAGCATTTTCTTGATATTGATCTAGAAAAGATTTATATGTTTTGTGCAGAGAATTGCATTGAAAATCCTTATATTACCAATTACCTAAAGAAAAGAAAGCAAATGGAAGATGATGAGAATACTAATGAAAGGGAAGAGACTTCCCAATCTCCTCCTATTATTTCTTATGATGAATTAGGTAACGAGGAGGAGCTTTCTATTCAACCAATCTCATCAATAAGGAGATCAAAGAGGAAGGTTGAGCCTACACATAATGTGAAGAAGAAAAAGAAAAGAAGGAGCAACAAAGGTACAAAGGTATCCCTCCCAAATGATATTGCTCCTACTACTCATTGTGATGATGATAATTGCTTTACTATTGGTGCTATCCATATTTTTAATGATGAGAGCGATTATGCTTATGATATGAAAGAGCCCAAGCTTGGGGAAGCTATGTTTGATGAGGATGAAATATTTGAGAATATATTTGCTGAAATTAATGTTTGTACCAAGCTTGGGGATGCTATGTTTAATGAAGATGATATTTTTAGCACCCCAAGTTTTGATATGCAAAGTTGTTATGATGATAGCATGCCTCCTACCTATGATGATTATATTGACGAAAGTGGGTTCGGAAGAGTGTCAAATTTAGGAAGTAGTGATCCCACTATTTTGGAGGATGTTGAATTTTATTGTGATGAATATGAAAGTGGATTTGGAAGAGTGTCAACTTTATTTAGTGATTCTACTATCTTGGGAGAGGTTTCAATCGATTATGATGAGAATGAAGTTGCTACTTATGATGATTATTGTGATGAAACTTATGCTATAAAAAGTAGTGATGATTATATTTACAAATCTTTTCATGATTATGATTACCCCTTTTCTGAACATTACTCTTTTAATGTGGAAACAATTTTTAGTGTTCAAGTCTCTTATGATACTCCCACTATTCCGAATGAGAAGAATTTTGCTTATGTGGAGAGTAGTAAGTTTTCTATGCTAGTAGATCATGAAAAGAATGCTTTAGGTGCTGGTTATATTGTTGAATTCATTCATGATGCTACTGAAAATTATTACGAGGGAGGAATATATGCTTGTAGGAATTGCAATAATGTCAAGTTTCCCCTCTATGTGCTTAAATTTTTGAAGTTATGCTTGTTTTGTCTTCCTATGCTTGTTGATTATTGTTCCCATAAGTAGTTTGCTCACAAAATCCCTATGCATAGGAATTAGGTTATACTTAAATGTGCTAGTCATATTCTTCATGATGCTCTCTTTATGTTTCAATTCTTATCTCTTATGTGAGCATCATTGAAATCATCATGCCTAGCTAAGGGCTTTAAACGTTAGCGCTTGTAGGGAGGCAACCCAATTTTATTTTAGTTTCTTGCTTGTTGGTTATGTTTAGGAATAAATAATACATCTAGCTTCTGTTAAGATGTGGTTTTGTGTTTTAATTAGTGTTTGTGCCAAGTAGAACCTTTGGGAAGACTTGGGTAAAGTCTTTATGATCATGCTGTAAAAAACAGAAACTTTAGCGCTCACGAAATTAGCTTCAACTTTTTACTGGAGAGTGCTATTTAGTTGATTATTTTTGCAGATGATTACTAGACAAATTCCTCAGGTCCACAAATTTATTTTAGAATTTTTGGAGTTCCAGAAGTTTGTGTTAGTTACAGATTACTACAGACTGTTCTGTTTTTCACAGATTCTGTTTTCATTGTGTTGTTTGCTTATTTTGATGAATCTATGGCTAGTAAAATAGTTTATAAACCATAGAGAAGTTGGAATACAGTAGGTTTAAAACCAATATAAATAAAGAATGATTTCATTACAGTACCTTGAAGTGGTGTTTTGTTTTATTTCACTAACGGAGCTTACGAGTTTTCTGTTAAGTTTTGTGTTGTGAAGTTTTCAAGTTTTGGGTAAAGATTTGATGGACTATGGAATAAGGAGTGGCAAGAGCCTAAGATTGGGTATTCCCAAGGCACCCCAAGGTAATATTCAATAGTATCCAAAAGCCCAAGCTTGGGGATGCCCCGGAAGGCATCCCCTCTTTCGTCTTCGTTCATCGGTAACTTTACTTGGAGCTATATTTTTATTCACCACATGATATGTGTTTTGCTTTGATCGTCATTTTCTCTTGTTATTTTTTGCTTGCTGTTATTTAGAATAATGTTTTGCATCTTTAGTTCCAATAAAAATGTCAAGGATAGCCTTTACCATGCTTATTTTGCTAGTATACATGTTGCTGTTTGAAAACAGAAAGTTTGCCGCTGTTGCAAAAATTCCCTAGAAAATTCAGAGAATGGTATAATGTTGAAACCTTTTGCATGTTGAGCTCTGATAAATTTACTACAGTGGGAATTTTATTTCATAATTTTTGGAGTTAGGGAAGTATTGATACTCTTGCATTCTTTACAGACTGTACTGTTTTGGCAGATTGCTGTTATGTTTGCCTTGTTTGCATATGTTTGCTTGTTTAATGATTCTATTTGAGGATAGAGTATCAAATATGCAGAGGAATTTAGTATGCAATGTTGAATAATAATTTTAGTGATTTGTTACAGTAGAAAATGATAAGGTTTTGCATTGGTTTATACTAACCTATCTCACGAGTTCTTGTTGAGTTTGTCGTGGATGAAACTTTTGATAAAAAGAGAAACCATGATATGAGAGGAATTAAGGAGACACAAAAGTTCAAGCTTGGGGATGCCCAAGGCACCCCAAGATAATATTTCAAGAAGTCTCAAGCATCTAAGCTTGGGGATGCCCCGGTAGACATCCCACCTTTCTTCTTCAACAACTATCGGTTAGTATCGTTTGAGCCTAAGTTTTTGCTTCTTCACATGGGTTGTGCTATCCTTGCAATGTCGTTTTATTTTGTTTTGATTGCTGTTTGAATACAATACCAAGATCTGAAATTCTTTAATGAGAGAGAGTCTTCACATTAGCTACATAATTATTTAGTTACTCATTGATCTTCACTTATATCTTTTTGGAGTAGTCTGTCATTTACTCGTGTGCTTCACTTATATCTTATGAGTAAATGGTTGAATGAGTTGATTGTCATAAATCTGAAATTATATATGCCTCATTTGCTTATCCCATGGGGAGTAATGACTTCACGTCTAAGAAGTAGAGGTTGTAAATTTATTGAAGGTTAGCAAGCATTGTATTGGTCATTTGAACAATTCATGAAAGAATATTGAAGGAAGAGAGATTTCACATATAAATATACTATCGTAGACATCTTTTATGATTGGGAGCACTCATTAAGTATGACATGCTAAAGAGTTGATGTTGGACAAGGAAGACAACGTAACGGTTTATGTTTTCCGACATCTCAGTTTAAGTATATTGTCATGGATCATTCAAACATGTTGAGCTTGCCTTTCCCCCTCATGCTAGCCAAAATTCCTAGCACCAAGTAGAGATACTACTTGTGCTTCCAAATATCCTTAAACCCAGTTTTTGCCATGAGAGTCCACCATACCTACCTATGGATTGAGTAAGATCCTTCAAGTAAGTTTTCATCGGTGCAAGCAATAAAAATTGCTCTCTAAATATGCATGACTTATTAATGCGGAGAAAATAAGCTTTGTACGAACTTGTTATGGAAGCAATAAAAGCAACGGACTCCATAATAAAGGTCCATATACAAGGGGCAATATAAAGTGACGTTCTTTCGCATTAAGATTTTGTGTATCCAATCCTAAAAGCGCATGACAACCTCTGCTTCCCTCTGCGAAGGGCCTATCTTTTACTTTATGCAAGAGTCAAGGTGATCTTCACCTTTCCCTTTTTCATTTTACCCTTTGGCAAGCACTTTGTGTTGGGGTGATCCTGATATATATATCCAATTGGATGTAAGTTAGCATGAATTATTATTGTTGACATCACCCAAAGGTGAATACGTTTGGAGGCAACATTATAAGCCCCAATCTTTCTCTGTGTCTGATTAAAACTTCATAACCACAAGTATTGCGTGAGTGTTAGCAACTGTAGAAGACTATATGATGGTTGAGTATGTGAAGTTTGCAAAATCAAAGCTCTGACATAGACCCTTCCTGAAAATAGGATGAAATGCAATTGTTTGATGACTAAGAATGAAGTTTGCTAGTTTTCAAGAAAGTTTATGGTCTATGCTTTAACATGTGAATTGCTTGTTACTTGATTATGAAATTTTTTATGAGATGAACTATTGTTATGACATATTATCATGCTAGAAAAGGTGATTGAAATAATCATTGATCAAACTTGTGCACCTTCTAGCATTCACACTTCATAAATTCTTTCTTTTATTATTTACCTACTCGAGGACGAGTAGGAATTAAGCTTGGGGATGTTGATACGTCTCCAACGTATCTATAATTTATGAAGCATTCATGCTATATTACTATGTGTTTTGAATGATTATGGGCTTTATTATACACTTTTATATTACTTTTGGGACTAACCTATTAATTGGAGGCCCAGCCCATATTCTTGTTTTATTGCACTGTTCGATATTTCAAGAAAAGGAATATCAAACGGAGTCCAAACGGAATGAAACCTTGACATCGTGATTTTTTGGAAGAATATCATCCTGGAGGCTTGGAGATCAAGTCGAAGACCCTCGAGGAGCCCAGAGATAGGCCCCCCTGCTGTGGTGCGGCCCCCTATCTCGTGGACCCCTCGAGCACCCCCCGACCGACTTCTTTCGCCTATATAGTCCCACGTACCCTAAAAACATCCATGGAGAGGATAGATCGGGAGTTCCGCTGCCGCAAGCCTCTGTAGCCACCAATAACCTCTCGGGAGTCCGTTCAAGACTCACGGAGGGGGAACCCATCACCGGTGGCCAACTTCATCATCTCGGCGCTCTCCATGACGAGGAGGGAGTAGTTCACCCTCGGGGCTGAGGGTATGTACCAGTAGCTATGTGTTTGATCTCTCTCTCTCTCTCTCGTGTTCTCTCTATGGCACGATCTTGATGTATCGCGAGCTTTGCTATTATAGTTGGATCTTATGATGTTTCTCCCCCTCTACTCTCTTATGATGAATTGAGTTTCCCTCTTGAAGTTATCTTATCGGATTGAGTCTTTATTTGGGAACACTTGATGTATGTCTTGTCGTGTTTATCTATGGTGACAATGGGATTTCACGTGCCACTTGATGTATGTTTTGGTGACCAACTTGCGGGTTCCGCCCATGAACCTATGCATAGGGGTTGTCACACGTTTTCTTGAATCTCCGGTAGAAACTTTGGGGCACTCTTTGAAGTACTTTGTGTTGGTTGGATGAATCTGAGATTGTGTGATGCATATCGTATAATCATGCCCACGAATACTTGAGGTGACAATGGAGTATCTAGGTGATATTAGGGTTTTGGTTGATTTGTGTCTTAAGGTGTTACTCTAGTACAAACTCTTTAATAGATCGATCCGAAAGAATAACTTTGAGGTGGTTTCGTACCCTACCATAATCTCTACGTTTGTTCTCCGCCATTAGTGGCTTTGGAGTGACTCTTTGTTGCATGTTGGGGGATTGTTATATGATCTATCTATGTTATTATTGTTGAGAGAACTTGCACTAGTGAAAGTATGAACCCTATGCCTTGTTTCCTATCATTGCAATACTGTTTACGCTCACTTTTACCATTAGTTACCTTGCTGTTTTTATATTTTCAGATTACAAAAACCTATATCTACCATCCATATTGCACTTGTATCACCATCTCTTTGCCGAACTAGTGCACCTATACAATTTACCATTGTATTGGGTGTGTTAGGGACACAAGAGACTCTTTGTTATTTGGTTGCAGGGTTGTTTGAGATAGACCATCTTCATCCCTCGCCTCCTACGGTTTGATAAACCTTAGGTCATCCACTTGAGGGAAATTTGCTACTGTCCTACAAACCTGTGCACTTGCAGGCCCAACAACGTCTACAAGAAGAAGGTTATGTAGTAGACATCAATCATCATTTTCTAGAGCATTGTCCCAAGTGGGGAATTTAAAAAAAGAGAGAAAGGCCATAAAAAAAGAGAAGGCCCAAAAAAATGAGAGAAAAAGAGAGAAGGGACAATGTTACTATCCTTTTACCACACTTGTGCTTCAAAGTAGCACCATAATCTTCATGATAGAGAGTCTCTTGTTTTGTCATTTTCATATACTAGTGGAAAATTTTCATTATAGAACTTGGCTTGTATATTCCAACAATGGGCCTCCTCAAGTACCCTAGGTCTTCATGAGCAAGCAAGTTGGATGCACACCCACTTAGTTTCTTTTGTTGAGCTTTCATATATTTATAGCTCTAGTGCATCTGTTGCATGGCAATCCCTACTCCTTGCATTAACATCAATCAATGGGCATCTCCATAGCTCATTGATTAGCCTCGTTGATGTGAGACTTTCTCCTTTTTTGTCTTCTCCACATAACCCCCATCATCATATTCTGTTCCACCCATAGTGCTATGTCCATGGCTCACGCTCATGTATTGCGTGAAGGTTGAATAAGTTTGAGATTACTAAAGTATGAAACAATTGCTTGGCTTGTCATCGGGGTTGTGCATGATGAGAGCATTCTTGTGTGACGAAAATTGAGCATGACTAAACTATATGATTTTGTAGGGATGAACTTTCTTTGGCCGTGTTATTTTGAGAGGACATAACTGCTTAGTTAGTATGCTTGAAGTATTATTATTTTTATGTTAATATTGAATTGTTATCTTGAATCTTTCGGATCTGAATATTCATACCACAATTAAAAAGAATTACATTGAAATTATGCCAAGTAGCATTCCACATAAAAAATTATGTTTTTATCATTTACCTACTCGAGGACGAGCAGGAATTAAGCTCAAACTTTATGCAATTCATTTCCTAGGAGTTACATATTTTGTACTACCGAGGAAATAATCTCAGGTTAAGTATTGCAATCTAGCTGGCATGCTGGAGCATCAGGAAAAATACACACCAGGAACCTTCCACACAAGAAGAAACCATTGCTTACTCTCATCTGCTAAAATTTCAGGTAGGGCATTGACGGATGTACAAACTATGTGCAAAGAGTTTTGCATATGTACATACAGGTGTGCATACATACAGAATTTGACCATGCAATTGCTAATTGATCACTCAAGAGCTTGTAGAAATTATCTGATACGTATCCAACATATCTATATTTTTTTATTGCTCCATGCTATATTATCTTCTGTTTTGGACATTATTGAGCTTTATTATACACTTTTATATTATTTTTGGGACTAACCTATTAACCAGAGGCCTAGCCTGTAATTGCTGTTTTGCCTATTTGAGTTTCGCAGAAATGGAATATCAAACGGAGTCCAAACGGAATGAAACCTTCGGGAACGTGATTTTCGGAACGAACATGATCCAGAGGACTTGGACCCTACGTCAAGAAAGCTACCAGGAAGCCACGAGGTAGGGGGGCGCGCCTACCCCCTGGGCGCGCCCTCCACCCTCGTGGGCCCCATGTTGCTCCACCGACGTACTCCTTCCTCCTATATATACCTACATACCCCCAAACTACCAGATACAGAGTGACGGTGTCCTGGACCAGGGGGTACTCACCACGTCATCTCCCGATCTGTTAAATTGGGCCGAGGACCCCCATGGCCGTATACTCATGGGCTAGTCCGGACAGCTGCCGCATACAAGGAAGATTCCGCATGACTTGGCGATCAAGACAAGGACTCCTCCCCCACCGGCGTATTCGGCTAGGACTCTTGTTATGCTAGGTCTCTGGTGCATTATTTAAACCGAGGCCAGGCTAGTCGATAGAGATATATAACAATCATACCATAGGCTAGCTTCTAGGGTTTAGCCTCTCTGATCTCGTGGTAGATCTACTCTTGTACTACCCATATCATCAATATTAATCAAGAAGGAGTAGGGTTTTACCTCCATCGAGAGGGCCCGAACACAGGTAAAACATCGTGTCCCTTGTCTCCTATTACCATCCGCCTAGACGCACAGTTCGGGACCCCCTACCCGAGATCCGCCGGTTTTGACACCGACATTGGTGCTTTCATTGAGAGTTCCGCTGTGTGTTCGACAAAAGGTCGATGGCTTGCCTGCAGATCAACTGCGACTTCGGCATCTTCGTCACCAGCTCGACTGGTCACCTTGGTTCGACCAAAGAGTGCGCCCTACCTCCGATCGTCATGTTCGGATGAGGGCCTTCATCAACATCAGCTCCGATCTCTATCAAGATCATGGAGGAATCATCCAGGGAGCCCGGGGGCTCAACGTCAACATTGCCCTCGGGCGACCGTGCTGTTTTTCTGGACAGCGAACTTGTACCCGCCGTCACCGCCTCCTCGAGCGTCAGTTTGATGATTGCTTTGATGGAATAGTGCGGAATTATGTCTACAACAGCCACACTAAATTTCGTCGAGTTCCGATGGAGGAATCTCCGACAATCTACGATATACCGGAGCCCTGTCAAATCTGGACGAGTTTAGGGCGTGGTGTCCAGCTTCTAGCTTGGACCTCCTTTGGAAGATCCAACCGTTGATCGACTGCGGAATTCCTATATCTACCACCCCTCAAAATTTCAGCTCGATCCGACCGTCCAAACTCCAGGAACCTTCCGATTAGTGCATCACTTTTCGGATCTATTTTCTGCGCGAAAACAAATCCGACCCGAGTTCGTCCTTTTTACGAACGGGATTTCAGACATCCTTTTTGAAGGAAGTTTTGTATGGGGTATTGTGTTTTGTTCCCGAACACATCCCACTAATTTTAAAATCTTTTGAACATGATCTTCAACATCATCTTTGGTGCCAAACCAATCCGCAATATTGCTCCACGGCTGCCGACCTGCGTTGAACACATCGTCACTTTGTTGAGCCGAGCTCAACTTCTTCGGATGATCATCTCGGCAAGCCGAACAAGAGTCCGGCATCGCGAAGGATAAATCATCACCAACATCGCCACCCCACGGATTACACGGAGCGGGCATACCGGCATCACCGCACGGTCGCTTCATCAAGCCGGCATCGACCACGTCACGACCTGCATCGGCAGGGCCGCACTGTTGCTTCTTCAAGCTGGTGTCCATCACGCCGACCTACTTCGACATCTCGGCTGGACCGGGGGCTTCGCCATCTCTTCATCAACCTACTCCGGACACTTCTGCGTCACTAGCCGACCAGGTCTGTCACGTTAGCTGGGCCGAGGGCTTTGCCTCGGCGAGCCAACCTTTGCCAGCATTACCATGCCGTCGTTTTATCGCCCATCAGGCAATTGGTACGCCGGATCGAGTCCCAATGTTGGGAATCACCTTCCTTCGGATTGCTACAACAAATAAACCAGGTGCTATTAATCCCGGTATTTTTGCTTGTTTGGGTTCATTTTTCCCAAGGAATTATTACTCTGGTTTTTCCATCATATGTACACAGTCTATCAAATGGTGGCCGATTAACGATCGCATGGTGGTTCGGTCGGTTTCCGTACATAGTCCAATGAACGCCGCATCCGGAGCTCGGACCGACCTGTGAATTCAGGGTTTGCCACGCCTTTACCGCATCACGCCGACGCCTCGTGATCGACATTGACTTCGGCGCCAGGCCATATTTCTTTTATTACTCACTTTGCATAAATTATTTATTATGCAACGATTTTTTAATTATCATTATTACTATTATCTCCGGTTTGCACAATTTTTTGTGCACAGGAAAAAGATCCGGGGACTTTGGTGTCACTCTGCCGGTCTGCATTAACCGTGCTATGTCACCACTTCGGCGTGTCGAGCTCTTCGCTCCGCCACCTCGGGACCGGCTTGGGGGATGGAACCTTGTCCGGTATCAAGCTCGGACCGCGTCATCAATACCGAACACATTAACCAGCTAAGTCGCTTTCATGCTCAAAGCTTTAATTTCTAACTTGTGTTCGGTTCGACCAAGCATTATACTGTTTTGGAAAATGTTGCTTGTAAAAAAATTTCTTGTCCAAACTTTGTTTGTGACGCATAAATTCAAATACCCAATCCATTTGGGGGCTTCCTTCATGAAGCTTTTCCTCTTGCATATGATTATACTTGTACGGCTTCGTTCCTTGTTCGTGTATTGCACCACAATATGCACCATATTGACTTAAGCGATTTGCAAGATGGGTTGCCTCACTCCTGTGTTTACCCTTACGTTCCCGATTGTTCGGCTAGGGAGTAAAGGGAGCACCTCTGCGATTGTCACGATCGGGTCATCCGAGCCGGACCTCAGACTGGGTGAAGCCGAAAGCTAAGCGCTCTTATAGTTTTCAATGATGGTCGGCACAACGGAACTCATGAGTACAGAAAATCTATTGCACAAGTCTCATAATAACAATGAGCACCGAAGAAAGGTATCGGTGGGGTACTATTTTCTTCAAGATGCTTCTTACACTTCGCGATAATATAGCATAAGTTCCCGAGGCCGCTTTATGCATTACTGACCTTATGGCCTGATTGCCTGGTTATTGGAAACACCGTCGATATTCTCGACAGATGGAGTATATAACACTTTTCGGTCCTTGACCAAAGAGGGAGAAGCCGACGGTCGGTTAAGACGTGTTTAAAGTTCGGTTGAACATAGACATGATATAAGTACTTCGGTACATGCAATCATTCTTTTACCCAAGTCACTTGGGGGCTCTTAAATTTTATGAGTCGTTTTATGATAAGTGTTCTTCTTCTTAGTCGTTGCAAAGTTTTATTATTATTATTATTATCTATCACTCCTTTTTTCGACACGAGCGTGTGGTCACTAGTCGGGGAGCCTAATTTCTCTCTCAAAGCTGCTAGAGTTTAGTTTGCTAAACTGGCCCAATTAGAAGTACTCCGCCCTCGGGATAGGAGGTTGAAGCCGTAGGCTGACCCGCTTGAAGTCTTGAGATAGGATGTATCATGTTAAAGCACGGCAGAAGCACTTCTTTTGCTAAGGCCAATTTTCGGATTGACACCGAACACTTGATCTCGTTCGGACGTCAAGTTTTTACTGACGTTTTTTGGTTTTCCAAGCTTATGGCACTTTTTGTTGGGGAACGTTGCAGAAAATTAAAAATTTTCTACGGTTTCACCAAGATCCATCTATGAGTTCATCTAAGCAACGAGTCATGGGAGAGAGATTGCATCTACATACCACTTGTAGATCGCGTGCGGAAGCGTTCAAGGGAACGGGGATGATGGAGTCGTACTCGCCGTGATTCAAATCACCGATGACCAAGTGCCGAACGGACAGCACCTCCGCGTTCAACACACGTACGGAACGGACGAAGTCTCCTCCTTCTTGATCCGGCAAGGAGGAAGGAGAGGTTGAGGAAGAAGGCTCCAGTAGCAGCACGACGGCGTGATGATGGTGGAGAGGCAGTACTCCGATAGGGCTTCGCCAAGCACTCAACAGAGGAGGAGAGGTGTTGGGGAGGGGAGGGGCTGTGCCTTGGATGTGTATTGCAGCCCTCCCCTCACCCCTCTATTTATAGGGGAAGGGGCAAGGGGGGCCTGCCCCTCTAGATGAGATCTAGAGGGGCGGCTGTGGAGGGGGCTTGCCCCCTGCCAAAGGGCGCCCACTAGGGTTCCCCAAACCCTAGGCGCATGGGCCCAAGGGCGTGCCCAGCCCTCCAGGCTGGTTCCCTGCCCTGTGGCCCATGAGGCCCTCCCGAGAGGGTGGCCCCTCGGTGGACCCCTAACCTCTCCGGTGGCCCCGGTACAATACCGATATGACCTAAACTTTCCGTGTACGTTTGACAACTTCCCATATATAAATCTTTACCTCCGGACCATTTGAACTCCTCGTGACGTCCGGGATCTCATCCGGACTCGAAAAACATTCGTAATCACATACAAGTCTTCCTAATAACCCTAAGCGTCACCGAACCTTAAGTGTGTAGACCCTACGGGTTCGGGAGACATGCAGACATGACCGAGACGACTCTCCGGTCAATAACCAACAGCTGATCTGGATACCCATGTTGGCTCCACATGCTCCTCGATGATGTCATCGGATGAACCACGATGTCGAGGATTCAATCAATCCCGTATACTATTCCCTTTGTCGATGGTATGTTACTTGCCGAGATTCGATCGTCGGTATCCCAATACCTCGCTCAATCTCGTTACCGCAAGTCACTTTACTGCATCAGAATGCATGATCCCGTGACCGGACACTTGGTCACTTTGAGCTCATTATGATGATGCACTACCGAAAGTGGGCCCGGTGATACCTCTCCGTAATACGGAGTGACAAATCCCGCCTCGATCCGTGTCAACCCAACAGACACTTTCGGAGATACGTGTAGTGTACCTTTATAGTCACCCGCCACGCCAGACGTTTGGTACACCCAAAGCACTCCTACGGTATCCGGAGTTACACGATCTCATGGTCTAAGGAAAAGATACTTGACATTGGAAAAGCTCTAGCAAAACGAACTACACGATCTTGTGCTATGCTTAGGATTGGGTCTTGTCCATCACATCATTCTCCTAATGATGTGATCCCATTGTCAACGACATCTATTGTCCATAGTCAGGAAACCATGACTATCTGTTGACCAACGAGCTAGTCAACTAGAGGCTTACTAGGGACATATTGTGTTCTATGTATTCACACGTGTATTACGATTTCCGGATAATACAATTAAAGCACGAATAAAAGACAATTATCATGAACAAGGAAATATAATAATAATCCTTTTATTATTGCCTCTAGGGCATATTTCCAACAGTCTCCCACTTGCACTAGAGTCAATAATCTAGTTACATTGTGATGAATCGAACACCCATAGAGTTCTGGTGTTGATCATGTTTTGCCTGTGGAAGTTGTTTTGTCAACGGATCTGCGACTTTCTGATCCTTATGCACTTTGCAAATTTCTATGTCTCCATCTTGAACATTTTCACGGATGGAGTTGAAGCGACGCTTGATGTGCTCGGTCTTCTTGTGAAACCAGGCTCCTTGGCAAGTGCAATAGCTCCGGTGTTGTCACAGAAGAGTTTGATCGGCCCCGACGCATTGGGTATGACTCCTAGGTCAGTGATGAACTCCTTCACCCAAATTGCTTCATCGCTGCCTCCGAGGCTGCCATGTACTCCGCTTCACATGTAGATCCCGCCACGACGCTCTGCTTGCAGCCGCACCAGCTTCTTGCTCCACCATTCAACATATACACGTATCCGGTTTGTGACTTAGAGTCATCCAGATGCGTGTCGGGCTAAGCGCCGACGTAACCCTTCTGACGAGCTCTTCGTCACCTCCATAAACGAGAAACATGTCATTTGTCCTTTTCGTGTACTTCAGGATATTCTTGACCATTGTCCGGTGTTCCTTGCCAGATTACTTTGGTACCTTCCTACCAAACTTGCAGCAAGGTTTACATCAGGTCCGTACACAGCATGGCATACATAATAGAACCTATGGCTGATGCATAGGGGATGACACTCATCTCTTCTTTATCTTTTGCCGTGGTCGGGCATTGAGCCGAGCTCAATCTCACACCTTGCAAAGATGTGCAAGAACCCTTTCTTGGACTGATCCATTTTGAACTTCTTCAAAATCTTATCAAGGTATGTGCTTTGTGAAAGACCTATGAGGCGCCTCGATCTATCCCTATAGATCTTGATGCCTAATATGTAAGCAGCTTCTCCAAGGTCCTTCATTGAAAAACTTTTATTCAAGTAGGCCTTAATGCTGTCCAAGAGTTCTATATCATTTCCCATCAAAAGTATGTCATCTACATATAATATGAGAAAAGCTACAGAGCTCCCACTCACTTTCTTGTAAACGCAGGCTTCTCCATAAGTCTCCAGATAAACTAAACGCTTTGATCATCTCATCAAAGCGAATGTGCCAACTCCGAGATGCTTGCACCAGCCCATAAATGGATCGCTGGAGTTTGCATACTTTGTTAGCATTCTTAGGATCGACAAAACCTTCCTACCGCTGCATCATATACACTCTTCCTTAAGATAACCGTTAAGGGATGCCGTTTTGACGTCCATCTGCCATATCTCATAATCATAGTATGCGGCAATTGCTAACATGATTCGGACGGACTTAAGCTTCGCCACGGAGAGAAAGTCTCATCATAGTCAATCCCTTGAACTTGCCGATAACCCTTAGCGACAAGTCGATCTTTATAGATGGTGACATTACCATCCACGTCCGTCTTCTTCTTAAAGATCCATTTGTTTTCTATCGCTCGCCGATCATCGGGCAAGTCTGTCAAAGTCCATACTTTGTTTTCATACATGGATCCTATCTCGGATTGCATGGCTTCAAGCCATTTGTTGGAATCTGGGCCCGCCATCGCTTCTTCATAGTTTGAAGGTTCACCGTTGTCTAACAACATGATTTCTAGGACAGGGTTGCCATACCACTGGTGTGGAACGCGTGTCCTTGTGGACCCAATGGGTTCAAGAGCAACTTGATCCAAGTACCTTGATCATCATCATTAATTTCCTCTCCAAGAGGTGTAGGCACCACGTAAACATTTTCCTGAGCTGTACTACTTTCCGATTCAAGAGGTAGTACTTCATCGAAGTTCTACTTTCCTCCCACTTACTCCTTTCAAGAGAAACTCTTTTTCCGAGAAAGGATCCGTTCTTGGCAACAAAGATCTTGCCTTCGGATCTAAGGTAGAAGGTATACCCAATGGTTTCCTTAGGGTATCCTATGAAGACGCATTTTTCCGACTTGGGTTCGAGCTTTTCAGGTTGAAGTTTCTTGACATAAGCATCGCATCCCCAAACTTTTAGAAACGACAGCTTAGGTTTCTTCCCAAACCATAATTCATACGGTGTCGTCTCAACGGATTTAGACGGTGCCCTATTTAAAGTGAATGTAGCTGTCTCTAGAGCGTATCCCCAAAATGATAGCGGTAATCAGTAAGAGACATCACGGATCGTACCATATCCAATAGAGTGCGATTACGATGTTCGGACACACCGTTACGCTGAGGTGTTCCAGGCGGCATGAGTTGTGAAATGATTCCACATTTCCTTAAGTGTGTACCAAATTCGTGACTTCAATATTCTTCTCCATGATCTGATCATAAGAACTTTATTTTTCGGTCACGTTGATTCTCTACCTCATTCTGAAATTCCTTGAACTTTTCAAAGGTCTCAGACTTGTTTTCATCAAGTAGACATACCCATATCTACTTAAGTCGTCTGTGAGAGTGAGAACATAATGATATCCTCCGCGAGCCTCAACGCTCATTGGACCGCACACATCGGTATGTATGATTTCCAATAAGTTGGTTGCTCGCTCCATTGTTCCGGAGAACGGAGTCTTGGTCTTTGCCCATGAGGCATGGTTCGCATGTGTCGATGATTCATAATCGAGACTCTAAAAGTCCATCGTAATGGAGCTTCTTCATGCGCTTGACACCAATGTGACCAAGGCGGCAGTGCCACAAGTATGTGGGACTATCGTTATCAACTTTACATCTTTTGGTATTCACACTATGAATATGTGTAACATTACACTCGAGATTCATTA
The DNA here is from genome assembly GCA_021605145.1 of Aegilops bicornis. Classification (NCBI taxonomy): domain Eukaryota; kingdom Viridiplantae; phylum Streptophyta; class Magnoliopsida; order Poales; family Poaceae; genus Aegilops; species Aegilops bicornis. The sequence continues at coordinate 561,806,184 of CM038671.1, forward strand.
AGAATAAACCATTGACCATCGGAGCATGACCATAAAACATATCTCTCATATAAATAGAACAACCATTATTCTCAGATTTAAATGAGTAGCCATCTCGCATTAAACGAGATCCTGATACAATGTTCATGCTCAAACTTGGCACTAAATAACAATTATTGAGGTTTAAAACTAATCCCGTAGGTAAATGTAGAGGTAGCGTGCGGCAGCGATCACATCGACCTTGGAACCATTCCCGACGCGCATCGTCACCTCGTCCTTCGCCAGTCTCCGTTTATTCCGCAGCTCCTGCTGTGAGTTACAAATATGAGCAACAGCACCGGTATCAAATACACAGGAGTTACTACGAGTACTGCTAAGGTACACATCAATTACATGTATATCAAATATACCTTTATTGTTGCCGGCCTTCTTGTCCGCTAAGTATTTGGGGCAGTTCCGCTTCCAGTGGCCCTTCCCTTTGCAATAAAAGCACTCTGTCTCAGGCTTGGGTCCATTCTTTGACTTCTTCCCGGTAACTGGCTTACCGGGCGCGGCAACATCTTTGCCGTCCTTCTTGAAGTTCTTCTTACCCTTGCCCTTCTTGAACTTAGTGGTTTTATTGACCATCAACACTTGATGTTCTTTCTTGATTTCAACCTCTGCTGACTTCAGCATTGAGAATACTTCCGGAATGGTCTTCACCATCCCTTGCATATTGTAGTTCATCACAAAGCTCTTGTAGCTTGGTGGGAGCGATCAAGGATTCTGTCAATGACCGCCTCGTCCGGGAGGTTAATGTCCACCGGGACAAAGCGGTTGTGCAACCCGGACATTTTGAGTATGTGCTCACCGATGTAATTGTTTTCCTCCATTTTACCACTATAGAACTTGTCGGAGACTTCATCTCTCGACCCGGGCATGAGCTTGGAAAACCATTTTCAGCTCCTCGAACATCTCATATGCTCCGTGTTGCTCAAAACGCTTTTGGAGCCCCGGTTCTAAGCTGTAAAGCATGCCGCAGTGAACGAGGGAGTAATCATCAGCACGAGACTGCCAAGCATTCATAATGTCTTGGTTCTCTGGGATGGGTGCTTCACCTAGCGGTGCTTCTAGGACATATTGTTTCTTGGCGGACCCAGTCCGAATAGTTGCTGCCATCATCTTTCAGTTTGGTTTTCTCTAAGAACGCGTTGAAGTTCATGTTGACATGAGCGTTGGCCATTTGATCTACAAGACGTATTTTGCAAAGACTTTAGACTAAGTTCATGATAATTAAGTTCATCTAATCAAATTATTTAATGAACTCCCACTCAGATTTGACATCCCTCTAGTCATCTAAGTGTTACATGATCCGAGTCGACTAGGACGTGTCCGATCATCACGTGAAGACGGACTAGTCATCGTCGGTGAACATCTCCATGTTGATCGTATCTTCCATATGACTCATGTTCGACCTTTCGGTCTCTTGTGTTCCGAGGCCATGTCCATACATGCTAGGCTCGTCAAGTTAACCCTAAGTGTTTATGCATGTGTAAAACTGTCTTACACCCGTTGTATGTGAACGTAAGGATCTATCACACCCGATCATCACGTGGTGCTTCGAAACGACGAACTTTAACAGCAGTTGCACAGTTAGGGGAACACTTTCTTGAAATTATTCTAAGGGATCATCTTATTTACTACCGTCGTTCTAAGTAAACAAGATGCAAAAACCATAATAAACATCACATGCAATTATATAAAGTAGTGACATGATATGGCCAATATCATATAGCTCCTTTGATCTTCATCTTCGGGGCTCCATGATCATCTTGTCACCGGCATGACACCATGATCTCCATCATCATGATCTCCATTATCGTGTCTCCATGAAGTTGCTCGCCAACTATTACTTCTACTACTATGTCTAACACGTTTAGCGATAAAGTAAAGTAATTTAGATGGCGTTGAATCAATGACACGCAAGTCATACCATAATTAAGACAACTCCTATGGCTCCTGCCGGTTGCCATACTCATCGACATGCAAGTCGTGATTCCTATTACAAGAACATGATCTCATACATCACAATATATCATTCATCATTCATCACAACTTCTGGCCATATCACATCACATGACAATTGCTGCAAAAACAAGTTTAAACGTCCTCTAATTGTTGTTGCATCTTTTACGTGGCTGCAATTGGGTTCTAGCAAGAATGTTTTCTTACCTACGAATAACCACAACGTGATTTTGTCAACTTCTATTTACCCTTCATAAGGACCCTTTTCATCTAATCCGCTCCAACTAAAGTAGGAGAGACAGACACCCGCTAGCCACCTTATGCAACTAGTGCATGTCAGTCGGTGGAACCTGTCTCACGTAAGCGTACGTGTAAGGTCAGTCCGGGCCGCTTCATCCCACAATACCGCTGAAGCAAGAAAAGACTAGTAGCAGCAAGCAAGTTGACAAGATGTACGCCCACAACAAAATTGTGTTCTACTCGTGCAATAGAGAACTACGCATAGACCTAGCTCATGATGCCATTGTTGGGGAACGTTGCAGAAAATTAAAAATTTTCTACGGTTTCACCAAGATCCATCTATGAGTTCATCTAAGCAACGAGTCATGGGAGAGAGATTGCATCTATATACCACTTGTAGATCGCGTGCGGAAGCGTTCAAGGGAACGGGGATGATGGAGTCGTACTCGCCGTGATTCAAATCACCGATGACCAAGTGCCGAGCGGACAGCACCTCCGCGTTCAACACACGCATTTTAACGGAGACGACGTCTCCTCCTTCTTGATCCAGCAAGGGAGAAGGAGAGGTTGAGGAAGAAGGCTCCAGCAGCACGACGGCGTGATGATGGTGGAGAGGCGATACTCCGGCTGTGGCTTCGCCAAGCACTCAGCGGAGGAGGAGAGGTGTTGGGAGGGAGGGCTGCGCCTTGGATGTGTGTGCAGCCATCCCTCACCCCTCTATTTATAGGGAAGGGGCAGAAGGCCCCTCTAGATGAGATCTAGAGGGGCGGCGAGGAGGGGGCTTGCCCCCCAAGCAAGGCGCCCCACTAGGGTTCCCCCAAACCCTAGGCGCATGGGCCCAGGGGGTGCCCAGCCCTCCAGGCTGGTTCCCTGCCCTTGTGGCCCATGAGGCCCTCCGAGAGGGGTGGCCCCTCCGGTCGACCCGGAACCTCTCCGGTGGCCCCGGTACAATCTTGATATGACCCAGAAACTTTCCGGTGTCCGTTTGACAACTTCCCATATATAAATCTTTACCCCGGACCATTCCGAACTCCTCGTGACGTCCGGGATCTCATCCGGACTCGAACACCATTCGGTAATCACATACAAGTCTTCCTAATAACCCTAAGCGTCGCCATCGAACCTTAAGTGTGTAGACCCTACGGGTTCGGAGACATCTGCGACATGACCGAGACGACTCTCCGGTCAATAACCAACAGCGGGATCTGGATACCCATGTTGGCTCCCACATGCTCCTCGATGATGTCATCGGATGAACCACGATGTCGAGGATTCAATCAATCCCGTATATTATTCCCTTTGTCAGACGGTATGTTACTTGCCCGAGATTCGATCATCGGTATCCCAATACCTCTTTCAATCTCGTTACCGGCAAGTCACTTTAATCGTACCGTAATGCATGATCCCGTGACCAGACACTTGGTCACTTTGAGCTCATTATGATGATGCACTACCGAGTGGGCCCAGTGATACCTCTCCGTGTCTGGAGTGACAAATCCCGATCTCGATCCGTGTCAACCCAATGCAGACACTTTTGGAGATACCGTAGTGTACCTTTATAGTCACCCGATTGTTGTGACGTTTGGTACACCCAAAGCACTCCTACGGTATCCGGGAGTTACACGATCTCATGGTCTAAGGAAAAGATACTTGACATTGGAAAAGCTCTAGCAAAAGCGAACTACACGATCTTGTGCTATGCTTAGGATTGGGTCTTGTCCATCACATCATTCTCCTAATGATGTGATCCCGTTGTCAATGACATCTAATGTCCATAGTCAGGAAACCATGACTATCTGTTGACCAATGAGCTAGTCAACTAGAGGCTTACTAGGGACATATTGTGTTCTATGTATTCACACGTGTATTACGATTTCCGGATAATACAATTAAAGCACGAATAAAAGACAATTATCATGAACAAGGAAATATAATAATAATCCTTTTATTATTGCCTCTAGGGCATATTTCCAACAGTCTCCCACTTGCACTAGAGTCAATAATCTAGTTACATTGTGATGAATCAAACACCCATATAGTTATGGTGTTGATCATGTTTTGCCCATGAAGAGAGGTTTAGTCAACGGATCTGCGACATTCGGATCCGTATGCACTTTGCAAATTTCTATGTCTCCATCTTGAACATTTTCACGGATGGAGTTGAAGCGGCAACTTGATGTGCCTGGTCTTCTTGTGAAACCTGGGCTCCTTGGCAAGTGCAATAGCTCCGTGTTGTCACGGAAGAGTTTGATCGGCCCCGACGCATTGGGTATGACTCCTAGGTTGGTGATGAACTCCTTCACCCAAATTGCTTCATCTTGCGCCTCCGAGGCTGCCATGTACTCCGCTTCACATGTAGATCCCGCCACGACGCTCGCTTGCAGCTGCACCAGCTTCTTGCTCCACCATTCAACATATACACGTATCCGGTTTGTGACTTAAAGTCATCCAGATCTGTATCGAAGCTAAGCGTCGGCGTAACCCTTTACGCATTTAGCTCTTCGTCACCTCCATAAACGAGAAACATGTCCTTTGTCCTTTTCGTGTACTTCAGGATATTCTTGACCGCTGTCCGGTGTTGCTTGCGGGATTACTTTGGTACCTTCCTACCAAACTTACGGCAAGGTTTACATCGTAGGCTGGTACACATGGCATACATAATAGAACCTATGGCTGATGCATAGGGATGACACTCATCTCTTCTTTATCTTTTGCCGTGGTAGGGCATTGAGCCGAGCTCAATCTCACACCTTGCAATGCAGGCAAGAACCCTTTCTTGGACTGATCCATTTTGAACTTCTTCAAAATCTTATCAAGGTATGTGCTTTGTGAAAGACCTATGAGGCGTTTGATCTATCCCTATAGATCTTGATGCCTAATATGTAAGCAGCTTCTCCAAGGTCCTTCATTGAAAAACTTTTATTCAAGTAGGCCTTAATGTTGTCCAAGAGTTCTATATCATTTCCCATCAAAAGTATGTCATCTACATATAATATGAGAAATGATATAGAGCTCCCACTCACTTTCTTGTAAACGCATGCTTCTCCATAAGTCTGCATAAACCCAAACGCTATATTTGCATCGGTTTCGAATTGTGTCTTCGGTCAATAGTTGGGTTGCCCGGCTCCTGCGCTTGCCTCCTACGTTCCGCTTTGCTAGGCTAGGTGTGCAAAGGGAGAACCACTGCGATTGTGCTTCCAGCTCACATGGTTAAGCACCTCAGTGGACAAAGCCGAAAATTGACTGTCACAATAAGCATAAACTGGTCAGCGATCTGATGACGGTTTTAAACGACGGGACATTCATAACAATGGCCGAAGTGTTTACGGCTTGACCTCGACTGTCGCCGAACACTACCGGGGGCTATTAACTGGCCTCCCAAAATAAATCCTCGATATTTTTCTCTTACATTGGAGCCGAGGTTTCATGATCATGCTTAGCATGACAACCCAAAGAAAGGAACCGATAGCGGGACTATTTTCTTTGGAAGACATTCCTTCATTAAACAGTAATATAACATATCTCTCTCTGCGTACCTTTGTTTATAAAACCGTATGGCCAGATTGCCTTGTTTGTTGTAAATCTTTGCCCTCATAAAGGCTTTATAAAGTAGGACAAACACTCCTCGGCTATTGGCCGAGGAGGTGGAAGCCGATGGTCGGTCAACAAAGTTTTGTACAATGCGGATCCGAGCATTAATGACGTAAAGTACTTGAATACATAGAGTCATTACACATTAATTCATGATTTTACTATGGATATCGATCCTTAATTCGGCCTCCCGTGCCCGCATTAAGGCTCGGGGGCTACTGGGCTTCGGGCTTATTATTTACAAATATTAAAGGGGCACATCGATCCCTCGATGCAGTGTTGCCACCCGACCGATGTCTCGGGGCTCTTGCATTGCACTGTCAATGCAGAAAATTTTAAGTGTAATACATCTACGAGGAGATTTTGATCCTCGGGTTGGTCGGCCGCATCCAACCTGAGTCTTGAGGATCGAAACGCCGCTTTTTGTGTCGAAGTATTACGCCGAGCTAGGACTTGATCCTCGCACCGATTTTGCAAATCAACCCGAGTCTCGGTGACTACGAGGATCAGCGGTCTTATGTCATCCTTCATGTGCATCTCGGGTTTTAGACCGATACCCACCTTGACGGCTACTGGCTATGTATCTCGGCAGAGAATAAATTGCGCCAATCAAAAATATTGACAAAAATCGGCCCACATTCGTGTTGGGGAACGTAGTAGAAATTCAAAATTTTCCTATGTGTCACCAAGATCTATCTATGGAGAAACCAGCAACGAGGGGAAGGAGAGTGCATCTACATACCCTTGTAGATCGCTAAGCGGAAGCGTTCAAGTGAACGGGGTTGAAGGAGTCGTACTCGTGATCCAAATCACCGGAGATCCTAGTGCCGATCGGACGGCACCTCCGCGTTCAACACACGTACAGCCCGGTGACGTCTCCCATGCCTTGATCTAGCAAGGAGAGAGGGAGAGGTTGAGGAAGACTCCATCCAGCAGCAGCACAACGGCGTGGTGGTGATTGAGGAGGGTGGCAATCCTGCAGGGCTTCGCCAAGCATCGCGGGAGAGGAGGAGTACTTGGGAGGGGAGGGCTGCGCCGTAACTTGGGGTGCGGCTGCCTCCCACCCTCCACTATTTATAGGTGGGGGAGAGGGCGGCCCCTAGATCTCATCTAGGGTTGGGGGCGGCGGCCAAGGGGGAGGAGTGCCTCCCAAGTCAAGTGGAGGCCCTCCCCTTAGGGTTTCCCTCTCCCATGCGCATGGGCCTTGGGGGCTAGTGCCTGGCCCATTAAGGCTAGGGCGCCCCTTACAGCCCATGCTGCTGTATTGGACGTGGTGGAACATCTTCTGGACCTTCGGACCCCTCCGGAATCCTCCGGAACCTTCCGGAAGCTTCCCGGTACAATACCGGAAAAACCCGAACTTTTCCCGGAACCCGAACAACAGCTTTCCATATATAAATCTTTACCTCCGGACCATTCCAGAAATCCTCGTGACGTTCGGGATCTCATCCGGGACTCCGAACAACATTCGGCAACCACATACAAACTTCCTTTATAACCCTAGCGTCATCGAACCTTAAGTGTGTAGACCCTACGGGTTCGGGAACCATGCGTACATGACCGAGACGTTCTCCGGTCAATAACCAACAGCGGGATCTGGATACCCATGTTGGCTCCCACATGTTCCACGATGATCTCATCGGATGAACTACGATGTCAAGGACTCAATCAATCCCGTATACAATTCCCTTTGTCTAGCGGTATTGTACTTGCCCGAGATTCGATCGTCGGTATGCCGATACCTTGTTCAATCTCGTTACCGGCAAGTCTCTTTACTCGTTCCATAACACATCATCACGTGATCAACCCCTTGGTCACATTGTGCACATTATGATGATGTCCTACCGAGTGGGCCCAGAGATACCTCTCCGTCACATGGAGTGACAAATCCCGCCTCGATTCGTGCCAACCCAACAGACACTTTCGGAGATACCTGTAGTGCACCTTTATAGCCACCCGATTCGTTGTGGACGTTTGGTACACCCAAAGCATTCCCTACGGTATCCGGGAGTTGCACAATCTCACGGTCTAAGGAAAAGATACTTGACATTAGAAAAACTTTAGCATACGAACTACACGATATTTGTGCTAGGCTTAGGATTGGGTCTTGTCCATCACATCATTCTCCTAATGATGTGATCCCGTTATCAATGACATCCAATGTCCATGGTCGAAACTGTAACCATCTATTGATCAACGAGCTAGTCAACTAGAGGCTTACTAGGGACATGGTGTTGTCTATGTACACACACATGTATCTGAGTTTCCTATCAATACAATTATAGCATGGATAATAAACGATTATCATGAACAAGGAAATATAATAATAACTAATTTATTATTGCCTCTAGGGCATATTTCCAACAGTCTCCCACTTGCACTAGAGTCAATAATCTAGTTCACATCGCCATGTGATTAACACTCACAGGTCACATCGCCATGTGACCAACATCCAAAGAGTTTACTAGAATCAATAATCTAGTTCACATCACTATGTGATTAATACTCAATGAGTTCTGGGTTTGACCATGTTTATGCTTGTGAGAGAGGTTGTAGTCAACGGGTCTGCAATATTCAGATCCCTATGTATTTCGCAAAACTTTATGTCATATCGTAGAATCTTTGCTACCACGTTCCACTTGGAGCTATTCCAAATTATTGCTCCATTATACGTATCCGGTATCTCTACTCAGAGCTATCCAGATAGGTGTTAAAGCTTGCATCGACGCAACTCTCTACGTCGAACTCTTTATCACCTCCATAACCGAGAAACATATCCTTATTCCTCTAAGGATAATTTTGACCGCTATCTGGTGATCCACTCCTTGATCACCTTTGTACCCTCTTGCCGACAAAGGCACACATCGTGGGGTACACAAGATAGCATCTTGTAGAGCCCTACGTCTAAAGCATAGGGACGACCTTCGTCCTTTCTCTCTTTCTGCCGTGGTCGAGCTTTAACTCTTAACTTCATACCTTACAACCTGTGCAAGAACTCCTTCTTTGACTGATCCATCTTGAACACCTTCAAGATTATGTCAAGGTATGTGCTCATTTGAAAGTATTATTAAACATTTTGATCTATCTTATAGATCTTGATGCTTATTGTTCAAGTAGCCTAATCCAGGTTTTCCATTGAAAAACACTTTTCAAACAACCCTATATGCTTTCCGGAAATTCTACATCATTTCGATCAACAATATGTCAATAACATATACTCATCGAAATTCTATAGTGCTCCCACTCACTTCTTTGGAAATACAAGTTTCTCATAAACTTTGTATAAACCCAAAATCTTTGATCATCTCATCAAAGCGCACATTCCAACTCCGAGATGCTTACTCCGGTCCTTAGAAGGATCATTGAGCCAAGATACCTTTTAGCATCCTTAGGATCGACAAAAACTTTCGATTGTATCACATACAACCTTTCCTTACGAAGGTGGTAAGGAAACTCGTTTTGACATCCATCCGCCAGATTTCATAAATGCAGCTAATGCTAACATGATTCCGACGGACTTAAGCATCGCTACGGATGAGAAAATCTCATCGTAGTCAACTCCTTGAACTTGTGAAAAACTCTTCGCCACAAGTCGAGCTTCATAGGCGGTGACATTACCGTCCACGTCGGTCTTCTTCTTAAAGATCCATTTATCTCAGTGGCTTGCCGATCATCGGGCAAGTACACCAAAGTCCATGCTTTGTTCTGATACATGGATCCTATCTCGGATTTCATGGCTTCTAACCATTTGTCGGAATATAAGCCCACCATCGCTTCCCCATAGCTCGTAGGTTCATTGCTGTCTAGCAACATGACCTTCAAGACAGGATTACTGTACCACTCTGAAGTAGTACGCATTCCCCTACGAGGTACGGTAGTGACTTGATCCAAAACTTCATGATCACTATCATAAGCTTCTACTTCAATTGGTGTAGGTGCCAAAGGAACAACTTCCTGTGCCCTACTACACACTTGTTGAAGTGACGGTTCAATAACCTCATCAAGTCTCCACCATCCTCCCACTCAATTCTTTCGAGAGAAACTTTTCCTCGAGAAAGGACCCGTTTATAGAAACAATCACTTTTGCTTCCGGATCTAAATTAGGAGGTATACCCAACCATTTTGGGTATCCTATGAAGATGCATTTAACCGTTTTGGGTTCGAGCTTATCACGATGAAACTTTTTCACATAAGCGTCGCAGCCCCAAACTTTCAAGAAAGCAACGACTTAGGTTTCTCTAAACTATAGTTCTCATGGTGTCATCTCAACGGAATTACGTGGTGCCCTATTAAAGTGAGTGCGGTTGTCTCTAATGCCTAACCCATGAACGATAGTGGTAATTCGATAAGAAACATCATGGTACGCACCATATCCAATAGGGTGCAACTATGATGTTCGGACACATCACCACACTATGGTGTTCCAGGTGGTATTAATTGTGAAACAATTTCCACAATGTCTTAATTGCGTGCCAAAGCTCGTAACTCAGATACTCATCTCTATGATCATATCATAGACAATTTATCCTCTTGTCACAATGATCTTCAACTTCACTCTGAAATTACTTGAACCATTCAATAATTCAGACTTGTGTTTCATCAAGTAAATATACTCAACATCTACTCGAATCATATGTGAAGTAAGAACATAACGATATTCACTGCATGCCTCAGCACTCATTGGACTGCACACATCAAAATGTGTTACTTCCAACAAGTTGCTTGTTCCATCTTAATGAAAACTAGGCTTTTCAGTCATCTTGCCCATGTGGTATGATTTGCATATCTCAAGTGATTCAAAATCAAGTGAGTCCAAACGATCCATCTGCATGGAGTTTCTTCATGCGTATACACCAATAGACATGGTTCACATGTCTCAAACTTTTCAAAACCGAGTGAGTCCAAAGATCCATCAACATGGAGCTTCTTCATGCTTTATACCAATGACTTACATGGCGATTGCCACAAGTAAGTGGTACTATCATTACTATCTTCTATCTTTTGGCATGAAAATGCGTATCACTACGATCGAGATTCAATAAACCATTCCTTTAGGTGCAAGACCATTGAAGGTATTATTCAAATAAATAGAGTAACCATTATTCTCCTTAAATGAATAACCGTATTGCGGTAGACATAATCCAATCATGTCTATGCTCAACGCAAACACCAAATGACAATTATTCAGGTTTAATACTAATCTTGATGGTAGAGGGAGCGTGTGATGTTTGATCACATCAAACTTGGAAAACACTTCCACACATATCATCAGCTCACCTTTAGCTAGTCTCCGTTTATTCCGTAGCTCTTTTATTTTGAGTTACTAACACTTAGCAACTGAACCGGTATCTTAATACCCTGGTGCTACTAGGAGTACTAGTAAAGTACACATTAACATAATGTATATCCAATATACTTCTATCGACCTTGCCACCTTCTCATCTACCAAGTATCTAGGGTAATTCTGCTCCGATGGTTGTTCCCCTTATTACGAAGCACTTAGTCTCGGGTTTGGGTTTAACCTTGGGTTTCTTCACTAGAGCAAGAACTGATTTGCCGTTTCATGAAGTATCCCTTCTTGCCCTTGCCCTTCTTGAAACTAGTGGTTTCACCAACCATCAACAATTGATGCTCCTTCTTGATTTTTACTTTCGCGGTGTCAAACATCGCGAATACCTCAAGGATCATCATATCTATCCCTGATATGTTATAGTTCATCATGAAGCTCTAGTAGCTTGGTGGCAATGACTTTGGAGAAACATCACTATCTCATCTTGAAGATCAACTCCCTCGATTCAAGTGATTGTTGCACTCATACAATCTGAGCACAAGCTCAACGATTGAGCTTTTCTCCCTTAGTTTGCAGGCTAAGAAAATCGTCGGAGGTCTTATACCTCTTGACGTGGGCATGAGCCTGAAATCCCAATTTCAGCCCTGAAACATCTCATATGTTCCGCTACGTTTCGAAAAACATCTTTGGTGCCTCAACTCTAAACCGTTTAACTGAACAATCACGCAATTATCAAAACATGTATGTCTGATGTTTGCAACATCCACAAATGACGTTTGGGGTTCAGCACACTGAGCGGTGCATTAAGGACATAAGCTTTCTTCTGTCCGTATAATCGCTACTGTCAACTTTCAACTATATTTTCTCTAGGAACATATCTAAAACAGTGGAACTAAAGTGCGAGCTTACGACATAATATGCAAAGATCTTTTGACTATGTTCAGGATAATTAAGTTCATCTCATGAACTCCCACTCAGATAAACATCCCTCTAGTCATATAAGTGATTACATGATCTGAGTCAACTATGCCGTGTCCGATCATCACGTGAGACGGACTAGTCATCATTGGTGAACATCTTCATGTTGATCGTATCCTCCATACGACTCATGCTCGACCTTTTGGTCTCTTGTGTTCCGAGGCCATGTCTGTACATGCTAGGCTCGTCAAGTTAACCTAAGTGTTTTGGCGTGTGTAAATCTGGCTTACACCCGTTGTATGTGAACGTAAGAATCTATCACACCCGATCATCACGTGGTGCTTCAAACGATTTAACTTTCGCAACGGTGCACAGTTAGGGGAACACTTTCTTGAAATTTTAATGAGGGTCATCTTATTTACTACCGTCGTTCTAAGCAAATAAGATGTATAAACATGATAAACATCACATGCAATCAAATAGTGACATGATATGGCCAATATCATTTTGCTCCTTTTGATCTCCATCTTCTGGGCTCCATGATCATCATCGTCACCGGCATGACACCATGATCTCCATCATCATGATCTCCATCATCGTGTCTCCATGAAGTTGTCTCGCCAACTTATTACTTCTACTACTATGGCTATCGGTTAGCAATAAAGTAAAGTAATTACATGGCGTTTGTTCAATGACACGCAGGTCATACAATAAATTAAGACAACTCCTATGGCTCGCCGGTTGTCATACTCATCGACATGCAAGTCGTGATTCCTATTACAAGAACATGATCAATCTCATACATCACATATCATTCATCACATTCTTCTTGGCCATATCACATCACATAGCATACCCTGCAAAAACAAGTTAGACGTCCTCTAATTGTTGTTTGCATGTTTTACGTGGCTGCTATGGGTTTCTAGCAAGAAGGTTTCTTACCTACGCAAGACCACAACGTGATATGCCAATTGCTATTTACCCTTCATAAGGACCCTTTTCATCGAATCCGTTCCGACTAAAGTGGGAGAGACTGCACCCGCTAGCCACCTTATGCACCAAGTGCATGTCGATCGGTGGAACCTGTCTCACGTAAGTGTACGTGTAAGGTCGGTCCGGGCCGCTTCATCCCACAATACCGTCGAAACAAGATTGGACTAGTAACGGTAAGCATATTGAACAAAATCAACGCCCACAACTACTATGTGTTCTACTCGTGCAAAGAATCTACGCAATAGACCTAGCTTTGATACCATTGTTGGGGAACGTAGTAGAAATTCAAAATTTTCCTACGTGTCACCAGGATCTATCTATGGAGAAACCAGCAATGAGGGGAAGGAGAGTGCATCTACATACCCTTGTAGATCGCTAAGCGGAAGCGTTCAAGTGAACGGGATTGAAGGAGTCATACTCGTCGTGATCCAAATCACCGGAGATTCTAGTGCCGAACGAACGGCACCTCCGCGTTCAACACACGTACAGCCCGGTGACGTCTCCCATGCCTTGATCCAGCAAGGAGAGAGGGAGAGGTTGAGGAAGACTCCATCCAGCAGCAGCACAATGGTGTGGTGGTGATGGAGGAGCGTGGCAATCCTGCAGGGCTTCGCCAAGCACCGCGGGAGAGGAGTAGTACTTGGGAGAGGGGGAGGGCTGTGCCAGAACTTGGGGTGCGGCTACCCTCCCACCCCTCCACTATTTATAGGTGGGGGGGAGAGGGGGCTGCCCCCCCTAGATCTCATCTAGGGTTGGGGGCGGCGGCCAAGGGGGGAGGAGTGCCTCCCAAGTCAAGTGGAGGCCCTCCCCCTTAGGGTTTCCCCTCTCCCATGCGCATGGGCCTTGGGGGGCTGGTGCCCCTGGCCCATTAAGGCTAGGGAGCCCCCTTACAGCCCATGCTGCTGTATTGGACGTGGTGGAACATCTTCCAGACCTCCGGACCCCTCCGGAATCCTCCGGAACCTTCCGGAAGCTTCTCGGTACAATACCGGAAAAGCCCGAACTTTTCCCGGAACCCGAACAACAACTTTCCATATATAAATCTTTACCTCCGGACCATTCCAGAACTCCTCGTGACACCCGGGATCTCATCCGGGACTCCGAACAACATTCGGTAACCACATACAAACTTCCTTTATAACCCTAACGTCATCGAACCTTAAGTGTGTAGACCCTACGGGTTCGGGAACCATGCAGACATGACCGAGACGTTCTCCGGTCAATAACCAACAGCAGGATCTGGATACCCATGTTGGCTCCCACATGTTCTGCGATGATCTCATCGGATGAACCACGATGTCAAGGACTCAATCAATCCCGTATACAATTCCCTTTGTCTAGCGGTATTGTACTTGCCCGAGATTCGATCGGCGGTATGCCGATACCTTGTTCAATCTCGTTACCGGCAAGTCTCTTTACTCGTTCCGTAACACATCATCACGTGATCAACCCCTTGGTCACATTGTGCACATTATGATGATGTCCTACCGAGTGGGCCCAGAGATACCTCACCGTCACACTGATTGACAAATCCAGCCTCGATTCGTGCCAACCCAACAGACACTTTCGGAGATACCAGTAGTGCACCTTTATAGCCACCCGATTACGTTGTGACGCTCAGACACCCAAAGCATTCCTACGGTATCCGGAGTTGCACAATCTCATGGTCTAAGGAAAAGATACTTGACATTAGAAAAGCTTTAGCATACGAACTACACGATCTTTGTGCTAGGCTTAGGATTGGGTCTTGTCCATCACATCATTCTCGCTAATGATGTGATCCCGTTATCAATGACATCCAATGTCCATGGTCGTGAAACTGTAACCATCTATTGATCAACGAGCTAGTCAACTAGAGGCTTACTAGGGACATGGTGTTGTCTATGTACCCACACATGTATCTGAGTTTCCTATCAATACAATTATAGCACGGATAATAAACGATTATCATGAACAAGGAAATATAATAATAACTAATTTGTTATTGCCTCTAGGGCATATTTCCAACAATTCGGGGTGGTGCACCAGCTCGGAAGCAGTCCGGCATAAAGCTCGGGCGCTAGTGGCTGGCTCCATAGAGGGTATTTCCGGCATTAAGCTCGGCTAAACTCCTTCAAACTTCTTTGAACCAAGGTGATTTACGACACCTCGGATCTGATTCCGGCGTTGGAGCTCGGATACATAGTCCGGCGTTGGAGCTCGGATACAGTCTGGCGTTGGAGCTCGGATACATAGTCCGGCGTTGGAGCTCGGATACATTCCGGCGTTAGAGCTGGGAAGCGGTCCGGCATTGGTGCTCGGCTGCAAAAGATACCTCGAATGCAGTCCGGCCTTGGAGCTCGGACGCAAGAGGACGTT
Organism: Aegilops bicornis; assembly: GCA_021605145.1. NCBI lineage: Eukaryota > Viridiplantae > Streptophyta > Magnoliopsida > Poales > Poaceae > Aegilops > Aegilops bicornis. Next base: position 561,821,557 of record CM038671.1, read on the forward strand.
GCCGCCAGGAAACAACTTCAAACCCGAGGTGTGGCATAAAAATAACAAGCCATTGATAAAGGCCGGAAACTTAAAGGGGCTCCTCGGATACCTGACGTGTAAACTCATCGAATGCATTTCGGCGATCCTCAAGATCGAAGATGAGAAGATTTGTTGAACCAGTTTTCAAGACCGACGACTGAAGATGAAGAACGGTTCGGAAGAATCGAGGAGCGTCCCTAACTTGAAGACCGGTTCAGGGGGCTACTGACGGTGTCCTGGACTACGGGGTACTCACCACGTCATCTCTCGATCTGTTAAATTGGGCCGAGGACCCCCATGGCCGTATACTCATGGGCCAGTCCGGACAGCTGCCGCATACAAGGAAGATTCCGCATGACTTGGCGATCAAGACAAGGACTCCTCCCCCACCGGCGTATTCGGCTAGGACTCTTGTTATCCTAGGCCTCTGGTGCATTATATAAACCGAGGCCAGGCTAGTCAATAGAGATATACAACAATCATACCATAGGCTAGCTTCTAGGGTTTAGCCTCTCTGATCTCGTGGTAGATCTACTCTTGTACTACCCATATCATCAATATTAATCAAGCAGGAGTAGGGTTTTACCTCCATCGAGAGGGCCCGAAACCTGGGTAAAAACATCGTGTCCCTTGTCTCCTGTTACCATCTGCCTAGACGCACAGTTCGGGACCCCCTACCCAAGATCCGCCGGTTTTGACACCGACATGGAGCCAAAAACCTAATTCCACCGCTGCAACCTTCTGTACCAATGAGATCCCATCTTGGGGCCTGTTCCGGAGCTCCGCTGAAGGGGGCATCGATCACGGAGGGCTTCTACATCAACACCATAGCCTTTCTGATGATGTGTGAGTAGTTTACTTAAGACCTTCGGGTCCATAGTTATTAGCTAGATGGCTTCTTCTCTCTTTTTGGATCTCAATACAATGTTCTCCCCCTCTCTCGTGGAGATCTATTTGATGTAATCTTCTTTTTCTTGTTGTGTTTGTTGAGACCGATGAATTGTGGGTTTATGATCAAGTTTATCTATGAACAGTATTTGAATCTTCCGAATTCTTTTATGTATGATTGGTTATCTTTGCAAGTCTCTTCGAATTATCAGTTTGGTTTGGCCTACTAGATTGATCTTTCTTGCAATGGGAGAAGTGCTTAGCTTTGGGTTCAATCTTGCGGCGTCCTTTCCCAGTGACAATAGGGGCAGCAAGGCACGTATTGTATTATTGCCATCGAGGATAACAAGATGGGGTTTATATCATATTGCATGAGTTTATCCCTCTACATCATGTCATCTTGCTTAAAGCGTTACTCTGTTCTTATGAACTTAATACTCTAGATGCATCTTTGGATAGCGGTCGATGTGTGGAGTAATAGTAGTAGATGCAAAGGTGAGTCGGTCTATTTGTCTCGGACGTGATGCCTATATACATGATCATACCTAGATATTCTCATAACTATGCTCAATTCTCGCCAATTGCTCAACAGTAATTTGTTCACCCACCGTAAATACTTATGCTCTTGAGAGAAGCCACTAGTGAAACCTATGGCCCCCGGGTCTATTTTCCATCATATTAATCTTCCAACACTTAGTTATTTTTATTGCCTTTGCATCTTTATCATAAAAATACCAAAAATATTATATTATCATATCTATCGGATCTCACTCTCGTAAGTGACCGTGTAGGGATTGACAACCCCTTATCGCGTTGGTTGCGAGGATTTATTTATTTGTGTAGGTGCGAGGGACTCATGCGTGGCCTCCTACTGGATTGATACCTTGGTTCTCAAAAACTGAGGGAAATACTTACGCTACTTTGCTGCATCACCCTTTCCTCTTCAAGGGAAAACCAACGCAGTGCTCAAGAGGTAGCATTATCCAAAGATATGTGAAAACTTCTTCAACTCCAATTATATTTATTCTCCAATGATTTCCAATAATGATCAAATGGAGATTTAGAACTGAGCTAAGGTATCATGTGACTCATACTCATGTACCTCTAAACCATCGTAATCAGCACAAGAAAGAAAAGTTTCAAAATATACAGGAGAAAGAAATACATAACTAGCTTTCACGCATACGCCAAGCAGTAAAGCAACAAAATTTACTATTTCATGAGACCAAATGGCAGTGTTGTTCCCGCAATCATCATCAGCAAACTATCCATCGGCTAGCCACAATAGTACCGTCATTTCATCAAACAACCACGATCTAGGAAGAAATGCAGAGGCAGCCTAGGATGAAGTGAACTTGGTGATATCCATGGTGCTCTCGGAGGCGACGTGCATGGCAAGCTCGCCGGGGAGGACGATGGGCATGGAGTTCTGGACCTCACTGGAGGGGGCATCCATGGTGGATAGAGGCAACAAAACATAGGGGAGGGGAGAGCAAGGGTGGTTCGTCGCATCAGACGAATCAAGAAGCAAGGGTGGCAGCCTTGGAGGAGCTCGTGGCGGTGCCAACCCTACTACTAGAGGGGTGGAAGGGAGGGGAGGAGAGTGGTTTGAAATGACCTCCAGGGAGTCGTTGGTGAAGGTAAGGTGGTGGCTCATCGAAGGAGGGAGCGAAGTATCCGTTCTCATTGTGCTTTTTTAGAACAATCCTTTAGGTTTTATTCTTCACAATAATTCTTACAGGGATTAAACTGGCATGGATTGAGACTCCTAGCCATACATGACAACCACTAGTAGAGATAAACAAAACATAGCAAGATTATACGCTTACATATTAGAACTCCTATTTCCAGGCACTAAATTAAATCTAGAAAAGGCATTCCTCCTTGCTGCAATCTCCCTAATAGCTCATGTATCACACTCAGAATCGATTGATATCTTTCTCAGAATGAGAGCAATCTGTAGCAATGTGGATTTGTTGAAGACCAAGATCATTAGCGAGGGCACAAGCTACGAGCTAAACTTCCAAGAATAAGTGGATCACTGATAAAATCAAACTAGTAGCCGAACATCACAGATAATACCATGTCTGGTCTTTGCAAACAGACACAATAGTGGCACCTATGCCATTCCTCAAAACTACGACGTCAACATTTACTTTGTCCATTCCCATTGAAGGAGGGGTCCACCTTGCATACCACCTAAAACTTATTTTTCTAATTTTAATCTATTAAGCCACCACGGTGTCAGCACAGGCAACCCCTGAAAGTACACTATGACAACACCAGATGATTTTCATCATTCTAACCTTAATCTATTGAGTCACCACGGGTGTCTCCACAAGTTCTACTACAATATGCATCATGTAATCTCATTAACTACCAAAGGATTCAACTAAACATAAATAAAGAAACTCATAGATGAGCAAGATTTAATTCACCACATACATAATATGAAGGGAACACATCACATATTCAACTCTATTAATAAAGCCCATGATCACAATAAAGATCGCAACTCACATAATCAAGGGAGAGAGATAAAACACATGGCTAATGAGTGAAAATCTCCTGCACTCTTGGTGAAAATCTTCGTCCCCTTGGAGCGCCATCTTGGTCCTCTCCCTCCCCTTCGACACTCGGGGTGAAAATATTCGTCTTCTTCAGCGCATGGCGTCGTTACGTTCCTTGGAGGGGGGGAGGGGGGTCATCATCGATGAGTGCAGGTGGTTATCACTCCTGGCAGCGATTCTCATGCGCTTCTCCTCAATGACACTCTAGCGGCGTTTGCTAGTTCACTCGTGTGCATTTTTTCTTTTACATCTTTGGTGTGTTTTTTCATGTTTTTTTTCTATCAGCTCTTGAGGATTTTCTCAACACCTTGTAGCCTTGTTCGGCCGATTGGCTTTATTTTAATATAAAGCGGGACGAGAGCTTGTTCGAGTAATTCTCCATCATCTCTTTATGTTTTATTCACCTTTCTGGTTAATTAATGGACGCACATACAAGTTACAACTTCTTCCACCACCCACCAAAAATCGCATAAACCCGAAAACTGAAACAAAGAAACGCAAACCAATTCCCACAGCGACAGCATCACATATGTACACGAGCGAGGATTCCTTGACCACCCGCTCGTAAATATTCAGTACGTCTCGTCACCCCCGGCCGGTACGTCTGGCGGTGGTGCGCCTGCTGAACCCCTCCGTGGTTCCGCGTCCCGCCTCACCGCTGGCCCCCTCGGCGGCGCCCCTGCCGGTGCCGGCTCTGTTCGGGAAGTCCGTCATGTCCTCCGTGTCCGCCGCGCTGCTGGCCGTGTACTCGCTGGACGGGTTCAGCCCGTACTCGCTCGTCGGCGCGCTCATCTCGCTGCTGGCGTACTCGCTGATGGTGCCGCCGGCCGTCCCGGTGCCCGGCCCGAACGCCATCCTCCTGAGCCGCCTGACTTCGTCCGTGTTGCCGCCCCCTGAGCGATGCATCGCGCTCTGGCCCGGCGCCATGCCGCCGTTCAGGTCCTCCGCCGACAGCTCGCCCTCCAGGTACCGGACGATCTGATCACAATCCATTGACACGAGCGCGTCACTTGCTTGTTAATGATATAGTGTGGCGGATGAGTTAGCCTGTGGTGGATTCGGCACGCACCTGTGCCATCCGCGGGCGAGAGCGCGCCGTCTGCCGCACGGCGGCGGCGGCGCAGGCGACGAGCCGCGCCATGTCGTAGGCGTCATAGTTGGTCCCCAGCTCCGGGTCGATCAGCTCCTCGTAGTTTTCCTCCTCCAAGGCCTTGGTCAGCAGGGGCTTTGCCTGTTCGGAACCGATCAGGGAAACGAGTCTGTTACTACTCGTTGCATTTGCGGTGGGAGGTAGACATCGGACGATCAAGTGGGATTAAAATAAACACGATCCTATTCTATATAGTTTAGTTCAAAGACGGGTAATTTGGGAAAAATTGCGAGAAGGAATTAAAAGGGCACAACCATCTCAGTAGTCAGTGCTCACTGACAGTTGCTCCCTGTAAAAATTCAGGCGATGGATGGTTTGGCAACTCACCCAAGTAGCCAATGTTTCGGGCTGGTGATCTGAGGATGCCATGATAGGCTTCCGTCCGGTGATGAGCTCCAGAAGCATCACGCCGAAGGAGTAGACGTCGGACCGGTCGGTTACTTTGCCGGTGGCGTAATATTCCGGAGCCAGGTATCTGTAGATGAAAGTTTTGACAAGATTAGTCCACATGCATTGATTCATGAACCAAGCTGAGATACGCGGGCAGTTTGTTGGGGATTCTGCATAGTGCGTAGTAATCAACTGTCTTACCCAAAAGTTCCCATTACGCGCGTAGAAACGGCAGTATGTTCTGCTTCTTGGCATTTTGCCAGCCCAAAATCTGCAACCTGCTCATAGTCGAAGGAGGAGTTAGATACTGTCCACCGAAACCAGCACAAGCAGACGATGCTTCACCCGGGTCGTTGGGATTTGACGATTTACTTACCTTGGGCTCATAGTTGTAGTCGAGGAGGATGTTGGCTGCCTTGATGTCACGGTGGATGATCTTAGGATGACCTGAGATCAAAGCCAGCCATGTAAACATTCAGTGCCAGAACATCTTCAGGCGACAAAATCCTTATCAAAATGAAATGAACCATAAGGCAAGAAGAACTCACAGTCTTCGTGCAGATACGCGAGGCCCTTCGCCGAGCCGACGGCGATCTTCCACCGGCGCGGCCAATCCAGCGTCGCGCGGCCGCTCCCTGAGACCAGCCTCTTGTGTGAGTCCCAGCACTTCCAAAACCAACAGAGCAGAGCAGAGCAGTTCGATGGGTGTAGCGTACGTACCGTGGTGCAGGTGGGACTCGAGGGTCTTGTTGGGGACGTACTCGTAGACGAGGAGGCGCTGCTCGGCGTGGATGCAGAAGCCGACGAGGGAGACGAGGTTCTTGTGGTGCACGCGGCTGATGATGTCCACCTCGGCGCGGAACTCTCGGTGGCCCTGCCCGCTGCCGGCGCGCAGCTTCTTGATGGCCACCTCCTGCCCGTTCACCGTGCCCTTGTACACGTGCCCGAACCCGCCCTGCCCCAGCAGGTTCGCCTCCGAGAACCCGTCCGCCGCCGCCGCCAGCTCGTCGTACCCCAACGTGCCGCCCGTCATCGCCGGGAGCGGCGGCCCGCCCGGATCGCCGCCGCCGCTGCTCTGCGCCCACGAGTGCATCAGCGGCGGCGTCGAAGACGGCGTCGACAGCGCGTGCGACTGCTGCAGCGGCGTCGTCGGCTGCCTCGGGTCGTAGAAGAAATCCGCTGGCAGGAAAAAACGATCGGTCAGTTCACCACTCGCACGAACACATTCAGAATTTGAATTTCAGATGACAGATGTTCAATTTCTCGATGGAAAACCGAGAGCCCGCGTAGCACTGACGGAAGAAAGTGGAGCACTAATCGAGTCGGCGCGAGCAGCTCTAGTACGTGGGTCGCGCGCTGGCACGCTGCGCCGAGCCACGGCGCGAGTCGCTGTCAGGCTGTCACTAGCACCGTGCCGTACCATCAGGAGAGAATGGCGCGCGGACTCGCACTAGCACCGCGCGTCAGTTAACGCGTTGTTTGCGGGTTGCACCGATCGACGACGTCACATGATGGCATCCATCGCGGAAAAAGTCACGCGGAATTGCTTCACACACGACAGTCAATGCAGCGCGTGCGCGTGTCAAGAATGGCGTTCTCGCGACCGGGCGTACGCAGTATGTACAGTAATGTGCACGCACCTCGGGTCTCCGGCCTGCGGCGACGGCGCCGCCTGGACACGAAGCATAATATCAGCGCGGCCGCGAGGCCGAGCAAGACCACCGCCCCGACGGCCACGCCCACGCCCACCGCGGTCCCGCTGCTTGAAGAGGACTTTGCCGAGGTCGACGGCGCGGACGCTGACTGCGGCGGCGGGGCGGAGACAACGTTAGAACTGACGGCGGAGGCGCTGCTGCAGCTGGGGCGTCGTTCGGGGGCGGCGGCGACGATGGGACGCCATCAGGAGGTGCCGGCGTGGCGTCAGGCGGCGGTGGAGATGAACGTGGCACGTCCGTCGGGGGAGGTGGGGATGATGGCGGCGGCCGGTTAGGAGTTGGAGTTGGTGTTGGTGTAGGAGTTGGCCTTGGTGGAGGTGGGGATGGTGTTACTGGCGTTGGGTTTGGCGTCGGTGTTGGCCTTGGTGGAGGTGGCGATGGTGTCACTGGCGTCGGCGTTGGCCTTGGTGGAGGTGGAGCGGGATTCACGGGGGGGTTGACCGGAGGAGGTGTCACCGGGGTCACCGGAGGAGGCGTGCTGGCGCCGTCCGGGGGAGGTGGATTCACCGGTGGCGGTGGCGTCCCGGCGGCGTCCGGAGGAGGTGGGGTCACCGGAGGCGTCCCAGAGGCGTCCGGGGGCGGTGGTGTCCCGGCGGCGTCCGGAGGAGGTGGAGAGACCGGCGTAACAACGGGTGGCGTCGGAGCTGGAGTAGCCGGTGGCGTCCCGCCAGCGTCCGGAGCAGGTGGAGAGACCGGCGTAACCGGCGCTGGAGTCACCGGCGGCGGCCCTCCAGCGTCCGGGGCAGGCGGGGACACCGGCGTAACCGGCGCTGGAGTCACCGGCGGCGACCCGCCGGCGTCCGGAGGAGATGGACCGGACATGGTGGCTGCGGCGTGGTGCAAGTGCCTAACGCTAAACCATGCTACGACTGGTTACGACTAATATAGCGATCGACGGCCGATGGCTAAGAGACGAGAGAGGAGACGGCTAGCGGAGCGAGGCGCCGGTGCAAACCGCGAAGACATCTATGGGCCGCTAGCAGTTTAGCCGTTGTGTGGTTTTGCTCGGTATGGTCGTGTACAAATCTCCATTTCTTCTATTGGCTTTGCTTGCGTGGTTCAGACGACAGAATTGGGTTGCCTCGCTTTTCTTTCTTTTTGTAGTATCCACTACCCAGGGTTTGTTCGATCAGATTGACCGCGCCAAAATCAACCGGTGAGCCCGATCGATCGTTTTTTTAGCATTGGCCAGTGCTAATCATGCCTAGGTTTGAATATTTTCAACAACAAAAAATGCCTAGGTTTGGATGGCAGGTATACCAGGTCAAATCGATGGTACAGCAGAGCACGCGACCAGCAGCTGGCTCAGCAACCTCACCAACTTCTGGTGCCTAGGCCGTGCAACCGTAAGAGCCTGACGGTTCTTTTCATAGCGTGTACTGCTGGACTAGTGACTAACCAAGTTGCGCTGCAGCTGGCTCGTAGGAGGAGTACTTTCCAGAGGAGCTGTCGCGGCGGAAACATATGTCCGAATTGTTATGTCGAGGCGTGTGCCTATCCCATATCTCGTACGTATTTCCAATCGAATGTGCCCGCGCTGTATCTTCTCTAGATGAGTAAAATGCATCCTCTGATAAAAGGAGAGTAAGGCTAATGCATCATCTGAATTGAATTATCGTAATAATACAACGAACAATCAGTTATATGTAGTTGTCATGTCACTTGTAACCCGGCATGTATAGTAGCAGTAAGTTATAAATATGTGTTACTTTATTAATAGCTAGCCTAAATTACAACCTCACAAACTGTTTTGGAGCTTGTACGGGGAGGCACGGGACAGGCTGAGCAGGGGCGTTTGAATTTGGGCCGGCCCATTAGGGGCACGTGAGCGGTTTTCTGAACATTCTAGAAGCTTCTCATCCGGTTTTGGGAAGCTTTTGGAACTTTTTTCCCTATGGTTTTCCTAAGTGATTCCGATTTGTTCAACTTTTTTTTCCTTTTTACTTTCTTTCCTTTTGTGTTTTATTATTTTTCTTGTTTATTCCCTTTTTATTGTTCCTTTTCTTTTTAAATTTGCTGACATATTTTTGAATTTGCAAAAAGAAATCGAATTCACGTACCTTATTCGAATTAGCAAGAATTTTTCGAATTTGAGAAACATTTTTTCTAAATTTGTGAATATTTTTGAATTCATGACAGCGAGCAGTTTTGATTTAGCGGCCATTTTCTAATTTATCAAATTTTTATTAACCAGTTTTTAAATCATGAACTTTTCCAAATCGTGAAAATTTTCTGAATTTTTTATTTTTATAAATGAGGATAATTTATAATTAACGAAAAAATCTTGATTTTTTTTACAAACTCATGAACATTTTTGGTATCCAAGAACAATTTTTTAAATTTAAATTACAGAACTTTTTCCAAATCTGTGCATTTTTTAATTCACGATTTTTTTTGTTTTTTAATGCAGTGGGAAAAAGGAAAAACCGAAGGAATAAATCCCACAGATCCTACCTAATAGCTAATGGGCCGGCCCACCCTACGCCAGCGACCTGGGCACTCGGCACAACGACATCGTCAGAGTGCAAATGCACGGCGGCAGCTCGGCTGCACAGCTGAATGCGGACAGCAGGACGACGGCGAGCGTTATTTTCACGTATATATACGGTTCTGATTTAGACCGCGGCTGGCGAATGCACCGCGTATGAGTAGCGCTGTTATATATGGATTAACGGGCTTGAATTTGGGTTGCGGCGGACCAACATGGTTTAATCTTGATTAGCGACATGGTTTACTGAAGTAGGAGTATGAGCTTACGAAAGTTTCAGAGAATCAGGGCTGCTTCGTGTACGCACCTGGAGTTCCGGGCGGCGGCACCCTACGGCGACGGCGCCGTCTGGCCAGGAAGAAGAAGATGACAGCCGCGAGGCCGAGCAAAACCACCGCCCCGACGGCCACGCCTACGCCCACGCCCACCGTGGTCTTGCTGCTTGACGAGGACTTGGCCAAGGTCGCCGGCGCGTCCGTTGAGAGCGGCGGAGGAGGCGGAGACCACGTTAGAGCTGACGGCGGGGCGCTTGTTCAGCTGGGGCGTCGTTCGGGGCCGGCGGCGAATATGGGACGTCGTCAGGAGGTGGCGGCGTGGCGTCAGGCGGCGGTGGAAATGAACGTGGCACGTCCGTCGGCGGAGCTGGGGATGATGGCGGCGGCCTGGGAGGAGCTGGTGTTGGGTTTGGCGTAGGCGTGGGCCTTGGTGGAGGTGGCGACGGTGTTACCGGGGTTCGGTTTGGCGTCGGCGTGGGCCTTGGTGGAGGTGGCGACGGTGTTATCGGCGTTGGGTTTGGCCGCGTCGGCGGCCTTGGTGGAAGGTGGCGACGGTGGTGGCGGAGGAGGATTCACCGGGGTTCCGCTGGAGGGTCTGCCGGGGGCTCCACTGGAGGATTTACGATGGTCGGGGGTTTCGCGGTAGTAGGCGGAACAGCTGCTACCTGAGGAGGTAGTGAAGGTGGAATTGCTACCGGAGGAGGTGGTGGTAGAGCAGTCACCGGAGAAGGCGGAATTGCTACCGGAGGAGGTGGTGATGGAGTCACCGGAGTAGGAGGAATGGCTTCCGGAGGCGGTGGTGATGGAGTCACCGGAGTCGGAGGAATGGCTTCCGGAGGCGGTGGTGATGATGTCACTGGAGGAGGCGGAGTAAACATGCTAGTGTCCGGAGGAGGTGGGTTAGGGGCCATTGGAGGCGTCACGACGGGATTGTCTGGAGGAGATGGAGTCACCGGCGTAACCGGCGGCGCCGGAGATGGAGTAACCGGTGTAACCGGCGGCGTCGGAGATGGAGTAACCGGTGGCGACCCGCCGGCGTCCGGAGGAGGTGAACTAGCCATGGTCGCTACGGCTTGGTGGTGCAAGTGCAAGTGCCTAAGGTTTAACTATGAGCATGGCTACGAGTTACGTCTAATAATATACCGATGGGCAAAGAGAGGAGAGGAGAGAGGAGAAGACTAAGTACGGGCTGGAAGCAGTTAGCGATGAGGTGGGTTTGCTGCTTAGTTTGGCCATGCAGAATTCTTCTCATGGCTTTGCTTACTGGGTTCAAGCGACAGCAACATATCATACGAATTTTGGGCTTCTGTAAAAGAATAGGCTCGTCTCTTTCCTTCCTTATTCTAGTATCCACTATCCAGGGTTTGATAGATAAGATTGACCGGGTTAAAGTCAACGAGCCTGATCGATCATTTTGTTACATTTGTTTTTTTTCTATTTTTCAGGCAACTGAAAAAAATGGTTTCGGTCAAGATGCATGCTCAAAGCACTGATGCGGACTTGGCGGCTGGGCGGAGGGAAGTCCGAGGATTGACCGTATGGGTGCGAGGGTGGGGGTAGGGGTGTGGTGTGCCGGCGAGCCGTGAGCTGTGGAGACAAATCCGCCGGTTAATGGTGGGGGTGCACACGTGGGGAGGTTTTTAGGGTGTGACTTTGGCAACGACGACTTCGCGGGCGTAGAGGCTCGGGCAGGGCAGGCCGACGAGGCGACTCGAATAGAGCGGGGCATCGATGCCGACCATTGGTGACGCGAACATTATGAAGCCAGTGATGATGGGCGGACTAACATGAGTGAGAGAAAGACGGGGAGAAGAGAAATGAAGACTGAAGCATTGGTGACTGAAAATAGTTTTTTCTAAGCTCAAAAAGAAAATAGTTTTTTCTTTAATTGGGGCTAAAAGATAGGTGCCCCCTTTTTGTTAGCATTGGAGTAGTGCTAATCATGCCTAGTTTGGGAAGGCAGGTACATGCGGCAAACCGATACGAGAAATAACATTCTATCATGAATGTAATATGCTGTGCATGTATCTATCTTTTTCTAAAATACGCACAAGCACGTGTATTATGCATGCATCTATCATCTATTGTTGGTTTGAGATTTGTGGCATGTTTTTTGATTGACCAAAGTTTGTTTTGTTTCATAGTGTTACATTACTTTATTTTTCTTGTTTTGGAATGTACCATGTGTTTCTCTTGTGTACCAACAAATACGAGTGCACTTGTCCCATAGTGGATTTGTTGGTACATTATGAAACATGACCATGCATTCTGAAACCAGAAAAAAAATTATATAATACTTTGAAACAATTGTCAAAAGCCATAAAGTATAGCACCAATCTCAAAGTAACAATGAAAGACGAGTCCATCCAACGGTTATCATGTGACAAGCAACCAAGATTTTGGCTATCAGATAGATCGATCCAATAATTATCATGTGACAAGCAACCAAGGTTTTGGCTATCAAATAGGTCGATCCAGCAGTTATCATGTGACAAACATTTTACTAGCTTGGATTAGCGGAGTTGTTACATTTAGCTGTACATTAACCATTTCGATTCAAAATTTACAAAAAAAACTTAATATCTATGATCAGGCCATGGACTAGGGGTACACCAGCAGGCCAGTAGTCGAACCACTAGGCTACAATACGGCCCATGCCTACTACATGACCGATGGCCTCATCAAAAGGCGCAACCATGTTGGTGGTCAAGGCAAGCATCCCGAGGAACTTGAAAAATTCCATCCAGTTATAATAGACCTAGCACTCTTATAAACCTTAGGCATTGTTCCTTATATAAGGCGAGGCTAGGACTAGACTATATATAATCTTGAATAGATACCAACAGTGAGTATCATGTTCAAGTAACCTCACATAGACACTGACATAACCGTGGCACCCCATTGAGTACTGATGTCAAGTAGTTTGATCAACGGTTTACTTGACAGGAGTGCTCGATGGGGTGTTACGCGTAGTTCTACAAAGGGGAGGACGAAACATCTCGATGAAGGCAAAAAAACCAATCCCTTAGAAAGTACATAATTTTCCACGGCCTCCAATCCAACCAGGGCTAAAAGATCGCATTGTGCAAGGTCAATGCACAAGATCTGCTTTTATCCTACGGTGTTGAGAACGCGATTACCGAGCGGTAACCAATTTTACCGCCCGGTAACCAAAACCCTGCGAGCAGCTCGGTCAGCAACCTCACTAACTTCGGTTGCCTACTTTCAACAGCAAGACCTGATGGCTCGTTGTGAAGGCAGAAGCATGTCTGGATTGTTATTCACGTCTGTGCTTGTACCACTCTAATTGTTCAATCTAACGTTGCATAGCATGCACTATATCTTCTTCGAGAACGAAATTGCTATACACACGAAAGTAACACACGACATGCAGCCGACCCTAATATCAATCGGTGGAGCATTGCTTATGCGGTGAATGGGATGGCGTGATCTTCAGCGTCGGCCGCAAGTCGTCTGAGCAGCGTCGTGTGTGTATAGCACGACTCCTTCGAGAACTACACAAAAGTGCAGTCGTTTGAGCGCGGATTTCTAGCTTTTGGGCTCCCAGGGAGCCCAAAATTTTGAAAAATATATATAAAAAAATGGCTTTTAAAGTTCCAAAAAAATTATAACAAATAACTACATACATGAGTGTATATTGCATGTTTGTAAAAAAAATCATGATGAAATACGCTTTGACGTGAGCAACACAGAAAAAACCATAAACTTTACAAACATGCGGTATATGTACGTGTGTATTTTTTCTGTTTGAACTTTTTAAAAAAATGGGGCTCAGATAGACTACTCAAGCTGCAAAACGCCGGATCAACAATTTTTGCTGTTCCGTGCGAGGAAAGAGCTGGTTGAGCACCATCATCATTTTAATGAAAGTACTAATTTCCCGTTTCACGTGGGCTACTTGGTGTGTGCAATATGTACAGTACGTGTACGCACCTGGGGTCCCCGGCGGCGGTACCCTACGGCGACGGCGCCGCTTGGAGACGAAGAAGAAGATCAGCGCGGCCGCGAGGCCGAGCAGGACCACCGCCCGACGGCCACGCCCACGCCCACTGCAGTCCCGCTGCTTGATGAGGACTTGGCCGATGTCGACGGCGCTTCTGCTGGCTGCGGCGGCGGAGGCGGATAAAACGTAAGAGCTGCGGGCGGAGGCGCTGTTGCAGCTGGGGCGTCGATCGGGAGCGGCGGCGAAGATGGGAATGGGACGTCTTCAGGAGGCGGAGGCGTGGCGTCAGGCGGCGCTGGGGATGACGGCGGCGGCCTGCGAGGAGTTGGTGTTGGCGTGGGAGTTTGCCTTGGTGGAGGTGGGGACGGTGTTACTGGCGTTGGGTTTGGCGTCGGCGTGGGCCTTGGCGGAGACGGGGACGGTGTTTCCGGCGTTGGGTTCGGCGTCGTCGGCGGCCTTGGTGAAGGTGGCGGCGGTGAAGGTGGTGGAGGAGAATTCACCGGGGGTAGCACTGGAGGATTCACGATGGTGGGAGGATCCGCCTGGACCGGAGTAGGCGGAACTGCTACCGGAGAAGGCGGAATTGCTACGGGCGATGGAGTCACCGGAGTCGGAGTAGGCGGAACTGGAGTCACCGGAGTCGGAGTAGGCGGAACTGGAGTCACCGGAGATGGGGTCACCGGAGTAGGCGGAACTGGAGTCACCGGAGATGGGGTCACCGGAGTAGGCGGAACTGGAGTCACCGGCGGCAACCCGGCGTCGGGAGGAGGTGGGCTGGACATGGTGGCTGCGGCGTGGTGCAAGTGGCTAGCGTTGAACTATCTCCACGTCTACGACTTTACGACTAATATACCGACTGATTGGCAAGAGAAGAGACAAAACTAGCGCGAGGTGCCGGTGCACACACATCCATCTATGAGCTGGATGCAGTTAGCCATTAGGTGTTTTGCTTGCTGGGTTCAAGCGACAGCAACATATCATGTACGAATTCTTCACTTACGAAAACATACGTATCATACTAGGAACCAATTATTGCTTCCTGTAAAAGAATGGGATCGTCTCTTTTCTCTTTCTTATTCTAGTATCCACTATCCGGGGTTTGTTAGATAAGATTGACCGGGCCAAAGTCAATGAGCATGATCGATCATTTGTGTTAGCATTAGCGTAGTGCTAATCATGCCTAGTTTCGGATGGCAGGTGGACCAGGTCAGATGGATACAGGCAGAGAAGAAGCGACCAGCAGCTGGCTTACCACCAACTTCGGTTGCCCGGGTGACGGCTCATTGTCATTGCGTGTAGTGCCATGCCAGCGAATAATAGTGCTGTACAAACCAAGTTGGCTGCTGCTGCTCTCTGAGGAGCGGTGGCGGCGGAAGCATGTCTGAATTGTTGGGTCGAGGCGCGTGCCTGTTCCATTCCAAATTGCCAATAGAATGTTCCGTGAGAGGAAAGATACGGTTCAGCACCATCATTTTAATCCTGTATGGCCTATGAATGTTTTTCTAGGGGAACCTATGAATGATTGTTATTAACTGCTGGGTCGTCGCCCTTCTAATGGGCTGTCAGCAGAACCATGAAATTTATCCCCCTCCCGTCTTGTATAAACAAGCTTGCTCGTATCATGTTATCTGTACCAAAGTAGAGCTTACAGCGTGTTTGGTTGGCGGTAATTAAAGCTAGGGAATGAGAATTTAAGGGGTACAAGACTTCAAGTCTATTAATTGTTTGGTTAGGGGGATTGGGAGTTCGTAAGGGAATAGTCATGTGACTTGAGACTCCAACTCCCACCGTTTTACTAACAGGAAAGGGGTGGGAGTTGGAAGGGAGTTATTTTAGTGAGTCAATCTTAATCCTTCATTATAATTTACGTTAATCTTCCTTGTCTATTCTCTTGTCAATTCCCATGAACCAAACACGGGAATACAGTTTCTCCTCAAACCCACACACATAATTTTCATCATGCGCCACACAAGGGATTGAGAATAAAACAATTTATCCCATGTCTAATCTCAATACAACTCCCTACATTAAACTCACATTCCCCTTTCCAAAATTTGCCAAACGCGCTGTTAGTAAAGCTTCAGAAAACAAGATTAATCCAAAAATAATAGTTGACCGTTTCACTTGAGCTACTTCCAACATTGATGAAAAATGGGCTTAGCAAGAGCATGTACAATCGGGCGCCTCAAACCTGCCACATGCGTCCGGACGGGCCGTCCAGTCACTGACCGCTCACAATTTTTGACCCAGACGGGCTCATTAAACGGGCCTCAAACGTCCGGGCTGACTGGCGCCCCTCATATTCAACCCAAATATGAGACGGATATGAGGGCGCCCGGGCACGCCCGCCACGTCGGACGTGACAGCCCGACCCCATCAAAAAATGCACCAAACACACCAAACCCTTCCTCCTCCTACCGCCGCCCTCCAACCTTTCACACGCCCGGACCCTCGTCGTCCTCCACCCTGTCTCCCAATCCTCACCATCGGTCTCGATCCACCGCCGGAGATGTCGTCCAGCCCGACCCAGACCGCCACGACTTGCAAGGCGGAGAACGTCGCTCGGAAGTTGCGGCGACACCGACAGCAAGAGAGGAAGGCCGCGGCGGCGCAGGGAGGTTCGGACATGGTGGACCAGTTGTCTCCTTTGTCGCGCCCGGATCCCCGCAACCCTTCCATCCGAGGTTCAACGCGGATTACGCCATCCGACCGCGTTGGGATAGAGGAGGATTCGACGACCGGTTTGGCCATTCCGGAGATCTTTCCGCCCATGCAGATGACGGCAGTCGACGTATGTGACTCGCCGCAGCTCGTTCTGGCGCGGATGAGCATGGGCACCGGCAGTGCCCGGACTGCCCTCGGCATATTCGACGGAATGACCAAACAAGAGTCGGTGCGTTTTCTTTGCTCATGTCCGATCAGATTTTTGCATAGACCACTAGTTTATGTCGCACATGATGAATGCTTGCAAACCATAATCATGTAGGAGACGTTCTTGTCGAACATGATCAATGAAAATGAAGATTAGGCCAAAACGGAATATGAATTGGAGGCCACCACCGCATTTGAAGTTGGGACAACATCCGATCCCAATCCGAGTAAGAAGAAGAAGAAGAAGACCAAGACGGCGAAGGCAAGAGGTCCGACATTCTCAAGATTTGAGGACATCTTGTTGGTCAAAGCTTGGTTGACCACAACGATGGATCCAATATGCGGCACCAAGCAAAAGAGAACAAGTATTGGGAGAAAATTTGGAAGGAGTATCACGAACAAAATAAGTATGTGGAGATGCATCCCATCGTGACCACTCACAATGTGACATCTCTCCAACATTGTTAGGAGATCATTCAAGGAGAAGTGAACAAGTACGTCGGCTATTACTCACAAGTGACCAAACGCCCTCAAAGTGGGATGGGAGTGGCAACTCAAGTAAGCTCAATTGTTTTATCTTGTCGTCATTTGCATATGCTTTTTATGTTTGTATTCTCGTGCTCATACATATGTTGTTTGCTAGACGACGGTGAAAGCCACTTTGTATCACGAGGGGAAGAAGAAGCCGTTTGCTTTTAGCCATTGTTGGATCGTATTGAATGGTAAGCCGAAGCGAAACCAACTTGTGGCCTATCTCAAGCCCGACAAGAAGAGGAATGATGGCTCAAACTCCAACCAATCAATTGGGTTGGACGATGAAGAGGACGATGTTGTCGTGACGAATGGAAAAGCCATCGTGCCAAAGGATAACCGCCAAGTCATGGAAAACAAGTGGGAGAAGGCACATGCCTCCTGTGACGCCGCGGCTACAAATATGTCGTCCACATGGACGTGCATTTTTTCGGCGTGGGAGAACAAGAAGGAGGAGGAGAGGCACAAGCTCATGTTGGATGCGCAAAAGAAAAGGATGGAGTGGGACCAGAAGAGGGCGAAGAAGAAGCTCGAACTTGAGAGGGAGAAGATCGAGTTGAAGAAGCAACAAGCGGCAATCAAATAGGAAGTCGAGAAGGCCAAGACATTTGACGACATAGAACTTGAGAAGGAGAGGTTGCAACTCGCATGGGATGCGGAGGACGCGAGTACCATGTTGGCGGACGAAACCCTTTTGGGTGAGTATGTGAAGAAGTGGTTTGGGGACAAGAAGAAAGAGATCATACAACATGAACAAACTGGTGGCTTCGAGTAACACTGGAGATGCGATAAAAAGGTGGAAGTGACAACTTCTTACGTAGAAATCATATTTCATTTCATCTTTCTACCAAGGAGCTACCAGCTACTCCCTTCGTCCCATAATATAAAAGCGTTTTGTGGGATGAAGGAAGTAGTATGCTTGTCCGACACTGGTCAACGACCGTGGGATCAAATTGATACTTGAACAACAAAGCAAGTACGCAAGTCAGGACATGAAACGTCATACATAAAGCAATTCTGCTTTTTTATATTCATGACACAGTCGTTTTAATCAATATAAGTTGTCTGTGGTGACAAAGAAAAGAACCCAGGTATCCTTCCCAAGGTGGCACCTTTGCTCTTTTTCCTTTTTCCTTTTTTGAGATGAAGGTGGCACTGAAGGTATGAGGCCAACTCCATCGCGCGACCCTATCCTGTCCGCCCCCGTCCGTTTGGGGTAAAAGGGATAAACGAGACGGCCTAGCACGCGGGCGCAAACATACTTTTGTTCGCTTTGTGTCCGCTTTCAACCCATCCGCGGTCCAAGTTTGCGCCGCTTTTGGGATGAAACAGACACCACGCGGACGCGCGGGTCGTCTGCGCGTGTCCTCCCTGGCCCGCCCGTCGGTGGCACAGGACGGGCCTTTTTCTATCCACCCCCCTCCCTCCCTCTGGCCGCATCCACTCCACTCTTTCCCTCTCTTCCCCTCGCAGCCGCCCGCCACGCCATTGCAGCCCGTGCAACTCAGACGCTTGCCCTTGACCCCTTCCTCTCGTCGCCGCCGAGCTACCCAAGCAGCCACCTTGTTTTGCGCACTCCGCCGCCGGATTTGGAGCGGATCCGGTCGGTCTTGAGCTCGCCCATTTGTGGGAGGCGAGGCAGCGCCATGGATCGCCGAGCACCTCGCGGAAGGCCTGGCGAGGCCGCAAGGCCACATCTGACGATGGCTCGCCCTCTAGCCGCCGGATCTGCACCGTCGGTGGTCCGCCGCAGACACGCTGAATGGCGGCCGGCCGGGCCCGTGCTTGCCCAAAAGCTCGTCGGCACACCGTTGCCCCTCATCAAGTGCGACCACCGCCAAGGGTGGTCGTGCGCCCGCGGTTCACAACGCCGGAGCATCCCGGATGGGTGTTCATCAAGTGCTTAAACGACGGGTATGTGCTCTTTTAGCTTCGGTTTGTGCTCTTGGGTTAGACTAGTTGTGCTAACTTTAAGTTTTATTGTGTAGAACGGATGTAAGTTTTGGTATTGGAAAAAAGAGTACATCGATATGTTGATAGAGCGAAATGTAGTGCATCTTCGTGCACTTTTAGCTAGCCTAGAGGCTTTAGATGAGACAAGTGCACTTGTTGCTGATTAGAGGCTAGGCACGATACTACGTGCGAAGAAGCAACAAGACACGATACTACGTGTGAGGAAGCAACGTCGACTTCTGGCTTGAAGAAGAAAGGAGGGTGCAACGTCGTGCCTCCTCCACAGATCAACAATGAGTGCATCGAGAAGGCCCTAACCCAATTCAAGGGAGCAGTTATGGAAGTTGGGTATCTTCTCAAATGTATTTTTGTGGTTCTTGTTTTCTTTGGCCTTGCTTTACTAGTCAAAATGTGATGATGTATTATCATGTACCAAAAATGAATGATAAAAAAAGTTTAAGGACTTGCAAGAAAATATACGCGGACAGGATGGGGCAAACGGATGCGACTGCTACTGGGCGCACAGCCACCATCCAGATCCCGTAATGCGCCTTTACATACCCCAAATCCCTACCCAAATAGACAGAATCCGGACAAAACGAACGTTCGTTTGAGGTCGCACGGTGGAGTTGGCCTGAGAAACCATGGTTGTGGCAGGTGTTGCCGAAAGTGGGAATGTGGCTGTTGTTTTCCAAAGGATAGGAGGGAACACGGCGGCACTCTAATGGGACAGTGGTACACTTGTTGGATTGGGTGAGATGATTCAACCAACAGAGGTGGAGGCGATGGTGGAGGACTGGAGGTGGACACGGTTTTGATGGTGATGGTAGATGAAGGCGGTGGTCGTCTCTTGCTGCAGCATGTGACGAGCTACACTTTTTGCTCGAACAGGGTGATGACGAGCTGCAGCGTGGAGATGGCATTGACATTGTGGTGCGAAATAATTAAGCAGCCGTCCTGAAGAGTGAATTCGTCATGGCTCATGAGAACTGACCTTTGGATGAAATGCTAGTTGGACCGCGCAAAATTGATGTTCTATTATTAAGCTTTCTATAAAGCTGCAAGACTACTAGGGCCTCGTCTTTGATACACGGGATTCTAAAAACGCGGGAATAAAAAAAAACATAGGATTAGAGTGCTATGCTCATCTCAACCATACATGATCTGAGGTTTTGCTTGCATCATAGAAAAACAATGCTTCTGTCAAAGAAATTCGAGTGGATGCTAGAAATCCCATACTAAAGCAGCGTTAATTAATTTGAATCGGAGGGAGTACAAATGAATCCTTAGGAAAATTCCTATAGGATTCAATCCTATAAAACAAACAACCAACATAGAAAAAATTCCTACAGATTTTAACCTTTTAAAATTCATTGAAAATCCTTTGAATCAAAAGAGCCCTAAGCTTTCTATAAAGCTGGGCACTCATAGCCTATTCTCTAAAATAAGTGATGTTCAATGAGGATCAGCCATTCCACTTCGATTCTTTGAGGTGGAATTATCCTTTTCTAGTAAAAACAACAGTGGGAATATTTTATAATCTGACACATGCCATGAACTAGTGCACATTAGGGCTAGAGAATGATATTGTTATTTAGGTTACGGTATGACGGTCCATGACTCTGTATGGATGGACAAACTGCAAGTTGGATTACAACCGCCCTAGTGGGCGAACCAGGATCACAAGTTGGCTAAACTAGACACCATTCGAGTTGCTTTTTAATCCTTCGTGCTCGACATTTCCCACTACAGCGACCAATTCTTCACCTGTTTTATCACTCTCAATATGATTGCAAACGTCAATATCACTGTAATACCGTGTAGATTGGATTTAGTCCGAGGTCGCCTAGCCTCAGCATGACCCCAATGCTAGGTGACCTTACATGATGGCAATCAAATTTATTCTAGAATACTGCAATTTTCTTATAACGAGTTGCCTAAGTCTGAGTGTTGCAAAAGAAAAAAAAAGAAAAACCAAGAGCTGACCAAACTATTAGTAAATCATCACAGGTAAATATTTTCATCATTGACTTGCTCAGAAGAGTGGGCAAAGCTCATCCCAAGCAAATCAAACCACTCCAGTTTTCCAAAAGAAAATTTTGAAGCCACAAAAAAAGAAAACATTAAATTGACAACCATTGGCTGAACAAAAAGCTCATCTGTAATAACCTAGTACTCCCTCCGTCCCAAAATTCTTGTATTAGATTCGTCTAGATACGGATGTATCTTTGTCTATATATGGATGTATCTAATACTAAAACATGAGTTGAAACATCCGTATTTAGACAAATCTAAGACAAGAATTTTAGGACGGAGGGAGTATATCCAGGCTACGAAGGACTTATTGCAGATTAGCAGTTAACATAGAGACTTTACACTCAACCCAACTGACAAGTTCAGAGTACCCAACAGGTTTGTATTTTGGAAGCAACAAATTAAACAGGACTCTGTTTTAAGTTAATAGATAACCAGGGTGGAGAAGTATGGCTCCCCACTAACTTGAATGCCATCTTGACACTTGACAAGGTTGCATAACACTAGCATCTATGGGAATGCAAGGATTATCAGTGGACAGTGAGATTATGTGAAAGGGTTATCAATGGTTCAGCTAACATTAATAGAGGCTTCTAAAAAAGACAAGCTGGATAAATACACCTCTAGGCTACTTTGAAGTGATATTCTAATCACTGATAAAGGGGGGATATCCAACACAAAACATGTGCTTTGAGAACCATCTAACCAACTCTGTTTAAGATCCCTCCGTGACAAAATGTATGACATTTTTAATGCCCTATACAAAACCAAAAAAACGTCTTATATTTTGATTCAGAGGGAGTATGTTACCACCTCTGTAAACAAATATAAGACGTTTTAGATCACTAAAGTAGACAGTACAACAACATATATATGATGGTGCATGACCAAACAACATATCCAGTCAAAATAAAATAAATATGTTACACAGCTTCTTCTAATATCTCGAGTTACTAAAGGTGATACGATACCATTTTTCCACATGAAGCAACGCTAAAATTACTATCATAGACTGACTCAGCTTAAACATACCCTTTAACCAAATAACGCTACACTAATGCTTCCAAGATGAGAACATCACAAAACCTATTATGTGTCCGAACGACAGCTAATGAAAGACCTCAAGAAAGCAGAGAACTCAGTTATAGGAAGGTAATAGTACAAATATACTGGCATACACAGCATGACAGATCCAATACTCATGTCTCACTTCATATCAAAATGACAGTCAGATATGTTTCAAACAACGAGTTTGACATGCTCTGCTAGAACACATATGCCATTAACTCTAGAAAGTAGAAAGCATACCAGGAAAAATTATATACCAATTCAAACCTCACTTTTTCACCACAGTTCTCACTAAAATTCATCTACCGACTGTTCGAGTAGTTTATGCAATACTATCAAAATTTGTAACAGATAGGTTCATCTGTATTGAATGTTGTGAAAGTGGCACATACAAATGAATGCTCCGGTGGACAGGATAGGATGTACACGTACAAACAAAACTGCAAGTACACCATATATGTATGTAAATTTATTGTCACAAACTGTGGCCCGAACATAAAGCGCATACAGAGAACATACTAGTCGAATAAACTGAGGACAACTTAGGCCGTTAGGAGGATCACAATTCAAGCCATAAAGGTATCATATCTAGCAAACATCCACTCAAAATATATCAGTATAGGTAACAGTCGGAAGTAGATTAATGCCTTCATGGGGACCGAAAACCAGAAGAGGTTCAAGGTAAAACTGATAGGACACTGCACCTAACGAAAACAGATAATAGAACTTCGAGTGTATATGAAGCTAACAATCAAATATCGTCTGAACTGCTTAGAAATAACATAATTCTCGATAGAACTCCCAATACACTCAGTTCTATGTAGTTATGCCCAGTAAAACGTCAATGCTTGCAAACCCAGAATCAAAATTAAATACCAGGGTGTTCAACTAATATGGCAAATGATCAAAGTTAGAAGTGGGGCAAATAATCCATTTTCTTCAACTAATAGCTAAGCACGCAAACATGATTGATATTGTCAGAAGGCCACACACTCGCCTGACATTACTCCCCATTCAATCCAAGCATAAATAAGATTGCATACACAAATATTCACCTCAAATTAACCAAATCAGACTTCTCAGGTTTCAGCAATTGCAAGAACAGCATTTCATTACATCTTATTTAACACATATCGCGCACATGTGAGAACAAAATACGCCGGTCTGACTACAACAGTACGGGAAACAAACCGAATGGAGATTCCTTCTCCCTGACCGAAACCCTGCAGACGGCTCGGAGTCTCGACATCCACCGGAGGCGACGCTCACAGGAACTTCCTGTACGGCCGGCCGGCGTCCTCGTCCTGCATATGCTGCATCCATTCCAACCACACGCCCAGATTTGTTTTAGGGTTTGGAGAAGAGAGAACAAGATGTGGGCAGAGATGGGTCTGGATCTTACGAATTCGCGAACGATGCCCTTGTAGACGAGGATGGGGACGGCGAGGCCGAAGAGGCCGATGACGGCGAGGCTGCGGCGGGTAAAGCGGAAGTTGAGCTCGAGGTTCTCCCGCCCGGCGTTCCACTCCTCGATCCACCGGTTCTTGTTCACCTCCATGCCGCCACCCATCTTCTCGTCTCCTCTCCTTGATCCGCCGCCTCCTGCTTCCTCTCCGCTCTGAGAATGCGCCGATGGGCTCGCCGAAGATTTGGTCTGGTTTTGGTTCGTGGTGAGACGGGCAGACGGCCTCTTACTTCTGTACCAATTTAGGCAGACTTGAAAACCGTGACCGCAACACGAAAGCGTACTTTCATATTGCTTAGTGCAAACATAAATGTTTTTTTTTTTTGCGTTGTAAATGTTTTTTCAAATACACAAATTTTCCGTATGTTTCACTGATATAAAAGAAGAAGTTGAAGTGAGAACATAAATGTGGTACACGCTGATTTTCTTCGCGAATACAAAAAGTTTGCGTTCCTGGCTGATTTTAGAGTGATGGCGGACAGGCGGGGGCTAGCGGCTGACGTAGGTAAATCCGGCTGATCTCGAGGTAGGGGATTCCAAGCTAAGCGTACGATGGTATAAGGGACATGAGTTTTATCTAGGTTCGGCTCCCTGAGAAGATAATATCGTACGGCATGCTTGTGTTTATTGTGTTATAGTAAGTACAGGGTGCAGGTGTCTACCCAAAGATTATAATGTGTTATCTATAGACCTACCTCCTTGAGCTCCTTGGTTATACCCGAAAGTCCTAGGGTTACAACATCCTAATCGGCCACGTATGAGGAAACTAGATCTTCCATGAAGTCAAGATTCTTAGCGTGCATGACAGTCTTCTGAATCCTTCCGTTTATGCGTCATGGGCCTCCTGATGTGGCCCATTTTGGAACCGACAACAGGGTCCTCAGCCCGGCCCACCAAGAGGGGGGAGAACTAATTCTGATGAGGACATCACTATCACAATTACACCCACAATCACTATTGTTACTTACATGTGACTAATTACTAGAGCTTATGCACGTTAATTAAATTATCAGGTACTTTCGTTTCTTAGTAACAATTTTAATGTTCATGAGAATATGATGCTGCCTAAATAGGATAAGTTTGTTTTTTTACAAATGAAGGGTCTGGCTTGGACAAGGAGGATGAACATTGGGGTATGATCAAGCATGGAGATGTGGCATGCGAAGGGTAACAAGAACGGAGTTTCTGGTTGAGTTTTTAGCACTTTGGGGCCACCATGATGATGTACAAGGACATGGACGAAATATACAAGATGTCCTTTCATAAATTTTATCCATAGCTTAATATAGGTGATGCGCCACCTTATTTCTGGGACAGGCCCATATAATTTCGAAATACTACTTATAGACTATTTTTTAGAGTCCATATTGTAGGGGAAACGACTCAGGAGGTGTTTTAGTCCCACCATGCCAAGGGGAGATGAAATCCCCTCTCTTTCCCCCTACAAATACAACCCTTAAGACACTGTTTAGAATTTGGATTTTGTTTAGATAGAAGTTTACCATATCTACAACTTTGCGTATTTCGTTTGAGTTCTACGACCATACAAAGACATCATAGAACTACACCTTCATTAATAAATCGTTTCTCTCATATTCGCAATATTTAGATTGCAATTTCAGTTTCTTGCTTGTTCTGCGTTTGCATGCGTGAAAACAGCCCTCGTGGTCGTGTTGATCGTGCTCTAGCATGGTCAATAACCTCTTGGAATTGGTTTAGCGGTTGCTAAGGTGCGACGTCCTCGCACGTTCGTAGTCGGATCGTCAAAGTCTACTCCACCAAAAACGATAGCCACCATCTCATCGAAAGATGGGACACCTTTGCCTCTATCAAGTGGTATCAGATTTCCAAATTGCTCGGTGAGATTTTCCAGTTTTTCGTAGTTTAGATCGCATTTGTTCTTCATACCTACAGTCCACACAAAAAGTTAGGGTTAGATCATCATATATGAACAAATCTAAGCCACTGCATAATCTTTACAGTGTTTTGCTTTGTTGAATTTGCGGTTTGCGTCGTCGTGTCAAGTTGCTGGTCTTAGCATCTAGTCCTTTAGAGTTTTGAGTTATGTTCACAAGTTGTCACACCGCCGCCGCACCATCATCATCGCCCCTGCCATATACAACCATCGCTTATCCGCCACCTCTCTGATTCTATATAAAACGTCCATATACCACGACTGATCCGAGTCCATATATCACCATCGATCTGAGTCCATATACCACCACCGATCCGAGTCCATATACCACCAGCAATACGAGTCCATCCTATATTCGATTTCCTTTCGAGATACATCTGTAGTGAGATTTGTTATTTCTTGTCTTAGTAGGTTTCAGATTTCATCAATCTTTTCCGTCTGTAGAAGAGGGTGATTCCCAAAAAAAGAGTCTGGAAACCACCCTCCGTTTAAGCCAAAATTTTCCAAAAACACACCTGTCAAAAAAAATCTGGCTATCCTATTTTTAGGTGTTCACGGGTGTTTTGAGACAGTCACCATTATAGGAAGTTATTTTTAGCAGTTTTCAATTTTTGGTCCTTGTAGTCGGAAAAAAAAAATTAGTCAAAAAAATTCGTGCCTATCATGTTTTTAGACCTTGGGAAGAGTTTTGAGACACTCGCCATTATAGTGTTTTTCTGAAGAAAAAAAGAGCGCAAAAAAAGAGTAAAAAAGAGATTCAGAGTCTGCTCCTCCCTTGTTTACGTGCAACGCAGTGATTTTGTTAGTGTTATAGGCTCACGTCTCTAGCACGGTCTAGCGTAGGACCAGCACAGTACCGTTGATACGTCCATTTTGCATCATGCTTACCTACTGTTATTTATAATGTTTTTATGCATAATAATGCTTTTTGGAGTAATTCTAATGCCTTTTCTCTCATAATATGCAAGGTACACACAAAGAGGGAGAATTCCGGCAGCTGGAAATCTGGACCTGGAAAAGCTACGTCAGGCCACCTATTCTGCACAACTCCAAATGAGCTGAAACTTCACGAGGATTTTTTATGGAATAAATAAGAAATACTTGAGCAAATAACCACCGAAGGGGGGCCACCTGGTGAGCACAAGACACCAGGGCGCGCCTGGACCCCAGGTGCGCCCTGGTGGGTTGTGCTAAGCCCAGCCCACCTCCGGTGCCGATCTTCTTTTATATAAGTCATTTTGACCTAGAAAAAAATAAGGAGAGGACTTTTGGGATGAAGCGCTGCCCTCTCGAGGCGGAACATGGGCAGGAGCACTTTTGCCCATCGGCGGAGCGATTCCGCCGGGGGAACTTCCCTCCCGGAGGGGGAAATTATCGTCATCATCATCACCAACAACTCTCCCATCTTGGGGAGGGCAATCTCCATCAACATCTTCAACAACACCATCTCTAGTCAAACCCTAGTTCATCTCTTGTGTTCAATCTTTGTACCGAAACTATAGAATGGTGCTTGTGGGTGACTAGTAGTGTTGATTACATCTTGTAGTTGATTACTATATGGTTTATTTGGTGTAAGATTATATGTTCAGATCCAATATGCTATTTAATACTCCTTAGATCTTGAGCATGATTATCATTTGTGAGTATTTACTTTTGTTCTTGAGGTCACGGGAGAAATCATGTGAACTTGATATGTGTTCGATAGTTTGATAGTATGTATGTTGTGATTCACTTAGTGGTGTCATGTGAACGTTGACTACATGACACTTCACCATATTTGGGCCTAAGGGAATGCATTGTGGGGTAGTTATTAGATGATGGGCTGCGAGAGTGACATAAGCTTAAACCCTAGTTTATGCGCTATTCCATAAGGGACCGGTTGGATCCAAAAGTTTAATGCTAGGTTAGAATTTATTCTTAATACTTTTCTCGTAGTTGTGGATGCTTGCGAGGGGGTTAATCATAAGTAGGAGGCTTGTTCAAGTAAGAACAACACCTAAGCACCGGTCCACCCACATATCAAATTATCAAAGTAGCGAACACGAATCGGATCAACATGATCTAAGTGACTAGATGAAATTCCCGTGTACCCTCAAGAACGCTTTGCTTATTATAAGAGACCGTTTTGGCCTATCATTTGCCTCAAAAGGATTGGGCTACCTTGCTGCACTTTTGTTACCATTACCGTTACTTTCTCGTTACAAATTATCTTGCTATCAAACTACTCCGCTACTTACAATTTCAACACTTGCAGACATTACCTTGCTGAAAACCACTTGTCATTTCCTTCTGCTCCTCGTTGGGTTCGACACTCTTACTTATTGAAAAGGCTACAATTGATCCCATATAATTGTGGGTCATCAAGGCTCTTTTCTGGCATCATTCCCGGGGAGTGAAGCGCTCTTGGTAAGTGGAAATTGGTAAGGAAAAATTATTACTACATGCTGAAATTTATTGTCACTTGTTACTATGGAAAACAATCCTTTGAGGGGTTTGTTCGGGGTATCTTCGCCTCGGCCGGAACCACAATTATTTACCCCTCAACCTAATGCACTACTGAAAATATTGAATATCAAATTCCTTCGGGTATGATAGAACAACTACTAGCTAATCCTTATGCAGGAGATGGAACCGAACATCCTGATATGCACTTGATATATGTGGAAGAAATTTGTGGATTGTTTAAGCTTGTAGGTCTACCCGGAGATGAACTTAAGAAGAAGGTTTTCCCTTTATATTTGAAGGGAAAAGCATTGGCATGGTATAGGCTATGCGATGATATTGGATCTTGGAATTGAAATCAATTTAAATTGGAGTTTCACCAAAAAAATATCCTATGCATCTAGTTCATCGTGATCGGAATTACATATATAATTTGTGGCCTCGTGAAGGAGAAAGTATCGCTCTAGTTTGGGGGAGGCTTAAGTCAATGTTATATTCATGCCCCAATCATGAGCTCTCAAGAGAAATTATTATCCAGAATTTTTATGCTCGGCTTTCTCATAATGACCGATCCATGCTTGATACTTCTTGTGTTGGTTCTTTTATGAAGAATACTATTGAACCGCGGTGGGATCGTTTGGGAAGAATTAAAGCAACTCTGAAGATTGGTAAATTGACGAAGGTAATGAGTCTGGTATTAAGCTTAAGTATGATTGTGTTAAATCTTTTATGAATACCTATGCTTTTCAAAAGTTTAGCACTAAATATGGACTTGACTCTGAGATAGTAGCCTCCTTTTGTGAATCATTTGCTACTCATGTTGATCTCCCTAAAGAGAAGTGGTTTAAATATCACCCACCTATTAAAGAAGAAATCAAAGAACCGGTACTAGCTAAAGAGGAAGCTATTATTTATAACGTTGATCCAGTTGTTCCTACTGCTTATATTGAGAAACCACATTTTCCTGTTAGGATAAAGGAACATGCTAAAGTTTCAACTGTGGTAACAAAAGTTATATCTTTACCTAATATTAAAGGATGAATTGCTTCTCCACTTTTTTTAGTTATATGGTGGGATCCAGAAGATTTTCGTCCGTCTTGGAAAATAACAATTACCTGCCCAGATTTGCTCGATCGTCTCATTTGGTGCCTCACGACCCAGCTCACAGGAAGCGAAAAAAGATTTAAAAATTGGGCTTTTGTGTGACGTCAAACTCAAGACCTCAGGCAGCCATAGATACTTCACAACCAATAGATCAAGAGACCTCACGCGAATATTCTCGGGTTGCAACTTATTTGTATACATTAACAGTGGCCAAAGAAATAAAACAAGCGCAAGCTGACCGGCCAAAAATTTCTTGCACCCTATTGAGTTCGAACTCAGGACCTCAAGGGAAAGCAACAGTCATCTGTGCTAGCTATCAATTTTGCTAAGAAACATGATTCATATCTATTAGTCCCTCCTCGGTTCTTTAGACTTAATTCCACCAATTTAAATACATTCATAAGCTACCGGAATATCAGCAAGTCACCACAAGAACAAAGAAAATAGAAAATCAAGAAGAAAGACTTGATGAAGGAGGCTAATTAAATGGGATGGAGGGACATATGCACTCATGCTGATTGGTTTCCTAATTAAATGGGATGACGGAGGGAGAAGAAAGACTCGGAGGCTAAATAAAGGGGATGAACGAGGGTGCACCTGATTGGCTTCCTAATTGAATGGGATTGAGGAGGGGACATGCACGCATGCTGTGTTGATTAAATGGGAGGGAGATTTAATGTACAGGAGGCTATAAATAAATGGGATGAATCCATGCATGAATGCTTATATATATTAGTAAACGGTAGCGGGATTTCATGTCAAAAAAATGGGAGCGGGATTTGCGAGGATTGACGCTTCTATGTGTCGATACTTGGTTCTGCTTACAAACTTGACAGGGGTAGTGAAGAGAATTTTTTGTTTTGAGACATGGACAGTGAAGAGCTTATATAGCCTTGGAAGATCGTGGTCTTCTCTCATTCTTTTTTTTGGGCGTACATTCTCTTATAAACAATATATGTTGCAGGTAGGGGAGGAGAAGTAGATAAGTATTGTAGGACTTGGAGAAAGATGTGAGCAATCAGCACGCATGAATTTGACCAGGTTTACATGCTCATCTTCAAGATAAGGTAGTCTTTCTACTGGGATTTGACTTACAATTCTAAAAATTTATTGAGTAGAGTATCAATGGAGTACGTAGCTGCAACCTCAATATTCTATGCCAATTGGACTTTAGCTGAAACAGACATTTTTATTTCTAGAAGGTTTCCTTCTTGCGGTCTGCAAAATAAACTATGTACTTTATAAAACTGAATCGTGTGTGCAATAATGGTTGTTGACTAGTAAATTTGCTTAAAGCATGGCTTATTTTCTTACTGTCATATGAAGTACCAAATATCAAAGTTTTACATTCTCTGGAGACACGTGATGCGAGAGAAGAACATTAGCAATTGTTGCGATACACTTGGATTTGTTGCTCTCTTTTGCACCGTAGTGAAGCACAAAGTATATGTTCAGAAGAAGGAGAGATGAGGTGAGTTTCTGAAATTCACCATTCACCCAAGCATCACAAAAGGAGAGAATTACCGTTCGATGGGTTAAAGGATTAACCTATTAATTTCTTTTAAGTGGAATTAACCGGTTAGTATTTGACGAATAACTTTGAACTAACCACTATTTTTTGAATGTAGAGTCATGTTGAAAATAAAGGACATGTATCTAGGGTATTGAGTCATGCTTATTGGGCTTGGGTGTGTGATATTTTTTCTCCCGTTGCAACGCATGGGCATGTTTCCTAGTTAGAACACATAAACCTGATGAACAAATCAAAGTAGAACCTAGTGTTGCTATGGTTAAGGATCTCCTGGAAGAAAATATAGATGGGCATGCTATTTACTTCTGCAATGAAGCTACTAGAATTGCCAAACCTGATAAAGAGGATAAACATAGACCCGTTGTTGGCATGCCTACTGTCTGAGTTAAAATAGGAGGTCACCGTTATCATGGCTTATGTGACATAGGTTCTAGCATGAGTGCTATTCCCTTTACCTTATATCAAGAAATTATGAATGACATAGCACCCGCTGAAATAGAAGAAATAGATGCCACTGTTAAACTTGCTAATATATACACCATCACACCACTTGGGATTGTTAGAGATGTGGAATTCTTGTGTGGGAAAATAAAATATCCTACTGATTTTCTTGTTCTTGGTTCCCCACAAGATGATTTTTGTCCCATTATCTTTGGTAGACCTTTCTTGAACACCATTAATGCTAAAATAGATCGTGAGAAACAAACTGTCGGTGTCAGCTTTGGTGATGAGTCTCATGAGTTTAATTTTTCCAAGTTCAGTAGAAAACCTCATAAAAAATTGGCTCGTAAGGATGAAATAATTGGTCTTGCTTCTATTGTTGTGCCTCCTACTGATCCTCTAGAACAATATCTGCTAGACCATGAAAATGATTTACATATGCATGAAAGAAATGAAATTGATAAGATCTTCTTTGAACAACGCCCTCGCTAAACACAATTTGCCTATTGAAACTCTAGGAGGTCCTCCTCCACCTAAAGGTGATCTTGTGTTTGAATTAAAACAATTGCCAGACACTTTGAAATATGCTTATCTTGATGAGAAGAATATATATACTATTATTATTAGTGCTAACCTTTCAGAACACGAAGAAGAAAGATTATTGAAAGTTCTAAGGAAGCACCGAGCTGTTGGAAATATGCCCTAGAGGCAATAATAAAATGGTTATTATTATATTTCCTAGTTCATGATAATTGTCTATTGTTCATGCTATAATTATATTAACTGGAAACCGTAATACATGTGTGAATACATAGACCACAACATGTCCCTAGTGAGCCTCTAGTTGACTAGCTCGTTGATCAATAGATGGTTATGGTTTCCTGATCATGAACATTGGATGTCGTTGATAACGGGATCACATCATTAGGAGAATGATGTGATGGACAAGACCCAATCCTAAGCATAGCACAAGATCGTGTAGTTCGTTTGCTAGAGCTTTTCTAATGTCAAGTATCATTTCCTTAGACCATGAGATTGTGCAACTCCCGGATACCGTAGGAGTGCTTTGGGTGTATCAAACGTCACAACGTAACTGGGTGGCTATAAAGGTGCACTACAGGTATCTCCGATAGTGTCTGTTGGGTTGGCACGAATCAAGACTGGGATTTGTCACTCCGTATGACGGAGAGGTATCTCTGGGCCCACTCGATAATGCATCATCATAATGAGCTCAATGTGACTAAAGAGTTAGCCACGGGATCATGCGTTACAGAACGAGTAAAGAGACTTGCCGATAACGAGATTGAACGAGGTATGGGGAGAATCTTGGGCAAATAACATACCGATAGACAAATGGAATTGTATACGGGATTGAATGAATCCCCGACATCGTGGTTCATCCGATGAGATCATCGTGGGACATGTGGGAGCCAATATGGGTATCCAGATCCCACTATTGGTTATTGTCCGGAGAGGTGTCTCCATCATGTCTGCATGATTCCCAAACCTGTGGGGTCTACACACTTAATGTTCGGTGACGCTAGAGTTGTTATGGGAAATTGTATGTGGTTACCGAAGGTAGTTCGGAGTCCCGGATGAGATCCCGGACGTCACGAGGAGTTCCGGAATGGTTCGGAGGTGAAGATCAGTATATTGGACGAAGGGTATTGGAGTCCGGAAGTGTTCCGGGGGTACCAAGCTATGGCCAGCATGACCGAAAGGTGTTTGGGGCCCCTTAGTGTTGCAGGCCTCATGGGCCAAGGGGAGGGGGCAAACCAGCCCATTAAGGGGTTGTGCACCCCCACACCCTTTCCCATGTTGCTTGGGGAGGTGGTGCGCCTCCACCTGACTTGGGAGGCAAGCCTCCACCTGGCTTGGCTTGAGGGGCAAGTCTCCCTAGGGTTTTCCTAGGGAGATCCAATCTGACCTGGCCGCCGCCCCCTAGGAGAAACCCTAGGGCGCCTCGCCCTCTCCTCTTCCCCCTATATATAATGAGGGGGTTGGAGGGCAGCCGTGACCCCCTTCCCTTCGCGCAACCCTCTCCTCCTCCAACTCCTCCTCCTCCTCCGTAGTGCTTAGCGAAGCTCTGCCGGAGAACCACGAGCTCCATCGCCACCACGCCGTCGTGCTGCTGGAGTACTCCCTCAACTTATCCTCTCCCCTTGCTGGATCAAGAAGGAGGAGACGTTCCTGGGCTATACGTGTAAGTGCATCTAGTGCCCCTTAGTGATTTTGGTGTATTGAAGACTTATAGGTTAAGGGACTAATGTGTTTATGAGTATACACAGGTCTATAAGACTACGAGGAGTTTTATATTTACAGAGAAAGTCGAACCCTAAAAATGAAGTTCTTCGACTGAAGACTTTGATATTCTGAAGACTTTCTGAAGTCTTTGAAAGTGAAGAAATTGGTGTGACCTTGAAGACTTGGTATTCATTTGAGGAACATGAAGCGTGAAGACTTTTGTTTTCGTAGTTTCGTTTTTCTCTTTCTTGAGTCATAGGAAACACCGTCTGTTAAAGGGGGTCGAGGAAATACTAAGGAAAAATTTCCATGTGATGCTCAACTCAAAATCCTACACATACCAATCCCTTCGAGTGAAGCCTTTGGAAATCTCATACAGCTTCACCAATTTCTTCAAAGGATGTACACGAAGTTCTTCTAGTCACGAGGAATTTGTTCGATCGAGGAGTTAGGAATTCGCCAAAGGCGAATTGCCTACACAAAGGAGTAACATGATAGCCCCGAGGAATTTGAGAGTCAAATTTCCGATTTATTCATGCTTCTTGGCCACCTGTCCCAAAATATCTTATCTACCTAACGGTCATATCATTGAAGGGCATTTATGTCTTATCATGTCGTTGCTCCCTAGGCTATAAATAGCCGCCCCCTACAACCACTAGCTGGTTGGCTGCTCGAGAGAAACCGACACTTGTCATTTGAGAGCATCCCATCCTTCGAGGACTTTGAGCGAAAATCATCGAGTGAGGAAAACCCAAACCCAAACACCTACAAACCCAAAGTGATTGAGCATCATCAAGAGATTGGTCCTGCGTGGATCCGACGCTTGTTACCTTTGAAGATCGTGCTTCTTCCGCACGGTTAGGCGTCATGGTCTAGAGCATCCAAGAGGAATTGTGGATCGCCGAGTGACCGAAGTCTCTGTGAAGGTTTGGAAGTCGCTCAAGACTTACCACGAGTGATTGGACGAGGTCTGTGTGACCTTAGTTCAAGGAGAATACGGTGAGGACTTGGTGTCCGAGCTGCGTGCTTTCGGCCGACCGGGTGTCCGGGACTGTTTGTCCTCAAGTTTAAATACTCAGCCGCTCCAACCAGACGTACAACTGAGACAGGAGTTGGAACTGGTCTACCAAATCATTGTCTTCACCAACCTTACTGGTTCTATTTTCTCAACGCTTTCATTTCCTCATTACTGTGTTGAGTGATTGTTCATATCTGTGTTTGAAGACTTTGACTGAAGACTTTCTCAATTTCCTTAGTTCAATTTCTTCAGTCTGTTTGTCTTCATCTTGTGTTATCCCGATTACGCTTTCGTACTCAGGCTTGTCTTTAATTCATCATGATGACTATGTCTCAGATTCTCGTTATGCTTACTTCGAGTACTTATTCCGTAAGTAGTTCTTCGCTAAGGAATTTCCTCACCGCAAATTCCTCGATGAAGAATTCATAAAAATCGCCTATTCACCCCCCCCCCTCTAGTCGGTATAACGCACTTTCAATTGGTATCAGAGCGAGGTACTCCCTTGTTCTGTGTGATTTTGGTTTAACCACCTGGAGTTTTAGTTATGTCGACTGCAGGTATGATCAAGGTCTCTGCTGGCTGTCCAATCTTCGATGGGACAGACTACCCTTACTGGAAGAATAAGATGCGAATGCATCTTGAGGCAATTGATAACGTTCTCTGGTATGTTGTGGAAAATGGTGTTCCCCTTGCCTCACCCTCCTTTGACGCTACCGATGTGAAGAGATTCAAGCAACGATTCTCAAGCGAAGAATATCATATGTGGCCATCTGAGCAAAGGATAGTATGGAAGAGTGAGTGCTTTGGAAACTGCTAAGCTTATCTGGGATAGGTTGTCCAAAGTAAATGAAGGTGTCTCAACTCAGCGTGACTCTCGAGTTGATATTCTTCGCAATCTCTTCAACCGCTTCAAAAGACTCGACAATGAAAATGTTCAACAAACCTTCGATCGCCTCACTGACATCTCAAATGAGCTTCAAGCACTTGGTGCCATCGACATCACCGACCATGAGGTGGTGAAGAAATTATTGAGATCGCTTGATTCCTCATTTGATACTCCGCACCGATGATACAAGAACATGCTGACTACAAGTCACTAGATCCCGCTGATATCCTCGAGAGGCTAAATACTCATGAGTTCCAGCTTGCTGAAAAGAGAGATCTCTATGGTTCGAGATATGGCAAAACACGTGCCCTGAAGGCCAAGGTTGTGTCTGAATCTGAATGTGAAGATTCTGGTAGTAGCCTTGGTGATCCTGAAGAATTGAGCCAAGAGCTAGCACTACTCGTGAAGAAGTTCCGGAAGTTCTCAAGACGTGGTCGCTTTGGAAAATCCTCAAGGAGCAGTGATTCCTCATCAAGTGACTATAAGAGAAGGCTATGCCATAAATGCAAGAAACCTGGTCACTATATTCAAGATTGTCCTTAGTGGGAAAAGGAATTAAAGAAGAAGAAATACAAGGATTACAGTTCTGATGACGCTAAGAAGAAGAAGAAATCGTCAAAATCTTCATCATCAAAATCCTCAAAGTCTTCATCTCACAAGAAGAGCAGCTCCAAGAAGGCTCGGGCATTCATTGGCAAGGAAATGGACTCAAGCTGAATCGAGGAACATGAGGAAGAGTAGGCATCCGAGGAGTCCGAGTCCGGTGTGGCGAAGTCCGCTCTCGCTCATCGCATTCATCGACAAGTCCATCTTCAACTCAAGAAATTGACCTCACCAACAAGGCTGACGAAGATAATGATGACTACGCTCCCACCTATTGCTTCATGGCAAAGGGTACAAAGGTACTCAAATATACCTCCTCTGAATCTAGTGAGAATGAATCTGATGAAGATCTCAAGCCCAGCTACTATAAACTTGCTAAGATTGCTGTAAAACAACAAGGGGCTTTTGAAAAGGTTCAAAACATGCTAGACAAAAGTGATGATGTGTTGGGTGAAGAAATGGATCGCACTAAAGCCCTTACTGAAAATCTTCAGAGACTTCAGTCTAGGTTTGACAGCCTTCAAGGTCATCATAACACTCTCTTATGTGATCATGAGAAGCTTTCTTATGAATTTCTTCAAAGAAAGCAAGATCTTGTGTCGTGGAATTGAAGACTTATAGGTGCCCCTTAGTGATTTTGGTGTATTGAAGACTTATAGGTTAAGGGACTAATGTGTTTATGAGTGTACATGTGTCTATAAGTCTATGAGGAGTTTGATATTTACAGAGAAAGTCGACCCTAAAAATGAAGTTCTTCGATCAAGACTTTGATATTCAAGACTTTCAAGACTTTGAAAGTGAAGAAATTGGTGTGACCTTGAAGACTTGGTATTCATTTGAGGAACATGAAGCGTGAAGACTTTTGTTTTCATAGTTTCGCTTTCTCTTTCTTGAGTCATAGGAAACACCGTCTTTATTAAAGGGGTCGAGGAAATACTAAGGAAAAATTTCCATGTGATGCTCAACTCAAAATCCTACACCTACCAATCCCTTCGAAAGTGAAGCCTTTGGAAATCTCATACAGCTCGGTCAATTTCTTCAAAGGATGTGAGACGAAGTTCTTCCGGTCACGAGGAATTTGTTCGACCGAGGAGTTAGGAATTCGCCAGGCGGATTGCCTACACAAAGGAGGAACATGATAGCCCCGAGGAATTTGAGAGTCAAATTTCCGACTGTTGTTGTCTTCTTGGCCTGTCCCAAAATATCTTATCCACCTAACGGTCATATCATTGAAGGGCATTTATGTCTTATCATGTCGGGCTGCTCCTAGGCTATAAATAGCCGCCCCTACAACCACTAGCTGGTTGGCTGCTCGAGAGAACTTGAGACTTGTCATTTGAGAGCAACCCATCCTCCGAGGACTTTGAGCGAAAATCATCGAGTGAGGAAAACCCAAAAACCAAACCCCTACAAACCCAAAGTGATTGAGAATCATCAAGAGATTGATCCTGCGTGGATCCGACGCTTGTTACCTTTGAAGACTGTGCTTCTTCCAGACGGTTAGGCGTCATGGTCCAGAGCATCCAAGAGGAATTGTGGATCGCCGAGTGACCAAGTCTGTGAAGGTTTGGAAGTCGCCTGAAGACTTACCACGAGTGATTGGACGAGGTATGTGTGACCTTAGTCCAAGGAGAATACGGTGAGGACTTGGTGTCCCGAGCTGCGTGCTCGGTACCGGGTGTCCGGACTGTGTCCTCGAGTTTAAATACTCACCGCTCCAACTCGACGTACAACCGAGACAGCAGTTGGAACTGGTCTACCAAATCATTGTCTTCACCAACCTAATCGGGTTCTATTTCCTCAACTCTTTCATTTCCTCATTCTTTGTGTTGAGTGTTCGTTCATATCTGTGTTTGAAGACTTTGATCAAGACTTTCTCAATTTCCTCAGTTCAATTCTTCAGCTTTGTTTGTCTTCATCTTGTGCTATCCTGTGTTTACGCTTTTCTCAGACTCTTTGATTGTCTTCATTTAATCATGATGACCATGCCCGCATTCTCTTATGCTTACTTCTGAGTACTTATTCCGTTGCAAGTAGTTCTTCACTTAGGAATTTCCTCACCGGAAAATTCCTCATTGAAGAATTCATAGAAATCGCCTATTCACCCCCTCTAGTCGATATAACGCACTTTCAATTGGTATCAGAGCAAGGTACTCCCTTGTTCTGTGTGATTTTGGTTTAACCACCTGGAGTTTTAGTTATGTCGACCGCAGGTATGATCAAGGTCTCAGCTGTGTGTCCTACCTTTGATGGGACAGACTACCCCTACTGGAAAAACAAGATGCGAATGCATCTTGAGGCAATTGACAACGATCTCTGCCGATGTGAAGAGATTCAAGCAACTCGATTCTCAAGCGAAGAATATCATATGTGGCCATCTGAGCAAAGGACAATATGGAAGAGTGAGTGCTTTGGAAACTGCTAAGCTCATCTGGGACAGGCTGTCCAAAGTAAATGAAGGAGTCTCAACTCAGCGTGACTCTCGAGTTGATGTTCTTCGAAATCTCTTCAACCGCTTTAAAAGACTCGACAATGAAAATGTTCAACAAACCTTCGATCGCCTCACTGACATCTCAAATGAGCTTCAAGCGCTTGGTGCCACTGACATCACCGACGATGAGGTGGTGAAGAAATTGTTGAGATTGCTTGATTCCTCATTTGATACTCTGGCACTGATGATACAAGAGCGTGCTGACTACAAGTCACTTGATCCAACTGATATCCTCGGGAGGCTAAATACTCATGAGTTCCAAATTTTGTCAAGAGAGAGATCTCTATGGTTCTAGCTATGGAAAATCACGTGCCTCAAGGCCAAGGTCAGGTCTGAATCTGATTGTGAAGACTCGTAGTAGCCTTGGAGATCCTCAAGAATTCAGCCAGAGCTAGCACCGCCGTGAAGAAATTCCATAAGTTCTCAAGACGTGGTCGCTTTGGAAAATCCTCAAGGAGAAGTGATTCCTCATCCAGTGACTATAAGAGAAGACTATGCCACAAATGCAAGAAACCTGGTCACTACATTTAAGATTGTCCTCAGTGGGAAAAGGAATTAAAGAAGAAGACATACAAGGATTACAGTTCTGATGACGCTAAGAAGAAGAAGAAATCGTCGAAATCTTCATCATCAAAATCCTCAAAGTCTTCATCTCACAAGAAGAGCAGCTCCAAGAAGGCTCGGGCATTCATTGGCAAGGAAATGGACTCTGAAGCTGAATCTGAGGAACATGAGGAAGAGGAGGCTCAGAAGAATCCGAGTCTGGTGTGGCGAGTCTGGCTCTCGCTACTGCTTTCGTTAGGAGGTCCATCTTCTACTCTGAAGAAAATGACCTCACCAACAAAGCTAATGAAGATAGTGATGACTACGCTCCCACCTATTGCTTCATGGCAAAGGGTGCCAAGGTACTCAAATATACCTCCTCTGAATCTAGTGAAAATGAATCTGATGAAGATCTCAAGCCCAATACTCAAAACTTGCTAAGATTGTCAGAAACAACAAAGGGCTTTTGAAAAGGTTCAAAACATGCTAGACAAAAGTGATGATATGTTGGGTGAAGAAATGGATCGCACTAAAGCCCCGATCGAAAATCTTGAGAGACTTCACCTAGGTTTGACAGCCTTCAAGGTCATCATAACACTCTCTTGTCTCGATCATGAGAAACTTTCTTATGAATTTCTTTAAAGAAAGCAAGATCTTGAGAAGCTAAGAGTGAGTTATGAAGATCTTCGTAGGAGCACGATTCATTACTTGCTCAACAAATCAGCGCTTCTCGTGAAGAATTTGTTCCTCCATGCTTAAAGTGCATTGAACGTGAATCGCTAATTCTTCACCGAATGTTCAAATGCTTCAACTGTTACAAATTCTTCACCTGCTCCTGCTATCACTAATTCCTCATCCGAGGACATTGCTAGTATCACCGACGATGCAGGGTTGAAGGTATTGTACATGATGTACATGTACAAAAGCCTCAAAGGGCATCGACTCTTTGTGATGTGCTTAAAAGCAGATCCTCAACAAGAACCCTAGGAAAGAGGGTATTGCCTTTGAGGGGAAACTCAATGCTGATGGAACATATTGGAAACCTGAGCAGTACCCCAAAACCTCATGGGTTGCTGCAAAGGGACCTCCAGTTGATCCATCTAACTTATCTGGCTTTACATGTGAATCTCCTCATTCTTCTGATGAGTCATTTGACTCCAACTATAAACTTTTCAAAAATCGTAATGGTGAAGTATTTGCTAGACATGTTGGCACTAATCAGAGGAACGGTTCCCCTATGAAGAAAATCTGGGTTCCCAAGAAGTGCCTTGAAAGTCTTCAGTGAATGTCCTCATGACACCACCTGTGAAGAATAGGAACCCCAGATCAAACTCTTCATATGGACCAAATTCTTCATATGGATCCAAGTCCTCATATGGACCAAATTTCTCACATGGATCAAAGTCCTCATATGATTATCATCGTGCTAACAACTCTGTTTCGCAGGGTAGAGCTAAGGGCTATGAATATGTGCATTATTCTTCACTTATGTGAAACGAAATGCATTGGCTTCTATGCCACCATTCTCATATGGAGCTCGTAGAGTGATGAACTTTTTGCCACCCCTTCAGATGTGGGTGGTGAGGAAAAGGAAAATTATCTAGTCTGCAGGGTCAGGCCTCCAGACGTGCTTTAACGTCTGAAGAATTTGCTGGGGGCCTGACAAAAATGCCTGAAAGGACGCAGGCTAATCATGAAGAAATGAACTTTCATTTCACACGTCCTCATACTGCTTATCTTGTTATCGCTCGATGAAATTCATCTCGATGAAATTGATATCATATTCTTCACCGATGAAGTATATGAGATCGGAAGTTGCACTAATTCATCTGCAGGATGATCAACCCA
Source organism: Aegilops bicornis (assembly GCA_021605145.1). Lineage (NCBI taxonomy): Eukaryota > Viridiplantae > Streptophyta > Magnoliopsida > Poales > Poaceae > Aegilops > Aegilops bicornis. The sequence continues at coordinate 561,862,006 of CM038671.1, forward strand.
AAGCCAATGAGTGGGTCCTCGATAGTGGATGTACAAATCACATGACCGTGACAAGAATCTATTGATGGATGCTCCCTTATCACCGTCACATCTCAAGCATATCATCTTCTTTGACAAAGGCAAAAGTCGTATTGGGTCTTGGTAAGGTTGCGATCTCTAAGGACATACACATGTACAAAGTCATGCTTGTTGAGTCCTTAGGATACAATCTCATGTCGATCTCAATGCTTTGTGATCTTGATATGGTTGTTGTCTTTGGCAAGTATCGTTGTGTTGTGATCATGGAAGTCGACAATTCCAAAGTGTTCAAGGCTTTAGGAGAGGAGACTTGTATATTGTTGATTTCTCTACAGACCACAACCAGCCGTGTGTCTACTTGCAAAAGCTTCGTATAGGCTGGCTATGGCATCGACGACTTGGCACGCAGGCATGAGGAATTTGCACACGCCATGGAAGAAGAAGCATGTCATTGGCATTGAGAATGTCAAATTCCTCAAGGATCACTTGTGTGGAGCCCGTGAAGCTGGAAAAATGACCAAGGCCAAGCATCCAAATAAGACTATCATGACCACTACTCGTCCATTCGAATTGCTGCACATGGACCTCTTTGGTCCTAATCATTACTCAGCAGTCACTAATGATGCATCTCTATATGGCGTTGTTATTGTTGATGATTACTCTCGTTACACATGGGTACACATTGTTACTTACAAACATGAAGTGCAGGAAGTCTTCAAACGATTTTCCTCAAGGGCTTCAACCAACTTTGGTGTGAAGATCAGGCACATCAGGAGTGACAATGGAACTGAGTTCAAGAATTCCGGTCTTGATGACTATCTTGATGAACTTGGTATTACTCATGAGTTATCTGCTCCCTATACTCCTCAGCAAAATGGCGTCGTGGAGCGCAAGAACAGAACTCTTGTTGAGATGGCTAGCACTATGCTTGATGAATACAAAATGCCTCGTCGTTTTTGGATTGATGCAATATATACTGCGTGCCACATCATCAACAGAGTATATCTTCACAAATTCTTCAAGAAGACTGCCTATGAACTCCTCACTGACAAGAAACCCAATAGAGCACCTACCTTCTGTGATAGATGAACCAGCACCTGAGGAATCTATCAAGTTCAAGGCAACTGGGGATGTAATTCCCTCTTGAAGAATCTGCTGAAGAATTCATTCCGTAACGCGAAGAACGCTGTCGATGCACCAAGATAATGTCAAGAAAATGGTGTCAAGAAAATGCTGATCAAATTCCTCGACGACAACCAGCTCATCCTCGCGTTGCAAAAGAAGTGCAAGTTGACAAGATCATCGATGACATTGAAGCACCAGGTCCTCTCACACGCTCAAAAGCTTCATATTTATCTAACTTTTGTGGCACTATGCTTTTGTCTCTATCACAGAGCCCACTAAGGTAGATGAAGCATTTACGAGCCCGAGTGGATTCGTGCAATGCAAGAAGAATTACATCGATTCGAGCTCAACAATGTCTCGAACCGTCAAACGTCCAGATCCTCGCAAGCATAATATCATTGGCACAAAGTGGATCTACCGCAACAAGCAAGATGAAAATGGCCTTGTGGTGAGGAATAAGGCACGACTTGTAGCTCAAGGCTACACACAGTTGAAGGAATTGATTTCGATGGAACTTTTGCACTGTTGCTAGACTTGAGGCTATTCGTGATATTACTTGCTTATGCTAACCATCATAATATCACTTTATATCAAATGGATGTGTAAAGTGCATTCCTTAATGGTAAGCTTGAGGAAGAAGTATATGTTGCTCAACCCCTAGGTTTTGAAGATCCAAAGAATCCCGACAAAGTCTTCAGACTCAACAAGGCCCTCTATGGCCTCAAGCAGGCCCCACGGGCGTGGTATGATACTTTGAAGGAATTCTTCGTGAAGAATGGCTTCACACCCGGTTCACTCGACCCTACTCTCTTTACTAAATCTTATGATGGTGAACTGTTTGTGTGCCAAATATACGTTGATGATATTATCTTTGGTCATCTTGACCAACGTTATAGTGATGAATTTGCCTATATGATGAGTGAAGAATATCAAATGTCTATGATGGGAGAATTGAAATTCTTCTTAGGTCTTCAAATTCACAACAACACAATGGCATATTCATATCTCAGGAGAAATACCTCAAGGATGTTTTGAGGAAATTCGGCATGCAAGATTGCAAAGGCGTCAAAATTCCTATGCCCACAAATGGCCATCTATGCACTGATGAAAATGGTATTGACTTTGATCACAAGGTATACCGCTCCATGATTGGTTCTCTATTGTACTTATGTGCGTCTAGGCCAGATATAATGCTTAGGGTTTGCATGTGTGCCCGATTTCAAGCTACACCGAAGGAATCACACCATAAGGCTGTGAAGCATATTCTTCGATATCTAGCTCACACACCAATACTAGGATTATGTTACCCCAAGGGCTCTACTTTTGATCTCATTGGATATTCTGACTCTGACTATGCTGGTGATCGTGTGGACCGCAAGTCAACATCTGGTACTTGTCATTTTGTCGGACGATCTTTAGTCTGTTGGTCCTCGAAGAAAGCAGAGCTGCGTATCACTTCATCGCGGAAGCTTAGTACATTGCTTCTTTGGCTCTTCTGTGCTCAATTGCTGTGGATGAAGCAAACTCTTAAGGACTACGGCATCAACGTGAAGAATGTGCCTCTCATCGTGACAATGAGAGTGCCATCAAGATTGCTCACAACCCAGTTCAGCACTCGAAGACAAAGCACATTCAGATTCGTCATCATTTTCTTCGTGATCATGTGTTGAAGGGCGACATCTCCATCGAGCATGTGAAGACTGAAGAACAGCTAGCCGATATCTTCACAAAGCCCTTGGATGAGAAGAGATTTAGCAAGTTGCGGTGTGAGATAAATATCTTAGAATCTTCGAATGTTCTTTGAAAAGGACACACATCCTGACACTTATGCATAATTGATGACTTAGATGTGCAACACATGAAGGAACGTTTTTCTTCAATCAATGAAGAATAACACTCTAAGTGTGAAGAAATTAATGAAGAATTTGATTCTCAGAACCCTACGACAATTGTACGCGGTGTCTGAAATCATCATTCTTATACGGTGGGTCGCGCCACCACCAAAATTGAAAATCTTCAATTTGAGTTTTTCCTCAGTTTTGAAATTCTTCAGTTTTTCAAATTCTTCAAGTTTGCAAAATCTTCACTGTTTCCGTTGTCTTTCTTCATTGACTATATATATATATATATATATATATATATATATATATATATATATATATATATATATATATATATATATGGGTTTATGTCCTCTACAACATTCACTTATGGCTATTTCTTCAGTTGCTTTTTACGCTAAGTGAATGTGATCGGCCCTTCCCCCTCTATGCTATACTCAACCGAAGCTATTCACAAATTCTTCATGTGCGTTCTATTTGAAACTCGTTCAAAATCTTCACCGTGTCCTTGTCAGCTGAAGAAATTGCGAACGGAACTTTTAACTTATCTTATCCAAATTTTCGGCTTTGCCGCTCAAACCGTTCCGCATCCCACGATAAACTTATCTATTCACCCATGATCTAACACAATCTCCACTTTTCAGTACGTGGGTGACACATGTCAAGCGAATGAGAAGGGCCAGGGGCACGTTCGTCCAAAATCTTCGGGCGAACGGTTTTTCACCGTGGCTATATATATACCCCCCTCTCCCCTTCCTCACTTCCTTTACTCCGCTCGACTGCTCTCTCTCTCTCTCTCGCTCGAGCTTCTCAAACCCTAGCACCGCCGCTAATCCATCGTCACCGGTGAGGAAGAGCTTCACTGCCTCGACCTCGTCATGCTGCATCAGCGCCCGATCATGAAATCTTCACTCCGCCGCCGCCATAGCTGTCTTCCTCCGCCGAGTTAGGGTGTGGGAGATCTGAACTGACGAACTTCTAATCTACACTTCTTAGTTCATCGTGTTATTCAGTTCGGGTAATTAAAAGTTACTTTTATTACTCGCTTTGATTCTCAAACCTTCCTGAAAATCTTCAAAGGTGTTTATTCTTCAAATCTTCACACATATGAACACCTCAAACGAAATATGCTCTTGATTCGCTTCTCTAAGCAATGATTTTTCTTCAAGATTCCTCAATTGTGTGGATCCTCGATCTATACAACTCGAACCTAAGATAAAGATCGCTTAGTGAAATTCTTCAAGGCTCATCCGTCAAATTCCTCAAACTAGTTCTTTTGAAAAACCTTCTGAGAACGCATATGACCTCTCCAAATTCCTTGCAACTATACTCTGTTCATAGGTACTCATGTCCACTGCTGAATCACTAGGTTCTCATCAACTTAACTCATTTGCAGCGTTCCTCGAAGAAAAGATGCATACTTCTTCAGAGAATTCGATTGTTCAAATTCCTCAGCTGAAGAATATGGCAGAAAGAAAGAAGCCACAGAAAGGAGGAAAGAGGCCTGAGGTCATGACTGCTTTCGAGATACCTGAGGACATATACGCTGACTATTGCACACCTGATGAAGCCAAGTTTGGCAAGGAAAACAAAAATCAGCGCAAGGTGCGCATTCAGAGGATTGAAAGGAGACGGGCAAGGGAATGGAGGGAGTACAGATATGTTACTCCAAAGTACATGAAGAAATTCGCACTAAATCCTCCATGCCCAAGAGCTCCATTGGCACCTGGCCAAGAAGCTGACCCCACCAGCATCAAGCATGGTGAGGACTTTCCTAAAGAATGGGCCAAGCGCCAAGCCAAGTTGGCGAGACAAGCCAAAGAAGCGGAGGAAATTCAATGAAGACTCTGCCATCGCTGCCGCCACCGAGGCCCCCTGCTCAGCCCAGAAGATCAATGTCAAAGAAGCCAGCGCACAAGCCAAGTGCTACACCAACAGTGCCCTCACGGCCAAAATCCTCAGCAATGCCCTCACTGCCAGAATCTTCAATGCCCTCGCGACCAGTTCCTCATGCTGCTCCTGCTCCTCCCAAATCCTCAGCTCCTACAAAGTCGTCAGCAGCTCCTCCAAAGTCCTCAACACCTGTGCATCTGGCCACGTGCCCCAGGACTGCAGGCATCTCTATTGCCTCTGGTGTCTCAAGAAGTTCCTCACCAGCACCAAATTCTTCATCGTGCCCCACTCTGCTTTGAAGAAAAAGGCAATCATTTGGGCGAGGTCCTCGGCCAAGTCCAAGAAGAAACAGTCGCCTTCCAAGTGCCATCCGATGATGAAGCCGATGATGACGAACTTGCGTAAATCATCGAGACCGACAAGAAAGGGCCGCTAGAGCCAAAGGCACACCGTGCCACGCTTTTGGATCCAAGGTCGATCCTCGAGTACATTGATCTCTCGCACAAGGATCCGTAGACACCTATGCCTGATTTTCATCGACACTTGGACAAAGTCACATGTCGACCCATTTCATCTCTGAAGAGAAATGGAAATTTGAGAAGGCAAGGCAGATCAAGAAGGCTCAATTCAGGAAAGAGAAGTTCCTGAGGAATAACGTTGTCAGAATGACAACTGAGGAACTCCTCAAGATCCAGTCTGAAATCAAAGCCCTAAGATAACTTTGATGCCTATTATGCTGATTGGCAAGGAGCCAAATACAGATTTGTCAATCTGACAAAGAAGTTCACAAATGTTGCAGCCCCAACGCAACAAGAAATTCCTCAGGCTGGAGCCTCTGCTTAGCCTGCTGAAGAACATGCCAGCACCGTTGATGATTTTCAGCCTGCTGAAGACAATGCTAGTTCCAGGGCTGATGATCCCATTCCACCAACAAGAAATTTCCGTGGCATCCACTAGTCAGGCGCTGAAGAAACTAAAGAAGTCGTGGCAATCGCATCGATTGCTCGAGGAAATTCAACCAGATTCCTCGGCTCCTCCCGCCTACACCAACTCCAATCCTTCCATCCGCATCCGATGTGAAGAAGACCAAGGCTGCAGAGCGAGATGCGAGAGAAGAAAAGGAAAGCATCACCGCTTCAAATTCTTCACCAAGAAAATGAAGCCTATGACAAGCTCTTTTGAAAATCCAATCGATGTCGTTCCAATTTCCTCCATTCCATCAAAGGACCTTGTTCCTTTTGGTGAAGAGTATGAGATCCCAAGCGGATCTCGATGAAGAAAATCATTCTGCCGCTTCGCCGTAGGCAGATTGATGAAGAAATTGAAGTGGATGCAATCCCTTCAACACCAATCATTTCCTCGCCTATGCCTCAGTTCACAGCTGAAGAGGCTGGTGTTGAGGAAATTGAAGACGAAGACGTGGATATTGGATGCACCACACCTGTGATGAACGATGACTTTTGGGAAAGTCAAGATCCCAATTCTCCACTCTTCACCCCAATCCAACAAATTCCTCACCCCTGCACCAACGGTTCAAATGGGCTCAAGAAACTCATCCCAACTCATCCGTGCATGAAGAAATTCCAGCCACTAGTCTTTGAAGAACCTGCCGTTGCTCATCCTATGAACACGCAGATCGCATATGAAGAGGAACGAGAAAATCCTCACGAAGAACCTGATATTGCGATTCACGAGGTCGTGATGCAACTCATCGACACTCCATCGCCAAAGCCAAAGAATCCATTCTCAACGAAGCAAAAGTTCAAGGTGAAGATTTCTTCATGAAAGCATGTATTCTTCAATCGACTACGACCCATATGACTCTGCCGCATAAGGAAGAGGCGCTTACGGACTGCTAGTCAAGCCAACTTCTATTCCTCTGTGCTATTCAACAAAGACAAAGTCTTCGATCATGCACATATTCCTCATGTGGACATGGAATCTCCGCCCGGGCTTCGAGCCACCCTCGGTGTTCTTCATGATGTAGGATTGCTGAATTTCTCAGACCGACATCTGTGATTGGAATGAAGAACTCATTCTTCAATTCTATGCGACGCTGCACATCACCGGAGATTACGAAGATGTGAACTCATGGGTATTGGACTGGATGATGTAAAATACCCACTACAAGGCACCAAAGAATCGAATTGCTTCGTGCCCTCCCACTCGATCCTCCCCTTGATGGTGCTCATTGCATCTACAACGAACATGAGCTTTCAAATCATTACATGCAAATGCCGATGAAGCCTTTGAAGCCGTGATGTGCACCTCGAACCAAATTCTTCGTCAAGGAATTCTTGTATGTGCCTTGGACTGTCTGCTATCGCATTCGACGAAGACAATGAGTCCTATCAAAGGCCACGACTCAAATGATGAAGAAGTCGTTGGCATCATGAAGAATATGCTTTTCAATATCATTCATGGCATTCCGTCAACTTCCATGATTTGTTCATGAGGACTCACGGCAAACATTGCTATGTCACCTTTTGAGTGAAGCCTTATGCACCATGGATTATGAGGTTCATCAGGACAAGGTCTTCACTCAATTACAAGGCTGATACTCTGAACCACTGCAGCTACTTGCCTCCAATTGAAGTCCTCAAACGGACATTTTTCTCAGCTGATGACAAGGGCAAGGCAACTGCTGTGATAGATGAAGGCATTCGTCCATTGGATGGTCGATTTCGCAAAGCTGCATCCTACTCCACCAATGATGACTCTGCCACACATGAATCTAGCGCCAATACCTCAGCCTAGCAAAATCCTCAAGCCACAGCACCCAGGGTGATGATTGAGCGTGAGTTACTCCTCAGTCTTCATCAGAAGGTTGATCGCAATCATAAATGGGTCAAGCGCCAGTTTGGTTCAATTCTTCACAACATGACCTCAACACACAATGCAGTGAAGAAAAACCAATACTACCTCCATGAAACCTTCAACCGTACCTGGGCTGTTCTATCTCATGTCTACAACGCAGAAGATCTGAAGAAAATGGGTCTCAAGGAAGAGTTTGACTGGTCTGCACCTCCACCGAAGAAATTCAAGAAGGTCAAGGTTCCTTCCTTGGTGGCCAGCTCCTATTCTTCATCGCGGGACACTGATGAAAATGAAGACTTGGACGACATTGCGGCAGGCCCTACTACGACAATCGACCCCGACAACGCTGGCGCTCCTTCATCAACTTGAAATTCTTCAGGGGCGTTAGTCCTTAGTTTCAATCCTTTTGGTCATTTGATGACAAAGGGGGAGAAATGTGAGTTAGTCTTCAAGCGGGTCTATTATATGGGCGTTTTTTTTGCTAAGTTACAACTCTCGTTCTTCCGAAACTTTTATTGGATCGAGTTGTAATCTTAAACCCGATGGTGCTCTGATACTTTTGATGTGTTCTTCTGCATGTTTATTCCTCGTTATATGTTAATACACGCATGCTGAACTACATCAGTCACCATATTTCATCATGCATTTCAAATTCTTCATATTATATGTCAAATGTGTGTATGAATTACAAGATATAGGGGGAGATCTCCATGATTCAACTCTTCAAATGTGCAATGCCTCAAAAGCAAAATTCCTCACTATGCACATCTTCAGGGGGAGTTCTTCTATATCTTGCAATCTAGTGAGAATGAATCTGATGAAGATCTCAAGCCCAGCTACTCTAAACTTGCTAAGATTGCTGTAAAACAACAAGGGGCTTTTGAAAAGGTTCAAAACATGCTAGACAAAAGTGATGATGTGTTGGGTGAAGAAATGGATCGCACTAAAGCCCTTACTGAAAATCTTCAGAGACTTCAGTCTAGGTTTGACAGCCTTCAAGGTCATCATAACACTCTCTTATGTGATCATGAGAAGCTTTCTTATGAATTTCTTCAAAGAAAGCAAGATCTTGTGTCGTGGAATTGAAGACTTATAGGTGCCCCTTAGTGATTTTGGTGTATTGAAGACTTATAGGTTAAGGGACTAATGTGTTTATGAGTGTACACAGGTCTATAAGTCTATGAGGAGTTTGATATTTACAGAGAAAGTCGACCCCTAAAAATGAAGTTCTTCGATCAAGACTTTGATATTCGAAGACTTTCTCAAGACTTTGAAAGTGAAGAAATTGGTGTGACCTTGAAGACTTGGTATTCATTTGAGGAACATGAAGCGTGAAGACTTTTGTTTTCGTAGTTTCGCTTTTATCTTTCTTGAGTCATAGGAAACACCGTCTTTGTTAAAGGGGTCGAGGAAATACTAAGGAAAAATTTCCATGTGATGCTCAACTCAAAATCCTACACCTACCAATCCCTTTGAGTGAAGCCTTTGGAAATCTCATACATTTCAGTCAATTTCTTCAAAGGATGTGAGACGAAGTTCTTACAGTCACGAGGAATTTGTTCTGACCGAGGAGTTAGGAATTCGCCGGTGTGGATTGCCTACAGTGAGGAACATGATAGCCCCGAGGAATTTGAGAGTCAAATTTCCGACTGCTGTCTTGTCACAAGGCCAACTGTCCCAAAATATCTTATCCACCTAACGGTCATATCATTGAAGGGCATTTATGTCTTATCATGTCGGGCTGCTCCCTAGGCTATAAATAGCCGCCCCCTACGACCACTAGCTGGTTGGCTGCTCCGAGAGAACTTGAGACTTGTCATTTGAGAGAAACCCATCCTCCGAGGACTTTGAGCGAAAATCATCGAGTGAGGAAAAACCCAAAAACCAAACCCCTACAAACCCAAAGTGATTGAGCATCATCAAGAGATTGATCCTGCGTGGATCCGACGCTTGTTACCTTTGAAGATCTGTGCTTCTTCCAGACGGTTAGGCGTCATGGTCTAGAGCATCCAAGAGGAATTGTGGATCGCCGAGTGACCAAGTCATGAAGGTTTGGAAGTCGCTCAAGACTTACCACAAGTGATTGGACGAGGTCTGCATGTGACCTTAGTTCAAGGAGAATACGGTGAGGACTTGGTGTCCTGAGCTGCGTGCTCAGCCGATCGTGTGTCCGGACTGTGTGTCCTCCAGTTTAAATACTCAAATTACCACACTGTGACGTATAACCGAGACAAAGAAGCTTGGAACTGGTCTACCAAACCATTGTCTTCACCAACCTAATCGGTTCTATTTCCTCAACTCTTTCATTTCCTCATTCTTGTGTTGAGTGTTCGTTCATATCATGTTTGAAGACTTTGATCAAGACTTTCTCAATTTCCTCGATTCAGTTCTTCACCGCTTGTCTTCATCTTGTGCTATCCTGTGTTTACGTTTTACAGACTCTTTGATTGTCTTCATTTCATCATGATGACCATGCCCGCATTCTCTTATGCTTACTTCTGAGTACTTATTCCGCTGCAAGTAGTTCTTCACTTAGGAATTTCCTCACCGGAAAATTCCTCATTGAAGAATTCATAAAAATCGCCTATTCACCCCCCCTCTAGTTGATATAATGCACTTTCACAAAGGTGACTCAAGGAGTTGGCTTGAGACTCTCAATATGTGACCGTGATGTAAACCGACATAAGTTGTATATCATCGGTGTTGATAGCCCGATGTGAATCCACAGAAGATTGAGGTGACTGCGGCGGGTTATAAATGATCCCGTATGAGCCGTGTCAGCAACTCGGCCAATGGTTCCTTCCAACTGGTGATTTGAAGTTAAGCAAATTGTAGTGGCGGCGACTTGTGCGCCTACCGATTGAGCCATCCAGTGCGGGCGGCGGTTGGTAGTATATGATAATTTGCCTCCATTTTGTTGAAAGAAAACCGGGCTACCCAAGCTGTGACTTGCTCATACTCAACAAACAGCTCATGCGGACATGTGCGGCCCGGTGTGCTGATGTAGACCGGATCGCGAGAGATGGATGGTAAAGACGTCCGCCATATCAGAGGCGGCACAGACAGATGAGTCGGCCGCGGCGTTGTCAACCGGCGTGGACGGACAAATTAGCCACGTCATATTGATGTAAACCGGTCTGCAGAATGGCGGTTTGCATATATATCCATCGAGCTTGATGGCATGGTAAGATACTAGCGCATTCATAATGGTGGCGCGAGTTTATACATCCATGACACAGCCATAGCTTTTGCAGTGAACAATTGTCCTACATAAACAATATTGCAGACCAAGGCAAAGGTAAACTGTTCTTTGACAAAAATAATATGTGTTAATAAAATACTTTTTAGATGGATATCACCTAATGTGCTAGGCCGGAAATTATCTGCCATGGAGTTGATGATCACCACAGTGATGCTAAAATTAATCACGGCCGAGTTAACTGTAGGAGCAGACAGATGAGTCGGCCCGGCATTGTAAGCCGGTGCGGCCGAGCAATTTGTCCTCGACGTTGTAAGCTGGCGCGTGAACCGGCCGCGGGGGCGGACGGGCGAGTCGTCCGTGGAGTTGTAAGGTGGTGCGGACGGGCGAGTCAGCCGGTACGGTGACGCAAACCGGACCGCGACACCCTGTCCGTGAAGCCGCGCGATACAGCCGAACGTGCAACCGTGGTATAACACCACCCCTTTTTTTCTTTTAATAGTTGCCCTGCGTAAAAATATTACAGGCCAGAGTAATTGTTGGCGGATGAATTAACATGTACTGGTAAAATACATAGAAAGGATAGCACCTGGTATATTTTGCCGATCTTTGTGTTGGATAATGCATAGTGCTGCTTTTGTTTTTGACAAAAGAGTTGATTGGTTCTATGTCTTCTAGTGCCCGAGCTCTCCATATAACCCGGCGGTACTTTTTGAGCCGGAATTTCTGGAACGTAACTTCTTGACAATCCGCCGAGCTTTTGATAATCCAGAACTTTTGAACCGGAACCTCTTGATAATCCGGCCGGAACTTTTGGTAATCCGGAACCTTTGAATCGGAACCTCTTGATAATCCCGCCGGAACTTTTGATAATCCGGAACCTTTGAACCGGAACCTCTTGATAATCCGAAGCCTTTGAATCGGAACCTCTTGATAATCCGGAACCTTTGAATCGGAACCTCTTGATAATCCGGCCGAAACTTTTGATAATCCAGAACTTTTGAACCGGAACCTCTTGATAATCCGGCCGGAACTTTTTGCTAATCCGGAAGTATCTGATAATCTGGAACTTTTCTGTAGCCTAAATCGGAACTCTTTGACGACTCGGACAGAACCTTCCGGCGATGCGGTTGGAACCCTTTGGTGATTCGGACTGCACTTTTTTCCGAGGCGATCGCAACTCTTTGATGATTCAGACAGAACCTTTCGTCGAGACGGTCGGAACTTTCAATGATCTGGTCGGAACTTTCCGATGAACCAGCGGAACCTTTCGATGAGCCTGACGGAACTTTTTCGGCAAACCGGCTGGAACTCTCCGATGAACCGGCCGGAACTTTTTCATTGAGCCGGACGGAGCTTCTCGATCCCTAGGATAGCACCCTCCAAGAACTCAACACCACCGCAAGCGCAGGCCCTGTGGTGGGCGCCAACTGTCGTGAAATTGTCACGGCAGATGTCCTTAGTGTCGGACTTAGTCGCGAGGCCAATGCATCTAGGTGGTAGCTTGAGAGGGGTTGAGCGGAATCGAGAGACGCAACACAAGACCAGGGTTTAGACAGCTTCGGGCCCCGGGAAACATCATCCGGTAAAAACCCTACATCCTGTTTGAGGCTAGGTCTCATTATCATCACGAGGGAGACGCCGTAAACCGGCTCTTTGTGTCTAGCCCTAGAGATTGTTTCTTCTTGCTTGTAGCTTGTCCCTCTTTAGGGAGCCCTGCCCCTCCTTATATAAGTTGAAGGGGTGGGTTACATGTGGAGTCCTATTAGGATTAGGACTAGTCTATCTCTAATACAAACCGGATACAGGTCCTGGTCTTCATTCCTTGTAAGGTAAATATTCGTCATGCCTTTCCTCTTAAACCGGCCCACCATAGTATGAACCGGCCTTCATGAACCGCCAGTTGGGCAACCGGGTCTTGTCGCTCCTCTGACCCGCCCGCTGGGTTACTAATGAACCACCAAGACCGGGCGGGTAGCCCGTGAACCGCCAAGCTCCAGGCGGGTTACCAGTGAGTCGTCCAGTCCGGCCGGGTTATACTTCCGGCCGGTTTACGCCACGGGGTATATCCCCGACATCTTGAGAAGCTAAGAGTGAGTTATGAAGATCTTCAGAAGGAGCGCGATTCACTACTTGCTCAACAAATCAACACTTCTAAGGAAGAATTTGTTCCTCCATGCTTAAAGTGCATTGAACGTGAATCTGCTAATTCTTCACCTGAATGTTCAAATGCTTCAATTGTTACAAATTCTTCTCCTGCCTCTGCTATCACTAATTCCTCATCTGAGGACATTGCTAGTATCATCGACGATGCAGTTTGGAGGAATTGTACATGACAGCATGTACAAAAGCCTCAAAGGGCATCAGACTCTTTGTGATGTACTTAAAAGCAGATCCTCAACAGAACCCTAGGAAAGAGGGTATTGCCTTTGAGAGGAAACTCAATGCTGATGGAACATATTGGAAGCCCGAGCGGACCCCAAAACCTCATGGGTTGCTGCAAAGGGACCTCTAGTTGATCCATCTAACTTATCTGGCTTTACATGTGAATCTCCTCATTCTTCTGATGAGTCATTTGACTCCAACTGTAAACTGTTCAAAAATCAGAATGGTGAAGTATTTGCTAGATATGTTGTCACTAATCGCAGGAACGGTTCTCCTATGAAGAAAATCTGGGTTCCCAAGAAGTGCCTTGAAAGTCTTCAGGTGAATGTCCTCATGACACCACCTGTGAAGAATAGGAACCCCAGATCAAACTCTTCACGTGGATCAAATTCCTCAAAAGGATCAAAGTCCTCATATGATTATCATCGTGCTAACAACTCTGTTTCGCAGGGTAGAGCTAAGGGCTATGAATATGTGCATTATTCTTCAAACCATTATGTTCATAAGTCCTCGAAGAATTTCTCTGCTTATTCATATGCTTACCCTAACCCCTCGTATGTGAAACAAAATGGATTGGCTTCTATGCCACCATTCTCATATGGAGCTCGTAGAGTGATGAACTCTTTGCCACCCCTTCAGATGTGGGTGGTGAAGAAAAATAACTAATTTCTTCCGTAGGGTCAGGTCTCCAGACGTGCTTTAACGTCTGAAGAATTTGTTGGGGGCCTGACAAAAATGCCTGAAAGGACGCAGGCGAATCATGATGAAATGAACTTTCATTTCACACGTCCTCATACTGCTATATCTGTTTTACTCTTTGATGAAATTCATCTGATGAATTTGATATCATATTTTTCACTGATGAAGTATATGAGTTCATAAGTTGCACTAATTCATCTGTAGGATGATCAACCCAAAGCCACTGAGTGGGTCCTCGATAGTGGATGTACAAATCACATGACTGGTGACAAGAACCTATTGATGGATGCTCCCTTATCACCTTCACATCTGAAGCATATCATCTTTGCTGACAAAGGCAAAAGTCAGGTATTGGGTCTAGGTAAGGCTGTGATCTCTAAGGACATACACATGGACAAAGTCATGCTTGTTGAGTCCTTAGGATACAACCTCATGTCAGTCTTAACGCTTTGTGATCTTGATATGGTTGTTGTCTTTGGCAAGCATCGTTGTGTTGTGATTATGGAAGCTGACAATTCCAAAGTCTTTGAAGGCTTTAGGAGAGGAGATTTGTATATTGTTTATTTCTCTACAGGACCACAACCAGCCGTGTGCCTACTTGCAAAAGCTTCAGAAGGCTGGCTATGGCATCGACGACTTGGTCACGCAGGCATGAGGAATTTGCACAGGCTTGCGAAGAAGAAGCATGTCACTGGCATTGAGAATGTCAAATTCCTCAAGGATCACTTGTGTGGAGCCCGTGAAGTCGAAAAATGACCAAGGCCAAGCATCCAAATGAAGACTATCATGACCACTACTCGTCCATTCGAATTGCTTCACATGGACCTCTTTGGTCCTAATCATTACTCGAAATCACTAATGATGCATCTCTATATGGCTTTGTTATTGTTGATGATTACTCTCGTTACACATGGGTACACATTGTCACTTACAAACATGAAGTGCAGGAAGTCTTCAAACGATTTTCCTCGAGGGCTTCAACCAACTTTGGTGTGAAGATCAAGCACATCAGAAGTGACAATGGAACCGAGTTCAAGAATTCTGGTCTTGATGACTATCTTGATGAACTTGGTATTACTCATGAGTTATCCGCTCCTTATACTCCTCAAAGAAATGGCGCCGTGGGAGCGCAAGAACAAAACTCTTGTTGAGATGGCTCGCACTATGCTTGATGAATACAAAACGCCTCGTCGCTTTTGGATTGATGCAATTGATACCGCTGCGTACGCATCATCAACAGAGTATATCTTCACAAATTCTTCAAGAAGACTGCCTATGAACTCCTTACTGACAAGAAACCCAATGTGAGTTATTTCAAAGTCTTCGGTGCTAAATGTTGGATTAGAGATCCTCATCACAATGCTAAATTTGCACCGAAAGCACATGAAGGTTTTATGCTTGGTTACGGAAAGGACTCGCACACTACGTAGTCTTCAACAACGCTCTTCACAAGGTTGTTGAAATCAGAGATGTGCGGTTCGATGAAACTAATGGCTCGCAAAGAGAGCACCTACCTTCCGTGATGTATGAACCGGCACCGAGGATTCTATCAACTTCAAGGCGATCGAGGATGTCATTCCCTCAAGAATATGTCAAGAATTCATTCCGTAACGCCAAGAATGTCGAGCTAATGCACCAAGACAATGTCAAGAAAATGGTGTCAAGAAAATCTTTGATCAAGTTCCTCGACCAAGCAATTTCATCCTCGCGTTGCAAAAGAAGTGCAAGTTGATAAGATCATCGATGACATTGAAGCACCAGTCCTCTCACACGCTCAAAAGCTTCACATTTATCTAACTTTTGCGGGCACTATGCTTTTGTCTCTATCACAGAGCCCACTAAGGTAGATGAATCATTTCGAGCCTCATGGATTTAGGCCATGCAAGAAGAATTACATCACTCGAGCTCAACAATGTCTAGGAACCGTCAAACGTCCGGATCCTCGCAAGCATAATATCATTGGCACAAAGTGGATCTACCGCAACAAGCAAGATGAAAATGGCCTTGTGGTGAGGAATAAGGCACGACTTGTAGCTCAAGGCTACACACAGGTTGAAGGAATTGATTTCGATGAAACTTTTGCACCTGTTGCTAGACTTGAGGCTATTCGCATATTACTTGCTTATGCTAACCATCTTAATATCAATTTATATCAAATGGATATGAAAAGTGCATTCCTCAATGGTAAGCTTGAGGAAGAAGTATATGTTGCTCAACCCCCAGGTTTTGAAGATCCAAAGAATCCTGACAAAGTCTTCAGACTCAACAAGGCCCTCTATGGCCTCAAGCAGCCCCTCAAGCGTGGTATGATACTTTGAAGGAATTCTTCGTGAAGAATGGCTTCACACCGGTTCACTCGACCCTACTCTCTTTACTAAATCTTATGATGGTGAACTGTTTGTGTGCCAAATATACGTTGATGATATTATCTTTGGGTCAGACTTGACCAACGTTATAGTGATGAATTTGCCTATATGATGAGTGAAGAATATCAAATATCTATGATGGGAGAGTTGAAATTCTTCTTAGGTCTTCAAATTCACAACAACACAATGGCATATTCATATCTCAGAGAAATACCTCAAGGATGTTCTGAGGAAATTCGCATGCAAGATTGCAAAGGCGTCAAAATTCCTATGCCCACAAATGGCCATCTATGCACTGATGAAAATGGTATTGACTTCGATCACAAGGTATACCGCTCCATGATTGGTTCTTTATTGTACTTATGTGCGTCTAGGACAGATATAATGCTTAGGGTTTGCATGTGTGCCCGATTTCAAGCTACACCGAAGGAATCACACCATAAGGCTGTGAAGCATATTCTTCGATATCTAGCTCACACACCAATACTAGGATTATGTGACCCCAAGGGCTCTACTTTTGATCTCATTGGATATTCTGACTCTGACTATGCTGGTGATCGTGTGGACCGCAAGTCAACATCTGGTACTTGTCATTTTGTCGGACGATCTTTAGTCTGTTGGTCCTCGAAGAAACAGAACTGCGTATCACTGTCTACTGCGGAAGCTTAGTACATTGCTGCTGGCTCTTGCTGTGCTCAATTGCTGTGGATGAAGCAAACTCTTAAGGACTACGGCATCAACGTGAAGAATGTGCCTCTCTCTTTGTGACAATGAGAGTGCCATCAAGATTGCTCACAACCCAGTTCAGACTAATACAAAGCACATTCAGATTCGTCATCATTTTCTTCATGATCATGTGTTGAAGGGCGACATTTTATTGATCATGTGAAGATCAAGAACAGCTAGCCGATATCTTCACAAAGCCCTTGGATGAGAAGAGATTTAGCAAGTTGCGGAGTGAGCTAAATATCTTAGAATCTTCGAATGTTCTTTGAAAAGGACACACATCCTGACACTTCTGCAAAATTGATGACTTAGATGTGCAACACATGAAGAAACATTTTTCTTCAATCAATGAAGAATAACACTCTAAGTGTGAAGAAATTAATGAAGAATTTGATTCTCAGAACCCTACGACAATTGTACACGGTTTCTGAAATCATCATTCTTATACGGTGGGTCACGCCACCACCAAAGTTGGAAATCTTCAATTTGAGTTTTTCCTCAGTTTTGAAATTCTTCAGTTTTTCAAATTCTTCAACTTTGCAAAATCTTCACTGTTTCCATCGTTTTTCTTCATTGGCTATATATATATGGGTTTATGTCCTCTACATCATTCACTTATGGCTATTTCTTCAAGTTGTTCTTCTGCTAAGTGAATGTGATCGGACCCTTCCCCCTCTATGCTATATTCAACCCAATCTATTCACAAATTCTTCATGTGCGTTCTATTTGAAACTCGTTCAAAATCTTCACTGTGTCCTTGTCAGCTGAAGAAATTGCGAACGGAACTTTTAACTTATCTTATCCAAATTTTCGGCTTTGCCGCTCAAACCGCTCCGTATCCCACGGTAGACTTATCTATTCACCCACGATCTAACACGATCTTCACCTTTCAGTACGTGGGTGACACATGTCAAGCGAATGAGAAGGGTCAGGGGCACGTTCGTCCTAAATCTTTGGGCGAACAGTTTTTCACTGCGACTATAAATACCCCCTCTCCCCTTCCTCACTTCCTTTACTCCGCTCGACCGCTCTCTCTCTCACTCGAGCTTCTCAAACCCTAGCGCCGCCGCTACTCCATCATCGCCACTGAGGAAGAGCTTCACTGCCTCGACCTTGTCGCCGTCAGATTCGCCACGGCATGAAATCTTCACTCCGCCGCCGCCGTAGCTGTCTTCCTCCGCCGAGTTAGGGCGTGGAAGATCTGAACCGACGAGCTTCAAATCTATACTTCTCAGTTTGTCGTGTTCTTCATTCAGTGTAATTAAAAATTACTTTTATCGCCTCTTTGATTCAAATTTTATCTACAAAATCTTCAAAGGTGTTTTATTCTTCAAATCCTCACACACGTAACACCTCACTACTCATACTGTTCTTGATTCGCTTCTCTAAGCATCATTTTTCTTCAAGATTCCTCAATTGTGTGGATCCTCGATCTATACAACTCGAACCTAAGATAAAGAACGCTTAGTGAAATTCTTCAAGGCTCATCTAGTCAAATTCCTCAAACTTGTTCTTTTTGAAAAACCTTCTGAGAACGCATATGACCTCTCCAAATTCCTCGCAACTATACTCTGTTCACAGGTACCCATGTCCACTGCTGAATCACTAGGTTCTCATCAACTTAACTCATTTGCAGCGTTCCTCGAAGAAAAGTTGCATACTTCTTCGTAGAATTCGATTGTTCAAATTCCTCAATCAAGAATATGGCGACGGTAAGAAGCCACAGAAAAGGAGGAAAGAGGCCCGAGGTCATGACCGCTTTTGAAATACTGAGGACATCTATGCTGATTATTGCACACCGATGAGGCCAAGTTCGAAAGGAGAACAAAAATCAGCGCAAGGTGCGACACAGAGGATTGAAAGGAGATGGGCAAGAGAATGGAGGAGTACAGTATGTTACTCCAAAGTATATGAAGAAATTCGCACTAAATCCTCCATGCCCAAAAGCTCCATTGGCACCTGCCAAGAAGTCAATTCACCAAAGATCAAGCGTCGTGAGGATTTTCCTGAAGAATGGGCCAAGCGCCAAGCCAAGTTGGCAAGACAAGCCAAAGAAGCAGTGAGGAAATTCAATGAAGACTCTGCTACTGCTGCTGCCACTGAGGCCTCTGTCCAGCCTAGAAAATCAATAGCAAAGAAGCCCGCTCACAAGCCAAGTGCTTCACCAACTTTGCCCTCACGGCCAAGTTCCTCAGCAATGCCCTCACGGCCAGATTCTTCAATGCCCTCACGGCCAGTTCCTCATGCTGCTCCTGCTCCTCCAAAATCCTCAGCTCCTCCCCCAAAGTCCTCAGCTGCTCCGGCAAAGTCCTCAACACCTGTACATCTGGCCACGTGCCAAAGGACTGCAGGCATCTCTATTGCCTCACAGTGTCTCGTGAGTTCCTCACCGCACCAAACTCTTCATCGGGCCCCACTCTGCTGAAGACAAAGGAAACGACTGTCGAGGTCCTCGGCCAAGTCCGAAGAAGAAACAGGTTGCCTTCCAAGTGCCATCTCGACGATGAAGGCGATGATGATGAACTTGCGTAAATCATCGAGATCGACAAGAAAGGGCCGCTAGAGCCAAAGGCACACTGTACATCGCTTTTGGATCCAAGGGCGATCCTCGATTACATTGATCTCGGCACAAGGATCCAGACACCCCTATGCCTGATTTTCATTTGACTCGCCAAAGTCACAAGCTGACCCATTTCATCATCAAGAGAAATGGAAATTTGAGAAGGCTAGGCGAGATCAAGAAGGCTCGGGCCAGAAAGAGAAGTTCTCGAGGAAAAACGTTGTCAAAATGACAACCGATGATCTCCTCAAGATCCACCTGAAATCAAATCCCTCAACATGACTTGATGCTTATTATGCTGATTGGCAGGAGCCAAAGTCAGATTTGTCAACCTGACTAAGAAGTTCACAAATGTTGCAGCTCCAACGCAACAAGAAGTTCCTCAGCCGAGCCTCCGCCACCCTCTTGAAGAACATGCCAAGATCACGATGATTTTCAGCCCAACAAGAAAATGCTAGTTCCGAGGCTGATGACTCCATTCCACCAAGAAATTGCCAGGGCATCCACTAGTGGTGCGCCTGAAGAAACTGAAGTATTCAGGGCAACTGCATTAGTTGCGCCTGAGGAAATTCAAACAGATTCCTCAGCTCCTCCCGCGCCTACACCAACTCCTATCCTTCCATCTGCATCAGATGTGAAGAAGACCAAGGCTGCAGAGCGAGCTGCAGTGAAGAAAAGGAAAGCATCACTGCTTCAGAATCTTCAGCTCCAAAGAAGATGAAGCCTATGACAAGCTCGTTTGAAAATCCGATTGATGTTGTTCCGATTTCCACCATGCCATCAAAGGACCTTGTTCCTTTTGGTGAAGAATATGTGATCCCTAGCGGATCTGATGAAGAAAATCATTCTTCTGCTTCGCCAGAGCAGATTGATGAAGAAATTGAAGTGGATGCGTTCCCTTCAACGCCTGTTGTTTCCTCGTCAATGCCTCAGTTCACAGCTGAAGAGGCTTGCATTGAAGAAATTGAAGATGAAGACGTGGATATTGGATGCACTACGCCTGTGATGAATGATGACTTTTGGGAAAGTCAGCATCCCAATTCTCCACTCTTCACCCCAATACAACAAATACCCCAGTCCCCTGCACCAACCGTTCAACTGGCTCAAGAAACTCATCCCACCTCGTGCATTGCATGAAGAAATTCCAGCCACTAGTCTTTGAAGAACCCCGCTGGCTGATCCTTTGAACACGCAGATCGCAAATGAAGAGGAACGGAAAATCCTCGGCTGAAGAACCCGAGATTGCGATTCACGAGGTAGTGATGCAACTCATCGACACTCCTCTGCCAAAACCAAAGGGATCCATTCTCGCGCAAGCAAAAGTTCAAGGTCAAGACTTCTTTGGCGAGCATGTTTTCTTCACTGATTACAACCCTTATGATTCTGCTCGCATAAGGAAGAGGCGTTTCTGGACTGCTAGTCAAGCCAATTTCTATTCCTCTGTGCTATTCAACAAAGACAAAGGCTTCGATCATGCACACATTCCTCACGTGGACATGGAATCTCTGCCGGGCTTCGAGCCAGTCCTTAGTGTTCTTCACGATGCTGGATTGCTGAATTTCTGCCGACATACGTGATTGGAATGAAGAACTCATTCTTCAATTCTATATGACGCTGCACATCACAGGAAATTCTCAAGATGTGAACTCATGGGTGCTGGATCGATGTCGAAAATACTCACTACAAGGCACCAAAGAATCGAATTGCTTCGTGCCCTCCCACTCAGTTCTCCCCTTGATGGTGCTCGTTGCATCTACAACGAACCTGAGCTTACTAATCATTACATGCAAGTGCTAATGAAGCCTTTGAAGCCAGGGCAGGCCCCTCGAACCAAATTCCTCGTCAAGGAATTACTGTATGTGCCTCGAACTGTCTATCGCATTCTGACAAAGACAATGAATCCTATCAAAGGCCATGACTCAAATGATGAAGAAGTCGTTGGCATCATGAAGAATATGCTTTTCAATATCATTCATGGCGTTCCCGTCAACTTCCATGATTTCTTCATGAGGACTCTGGCGAATATTGCTATGTCACCATTTGAGTCAAGCCTTATGCACCATGGATTATGAGGTTCATCAGGACAAGGTCTTCACTCAATTACAAGGCTGATACTCTGAACCACTGCAGCTACTTGCCTCCAATTGAAGTCCTCAAATGGACATTTTCCTCAGCTGATGACAAAGGCAAGGCAACTGTTGTGATAGATGAAAGGATTCGTCCATTGGATTGTCAATTTCGCAAGATTGCATCCTAGTCCACCAATGATGACTCTGCCACACATGACTCTGCCGCCAACACCTCTGCCAAGCAAAATCCTCAAGCCACAACACCCAGGGTGATGACTGATCGTGAGTTACTCCTCAGTCTTCACCAGAAAGTTGATCGCAATCATCAATGGGTCAAGCGTCAGTTTGGTTCAATTCTTCACAACATGACCTCAACACACAATGAAGTGAAGAAAAACCAATACTACCTCCATGAAACCTTCAACCGTACCTGGGCTGTTCTATCTCATGTCTACAACGCAGAAGATCTAAAGAAAATGGGTCTCAAGGAAGAATTTGACTGGTCTGCACCTCCACCGAAGAAATTCAAGAAGGTCAAGGTTCCTTCCTTGGTGGCCAGCTCCTATTCTTCATCGCGCGACACTGATGAAAATGAAGACTTGGACGACACTGCGGCAAGCCCTACTACGAAAACCGACCCCGACAACACTGGCGCTCCTCCATCAACTTGATATTCTTCAGGGGCGTTAGTCCTCAGTTTCGGTCCTTTTTGTCATTCGATGACAGAGGGGGAGAAATTTGAGTTAGTCTTCAAGCGGGTCTATTATATGGGCGTTTTTCTGCTAAGTTACAACTCTCGCTCTTCTGAAACTTTTATTAGATCGAGTTGTAATCCTAAACCCGATGGTGCTCTGATACTTTTGATGTGTTCCTCTGCATGCTTATTCTTTGTTATATGTTAATACATGCATGCTGAATTACACCAGTCACCATATTTCATCATGCATTTCAAATTCTACATATTATATGTCAAATGCATGTATGAATTACAAGATATAGGGGGAGATCTCCATGATTCAACTCTTCAAATGTGCATTGCCTCAAAATCAAATTCCTCACTATGCACATCTTCAGGGGGAGTTCTTCTATATCTTGCAATCAAATTCCTCAATATCAGTACTTACACTTCATATGTTCATACCTGTTGAAAACTTAACCTATATTGTCATCAATCACCAAAAAGGGGGAGATTGTAAGTGCATCTAGTTCCCCTTAGTGATTTTGGTATATTGAAGACTTATAGGTTAAGGTACTAATGTGTTTATGAGTATACACAGGTCTATAAGACTATGAGGAGTTTGATATTTACACAGAAAGTCGACCCCTAAAAATGAAGTTCTTATTTGAAGACTTTGATATTCAAGACTTTACGAAGACTTTGAAAGTGAAGAAATTGGTGTGACCTTGAAGACTTGGTATTCATTTGAGGAACATGAAGCGTGAAGACTTTTGTTTTCGTAGTTTCGCTTTTCTTTTCTTGAGTCATAGGAAACACCGTCTTTGTTAAAGGGGGTCGAGGAAATACTAAGGAAAATTTTCCATGTGATGCTCAACTCAAAATCCTACACCTACCAATCCCTTGAGTGAAGCCTTTGGAAATCTCATACAGTTCGATCAATTTCTTTAGTGACAGAGACAAAGTTCTTCTAGTCATTTGAGGAATTTGTTACGATCGAGGAGTTAGGAATTCGCCAGTCTGAATTGCCTACACAAGGAGGAACATGATAGCCCGAGGAATTTGAGACAAATTTCCGACCGTTCTTTGTCTTCTTGGCATGACTGTCCCAAAATATCTTATCTACCTAACGGTCATATCATTGAAGGGCATTTATGTCTTATCATGTCGGGCTGCTCCCTAGGCTATAAATAGTCGCCCCCTACAACCACTAGCTGGTTGGCTGCTCTGAGAGAAACTAACACTTGTCATTTGAGAGCATCCCATCCTCCGAGGACTTTGAGCAAAAATCATCGAGTGAGGAAAAACCCAAACCCAAACACCTACAAACCCAAAGTGATTGAGCATCACTGAAGAGATTGATCCTGCGTGGATCCGACGCTTGTTACCTTTGAAGACTGTGCTTCTTCCAGACGGTTAGGCATCATGGTCTAGAGCATCCAAGAGGAATTGTGGATCGCCGAGTGACCGAAGTCTGTGAAGGTTTCAAGTCGCTGAAGACTTACCACGAGTGATTGGACGAGGTCTGTGTGACCTTAGTCCAAGGAGAATCTGATGAGGACTTGGTGTCCCGAAATGCGTGCTCGGCCGATCGTGTGTCCGGACTGTGTGTCCTCCGGTTTAAATACTCGGCCGCTCCAACTTTCGACGTACAACCGAGGGCAATGATTGGAACTGGTCTACCAAATCATTGTCTTCACCAACCTAATCGGTTCTATTTCCTCAACTCTTTCATTTCCTCATTACTGTGTTGAGTGTTCGTTCATATCTGTGTTTGAAGACTTTGACTGAAGACTTTCTCAATTTCCTGAGTTCAATTCTTCAGTCTGTTTGTCTTCATGTTGTGTTATCCTGATTACGCTTTCTGTACTCTGTGCTTGTCTTCATTTCATCATGATGACTATGTATACGTGATTCTGTTATGCTTACTTCTGAGTACTTATTCCGCTGCAAGTAGTTCTTCGCTAAGGAATTTCCTCACTGGCAAATTCCTCAGTGAAGAATTCATAAAAATCGCCTATTCACCCCCCCTCTAGTCGATATAACGCACTTTCAGTACGTGT
Source organism: Aegilops bicornis (assembly GCA_021605145.1). NCBI lineage: Eukaryota > Viridiplantae > Streptophyta > Magnoliopsida > Poales > Poaceae > Aegilops > Aegilops bicornis. The sequence continues at coordinate 561,886,443 of CM038671.1, forward strand.
GTTGAACACGGAGGCGCCATCTGTTCGGCGCTAGATCAGATCTTTCGTGATTTGAATCGCCGCGAGTACGATTCCATCAACCGTGTTCTTGTAACGCTTCCACTTAGCGATCTTCAAGGGTATGAAGATGCACTCCCTCTCTCTCGTTGCTAGCATCTCCTAGATTGATCTTGGTGACACGTAGGAATTTTTTTGAATTATTGCTACGTTGCCCAACACTAGCTGCTATTGGATTTACTCTTGATGTTCTTAAGGGCATTAGTCCCACTCTATGTCAGCACAAGATTAATATGGAACCTGATGTTAAACCCGTTGTTGATCACCAATGTTGGTTAAATCCGAAGATGAAGGAAGTGGTAAGAACGAAAATATTAAAACTTCTAGAAGCAGGTATAATCTATCCTATAGCTGATAGTAGATGGGTAAGTCTTGTTCATTGTGTCCCTAAGAAAGGAGGTATTACTATTGTTCCTAATGATAAGAATGAACTTATTCCACAAAGAATTGTTACAGGCTATAGAATGGTAATTGATTTTAGAAAATTAAACAAAGCAACTAGAAAAGGTCATTACCCTATGCCTTTTATTGATCAAATGCTCGAAAGATTATCTAAGCACACACATTTTTGCTTCCTTGATGGATATTCTGGTTTTTCACAAATACCCGTTTCTCAACCTGATCAAGAAAAAAAAAGACCACTTTCACTTGTCCCTTTGGAACTTATGCTTATAGATGTATGCCTTTTGGTTTACGCAATGCACCTGCTACCTTTCAAAGATGTATGACTGCTATATTCTCTGACTTTTGTGAAAATATTGGTGAGGTTTTCATGGATGACTTTTCTGTTTATGGGAAGTCTTTTGATGATTGTTTAAGCAATCTTGATCGAGTTTTGCAGAGATGTGAGTAAACAAATCTTGTCTTGAATTGGGAGAAGTGTCACTTTATGGTTAATGAAGGTATTGTTTTGGGTCATAAAATTTCTGAAAGAGGTATTGAGTTGGACAAAGCTAAGGTTGATACGATTGAGAAAATGCCATGTCCTAAAGATATAAAAGGTATTCGTAGTTTCCCTTGTCATGTTGATCTCTATAGGAGATTTATCAAAGACTTTTCTAAAATTTCTAGGCACCTTACAAATCTTTTGCAAAAGGATGTTCCTTTTGTTTTTGATGATGATTGTTTAGAAGCCTTTGAGACACTCAAGAAAGCCTTAATTTCTGCACCTATTGTTCAACCACCTGACTGGAACTTGCCTTTTGAAATTATGTGTGATGCTAGTGATTATGCTATTGGTGCTGTTCTAGGACAAAGAGTTCATAAGAAACTAAATGTTATTCATTACGCTAGTAAAACTTTAGTCAGTGCTCAAAGAAATTATGCTACTACTGAAAACGAATTTCTAGTAGTGGTGTTTGCCTGTGATAAATTTAGATATTACATTGTTGATTCAAAAGTAATTGTTCACACCGACCATGCTTCTATTAAATATCTTATGGAAAATAAAGATGCTAAACCTAGGCTTATTCGATGGGTTCTCTTGCTACAAGAATTTGATTTACATATCACTGATAGGAAAGGAGTAGAGAACCCCGTTGCTGATAACTTATCTAGGTTGGAGAATGTCCTTGATGACCCACTATCTATTGATGGTAGTTTCCCTGATGAGCAGTTAGCAGCAATAAATGTTTCTGATAACACCCCTTGGTATGCCGACTATGCTAATTACATTGTTGCTAAATATTTACCACCTAGCTTTACATACCAACAAAAGAAAAAAATTCTTCTATGATTTAAGACATTACTTATGGGATGACTCACATCTTTATAAACAAGGAGTAGATGGTATTATTAGACGTTGTGTACCTGAGCATCAACAAGGACAAATCCTACGGAAATGTCACTCCGAAGCTTATGAAGGACATCATGCGGGAGATAGAAATGCTCACAAGGTATTGCAGTCTGGATTTTATTGGCCTACTCTTTTCAAGGATGCTCGTAAGTTTGTCTTATCTTGTGATGAATGTCAAAGAATAGGTAATATCGATAAGCATCAAGAAATGCCTATGAATTATTCACTTTTTGTTGAACCATTTGATGTTTGGGGATTTGATTACATGGGACCTTTTCCTTCCTCTAATGGGTATACACATATTTTGGTTGCTGTTGATTATGTTACTAAGTGGGTAGAAGCTATTCCAACTAGTATTCTGATCACAACACCTCTATTAAAATGCTTAAGGAAGTTATTTTCCCAAGGTTTGGAGTCCCTAGATATTTAATGACCGATGGTGGTTCACACTTTATTCATGGTGCTTTCTGTAAAATGCTTGCCAAGTATGACGTTAACCATAAAATTGCATCATCCTATCATCCTCAGTCTAGTGGTCAAGTTGAACTTAGCAATAGAGAAATAAAATTAATTTTGCAAAAGACTGTCAATAGGTCCTGGAAGAATTGGTCAAAGAAATTAGATGATGCACTTTGGGCTTATAGAATAGCATATAAAAATCCTATGGGTATGTCTCCTTATAAAATGGTTTATGGAAAAGCTTGTCATTTGCCTCTTGAGTTAGAACATAAAGCATATTGGGAAATTAAAGAACTCAAGTATGATTTCAAACTTGCCGGTGAAAAGAGGTTATTTGATATTAGCTCATTAGATGAATGGAGAACCCAAGCTTATGAAAATGCTAAGTTATTTAAAAAAGTTAAAAGATGGCATGATAAAAGAATCCAAAAGCATGAGTTCAAAGTTGGAGAATATGTTCTTTTGTACAACTATCGTTTCTGATTCTTTGCAGGAAAACTCCTACCCAAATGGGAAGGACCCTATGTTACCCAGGAGGTTTGTCGATCTGGAGCTATCAAAATAAATAATGCCGAAGGTAATAACCAGAAGGTTGTTAATGGGCAACGAATAAAACATTATATCTCAGGTACGCCCATTAATGTTGAAAGCAATATTATCCAAACTATGACACCGGAAGAAAACATAAAAGAGACCTTCCTAACACTCGTAATCGTGAAAAGAGGAGGTAAGTGATACGGTAAGTAAACGGACTCCGAAAAATCCGCAAAAATATTTTCTGTCAGTTTTGGAATATTGAAAAAAATAGGAAAATAAGAAACAACTAGGAAGGTCACCCTGGTGGGCACAAGACACCAGGGCGCGCCTGGCCAGGCGCGCCCAGGTGGTTTGTACCCACCTCGGGTACGTTTCGGACTCCATTTTTCTCCCGTTCGCTTATTTCCCAAGATGAAAAATCTTTATATACCCCCCGAACCCATTGACCACCGTATCGCGGAGAAATTTTCTGTTTTCTTTTCTTGCTATTTTCGGTCAGATCTGTTAAGCCAGGCATCATGTCTTCTTCCTCCCCCAACAACGTGGAGGAGGATGCTTGGTTGATGAAGATCGAGCTTAAGAGAGAAGAGCTCGTAGAAGCGTCAAGGGAGAAAAGAGCAAGGAGGCTACCGGAGATCAAGCCCCGGTGTTCGAGCAAGCACTGCCGGACAAGGAGGAAGAAGAATATATTCTTAAACCTTACTATGCTCATCTTACCCCTACTCAGATTCAGGCCTTTCAGATCATTGAAACGGTTCATGTGCAAAATAAATATCTCACTCGTGAAAATATTCTGCATCAAGAGCACATCATATTCCTCCGGAGCGTCATCCGTAGATTGGAGAATCTCTTAATCATGAAGTACAGGGTCGCTACCACTTCATCACCACCACCACCTCCCTCTTCATCACCAAAAGAAAACTGAGTATCGGGTATGGGCACTCCCCTTGGCTTCCGCCAAGCTTGGGGAGGTGCCCCGGTATCGTATCGCCTCCACTATCTTTTGCCTTTACTTATCTTATCTTGATCAATAGTTATCTTTTTGCTTTAGATGAATAAAATTTTAGTTCGATCCTTTCTTTTTGAGAGCTTGCTTAGTGATCTATCCTTGTAATCGTGTGCGAGATATATAATAAAGTTTAGTTTGAGTCTTTGCTTTCTTTACTTTCATGTTCCAATAAAAAGAAAGGAAATAAATGAAAAAGATCATATGCTAATCTTATGGTAGGTAATGACACCACATAAGGAAAAGTATAAGTAGAAAATTTTATTAGAGATTGACAAACATAGCATTGGTCAATGATGCAACTCTTGATAGAATTAATAAGGGAAGAGAAGATTCACATACTAATACACTATCCTGGAAATCTTTTGTGATTGTGAGCCCCATCAAAATATTATATGCCAAAATTGTTGACGTTGGACAAGGAAGACAACTTAATGATTTATGTTTGTTCATATTCACATAGAAGTTATATTGTCATAGATCCTTCAACATGTGGTGCTTTCCCCCCATCTTTGCTAGCCAAAATTCCGCACTAAGTAGAGATACTACTTGTGCATCCAAAAACCCTTAAACCCAAATCTTATTTTCAAGAGTCCACCATACCTACCTATGTATTGAGTAAGATCCTTCAAGTAAGTTGTCATCAGTAGAATAAGGCAAAAAATTGCTTGTAAAAGTGTGAGATCATTTAGTGTAAGAGAAAACTGAGTGTTGTACGAACTTGTGATGGTAAAGAATAAAAGCGACAGAATGCATAATAAAGGTTGCCATCACAAGGAGCAATATAACATGACGTTCTTTTGCACTAAGGGGTTGAGCATACAAACAAATAAGCGCATGGCAACCTCTGCTTCCCTCTGCGAAGGGCCTATCTTTGACTTTTATGTACTTTTACGTAAGAGTCAAAGTTTTTCTCTCTATTCCTTTTTATTTTCCTCTGGCAAGCATCATGTGGTGAGGAAAGATCTAGGCACATATGTCCAGTTGAATATGGCTAGCATGAGTTTTTATTGTTGACATCACCCTTGAGGTGAGTACGTTGGGAGGCGAAATTATAAGCCCCTATCTTTCTATGTGTCCGGTTGAAACGTTTTGCTCATGTGTATGCGGTGAGTGTTACAAATCATAGAAGACTATATGATGGTTGAGTATGTGGACTTGCCTAAAGGCTCCGATGCGTGACCCTTCCTGAAAAGATGATGAATTGTAGTTGCAAAGTTGACTGAGAACATAGTTTGTTGGTTTCCAATAGAGTTTATTCTTTATACTTCGATAGTGTGATGAATTGTTACTTATTCATGAGAAGTCTATGATAAAAGTTTTATGTTAAAGTTTGTTGCTGTTATAATAATTCACATGATGCTTCTATGTCCGTATTTTGTTTTTATCGACACCTCTCTCTAAGCATGTGGACATGTTTTTCGATTTCGATTTTAAACTTGAGGACAAGCGAGGTCTAAGCTTGGGGGAGTTGATACGTCCATTTTGCATCATGTTTACCTACTGTTATTTATAATGTTGTTATGCATAATAATGCTTTTTGGAGTAATTCTAATGCCTTTTCTCTTATAATATGCAAGGTACACACAAAGAGTAAGAATTTCGGCAGCTGGAAATCTGGACCTGGAAAAGCTACGTCAAGCCACCTATTCTGCACAAATCCAAATGAGCTGAAACTTCACGAGGATTTTTTTATGGAATTAATAAGAAATACTGGAGCAAATAACCACCGGAGAGGGTCCACCTGGTGAGCACAAGACACCAGGGCGCGCCTGGCCCCCCAGGCGCGCCTGGTGGGTTGTGATCAGGCCAGCCCACCTATGGTGCCCATCTTCTGGTATATAAGTCATTTTGACCTAGGAAAAAATAAGGAGAGGAATTTTGGGGCGAAGTGTCGCCGTCTCGAGGTGGAACTTGGGCAGGAGCACTTTTGCCCTCTGGTGGAGCGATTTCGTTGGTGGAACTTCCCTCCCGGAGGGGGAAATCATCGTCATCATCATCACCAACAACTCTCCCATCTTGGGGAGGTCAATCCCCATCAACATCTTCAACAGCACCATCTCCTCTCAAACCCTAGTGCATCTCTTGTGTTCAATATTTGTACCGAAACTATAGATTGGTGCTTGTGGGTGACTAGTAGTGTTGATTACATCTTGTAGTTGATTACTATATGGTTTAGTTGGTGGAAGATTATATGTTCAGATCCAATATGCTCTTTAATACCCCTATGATCTTGAGCATGATTATCATTTGTGAGTAGTTACTTTTGTTCTTGAGGTCACGGGAGAAATCATGTTGCAAGTAATCATGCGAACTTGATATGTGTTCGATATTTTGATAGTATGTATGTTGTGATTCCCTTAGTGGTGTCATGTGAACGTCGACTACATGACACTTCACCATATTTGGGCCTAAGGGAATGCATTGTGGAGTAGTTATTAGATGATGGGTTGCGAGAGTGACAGAAGCTTAAACCCTAGTTTATGCGCTATTCCATAAGGGACCGATTGGATCCAAAAGTTTAATGCTATGGTTAGAATTTATTCTTAATACTTTTCTCGTAGTTGCGGATGCTTGCGAGGGGGTTAATCATAAGTAGGAGGCTTGTTCAAGTAAGAACAACACCTAAGCACCGGTCCACCCACATATCAAATTATCAAAGTAGCGAACATGAATCGAATCAACATAATGAAAGTGACTATATGAAATTCCCGTGTACCCTCAAGAACGCTTTGCTTATTATAAGAGACCATTTTGGCATGTCCTTTGCCTCAAAAGGATTGGGCTACCTTGCTGCACTTTTGTTACCGTTACCGTTACTTGCTCGTTACAAATTATCTTTCTATCAAACTACTCTGCTACTTGCAATTTCAGCACTTGCAGACATTACCTTGCTGAAAACCACTTGTCATTTCCTTCTGCTCCTCGTTGGTTTCGACACTCTTACTTATCGAAAAGGCTACAATTGATCCCATATACTTGTGGGTCATCAACCGTCATTGGGCATTTATTCAACTTTGCATCTCTGAATTGATTATTGCTCACCCTTTTTGCTACCATATTATAAGCCATCCCAGATCCATATACATCTAAGTCGTGCGTTTGACTCCGCCTAGTAATCGCTCTATCCAAGCTTTGAGGCGTTTTGACTACAACAATTGCCGATCACCACCTGCTACTTGGTAAGAACGGGTAAGAATTTGTGATTAGCTTGACGGATTTGTGATTTTCCACCACACCACCACTTCCTAGTAGTTTGTAGGATCATATTCTTGTGTGTTTCTACACTCCTAACCATAACAGGATCACAAGCCGACGAGACTGACTCGGAGAACATGACGAACAAGGCGTTACATGATAAATTTCAGCAAATGATGAGTGGAAAGGTGCAAGATGTGCTAAACAGATTTGAAGAGGACATGGAGAAGATAGATGTCATTGAGAAGACGTTCGAAACAAAGCTAGATGGCAAGTTTAATGAACTACTTGCGTGTCTTCCACAACCACCACCGGCTGCACCTGTCGCACCTCTGCAACAATAACAGCAACAACTTCGCCTTCCAAATTACGTGGGATGAGCACAGCGTGTGCCTCTCGAGCAAGGCCAACATTCTGGTGTCTTTGCTACTGCTACTTTCTGTGGCTCCTACTCCTGCTACTGTCGAGGTATGACATCTACGAGGGCGCTTTCGAGGATGAGGTTGATCCAAATCAGAACTACATGCACCACTAGCACCAGCACCAGGTCGTCCACATACTTACAATCAGAATGGTAGGTCTGCGCCACCCCCTCAGTACAAGATCATGACCATATCCCAAAACTAAAATTGAATATTTCACCTTTGGAGGGTAGATACATTCCTGATATATATCTTACTTGGGAGTTAGAAACTGAACAACGTTCACATGTTTACAGTATCCCGAGGATAAACGTGTTGCTATCGTTGTTTGTACTTTCACTAGTTTTGCTTGTGTTTGGTGGTCTGAACATTGTCGCTTATATCAAATATCCCAACTACATTGGCTGCTTTGAAAATGCTATGCGTACTCATTGGGTTCCAACATATTATCAATGTGAATTACTCCAAAAATTGCAGCATTTAAGACAAGAAAAATTTGTGTAGAGGAATATTATCAGGAATTACAAACTGGCATGATTAGATGTGGTATTGTTGAGGATAATGAAGCTACGCTTGCACATTTCATTGGTGGATTAAATAGAGAGATTCATACCATTTTGGAGTATAAGGATTATAACAATATCACTCGTTTATTCCATCTTGCTTGTAAAGATGAACGTGAAGTGCGGGCTCGACGGGCATTGGCATGAACTAATTTTTCTACAGGTCGATCTTCATCATGGACACCACGTACATCTTCTACTTCCACACGTCGTGCTACAACACCGCCTACTTCATCCACCAACTCCAACTATGATACAGGAAACATGCACCACCACCATCCTCGAAAAGCACACCTTTTGGTCCTGCACAGAGCTCTTCTTCATCCATGGCATCAACAGAGCAAACAAATGATGTTATATGTCGTCATTGCAAGGGTGGAGGTCACTATATGAGCAAATGCCCATCTCCGCATGTGATGATTGTTACTGAGGATAGTGGGTATGAGTCTGCTAGTGACTATGATGAGGAGACTTTAGATCTTATTGCAAGTGAAGAACACGGTGGAGATGGTTCTGAACAAGAGACGCAAAATGCATGGCTGCTGAAGACGTTGATAGGTATGAAAGTTTAGTTGCTCAATGTGTTCTGATTGTGCAGGTAACACAGGTTGAACAAAATTAGAGGCACAATTTGTTCCATACAAAGGGAGTTGTGAAGGAACGTTCTGTCCGCGTCATCATAGATGGAGGGAGTTGCAACAACTTGGCTAGCATGCAGATGGTGGAGAAGCTGTCTCTCACCACCAGGCCACGTCCTCACCCTTACTACATACAATGGTTCAACAACAGCAGCAAGGTTAAGGTAACACCGATTGTTCGTGTGCATTTTAGTATCGCTGCATATGTTGATTCTGTTGATTGTGATGTGGTTCCCATGCAAGCATATTCTCTATTACTTGGTAGACCATGGCAATTCGATAACAATCTGTACACCATAGTAGAAAGAATCAGTATACTCTTGTTCATAAGGGTAACCATATTACTTTGCTTCCTATGTCTCCAGGACACATTCTGAAAGATGATCTTACTATTGCTAGTAAAGCAAGCAAAATAAGAGTGAAAAACATATTGTGGCAAAAGAATTTGAGCAACACAATAAGCATAACAAAACATCATCTAGTGTTGCTTCTGAAATTAAATTGAAAATTGGATGTTTACTTGCAACCAAATATGATACTGATGATCTGGATTTTAGCAAATCTGTTTGCTATGCTTTTGTGTGCAAAGACGTATTATTTTCATTCGAGGACGTGCCTCCCTCTTTGCCTCCTACTGTCACTAACATTCTGCAGGAGTTCGCTGACGTCTTTTCACAAGACGTACCATCGGGATTACCACCTATTCGAGGGATTGAGCATCAAATTGACTTAATTCCTGGTGCTTCGCTGCCCAACCGTGTGACATACTGTCCCAATCTAGAGGAGACGAAGGAGATTATGCGTCAAGTACAATAGCTGCTCGATAAAGGTTATATACATGAATCCCTTAGTCCTTGTGTTGTTCCTATTATTTTAGTGCCGGAAAAGGATGGTACATCGTGTAAGTTGGATAGATAAACTCTCTGTATTACCATCGGTATACATTACAGCTACTTATATAGCAGGTTACACGAGAGGGAGAGGGAAGCTATCGTTACAACAGAATCAGAGATCACGTTGTGCATGGCTACGTGGGCGAAGGCGACGTGAGCGGGAGCGTCCTATTGCATGTCACGTTTCCAACACCCCCTGCAGCCGAAGCGCGGTACTCACCGACGTTGAGGCTGGAACGCAAGTCGACGAGCACACCCGTAGGGAGCCCCTTCGTGAAGATGTCGGCGAACTGCGATGTGGTAAGTACGTGTAGGACACGCACCTCATCGAGAGAGACGCGCTCTTGGACGAAGTGCAAGTCGATCTCAATATGTTTTGTCCACTGATGTTGAACGGGGTTGCTTGACATGTACATGGCATTGATGTTGTCGCTATAGACGATGATGGCTCGCGAAGGAGGACGCCGAAGCTCGATGAGGAGCTGATGCAGCCAGGATGCTTTGGCGACGGCATTGGCAATGCCGCGGTACTCAGCCTCTGTGCTTGAGCGGGAGACTGTGGTCTGACGCTTCGAAGACCAGCTGACGACGTTGGAGCCGAGGTACACGGTGAAGCCAGACATGGACTTGCGGGTCCACGCACCCAGCCCAATCCGCATCGGAGTAGGCCGTCAACTCGGTGGTGGCGGAGCGGAAGAAGTGTAATCCGAGGTAGGTTGTCCCACACACATACCGAAAAATCCGATTGACCATCTGGAAATGGGCGTCCCTGGGATGATGCATAAAGAGACAACATAGCTGGAAAACATATGACAAATCAGGCCGTGTGAGTGTGAGGTACTGAAGGGCGCCGGTGAGACAGCGGTACAACGATGGGTCGTGGAAGGCGAGACCATCGGTGACAGAGAGTTTGGATGTGGTGTTGACGGGCGTGGAGACAGGCTTGCAGTTAAGCATGCCAGCACGGTCCAAGATCTCAAGCGCATATTGCTCTTGAGAGAGATGTAGACCGGTGGATGAGTGGTAAACATTTATGCCGAGGAAGTGGTGGATGGAACCCATGTCGGTCATGGAGAAATCGCGGTGCAGCGACGTGATGATGGACTGGAGGAAGGAATGTGTACTGGCGGTGAGGATGATATCATCGACGTAGATAAGGAGGTAAGCCGTGTCGGTGCCGCGGTGAAGCGAAAACAAAGACGAGTCCGCCTTCGAGGCATGGAAGCCGAGGGTGAAGTGTGATACGTCTCCATCGTATCTACTTTTCCAAACACTTTTGCCCTTCTTTTGGACTCTAACTTGCATGATTTGAATGGAACTAACCCGGACTGACGTTGTTTTCAGCAGAATTTCCATGGTGTTATTTATGTACAGAAACAAAAGTTCTCGGAATGACCTGAAACTCCACGGAACGTCTATTTGGAAATAATAAAAAATCCTTGCAAAGATGAAGACCAGGGGCCCACACCTAGCCCCGAGGGTGGGGCGCCCCACCTCGTGGGCCCCCTGGAGCTCCCCGACCTCAACTCCAACTCTATATATTTGCTTTCGGGAGAAAAAATCAGAGAAGAAATCATCGCGTTTTTACGACACGGAGCCGCCGCCAAGCCCTAAAACCTCTCGGGAGGGCTGACCTAGAGTCCGTTCGGGGTTAGGAAAGGGGATTAAATGCCATCGTCATCATCAACCATCCTCCATCACCAATTTCATGATGCTCACCGCTGTGCGTGAGTAATTCCATCGTAGGCTTGCTGGACGGTGATCGGTTGGATGAGATCTATCATGTAATCGAGTTAGTTTTGTTAGGGTTTGATCCCTAGTATCCACTATGTTCTGAGATTAATGCTGCTATGACTTTGCTATGATTAATGCTTGTCACTAGGGCCCGAGTGCCATGATTTCATATCTGAACCTATTATGTTTTCATGAATATATGTGAGTTCTTGATCCTATCTTGCAAGTCTATAGTCACCTACTATGTGTTATGATCCGCAACCTCGAAGTGACAATAATCAGGACCACTCCGGTGATGACCATAGTTTGAGGAGTTCATGTATTCACTATGTGCTAATGCTTTGTTCCGGTACTCTATTAAAAGGAGGCCTTAATATCCCTTAGTTTCCATTAGGACCCCGCTGCCACGGGAGGGTAGGACAAAAGATGTCATGCAAGTTCTTTTCGATAAGCACGTATGACTATATTCGGAATACATGCCTACATTACATTGATGAATTGGAGCTAGTTATGTGTCACCCTATGTTATGATTGTTACATCATGAACCGCATCCGGCATAATTCTCCATCACCGATCCAATGCCTACGAGTCGCTTATTTACTTTTCCGTTTCTACTGTTACAATCACTACAAAATACCAAAAACATTACTTTTGCTACCGTTACTTTCGTTACCGTTACCACTTCAATCATATTACTTTGCTACTAAATACTTTGCTGCAGATACTAAGTTATCCAGGTGTGGTTGAATTGACAACTCAACTGCTAATACTTGAGAATATTCTTTGGCTCCCCTTGTGTCGAATCAATAAATTTGGGTTGAATACTCTACCCTCGAAAACTGCTATGCGATCCCCTATACTTGTGGGTTATCAAGACTATTTTCTGGCGCCGTTGCCGGGGAGCATAGCTCTATTCTTTGAGTCACTTGGGATTTATATCTTCTGGTCACTATGAAGAACTTGAAATATGCTAAGACAACAATTTATCCCTCAACTACGAGGGGAGGTAAGGAACTGCCATCTAGCTCTGCACTTGATTCACCTTCTGTTTTGAGTAAGCTTGCGACACCTAAACCTGCTTCTGCTATTCGATCTGATATGTCGCATGTTATTGATGATGCCACTTCTGCTATGCATGATACTTATGATGAAACTACTTCTATGCTTGATACTACTGTGCCCCTTAGTAAATTTCTTGATGAACAAATTGCTAGGGCTAGAGAGAAAGAAATTATTGAAACTGATTAAATTGATGAAAGTGATGATGAGGACTTGCCTGTTATTCCTGAGGGTTATGTTTTTGATAAAGAAGCTTCTTTAGCTATTTTAGCTTGCAAAGATAGATATGAGCTCAAGAGGTTATTAGCTAAATGGAAGCAGCAATCTCTTAATGATAGAATGAAACCTGGCCCTGCTTTTGCTACTTCACCTATCTGTGTTACTGATAAAGATTATGAATTCTCTGTTGATCCTGATATAATTACTTTGGTTGAATCTGATCCTTTTCATGGCTATGAAACTGAAACTATTATGGCACATCTTACTAAATTAAATGATATAGCCACCCTGTTCACTAATGACGAGAAATCTCGCTATCTTTATATCCTTAAAATATTTTCGTTCTCATTAAAGGGTGATGCTAAGATATGGTTTAATTCTCTTGATCTTGGTTGTGTGTGTAGTCCCCAGGATATGATTTATTACTTCTCTGCTAAATATTTCCCTACTCATAAGAAACAAGCTGCTTTAAGGGAAATATACAACTTTGTGCAAATTGAAGAAGAGAGTCTCCCACAAGCTTGGGGGAGGCTTCTCAAGTTACTTAATGCTTTACTGATCATCCTCTTATGAAAAATGAAATACTTGATATCTTTTATAATGGACTTACCGATGCTTCCAGAGATTACCCGGATAGTTGTGTTGGTTACATTTTCGAGGAAAGAACACCGGATGAAGCTGAAATTCTATTGAATAATATGTTGACAAATGAAAATAATTGGACACTTAGGAGCCGACTCTGAGCCTATTCCTAAACCAACTCTAAAGAAGAGAGGTGTTCTATTTCTCGATCTCAAGATATGCAAGAGGCAAAGAAATCTATGAAAGAAAAAAGTATTAAAGCTGAAGATGTTAAGAATTTACCTCCTATTGAAGAAATACATGGTCTTAATTTACCGCCTGTTGAAGAAACATATGATCTTAATTCATTTCCTATCGAAGAAACTCATGGTCTTGATAACCCGACACAGGTAGTAAAGGTAAACTCTCTCTATAGATTTGATGAAGGTGATATTCCTCACTATAAGTCTGCTAGACAATGCTTAGAAGAGTTTGATAATTTTATTGTCAAACAAGAAAACTTCGATGCTTATTTTGGTAGACAATTGAAATACAATTCTGATACGCTTGAACACTTGGGTGATCATATGTCTAGAGTTAAAGGTGAACTTAAACTCATTACTAAACATGCTTCTATGGTTACCACTCAAGTAGAACAAGTACTTAAAGCTCAAAATGATTTGCTCGATGAATTGAATAGTAAGAATAATGACTATGCTGTTAAAGTGGCTACTAGAACTGGTAAGATGACTCAGGAACCTTTGTATCCTGAAGGCCACCCTAAGAGAATTGAGCAAGATTCTCAGAGAAATAATATAGATGCACCTAGTCCTTCTAAAAAGAAGAAAAAGAAAAATGATAGGACTTTGCATGCTTCTAGTGACCTATTGCCGAACCACCTGAGAATCCAAATGATATCTCTATTTCTGATGCTGAAACACAATCTGGTAATGAACATGAACCTAGTGAAAATGCTAATGATGATGTTCATGATGATGCTCAACCTAGTAATGATAATGATATAGAAATTGAACTTGCTGTTGATCTTGATAACCCACAATCAAAGAATCAACGTTATGTTAAGAGAGACTTTGTTGCTAGGAAACATGGTAAAGAAAGAGAACCATGGGTTCAGAAACCCATGCCTTTTCCTCCCAAACCATCCAAGAAAAAGGATGATGAGGATTTTGAGCGCTTTCTTTGAAATGATTAGACCTATCTTTTTGCGTATGCGTTTGACTGATATGCTCAAAATGAATCCTTATGCTAAGTATATGAAATATATTGTTACTAATAAAAGAAAGATACAGGAAGCTGAGATTTCCACCATGCTTGCTAATTATACTTTTAAGGGTGGAATACCAAAGGAACTTGGAGATCCAGGAGTACCCACTATACCATGCTCCATTAAAATAAACTATGTTAAAACTACTTTATGTGATCTTGGAGCCGGTGTTAGTGAGGGAGTCCTGGATTAGGGGGTATCCGGACAGCCGGACTATATCCTTTGGCCGGACTGTTGGACTATGCAGGTATAAGATTGAAGACTTCGTCTTGTGTCCGGATGGGACTCTCCTTGGCGTGGAAGGCAAGCTTGGCGATACGGATATGCAGATCTCCTCCCATTGTAACCGACTCTGTGTAACCCTAGCCCCCTCCGGTGTCTATATAAACCGGAGGGTTTAGTCCGTAGGACCAACAACAATCATACCATAGGTTAGCTCTTCTAGGGTTTAGCCTCTATGATCTCGTGGTAGATCAACTCTTATAATACTCATATCATCAAGATCAATCAAGCAGGAAGTAGGGTATTACCTCCATCGAGAGGTCCCGAACCTGGGTAAATATTATGTCCCCCGCCTCCTGTTACCATCCGCCTTAGACGCACAGTTCGGGACCCCCTACCCGAGATCCGCTGGTTTTGACACCGACATTGGTGCATTCATTGAGAGTTCCACTGTGCCGTCACCATAAGGCTTGATGGCTCCTTCGATCATCGGCAACGATGCGGTCCAGGATGAGGTCTTCCTCCCCGGACAGTTCTTCGTATTCGGCGGCTTCGCACTGCGGGCCAATTTGCTTGGCCATCTGGAGCAGATCGAGAGCTACGCCCCTGGCCATCAGATCAGGTTCGGAAACTTGAATTATACTGCCGACATCCACGGAGACTCGATCTTCGACGGATTCGAGCCCATGCCAGGTGTGCCGCACAATCACGACGAGCACGATATAGCTCTGCCGTCGGACAGTGTTCGGAAGATCACACCGGCAACTACTCCGGCCCTCAATCCGGAGCAAATTGCGCCATCCAAGGACGGGCGGGTAGACCCGCCTTGAGGCCGCACTTTCGGCCAGCGATAGAGTCAACATCGACTTTACCCTCTCGAGAGCCGTCTTTGCCGAACTATTGGATTCGACCCCGGCCACAGGCTCCGATCCGTTCACGCCCATGCCTATCGAATCCGGTTGGGCGCCGATCATGGAATTCACCTCCGCGGATATCTTTCAGCACTCGCCCTTCAGCGATGTACTGAATCGTTAAAATCTCTCTCCTTGTCAGAAGAAACTTGGTCGAACTATGTCCGGCTAGGATGGGATGCGGACGACGAAGGAATTCGCTCCCCACCCACCACCCACTTAGTAGCCACTGTCGATGATTTAACCGACATGCTCGACTTCGACTCCGAAGACATCAACGGTATGGACGACGATGCAGAGATTTAACAGGAACCACCGCCCACAGGGCGCTGGACCGCCACTTCATCACATGACATATACATGGTGGATACACCCAAAGAAAACGATGACAAGGAACGGAAGGATGCAGCGAAGGATAACTCCCTCGAGAAGCAATCAAAGCAGCGACATAGACTTCGCTCCAAATCATGCCTCGGCAAAAGCAGCGACAACAGCGCAAGAAAAAATAATACCCCGGTCGACTCCGGAAGAAACGACGACCACATAGACCCAGCGATAGAGCAGGGTGAGCCAGCGGACGACGAACACAGTACGGAGCCGCTGTCCGATCACGGCGACGCCGAGCGTCAAGCTAATCAACCCGTCTCCGGAGAGGAGAACAGTCCGGATGACGATGCACACATCATCCCGGAAAGGCACTTGGAGCAAGAGAACCTCCATAGAAGGCTTATCACCACTGCGAGGAGTCTGAAGAAGCAGAAACAAAGGCTCAAGGCCGCACAAGATACACTCAACAGTAGATGGAACAAAGTGCTCGACACTGCAGAAAAGTACGATGGCAGTCGCCACACGAAGAGCTATCCAAAGCGCAAGCTGCTGCCTGAATTCTATGATGAGGCCTTAGAGCCCCCACAGCCAAAAAATAAAACAGTCGACCGGTCGGATCGACGATCTCGTGACCGCGATAGAGCGGCTAACGAAGCCGCATATAAGTCAGTACACGGTCCACGCAAGGACTCGCATCAAAAGGCCGGCGCAACCAGATCCATCCACGGATTAAGGAAACGCGCTCCAGCGCTCCAGCGCACAACCAAAACCGAACACCACAATCGTCCGAACGCCATGGTACATCTAAATACAGGGGTGCCGCACACCCCCTATGTTTCACCGATGAGGTGCTGGACCACGAATTTCCAGAAGGATTCAAACCAGTGAACATAGAGGCGTACGATGGGACCATAGACCCTGGGGTCTGGATTAAGGACTTTATCCTCCATATTTACATGGCTCGCGGAGACGTTCTCCACGCCATCAAGTACTTGCCCCTCAAGCTTAAAGGACCAGCTCGGCACTGGCTGAAAAGCCTCCCCGATAACTCCATTGGAAGTTGGGAGGAGCTCGAGGATGCCTTTCGGGCTAATTTTCAAGGGACCTATGTCCGACCTCCGGATGCGCATTTATTTAAGTCATATAATTCAACAGCCTGGAGAGTCAGCCCGAAAGCTTTGGAACAGGTTTCTCACTAAGAAGAACCAAATTGTCGACTGTCCGGACGCTCAAGCCTTAGCAGCTTTCAAACACAAATATCCAGAGACGAATGGCTCGCCGGAACACCTCGGCCAAGAAAAACCGAGAACAATGGCAGCCCTAACAAGCCTCATGACCCGCTTTTGCGCGGGTGAGGATAGCTGGTTGGCTCGCAGTAGCACCAGCAACCCAAGCACATCCGAAGTCAGGGATGGCAATGGAAAACCACGACGTAATAAACACATGCATCGGAATAAAGAAGACAGCCCAGATAACACAACGGTAAACGCCGGATTCAGAGGCTCTCAGCCAGGTCAGCGGAAAAAGCCTTTCAAAGGCAACACGGATGGACCGTCCAGCCTAAACAAGATTCTAGACAAACTATGTCAGATCCGCGGCACCCTCGATAAACCTGCAAATCATACCCACAGAGAATGTTGGGTCTTCAAGCAGGCCGGCAAGCTAAACGCCGAACACAAGGGGCATGATACACTAAGCGAAGATGAGGATGAGCCTCGCCAGCAAAGCACTGGGGGACAGAAAAAATTCCCACCAGAGGTAAAAAAAGTGAACATGATCCATGTAACGAAGAGGAGAAGCAAACATGCACTCCGAAACACACGAGCACTAGAGCCCGTCACCCCTAAGTTCAACCCCTGGTTGGCATGTCCAATCATTTTTTATCGCAGGGATCACCCGACAAGTATTCGGCACGAAGGATTGGCTGCTTTGGTGTTAGACCCAATAATAAATGGATACAATCTCACACGAGTCCTCATGGACGGCGGCAGTAGTTTAAACCTGATATATCAGGACACAGTCCGCAAAATGGGGATAGACCCAACAAAAATCAGCCATAGTAATACTACCTTCAATGGAGTAATGCCAGGCACAGAGGCCCACTGCACGGGCTCCCTGTTACTAGAAGTTGTATTTGGCTTTCCCGACAACTTCCGAAGCGAAAAGTTAACCTTTGACATTGCTCCATTCCGAAGTGGCTATCAAGCATTACTCGGACGAGCGGCTTTCGCTCGTTTTAATGCAATACCACATTACGCTTCTCTCAAGCTTAAGATGCCCGATCCGCGTGGCATCATTACAGTAAATGGAAACATTAAGCGTTCCTTACGCGCGGAAGAACGCGCGGCTGCTTTAGTAGCCGAACACTAGACGGCCTCACCAACCAGAGCAAATGACCGGTCGTTAAGACCACGGAAACGGTTAGACGAGTCCGGCGTAATTGGATATAATTGAGATGGGTTTGACGGTTATACCCTTATAGACGGTACAAAGGGCTTCCCGCGTGTAAACAACGATAATTCGGCTCAACTTTACTTATCTTGAATTTTAAATGGTTTATTTAGAATAACCAATTTTTTGCACGACAACTTTCAACTAAGTTCCTCTCTTTTACAGATGACAATCGTGCTACACCCGTCCAGGATACGGCACAACGGAGACAGGCGCAGACATGCAGCAGGGACCCGTTCAAAGGTTTCTTTTTAGATTAAGACCCTGCGTAAACCTTTTTTACTGTCTCTTGTTGATTCACATCCTCCGGATTCTCAGTACAACCGAGAAGGATGCTGACGTTATTGGCATGTGGCCACGTCAGAATATTGCACGTACCCGGACACTTGGGGCTCATTATCAAGGGCATTGTTTAGCCCAGTATATATTATAAAGACCGAATACCTTAGGAAGTGTTCGGCGTCGCGAGTTTGGCCTTATATGCATCAGCTCCGAATCATGTCTTTGGTCAAACGTTGGGTTTGCCCGGCTCCTGTGTTTTGCTACCTTACGCCCGCTCTATCGGCTAAGGTGGCACCAGGAGAACTACTGCGATTGTGCCTGGTTCATCCGGACGAGCACCTCGAGAGAAAGCCGAAACCGATCGTCATGATAAAGCGCGAGACTGGTCAACCACTCGATGACCTAGCGGAATCTTCGGGATTCCTCCGCATTAACGAAGGGCCGTTTCTCTGCCAGGCATGTACGCGCCCCGTATTTGGATGAGCACGGAGCCACCAGAGGCTATATAGTAGCCCCACTGTCAAACTCCTATGGCTAAGTGAAAGTGTTAAAGTAATATAGTCCGATTGCCTAGTTCGCTGCGTTATCACCTCCTTAATGGACCAAGACATTGGATCAAGTGTGAAAACGCGTCTTCTGTGAACACCACTGCATTATATGCGTAAATTTAAACCGACATTTATAAACTTTCAGGTTATATACATATATACATAAACGGCCGCACAGGAGGCATCATAACACTTTCAGGCAAAAGTATAAAAACAGCCTTTACAATTCAGTTAAACATTGTTTTTCAATGGGAATACATGTCACTAGAACATAATATTCTTCGAGCACTGAGCTTCTATTGAACGAGCGCCTTCAAGGACTTCCTCAAAGTAGTGCTCGGCAGGCACCCGACCAACGGCTGAACCCTGGGTTGCAATAGCGACGGCCTCCATGTCTGCCCAGTATGTCTTGACACGGGCAAGTGCCATCCGCGCACCCTCTATGCACGCTGACCTCTTCATAGCGTCGATACGCAGCACAACGCCAAGGAACTGCTGCACCAAACCAAAATAACTCTTCGGCCGTGGCCCTCTCGGCCATAGATGATCCACAACAGACCCCATGGCAAGCCCGGAAAACCTATGGAGCTCGGCCCACTCGGTCATGCACTCATTTAACAGCAGCGGACATGCTGGACCGTTGAACTGCGACCAGAATAGCTTTTCAACTTCACGATCTTTTTGATCCTTGAAGTACTCGGCTGCATCAGCCGCCTTTGCTGCCAGATCCGCTATCTGGCGTCCGCAGAACTCCATAGCTGATAAAGAGGGGCATACTTCGGATCTCCGAACTTCGTCCGCAGCAAGAAGGGCTTCCCAGCCGCGATATCTCTAGCTTGGCGCAGCTCCTCCTTCGACGCTCTGATCTTCGAGCGGGCTTCCTTGGCCGCTACCATGGCCTTCTCCAGCTCCGTTGCCTTCGCTAGGTTTTCCTTTTCAAGAAGCTGGTACCGGTCGGCGGCATCTTTCAACTCAACAGCCATCTTGGCCATCTTTTCCTTACTTCGGCAATGGGCAGCCTGTTCGGCCCTCAGCTCTTCGGCCGCCTTCAGAGTGGCCGCATCACCATTCCTGGCTTGCTCTTTGGCTCGGGCTAGTTCCGCCCGAAGGCTCTCCACGGCCACAACTCCATCTGCGGTCATCGCATATTAAAGATACTGGCATTATGCTCCTCTTACTACGTGCTGATCACCAGAGAAATCACATACCTTATGCCTCGTCAAGCCACTTGTTGACAAGCCCGATGTCGGCATCTGCCGCATCAAGTTGCCGCTTCAGCTCGGCAAACTCACCTGTCCGGCCAGCCACCGGACCTTCCGCCACCTGCATATGAAGGCGGAGTGATTATTACCTGGGACTATGATCCTCTGTTTGCCTCCGCTCTCGACGGCAACCAAAGTCTCAGGGGCTACTATCTGCATAGGCCACACCTAACATGTGCGGTACTGCCAAAAATACACACTATTTCACGTACCTCAAAACCTTTCAGCAGACTCATAAAAGCTTCATGCAACCCGCTTTCGGCGGATGACATCCTCTCAATCACCGTACCCATTAGCGTGCGATGCACTTCTGAGATAGTTGTTTGCTCTAGCAGATCCTTCAGTGCATCCGACCGCACACCAGACGGTGCCGGACTCTTTCAGTTGCTCTCTTCAAGAGCCGGATACTGAGGACTTCAGGCGGCCAAGGGATTACCCTCTGGTGTTGTCGGATCAGGAGAAACCCTCCGCGACGACACCTCGGGGTCGCCCGCCTCATGAGGCGGGATGGCAGGGGGAGGCGTCTCGCTCTCCATCATCTCTGGAAGAAGATCCCCGGAAGACGAACTCTGCTGAGAAGGGCTACGATCCAAACTACAAGATAAGTGCTTCGGTTATTTTCCTCAGAAGTAATGCATGCTATTTTCACTATTAAGTACCCTTCTACTTACAGCTCAGTGGAGGGCTGACCCTCTGGCGAAGATTTCTTCCCCCGTTTGGAAACCATTGTCTCCGGGTCTTCAGAGGCGGTCCTCTTCCTTCCTTTGGGAGAGGGAATTTCAGTTTCTTCTCCCCGGTTATCCTCCTTCACGGAGGCGCTAGCCTCTTTCTTCCCCCCTTTATCTTCCCCTGAGGACGCTTGATAAGGCACAAGCTCCAGCATCCTTGCCGGTACCGGATCCGGTGAGACCTCGGGGAGGGGGGCCGGACACGTGATCATATTCGCCTTTGTTACCGAGTCCTGGTCAAATAGCGGCTTTTCAGAATGATGTCATGATAAATAAAAAGACAACATGTTTGGCTATGGGACTACTTACTTGGGTATCCGGGCGATTGCAGCTCAGACCTGCGTCTTCGGTGGTGTCCGGACACATTATTTGTGGTCCGAAGAACGATTGATACATCTCTTCGAGCATCATGCGGAGGAAGTGCTGAATAGCCCGTGGTCCCTCCGGGTTGAACTCCCACATGCGGAGGGGACGATGTTTGCAGGGCAGGACTCGACGAATTAACATGACTTGCATTACTGTGACCAGACTGATATCTCTCTCAAGGAGATCTCGGATGCGGTTCTGCAATGTTGCCACATCCTTTACTGGCCCCCAGTCTAGCTCCTTGTTAATCCATGACGTCAGTCGTGGCGGGGGGCCCGAGCGAAAAGCAGGGGCGTCCACCCACTTGGTACCCCTGGGAGCTGTGATATAAAACCACTCTCGTTGCCATAAGTTGGACACCTCCTGGAAGGAACCCTCTGGCCATGGGGCATTGGCGCTTTTGCTTATTACGGCACCTCCGCACTCTGCGTGCCGCCCCTCGATCATCTTCGGCTCCACCTTGAAGGTCTTGAACCATAGGCCAAAGTGAGGGGTAATGCGGAGGAAAGCTTCACACACGACGATGAACGACGAGATGTGGAGGACGGAATCCGGAGCCAGATCATGGAAATCCAGTCCGTAATAGAACATGAGCCCCCTCAAGAAGGGATCTAGAGCAAGGCCTAGCCCTCGGAGGAAGTGAGATACGAACACAACGCTCTCGCTGGGTTCGGGAGTGGGAATGACCTACCCTCGAGCAGGCAACCTATGCGAGATTTCGCCGGTCAAGAACCTGGCCTCTCTTAGCTTTTTGACGTCTTCCTCCATGACGTAGGAAGGCATCCACCGACCTTGAAGGTTGGATCCGGAAATGGTTGAAGGTCCGAAGCACCTGACCTGAGCTTCGGGTGTTGGAACTCGAAGCGGGGGGGGGGGGGGAGGATTCGATTAAGTTCGAGGAGAAAAAAGGATAGGCCTTGGTCTCGTTATAAAGAGGATGAATACCAAGCGTCCTCCTCGTGACCATTTGGGACTTGCCTTCAATCGAGGAGTCATACCAATGGGCACGGTTGGGTTACCCACGTCCGTGTTGATGAGAATCCCGTAATAAGAGGGACACGATCTCTGCTCTGACACGACCTGCCAGTAAAATCACCTCCTAAAGCGTGCAGGCTGGTTTGGAAAAATGATTCATGTGAGGAACATGCCACGACGTGATGACGTTATGAAGGATTGTCAGCAGATTAGATTCATGGAAATATTATTCTCTCCATGGTGGTATGTGGAACTTGTTTTGCAGAGCCAGACACCATCCTTGTTGTCGGTGTCAAAACCGGCGGATCTCGGGTAGGGGGCCCCGAACTGTGCGTCTAGGCGGATGGTAACAGGAGACAAGGGACACGATGTTTTACCCAGGTTCGGGCCCTCTTGATGGAGGTAAAACCCTACGTCCTGCTAGATTAATATTGATGATGTGTGTTACAAGAGTGGATCTACCACGAGATCAAAGAGGCTAAACCCTAGAAGCTAGCCTATGGTATGATTGTTGTTAGTCCCTACGGACTAAAACCCTCCGGTTTATATAGACACCGGATAGGGTTAGGGTTACACGTAGTCGGTTACAAAGGTAGGAGATCTACATATCCGTATCACTAAGCTTGCCTTCCACGCCAAGGAAAGTCCCATCCGGACAGAGGACGAAGTCTTCAATCTTGTATCTTCATAGTCTTGGAGTCCGGCCGATGATGATAGTTCGGCTATCCGGACACCCCCTAGTCCGGAACTCCCTCAGTAGCCCCTGAACCAGGCTTCAATGACGATGAGTCCGGCGCTTATATTGTCTTTGGTATTGCAAGGCGGGTTCTTCTTCCGAATAATTTATAGAAGATTGTGAACACCAGGATAGTGTCCGGCTCTGCAAAAATAAATTCCACATACCACCGTAGCGAGAATAATATTACACAAGATCAATATTCTGATGTATGTTGTTGAGTGACGTCGCGCCAATACCAAGCCTTTATTCAAATTGTTTTCTTTGTTCCACCTCGGTAGCGTTTAGCGA
This sequence comes from Aegilops bicornis, assembly GCA_021605145.1. Taxonomy (NCBI): domain Eukaryota; kingdom Viridiplantae; phylum Streptophyta; class Magnoliopsida; order Poales; family Poaceae; genus Aegilops; species Aegilops bicornis. The sequence continues at coordinate 561,909,969 of CM038671.1, forward strand.
AGCGGTTTCCTTGGCACGTCTTGTCGAGGCAGAGATCGTGTTCCCCTTATTCCGGGATTCTCATCAATACGGACGTGGGTAACCCAACCGTGCCCGTTGGCCTGCCTTCTCTATCAAAGGCGAGTCCTAATCGACCACGGGGGGGGGGGGGGGCGCTTGGTATTCAACCTCTTTATAACGAGACCAAGGCCCACACCACTTTAAACCCACAATCGAGTTCGCCCGGCGCTTCGAATTCCAAAACCCCAAAGCTTCAGATTCAGCGCTTGGACTTTCGACGATGTCCGGCTCCGACCAGCATGGCCGATGGGTGTCTTCCTCCGTTACAGAAGAAGACGTGCTAAAGCTACGAGACGCTAGGTATCTAACCAGCGAGATCTTGCATAGGCTGCCTGCTCCAGGGCAGGTCATTCCCACTCCTGAGCCCGGCGAGAACGTGGTGTTCGTGTCTCACTTCCGTCGGGGTTTAGGCTTCCCGATGGACCCCTTTGTGCGGGGGCTCATGTTTTATTATGGGCTTGATTTCCATGACTTGAATCCGGAGTCCATCCTCCATATCTCGTCATTCATTGTTGTATGTGAGGCCTTCCTCCATATTATCCCACACTTTGGATTGTGGCTCAAGACCTTCAAGGTGGAGCCAAAGGCGATCAAGGGGCAGCAAACAGAGTGCGGAGGGGCGGTCATAAGCAAATGCGCTGGTGCTCCGTGGCCCGAGGGCTCTTTTCAAGAGGAGCTTGGTTTATGGCAACAGGAGTGGTTCTATATCACCGCTCCCAGGGGCACCAAATGGGCGGCGCTCCCTGCCTTCGCCAGTCCACCACGGCCGGGCGTCATGGGTCAACAAGGGGCTCGGCTGGGGTCGCCCAAGGGCGTTCCTCGCTGCAGGCCGTGTCGAGATCTCCGGAAAGAGGATCAATCTGGTTGCAGTGGCGCAGTTATTGTGATCCGCGTCTTCAGCCCTGCAAGCGCCGCCCCTCCGCCTGTGGGAATTCAATCCGGAGGGACCACGAGCTCTCCAAAATTTTATGGGCACGACGCCTGTGGAGATGTATAAACTGTTCTTCGGATCACGAGAGAAGTGTCCGGACTTGACCGAGGACGCAGGACTAAGCTGCAACCGCCCAGATGCTCAAGTAAGTAGTCCTGTAACCGGACAAGTTGTTCATTCATTTATTATACATATATGCCCTTTAAAGGAGCTGTTTGTTGAACAGGAGTGGATAGCCAAGGCAAAGTTGATAAGGTGTCCGGCTCCCCTCCAGAGACCATGCTGGATCCCATGTTGACCAATATGTTGAAGGTCGCGCCTTTGAAGAAGGCGAAGGGAGGAGCGGGGAGCAACTACCTTTGCAAAGGAGGGCTATCAAGGAAGGAGGGATTAAGAGTCCCACCTTCCGAGGAGAGAAGAGGATCGCCTGTAAGATCCGGAGGTCAAGGCCTCAAAGAAAGGAAGGAATCTTGGCAGAGAGTCCAGCGCGGGAAGTAACCCAGCCGCATTATTTCCCCAAGGATCAGCCCTCCAATGAGCCGTAAGTAGAAAGAAGGGGTCTTGTAAATAAGGAGCATCCCAGATTTATTTATGAAGATAACCGGAATTGTACCTTGTAGTTCGGACCTCAAATTTCTTCTCAGCAGAGCTCGTCTTCGGGGAATCTTCTTCCGGAGATGATGGAGAGCGAAACGCCTCCACCTGTCGCACCCTCATGTGAAGCGGACAACCTAGAGGTGTCGTCGCGGAGGGTTCCCCCAAGTCCAGCGGGGGCGGAAGGTCCGGCGCCAGGTGGTGTGCGGTCAGAGGATCTTAAGGATCTGCTAGGGCGAGCGGCTATCTCAGAAGATCATCGTGCTCTAATGGATACGGTGATTGAAAGAATTGCATCCGCGGAGAGCGGATTGCGTGAAGCCGTCAGAAGCTTACTGACGGGGTTTGAGGTACGCAAAAAATGATGTACCTTCCGGCGCTTATGCATATAAAATGCGCCCAGATAGATAGTAGTCCACGAGACTCGGTATGTTGTCAAAATTGACAACGTGCCGAGGATCAAATCTCGATTTTAACACATCGCCGCTTCTAAACAGGTGGCGGAGCGTCCGGAGGCCACCGATCGATGAATATGCCGAATCAAGCGGCAACTTGACGAGGCGTATGCGGACATCGCTACCGTCAATAAACGGTTTGACGAGTCACAAGGTATGCGACTTCTATGCGGACACCTGTTAAGGGAGCTTGACGCCCATGTCTTCTTGTTTGTATGCTTTAATGCGAGATGGTGCCGCTGCCGTTGAGGAGCTGCGGGCAGAACTTGCCCGGCGAGAGAGCAAGCCAGAGTAGTAATGTCGGCTGCTTTAAAGGCGGCCAAGAGCTAGAAGCTGAACGGGCTGCTCATCGCCGAAGCAAAGAGGAGATGGCCGAGATGGCCAAAAGGTTAAGGAATGCTACCGATCGCTGCGAGGTTCTTGAAAAAGAGCATCAAGCGGAACAGAGGGCCTAAAGAAGGCCGCCCGAAACTAAGAATGCCCAATCGGCTTTGAGAGCTGCCAAGGAGGAGTTGAGTCGTGCCGGGGCAATTGAGGCTGGAAAACCGTTACTTCTGCTGAGGAAATATACAGATCAAAAGTATGCTCCGAAGGATAAATTATGTAGTTCAGAGGATGCATATATGAACTTGGCGGCGAAAGCGCCAGGACGCTGTTGAGCACTTCCGGGGCGGAAGGGGCACAAAGGAAGAGCTATATTGGTCGCAATTCCATAGTCCGGGCGTCCTCTGCCGACCGATCGGATGGCCGGGTGGGCGAGCTGAGTCGATTGTCCGGATTGGCCATGAAGCATGTCTTGACTCACTTGTGGCGGACGGACCCAACCAAGAGCTATTTTGGTGTAGTGCAGCAGTTTCTTGGCAGTGTGCAGCGTGTCGGCGCAATGAAGCGATCGGCGTGTATTGAGGAGCGCGGATGGCTCTTGCCGTGTCAAGACATACTTGGGCGAAGATGAAGGCCACCGACGTTGCATCCCAAGACTCGAACGAAGCGAGTACCTGCCGAGCACTACTTTGAAGAAGTCCTGCCGGGCGCTCGTTTAATAGAGACACAATGCTCGAAGGATATTATGTTAGAATGACATGTATGATTTGTGAAAACAATGTTTCAATGTAATATGAGTGCTTTTTATACTTGTGCGTTCAAGTAGTAAACTACTCCCTGTGCGGCCGTTTATGTATATGTGTATATAACCTGAAAGATGGCAGTCCTTGGCTTCAATTTACGCACATAGTGCAGGTGTTTGCAAAAGAAGCGCTTTTTCACTCTTAATCCAACGTCTTGGTCCTGTTAAGGAGGTGACAGTAAGCAAACCGAACAACCGGACTATAATGCTTTATCACTTTCACTTAGCCATAGGAGTTCGAGGGTGGGGCTACTATATAGCCCACAGCACCGCACTCTCCCGAATTCGAGTGCGTATGTGCTGACCGAAAACCGGTCCTTCGTTAATGCGGAGGAATTCTAAACATTCCTGTGAGTCATCGAGTGGTTGACGGTCTCTCGCTATATCATGATCAGTTTTGGCTTTCTCTCGAGGTGCTCGCCCGCGGCGAACGGGCACAATCGTAGTAGTTCTCCACAGTGCCGCGTTAGCCGTGAAAGCGGAACGTAAGGCAGCAAAACACGTGAGCCGCAACCCAACATTTGACCAAAGACATGATTCGAGCTGATGCATATAAGGCCTAACTTCGAGACGCGAATACTCCCTAAGGTATTCGGTCTTTATGAAAATGGGCGGAATAATGCCCTAAGCCCCGTGTCTGATGCAGCATAAAAATTTCTCGGTGCGGCCAATGCCAAAGCACCAGCCTCCTCCTCGGTTATATTAAGGAACCGAGGGATGTGTATCAACAAGAGACAGTGAAAGAAGGTTTACGCAGGTCTTAATCTGAAAAGAATCCTTGCAACGGGTCCCTCATTGCACGTCTGCGCTTTGTGTCTCCGTTGTCTGCGTATCACGGACGGGTGTAGCACATTGTTCATCTGTAAAAGAGAGGAACTTAGTTTAAAAGAAAAAGGATCGTGCGAAAGATGTACTTAATATTTAAATAAACAAAGTACGGTTCGAATAAGTGAATAAAAATTGAGCTTTATTGTCTCTTGTTATACATGCATGCAGCCCCTTGTATGGGGGTATGCCACTAGTGGGCGCCGGACTCGTCTAGCCGTATCCGGGGTTTGAATGACCTATTGCGTGTTCTTTGCCTAGTGGAGCGGATAGCTGTGGAGCTGTCGATGCAGTCTCCCCTTCTTCCGCACTCGAGTAACACTTAATACTTCCTTTCAACAAGATGATGCCGCGTGGACCGGGCATTTTAAGTGTTAGAGATGCATAATGCGGTATTGCGTTAAAGCGGGCGAAAGCTTCGCGTCCCAATAGTGCTTGATGGCTACTTTTAAACAGGGCGACATGGAAGAGTAACCTTACGCGACGGAAGTTGTCGGATGAACCAAACACAACTTCTATCAGTATGGAGCCCGTGCAAAGGGCGTATGGGCCTGGCAGTACTCCTTTAAAGGAGGTGTTGCTATGGCGAATTTTGGTTGGGTTTATCCCCATCCTGCGGATTGTGTCCTCGATATATCGTGTTTATGTCCTTGCCGCCACGTCCATGAGGACATGTGTAAATTGGAATCCGTCGATTATAGGATTCAATATCAAGGCAGTCCATCCTGCGTTAGGATATTATCGGAATAGTCCTCGATGGTCGAAGGTGATTGGTTTTGACAACCGGTGTGCGGCGCGCCTTTTAGGGCGCCGCTTTGTTTTTCCCTTTGATCACGTGAAGTGAGTTTACTATTTTAACCTCCGTGGGAAAGTTTTTCGCTTTTCGAGTGCTGCTTTTGGGTTTTCGTCACTGCGCATTTGGTGTGTCGAGCCCCTTGTGTTCAGCGTTAAGTCGGTCGGACTGCTTGAAGACCCAGCAATCTCTGTGGGTATGGTTTGCGAGCTTCCGGAGGTACCATGTATTTGACACAGTCTATCCAAAATCTTGTTTAGGTTGGATAGCTCGTCAATCCGTTATCCTTTAGGGCGTGTTTTGTTGTTTGGCCGAGAGTTTTTGAATCCGGCGTTGACCACCGTACTATTTGGGCCATTTTCCTTATTCCGGCGCTGATCTTTTCTGCGTCGTGATTTCCCATTTCGATCCCTGATTTCGGATGTACTCGGGTCGCTGGTGGTGCATCTAGCCAGCCAGCTGTCTTCTCCCGCGCAAAAGCGGGTCATGAGGCTTGTTAATGCGGCCATTGTTCTTGGCTTTTCTTGGCCGGGGTGTCTGGCGAGCCATTCGTCTCGGACGTTGTGTTTGAAAGCTGCTAAAGCTTCGGCGTCCGGACAATCGACTATTTGGTTCTTTTTAGTAAGGAACCTGTTCTGCACTTCCGGATGACTCTCCTGCTATTGAGTTATGTGACTTAGAACGCTCAGATCCGGAGGGCGGACATAAGTCCCCGAAAATTTGCCCGAAATGCATCCTCGAGCTCTCCCGACTTCCAATGGTATTTTTCGGCGAGGCTTTTAAGCCAATGCCGAGCTGGGCCTTTGAGTTTAAGGGGTAAGTATTTTATGGCGTGGAGATCGTCTCCTCTAGCCATGTGTATGTGGAGGATGTAGTCCTCGATCCGCACTCTGTGGTCCTGTTGTTCCGTCAGATGCCTCTATGTTTACGGGTTTGAATCCCATGAAATTCATGATCCAGCACCTCATCGGTGAAACATAGGGGTGTGCGGCGCCCTATATTTGGGTGTGCCATGATCTTCGGAATTTTGGCGTATTGCATTGCTTTGTGAGCACCTTTCTTGGCCCATAGATGGACCTAATTGGGCCATTCTCTTGATGTGAATCCTTATGCGGATCGCATATTGGCTTGTGTCTTGGCGCCATTCGCCGCTCTCTTTTGCCATGAGGTCGTCCATCCGACCGGTGGCCTTCTTGCTTTTTAATTGTGGGGGCTCTAAGGCCTCCTCGTCAATTCGGGCAGTAGCTTTCTTTTCGGGTAGCTCTTTGTTCGGGCGATCGTCAGTAAAGATTTGTTCGGTGCTGAATACTTTGCTCCATCTAACTCCTGAGTGCATCTTCCGCTGTTTTGAGCTTCCGCTTCGCTTTTTCAGGCTACACGCAGCTTGGGCGAAGCCTTTTACGGAGGTCATTTTGCTCCGGTGGTTTGTCCGGTGTGAGATCGTCCGGACTGTTGTCTTTGCCGGGGACAGATTGTTTATCCAAGTTGTCTTGTTCGGACGACTGCTCGATAGCTTGTTCGTTGTCCATCGGTTCGCCCTGCTCTATGGCTGGGTCTTTGTTGAGGCGGGACTTTGTTCGGCGTTTACGTTGCCGTTTTGACTGCTTTTCGAGGGATTTATCCTTTGTAGCGTCACGTTGCTCCTCGTCTTCATTTGCCTTAGGTGTATCCACCATGTATACATCATGGGGTGAGGTTGTCCAGCATCCTATAGGTGCTGGTTCATTGTTGTCTCCTACATCGTCGTCCATACCGTCGATGTCTCCGGAGTCGAAATCGAGCACGTCGTGTAGGCTATGGACAGTGGCTACGAAGTGGGTGGTGGGTGGGCGTTGAATTTCTTCATCGTCTGTATCCCAACCTTCCTAGCCGTAGTCCGGCCAGGGCTCTCCGGATAAAGAGAGAGACTTTAGTGAATTCAGGATGTCGCCAAAAGGCGAGTGCTAAAAGATGTCCGCGGCCGTGAACTCCATAACGGGCGCCCAATCGGATTCGATCGGCAAGGGCGTGGATGGTTCGGAGTCCGGAGAAGAGTCCGCACCGGAGTCGAGGTCTTCGCAGCGACATGGATGGAGTTCGCTCGATCGCCGTAGAGATTAAAGCCCCGAGGCGGTGTCCAACCACTCGTCCCGGTCGGGGAGTCCGGCTCGGATTAAGGGTTGGAGCGGATTCAGTGCGGCCTCGAGCCTTTGTTAATCGCAGAGCTAGATCATGCCCATCGAGACAAGTCTTGGCGGCGCTTGGCTGTGGCTCGAATCCGTCGAAGATCAAGTCTCCACGAATATCGGCCGTATAGTTTAAATCTTCCCAATCTGACTGACGGTCGAGGCGTAGCTTTCGATCTGCTCTAGATGGCTGCTTAATTGGCCCGCAGGCAAAGCCGCCGGACACGAAGATCTGCACGAGAGAGAAGTCTCACCTGGACCGCGTCGTTGTTGATGATCGAAGGAGCCATCGGGCCTATCGGCGGCGACGGAAGGAACACTCAATGAAAGCACCAATGTCGGTGTCAAAACCGGCGGATCTCGGGTAGGGGGTCCTGAACTATGCGTCTAGGCGGATGGTAACAGGAGACAAGGGACACGATGTTTTACCCAGGTTCGGGCCCTCTTGATGGAGGTAAAACCCTATGTCCTGCTAGATTAATATTGATGATGTGTGTTACAAGAGTGGATCTACCACGAGATCAAAGAGGCTAAACCCTAGAAGCTAGCCTATGGTATGATTGTTGTTCGTCCTCTGGGACTAAAACCCTCCGGTTTATATAGACACCGGATAGGGTTAGGGTTACACAAAGTCGGTTACAAAGGTAGGAGATCTACATATCCGTATCGCCAAGCTTGCCTTCCATGCCAAGGAAAGTCCCATCCGGACACGGGACGAAGTCTTCAATCTTGTATCTTCATAGTCTTGGAGTCCGGCCGATGATGATAGTTCGGCTATCCGGACACCCCCTAGTCCGGAACTCCCTCACTTGTGTTCAAAATCTTCTATGGAGTATTCGAAGGAGGAACCCGCCTTGCAATGCCGAAGACAATCTACGCGCCGGACTCATCGTCATTGAAGCCTGGTTCAGGGGCTACTGAGGGAGTCCTGGATTAGGGGGTATCCGGACAGCCGGACTATATCCTTTGGCCGGACTATTGGACTATGAAGATACAAGATACCTGGATAGTTGTGCTGGTTCTGTTTTCAGGGAAAGAACACCGTATGAAGCTGAAATTCTATTGAATAATATGTTGACAAATGAAAATAATTGGGCACTTCCTGAGCCAGCTCCTGAGCCAATAACTGAGCCTATTCCTAAACCAACTCCAAAGAAGAGAGGTGTTCTATTTCCCAGTCCTGAAGATCTGCAAGAGGCAAAGAAATCTATGAAAGAAAAAGGTATTAAAGCCGAAGATGTTAAGAATTTACCTCCTATTGAAGAAATACATGGTCTTAATTTACCATCTTTGAAGAAACATATGATCTTAATCCATTACCTATTGAAGAAACGCATGGTCTTGATAACCCGACACAGGTAGTAAAGGTAAATTCTCTCTATAGATTTGATGAAGGTGATATTCCTCACTATAAGTCTGCTGGGCAATGCTTGGAAGAGTTTGATAATTTTATTGTCAAACAAGAAAATTTCAATGCTTATTTTGGTAGACAATTAAAACAAAATACTTATATGATCAAACACTTGGGTGATTATATGGCTGATGTTAGATGTGAACTTAAACTTGTTAGTAAACATGCTTCTATGGTTACCACTCAAGTAGAACAAGTACTTAAGGCTCAAAATGATTTGCTCAATGAAATGAATAGTAAGAAAAATGATTATGCTGTTAGAGTGGCTACTAGAACTGGTAGAATGACTCAGAACCTTTGTATCCTCGAAGACCACCCTAAGAGAATTGAGAAAGATTCTCGAGAGAAATAATCTTGATGTGCCTAGTTCTTCTAAAAGGAAGAAAAAGAAAAATGATAGGACTTTGCAAACTTCTAGTGAACCTATTGTTGAACCATCTGAGAATCCAAATGATATATCTATTTACGATGCTTTGAAACACAATCTGCAATGAACATGAACCTAGTGAAAATGTTAATGATGATGTTCATAATGATGCTCAACTTAGTAATGATAATGACGTAGAAATTGAACCTGTTGTTGATCTTGATAACCCACAATCAAAGAACCAACGTTATGACAAGAGAGACTTTGTTGCTAGGAAACATGGTAAAGAAAGGGAACCATAGAAACCCATGCCTTTTCCTCCCAAACCATCCAAGAAAAAGGATGATGAGGATTTTCAGCGCTTTGCTGAAATGATTAGACCTATCTTTTTGCGGATGCGATTAACTGATATGCTCAAAACAAATCCTTATGCTAAGTATATGAAGGATATCATTACCAATAAGAGAAAGATACCGGAAGCTGAAATTTCCACCATGCTTGCTAATTATACTTTTAAGGGTGGAATACCAAAGAAACTTGGAGATCCAGGAGTACCCACTATACCATGCTCCATTAAAAGAAACTATGTTAAAACCGCTTTATGTGATCTTGGAGCCGGTGTTAGTGTTATGCCTCTCTCTTTATATCATAGACTTGATTTGAATAAGTTGACACCTACTGAAATATCTTTGCAAATTGCTGATAAATCAACGCTATACCTGTCGATATTTGTGAGGATGTGCCTGTTGTGGTTGCGAATGTTACTATTTTAACAGACTTTGTTATTCTTGATATTCCCGAGGACGATAGTATGTCTATTATTCTTGGAAGACCTTTTCTGAATACTGCAGGGGCCATTATTGATTGCAACAAAGGCAATATCACTTTTCATGTTAATGGTAATGAGCACACGGTACACTTTCCGAGGAAACAACCTCAAGTTCATAGTATCAATTCTATTGGAAAAATTCCATCGATTATATTTGGAGGTTTTGAATTTCCTCTTCCAGTTGTCAAGAAGAAATATTATATTCTTATTATTGGGGATGTGCATATCCCCGTTGAGGTAACATAGTGTTATTCGAAATTTCTCCGGTTCCATGTTATTCGGAATGAGTTTGTTAACAAGACTTGATCAACCTTGTTAGTAGATTCCTTTTGATGATCATGAGACGGATGAAACTAGAAGGCACAAACTTCTGTACCCTCTTTATACTTTCTGTTATTTAATTGAAATAAAGTAAAAATAGTATTTTTCTGTCTGTTTCCTGATTTATCTGTGCAATATAAAAATACCCCAAAAATAGAAGTCCTCCAAATGCCATGCCAATTTATTATGATTTTTTCGGGAATATTTGAGGATTTATGGTGCAAAAATTACCACGGGGGGAGCTGCCACCTGGCCACGAGGGTGGAGGGCGTGCCCTACACCCCTAGGTGTGCCCCCTGCCTCGTGGGCCCACGGTGGCCCTCCTTCACTTATTCCTGCACCCATCCTCTTCTTCTTCCTCCCACAAACACGAATAACCAGCTCAAGCACGAGTTCTAGCTCACTTTGCTGCGATTTTCGATCTCCTTGCCCAAAGCACCTCCCACAAAACTGCTTGGGGAGGTTGTTCCTTGGTATGTGAGTCCTCCATTGGTCCAATTAGTTTTTGTTCTAGTGCTTTATTGTTTGCAAATTTGTGCTGCATAGGTGACCATGTTCTTGAGCTTGCATGTCAAATTTATATGGTTCCAAGTAGTTCTAATGCATGATATGTCCTCTAGGCACTTGTAGGAGTAGTTGCTATCAATTTTGTTGAAGTTGGTTCACTTTTGTTTGAAGTTACTAAAAATTTCAGAATATTTCAGAAAATGACGAAGAGACTTTTGAGGGGCTCATCGAGTCGAAGTTCGAAGGAAAAGCAAAATGAAGAAGCACAGAGGCCCAAATATAATTTTCCTCGTACCGCGGAGGTCCGGCCGTGTGAATGGCCTTCCGATGACTTCTTGAGACAAGCCGGAATTTATGAGGATTTTTATTCATTGGTTGAGAATGCTGGCCTCACCAACTTCGTCCGCGACCAACGTCATCAGTATCTCTTACTCACTAATACTTTTGTGCAAAACTTCTACTATTTTCCTAAGGAATCACCTCCTTCAAAGAGAGTTTCATTTATATGACGTTGTTAAGAAGTTGCCATTAGCTGAATTTTGCAAGGTTTGCAAAATACCCTCCGAGGGTACTCTTAGAAGAACCACATCGTAAGGATGTGGAAGAATTTATTAACACCATCACTGTGGGGGAAACCAGGAAGGTTTCCGATGCAAGAATCACTAGCATACATTTTCCTGTTTTACGCTACTTTGCCTTATTTGCTAGTCGTTGCTTGATTGGTCGCGGAAACTGTGGAAACCTTAGTGTTCCTGATATTATTATTCTGTTCCATGGTTTATACCTCGATAATTCTGTTAGTATGGGCGGAATTATTGCTAAACGGTTAAGTTTGAACCGTACTAAAGGCCCCATCTTTGGAGGTATTTATGCTTCACGCCTAGCTGCACATTTCAACATACCCATTAGGCTTTATGAGAAAGAAGAAAAATTGTTGCCTAGTGCTTATTTAGATTATAAGAGTATGCTAGCGCATGACTTTATTGTTAAGGGCAAGGAACGGGAGCTTAAATATAAATTGTACTTTGATAAACATCACCCTGAGACTATTACTTTGCCTGCACCTTCTTTGTTTGACTTGTCTGAAGGTCTTTATCTCGTTCCATGGGCGGCCGTTCAAGCCTATCGGAATCCTGCACCAACCCCGGAGCCGGAACCACAATACGAGCCTCCATGCCAGTCTGTTTATTCTTGGGATCCGGAGGTGGCTGCCAGCCAGTGGCAGTCAGAGTCCTCTTCATCACAAGACGACCCGGCTACACCTACGGGTATCCGCCAGGCCATCCCTGGCAATGAACCAACTTAGGCCAAAAGCCTAAGCTTGGGGGAGTACGTATTTCCCATTGACATTACATTTATGTTCACACACACTCATTACTAAATGTCGGTGGTCATACTCTTTCACTGTAATATACATGCTAGTTTATTTTCTTTTTCTTGCTTTCTTCTTGTGTGTTTGTTAAACTTTAAGAAAATAACAACAAAAATTAGTGTAGCTTCTAGTTAGTTTACTTTTCCTTCTGTAGTAGTAATAATTAAAACGAAAACCCAAAAATATTTCCCGTTCTTCTTTTGCTTGTTGGGAGCTTTCCCATGTAAATAGTTTTTATTTCCTTTTTTTCTTTGGGGGTCGATAGGAGAAGACAGTGATTAAATTTTTGAAGTGGCTCTTATATGCATTATTGTTGATTTAACCAAGAGCCCATATTGCCTTGTCTTCTCCTGCTTATTGAATGCTCGCAGATTCCAGCTTAGTCGAATGCACTTGCACTCTTATTATTATCCACATCGTTCGGTCGTGCAAGTGAAAGGCAATAATGATGATATATGATGAATTTATTGGGATAAGCGAAGCTGGTATGAACTCGACCTCTCTTATTTTTGTAAATATGATGAGTTCATCGTTCTTGATTCAAATTTTATTATGAATAAACATGTTTGCAATGACAATTAGAGATCATAGTTGCTTATGCCATGCTTGATTAGCTATGAGTTATAATGGTTTACCTTATGCGTACAACATGCTATTAAAATGGTTGTGATGTGGTATGATGGGGTGGTATCCTCCTTTGAATGATTTAAGTGACTTGACTTGGCACATGTTCACACATGTAGTTGAAACAAATCAACATAGCCTTCACGATATTTATGTTCATGGTGGATTATATCCTACTCATGCTTGCATCCAATGTTTATTAATTTTAGTGAATGTTCATGACTTTTGTCGCTCTCTAGTTGGTCGCTTCCCAGTCTTTTGCTAGACCTCACTTGTACTAAGCGGGAATACTGCTTGTGCATCCAATCCCTTAAACCCCAAAGTTATTCCAGATGAGTCCACTATACCTTCCTATATGCGGTATCTACCGCTGCCCGAGTAAATTTGTATGTGCCAAACTCTAAACCTTCAAATAAACATTCTGTTTTGTATGCTCGAATAGCTCATGTATCAACTAGGGCTGCCCTTATCTTCCATGTTAGGCGGGTTATTCTCAAGAGGAGTGGACTCCGCTCCTCATTCACGAGAAAATGGTTGGTCACCAGGATGCCCAGTCCCATGCTTTGTGCAAACTAAATCAAAATTAATTGCAAACAAAACTCCCCACAGAATTTGTTGCCGATTGGAGACACTCGTTGTTTCGAGCAAGTCATGGATTGATGCTTGTTGGTGGAGGGGGAGTATAAACTTTACCATTCTGTTTGGGAACCGCCTATAATGCGTGTAGCATGGAAGATATCGCCATCTCTTAGTTGTTGTGTTGACAATGAAAGTATGCCGCTCAAAATATTATTTATCTCTATTTCAAAACCGAGCTCTAGCACCTCTACAAATCCCTGCTTCCCTCTGCGAAGGGCCTATCTATTTACTTTCATGTTGAGTCATCACCCTCTTATTAAAAAGCACTAGCTGGAGAGCACAGCTGTTATTTGCATCAATTACTGTTAATCTATATTGGGTATGACTATGACTGGATCTCTTTTACCATGAATTACAATGTCTAGTCAGTCCTTGATCTTTAAAGGTGCTCTGCATTTATGTTTTATGGTCTCGTAAAGGGCTAGCGAGATACCATCTTGTTATATCATATTATGATTGTTTTGAGAAAGTGTTGTCATCCGAGATTTATTATTATGGCTCGCTAGTTGATTATGACATTGATATGAGTAAACATGAGACCTGAGAATTATTGCAAATGTGGTTAGTTATAATCTTTCTTTGAAAACACGGATGTCGGGCTTTACATATTTACAACAACAAGAGCAAACAGAGTTTGTAAAAAATTTTATTTTTCTCTTTCAGTTTATCAACTGAATTGTTTGAGGACAAGCAAAGGTTTAAGCTTGGGGGAGTTGATACGTCTCCGTCGTATCCACTTTTCCAAACACCCTTGTTTTGGACTCTAACTTGTATGATTTGAATGGAACTAACCCGGACTGATGCTGTTTTCAGCAGAATTGCCATGATGTTGTTTTATGTGCAGAAAACAAAAGTTCTCCGAACAACCTGAAACTCCACGGAACATCTAGTCAATAATAATAATGAAATCCTTGACAAAGATGAAGACCAGGGGACCCACACCCTATCCACGAGGGTGCCCCCCCCCCCTAGGGCGCGCCCCCTACCTCGTGGGCCCCTTGGAGCTCCTCCGACGCCAACTCCAACTCTATATATTTGCTTTCGGAGAGAAAAAATCAAGGAGAAGAAATCATCGCGTTTTACGATACGGAGCCGCCGCCAAGCCCTAAAACCTCCCGGGAGGGCTAATCTGGAGTCCGTTCGGGGCTCCGGAGAGGGGGATTCGTTGCTGTTGTCATCATCAACCATCCTCCATCACCAATTTCATGATGCTCACTGCCGTGCGTGAGTAATTCCATCATAGGCTTGCTGGACGGTGATGGGTTGGATGAGATCTATCATGTAAGGGTTTGATCCCTAGTATCCACTATGTTCTGATATTGATGTTGCTATGACTTTGCTATGCTTAATGCTTGTCATTAGGGCCCGAGTGCCATGAATTCAGATCTGAACCTATTATGTTTTCATGAATATATGTGTGTTCTTGATCCTATCTTGCAAGTCTATAGTCACCTACTATGTGTTATGATCCGACAACCCCGATGTGACAATAATCGGGATACTTCTCGGTGATGACAATAGTTTGAGGAGTTCATGTATTCACTATGTGCTAATGCTTTGTTCCGGTTCTCTATTAAAAGGAGGCCTTAATATCCCTTAGTTTCCATTAGGACCCCGCTGCCACGGGAGGGTAGGACAAAAGATGTCATGCAAGTTCTTTTCCATAAGCACGTATGACTATATTCGGAATACAAGGCTACATTACATTGATGAATTGGAGCTAGTTCTATGTCATCCTATGTTATGACTGTTACATGATGAACCGCATTTGGCATAATTATCCATCACCGATCCAATGCCTACGAGCTTTCCATATACTGGTTTATGCTTATTTACTTTCCGTTATTCTTTGTTACAATCATTACAAAACACCAAAAATATTACTTTTGCTTTCATTACTCTTTTGTTACCGTTACCACTACTATCATACTACTTTGCTACTAAATACTTTGCTACAGATATTAAGTTATCCAGGTGTGGCTGAATTGACAGTTTAGTTGCTAATACTTGAGAATATTCTTTGGCTCCCCTTGTGTCGAATCAATAAATTTGGGTTGAATACTCTACCCTCGAAAGCTGTTGCGATCCCCTACACTTGTGGGTTATCAGGTATTACCTCCATCAAGAGTGCCCGAACCTGGGTAAACATTGTGTCCCCCGCCTCCTGTTACCATCCGCCTTAGACGCACAGTTCGGGACCCCCTACCCGAGATCCGCCGGTTTTGACACTGACAGTTAGTGTTATGCCTCTCTCTTTATATCGTAGACTTGATTTGAATAAGTTGACACCTACTGAAATATCTTTGCAAATGGCTGATAAATCAACTGCTATACCTGTCGGTATTTGTGAGGATGTGCCTGTTGTGGTTGCAAACGTTACTATTTTAACGGACTTTGTCATTCTTGATATTCCCGAGGATGATAGTATGTCTATTATTCTTGGAAGACCCTTTTTGAATACTGCAGGGGCTGTTATTGATTTCAACAAAGGCAATGTCACTTTTCATGTTAATGGTAATGAGCATGCGGTACACTTTCCAAGGAAACAACCTCAAGTCCACAGTATCAATTCTATTGGAAAAATTCCATCGATTATTTTTCGAGGTTTTGAATTTCCTCTTCATACTGTCAAGAAGAAATATGATATTCTTATTATTGGGGATGTGCATATCCCCGTTGAGGTAACATAGTGTTATTTGAAATTTCCCCGGTTCCATGTTATTCGGAATGAGTTTGATAACAAGACTTGATCAACCTTGTTAGTGGATTCCTTTTGATGAGCATGAGATGGATGAAACTAGAAGGCACAACCTTCTGTACCCTCTTTCTACTTTCTGTTAGTTAGTTGAAATAAACTAAAAAATAGTATTTTTTTGTCTGTTTTCTGATTTATCCGTGCAATATAAAAATACCCTGAAAATAGAAGTTCTCCAAATGCCCTGAAAATGGAATATGATTTTTTCTAGAATATTTGAGAATATCTTGCACTGAGAACATAGCTGTAGCGACCCGACCTGAATGGATCAAGTCTCTGTGCTTTCGTGTCATCCCTGGATCGGTATGCTGACACACACAGTACTCGAAGGATTTATAACAGGTAAATCACATGTATAAAGTAACGTAAATACTATTACCTCAATCCAAATATAGCGGAAGCAACAAGGTTGTGGATTCCCATCAACACCAACGGCAAAGTTGAGTATAGGAAATCGTAACCCTAACGTATCACTTACTGCGTCAGTTCTAAAAGTCTCGCAACATGAAAAGTTGCAGCCCAAAACGGGTCAAGACATGGAATATGCTTTGGCAATGTAACACATAGAGAGTAATGAAAGAATAAGCTATACTACATGCATATATGGCTGGTGGAAAGCTCTATGGTTACAGCTTTTTTGCGAAAAGCCAATTTTTTCCTACTTCAAAGGAATAAATTTATTTAACTATCATGGTGGTTGTGAAACATTGAGAATGGTTGATGACATCCTCAATCCCAATTAAAAGTACTCATTAAAACCCAACAATATTAATTAGAGTAACATGATGAGATCAACAGGATATCCGGTACTAGATACTCAAAATTGTCCATAACCGGGACACGGCTAATCATGATTAGTTTATACACTCTGCAGAGGTTTATGACTTTTCCCCACAAGACTCGATCGCCTCCGTTTGGTTTCTCGCACTACATGGTGTTTGAGAAAGCGGATGACCGAGACATAGTCTTTCGTAAGCGCTAGCACCTTACATGTGGGTAGACCGTACCAACCTACATCCCCTACATCGCCTAGCCTACCCGTAAGAGTTCGCACAACTTAGTCAACTACGCCAGAGCCCATAATTGGCTTGTGGCTGCACACGGAAGTTTCCAGTTTGAATAATCTTATGATCCCTTAGAGCACAGGTGGCGGTCCGAAGAAATACAGCAAGTCCTGATAGAAACCAGTGCCTCAATCCACCCGGATGTGTGTTTAGGTTGCCACCTTAGATAAACCATTAATTATCAATCTCACATCTGTCATGGATATTCACTCACCCAATCCACGTCTACTAGCATAGCATGGCGTAATAAGCAAACGTAGAAGTAACTCCCAAGGGTTTGATAAGTAAAACAGGTAATAGGTACTACCTCAATCTACTTCCCATCCCACAATTTAATTAGATCCTATACATGCAAGTGTTTGAGGAATAGATCTAATGCATAAAACTGGGTAGTAGAAGAGTATGATCAAAGTGTTACTTGCCTGCAAAGTTGATGAAGATGATTCACACTCAAAACTCTTGATAGATCTACTCGTCACACTCCGGTCAATCTATCGTAATCAAGCAATAGTAACCACACATAAGCAATCACTCAAAAGATCGGAAGGATCAAGAAACAATTCGAAAAGCGTCAAAACCAAATCTAATAACTCTTGCAGCATAAAACAATTTCTAACAGTACCAAAACTATGAGTATTTGGCCTTATCAGAAAGTTTAGGTCAAGAGCTTGATTTGCAAAAAGAATCAACTAAATCGGAGTTACGAAACTCAAGTTATGATCAAACGAAGTTCAAATACAAATCTGTTTGAAATCAAATTTTAAAACTTTCAAAAACATGTTTGAGTTGTATTCTTGGATAGAGGAGATCATAACGAAGAAGTGGGCGTTGGTTTCGTTGGATTCGACTTCACGAGTAAAAAGTTATGAACGTTTGAAGATTAGGGGCTACGGATAGGTCCATGACGGAATTAAAAATAAAAGAAAATCTATCGAGCGAACGCCGCTAAACAAAACCGGAAAGAAAAACGGTGAAAACCGATCTAGGGTTTGGAAGAAAACCGAAACGTAAAACCGATCTAGAAAAGCGGAACGGAAACCGATCTACAAAAGCGGAACGGAAACCGATCTAGAAACGTGACGCTGGCTGGGCTAGTACCTCAAGAGGCGAGGGGATCCGCGGCGACGGGCGTAGGCGGCGGTTGCGGCAAGTGGCGGCGGCTATGTAGGGCGGCGGCAAGTGGCGGCGGCTATGTAGGGCGGCAAGGCGGTGAGGGCGGCGGCGGCGATTAGGGCGGCAAGGCCAGCTATGGCGGCAAGGCGGCATCGTGTTGTGCCGCAGAGGAGGAGGAGAGGAGAGTTGATTTGATGTGTTGGAGGGGGGGTGCTTGGGTATTTATATTGGGGAGGGAGGGTTTTGCTTGGGGTAGGGGACAAGAAATAGATTAGGATTAGGAATCCTAAGAAATAGATCTAGGAATAGAATCTGGAATAAACGAAGTAGGAAAGGAGTCCTACTAGGACTTGGGAAAAGGAGAGGCTCCACGGCTTGTGCGTGCAAGACGTGGCCTTGTGCCTTGGCCGGCGTGACTAGCGGCTTGGGCCTTTGGCCCAAGGCGCTGCATTTTTTATTTTTTTTTAATTTTTTTAACAGAGACAATTAAAAATAATAAAACCAAATAAATATATATATTATATAGGCATATAATATATCAAAATTTTCAGAAAAGAATTTCCTACAACATGAACATTATTCTAGCTTCAAATAAAATACACACAAATTCAAATAAAGCAAAGAGTGTTTCAGCTCTAATAAAATCCAATAAAATCATTTTTAAAATACCAAAAGGACTTCAAATTAATTTCTCTCCAATTTTACGATGTAGGGAATCATGTTACCCTATTTTCATATATTTTATTTTGGATAAAAATAATTTGAATAAAACTCAAATAACTCCAATTGAAAATAAATTCAGAAGAACCTTGAATTTATTTCTTTGAAACTCCCAACTCATATTTCATATGTTTTGAAGAAGTCATTTTATCTTCGCTCGTGAAAATCATTGAGTTGCATAAAGTTTCAGAATTGGAAAATATTTTCCAAATGAAATTCAAATATTTTCAACACCCTTGTCATTTAAATAAATGGAAGAAGTCATGTCATCTTCTCTCCGAGGGTTTTGTGATGAAAAGAATTTGAATTCGAAGATCATAAAAGCAAAATGAAAGTTTGGGAAAGTCCTTTTATTCCCTCTCATTTAACTTTCAAAAAGTTTCAATTCACTCACTTTCACCAATCAATCAAACAATCAGCCAAAACTATCTATTTGTTTATAACATTCCAAAATTTAGAATTTTGGGATGTTACAAACTCTACCACTTAAAATGAATCTCGTCCTCGAGATTCGGAGAGGTTAGCAAGAAATAGGTTAGGGTTTGGGGTCTTCTCAAAGTCCATCGATCATCTCCGGTCTCGGGTGCTACCACCCTTAGAAACATTATTACGGTTCCATCAAAACTCATACACTCCATCCTTATCGTTGGCGACAAAGGTCGGTCTTCTCGGATATTAAGGATAATCCCTTCTCTGGGCTCTTCGGTAGTGGCATAACCTTTTCCTCAATTCCTTTGTCCTTTCATCTTGGTAAGGTTATCCGGCTGGGTCTTCATAGTCGACGGTCCGGGCGCCAATGCTAAACAACTATCGATATCTCATGGTGGTCAACAATTTATGGTTTCTCCCTGCAGAAAAGCAGTGCAGGTTGAACCTCACCGTATAACCTACGGTTGGCAACAACTGCCGTGTACAAGGGAAAAAACAATACCTATACCTTTCTAAGGTTTAAACAAGGTTTAATATCGTCGTCTCTCTGCTATAGGTAAGTCACTCAGATTTACCATCCCGTATAGCAAGGCGAATAATAAGAGTAAGTCGGTATGGTGATCAATCCATCCCGCACCCAAATCATTACCTTGTACATGGTTTAGCGAATCTCGCATTCTAACACTCGGTCAACCTCACAAGCATTGCAGAATTTCTCTTGTCGACGAACCAAGTCCGGAAAATCCATTGATTCTGCAAGCCAAACAAACATCTATCGTTCCTTAACAACTCTCGTGTTTTGCGTAAACTCCTATAGAATCGTCGGTTGATACAAGTCGTAACTTCTTCCGAGGTTTTTCCTTGACAAGAGTGTGCTTGCTTCTTGGCAGATCCACAGGGCACGTGGGTTATGGCCCATCTCATCACTTGCAATCCTTGAACACATCCTCGGGGCAACTGATCGTTATCCCAACATCCAACTCCACAGCATACTTAAATCCATCCAATTGTCTTGTCTCTTTCCTTCTATTGGCACCAAACTAGACATGATTACTCGGACTCATCATGGAATTTCCATTGATCCAAATTTCCAACATCATACCTCCTTTATATCCAGAGTACTTCATCTCTTCATCCTCGTGGGATATCCCACCCTACCGTGAAAAAACTTATACTTATGAAGTCCATACTCCACCTCGTGGAACATCATTATCCTTTCCAGGTCAAGCGTCCTTACAAGGAAATATTTGCCATCTCGCATGGCACTTCTTCAACTGAAAACGTGAAACACATCATGAACTCCCGACAGTCCTTCGGTGACTCCAACTTGTTGGTAACTTCTCCCATACGCTCCAAAACTTCGGTATGGTCCTACAAATCTCGGGCTAACTTTCCCTTAACTCCAAATCATTTAACTCCTCGCAGAGCTGGCACACAAAGATATGCTCATCTCCGATTTCATAGACTACCTCCTTGCGTTTTTGAGTCTCTGCATAACTCTTACTGCACAGGTGAGCTACCTTGATCTATCTCAAGCAACTTAACATTCTCTTCTCACTCCTTGATCACATTTGGTCCAAACAACCCACGGTCTCCAACTTCATCCCACATCAACGGTGTCTGGCTCCTTCTCCCATACAAAGCTTTAAAGGGGCCATCTTCAAACCGGTGGGTAACATTGTTGTATGAGAACTCCCCGTAGGGTAGATTATCATCACTACTAGATCCGAAATTTAGCGCTACGCTCTCAACATGTCCTCCGGTATCTGATTGACTCTCTTGATTTATCCATCTGTCATGCGGATGAAAGGCTGTATCTTGAACTCTAGCCTAGTATCCAAAGTCCGTGCAATTTGTTTCCAAAACTTTGAGGTAAACTGTGTTCCTCTCGATGGTCCTCGGAACTCCATGCGAGACATACGATCCTTGTCAAATATATCTTGGCCAACTTCACACTTGTATAGGTGGTTTTTCACCGAATAAAGCGAGCCACTTTGATCAAGCGAATAAACTACTACCCAGATAGAATCATATCCCGTTCGGTTACGGGAAATCTGGTAATGAAATCCATGCCAAGCTTATCCTGCTTCCATTCGGTATTAGCATAGGCTGTAGTACTCGACTAGCTTCTCGATGCTCTGCCTTCACTCTCGACATACGTCACCCTACGACTACATACTCTGCAATATCCTTCTTCATACCGATCCACCGAAACACTCCTTCAAATCCAAATACATCTTGGTGTTTCGAGGCGAATCAAGTATGGTGAGTCATGAGCCTCCTGCGGCATTAACTTCCGATCTCTGCATTATTGGGTATATGTACACTGTCCTCAAACCATAAGGTGTCGTGCTCATCCTTACGAAAACCTTTGGCCTTTCCTTTACTCATCCTCTCTTTTACCTCGTAAATCTCTTTGTCATCCTCCACGAGCTTCACGGATCTTTCCCAACAATGTAGACCGAACTTCCATTGATGCAACAAAACCTTTTGGGAATAATCTCCAATCAAAGTTCCCTGAAAATCCTCGGCTAACTCCTTTGATAATCCTCCGATTATGAGGGTATTCGTCCTTGTGTTCCTTATGGGTGTGTCCTATTTCTCCACAAATCTTGCATGCGCATGGTTTCTTCATATCACTTCCATCAAGCTTCAATTTCTAGGACACAAGACGAGGCTTTGGCAAAGTCAACTTAAATTCTTTCCAAGTGGTTACTCCTTGCAATCCATTGATGGTTTGGTACATCCTCCACCAAGTAGCGGCACCTTTTTCAAAGCACTTTGAAGAGCATGCTTTGGTTCATATACTTTCGGCTATAGGGTTATTCTCCATATGATCCTCCATGTTACGAATCCATCGGTCCATCTCCAATTGACTCATTGGTCCAGAAAATACAAGCTCATCTCCATTCTTCCTCTAACGGGTCCATGGGTTTGGGGTGGGATAAGAGAGATCGAGAGGATGCACTCAATACAAACAAAAGTTTTGAAAAGGCAGATTTTATTGTGGCTGTCGGAAAAACATCAAAGCAGATGACAGCTCACAACCGTCGCATCTAACGTAAGGGTATAACAAGGGTTTGGTCTTCTAAAGGTCAATGAATCTCAAGTCATCAAACTCTTCAAGTCTTGTTCATGTCTCCGTGGCTCCTGCTGATCATGCTTGTCCTTCTCAAGTTCTTTTGCGGATCATCTCTGTTGACGCGAAGTCTCTCGCGACGTCCTTCAATATTTCTGGAGTGGCATTCCAAACTTCTGACTTCAACTTCCTTGACATGAACCATGATCCTACTGTCCTTCAGTTCATGACGAATCTCTGGTACCTCGGGGTTTTGCTTCTCCAGCTTGGCTACTTCAGCTTCTGGGTCCTGAGTTTCTTCACGAAATACTTCTTTGTCGAATATAGCTTCCTGCAAGTCCATCTTAAAATCCTTGATGTACTACTCCAGATCCTGGTCTTACTCCAATACACCTTACTCTCGGGTATTGATTACTTCCATAATCTCTCAATTCCATAAGCGTAACCTTCCTAGGTCATAAAATCTGAGAATTCTTCAAAGCCTTCAATTTCTCCAAGTCTTCGGAGTCTTCAACAGTTGTAGTTTCCATTTACACGGTAAAGTCCTCTTCATTCCAAATGGTCTTAGTTGTCCGATATCTTGTCTCCTTGGAGTGGTCTCATCGGTCAAATCTTTGAGTGGTCAAAAGGGAAAAGGGGTATGGTCTCACTAAAAGGGAATATTTGAATAAGCTCAGAAGAGAAGAGAGGTAAAAGATCTTTTTGAAAATGAAGTTGTAGAGAAAAATCTTTCCTATGGGCTTGTCGGGTTTCTAGGGTCACGTCCTACAATCAACATGTGCTCGATACCATCTTGTAGCGACCCGACCCGAATGGATCAAGTCTCGTGCTTTCGTGTCATCCTCGGATCGGTATCTTTGACACACCACGGTACTCGAAGGATTTATAACAGAGGTAAATCACATGTATAAAGTAACGTAAATACTATTACCTCAATCCAAATATAAGCGGAAGCTTAACAAGGTTGTGGATTCCCATCAACACCAACGGCAAAGTTGAGTATAGGAAATCGTAACCCTAACGTATCACTTACTCGTAAATGCGAAAAAGTCGCAACATGAAAAGTTGCAGCCCGAAAACAATTGACACATGGAATATGCTTTGGCAATGTAACACATAGAGAGTAATGAAAGAATAAGCTATACTACATGCATATATGGCTGGTGGAAAGCTCTATGGTTACGATTTTTGCGAAAAGCCAATTTTTTCCTACTTCAAAGGAATAAATTTATTTAACTATCATGGTGGTTGTGAAACATTGAGAATGGTTGATGACATCCTCAATCCCAATTAAAAGTACTCATTAAAACCCAACAATATTAATTAGAGTAACATGATGAGATCAACAGGATATCCAGTACTAGATACTCAAAATTGTCCATAACCGGGACACGGCTAATCATGATTAGTTTATACACTCTGCAGAGGTTTATGCACTTTTCCCCACAAGACTCGATCGCCTCCGTTTGGTTTCTCGCACTACATGGTGTTTGAGAAGCGGATGACCGAGACATAGTCTTTCGTAAGCGCTTAGCACCTTACATGTGGGTAGACCGTACCAACCTACATCCCCTACATCAGCTAGCCTACCCGTAAGAGTTCGCACAACTTAGTCAACTACGCCAGAGCCCATAATTGGCTTGTGGCTGCACACGGAAGTTTCAGTTTGAATAATCTTATGATCCCTTAGAGCACAGGTGGCGGTCCGAAGAAATACTGAGGCAAGTCCTGATAGAAACCAGTGCCTCAATCCACCCAGATGTGTGTTTAGGTTGCCACCTTAGATAAACCATTAATTATCAATCTCACATCATCATGGATATTCACTCACCCAATCCACGTCTACTAGCATAGCATGGCGTAATAAGCAAACGTAGAAGTAACTCCCAAGGGTTTGATAAGTAAAACAGGTAATAGGTACTACCTCAATCTACTTCCCATCCCACAATTTAATTAGATCCTATACATGCAAGTGTTTGAGGAATAGATCTAATGCATAAAAGCTGGGTAGTAGAAGAGTATGATCAAAGTGTTACTTGCACGCAAAGTTGATGAAGATGATTAGACTCAAAACTCTTGATAGATCTACTCGTCACACTCCGGTCAATCTATCGTAATCAAGCAATAGTAACCACACATAAGCAATCACTCAAAAGATCGGAAGGATCGAAGAAACAATTCGGAAAACGTCAAAACCAAATCTAATAACTCTTGCAGCATAAAACAATTTCTAACAGTACCAAAACTATGAGTATTTGGCCTTATCAGAAAGTTTAGGTCAAGAGCTTCGATTTGCAAAAGAATCAACTAAATCGGAGATTCTGAAACTCAAGTTATGATCAAACGAAGTTCAAATACAAATCTGTTTGAAATCAAATTTTAAAACTTTCAAAAACATGTTTGAGTTGTATTACTGGATAGAGGAGATCATAACGAAGAAGTGGGCGTTGGTTTCGTTGGATTCCGACTTACGAGTAAAAAGTTATGAACGTTTGAAGATTAGGGGCTACGGATAGGTCCATGACGGGAATTAAAAATAAAAAGAAAAATCTATCGAGCGAACGCTCGCTAAACAAAACCGGAAAGAAAAACCGGCGAGAAAACCGATCTAGGGTTTCGGAAAGAAAACCGAAACGTAAAACCGATCTAGAAAAACGGAACGGAAACCGATCTAGAAAACGGAACGGAAACCGATCTAGAAAACGTGACGCGGCGCGGGGCTAGTACCTCGAAGAGGCGAGGATCGGCGGCGGCGTAAAGCGGCGGCGGCAAGTGGCGGCGGCTATGTAGGGCGGCGGCAAGTGGCGGCTATGTAGAAGCGGTATTTGGTGGCGGCGGCGACTAGGGCGGCGCTGGCTATGGCGGCTGCGGCACTGGTGTTCTTCTTCTTGCAGAGGAGGAGGAGAGGAGAGTTGATTTGATGTGTTGGAGGGGTGCTTGGGTATTTATATTGGGGAGGGAGGGTTTTGCTTGGGGTAGGGGACAAGAAATAGATTAGGATTAGGAATCCTAAGAAATAGATCTAGGAATAGATCTGGAATAAACGAAGTAGGAAAGGAGTCCTACTAGGACTTGGGAAAAGGAGAGGCTCCCTGGCTTGTGCGTGCGCACGTGGCCTTGTGCCTTGGCCGGCCGGCGGCTAGCGGCTTGGGCCTTTGGCCCAAGGCGCTGCATTTTTTTTAATTTTTTTAATTTTTTTTAACAGAGACAATTAAAAATAATAAAACCAAATAAATATATATATTATATAGGCATATAATATATCAAAATTTTCAGAAAAGAATTTCCTACAACATGAACATTATTCTAGCTTCAAATAAAATACACACAAATTCAAATAAAGCAAAGAGTGTTTCAGCTCTAATAAAATCCAATAAAAATCATTTTTAAAATACCAAAAGGACTTCAAATTAATTTCTCTCCAATTTTCTGATGTAGGGAATCATGTTACCCTATTTTCATATATTTTATTTTGGAGAAAAATAATTTGAATAAAACTCAAATAACTCCAATTGAAAATAAATTCAGAAGAACCTTGAATTTATTTCTTTGAAACTCCCAACTCATATTTCATATGTTTTGAAGAAGTCATTTTATCTTCGCTCGTGAAAATCATTGAGTTGCATAAAGTTTCAGAATTGGAAAATATTTTCCAAATGAAATTCAAATATTTTCAACACCCCTTGTCATTTAAATAAATGGAAGAAGTCATGTCATCTTCTCTCCAGGGTTTTGTGATGAAAAGAATTTGAATTCACGAAGATCATAAAAGCAAAATGTAAGTTTGGGAAAGTCCTTTTATTCCCTCTCATTTAACTTTCAAAAAGTTTCAATTCACTCACTTTCACCAATCAATCAAACAATCAGCCAAAACTATCTATTTGTTTATAACATTCCAAAATTTAGAATTTTGGGATGTTACAAACTACCACTTTAAAATGAATCTCGTCCTCGAGATTCGGAGAGGTTAGCAAGAAATAGGTTAGGGTTTGGGGGTCTTCTCAAAGTCCATCGATCATCTCCGGGGTCTCGGGTGCTACCACCCTTAGAAACATTGTTACGGTTCCATCAAAACTCATACACTCCATCCTTATCGTTGACAGTGTCGGTCTTCTCAGATATTAAGGATAATCCCTTCTCTGGGCTCTTCCGGTAGTGGCATAACCTTTTCCTCAATTCCTTTGTCCTTTCATCTTGGTAAGGTTATCCCGAAACTGGGTCTTCATAGTCGACGGTCCGCGCCAATGCTAAACAACTATCGATATCTCATGGTGGTCAACAATTTATGGTTTCTCCTGCGAGAAAACGGGTCTGGGTTGAACCTCACCGTATAACCTACGGTTGGCAACAACAACCGCCGTGTACAAGGGAAAACGATACCTATACCTTTCTAAGGTTTAAACAAGGTTTAATATCGTCTCTCTGCTATAGGTAAGTCACTCAGATTTACCATCCCGTATAGCAAGGCGAATAATAAGAGTAAGTCGGTATGGTGATCAATCCATCCCGCACCCAAATCATTACCTTGTACATGGTTTAGCGAATCTCGCATTCTAACACTCGGTCAACCTCACAAGCATTGCAGAATTTCTCTTGTCGACGAGCCAAGTCCGGAAAATCCATTGATTCTGCAAGCCAAACAAACATCTATCGTTCCTTAACAACTCTCAGGTTTTGCGTAAACTCCTATAGAATCGTCGGTTGATACAAGTCGTAACTTCTTCCAGGGTTTTTCCTTCAGAAGAGTGTGCTTGCTTCTTGGCAGATCACTGGGCACGTGGGTTATGGCCCATCTCATCACTTGCAATCCTTGAACACATCCTCGGGCAACTGATCGTTATCCCAACATCCAACTCCACAGCATACTTAAATCCATCCAATTGTACTGTCTCTTTCCTTCTATTGGCACCAAACTAGACATGATTACTCAGACTCATCATGGAATTTCCATTGATCCAAATTTCCAACATCATACCTCCTTTATATCCAGTAGTACTTCATCTCTTCATCCTCGTGGGATATCCCACCTACCGTGAAAAAAACTTATACTTATGAAGTCCATACTCCACCTCGTGGAACATCATTATCCTTTCCAGGGTCAAGCGTCCTTACAAGGAAATATTTGCCATCTCTGCATGGCACTTCTTCAACTGGAAAACGTGAAACACATCATGAACTCCTCGACAGTCCTTGGTGACTCCAACTTGTTGGTAACTTCTCCCATACGCTCCAAAACTCGGTATGGTCCTACAAATCTCGGGCTAACTTTCCCTTAACTCCAAATCGTTTAACTCCTCGCAGAGCTGGCACACAAAGATATGCTCTGTCTCCGATTTCATAGACTACCTCCTTGCGTTTTTGAGTCTGCATAACTCTTCTGCCTGGACTGAGCTACCTTCAGTCTATCTCGAAGCAACTTAACATTCTCTTCTCACTCCTTGATCACATTTGGTCCAAACAACTGACGGTCTCCAACTTCATCCCACATCAACGGTGTCTGGCTCCTTCTCCCATACAAAGCTTTAAAAGGGGCCATCTTCAAACTGGCTGGGTAACATTGTTGTATGAGAACTCCCCGTAGGGTAGATTATCATCACTACTAGATCCGAAATTTAGCGCACACGCTCTCAACATGTCCTCCGGTATCTGATTGACTCTCTTGATTTATCCATCTGTCTGCGGATGAAAGGCTGTACTGAACTCTAGCCTAGTATCCAAAGTCTGGTGCAGCTGTTTCCAAAACTTTGAGGTAAACTGTGTTCCTCACGATGGTCCTCGGAACTCCATGCGCATATACGATCCTTGTCAAATATATCTTGGCCAACTTCACACTTGTATAGGTGGTTTTTCACTGGAATAAAGCGAGCCACTTTGATCAAGCGAATAAACTACTACCCAGATAGAATCATATCCCGTTCGGGTTCTGGGAAATCTGGTAATGAAATCCATGCCAAGCTTATCCTGCTTCCATTCAGGTATTAGCATAGGCTGTAGTACTCGACTAGCTTCGATGCTCTCTGCCTTCACTCTCGACATACGTCACCTACGACTACATACTCTGCAATATCCTTCTTCATACCAGTCCACCAGAAACACTCCTTCAAATCCAAATACATCTTGGTGTTTCCAGGGCGAATCAAGTATGGTGAGTCATGAGCCTCCTGCAGCATTAACTTCCTGATCTCTGCATTATTGGGTATATGTACACTGTCCTCAAACCATAAGGTGTCGTGCTCATCCTTACGAAAACCTTTGGCCTTTCCTTTACTCATCCTCTCTTTTACCTCAGAAATCTCTTTGTCATCCTCCACGAGCTTCACGGATCTTTCCCAACAATGTAGACTGAACTTCCATTGATGCAACAAAACCTTTTGGGAATAATCTCCAATCAAAGTTCCCTGAAAATCCTCGGCTAACTCCTTTGATAATCCTCCGATTATGAGGGTATTCGTCCTTGTGTTCCTTATGGGTGTGTCCTATTTCTCCACAAATCTTGCATGCGCATGGTTTCTTCATATCACTTCCATCAAGCTTCAATTTCTAGGACACAAGACGAGGCTTTGGCAAAGTCAACTTAAATTCTTTCCAAGTGGTTACTCCTTGCAATCCATTGATGGTTTGGTACATCCTCCACCAAGTAGCAGCACCTTTTTCAAAGCACTGAAGAGCATGCTGGTTCATATACTTTCCGGCTATAGGGTTATTCTCCATATGATCCTCCATGTTCTGAATCCATCGGTCCATCTCCAATTGACTCATTGGTCCAGAAAATACAAGCTCATCTCCATTCTTCCTCTAACGGGTCCATGGGTTTGGGGTGGGATAAGAGAGATCGAGAGGGATGCACTCAATACAAACAAAAGTTTTGAAAAGGCAGATTTTATTGTGGCTGTCGGAAAAACATCAAACAGATGACAGCTCACAACCGTCGCATCTAACGTAAGGGTATAACAAGGGTTTGGTCTTCTAAAGGTCAATGAATCTCAAGTCATCAAACTCTTCAAGTCTTGTTCATGTCTCCGGTGGCTCCTGCTGATCATGCTTGTCCTTCTCAAGTTCTTTTGCCAGATCATCTCTGTTGACGCGAAGTCTCTCGCGACGTCCTTCAATATTTCTGGAGTGGCATTCCAAACTTCTGACTTCAACTTCCTTGACATGAACCATGATCCTACTGTCCTTCAGTTCATGACGAATCTCTGGTACCTCGGGGTTTTGCTTCTCCAGCTTGGCTACTTCAGCTTCTGGTCATGAGTTTCTTCACGAAGTACTTCTTTGTCGAATATAGCTTCCTGCAAGTCCATCTTAAAATCCTTGATGTACTACTCCAGATCCTGGTCTTACTCCAATACACCTTACTCTCGGGTATTGATTACTTCCATAATCTCTCAATTCCATAAGCGTAACCTTCCTAGGTCATAAAATCTGAGAATTCTTCAAAGCCTTCAATTTCTCCAAGTCTTCGGAGTCTTCAACAGCTTGTAGTTTCCATTTACACGGTAAAGTCCTCTTCATTCCAAATGGTCTTAGTTGTCCGATATCTTGTCTCCTTGGAGTGGTCTCATCACCAAATCTTTGAGTGGTCAAAAGGGAAAAGGGGTATGGTCTCACTAAAAGGGAATATTTGAATAAGCTCAGAAGAGAAGAGAGGTAAAAGATCTTTTTGAAAATGAAGTTGTAGAGAAAAATCTTTCCTATGGGCTTGTCAGTTTCTAGGGTCACGTCCTACAGTCAACATGTGCTCTGATACCATCTTGTAGCGACCCGACCCGAATGGATCAAGTCTCTGTGCTTTCGTGTCATCCCTGGATCGGTATGCTGACACACACAGTACTCGAAGGATTTATAACAGAGGTAAATCACATGTATAAAGTAACGTAAATACTATTACCTCAATCCAAATATAGCGGAAGCAACAAGGTTGTGGATTCCCATCAACACCAACGGCAAAGTTGAGTATAGGAAATCGTAACCCTAACGTATCACTTACTTGTCGTCTGAAAAGTCTCGCAACATGAAAAGTTGCAGCAAAACGGGTCAAGACATGGAATATGCTGGCAATGTAACACATAGAGAGTAATGAAAGAATAAGCTATACTACATGCATATATGGCTGGTGGAAAGCTCTATGGTTACAGTTTTTGCGAAAAGCCAATTTTTTTCCTACTTCAAAGGAATAAATTTATTTAACTATCATGGTGGTTGTGAAACATTGAGAATGGTTGACAGCATCCTCAATCCCAATTAAAAGTACTCATTAAAACCCAACAATATTAATTAGAGTAACATGATGAGATCAACAGGATATCCAGGTACTAGATACTCAAAATTGTCCATAACCGGGACACGGCTAATCATGATTAGTTTATACACTCTGCAGAGGTTTGCGCACTTTTCCCCACAAGACTCGATCGCCTCCGTTTGGTTTCTCGCACTACATGGTGTTTGAGAAGCGGATGACCGAGACATAGTCTTTCGTGCGCTTAGCACCTTACATGTGGGTAGACCGTACCAACCTACATCCCCTACATCAGCTAGCCTACCCGTAAGAGTTCGCACAACTTAGTCAACTACGCCAGAGCCCATAATTGGCTTGTGGCTGCACACGGAAGTTTCCAGTTTGAATAATCTTATGATCCCTTAGAGCACAGGTGGCGGTCCGAAGAAATACAGCAAGTCCTGATAGAAACCAGGTGCCTCAATCCACCCGGATGTGTGTTTAGGTTGCCACCTTAGATAAACCATTAATTATCAATCTCACATCTGTCATGGATATTCACTCACCCAATCCACGTCTACTAGCATAGCATGGCGTAATAAGCAAACGTAGAAGTAACTCCCAAGGGTTTGATAAGTAAAACAGGTAATAGGTACTACCTCAATCTACTTCCCATCCCACAATTTAATTAGATC
Source organism: Aegilops bicornis (assembly GCA_021605145.1). Lineage (NCBI taxonomy): Eukaryota > Viridiplantae > Streptophyta > Magnoliopsida > Poales > Poaceae > Aegilops > Aegilops bicornis. The sequence continues at coordinate 561,941,058 of CM038671.1, forward strand.
CTATACATGCAAGTGTTTGAGGAATAGATCTAATGCATAAAACTGGGTAGTAGAAGAGTATGATCAAAGTGTTACTTGCCTGCAAAGTTGATGAAGATGATTCGCACTCAAAACTCTTGATAGATCTACTCGTCACACTCCGGTCAATCTATCGTAATCAAGCAATAGTAACCACACATAAGCAATCACTCAAAAGATCGGAAGGATCGAAGAAACAATTCGGAAAACGTCAAAACCAAATCTAATAACTCTTGCAGCATAAAACAATTTCTAACAGTACCAAAACTATGAGTATTTGGCCTTATCAGAAAGTTTAGGTCAAGAGCTTCGATTTGCAAAAAGAATCAACTAAATCGGAGTTACGAAACTCAAGTTATGATCAAACGAAGTTCAAATACAAATCTGTTTGAAATCAAATTTTAAAACTTTCAAAAACATGTTTGAGTTGTATTACTGGATAGAGGAGATCATAACGAAGAAGTGGGCGTTGGTTTCGTTGGATTCCGACTTCACGAGTAAAAAGTTATGAACGTTTGAAGATTAGGGGCTACGGATAGGTCCATGACGGGAATTAAAAATAAAGAAAAATCTATCGAGCTTAACGCCGCTAAACAAAACCGGAAAGAAAAACCGTGAGAAAATCGATCTAGGGTTTCGGAAGAAAACCAAACGTAAAACCGATCTAGAAAACGGAACGGAAACCGATCTAGAAAACGGAACGGAAACCGATCTAGAAAACGTGACGTGGCTGAGGCTAGTACCTCAAGAGGCGAGGGATCTGGCGGCGACGGGCGTAGGGCGGCGGGCGGCAAGTGGCGGCGGCTATGTAGGGCGGCGGCGGCAAGTGGCGGCGGCTATGTAGGGCGGCGGCTGGTGAGGGCGGCGGCGGCGATTAGGGCGGCGGCTGGCTATGGCGGGCGGCATCGTGTTGTTGCTGCCGCAGAGGAGGAGGAGAGGAGAGTTGATTTGATGTGTTGGAGGGGGGGGGGTACTTGGGTATTTATATTGGGGAGGGGAGGGGTTTTGCTTGGGGTAGGGGACAAGAAATAGATTAGGATTAGGAATCCTAAGAAATAGATCTAGGAATAGATACGGAATAAACGAAGTAGGAAAGGAGTCCTACTAGGACTTGGGAAAAGGAGAGGCTCCCTGGCTTGTGCGTGCGCACGTGGCCTTGTGCCTTGGCCGGCCGGCGGCTAGCGGCTTGGGCCTTTGGCCCAAGGCGCTGCATTTTTTTTTATTTTTTTTTAATTTTTTTAACAGAGACAATTAAAAATAATAAAACCAAATAAATATATATATTATATAGGCATATAATATATCAAAATTTTCAGAAAAGAATTTCCTACAACATGAACATTATTCTAGCTTCAAATAAAATACACACAAATTCAAATAAAGCAAAGAGTGTTTCAGCTCTAATAAAATCCAATAAAAATCATTTTTAAAATACCAAAAGGACTTCAAATTAATTTCTCTCCAATTTTCTGATGTAGGGAATCATGTTACCCTATTTTCATATATTTTATTTTGGAGAAAAATAATTTGAATAAAACTCAAATAACTCCAATTGAAAATAAATTCAGAAGAACCTTGAATTTATTTCTTTGAAACTCCCAACTCATATTTCATATGTTTTGAAGAAGTCATTTTATCTTCGCTCGTGAAAATCATTGAGTTGCATAAAGTTTCAGAATTGGAAAATATTTTCCAAATGAAATTCAAATATTTTCAACACCCTTGTCATTTAAATAAATGGAAGAAGTCATGTCATCTTCTCTCCGTGGTTTTGTGATGAAAAGAATTTGAATTCGAAGATCATAAAAGCAAAATGAAAGTTTGGGAAAGTCCTTTTATTCCCTCTCATTTAACTTTCAAAAAGTTTCGAATTCACTCACTTTCAGTCAATCAATCAAACAATCAGCCAAAACTATCTATTTGTTTATAACATTCCAAAATTTAGAATTTTGGGATGTTACAATAGCAGGAGGGGAAAGCACCTGGCCATGAGGGTGGAGGGCGCGCCCTACCCCCTGGGCACGCCCCCTGCCTCGTGGGCCCACGGTGGCTCCCCTCCACTTATTCCTACACCCACACACTTCTTCTTCCTCCCACAAACACCAATATCCATCTCAAGCACGAGTTATAGCTCATTTTGCTGTGATTTTCGATCTCCTTGCTCAAAGCACCTCTCACAAAACTGCTTGGGGAGATTGTTCCTTGGTATGTGACTCCTCCATTGGTCCAATTAGTTTTTGTTCTAGTGCTCTATTCATTTCAAATTTGTGCTGCCTAGGTGACCATGTTCTTGAGCTTGCATGTCAAATTTATATGGTTCCAAGCAATGTTAGGGATATCGCTTATCGGCAACTTATCGGCCGACCCATGATAAGGGGTAAATCGGCCAGTTTATCGGCATATCGGTCGATTTATCGCCATATCGGCTGATTTATCGGCCGATTTATCTTATCAGTCAGACAACGATAAGCGATAAATCGGCCGATCTATCGGAATATCGAAGATATCTTAAACAGTGGTTCCAAGTAGTTATAATGCTTGATATAGTCTCTAGGCACTTGTAGGAGTAGTTGCTATCAATTTTATTGAGTTTCGTTCATTTTTATTTGAAGTTACTAAAAAATTCAGAATTTTTCAGAAAATAATGAAGAGATTTTTGAGGGGCTCATCGAGCCGAAGCTCGAAGGAAAAGCAAAATGAAGAAGCACAGAGGCCCAAATATAATTTGCCTCGCATCACGGAGGTCCGGCCGTGTGAATGGCCTTCCGATGATTTCTTGAGAAAAGCCAGGATTTATGATGATTTCTATTCATTGGCTGAGAATGCTGGCCTCACCGACTTCCTCTGCGACCAACGTCATCAGTATCTCTTACTCACCAATACTTTTGTGCAAAACTTCTACTATTTTCCTAAAGAAACACCTCCTTCAGTAGAGTTCCATTTATATGATGTTGTTAAGAAGATGCCACTAGATGAATTTTGCAAGGTTTGCAAAATACCCTTCGAGGGTACCTTAGATGAACCACATCGTAAAGATGTGGACGGGTTTATTGACACCATTACTGTGGGGGAAACTAGGAAGGTTTCCGATGCAAGAATCACTAGCATACATTTTCCTGTTTTACGCTACTTTGCCATATTTGCTAGTCGTTGCTTGATTGGTCGCGGAAACTGTGGAAACCTTAGTGTTCCTGATATTATCATTTTGTTCCATGGTTTATTTCCCGATAACACCGTTAGTATGGGTGGTATTATTGCTAAACGGTTAAGTTTGAACCGTACTAAGGGTCCCGTCTTTGGAGGTATTTATGCTTCACGCCTTGCTGCACATTATAACATACCTATTAGGCTCTATGAGAAAGAAGAAAAATTGCTGCCCAATGCTTATTTAGATTATAAGAGTATGTTAGCGCATGACTTTATTGTTAAGAATAAGGAAGGGGAGCTTAAATACAAATTGTTCTTTGATAAACATCACCCTGAGACTATTACCTTGCCTGCTCCTTCCTTGTTTAATTTATCTGAAGGTCCGTATCTCGTTCCGTGGGCGGCCATTTACGCTTACCGGAACCCTACACCAGCCCCGGAGCCGGAACCACAATTTGAGCCTCCATGACAGTCTGATTACTTTTGGGATCCGGAGATGACTGCCAGCAAGTGGCAATCAGAGTCTTCTTCATCTCAGTACGACCCCGGCTACAACTATGGATATCCACCAGGCCATCCGTGGCAATAAACCAACTTAGGCCAAAAGCCTAAGCTTGGGGGAGTACGTATTTCCCACCGACATTACATTTATGTTCACACACTCATTGCTAGATGTCGGTGCTCATACTTTTTCACTGTAATATCCATGCTAGTTTATTTTTCTTTTTCCTGCTTTCTTCTTGTGTGTTTGATAAACCTTAAGAAAAACAAAAAAAAATTAGTTGTAACTATTAGTTAGTTTACTTTCTTGCTGTAGTAGTAATAATTAAAAAGAAAACCCAAAAAGATTTCTTGTTCTTCTTTTGCTTGTTGGGAGCTTTCCCGTGTAAATAGTTTTATTTCTTTTCTTTTCTTTGGGGGTCGAAAGGAGAAGACCATGATTAAATTGTTGAAGTGGCTCTTATATGCATTATTGTTGATTTAACCAAGAGCCCATATTGCCTTGTCTTCTCCTGTTTATTGAATGCTCGCAGATTCCAGCTTAGTCCAATGCATGTGCACTCTTATTATTTTCACATCGCTCACCGTGCAAGTGAAAGGCAATTATGACGATATATGATGGACTGACTGAGATGAGAAAAGCTGGTATGAACTCGACCTCTCTTGTTTTTGTAAATATGATCAGTTCATCGTTCCTGATTCAGCCTATTATGAATAAACATGTTTGCAATGACAATTAGAGATCATAGTTGCTTGTGCCATGCTTGATTAGCTATGAGTTATATTGGTTTACCTTGCGTGCCAACATGCTATTAAAATGGTTGTGATGTGGTATAGTGGTGTGGTATCCTCCTTTGAATGATTTAAGTGACTCGACTTGCTACATGTTCACACATGTAGTTGAAACAAATCAACATAGCCTTCACGATATTTATGTTCATGGTGGATTATGGCCTACTCATGCTCGTACTCAATGTTCATTAATTTTAATGCATGTTCATGACCGTTGTCGCTCTCTAGTTGGTCGCTTCCCAGTCTTTTGCTAGCCTTCACTTGTACTAAGCGGGAATACTGCTTGTGCATCCAATCCCTTAAACCCCAAAGTTATTCCATATGAGTCCACTATACCTTCCTATATGCGGTATCTACCTGCCGTTCCAAGTAAATTTGTATGTGCTAAACTCTAAACCTTCAAATAAACATTCTGTTTGTATGCTCGAATAGCTCATGTATCAACTAGGGTTGTCCGTATCTTCCATGCTAGGCGGGTTATTCTCAAGAGGAGTGGACTCCGCTCCTCATTCACGAGAAATTGGCTGGTCACCGGGATGCCCAAAGTCCATGCTTTATGCAAACTAAATCAAAATAATTGCAAACAAAACTCCCCACAGGACTGTTGCTAGTTGGAGACACTCGTTGTTTCGAGCAAGTCATGGATTGATGCTTGTTGGTGGAGGGGAGTATAAACTTTACCATTCTGTTTGGGAACCACCTATAATGTGTGTAGCATGGAAGATATCGCCATCTCTTGGTTGTTATGTTGACAATGAAAGTATGCCGCTCAAATATTATTTATCTCTATTTCAAAACCGAGCTTTGGCACCTCTACAAATCCCTGCTTCCCTCTGCGAAGGGCCTATCTATTTACTTTTATGTTGAGTCATCACCCTCTTATTAAAAAGCACTAGCTGGAGAGCGTTGTTGTCATTTGCATTCATTACTATTAATTTATATTGGGTATGACTATGATTGGATCTCTTTTATCATGAATTACAATGTCTAGTCAGTCCTTGATCTTAAAAGGTGCTATGCATTTATGTTTTGCAGTCTCAGAAAGGGCTAGCGAGATACCATCTTGTTATATCATATCATGATTGTTTTGAGAAAGTGTTGTCATCCGAGATTTATTATTATGGCTCGCTAGTTGATTATGCCATTGATATGAGTAAACATGAGACCTAAGAGTTATTGCAAATGTGGTTAGTCATAATCTTTGCTGAAAAATTGAATGCTGGCTTTACATATTTACAACAACAAGAGCAAACCGAGTTTGTAAAAGTTTTTCTTTATCACTTTCAGTTTGTCAACTGAATTGCCTGAGGACAAGCAAAGGTTTAAGCTTGGGGGAGTTGATACGTCTCCATCGTATCTACTTATCCAAACACTTTTGCCCTTGTTTTGGACTTTAACTTGCATGATTTGAATGGAACTAACCCGGACTAACACTGTTTTCAGCAGACTTTCCATGGTGTTATTTATGTGCAGAAACAAAAGTTCTCGGAATGACCTAAAACTCCACGGAACGTCTATTTGGAAATAATAAAAAATCCTTGCAAAAGATGAAGACCAGGGGGCCCACACCCTAGCCACGAGGGTGGGGGGGCACCCCCTACCTCGTGGCCCCCCTGGAGCTCCCCCGACCTCAACTCCAACTCTATATATTTGCTTTCGGGGAGAAAAAAATAGAGAGAAGAAATCATCGCGTTTTACGATACGGAGCCGCCGCCAAGCCCTAAAACCTCTCGGGAGGGCTGATCTGGAGTCCGTTCGGGGCTCCGGAGAGGGGGATTCGTCGCCATTGTCATCATCAACCATCCTCCATCACCAATTTCATGATGCTCACCGATGTGTGTGAGTAATTCCATCGTAGGCTTACTGGACGGTGATGGGTTGGATGAGATCTATCATGTAATCGAGTTAGTTTTGTTAGGGTTTGATCCCTAGTATCCACTATGTTCTGAGATTGATGTTGCTATGACTTTGCTATGCTTAATGCTTGTCACTAGGGCCCGAGTGCCATGATTTCAGATCTGTACCTATTATGTTTTCATGAATATATGTGAGTTCTTGATCCTATCTTGCAAGTCTATAGTCACCTACTATGTGTTATGATCCGCAACCCCGAAGTGACAATAATCGGGACCACTCCCGGTGATGACCATAGTTTGAGGAGTTCATGTATTCACTATGTGCTAATGCTTTGTTCATGTACTCTATTAAAAGGAGGCCTTAATATCCCTTAGTTTCCATTAGGACCCCGCTGCCACGGGAGGGTAGGACAAAAGATGTCATGCAAGTTCTTTTCCATAAGCACGTATGACTATATTCGGAATACATGCCTACATTACATTGATGAATTGGAGCTAGTTCTATGTCACTCTATGTTATGATTGTTACATGATGAACCGCATCCGCCATAATTCTCCATCACCGAACCAATGCCTACGAGCTTTCCACATATTGTTCTTCACTTATTTACTTTTCCGTTGCTACTGTTACAATCACTACAAAATACAAAAAATATTTACTTTTGCTACCGTTACTTTTGCTATCGTTACCACTACTATCATATTACTTTGCTACTAAATACTTTGCTGCAGATACTAAGTTATCTAGGTGTGGTTGAATTGACAACTCAACTGCTAATACTTGAGAATATTCTTTGGCTCCCCTTGTGTCGAATCAATAAATTTGGGTTGAATACTCTACCCTCGGAAACTGTTGCAATCCCCTATACTTGTGGGTTATCAATGTGGTATGAGGTGAACCTCGCAAAACATGCCCTCGGGGCTTGCTTAAGCCCGTTGAGCAACCGGATGAGATGACACACATCCCGAGGCCACATGGCATCGACGAAGCCGGCCGGCTGTGCATTGTAGACCGTCTCAACAAGATGTCTGATACGTCTCCAACGTATCTATAGTTTTTGATTGTTCCATGTTATTATATTATCTGTTTTGGATGTTTTATATGCATTAATATGCTATTTTATATTATTTTTGGGACTAACCTATTAACCTAGAGCCCAGTACTAGTTTCTGTTTTCCCTTGTTTTTGAGTTTTACAGAAAAGGAATATCAAACGGAGTCCAAACGGAATAAAACTTTTGCGGTGATTTTTCTTGGACCAGAAGACACCTACGAGACTTGGAGAGGAGGTCAGAAGACCAAGCGGAGACAACAAGCCGTAGGGGCGCGCCCCCCTGGCTTGTGCCCCCTGGAGTTCCTTCAACCCTAATCTTCAGATGATAAATTCAGAAATATTCCCAAACCAACAGAAGCGTCCACCAAAATACTTTTCCGCCACCGCAAGCCTCTGTTCCTGTGAGATCCCATCTTGGGGTCTTTTCCTGCGATCTGCTGCTACCTCTTGAGCTTGCATTGGTTTTTACCTTGAAGAGGAAAGGGTGATGCAGCAAAGTAGAGTAAGTATTTCCCTCAGCTTTCGAGAACCAAGGTATCAATCCAGTAGGAGACAAGGCGCAAGCCACCGAATACCTGCACAAACAAACACCAACTTGCACCCAACGCGATAAAGGGGTTGTAAATCCCTTCACGGTTATTTGCAATGTGAGATCTGATAGAGATGGATAGATGATAAAGTAATGTTTTTGGTATTTTTGGTTTATCGAACGGAAAGTAAAAGATTGCAAAGAAAGTAAATAGGATACTAAAATTGTAGATCGGAAACTTATATGATGGAAAATATACCCGGGGGGGCATAGGTTTCACTAGAGGCTTCCCTCAAGATAGAAAGTATTACAGTGGGTGAACAAATTACTGCCGAGCAATTGATAGAAAAGCGCAAAGTTATGACGATATCTAAGGCAATGATCATGAATATAGGCATCACGTCCGTGTCAAGTAGACCGACTCCTACCTACATCTACTACTATTACTCCACACATCAACTGACTCCTGCCTACATCTAGAATATTGAGTTCATAAGAACAGAGTAACAAATTAAGTAAGATGACATGATGTAGCGGGATAAACTCAAGCAATATGATGAAAACCCCATCTTGTTATCCTCGATGGAAACAATACAATACATGTAGGTTCCCCTTCTATCACTAGGATTGAGCACCACAAGATTGAACCCAAAGCTAAGCACTTCTCCCATTGCAAGAAAAACCAATCTAGTTGGCCAAACCAAATCGATAGTTCGAAGAGACTTGCAAAGATATCAAATCATGCACATAAGAATTCAGAGAAGATTCAAATAATATTCATAGATAAGTTGATCATAAATTCACAACTCATCGGATCTCGGCAAACACAGCACAAAAGAGTATTACATCGAATAGACATCCAAGAACATCGAGGAGAACTTTGTATTAAGAATCAGAGAGAGAGAGAGAGAAGAAGCCATCTAGCTACTAGCTATGGACCCGTAGGTCTGTGGTAAACTACTCATGTTTCATCGGAGAGGCAACGGTGTTGATGTAGAAGCCCTCCGTGATCGAATCCCCCTCCGGCAGGACGCCGAAAAAGGTCCCTAGATGGGATCTCACAGGTACAGAAGGTTGCGGCGGTGAAAAAGTGGTTTCGTGGCTCCCCTGGAAGTTTTTAGGATATTTGAGAATATATAGGAGGAAGATCTAGGTCGGGGGGGGGGGTCACCGAGGGGCCCACAAGGTTGGGGGGCGCGCCCTCCACCCTTTTGGCAGCTTCGTGGCTCTTCTGACTTGCTCTCCAAGTCTCCTAGGTGTCTTCTGGTCCAAGAAAAATCATCGCGAAAGTTTCCGTTTGGACTCCGTTTGGTATTCCTTTTCTGCGAAACTCTAAAACAAGGAAAAAACAGGAACTGGCACTGGGCTCTAGGTTAATAGGTTAGTCCCAAAAATCATATAAATTAGCATATTAATGCATATAAAACATCCAAAACAGATAATATAATAGCATGGAACAATAAAAAATTATAGATACATTGGAGACGTATAAAGCATCCCCAAGCTTAATTCATGCTCGTGCTCGAGTAGGTAAATGATAAAACCAAAAAATTTGATGTGGAATGCTACCTAACATATTTATCCATGTAATTCTATTTATTGTGGCATGAATGTTCAGATCCGTATGATTCAAAACAAAAGTTTAATATTGACATAAAAACAATAATACTTCAAGCATACTAACAAAATTATTATGTCTTCTCAAAATAACATGGCCAAATAAAGCTTATCCCTACAAAATTGTATAGTATGGCTATGCTCCATCTTCATCACACAAAATACTTAAATCATGCACAACCCCGATGACAAGCCAAGCAATTGTTTCATACTTTTGATGTTCTCAAACTTTTTTAACTTTCACGCAATACATGAGCGTGAGTCATGGATATAGCACTATAGATGGAATAAACGGTGGTTGTGGAGAAGATAAAAAGAGGGAGATAGTCTCACATCAACTAGGCGTATCAAAGGGCTATGGAGGTGCCCATTAATAGATATCAATGTGAGTGAGTAGAGATTTCCATGCAACGGATACACTAGAGCTATAAGTTTATGATAGCTCAAAAGAAAACTAAGTGGGTGTGCATCCAACTTGCTTGCTCACGAAGACCTAGGGCAATTTGAGGAAGCCCGTCATTGGAATATACAAGCCAAGTTCTACAATGAAAAATTCCCACTAGTATATGAAAGTGATATCATAGGAGACTCTCTATCATGCAGATCATGGTGCTACTTTGAAGCACAAGTGTGGTAAAAAGATAGTAGCATTGCCCCTTCTCTCTTTTCTCTCATTTTTTATTGGGCCTTCTTTCATTTTTTTGGCCTCTTTTTTTTTGTCCGGAGTCTCATCCCGACTTGTGGGGGAATCATAGTCTCCATCATCCTTTCCTCACATGGGAGACTGCCCTAATATTGAAGATCATCACACTTTTATTTACTTACAACTCAAGAATTACAACTCAATACTTAGAACAAAATATGACTCTACATGAATGCCTCCGGCGGTGTACCGGGATGTGTAATGAATCAAGAGTGACATGTATAAAAAATGATGAACGGTGGCTTTGCCACAAATACGATGTCAACTACATGATCATGCAAAGCAATATGACAATGATGATGCGTGTCATAATAAACGGAACCGTGGGAAGTTGCATGGCAATATATCTCGGAATGGCTATGGAAATGCCATAATAGGTAGGTATGGTGGCTGTTTTCAGGAAGGTATGTGGTGGGTTTATGGTACCGGCGAAAGTTGCGCGGTACAAGAGAGGCTAGCAATGGCGGAAAGGTGAGAGTGCGTATAATCCATGGACTCAACATTAGTCATAAAGAACTCACGTACCTTTTAAAAAAATCTATTAGTTATCCGAACAAAGTACTACGCGCATGCTCCTAGGGGAATAGATTGGTAGGAAAAGACCATCGCTCATCCCCGACCGCCACTCATAAGGAAGACAATCAATAAATAAATCATGCTCCAACTTCATCACATAACAGTTCACCATATGTGCATGCTACGGGAATCACAAACTTTAACACCATGACTATAATATCACCATCTTCATTTCTCAAAACAATCATAAGGAATCAAACTTCTCATAGTATTTAATGCACTTTATATGAAAGTTTTTATTATATCCCTGTTGGATGCCTATTATATTAGGACTAATTTTATAACCAAAGCAAATTACCATGTTGTTTAGAGACTCTCAAAATAATATAAGTGAAGTGCGAGAGTTCATCAATTTATATAAAATAAAACCAATGTCGTGCTCTAAAAAGATATAAGTGAAGCTTTAGAGGAAATTTGCCTAGCTCAAAAGATATAAGTGAAGCACATAGAGTATTCTAATAAATCACGATTCATGCTTGTCTCTCCCAAAAGGTGTGTACAGCAAGGATGATTATGGCAAACTAAAAAGCAAAGACTCAAATCATACAAGACGCTCCAAGCAAAACACATATCATGTGGTGAATAAAAAAATAGCCATAGATGTAACTTGAAACTTGAAAACTTCACAACACAAAACTCAAGAGAAAATCTCGTAAACTCCGTTAGTATAAGAAAATAAATCACCACTTTTAGTACTGTTGTGAACTCATTATTTATTTATATTGGTGTAATATATACTGTATTTCAACTTTTCCATGGTTCATACCCCCCGATACTAGCCATAGATGCATCAAAATAAGCAAACAACACGCGAAAAATAGAATCTGTCAAAAACAGAATAGTCTGTAGTAATCAGGATAGTTAGCATACTTCTGTAACTCCAAAAATACTTAAAAATTAGTAAGTCCTAGGTAATTTGTATATCAATCGACTGTGCAACATGCAGGATTTTATCACGCTTCTGTGACTTTAAACAATTCTGGGACTGAGCGGAAAAGTTTCTGTTTTTTCAGCAAGATCAAATCAACTACTACCGTAAGCTATCCCAAAGGTCTTACTTGGCACAAACACTATTTAAAACACAAAAACACATCTAACCAGAGGATAGATGAAATATTTATTGCAAAACAGAACCTAAAAAGCAAAAAACAAAAATAAAATTGGGTTGCCTCCCAACAAGCGCTATTGTTTAACGCCCTTAGCTAGGCATAAAAACACGAATAGATCTAAGTATTATCATCTTTGGCATGTAATCCATAAGTGGCTCTCATAATAGATTCATAAGGCAATTTAATTTTCTTCTTGGAAAGTGTTCCATGTCTTTCCTTAATGGAAATTGAAATCTAATGTTTCCTTTTTTCATATCAATAATTGCACCCATCGTTCTAAGGAAAGGTCTACCAAGAATAATAGGACATGTAGGATTGCAATCTATATCAAGAACAATGAAATCTACGGGCACATAGTTCCTATTTGTAACAATAAGAACATCATTAATCCTTCCCATAGGTTTCTTAATAGTGGAATCTGCAGGATGCTAATTTAAAGAGCAATAATCAAATTCACGGAAACCTAACACATCACATAAAGTTTTTGGAATCGTGGAAACACTAGCACCCAAATCACACAAAGCATGGCATTCATAATCTTTAATCTTAATCTTAATAGTAGGTTCCCACTCATCATAAAGTTTTCTAGGAATAGAGACTTCCAATTCAAGCTTTTCTTCATAAGAATGCATCATAGCATCAACGGTATGTTTAGTAAAAGCTTTGTTTTGATCATAAGCATGAGGAGAATTCAACATGGATTGCAACAAGGAAATACAATCTATTAAAAAACAATTATCATAATTAAATTCCTTGAAATCCAAAATAGTGGGTTCATTGCTACTTACCGAAAAAGGCTTTCGCCCCGCTTTATAAATAAAGCAAACCGCCACAGAGCACCATTACACGAGAAGGTTCACACCACACACACACAAGTCTCACAACACAGAGTACAAGAGGTTCTGCTGAGGGCACAACTCAACAAGCCCAAATCAAAAACAAAAGGGAGCCTAAGAGGGAGCCCGACCCCTAATCTGGCTCGGGAGGTGGCGGAGGGAGCGGCGGCGACAAACGGACAGCCATCGAGCGGAGGTCGGCGATGAAGGCAGAGATGGCGTCATGCTACCTCTTGAGCATGCGTTGGTTTTCCTTGAAGAGGAAAGGGTGATGCCGCAAAGTAACGTACAGTTTTGAGAACCAAGGTATCAATCCAGTAGGAGACTACACGCAAGTCCCTAGTACCTGCACAAACAATTAAGAACCTTGCAACCAACGCGATAAAGGGGTTGTCAATCCCTTCACGGCCACTTGCAAAAGTGAGATATGATAGAGATAATAAGATAAATATTTTTGGTATTTTTGTTGTGTAGATTGGAAAGTAAAGATTGCAAAGTAAAATATATTGGAAACTTATATGATGGAAAGTAGACCGGGGGCCACAGGTTTTACTAGTGGCTTCTCTCAAGATAGCATATTTCACGATGGGTGAACAAATTTCTGTCGAGCAATTGATAGAAAAGCACATAGTTATGAGAATATCTAGGCATGATCATGTATATAGGCATCACGTCCGTGACAAGTAGACCAAAACGATTCTGCATCTACTACTATTACTCAACACATCGACAACTATCCAACATGCTTCTAGAGTATTAAGTTCATAAGAACAGAGTAACGCATTAGGCAAGATGACATGATGTACAGGGATAAACTCAAGCAATATGATATAAACCCCATCTTTTTATCCTCGATGGCAACAATACAATACGTGTCGTTTCCCCTTCTGTCACTGGGATCAAGCACCACATGATTGAACCCAAAGCTAAGCACTTCTCCCATTGCAAGACATATCAATCTAGTAGGCCAAACCAAACTGATAATTCGAAGAGACATGCAAAGATATTAAATCATGCATATAAGAATTCAGAGAAGATTCAAATATTGTTCATAGATAACTTGATCATAAACCCACAATTCATCGGATCTCGACAAACACATCACAAAAAGTATTACATCGAATAGATCTCCAAGAGAATCGAAGAGAAATTTGTATTGAGATCCAAAGAGAGAGAAGAAGCCATCTAGCTAATAACTATGGACCCGAAGGTCTATGGTAAACTACTCACACATCATCGGAGAGGCTATGGTGTTGATGTAGAAGCCCTCCATGATCGATTCCCACTCCGGCGGAGCGCTGAAAAAGGCCCCAAGATGGGATCTCATGGGTACAGAAGGTTGCGGCGGTGGAAATAGGGTTTCATGGTGCTCCTGGATGTTTTCATGGTATAAGAGTATATATAGGCGAAAAAAGTAGGTCGGTGGAGTTATGAGGGGCCCACGAGGGTGGGGGCGTGCCTACCCCCCTGGGCACGCCCTCCTACCTCGTGGTCACTTTGTGGCTTCCTTGACGTCCACTCCAAGTCTCCTGGATTGCGTTTGTTCCAAAAACGATTCTCCCGAAGGTTTCATTCCGTTTGGACTCCGTTTTATATTCCTTTTCTATGAAACACTAAAATAGGCAAAAAACAACAATTTGCACTGGGCCTCTGGTTAGTAGGTTAGTCCCAAAAATAATAGAAAAGTGCATAATAAAGTCCATTAAACATCCAAAATAGATAATATAATAGCATGGAACCATCAAAAATTATAGATACGTTGGAGACGTATGAAGCATCCTTGAAAGCGCAACTATCCTGGGTGGTTTTGGTAATTACTAACAACATATAGCTCATTGAACTGATGCTATCTCAAGATAAATATTTCAGGAAAGTTCAATGATTGGCATGGAAAGGATTAGGATTGTGGACCCCTCAAAATGCTAAGGACACATATTGCCTCAAGCTCAAGACTCTAAATTTTACTTTTAGTGATCCAAGATCACATTGAGTCCATAAGAAAAGCCAATACTATTAAAAGGGGATGAGGTGTTGCTTAATGGGTTTCTTGCTCAAAATGCTTAGTGATATGATCCAAAACCCTCAACCACTTTCTCACATACACATATGTCCCAAACCAAAAGTCAAACTCGGCCCCACCAAAACTTTCTATCCGGCGCCAACGAGTTCTGTTGACATAGCCATTGCCACAAACCTAGTCACTTCGGTCTCACCGATAGGGATCTCAGTCTCACCGAGATGGGATTGCAAACTCTCTGTTTCCCTTCGTAATGTTTCGGTCTAACTGAGATGAGCAATCGGTCCCACCGAGTTCGCAATGCAAACTCTCTGTTTCCCCTTCGTAATGTTTCGGTCTAACCGAAATGAGCGAATCAGTCCCACCGAGTTTGCCTGAGCAACTCTCTGGTTAGCTTATTACCAAAATCGGTCCCACTGAGTTTGTGTAATCGGTCTCACCGAGATTACGTTATGCCCTAACCCTAATGAAATCGGTCCCACCGAGTTGACATGTCGGTCCCACCGAAAATCCTAGCATTCACATTTTGAACTGAATCGGTCTGACCGAGTTTTCTGATTCGGTCCCACCGAGTTTGGTAAATTGTGTGTAACGGTTAGATTTTGTGTGGAGGCTATATATACCCCTCCACCCACTCTTCATTCGTGGAGAGAGCCATCAGAACATGCCTACACTTACAACATAAATTTTCTGAGAGAAAACCACCTACACTTGTGTTGAGGTCAAGATATTCCATTCCAACCACATAAATCTTGATCTCTAGCCTTCCCCAAGTTGCTTTCCACTCAAATCATCTTTCCACCAAATCCAATCCTATGAGAGAGAGTTGAGTGTTGGGGAGACTATCATTTGAAGCACAAGAGCAAGGAGTTCATCATCAACACACCGTCTATTACCTTTTGGAGAGTGGTGTCTCCTAGATTGGTTAATGTCGCTTGGGAGCCTCCGTCAAGATTGTGGAGCTGAACCAAGGAGTTTGTACGGGCAAGGAGATCGCCTACTTCGTGAAGATCTACGCTAGTGAGGCAAGTCCTTCATGGGCGATGGCCATGGTGGGATAGACAAGGTTGCTTCTTCGTGGACCCTTCATGAGTGGAGCCCTCCGTGGACTCGCGCAACCGTTACCCTTCGTGGGTTGAAGTCTCCATCAACGTGGATGTACGATAGCACCACCTATCGGAACCACGCCAAAAATCTTCGTGTCTACATTGTGTTTGCTCCCTCCAAACTCCTCCCTTTACCTTCATATGCAATGTTTTACATTCCGCTGCAATACTCTTAGACTTGCATGTGTAGGTTGATTGCTTGACTTGTGCAAAGCTGCTAAAATCTGCCAAGACTTAAAATTGGGAAAATGATAGGTTTTTATTTGGTCAAGTAGTCTAATCACCCCCCTCTAGACATACTTTCAATCCTACAAGTGGTATCATAGCTACGGTCTCCATTTGCCTTGAGTTCCATAGCTTTTGGTGATCATAGCCTTGGTTTCACAACCTAGGAGAGTATGGCGTCTAGCAAGGAAAATTACCACCGTAGAGGTCCTTACTTTGATGGTACTAATTTTGCTAGTTGGAAGCATAAGATGAAAATGCATATTCTTGGACATAACCCCGCCGTTTGGGCTATTGTGTGTATTGGCTTGCAAGGTTAATTCTTTGATGGGAGAGAACTGAACCGTGAAGCTACCGTGGAAGAGTTGAAGATGCTTCAATACAATGCTCAAGCTTGTGATATCCTCTTCAACGGATTATGCCCCGAAGAATTCAACAAAAGCAGCCGTCTTGAGAATGCAAAGGAAATTTGGGATACTTTGATTGATATGCACGAGGGTACCGACTTCGTCAAGGAATCCAAATTGGATGTGCTTCAAAGTCAGCTTGACAAGTTCAAAATGAAGGATGGTGAAGGTGTCACTGAAATGTACTCTAGGCTTTGCTCTCATCACAAATGAGATTGCCGGCTTAGGAAGTGAAGAGATGGTAGCAGATTCATCATCAAGAAGATCCTAAGAGCCTTGGATGGAAAATATGATACCGTGTGCACACTGATCCAAATGATGCCCAATTACAAAGATCTCAAGCCTACGGAAGTCATTGGAAGAATTGTTGCTCATGAGATGTCACTTAAGGATAAGGAAGAGCTCCACAACAAGTCAAGTGGTGCTTACAAGTCTCATGTGATGCTCCCACATCATCAAGTGAGAAACAAACCTTCAATGAAAAATTGAGCCTAATGGTGAAGAAATTCAACAAGTTCTACAAGAGTAGAAGCAAGGAGAGAAGTTCCAAGTCAAGGCTCTACAATGACAAAAGATCTTCAAGTCGTGAACAAAATTGCTACAATTGTGGAAGACCCGGACACTACTCCAATGAGTGTACGGCTCCCTACAAAAGAAGAGAAGATTCTCCCAAAAGAAGGAGTAGGAGAGAAGAATCACCACCAATAGAGAGAAGGAGTAGAGATGATCGTTATGAATGAATACCCTCTCGGAGAAGCAAGGATTCAGAAAGGAAGGACAAGTCATCAAAGAGCTACACAAAACAAAGACATCAAGCTCACGTTGGTGAATGGATATCCGGCTCCGACTCTGACCATCACTCCGAAATAAGTTATCACTCCGACTCCGAATATACTCAAGATGAAGGTGTTGCCGGTCTAGCACTTGTGTCAACCAACTCCTATGACATATTTGACTCACCAAATGAAGGAATTGGAAGATGCTTCATGGCTAAAGGCCCAAAGGTATCACACCGAGTATGTTGATTTCAATAGTGATGAAGATGATTTGCTAGGAGATGATGATTTACTTGTTGACAACTCTAGTTATGAAAACTATGATGAACTTG
This sequence comes from Aegilops bicornis, assembly GCA_021605145.1. NCBI lineage: Eukaryota > Viridiplantae > Streptophyta > Magnoliopsida > Poales > Poaceae > Aegilops > Aegilops bicornis. The sequence goes on from CM038671.1 coordinate 561,958,659, forward strand.
CTATTAATCATGCTAATCAAGATAAGACGAATGACGATGATAAGAAGGAGATTGAGCGTCTAACTAAAGAACTAAACACTCTTAAGTTAGCTCATGAAACTACCTTGGAAGATCATCGAGAACTTTTAAAGACTCATGAGAAGCTACGCTTTGAAAAGCTCAACCTTGAGCAAGAGCATGAGTTCTTAAAAGCAATCAATGATGATCTTCGCAAGAAAAGTTCTTCTTACATTGCCAAGCATTTACTCTTGTCTACTTGCATGCCACAAGTTAAATCTAGCAACAAGAACAAGAAAGATTCTTCTTCTAGTAGTAACAATAATCATGCTAAATCTAATGTTGTTGCTTCTAGTAGTTATCTTGATTCCACTAATGATTCTCTTAGCCAAGTTACACTTGAGCAAGGAAATAGCCTATTGAAGGGAATTATAGAGAAAGGTATTTACAAGAGCCTTCTTAGGAAGTAAGCAATTTGAGGAGATTATGCATAAAGCAAGGAAGACACCGGAAGAATCAAGGTGTTGGTTTTGAACGAAAGTTCAATGCCAATGGAGTTGAGTGGGAAGAAGATCAATACCCCAAGACGAAGTTTGTTCCTCAACAAGAGAAGTATAATCTTACTTCTTTCCAAGGAACACAAGCTCAAGATGATCTTCCACCACTAGACCACAAGCAAAAGGGCAAGGACAAGCTTCAAGAGGAGATTGATGCATTTGAAGAAGCCCCTAAGGCATTGGTCAAGTGGGTTCCCAAGACTACATCAAGTTCTACTTCATCAAGTACGACTACAACTCCAAGGATTCCCATCAAGATGGTGGGATCCCGAAGAAGAAGAACTAAAGAGTTCTTGAGGGTGACTCCGCCAACATACTTCACTCATATCATTTTGGCGAGGACAAGTGCAAACAACTTCCATATCTTGCACTAGTTCAAGGAGTCACAAACACTCTTCTTGGTAAGACAAGGGACAAGGTAACCTAATGCTTTCATGGACATCATCCTATGTGAACATCACTCTATGTATATGGATATCCTTGTTTGTTCCTTGTGGGACTAACCCGTGTAGGTATTGAAAGTGCAACTCACTCCAATGGATTGCTCCAAATGATCTACACCAACATTGAGCATCTACATCTTCAACACCTACAAGAAGTCATCATCGACAAAACCCAATGTTAGTTCATCCCTCTTAGGGGGTATATCACATCTAGGGGGAGCTTTACTCTAATCAGTTGAGCTAAAGCAACTCTAATGGTGTGAACACAACAATGCTTTATGTAAAAGTGGTAACCCCACTTGTGCTTAAATGATGAGTATGACCAATGATCAAATGTTCTCATTTGACTCCTAAGTCAATATACTCATATATAGATGACCTAGTCATCGCCAATTGCTTGATAGATGCTAGAGTGATTGTGCATGCTTTGTCACATATTTCATTTGCCATCTTATTGTGTGAGCATGTTGGATGCATATTTTACTCATTCGAGGACATCTATTTGTTGCTTTGTTTGTTTGGCTCTTTCTCTTTTGCCAAATGGATGGACAAGAATGCCTAAGAACTCCCTCTAGCTATCTATGCTTTTCTCGTCTCAAACTCTATTCATGCTACATCACAAAGTTTGATCAAGTCAGATTCGAACCACTCTGTGTGAGGAGCACTCGGAGTCCCCGATTCGTCATAGACTTAAACCTCCAAAACCTCCAAAACCTCTTTCTGCATTTCGGTATGACCGAGTCATCCACTTCGGTCACACTGAGTCACTAAGTTGATATAGGTTTTCAATCTCAGTACAACCAATTTGAACTTTTCGGTCACACCGAGTTGCAGAAACCGCTTGTGATTCTGCATCTCGGAGCCACCGAGTTGTTACACTCAGTCACACTGACAGGGTCGGGATATATATACCCACGGGTGAGATTTTGGAAAATTCTTCAAACTCCTCAGCCCGCGCGTGTGTCCTGCTCTGCCTCCTCGGGTCTCCGGATCGTCTCCTTGCCGCCAGTGACCTCCCGCCGCTGGTTTCCATCACCGTCGATGGAAATCTGCTCCGCCGTTGTCGCTGTAGCGAACTCCCGCCGAACTAGGGTATGGGTTCGACACTTTGTGCTATTCCTTTAACTTTGATTCATAGCACATTGCTTTGCCATGATCTTTACCACGTATGCAAACGATCTATCCACTGAAAAACATCCTTAGGTTCGATTTGATCTGAAAATTTAGGGTTAGGTCTCCGCTGAACTCATCTCGGACCGACCGAGTTGTAGAATTCGGTCTCACCGATTTGGCTTAAGCCATAGAACATGCGATTTTTGGTCTGACCAAAAACTGCAAATCGGTGTGATCGAGTTCGATTCTTTGTGAAACCCTAGCAATCTCGGTGCCACCAAACTGTCACTCAGTCTGACCGAGTTTACTAGTTTAGGCTCCAAAAGTTGCTTCGGTATCACCGAGTCTAACAAATCGGTAGCTCCGAAATGCTTTCTTTGGAGAACTAAAACTAACTTTTTAAGTCATCTGTTTTGCAAAAACTCTGCACTTTGTTGATGCTCATCCACTATATCTCATCTACATCTATTCACAGGGTTTGCTGTCAGTGTTATGGCCAAGATGTCTGACCAGAGTGACAGTCAGAACAGATCTGAGGAACATGTGCAATTGAGTGAGGGTTCAGATCCCTCAAGCACCTCTGATGGTGGCAGTAGAAGCACACCGAGCAACTTGCCCAAGGCAGCCACCAGAACCAGGAAGAAGAGAACCTCAGAATTTGAGGATGAGGACTATGTGTCTGCTGAGGAAAGCTACATCAAAGAAGAAGATGTTGAAGAAGGAGTATGGCACAGCTGCTGCAACAAAGCTAGGCTTGCATAAGAAGGCACCTGCCAGGAGAATCCCAATGTCTATGGCCAGGGCATCCACTCAGGAACCCTCCAAGCCAACTGGAGGAGAAGATGCTGCTGAGGAAAAGAAAAAGAAGGAGAGAAAGATGGGAAGATGGTGCAAGAAGGCTAACCCCATGGCTGAGTTTGAAAAGCATTCTTCTGACGAAGAAGAAAAAGAAGAAGAAGAAGCTCCAGCACCCAAAGCTCAGAAGCTTATGGGAGATGCTATCAAGTCAGGGGCTGCTCCATCAAAGCCCAAGTCTGCTCCCAAAGCACAAGCTCAGAAGCCCAATAAGCCCAAGAGGAACACCAGGAGTATTCCTGATGAAGAGAAGAACAAGGCCACAGTGCCTCAAGCTGAAGAAGATGATGATGATTCTCTCATTTTGATAAAATTGAAGCCCAAGATCCCAGACCACAATGATGCTCATCCAGTGGCTGAAGACATGCACATCAGAAAGGATGCTAGACTGAGATTGTGGAGATAGTCAGATCCCTATGCTGTGAGGAGGAGGACTGCAGTTGACTACATATTTCATACAAAAGAACAACAAGAGTTCTATGAGACAATTTTGCTTGACAATAAGCCAATTGTATGTGACATGAGATGGGTTGATTGGGAATACATCCAGGAGAAAGAAAATCACTTCCCAGGAGTGACAACTTCAAAGCATGTGGAGTTGACAAATTTGTTGGGCAGAAGCTCACAAAATGGAATGATGAGCTGATCATGCAGTTTTACTCCACTGCTCACTTTTATCCAGATGGGAAGATCATATGGATGTCTGAAGGTACTAGATACCAGTCCACTGTTGAAGAATGGGCTAAATTGATCAATGCCCCAGAGGAACATGAAGATGACTTGGATGTATATGCCAAGAAGAAGAAAGACCACAACACTATGGCAAACATGTACAAAGAGATCCCAGATAAAGCTTTGGAGACTCACAAGCTTGGATCAGTACATTACTTATTGTCTGGTCTGCCTACCATCAACACAATCCTTAGGCACACTCTGCTTGTGACATCCCAAAATTCTAAATTTTGGAATGTCATATTAAATAAATAACTATGCTTGTTGTCTGATGGTTTGTTTGATTGATTGAGTGAAATTGAGTGGAATTTGAAACTTTTGAAAGTTGAATGAGAGGGAATGAAATGACTTTCCCAAACTTTCCCTTTGCCCTTTTGGATCTCAATGAATTCAATTTCATTCCAACACAAAACCCTAGAGTGAAGATGACATGACTTCTTCCATTTGAAATAAAAAGGGTTTTGAAAAGATTTGAATTTCATTTGAAAAGATTCCAAATTCAAAGCTTTATGCAACTCAATGATTTTCATGAGGGAAGATAAAATGACTACTTCAATTATATGAAATATGAGTTGGAAGTTAAAAAGAATCAAATTGAAAGTCATTTGAAAGTGCCTTGAAACCCCCTTTCAAATTTGAGTTTTATTTGAATTTTGAAAAAATAAATTTTTATAAAGTTTGGATTTTGCCCCTGGAAAAATGTTCAAATGATAGGGAATATTCCCTTGATCATTTTGATATATATATGTCCTATATAAAATATTTATATTTAAGTATTTTTCTCTCTCTCTAATTATTCAAAAAAAGGGGAAGAAAAGCCCACAGGCGGCCAGCCAACTGCCCAACACCCAAAGCTGACCCAATGACGGCCAGCCACGCCGGCCCACGCCGAGCCGACCGAGCGACCGAGCAGAATCGGCTAGCCACCGGTCGCCCGACCGCAACGCGCTCCCCTCCCTCTCACCGACAGGTGGGCCCCACCTCCTCTTCCCTCGCCCACGCCACCCGCCACGATCACGGATCCGGATTCGCCATATAAATCCCTCCCCGATTGCCCCTCGTCCAAGTCGTGCCCCCTATATAAACCCCCTCGACCCGTTCCCCCCTCACCCCTCGACCCTCTCTCCTCGTCGCGTGCCGCTCGGAACAACCGAGCCACCGCCGCCGCCATTAACTCCGTCGACGCCCGAACCCTCGAGCTCGCCTGACTCCACCCCGAGCTCCTCGCCACGCCGCACTCACGGGAGGTCCTCCCGCTGTCCCCGAGCACCGGAGCCTCGCACTAACGCCGCCCGAGCCGGCCGATCGTCAACCCGTTGGTAAGTCACGGACTCCCCTCCGCCGTCCGATCCTATATCTAGGGTGTAGATTAGATCCCCAAGGGGTACGGTCTATTTAGGTTTATTTTTATAGATCCGGTTTATTTTGGTTTAGTTAGTAGGTTTAGTTGGACCGTCTGACGCGGTTATTTTCTGTTAAACCGCTGCTTTTAGCTATATATTACGCCCGGTGCGCTAGATAGGCCCATTAGCGCCCGATTTTTCTTTTAATTTTATTTTTCGTTTCTGTTTTTAACAGAATAGTTTCAGTTTTGTAAAATCCATATCTTTTAATCTACTTAGTATTTTTAAGTGATTCTTTTTTTGTTAGTTTGCAAATTTCTTATAGTTTCTGTAGAAAATATAATTAGTCATGTTAAAATTATTTAAAATTGCTTTATTTTAGATTTTGACAGAATAGTAAATCTGCTATAAAAGGAGTTAGGAATATTATTTTTAATGATTCTTTTTGTCACAACTTTGTTTTGACATTGCTTAACCGTAGGAATTTATTTGGGCATTTTAGGACTAATAAAAAATAAGTTTTAATCAGAATCATGTTATTCTTAATTAATTAACTAGCTACTATTTTCCTATTGTTTTAGTTAGCCAATAAATTTATTTTTCATATGTGATAGATTATTCTAGGTTAGTTTCTGTCACTTCAGAGCATGAACTTTTATTTATAATAAATAAAACTTTTATTTTATTTTTCCTACTAGAATTTGTTTTAGGCATAATAGGAGTTTTATAATAACTTTTAATGTGATTCTTTTTGCTCCTAGTTGCTTGATGAATTCTTTTCTGTTAATTAGCAAAAACCCATGTTTAGGTTCTGTTAAGAAAAAAATTTAGTGCAAAACTATTTTTAATTGTTGCTTGATGTAGGAAAACCTTGATTTGTTTTCTCCGAGTTTTCTTTGGTAGTTTTGTTGTGTAGTTTTCCTTTGTTTTTATTTGGTGTCCCTTGATTTGCATTTTTAATTGTTGATTTTATTATGAGTGTTAGAATTGTTTGCTAGGATGTTTGCTTATATGAATGCTATGACTATATAGATTTTCAACGGAGTGACGAATAGTTCTACCAAGTCATTATTCGAGAGTGTTGTTATCTTCATCAACTTACCAGGCAAGTTCACTTTGACCATGCTTTCATACCTATGTTTATTGCATTTAGTGGCATCTTTGCAACCACCCCTCAGTAGTGTTATTGAATCCTTGTAAGTTGAGTAGTATGCATGAGGTAGGAACCCATCACCCTGTTACCAAGCCCGGGACGTCCTTTATTTTAATGCTACGCTATAGTAGACGGGGTTGGTATGAGTGCTCGAGAGTGGTGTGAAGAAGGAGGACTCTACGTCAATAACGACAACTCCATGATGGCATCTGCAAGGACTGCATTTTCAAGGCCTCAAGACTTCAAGACTCAAGACAAGAATTCAATACACACTACTGGGTGAAGGATGGTTGTGGGCACCCTGGAGAAACCAATGGTTGGCCGGGATGCATGGAGAAGCGCCATGACATCTTGCGGAAAGCTTCACCCAGACTCAAAGAGACGGAAGAATACTTCATGCCCGGAAGCTTACCTGTGCAACCGCAAGTCAATATGGGCTCGCTTGGTTGACCTTAGTTGTGACTCTGGCTGGGACGGTGCTAGCGAGATGTAGAACTACGGTAGGATTGGATGAGCACCGACGGTGGTCGAGGAACTCTTCTAAGACCATGTTTCGGTCATCTTGTTCTCAAACACCCTGAAGTGCGAGAACGTAAAGAGACGGATTGAATCTTGCGGGTAAAGTGTACAAACCTCTGCAGAGGGTTTAAACCTAATCGATTAGCCGTGTCCCCGGTTATGGACAATTTGAGCATCTGGACTTGGATCTATCTCGGAACTCTCAACACCGGACTGATAACTTAATTATGGGCAACTTATGATGATTTGGGATATGAGACATCGGTTGGCGGAACCATGTCATGGTAGAAAACTCCATAAATGCAGACTTCATTTAGTCCTTTGATGTAGTGAAAATAAATCCGCTTTTACGCAAACAAAACTCAGACACAGAGCCACAAAGCCATATTGCATATAGTATAGTTTTATCATTTGTTTTCTCATGTTGTGATCTTGCCGGTACATTCAATGTACTGACCTACACGGCTGCAACGTATCATGTTGCAGATATTACTTCCGACGAGTAAGAGTACGGTACAGGGTTACGGTCTACACTCAACTCGCCGATGGCGTTGATGGGACTCCACACCCGATTACTTGTTTCACCGAGACTTATGAGGTATATATCAGTTTTACGTTAATTATACATGTGATTGCACTTTGATATATACATTGATGTACTGTGTGTGCCAAAGATACTGATCCGAGGATGGCACAAAGAACACGTAGGCTTGATTTCGAGGTCGGGTCGCTACACTGCTACCCAAGTCGAGATCACAAGATGATCGACGACATTCTATCAACTCTTTGTAGCTTTTGATGTCCCTCAGAAGTTCAAGGTCATGAGTCTGATTGTAGAGACAATCAAGAGGACAACAGCTGACCAAAAGAGAAGCTGTGGGTATGCTCCACACATTCAGGAGCTCATCAACTCCAAGATGGGCACATGAACATATCTGTTGGATAAGGAGCATCTACCCTTATATCATGAATTTGAAGACAACGCTGTAGTGATGAATGAGGAGGAACCATCATCATCTTAAGCACAAGAGAAGAGAGCCAAAGCTAAGGCTGAGAAAGCTGCCAAGATGCCAAGTGTAGAGGAAGCATCTCAAGTTTTCCTGAAGAGCAAGCAAGATCAACTTGCATATCTGATCCAATCTACACTAAGGATTGAGAAGGTCTTGGCCACCCTGACTCAAAACCAGGAGAGTCTGGAGAGGATCATAGAGACAAAATTTAATGATCTTGATCTGAAGGTAACTGAGATCCAAATAGCAGTTGAGCAGCTCCAGGAGGAAGCAGAAGAGAGGAGAGGGAAGGCAACAACTGATGCTTTTCAACGAGTGCCTAGAGGACAGAGGTCTGCTGCAGTGCATGTACCTGATACAAGAGCAACAACATCAGCTCCAGCAGCCACTCCACCAGCTCCAACTACATCGACTGATGCCTTCGTCCTTGGAGTTCTCTCTACACCACCTCCCGAAGACCAAGCTTTGAGGCGATAGCACTATGCATATTTGAACTTTTTGGTAAGTTGTTGCCAAAGGGGGAGAAATATGTATAGATCATAGGCTTCGAGAGAGAGTGTTTTGCTTCTTTGCCTCTCTTGCTTTTGGTTGAACTTATTGTGTGCTTGGTTCATACTTTATGTCCTTGTGTGAGATACTTGTATGATCATGTGATTGATCATATGCTACTTTAATGCTTGCTTGGATGATATTATCCTTTATATCCCTATATGATCATTCACTTTATTTGGTGATGAGTGCATATTTTTAATGTTTATCATTTTGAGCGCTCCACCAAGATGTATGTGACATGGAAGAGTAACCCATGATCCTAATTGATTGTGCATTTGCATTCAAAAGCAAATTTTAAATAATGCACAAATTTAGGGGAGCTCTTGCTTATCACATACTTCTCAAAGCGACGATGTATTTCAATCTTATTATCATTTGTCGAAGCTTTGATCTATATGTTGTCATCAATTACCAAAAAGGGGGAGATTGAAAGTGCAACTATCCTTGGGTGGTTTTGGTAATTACTAACAACATATAGCTCATTGAACTAATGCTATCTCAAGATAAATATTTTAGGAAAGTTCAATGATTAGCATGGCATGGATCAGGAATGTGGACCCCTCAAAATGCTAAGGACACATATTGGCTCAAGCTCAAGACTGTACATTTTACTTTTAGTGATCCAAGATCACATTGAGTCCAGAGGAAAAGCTAATACTATTAAAAGGGGATGAGGTGTTGCTTAATGGGTTTCTTTCTAAAAATGCTTATGCTCCAAAACCCTCAACCATTTTCTCACATCCACATATGTCCCAAACCAAAAGTCAAATTCGGCCCCACCGAAACTTCCTATCCGGCGCCATCGAGTTCTGTTGACATAGCCATTGCCACAAACCCTAGTCACTTCGGTCTCACTGATAGGGATCTCAGTCTCACCGAGATGGGATTGCAAACTCTTTGTTTCCCTTCGTAACGTTTCGGTCTAACCGAGATGAGCAATCGGTCCCAGTTCGCAATGCAAACTCTCTGTTTTCCCTTCGTAACATTTCGGTCTAACCGAGATGAGAGATCGGTCCCACCGAGTTAGCAATGCAAACTCTCTGTTTCCCCTTCGTAACGTTTTGGTCTAACCGAAATGAGCGAATTGGTCCCACTGAGTTTGCCTGACCAACTCTCTGGTTAGCTTATTACCAAAATCGGTCCCACCGAGTTTGTGTAATCGGTCTCACCGAGATTATGTTATGCCCTAACCCTAATGAAATTGGTCCCACCGAGTTGACATGTCGGTCCCACCGAAAATCCTAACGTTCACATTTTGAACTGAATCAGTCTGGCCGAGTTTTCTGTTTCGGTCCCACCGAGTTTGGTAAATTGTGTGTAAAGGTTAGATTTTGTGTGGAGGCTATATATACCCCTCCACCCACTCTTCATTCGTGGAGAGATCCATCAGAACATGCCTACACTTCCAACATACATTTTCTGAGAGAAAACCACCTACACTTGTGTTGAGGTCAAGATATTCCATTCCAACCACATAAATCTTGATCTCTAGCCTTCCCCAAGTTGCTTTCCACTCAAATCATCTTTCCACCAAATCCTATCCTATGAGAGAGAGTTGAGTGTTGGGGAGTCTATTGTTTGAAGCACAAGAGCAAGGAGTTCATCATCAACACACCGTCTATTACCTTTTGGAGAGTGGTGTCTGCTAGATTGGTTAGGTGTCGCTTGGGAGCCTCCGTCAAGATTGTCGAGTTGAACCAAGGAGTTTGTACGGGCAAGGAGATCGCCTACTTCGTGAAGATCTACCCTAGCGAGGCAAGTCCTTCGTGGGCGATGGCCATGGTGGGATAGACAAGGTTGCTTCATCGTGGACCCTTCGTGGGTCGAGCCCTCAGTGGACTCGCACAACCGTTGCCCTTCGTGGGTTGAAGTCTCCATCAACGTGGGTGTACGATAGCACCACCTATCGGAACCACGCCAAAAATCCCCGTGTCTACATTGTGTTTGCTCCCTCCAAACTCCTCCCTTTACCTTCATATGCAATGTTTTACATTCCGCTGCAATACAATTAGACTTGCATGTGTAGGTTGATTGCTTGACTTGTGCAAAGTTGCTAAAATCTTCCAAGACTTAAAATTGGGAAAAGGGTATGTTTTTATTTGGTCAAGTAGTCTAATCACCCCCCCCCCCTCTAGACATACTTTCGATCCTACAATCCCCAAGCTTAAGTCTTGCTCGTCCTTGAGTAGGTAAATGACAAAAACAGAATTTTTGATGTGGAATGCTACCTAGCATAATCCTCAATGTAATTTTCTTTATTGTGGCATGAATGTTTAGATCCGAAAGATTCAAGACAAAAGTTTAATATTGACATAAAAATAGTAATACTTCAAGCATACTAATAAAGCAATCATGTCTTCTCAAAATAACATGGCCAGCAAAAGTTATCTCTACAAAATCATATAGTCTGGCTATGCTCTATCTTCATCACACAAAATATTTAAATCATGCACAACCTCAATGACAAGCCAAGCAATTGTTTCATACTTTTGATGTTCTCAAACTTTTTCAATTTTCATGCAATACATGAGCATGAGCTATGGACATAGCACTATATGTGGAATACAATGGTGGTTGTGGAGAAGACAAAAAGAAGAAGATAGTCTCACATCAACTAGGCGTATCAACGGGCTATGGAGATGCCCATCAATAGATATCAATGTTAGTGAGTAGGGATTGCCATGCAACGGATGCACTAGAGCTATAAGTGTATGAAAGCTCAACAAAAGGAACTAAGTGGGTGTGCATCCACCTCACTTGCTCACGAAGACCTAGTGCAATTTGAGGAAGCCCATCATTGGAATATACAAGCCAAGTTCTATAATGTAAAATTCCCACTAGTATATGAAAGTGACAACATAGGAGACTTTCTATCATGAAGATCACGGTGCTACTTTGAAGCACAAGTGTGGTAAAAGGATAGGAACATTGTCCCTTCTCTCTTTCTCTCTCATTTTTTCTTTTTTTTTTCTTTGGGCCTTTTTTATGGCCTCTCTTTTTCCTTTTTTTCTTCGTCCGGAGTCTTATCCCGACTTGTGGGGGAATCATAGTCTCCATCATCCTTTCCTCACTTGGGACAATGCTCTAATAATGATGATCATCACACTTTTATTTACTTACAACTCCAAAATTACAACTCAATACTTAGAACAAAATATGATTCTATGTGAATGCCTCCGGCGGTGTTCCGGGATATGCAATGAATCAAGAGTGACATGTATGAAAATCGTGAACGGTGGCCTTGCCACAAATACAATGTCAACTACATGATCATGCAAAGCAATATAACAATGATGGAACATGTCATAATAAACGGAACGGTGGAAAGTTGCATGGCAATATATCTCGGAATGGCTATGGAAATGCCATAATAGGTAGGTATGGTGGCTATTTTGAGGAAGGTATATGGTGGGTGTATGATACCGGCGAAAGGTGTGCGGTATTAGAGAGGCTAGCAATGGTGTAAGGGTGAGAGTGCGTATAATCCATGGACTCAACATTAGTCATAAAGAACTCACATACTTATTGCAAAAATCTATTAGTTATCAAAACGTAGTACTACACGCATGCTCCTAGGGGGATAGATTTGTAGGAAAAGACCATCGCTCATCCCGGACCGCCACTCATAAGGAAGACAATCTATAAATAAATCTTGCTCCGACTTCATCACATATATAACGGTTCACCATACGTGCATGCTAAGGGAATCACAAACTTTAAGACAAGTATTTCTCAAATTCACAACTACTCAACTAGCATGACTCTAATATCACCATCTTCATATCTCAAAACAATCATAAAGAAACAAACTTCTCATAATATTCAGTGCACTTTATATGATAGTATTTATTATACCTATGTTGGATACTCATCACATTAGGATTAATTCTTTTTTAACCAAATAAAATTATCATGCTGTTCTAAAAGACTCTCAAAATAATATAAATGAAGCATGAGAGATCAATAATTTCTATAAAATAAACCACCATCGTGCTCTAAAAAGATATAAGTGAAGCACTAGAGCAAAATTATCTAGCTCAAAAGATATAAGTGAATAACATAGAGTATTATAATAAATTCCGATTCATGTTTGTATCTCCAAAAGGTGTGTACAGCAAGGATGATTGTGGTAAAATAAAAAGCAAAGACTCAAATCATACAAGACGCTCCAAGCAAAACACATATCATGTGGTGAATAAAAAAATAGCCTCAAGTAAACTTACCGATAAACGAAGACGAAGGAGGGGATGCCTTCCGGGGCATCCCCAAGCTTAGGCTCTTGCCACTCCTTGTTCCAAAATCCATCCAATCTTTATCCCAAAACTTGAAAACTTCACAACACAAAACTCAACAGAAAATCTCATGAGCTCCGTTAGCGAAATAAAACAAACTACCACTTTAAGCTACTGTAATTAACTCATTAATTATTTATATTGGTGTTAAAACTACTGTATTACAACTTCTCTATGGTTCATACCCCCCTATACTAGCCATAGATTCATCAAAATAAGCAAACAACACACGAAAAACAGAATCTATCAAAAACAGAACAGTCTGTAGTAATCTGTATCAAACGCAAACTTCTGTAACTCAGAAAAATCTACCAAAATAGGAAGACCTAGATAATTTGTTTATTGATCTACTGCAATTGAAATCAGTATTTTATCATTCTCTGATGATTTTTAATAATTTTTTTGTGAGCAGAAAGTTTCTGACTTTTTCAGCAAGATCAAATAATTATTATCCAAGAAGATCCTATAGGTTTAACTTGGCACAAACATTAATTAAAACATAAAACCAAATCTAACCAGAGGCTAGATGATTTATTTATTACTAAACAGGAACAAAAATAAAATTGGGTTGCCTCCCAACAAGCGCTATCGTTTAACGCCCCTAGCTAGGCATAAAAATTTCAATGATGCTCACAGGAAAGATAGCAATTGAAACATAAAGAGAGGATCATATAGCATGTGAAAAACACATATAAGTATAACATACTTCCTATGCATAGGCATCTTATAGGCAAACAAATTATCATAGCAAGCAAAAACTAGCATATGCAAGGAAGAGGAAAGAAACGATAGCAATCTCAACGTGAAGAGAGGTAATTTAGTAAGATAAAAATTTCTACAACCATATTTTCCTCTCTCATAATAATTACATGTAGGATCATAGGAAAATTCAACAAAATAGCTATCACATAACATATTCTCAACACGATCCACATGCATGCGAAGTTGACACTCTTCCAAAATAGTGGGATTATCATTACCTAAAGTCATGACCTCTCCAAACCCACTTTTATCAAAAACTTCATAAGATTGAACATTCTACAAATATGTGGGATCTAAAGTTGACACTCTTCAAAACCCACTTTCAATACTATTGCAAACACTATTATCAATCTCATATTCATCATGGGGCTTAAATAAAATTTCAAGATCATAAGAAGAATCACCCCAATCATGATCATTGCAACAAGTAGTAGACATAGAAAAACTAGCATCCCCAAGCTTAGGGTTTTGCATATTATTATCACTATTGACATCAAGAGAATTTATAGTAAAATCATTGCAATCATGCTTTTTATTCAAGGAGCTAGCATGAATCTCTTCATAAATTTCTTCATCACAATTTTCAGATTCACAAATTTCAAGCAAAACCTCATAAAGATAATCTAGTGCACTCAAATCACTAGAAATTGGTTCATCATAATTGGATCTCTTAAAATGATTAGCAAGGGGATGAGGATCCATAAACTTTTTAGCAAGTTTAAGATGCAAGCAAAAAGAAGGCACATGGTAACACAAGATCGAACGGAAGGAGGACGAAGAAAAGGCAAATGTGAAGTGGGGGAGAGGAAAACGAGAGGAAAATGGCAAATAATGTAATGCGAGGGATAAAAGTTTGTGATGGGTACTTGGTATGTCTTGACTTGTGTGTAAATCTCCCCGGCGACGGCGCTAGAAATCCTTCTTGCTACCTCTTGACCATGCGTTGGTTTTCCCTTGAAGAGGAGAGGGTGATGCAGCAAAGTAGCGTAAGTATTTCCCTCAGTTTTTGATAACCAAGGTATCAATCCAGTAGGAGAGTACACGCAAGTCCCTAGTACCTACACAAACAATTAAGAACCTTGCAACCAACACGATAAAGGGGTTGTCAATCCCTTCACAGCCACTTGCAAAAGTGAGATCTGATAGAGATAATAAGATAAATATTTTTGGTATTTTTGTTGTATAGATTGGAAAGTAAAGATTGCAAAGTAAAATAGATTGGAAACTTATATGATGGAAAGTAGACCCGGGGGCCATAGATTTCACTAGTGGCTTCTCTCAAGATAGCATATTTGACGGTGGGTGAACAAATTAATGTCGAGCAATTGAGAGAAAAACACATAGTTATGAGAATATATAGGCATGATCATGTATATAGGCATCACGTCCGTGACTAGTAGACCGAAACGATTCTGCATCTGCTACTATTACTCAACACATCGACAGCTATCCAGCATGCTTCTAGAGTATTAAGTTCATAAGAACAGAGTAATACATTAGGCAAGATGACATGATTTACAGGGATAAACTCAAGCAATATGATATAAACCCCATCTTTTATCCTCGATGGCAACAATACAATACGTGTCGTTTCCCCTTCTGTCACTGGGATCAAGCACCGCATGATTGAACCCAAAGCTAAGCACTTCTCCCATTGCAAGACTGATTAATCTAGTAGGCCAAACCAAACTGATAATTCGAAGAGACTTGCAAAGATATTAAATCATGCATATAGGAATTCAGAGAAGATTCAAATATTGTTCATAGATAAACTTGATCATAAACCCACAATTCATCGGATCTCGACAAACACACCGCAAAAAGTATTACATCGAATAGATCTCCAAGAGAATCAAGGAGAACTTTGTATTGAGATCCAAAGAGAGATTAGAAGCAATCTAGCTAATAACTATGGACCCGAAGGTCTGTGGTAAACTACTCACACATCATCGGAGAGGCTATGGTGTTGATGTAGAAGCCCTCCATGATCGATTCCTTCCCATGAAAGCATCGGAAAAAGGCCCCAAGATGGGATCTCATGGGTACAGAAGGTTGCGGCGATGGAAATAGGGTTTCATGGTGCTCCTGGATGTTTTCAGGGTATAAGAGTATATATAGGCGAAAGAAGTAGGTCGGTGGAGCTACGAGGGGCCCACGAGGGTGGGGGGCGCGCCCTCCTATCTTGTGGCCACCTCGTGGCTTCCTTGACGTCCACTCCAAGTCTCCTGGATTGCGTTTGTTCCAAAAACAATTCTCCTGAAGGTTTCATTCCGTTTGGACTCCGTTTGATATTCCTTTTCTACGAAACACTGAAATAGGCAAAAAACAGCAATTTGCACTGGGCCTCCGGTTAGTAGGTTATTCCCAAAAATAATATAAAAGTGCATAATAAAGCCCATTAAACATCCAAAACAGATAATATAATAGCATGGAACCATAAAAAATTATAGATACGTTGGAGACGTATCACGTCACGGTCCTGGTGGCGGCTAAGCGGCCGCCAAAGCTGCAAGTAAGCAGACAGTTTGAAGAGGGCGTCAGTAGCACGTCAAAACGGAATGCGCTGAATCACAAGTCCATTGTGGATCGTCCAGAGGGTCCAAGTGAGGGTCCCAATCTCCAGCCACCTAATGTGGCGAGAATGCGGGCAGGGGGGGGGGAGGCCTTGAATTCAGTGAACATGTCGGGGAAATTGGTGTGGCACTAATTGTTGCCAACCACATCTCTAAACAGCCCCAAAGAAATTGGGCGGACACATAGGAGAAGAAGTTGTGGTTCGAGTCTTCGGGGACACCACAAATTGGCAATGGCCACCACCCGGGCCATTGCACTTACGGACCTCCACACCGGATGGAATTCGTCCGCGAATCCATTGCCACATGAAGATTCGGATCTTCAGGGGAAGGCGGACAGGCCAAACCGCGGTAAGGGGAGGGGCAGAGGAGGGGGCAATGGCCCGGTAAAGGGACTTGGTGGAGAACTGTCCCGATGGCTCTACGCGCCACCTTCATTGCTACTTAAAGTTCTGACCTCTCCAATCCCACTTTTATCAATTTAGGCATCAAGATCTAAAAACTCCGAATCATTGGGACGCCTTCTAACTAAAGTTGACTCATCTCCAGTCCCATCTTTATCAAGATTTACATTGGAAAACAAAGATTCAATAGGAGTCACATCAATCACTTTAAGATCTTCATCATTATTCTCATGGAAACTAGAAGAACACGCTTTTATAAACTGATCATTTTTTTGCACGCATCTTATCGGTTCTTTCTTTGCACTCATCAATGGAAATTCTCATGGCTTTGAGAGACTCATTGATATCATGCTTAGGTGGAATAGATCTAAGTTTCAAAGAATCAACATCAAGAGAAATTCTATCCACGTTCTAGCCAAATAATCAATCTTAAGCAATTTTTCTTCAATCAAAGCATTGAAATTCTTTTGCGAACTTATAAATTCTTTAACACTATTCTCAAATTGAGAGGGCATCTTATTATAATTTCCATAAGAATTGTTGTAGGAATTACCATAATTATTAGAGGAATTACTAGCAAACGGACTAGGATTAAAATTGCCTCGATACACATTATTACCAAAATTGTTCCTACCAAAAAAATTCACATCCATAGATTCATTATTGTTTTCAATCAAAGTAGAAGATCTTTCGGTATGCCATTGAGAATAATTAGCCATAATATTATCTAGGAGTTTAGTAGCTTCTCCTAAAGTAATTTCCATAGAAGTGACTCCCACAGCCGAATCTAAAAGATTTCTAGAAGCAAATCCGGCATAAATTTTTTGTAAGGGAGATGATCAAGTTGCTTAAAATTCATAATATCGTTCCTAAGGGAGATGATCTTAGCGGGAGGAAAATACTTGGAAATAAAAGCATCTTTACACTTATTCCATGAATCAATACTATTTCTAGGCAAAGATGAAAACCAAGTTTTAGCACGATCTCGAAGTAAGAACGGAAATAGCTTCAATATCATTATCCACAACCTTTTTATTTTGCATATCACACAAATCAACGAAATTATTAAGATGGGATGCGTCATCTTCACTGGGAAGGCCGGAAAATTGATCTTTCATAACAAGATTCAGCAAAGCTGTATTAATTTCACAAGATTCTTCATTAGCATCGGGAGCAATTGGAGTGCTAATAAAATCATTATTATTGGTGTTGGAAAAGTCACACAATTTGGTATTATCTTGAGCCATCGTGACAAAGCAAGCAATCCAACACAGGAGCATACAAAAAGCAAGCGGAGAAGACGAACGGAAGAGGGGCGAAGAAAAGGCGAATCTTTTCGAAAATCGTTTTAGAAGTGGGGGAGAGGAAAACGAGAGGCAAATGGCGAATAATGTAATGCGAGGGATGGGAGTTTATGATGGGTACTTGGTATGTCTCAACTTGGCGTAGATCTCCCCGACAACGGTGCTAGAAATTCTTCCTGCTACCTCTTGAGCTTGCGTTGGTTTTTCCCTTTAAGAGGAAAGGGTGATACAACAAAGTAGAGTAAGTATTTCCCTCAGCTTTTGAGAACCAAGGTATCAATCCAGTAGGAGACAACGCGCAAACCACCGAATACCTGCACAAACAAACACCAACTTGCACCCAACGCGATAAAGGGGTTGTCAATCCCTTCATGGTTATTTGCAACGTGAGATCTGATAGAGATGGATAAACAGTAAAGTAATGTTTTTGGTATTTTTGTTTTATGGAACGGAAAGTAAGAGATTGCAAAGAAAGTAAATAGGAAACTGAAATTGTAGATCAGAAACTTGTATGATGGAAAATAGACCCGGGGGCCATAGGTTTCACTAGAGGCTTCTCTCAAGATCGAAATTATTAGGTGGGTGAACAAATTACTGCCGAGCAATTGATAGAAAAGCGCAAAGTTATGACGATATCTAAGGCAATGGTCATGAATATAGGCATCACGTCCGTGTCAAGTAGAGCGACTTCTGCCTGCATCTACTACTATTACTCCACACAGCGACCGGCTCCTGCCTGCATCTAGAGTATTAAGTTCATAAGAATAGAGTAACACATTAAGTATATGACATGATGTAGCGGGATAAACTCAAGCAATATGATGAAAACCCCATCTTGCTATCCTCGATGGCAACAATACAATACGTGTCGGTTCCCCTTCTGTCACTAGGATCGAGCACCGCAAGCTAGGCACTTCTCCCATTGCAAGAAAAACCAATCTTGTTGGCCAAACCAAATCGATAGTTCAAAGAGACTTGCAAAGATATCAAATCATGCATATAAGAATTTAGAGAAGATTCAAATAATATTCATAGATAAGCTGATCATAAATGCACAATTCATCGAATCTCGGCAAACACAGCGCAAAAGAGTATTACATCGAATAGATCTCCAAGAACATCAAGGAGAACTTTGTATTGAGAATCAAAGAGAGAGAAGAAGCCATCTAGCTACTAGCTATGGACCTGTAGGTCTGTGGTAAACTACTCATGCTTCATCGGAGAGGCAATGGTGTTGATGTAGAAGCCCTCCATGATCAAATTCCCCTCCGGCAGTACGCCGGAAAAGGTCCCTAGATGGGATCTCACGGGTACAGAAGGTTGCGGCGGTGGAAAAGTTGTTTCATGGCTCCCCTGGAAGTTTTTGGGATATTTGAGAATATATAGGAGGAAGATCTAGGTCAGGGGGTCACGGAGGGGCCCACAAGGTCGGGGGCGTGCCCTACCCCCTGGGCGCGCCCTCCACCCTTGTTGCCGCCTCGTGGCTCTTCTGACTTGCACTCCAATTCTCCTGGTGTATTCTGGTCCAAGAAAAATCATCGCGAAAGTTTCATTCAGTTTGGACTCTGTTTGGTATTCCTTTTCCGCGAAACTCTAAAACAAGGAAAAACAGGAACTGGCACTGGGCTCTAGGTTAATTGGTTAGTCCTATAAATCTAATAAAATAGCATATTAATGCATATAAAACATCCAAACAGATAATATAATAGCATGGAACAATAAAAATTATAGATACGTTGGAGACGTATCATCTGCCGGAGGGGGATTCGGTCACCGAGGGCATCTACATCAACCCTATTGCCCTTCCAATGAAGCATGAGTAGTTTACCACATAACTACAGGTCCATAGCTAGTAGCTAGATGGATTGTTCTCTCTCATTGATTTTCAATACAATGTTCTCCTCGATGTTCTTGGAGTTCTATCCGATGTAATATTCTTTTGCGGTGTGTTTGTCGAGATCCGATAAATTTTGGATTTATGATCAGATTATCTATGAATATTATTTGAATCTTCTCTAAATTCTTATATGCATGATTAAATGTCTTTGTATTTCTCTTCGAATTATCTGTTTGGTTTGGCCAACTAGATTGGTATTTCTTACAATGGGAGAGGTGGTTAGTTCTGGGTTCAATCTTGCGGTGTCCTCACCCAGTGACAAAGTAGCGGTAGCGAGGCACGTATTGTATTGTTTCCATAAAGGGTAAAAAGATGGGGTTTTCATCATATTGCCTGAGATTATCCCTCTACATCATGTCATCTTACTTAAGGCGTTACTCCATTCTTATGAACTTAATACTCTAGATGCATGCTGGATAGCGGTCGATGTGTGGAGTAATAGTAGTAGATGCAGGCAGGAGTCGGTCTACTTGACACGGACGTGATGCCTATATTCATAATTATTGCCTTGGATATCGTCATAACTTTGTGCTTTTCAATCAGTTACTTGACAGTAATTTGTTCACCCACCGTATGCTTTCTTTCAAGAGAGGAGCCTCTAATGAAACCTATGGCCCCCGGGTCTATTTTCCATCATATATTTTCAGATCTATAAACCAAAAAAACCCAAAAATACCTTGCTGCAATTTATTTGTTTTTATTTTGTTTTACATTTTAGTAATCTTTTATATCTATCTCTATCTCTATCAGATCTCATCCTTGCAATTGACCGTGAAGGGATTGACAACCCCTTTATCGCGTTGGGTGCAAGTGTTTGATTGTTTGTGCAGGTGCATAGATTGGAGATTTGCTTGTACCTCCTACTGGATTGATACCTTGGTTCTCTAACTGAGGGAAATACTTATCTCTACATTGCTGCATCACCCTTTCCTCTTCAAGGAAAAAACCAATGCAAGCTCAAGAAGTAGCAATGCCCATGGAGGAAGATGTTCTTGACGTCGAGTTGGTGGACGGGCCACAAGCTGCTGGTGGCGAGGGCGAGGACAACGCGGATCGTAGCCGGTTTGACGACGAGACTGAAAGTCTTGCCGTAGTCAATGCCGGCCTGCTGCGTAAAGCCGCGGAGAACCCACCGTGCCTTGTACCGAGCCAACATGCCATCGGTGTTGAACTTGTGCCGGAATATCCATTTGCCGCTCACCACGTTCGCACCTGTAGGATGGAAAACCAACGACCAAGTGTCATTCCGCAACAACGCATTATACTCATCAAGCATCGCAGCGGCCCTGTTCGGATCCTTAAGTGCAGCGCGATAGGAAGACGGGATGGGGTGACAGGGGTGGATACGGTGAGACTAACATGCGTTTTAGGGAGAGAAAACCCCGATTTTGCACAGGTGTGCATGGTGTGCAAGTTTGCAGGTGGACGCACCGGTACAACACGCGGGGGTAGGGAGGGCTGAGTTGGCAGGTGCGGAAGCAGAGGTCGAGGCGGGCGTGGAATCTGGAGTGGGCAGACATGAGACAACGACTGGCGGGCGATCCAGAGTGGATCGAGGCGGGATAGGCGTCGTGACAATGACAGGAGCGGGATCTGGTGGGTGGCGTAGGCTACGGGGGCCAGGCGGCGAAGCAACATTGGGCATGCGGGGCGCGCGGGCCATGTCTGGTGGTGGACGCGGAGGCCGAAGAGTGGAGTGCGTGACGTGAGATCTAGTCCGATCGCCGCGGGCCCTGACGCTACCTGCGGCTGCCAGTATGTGGTAGGTGGGAGAAGAGGATGGGCCAGGTGGGGGACGGGATCCGGTGTGGGAGGTGTGCCAGAGGCCTCTGGTGTGGTGGATGTGGCGAAGGGGAATTTTTGCTCGTCAAAAACTACATGACGGGAAATATAGACACGTAGTGTGCAGAGATCGAGGTATTTATACCCCTTGTGCTCGAGAGGATACCTGAGAAGGACGCAAGGTGGAGCGTGGTGCAAGTTTATGTGGAGCTAGGTGGCTAAGGTTGGGAAAACAGAGACATCCGAAAATGCGCAAGTGATCATATGTAGGGTGGTGGCCGTGAAGCAAGAAGTATGGAGTGAGCTGGTTAACCGTGGAGGAGGGGCGCCGGTTTATCAGGTGGTTGGTGGTGTGAAGGGCTTTGACCCAATACGTTGGTGGTTGATGTCTACCACGCAACCTTCTTCTTGTAGACGTTGTTGGGCCTCCAAGTGCAGAGGTTTGTAGGACAGTACCAATTTCCCTCAAGTGGATGACCTAAGGTTTATCAATCCGTGGGAGGCGTAGGATGAAGATGGTCTCTCTCAAGCAACCCTGCAACAAAATAGCAAAGAGTCTCTTGTGTCCCCAACACACCCGATACAATGGTAAATTGTATAGGTGCACTAGTTCGGCGAAGAGATGGTGATACAAGTGCAATATGTATGGTAGATATAGGTATTTGTAATCTGAATTTATAAAAACAGTAAGGTAACAAGCGATAAAAGTGAGCGTAAACGGTATTGCAATGCTAGGAAACAAGGCCTAGGGTTCATACTTTCACTAGTGTAAGTTCTCTCAACAATAATAACATAATCGGATCATATAACTATCCCTCAACATGCAACAAAGAGTCACTCCAAAGTCACTAATAGCGGAGAACAAACGAAGAGATTATTGTAGGGTATGAAACCACCTCAAAGTTATTCTTTTGGATCTATCTATCATAGAGTTCGTACTAAAATAACACCTTAAGACACAAATCAATAAAAACCCTAATGTCACCTAGATACTCCAATGTCACCTCAAGTATCCGTGTATGATTATACGATATGCATCAAACAATCTCAGATTCATCTATTCAACCAACACAAAGAACTTCAAAGAGTGCCCCAAAGTTTCTACCAGAGAGTCAAGATGAAAACGTGTGCCAACCCCTATGCATAAGTTCACAATGTTACGGAACCCGCAAGTTGATCACCAAAACATACATCAAGTAGATCACGTGAATATCCCATTGTCACCACAGATAAGCACATGCAAGACATACATCAAGTGTTCTCAAATCCTTAAAGACTCAATCCGATAAGATAACTTCAAGGGGAAACTCAATCCATTACAAGAGAGTAGAGGGGGAGAAACATCATAAGATCCAACTATAATAGCAAAGCTCGCGATACATCAAGATCGTACCACCTCAAGAACACGAGAGAGAGAGAGAGACCAAACACATAGCTACTGGTACATACCCTCAGCCTCGAGGATGAACTACTCCCTCCTTGTCATGGAGAGGGCCGGATGATGAAGATGGCCACCGGAGAGGGATCCCCCCTCCGGCAGGGTGCCGGAACAGGGTCCCGATTGGTTTTTGGTGGCTACAGAGGCTTGCGGCGGCGGAACTCCCGATCTATTATGTTCCTCGATGTTTTTAGGATATATATATATATATAGGTGAAAGAAGTCGGTCAGGGGAGCCACGAGGGGCCCACGAGGGTGGGGGCGTGCCCAGGGGGTAGGGCACGCCTCCCTGCCTCGTGGCTTCCTCGAAGCTTCCCTGACGTCTACTCCAAGTCTCCTGGATTGCTTCCGTTTCAAAAATAACTCTCCCGAAGGTTTCATTCCGTTTGATATCCCTTTTCTTCGAAACACTGAAATAGGCAAGAAAACAACAATTTGGGCTGGGCCTCCGGTTAATAGGTTAGCCCCAAAAATAATATAAAAGTGTTTAGTAAAGCCCATAAACATCCAAAACAGATAATATAATAGCATGAATACTTCATAAATTATAGATACGTTGGAGACGTATCAACATCCCCAAGCTTAATTCCTGCTCGTCCTCGAGTAGGTAAATGATAAAAGAAATAATTTATGAAGTGTGAATGCTAGCAGGTGCACAAGTTTAATCAATGATAATGTCAATCACCTTTTCTAGCATCATCATATGTCATAAAAGTAGCTCATCTCATAAAACTTTTCATGATCAAGTAACAAACTATTCACATGTTAAAGTATAGATCATAAACTTTCTTGAAAACTAACAAACCATGTTATTAGTCATCAAACAATTACAATTCATCTTATTTTCAGGAAGAGTCTATGTCAGAGCTTTGATTCAGCAAACTTCACATACTCAACTATCATTTAGTCTTTCACAATTGCTAACACTCACGCGATATTCATGGGTTCAAAGTTTTAATCAGACACAGAGAAAGATAGGGGCTTATAGATTCGCCTCCCAACCTTTTACCTCAAGGGTAATGTCAACAATAATAGTTCATGATGCCTTACATCCAATTCGACATATATATCAGGATCTTTCCAACACAATGTGCTTGCCAAAGGATAACATGTAAAAAGGAAAGGTGAAGATCAAAATGACTCTTGCATAAGGTATAAGACAAGAATAAAAGATAGGCCCTTCGCAGAGGGAAGCAGAGGTTGTCATGCGCTTTTATAGTTGGATGCACAAAATCTTAATGCGAAAGAACGTCACTTTATATTGCCACTTGTGATAGGGACCTTTATTATGTAGTCTGTCGCTTTTATTGCTTCCACATCACAAGATCGTATAAAGCTTATTTTCTCCACACTAATAGATCATACATATTTAGAGAGCAATTTTTATTGCATGCACCGATGACAACTTACTTGAAGGATCTTACTCAATCCATAGGTAGGTATGGTGGACTCTCATGGCAATACTGCTTTAAGGGATGTTTGGAAGCACAAGTAGTATCTCTACTTGGTGCAAAGAATTTGGCTAGCATGAGGGGGAAAGACAAGCTCAACATGTTGGATGATCCATGACAATATACTTTATTTCAGATATAAGAAAACATAACCCATTACGTTGTCTTCCTTGTCAAACATCAACCTTTTAACATGTCATATTTTAATGAGTGCTCACAATTACAAAAGATGTCCAAGATAGTATATTTATATGTGAAATCTCTCTTCCCTCAATATTCTTTCATGAATTCTTCAAGTGACCAATACAATGTTTGCTAACCTTCAATAAATTTACCACCTCTACTTCTTATATGTTAAGTCATTACTCCCCATGGGATAAGCATATGAAACATATATAATTTCAGATTTATAATATTCGCTCATTCAACTATTTACTCATAGGATATAAGTGAAGCACACGAGTAAATGACAAACTACTCCAAAAAGATATAAGTGAAGATCAATGAGTAGTTAAATAATTATGTAGCTTTGTGAAGACTCTCTCTCATTTAATAATTTCAGATCTTGATATTTTATTAAAACATCAAGCAAAACAAAATAAAATGACATTCTAATAATAGCAAACATCGTGTGAAGAAGCAAAAACTTAGGATCAACCCATACTAACCGATAGTTGTTGAAGAAGAAAGGTGGGATGCCAACCGGGGCATCCCCAAGCTTAGACGCTTGAGACTTCTTGAAATATTATCTTGGGATGCCTTGGGCATCCCCAAGCTTGAGCTTTTGTGTCTCCTTAATTCCTCTCATATCACGGTTTTCCTAAATCTCAAAAGCTTCACACAAAACTCAACAAGGACTTGTGAGATAAGTTAGTATAAACCAATGGAAAAACCTTATCATACTCTACTGTAGCAAATCACTAAAATTATTATTAAACATTGCATACTAAATGCCTTTGCATATTTAATAGTCCTATCCTCAAATAGAATCATTAAAGAAGCAAACATATGCAGACAATGCAGACATAACAGCAATCTGCCTAAACAGGACAGTCTGTAAAGAACGCAGCAAGATCCATACTTCCCTAGCTCCAAAAATTATGAAAGAAAATTCCCACTGTAGAACATTTATCAGATCTTATTATGAAAAAGGTTTCAAAATTTTATCACATTCTGAATTTTCTAGGGAATTTTTGCAACAGCGGTAAACTTTCTGTTTTCAAACAGCAGCATGAAGACTTGTAAAATAGGCATAGTAAAGGCTATCAATGACACTTTTATTGAAATAAAATATGCAAAACATTGTCCTAAATAACAGCAAGCAAATCCTAACAAAATAAATTGATGCTCCAAGCAAAACACATTCATGTGGTGAATGAAAATAAAGCTCCAAGTAAAGTTACCGATGAACGAAGACGAAAGAGGGGATGCCTTCCGGGGCATCCCCAAGCTTAGGCTCTTGGTTGTCCTTGAATATTGCCTTGGGGTGCCTTGGGCATCCCCGAGCTTATGCTCTTGACACTCCTTATTCCATAGTCCATCGAATCTTTACCCAAAACTTGAAAACTTCACAGCACAAAACTTAACAGAAAACTCGTAAGCTCCGTTAGTATAAGAAAATAAATCACTACTTAGGTAATGTTGTGAACTCATTCTAAATTCATATTGGTGTAATATATACTGTATTCCAACTTCTCTATGGTTCATACCCTCCGATACTACTCATAGATTCATCAAAATAAGCAAACAACACATAGAAAACAAAATCTGTCAAAAACAGAACAGTCTGTAGTAATCTGTATCAAATGTATACTTCTGGAACTCCAAAAATTCTGAAATAAATTGTTGGACCTGAGGAATTTGTCTATTAATCATCTTCAAAAAGAATCAACCTAAAAGCACTCTCCAGTAAAAAAATGGCAGCTAATCTCATGAGCGCTAAAGTTTCTGTTTTTTATAGCATGATCATAAAGACTTCACCCGAGTCTTCTCAAAGGTTCTACTTAGCACAAACAATAATTAAAACATAATACCACATATAACCAGAGGCTATATGATTTATTTATTACTAAACAGGAACAAAAAGCAAGGAACAAAAATAAAATTGGGTTGCCTCCCAATAAGCGCTAACGTTTAACGCCCCTAGCTAGGCATGATGATTTCAATGATGCTCACATAAAAGATAAGAATTGAAACATAAAGAGAGCATCATGAAGAATATGACTAGCACATTTAAGTCTAACCCACTTCCTATGCATAGGGATTTTGTGAGCAAACAACTTATATGAACAATAATCAACTAGCATAGGAAGGCAAAACAAGCATAACTTCAAAACTTTAAGCACATAGAGAGGAAACTTGATATTATTGCAATTCCTACAAGCATATATTCCTCCCTCATAATAATTTTCAGTAGCATCATGAATGAATTCAACAATATAAGCAGCACCTAAAGCATTATTTTCATGATCTACAAGCATAGAAATTTTATTACTCTCCACATAAGCAAAATTCTTCTCATTCAGAATAGTGGGAGTATCATAAGAAACTCGGATACTATAAATTGTTTACACATTAAAAGGGTAATGTTCAGAAAAAGGGTAATCATAATCATGACAAGTTTTATAAATATAATAATCACTACTTTTTATAGCATAAGTATCATCACAATAATCATCATAAGTAGCAACTTTGTTCTCATCATAATCAATTGAAACCTCTTCCAAGATAGTGGAATCATTACTAAATAAAGTCATGACCTATCCAAATCCACTTTCATAATTATCACAATAAGATTCAAAATCCTCCAAAATAGTGGGATCATTACTTCCTAAAGTTGACCCTCTTCCAAACCCACTTTCATCAATATAATCATCATAAGTAGGAGGTATGCTATCATCATAAAAAAATTGCTCATCAAAATTTGGGAGGCTAAAAATATCATCTTCATTAAACATAGCATCCCCAAGCTTGGGACAAACATTAATTGCAGCAAATATATTCTCAAACATGGCATCCCCAAGCTTGGGCCTTTTCATATCATAAGCATAATCACTCTCATCATTAATAGTATGGATAGCACCAATAGTATAGCAATTATCATCATCACAATGAGTAATAGGAGCAACATCATTTGAGAGGGATACCTTTCTACCTTTGGTTCTCCATCTTTTATTTTTCTTCTTCACATCATGTGTGGGTTTAAC
Organism: Aegilops bicornis; assembly: GCA_021605145.1. NCBI lineage: Eukaryota > Viridiplantae > Streptophyta > Magnoliopsida > Poales > Poaceae > Aegilops > Aegilops bicornis. Next base: position 561,986,042 of record CM038671.1, read on the forward strand.
CCTCTTTTTTGAGCTCCTTATTGATGAGATTGGTTGGATAGAAGGCTCCTCCTCGTTACCTGATTCATCATAAGAAATAATAGGAGGATATTGGGAAGCCTCTTACCTTTCATTAGTATTCTCTTCATCCTCTATTTGTTTTATTTTCTTTATGTAATTGGCAATATAAGGATTTTGAATGCAATCACCGCACAATACATAAAATTTTCTTCTAGATCAAAATCAAGAAATCTATCAAGATTAAATTTCGGAATACCCTCAGTTATATGTTTCATTTTTTCATACCCCAAAAGAAGACTAAGATCTTTATGATGCTCATGGTAATCAAGTTATCACAATTTTTGGACACGATTTGATCATGAAACAAATAGCATTGGAGTTTTAAATGACCATGTTCATTGCAAAGTTCACAAGGATGGCAATAAATATTGAATCTTTCAGCACAATCATCTAGCCTTTCTTGTAACCATTTAGTTTCCAAATATTTATGCCTCTTGCAAAATCTATCTTCCCTATTTGGTGTGTCCTTGCAAGCTCTATGCACTCCATAGAAATTGACATGCTTATAAGAGACATTTTCATCATGACTAGTGCAATCATCATTAGTACTATGGATATTCAAAGAGTTCATACTAACAACATTGCAATCATGCTCATCATTCAAAGATTTAGTGCCAAACATTCTAATGCATTCTTCCTCTAGCAATTGAGCACAATTATCGGAATCCTTATTCTCATGAAAGATATTAAAAGATGAAGCATATGAGGCACCCTCAATTCCATTTTTTGTAGTTTTCTTTTATAAATTAAACTAGTGATAAAACAAGAAACTAAAAGGTTCGATTGCAAGATCTAAAGATATACCTTCAAGCACTAACCTCCCCGGCAACGGCACCAGAAACTGCTTGATGTCTACTATGCAACCTTCTTCTTGTAGACGTTGTTGGGCCTCCAGGTGCAGAGGTTTGTAGGACAGTAGAAAATTTCCCTCAAGTGGATGACCTAAGGTTTATCAATCCGTGGGAGGCATAGGATGAAGATGGTCTCTCTCAAGCAACCCTACAACCAAATAGCAAAGAGTCTCTTGTGTCCCCAACACACCCAATACAATGGTAAATTGCATAGATGCACTAGTTCGGCGAAGAGATGGTGATACAAGTGCAATATGGATGGTAGATATAGGTATTTGTAATCTGAGTTTATAAAAACAGCAAGGTAACAAGCGATAAAAGTGAGCGTAAACGGTATTGCAATGCTAGGAAACAAGGCCTAGGGTTCATACTTTCACTAGTGTAAGTTCTATCAACAATAATAACATAATCGGATCATATAACTATCCCTGAACATGCAACAAAGAGTCACTCCAAAGTCACTAATAGAGGAGAACAAACGAAGAGATTATTGTAGGGTACGAAACCACCTCAAAGTTATTCTTCGGATCGATCTATCATAGAGTTCGTACTAGAATAACACCTTAAGACACAAATCAATCAAAACCCTAATGTCACCTAGATACTCCAATGTCACCTCAAGTATCCGTGGGTATGATTATACGATATGCATCAAACAATCTCAGATTCATCTATTCAACCAACACAAAGAACTTCAAAGAGTGCCCCAAAGTTTCTACCGGAGAGCCAAGACGAAAACGTGTGCCAACCCCTATGCATAAGTTCACAATGTTACGGAACCCACAAGTTGATCACCAAAACATGCATCAAGTAGATCACGTGAATATCCCATTGTCACCACAGATAAGCACGTGCAAGACATACATCAAGTGTTCTCAAATCCTTAAAGACTCAATCTGATAAGATAACTTCAAAGGGAAAACTCAGTCCATTACAAGAGAGTAGAGGGGGAGAAACATCATAAGGTCCAACTATAATAGCAAAGCTCACGATACATCAAGATCGTACCACCTCAAGAACACGAGAGAGAGAGATCAAACACATAGCCACTGGTACATACCCTCAGCCCCGAGGGTGAACTAGTCCCTCCTCGTCATGGAGAGCGCCGGTATGATGAAGATGGCCACTGGAGGGGATCCCCCCTCCGGCAGTGTGCCGGAACAGGGTCCTGATTGGTTTTTGGTGGCTACAGAGGCTTGCGGCGGCGGAACTCCCGATCTATTCTATTCCCCGATGTTTTTAGGGTATATGGGTATATATAGGCGAAAGAAGTCGGTCAGGGGAGCCACTAGGGGCCCACGAGAGTGGGGGCGCACCCAGGGGGGTAGGGCGCACCTCCCTGCCTCGTGGCTTCCTCAAAGCTTCCTTGACGTCTACTCCAAGTCTCCTGGATTGCTTCCGTTCCAAAAATAACTCTCCCAACGGTTTCATTCCGTTTGGACTCCGTTTGATATTCCTTTTCTTCGAAACACTGAAATAGGCAAGAAAACAACAATTTGGGTTGGGCCTCCGGTTAATAGGTTAGTCCCAAAAATAATATAGAAGTGTTTAGTAAAGCCCATAAACATCCAAAACAGATAATATAATAGCATGAATACTTCATAAATTATAGATACATTGGAGACGTATCAGTGGTGCATAAGAGGCACTCGGCCTTGCCATTTTGAGGCGACGTATGAGGACACGAGATGTGAAACGAGACAGCGAGGTGTGAGAAGTGGTCGCGTAGGGAGTGAGAAAGAAATTCTCCGCCATTGTTGCACTGCACACATTTAATAGAGAGGTTGTATTGGGTAAGTACGTATGAGAAGAAACGTTGTAAAGTGGCGGTAGTGTCATTATTGTTGCGCAAGGGGAAACCCCATGAATAGTGGGTGTAGTCATCAAGCACAATGAGATAGTATTGGTAGCCGGAAAACTACATACGGGAGAGGTCCACAAATCGCAATGTATAAGTTGGAAGGGAGCAGTAGTGCGAAAGTGAGAGTTGGGGGAAGGTAAATGTGGTTGTTTTCCGATCTTACATGAATCACAAACAGTGGAAATTTGAATTTTATTACATGAATCGCTGAAGTTCTTGGCAAAAATAGAAAGGGAAACACGACTAGGGTGGCCAAGCCACATGTGCCACAAGTCACGATTGCTGGAAACGGAGAGCGCCCACGTGCTGCCATTATTCAGAAGGAACAGATAAAGGTCTCCGATGCTACTGGACCTCATGAGTAGTTTCCCCATTGCCATGTCCTTCACAGAGAAGCCAAACGGGTCAAAAGCCACAATACACCAGTTATCACATGTAAAACAATGGACTGAAATGAGGTTCTGGATGATGCTGGGAGAAACTAGTATGTCATTGAGATGAAAGGGAGGGAGGGAAGTAGAGCCGCTAGCAACTACAGGAATAACAAAACCGTCACCAACAATGATGCTTGAAGGGTAATACTATGCAGAGGAGACACTCTCAAGGTTACCTGACGAGCCAATGATGTGGGAAGTTGCGCCGGTGTCCATGTACCACTCGGACCCGGACGACGTTGCTGCATCTGCATGTTGGCGAACTGCTGCTGCATCATCGCGGCATGGTCCCATTGTGGCGCACAGGAGGACGACCCGGTGGCTGGGTAGGCCTGGTGTGGCACGCCTGGACATGGCCCCAACACCCCATCGGCGTTCAGCAGAGTCCAAGAGGCGCACCATTGCTACGGAGAGGGCAGCGGGGCATCGAAGGGGGTGAAGTACCCCATCCAGGGCATCTCCCCTATTGGCCACGCCTGCCGTGCGAGCTCGAGGAGGCGCTGGGCTGCCCGCATCCACGCCCGCGGCCACGGCCGCGGCCGCTGCGCTGCCGGTCAGCCGAGAGACTCCCAGTGGAGGGAGACCTGCCCTTGTCAGTTGGCGAGGGAGGGCGCACGCGATCACCAGAAGTTGACCCGCCGGAGGAGGAAGACTCGCCGTGCCCGACAGCGAGGGCCATGGCGCACGTGGCCCGCGCGTGTTCGGTGACGGCAATCTCTTTGAGGAGCAGCCGCGACTGCGCCTGGAGGAAGGTCGGGAACGGCTCCTGCATCGGAAGGAGAGTCGCCATGATGTGGAAGCGGCGGCTCAGGCCACGTATCAGCTGGAGAGTGAGCGAGCGGTTGGTGGCCGGCTCACCCACGCCGGCCATGGCGGAGCCGAGCTGCTGAAGGTGTTGACAGTACTGGGCCACTGTCATGTTGTCCTGGATCATGGCGCGGAAGTCGATGCCGATGTGGACGGCGCGTCCGGCAGCGTTGTCGCGGAAGAAGATCTCGAGTTGCTGCCAGAGATGGAAATCGGTGCTCTCTAGCGACTGGATGGTGTCATAGAGTTCATTAGAGATCGTCCTGTACACCCATAGGACAATCGTGATGTCATTGTTGCGCCAGGTTGCGTCCGCACGCAGCGGTTCCACCTCTAGGACGTGATCCTCGACGCGGTAATTGCACAACACGTACGAGAAGAGCTGGCGCCACTTCGAGTAGTTCCCAGAGTCGATGGAGAGCTTGAAGGGGATGTAGGACGTGATGTTAACATGATGCATGGACGGGGCAGGAGCAAGGGGAACCTGGGGCGGTGGGTGAGCCAGGATGTTGGCGTGGGGCCGCATGACGCGGAGAGGAGGCACCACAGGAGTAGCAGGAGCCCGTCACAGAGCACGGGCGTTGGGTGTTGCAGGCACCAGGGCGACGGGTGCGGGGGCGATAGCCAGGGCGGCCGGCGTAAGGTGGGGGGCGACTTCCGGCAGGATGAAGATGACGTCGGTGTCCCCGAACGAACGAGCCTGATGGAGAGGGTGTCGGATACTCATGGCAGAAGCTGGAGAGGATTGAGTGAAGCTGGTACCAAGTTGGATAGGTAAACTCTCTGTGTTACCATCGGTATACATTACAGCTGCTTATATAGCATGTTACATGAGAGGGAGAGGGAAGCTATCGTTACAACATAATCGGAGATCACGCTGTGCGTGGCTACGTGGGCGAAGGCAGCGTGAGCGGGAGCGTGGGCGCCGTAGGACTCGGGCCATCCTGTTTGCACACATGGGTGAGGGTGCATGTCACGTTTCCAATAGCGTATGTGTGTTGATTGTAGAGGCATTAATAATATTACTATTCATTATCGTCATCCTATTCCTAGGCTAGATGATATGCTTGATGAATTAAGTGGCTCTACAATTTTCTCTAAAGTTGATTTGTGCAGTGGATACCATCAAATTCGTATGAAATTGGGAGATAAATAGAAAACAACATTTAAAACTAAGTTTGAACTATATGAGTGGTTAGTCATGCATTTTGTATTAACTAATGCACCTAGTACTTTCATGAGATTAATGGACAAAGTTTTACGTGCTTTGATTGGATGATTTATGGTAGTTTACTTTGATGATATACTGATTTATAGCAGATCTTTGGAGAAACATTTGGAATATTTATTTGTTGTTTTAATTGCTTTATGTGATGCACGTTTGTTTGGTAACCTTGGGAAGTGCACCATTTTCACCGACTGAGTGTCTTTTCTTTGCTATGTTATTACTCCATAGGGAATTGAAGTTGATAAAGCCAAGACTAAAGCTATTGAGAGTTGGCCACAGCCCAAAACGGTCACACAAGTGAGGAGTTTTCTTGGCCTTGCTGGTTTCTATAGGCGTTTTATGAGAGATTCTAGCATCATTGCTGCCCCTCCGAATGAGCTTACAAAAATGGATGTGCCTTTTGTTTGGGGTACCGCATAGGAAGAAGTCTTCACGGTATTGAAAGTTAAGTTAACACATGCTCCTTTACTCCAACTTCCTGATTTTAATAAAACTTTTGAGCTTGAATGTGATGCTAGTGGAATTGGATTAGGAGGTGTGTTATTACAAGATGGTAAATCTGTTGCATACTTTTCTGAAAAATTGAGTGGGCCTAGTCTAAACTATTCTACTTATTATAAAGAATTATATGCTCTTGTTCAGACTTTAGAAACATGGCAACATTATTTATGGCTCAGAGAATTTGTTATACATTCTGATCATGAATCTTTGAAACATATTAAAAATCAAGCAAAACTGAACCATAGAGATGCTAAATGGGTTGAATTGATTGAGACTTTCCCTTATGTCATTAAACACAAGAAGGGTAAAGAAAATTTTATTGCTGATGCGTTGTCTCGTCGTTATACTATGATTTCATGACTTGACTTCAAAATATTTGGTTTGGAGACCATCAAAGATCAATATGTGCGTGATGCTAATTTTATAATGTAATGCAGAACTGTAAAGAAGGAAGAACATGGAACAAATTCGTCATTAATGATGGATTTGTGTTCCGGGCTAACAAGCTATTCCAGCTAGCTCCGTTCATCTTTTGTTGTTGCATGAGGCGCATGGAGGAGGATTAATGGGACACTTTGACATGAAGAAGATCGAGGACGTACTTGCTACATATTTCTTTTGGCCAAAAATAAGACGCGATGTTGAGCGTTTTGTTGCCCGCTACACTACATGTCAAAAAGCTAAGTCAAGACTTAATCCTCATGGTTTATATATGCCTTTGCCTATACCTAGTATTCCTTGGGAGATATATCTATGGACTTTTTTTTAGGTTTACCTCGAACAAAGAAGGGGGGTAGCATATTTGTTGTCGTGGATAGATTTTTGAAAATGGCACACTTCATACCATGTCATGCATAAAAGCGATTGCGCTGCTAATGTTGCTGATTTGTTCTTTCGTGAAATTATTCGCGTGCATGGTGTGCCAAATATAATTGTTTTAGATCGTGATACTAAATTCTTTAGTCACTTTTGGAGATGTTTATGGGCTAGGTTGGGGGCTAAACTGTTTCTAGTACTACATGTCACCCCCAAACTAATGAAAAAATTGAAGTAGTTAATAGAACTTTGTCTACTATGCTTAGGGCTGTTTTGAAGAAGAACTTGAAAATGTGGGAAGAATGATTGCCTCATATTGAATTTGCTTATCATTGTTCGCTGCATTCTACTACTAAGATGTGCCCTTTTGAAGTTATGTATGGTTTCCTACCTCGTGCACCTATTGATTTGTTGCCTCTTCCATCTTTGGAGAAAGTTAATTTTGATGCTAAACAACATGCTGAATTGATATTAAAAATGCATGAGTTAACTAAGAAAAACATTGATCGTACGGATGCTAAATATAAACTTGTTGGAGATAAGGGTAGAAAACATGTTGTCTTTGCACCTGGAGATCTTGTTTGGTTACATTTGTGTAAGGATAGGTTTTCTGATTTGTGCAAATCAAAACTAATGCCACGTGCTGATGGTCCTTTTAAGGTGTTAGAGAAAATAAATGATAGTGCATATAAACTTGAGCTGCGTGTCGATTTTTGGGTTAGTCTCACTTTTAACATTGTAGATTTGAAGCTATATTTGGGTGAGGAATATGAGCTTCCGTCGAGGATGACTTCAATTCAAGAAGGGGGGGGATGATGAGGACATCACTACCACAGTTACAACCATAGTCCCTGTTGTTACTTACATGGGACAAATTACTAGAGCTCCCACACGCGAATTAAATTACAAGGTACTTTCATTTCTTGGTAACAATTCTAATGTTCACAAGAATATGATACTGCCTAAATTGGATACATTTGTTTTGCTTACAAATGAAGGGCCTGGCTTCGACAAGGAGGATGAACATTGGAGCATGATCAAGCATGAAGATGATGGCATGCGCAAGGGAAACAAGAACGGAGTTTCTGTTGGACTTTTCAACACTTTGGAGCCACCATGATGACGTACAAGGACATGGACGAAATATACAAGATGCCCTTTCATAAATTTCGTCCATAGCTTAATATAGGTGCTGCGCCACCTTATTTTTGGGCCACGCCCATGTAATTTTGAAATACTACTTATAAGCTATTTTTTAGAGTTCATATTGTAAGGGAAACGACCCAGGAGGTGTTTTAGTCCCACCTTGTCAAGGGGAGACGAAATCCCATCCCTTCCCCCCTACAAATACAACCCTTAAGGCACACTTTAGACTTTGGGGTTTGTTTGGATTAAAAGTTCGTCACAGCTGTAATTTCGCGTATTTCTTTTGTTTTCTACGACCAGACAAAGACGCCACATAACCCCAGCTTCATCAATAAATCTTTCCTCGTATATTCGCAATATCTAGATTGCAATTTCAGTTTCTTGCTTGTTTTTTGTTCGTGTGCAGGAAATAGACCCTCGTGGTCAGGTTGATCGTGCTTCAGCGTGGTCAATAATCTCTCGGAGTTGGTTTAGCGATTACTAAGGCGCGATGTCCTCACACGTTCATAGTCGGATCGTCAAAGTCTACTGCACCAAAAACGATAGCCACCATCTCACCGAAAGACGGGATACCTTTGTCTCTATCAAATTCAAGTTCTCAACCAAGTCTTAATAGATAGCTAGATAGCGAAACAAGTCTGCAACGCCTTTCTTAGTGAGAACAAAAACACCGCTTATGAAGATCCAACCCCACCAATGGGCATGATGAAGGAGTTGAACCACCGCTCATGGAGATATACCACCATCCATGGTGGAGATGTAGCTTTGCCGCCGCCCATTGAGGAGACGAGCGGGGAGCTTTTTCGCGCCCGAGGAGATCTGTTGTCGCCCATGGAGGAGACGACGAGGAAGCTCCACCGCTGTCCTCTTCCTCGTCCGTCGACCCCATCCCACCTCCAGAGAGCTTCGTCGTTGCTCTAGCGCCAGAACGTCTGTCGTGCTCGCGAGAAGATTAGCATGCACACTTGCTCTCCTCCAGCTACTGCTCGGTCATAGGCCATGCTTGTGACAGTGAGAACGCGAGAGATAAAACTTGCAATTGCAATTCAATAGCATGGCCATCCAAATGCAAACCTTAGAATTAGTTGCTCCTCTCGATTCTCAACTATCCAATACATGATCATCCAAAGAAGATATCTTCAATTCAAGTGCATTGGTTGATTTGGAATTGCAACCCAATTATTTTTTTAGTCGAATACATACATATCCAAGCACAACTCAGTGTTTGCCCGACTACGGCAAGAACTCGGTGATGACGACAGCAAGCTATTTTTTAAATAATACATTTTTTATTAATTTTCAGAAATATTATGCCGAAATTTTTATTTTCAAAAATAATACATAGTCGCCCATCTGGTGGCCGACTGGATTCTATTGGCCAAGAGTAGGCTGATTAGTACCCCGTCGGCTAACAGCAGGCCGATTGGGCTCCTGCTAAGGGAGTCCTGGACTAAGGGGTGCTCAGGCATCCGGTCTATTATCAATGGGCCGGACTGGTGGGCTGTGAAGACATGAAGGTCGAAGACTGTACCCATGTCCGGATTGGACTCTCCTTGGTGTGGAAGGCAAGCTTGGCGACCAACTATGAAGATTCCTTCTTATGTAACCGACTCTATGCAACCCTAGATCCCCCCTGTGTCTATATAAACCGGAGGGTGTAGTCCGGAAAGTATATACTCATTACCATAGTCATATAGGCTAGGCTTCTAGGGTTTAGCCATTACGATCTCGTGGTAGATCAACTCTTGTAATACACATACTCATCAAGATCAATCAAGCAGGAAGTAGGGTATTACCTCCATAGAGAGGGCCCGAACCTGGGTAAACATCATGTCCCCTGTCTCCTGTAACCATCGACCTTAGACACACAGTTCGGGACCCCCTACCCGAGATCCGCCGGTTTTGACACCGACATTGGTGCTTTCATTGAGAGTTCCACTGTGTCGTCGACAAAAGGTTCGATGCCCCTTCAATCGTTGATAGTGACGCTATCCAAGGAGAAACCTTCCTCCCCGGACAGATCTTCGTATTCGGCGGCTTCGTACTGCGGCCCAACTCGCTTGGCCATCTGGAGCAGATCGATAGTTACGCCCCTGGCCACCAGGTCAGATTTGGAAGCTTGAACTACGTCGCGGATATCCATTGAGAGTTGATCTTCAACGGATCTGAGACCATGACGATCGCTCCCCCTCGCTCCGATGAACATGACTTAAATTTGTCATCAGACCATATTCAGGAGATGGTTCCTATAACTGCCACGGCCTTAGATCCGGAGCAGATTGCGCCATCTGAAGCCACAGAATCCGCGGCGTTGGAGCCGCACACAGACTCGGCACCTTGCAATATCTGCGTCAATGGAATTCCGGACTCGTTTCCGGCTATAAGTTCCGAACCATGCACGCCTGTGGACGCCGAGCTGGATCGGTTATCGACCTTCGAGTTCAGCGCCGCAGATATCTTCCAACACTCGCCCTTGGGCGATGTGATAAATTCATTAAAGAGCCTGTCCTTGGCGGGGGACTCACAGCCGAACTATGTTCAGTTCGAACTAGAGGCTGATGATGGAGAATTTCGCTTGCCACCCGCCACCCACTTCATAGCCACTGTCAAGGACTTAACCGACATGCTTGATTATGGCTCCGAAGGCATCGATGGTATAGACGACGATGCCGACAAGGAGCAAGGCCAAGACCCGCCATTCACTAGACGTGGGACGACCACCTCGTCGTACGACGTGTACATGGTTGATACACCTAAAAAAGCTAGCGATGATGACAAAGAAGATCCAGTTGAGAATAAACCTCTTGAGACACAGTCCAAGCACAGGCGCCCTAAACGCCGCTCTAAGTCACGTCGCTCAAAAGACAGCAACGCTGGCACTGGAGAAAATAGTACTCCGGACGAAGTCGAAAACAGTGAAGACCCTGTTGGAGCAAGATCCGAACAGGAGGAACAAGAAAACAGGCAAGCCAGCACCGATGAACAGGCCTTGCCCAGCGACAATTCGGAGGACGACAACTACCTTCCGCTCTCTGAAGATGAGGTAAGCCTTGGCGACGAAGACTTCATCGTACCCGAAGAACCCCTCGAGCAGGAGCGCTTCAAGCGCAGGCTAATAGCTACTGCAAGGAGACTGAAAAAGAAGCAGCAGCAGCTTCAAGATGACCAAGACCTACTCAATGATAGATGGACTGAAGTCCTAGCCGCTGAAGAATACGGCCTTAGTGGCCTAGCCAAAAGCTACCCGAAGCATAGACTGCTACCTCAGTTCGATGACGAGGCGTTGGAGCCCGTACCATCATCACACAATTCGACAGATCGTCGACAACTCGGTCCGGATAAAGAGGCAACTCAAGCCGAACACCAGACCGCCCCACCTCGCCGTAAAGGCAAGAATAACACAGCCCGTGGCTGTACAGATGACCTTTGACGGGACTTGGAAAGTAGAGCAGGACACGCAAGATCGATCTACGGATCAAGAGGGCATGCCCGGACACGCGACGATGGCTACCTATCCGGACGTGACAAACCTAGCCACGCCCGAGCCGAAAACCGCAAATGGACTCCTTCGGGGTTACGCCGCAGTGTGGCCCAACATAGAGGCGCCGCACACCCTATTTGCTTCACTGATGAAGTAATGGATCATGAATTCCCCGAAGGATTCAAACACGTCAATATTGAATCATACGACGAAACAACCGATCCCGCGGTATGGATAGAAGATTTTATCCTCCACATCCATATGGCCCGTGGAGACGACCTCCACGCCATTAAATACCTCCCACTTAAGCTAAAAGGGCAAGCTCGACACTGGTTAAATAGCCTGCCTGAAAATTCCGTAGGCAGCTAGGATGACTTGGAAGAAGCCTTCCTTGACACTTCCAAGGAACATATGTCTGGCCACCATATGCCGATGACCTAAGTCACATTGTCCAGCAGCCCAGAGAATCAGCCAGGAAGCTCTGGACTCGGTTCTTAGTCAAAAAGAACCAAATCGTCGACTATCCGGACGCGGAAGCCCTTGCAGCCTTCAGACACAGCGTCCGGGACGAATGGCTTGCACGCCACCTCGGTCAAGAAGGACCTAAATCCATGACAGCCCTCACTGCTCTAATGACCCGCTTTTGCACGGGAGAAGACAGTTGGCTCGCTCATAGAAGCAACAACACCAGCAACCCGGGCACTTCCAAAATCCAAGACGGCAACGACAAGCCACGACGAAGCAACTACAAGAGCCGCAATGATAATGAAAGATCACGCGACACAGCGGTCAACGCTGGATTCAGCAATCCCAAGCCCGGTCAACGGAACAAGCCATTCAAGGCAAACCGAGACGAACCATCCAACCTAGACGGAATATTGGACCGACCCTGCCAGATTCACGGACACCCCGATAAGCCAGCTAATCATACCAACAGAAACTGCTGGGTCTTTAAGCAGGCCGGCAAGCTCAACGCCGAACACAAGGGAAGGAGGCCGCCAGGCGACAGGAACGACAGAGAGGTTCACCAACGACATATCGGGGGTCAGAAGCAATTTCCACCCGAGGATAGACCACTCCCAGAGAGGAAATAGCAGTCTGGCTTCCGCCGCCCACCTTGTATACCTGCAAAATTTGTATCATGCATACATCAGTATGCACTCAAGATAGCATGGGCATTGGCGGAAGCACATTACAGACAAACCCGCAAGCATTCCCGTAACACCCTTATCTATTTTCTTTTTATTTTCTCCTTCACTATCTCTTAAAAAAAAGGTGACGAACAGGACAAACATCTAAAACTGACTCTATCGGAGTTCGGATCCTTAAACTCACCTAAGGGGCTTCTTCCACCAAGGATTCCCCTCGCCGAGGACAGGCGGCGCAGACGTGCGACAGGAGGTCCAAATAACTTTTTGTAGACCGCACTCTTTATTTCGAGCCTGTACTATGCCTCTTCCTCCGTCCCTGACCCCGAGCATGTCAAATGGTCGGGGTTGTGGTCTTTATATATATATAAAGTAATCATTGTCATATCACTCAGGTCCCAGTAAACAGTACCCGAATTAATCATCCGTGTTGTTTCGCCAATGAATATGACTCCCATGGTTGTTTCACAGATATACCTTGGCCTAACCTGCCAGGGGCTCGGTATGCGAACAAATGAGTTGCCAACAAAAGTCCGAACAGCTCTATAGCATACTTCGGCATCGCAAGTTTGGCCTTATATGCATCAGCTCCGAATCATTGTCTTGGGTCAATAGTTAGGTTGCCCGGCTCCTGTGCTTGCTACCCTACGTTCCGCTCCATCGGCTAGGGTAGTAAAGGGAGAGCTACTGCGATTGTGCTTCCGATTCATCCGGTCAAGTGCCTTAGTAGAGACACCCGAAAATCGACTGTCATGATGCCGCGAGAGCTGGTCAACCACTTGACGACTTATTGGAATCTTTAGCGATTCTCCGTGTCACACGAGGGATCTTTTTCAGATAAAAAATGTAAAGCACCGTATTATAATACGTTGCGTACATACCAGGGGCTATGTCGTAGTCCCAACATAAAACTCCTATGGCTAAGTGAAAGTGTTAACGCCCTATAGTCTGATTGTCTGGTTCGCCGCATTATCACCTCGTTCATGGACCAACACGTTGGATAAAGAGTGGTTAAATGTTTTTCCGAACACCCCCATACTTCCTACGAGGGGGCTGAAGCCGACGACTGGAAAACTTTCAGCTTATATTACAACGGCCGCACAGGAGGAATACAAGTTTCAGAGCAAAACATAAAAATAGATTAACTATAAAATTGTCTTTTACAATTCTCATACAACTCACTCGAACATTATGTCTTTCGAGCACTGACCCTCTATCAAGCGGGCGGCCTCTAGGACGTCTTCAAAATAATGCTCCGGTTCAGGTCGGTCCTTGCCCTTGGGTGGACTCTTTTCTGCAACATCGATGGCCTTCATCTTCCCCCAGAATGTCTTGACTCGGGCAAAAGCCATCTGTGCACCTTCAATGCACGCCGACCGCTTCACAGAGTCGATACGCGGCATCGTGTCAACAAGCCTTTGCACCAAACCGAAGTAGCTATCCGGAACAGGCTCAGTTGGCCACACCGGATTATGACGTTCTTCATGGCAGCGCCAGATATCCTATGAAGCTCGACCCATTGGGACATCTGTTCATTCAGCAACAGAGGGTGCTTTGATGCGCCAAACTATGACCAGAAAAGCTTCTCCGTTGCGTACCCATCTCGCGCTTGGTAATACTGTGCCGCATCGGAAGAACTCTTCGGCAAGTCGAAAAACTCGTCCAGAGAACTCCACACTCAGTTAAGCTGAGCATAGTTCGGATCACCGAACTTAGTTTGTAACAAAAAGGGCTTACCAGCCGCAATCTCCCCAGCTTGCCGGATCTCCTCACGGGCTGCTCTTGATTCCGACCGCGCTTCTCTCGCCTCTTGTAAGGCCTTGTCCAGTGATACGTCTCCAACGTATCTATAATTTTTGATTGCTCCATGCTATATTATCTACTGTTTTGTACATTATTGGGCTTTATTATCCACTTTTATATTATTTTTGGGACTAACCTATTAACCGGAGGCCCAGCCCAGAATTGCAGTTTTTTGCCTATTTCAGAGTTTTGCAGAAAAGGAATATCAAACGGATTCCAAATGGAATGAAACCTTCGGGAACGTGATTTTTATGAAGATTATGATCCGGGAGACTTGGACCCTAAGTCAAGAAACAAAAGAGGAAGCCACGAGGTAGGGGGGCGCGCCCACCCCCCTCCCCCCCAGGGCGTGCCCTCCACCCTCGTGGGCCCCCTGTTTCTCCACCGACGTACTCCTTCCTCCTATATATACCTACGCACTTCAAACGATCGACACGGAGCCAAAAACCTAATACCACCGCTGCAACCTTCTCAGCACTCCACGAGATCCCATCTTGGGGCCTATTAGGAGCTCACGAGGGGGCACCCATCACAGAGGGCTTCTACATCAACACCATAGCCTCTCCGATGAAGTGTGAGTAGTTTACCTCAGACCTTCGGGTCCATAGTTAGTAGCTAGATGGCTTCTTCTCTCTTTTTGGATCTCAATACAATGTTCTCCCCCTCTCGTGGAGATCTATTCGATGTAATCTTCTTTTTGCGGTGTGTTTGTTGAGACCGATGAATTGTGGGTTTATGATCAAGATTATATATGAACAATATTTGAATCTTATCTGAATTCTTTTATGTATGATTGCTTATCTTTGCAAGTCTCTTCGAATTATCAGTTTGGTTTGGCCTACTAGATTGATGTTTCTTGCAATGGGAGAAGCGCTTAGCTTTGGGTTCAATCTTGCGGTGTCCTTTCCCAAAGTGATGAGGGGCAGCAAGGCACGTGTTGTATTGTTGCCATCGAGGATAACACGATGGGGTTTTTATCATATTGCATGAATTTATCCCTCTACATCATGTCATCTTGCTTAAGGCGTTACTCATTTTCATGAACTTAATACTCTAGATACATGCTGGATAGCGGTCGATGAGTGGAGTAATAGTAGTAGATGCGCATGTGAGTCGGTCTACTTGTCTCGGACGTGATGCCTATATACATGATCATACCTAGATATTCTCATAACTATGCTCAATTCTTTCAATTGGTCAACAGTAATTCGTTCACCCACCGTAAAATACTTATGCTCTTGAGAGAAGCCACTAGTGAAACATATGGCCCCTGGGTCTATCTTCATCATATTAATCTTCCAACACTTAGTTATTTCCTTTGCTTTTATTTTACTTTGCATCTTTACCACAAAAATACCAAAAATATTATCCTATCATATCTATCAGATCTCACTCTCGTAAGTGACTGTGAAGGGATTGACAACCCCTTATCGCGTTGGTTGCGAGTATTTATTTGTATTGTGCAGGTGCGAGGGACTCGCGCGTAGCCTCCTACTGGATTGATACCTTGGTTCTAAATAACTGAGGGAAATACTTACGCTACTATGCTACATCACCCTTTCCTCTTCAAGGGAAAACCAACGCAGTGCTCAAGAGGTAGCAAGAAGGATTTCTGGTGCCGTTCTTGCGGGAGTCTACATAAAAGTCAACATACCAAGTACCCATCACAATCCCTTATCTCCGCATTACATTATTTGCCATTTGCCTCTCGTTTTCCTCTCCCCCACTTCACCCATGCCGTTTTATTCGCCCTCTCTTTTTCGTTCGCCTTCTTCTTTTTGCCCCTCGCTCTCTCTGTCGTTATGTATGAATTTGGGGAAATTATTGCCGATATGGACAATAACAATATCATAGAAAATTCGGATGCTCCTGCTGAAGAACCCCCTACCTTGCATACAAAAAGATTTCGGATTGGTAGTGGTAATATTATTGGAAAAGGAGTTATTCAAGATTTCTTTACTTGTGTCGGTGCTTTGCCTTCTACGGGCGGTTCTATTCTCCATAGAACTAGTAGTCTTGTGGATGCTATTGCCATGCTTATAGTTGAACTTGAAAGGCAATTTATGCACATGCATCCTTGCATACAAAGAATTTTCCTAGAATTCTCTAATATTGAGCATTCTTCTGTTAAGCGTGCCGCCACTATCTTTTTGGCTCATGAGTTTAGATTCATAATAAAAGAGGCCAAAGAAATCTTTGCGCATTATAGGGTAGATGCTAGTCATCCTCCCATTGAATCTATCCTTTTTAATCAAGAAGACATGATGCTTATAACGAAAATCTTAGGAAAAAGGTTCCCGCCGATGTTCTAGTTGATAGCATTTCCGAGCTTAATGATGATTTTGCTATTCAAAATAATGGATTAGGTATTCCTATTGAGCAAAGGCTTGTGACTTTTTGCCAAAAGAATGCTCTTAATGATGAATTGGTTGTGCAATACAAAGGGCCTAGGGAGGAACCCATACCTCCCGAGATTGATCTTGGGGACTTTTGTCCCATTAAATTTAGCCCTTTTGATTATTTTTGCTTGCCTCAAAGAAAACTTGCTGCTGAACGTAGAGAATATGAGAAAAGTTTTCATGACTTGCCATACCACTATTATGGCAATACCTAAATCTATCCTTGCTTTTATGCCTAGCTAGGGGCGTTAAACGATAGCGCTTGTTGGGAGGCAACCCAATTTTATTTTTAGTTTTTTGCTTTTTGCTTCTGTTTAGGAATAAATATTTGTTCTAGCCTCTGGTTAGATGTGTTTTTATGTTTAAATTAGTGTTTGTGCCAAGTTAAACCTATAGGATCTTCTTGGATGATAGTTATTTGATCTTGCTGTAATTTCCAGAAACTTTCTGTTCACGAAAAAAATTGTTAAAAATCATTAGAACGTGATAAAATAGTGATTCCAATTGCTGCTGATCAATAAATAAATTGCCTAGGTCGTCCTATTTTGGATGATTTTTTTGGAGTTCCAGAAGTTTGCGTTAGTTAGAGATTACTACAGACAGTTCTGTTTTTCTACAGATTCTGTTTTTCGTGTGTTGTTTGCTTATTTTGATGAATCTATGGCTAATAAAATAGTTTATAAACCATAGATAAGTTGGAATACAGTAGGTTTAACACCAATATAAATAAAGAATGAGTTCATTACAGTACCGTGAAGTGGTCTTTTGTTTTCTTTCGCTAACGGAGCTCACGAGATTTCTGTTGAGTTTTGTGTTGTGAAGTTTTCAAGTTTTGATTGAAAGATTTTTGATGGATTATGGAACAAGGAGTGGAAATAGCCTAAGCTTGGGGATGCCCATGGCACCCCCAAGATAATCTAAGGACACCAAAAAGCCAAAGCTTGGGGATGCCCCGGAAGGCATCCCCTCTTTCGTCTACTTCCATCGGTAACTTCACTTGGAGCTATATTTTTATTCACCACATGATATGTGTTTTGCTTGGAGTGTCTTGTATGATTTGAGTCTTTGCTTTTTAGTTTACCACAATCATCCTTTCTGTACACACCTTTTGAGAGAGCCATACATGATTTGGAAATTATTAGAATACTCTTTGTGCTTCACTTATATCTTTTGAGTTATATAGTTTTGCTCTAGTGCTTCACTTATATCTTTTAGAGCACGGTGGTGAATTTGTTTTATAGAAACTATTGATCTCTCATGCTTCACTTAAATTATTTTGAGAGTCTTAAATAGCATGGTAATTTCCTTAAATAATCTTAATATGCTAGGTATTCAAGAATAGTAAAAACTTTCTTATGAGTGTGTTGAATACTAAGAGAAGTTTGATGCTTGATGATTGTTTTGAGATATGGAGGTAATAATATCAAAGTCGTGCTAGTTGAGTAGTTGTGAATTTCAGAAATGCTTGTGTTGAAGTTTTCAAGTCCCGTAGCATGCACATATGGTAAACGTTATGTAACAAATTTGTAACATGAGCTGTTCTTTGATTGTCCTCCTTATGAGTGGCGGTCGGGGACGAGCGATGGTCTTTTCCTACCAATCTATCCCCCTAGGAGCATGCGCGTAGTGCTTGGTTTTTGATGATTTGCGGATTTTAAAAAAAGTATGTGAGTTCTTTATGACTAATGTTGAGTCTATGGATTATACGCACTCTCACCCTTCCATCATTGCTAGCCTCTTCGGTACCGTGCATTGCCCTTTCTCACATTGAGAGTTGGTGCAAACTTCGCCGGTGCATCCAAACCCCGTGATATGATACGCTCTTTCACACATAAACCTCCTTATATCTTCCTCAAAACATCCACCATACCTACCTATTATGGCATTTCCATAGCCATTCCGAGATATATTTCCATGCAACTTTCCACCATTCCGTTTATCATGACACGTTCATCATTGTCATATTGCTAGCATGATCATGTAGTTGACATAGTATTTGTGGCAAAGCCACCGTTCATAATTATTTCATGCATGTCCCTCTTGGTTCATTGCATATCCCGGTACACCGCCGGAGGCATTCATATAGAGTCATACTTTGTTCTAGTATCGAGTTGTAATCATTGAGTTGTAAATAAATAGAAGTGTGATGATCATCATTTTCTAGAGCATTGTCCCAAGTGAGGAATAAAAAAAGAGAAAGAAAGGCCATAAAAAAAGAGAAGGCCCAAAAAATGAGAGAAAAAGAGACAAGGGACAATGCTACTATCCTTTGCCACACTTGTGCTTCAAAGTAGCACCATAATCTTCATGATAGAGAGTCTCTTGTTTTGTCACTTTCATATACTAGTGGGAATTTTTCATTATAGAACTTGGCTTGTATATTCCAACAATGGGCCTCCTCAAGTGCCCTAGGTATTCGTGAGCAAGCAAGTTGGATGCACACCCACTTAGCTTCTTTAGTTGAGCTTTCATACATTTATAGCTCTAGTGCACCCGTTGCATGGAAATCCCTACTCCTTGCATTAACATCAATCGATGGGCATCTCCATAGCTCATTGATTAGCCTCATTGATGTGAGACTTTCTCCTTTTTTGTCTTCTCCACATAACACCCATCATCATATTCTATTCCACCCATAGTGCTATATCCATGGCTCAAGGCTCATATATTGCTTGTGACGTTTATAGGTTTGAGATTACTAAAGTATGAAACAATTGCTTTTCTTGTCATTCGGGTTGTGCATGATGAGAGCATTCTTGTGTGACGAAAATGGAGCATGACTAAACTATATGATTTTGTAGGGATGAACTTTCTTTGGCCATGTTATTTTGAGAAGACATAATTGCTTAGTTAGTATGCTTGAAGTATTATCATTTTTATGTCAATATGAACTTTTATCTTGAATCTTTCGGATATGAATATTCATACCACAATTAAGAAAAATTACATTGAAATTATGCCAAGAAGCACTCCGCATAAAAAATTATCTTTCTTGTCATTTACCTACTCGAGAACGAGCAGGAATTAAGCTTGGGGATGCTTGATATGTCTCCAACGTATCTATAATTTTTGATTGCTCCATGCTATATTATCTACTGTTTTGGACATTATTGGGCTTTATTATCCACTTTTATATGATTTTTGGGACTAACCTATTAACCGGAGGCCCAGCCCAGAATTGCTGTTTTTTGCCTATTTCAGAGTTTCACAGAAAAGGAATATTAAACGGAGTCCAAACTGAATGAAACCTTCGGGAACGTGATATTTAGGAAGATTATGATCTGGGTGACTTGGACCCTACGTCAAGAAACAAAAGAGGAAGCCACGAGGTAGGGGGGCGCGCCCACCCCCCCAAGGCGCGCCCTCCACCCTCGTGGGCCCCCTGTTGCTCCACCGACGTACTCCTTCCTCCTATATATATACCTATGTACCCCCATACGATCAGATACGGAGACAAAAACCTAATTCCACCGCCGCAACCTTCTGTACCCACGATATCCCATCTTGGGGCCTGTTTCGGAGCTCCACCGGAGGGGGCACCCATCACGGAGGGCTTCTACATCAACACCATAGCCTCTTCGATGAAGTGTGAGTAGTTTACCTCAGACCTTCGGGTCCATAGTTAGTAGCTAGATGGCTTCTTCTCTCTTTTTGGATCTCAATACAATGTTCTCCCCTCTCTCGTGGAGATCTATTCGATGTAATCTTCTTTTTGCGGTGTGTTTGTTGAGATCGATGAATTGTGGGTTTATGATCAAGATTATCTATGAACAATATTTGAATCTTCTCTGAATTCTTTTTATGTATGATTGCTTATCTTTGCAAGTCTCTTCAATTATCAGTTTGGTTTGGCCTACTAGATTGATGTTTCTTGCAATGGGAGAAGTGCTTAGCTTTGGGTTCAATCTTGCGGTGTCCTTTCCCAAAGGATGAGGGGCATCAAGGCACGTATTGTATTGTTGCCACCGAGGATAACAAGATGGGGTTTTATCACATTGCATGAATTTATCCCTCTACATCATGTCATCTTGCTTAAGGCATTACTCTGTTTTCATGAACTTAATACTCTAGATGCATGCCGGATAGCGGTCGATGAGTGGAGTAATAGTAGTAGATACAGCAGGAGTCGGTCTACTTGTCTCGGACGTGATGCCTATATACATGATCATACCTAGATATTCTCATAACTATGCTCAATTACATCAATTGGTCAACAAGAATTGCTCACCCACCGTAAAATACTTATGCTCTTGAGAGAAGCCACTAGTGAAACCTATGGCCCCTGGGTCTATCTTCATCATATTAATCTTCCAACACTTAGTTATTTCCTTTGCTTTTATTTTACTTTGCATCTTTACCACAAAAATACCAAAAATATTATCCTATCATATCTATCAGATCTTACTCTCGTAAGTGACCGTGAAGGGATTGACAACCCCTTATCGCGTTGGTTGCGAGGATTTATTTGTATTGTGCGGTCACGAGGGACTCGCGCGTAGCCTCCTACTGGATTGATACCTTGCTTCTCAAAAACTGAGGGAAATACTTACGCTACTGTGCTGCATCACCCTTTCCTCTTCAAGGGAAAACCAACGCAGTGCTCAAGAGGTAGCATCCAGTTCAGCCGTTTTGGCTTCATTCTCCTTCTCCAGAAATTCACAGCGGCTAGTAGCATTTTTCAGTTCGAGCACCATCGTGGATACTTTCTCCTCATCTTGGCGCCATGCAGCTTGTTCGGGTTTTAACTTAGCTGATGCCTTTTCAGCAGCAGCATTGCTACACGGGGATTGCTCCTTGGCCTGGGCCAGCTTTGCTCGAAGAACTTCAACGGCGGCAGCACCATCTGCAGCCATGGATATTCCAGCATATAAATTTTAGCATCATGCTTATACCACAAAAATGTATGGGGATTGCCCCGAATACATACCTTCACTACAAAAAAATACACTTCCGTGATGATACGTGTTTATCACAGTAGGTCGCGGTTTTTGTCATGCATGTACATCCATGAGAAATTTATGACAGAATCAAAATAGGCATACCTGTGTTGTCGTAGAAGTGTTCCATGACATTACCAAAATTATCATCACGGAAGTGTCCACTTCCATGACGATAAATCACGCGTCACAGAAGTGCTTTCATCAAGGGTGACCGACACGTGGCATCCACCGTAACGGAACGCCGTTAAGCTATCGGGTCGGGTTTTGGATCCGATAACCCGTTATCAGCCCGACCAATGGGGATTTTCCACGTGTAAAATCATCATTGGCTAGAGGAAACACGCGGTCGGCTCCTCGTTGGGATGTATGTCATCCACTCAACCGGATGTATACGCCTATGATACGTCGACACGTGGCACGGCCCAACAAAGGGCCCATTCACGTGAAAAGGTCGGCCCGTTTGACTTGGTCAAAAGATGGCGGGCGGCCCATGGAAAGCTCGTTAACGGCTGTTCGCATATAGCCCATTTACAGCCCGCTAACGCAAGGCCGCCACGCCCTATCCGAATTAGGCCCGATGGCGTCATCCGGCCATCCAATATGATTCCAAATGGTTTGACTTCGCCCATGTATAGCCCATGACGCCTTTCAGCCCATATGAGGCCCTTTGTAACTCTTGGCCCATTAGCGGCCCGTGCTGAAACTGGCCCGTAATGAACAGTGTATTACTTTACACCCATTAACGGCCCGTGGTGAAACTGGCCCGTAATGAATAGTGTATCACTTTATACCCATTAACGACCCGTTATTCCGTTGGGCCGTTTCCAGCCCAAGTTAACTTTCGGCCATGTGAGGGCCCATTTATTCTTGGGCTCATTTGCAGCATTCGGTTACTTCCGGCCCGTTACTGTCATTTTCTGCTTGTGGGTCAAATTCAGCCTGTTGTTACAGTCGGCCTGTTTGTGGACCGTTAGTCTGTTGGGCCATTTTCATAGCATCACCAAATACGGCCTATTAATAGCCCGTTATGGTCAGCCCCATACGATTTCCATTAAAGGCCCGTACAAGACCCATAAATGAGTCGGCGGCCCATGGATCCTACGAGACGTAGAAGGCCGAGGGATCCTACGAGACGTAGAAGGCCCATGGATCCTACGAGACGTACAAGGCCCATGTATCCTACGAGACGTAAAAGGCCCATGGATCCTACGAGACGTAGAAGGCCCATGGATCCGACGGCCCGTGAAAGGCCATGGTCGGGCGAGTTGGCACCCGTTTGAACGATATTGTAGCGACCCGACCCGAATGGATCAAGTCTCTGTGCTTAGGTGTCATCCTTGGATCGGTATGCTGACACACACAGTACTCGAAGGATTTATAACAGAGGTAAATCACATGTATAAAGTAACGTAAATACTATTACCTCGATCCCACTAAATAGCGGAAGCAACAAGGTTGTGGATTCCCATCAACACCAACGGCAAAGTTGAGTATAGGAAATCGTAACCCTAACGTATCACTTACTCGTAAATGCGAAAAGTCTCGCAACATGAAAAGTTGCAGCCCGAAACGGTCAAGACATGGAATATGCCGCAATGTAACACATAGAGAATAATGGAATGAATAAGCCTATACTACATGCATATATGGCTGGTGGAAAAGCTCTATGGTTATAAGGTTTTGCGAAAAGCCAATTTTTCCCTACTTCAAAGGAATAAATTTATTTAACTATCATGGTGGTTGTTGAACATTGAGAATGGTTGACAGCATTCTCAATCCAAAATAAAAGTACTCATTAAACCCAAACAAATTATATTAAGTAACGTGATGAGATCAACAGGATAATCCAAGTACTAGATACTCAAGATGTCCATAACCGGGGACACGGCTAACCATGATTAGTTTATACACTCTGCAGAGGTTTGCGCACTTTTCCCCACAAGACTCGATCGCCTCCGTTGGTTTCTCGTGACTACATGGTGTTTGAGAAGCGGATGACCGAGACATAGTCTTTCAGAAGCGCTAGCACCTTACATGTGGGTAGACCGTACCAACCTACAACCCCTACATCTGCTAGTCTACCCGTAAGAGTTCGCACAACTTAGTCAACTACGCCAGAGCCCATAATGGCTTGTTGCTGCACACGGAAGTTTCTAGTTTGAATAATCTCATGATCCCTTTGAGCACGGGTGGCGGTCCAAGAAAATGCAGACAAATCCTGTCTACCTGTGTGCCTTGATAGGCAAATCTGGAATAGCCAGTGCCTCAATCCACCCAGATGTGTGTTTAAGTTGCCACCTTAGATAAACCATTAATTATCAATCTCACATCATCATGGATATTCACTCAAACCCAATCCACGTCTCTGAGCATAGCATGGCATAATAAGCAAACGTAGAAGTAACTCCCAAGGGTTTGATAATAAAACAGGTAATAGGTACTACCTCATCTACTTCCCATAACCCTCAATTTAATTAGATCCTATTCATGCAAGTGTTTGAGGATAGATCTAATGCATAAAAACTGGGTATGAGAAAGTATGATCAAAGTGTTACTTGCCTGCAAAGTTGATGAAGATGATTCGCACTCAAAAATCTTGGTAGGTCTATTCGTCACACTCCGGTCAATCTATCGTAAGCAATCAATAGTAACAACGCATAAGCAATCACTCAAAACATCGGACCGAACGAGGAAAAACGATTCAGAAAACATCAAAACCAAGCAAATAACTCTTGCAACATAAAAAAATTTCTAGCAGTACCAAAATTATATGAATTTGGCCTTATCAGAAAGTTTAGGTCAAGAGCTTCGATTTGCAAAAAGAATCAACTAAATCGGAGTTATAAAACTCAAGTTATGATCAAACGAAGTTTGAATACAAATCTGTTTGAATTCAAATTTTAAAATTTCAAAAACATGTTTGAGTTGGATTACTGGATAGAGGGGATCATAACAAAGAAGTGGGCGTTGGTTTCGTTGAATTTGGACTGACGAGTAAAAAAGTTATGGTCGTTTGAAAATCAGGGGCTAATCTGTAAAAGAAATATTCATGGATGGGTCCCTGGCTAAAATCTAAAATAAAAGAAAAATCTATCGAGCGAACGCTCGCTAACAGAACCTAACTAATGAACGTTCGCTATTTAGCAGAAAACGTTTTTTTTTTGAAAAGACTCGATCTGGTCCATTGGATCCCGATCTAACGGTGGGGAAGGAGTGGGGAGTTACCGCGACGGCGGAAGTCGCTGGCGACGAGGGAGACGGCGGCAGCGGCTCGGGTCCGGCCGGGGCAGCGACTCCGGTCGTCGAGGAGGGAAACGGAGGGGTCGGGGAGAGGCGGCGCGGCGAGACGAGGAGGATGGCGGCGTCGGTGGTGGGCATAGGCGGCGAGGGCGGCGGCTTCGGGCGGCGGCGCGGGGCGGATCTCGCCGGGCGGCGGCGATTTGGCTATGGGCGGGCGAGCGGGGAGAGGAATGGGCCCGGGCGGCGCTTTTATTGAGGGGGGAGGTGGCGGCGGGAGGGGCAGGAGGAGGCCGAGGCAGTGCACGACTGCCGAGGCGGGCGGCGAAGTCGTGGCGGCGGCGGTCTCCGGCGGAGCTCGGGACGAAAGCGCGTCTGGCCGGGTTTGGGCCGAAGGCCAGCGGGCCGGTCCAGTCGGCGAGGGTATCAAACATATCGAGACAAAACTCATATTCATTTTGTCTGAAATCCGTTCAGTGGGTATCCTTATCTTTTCCAGGGGTCAACGGTTCTTACACGGTACTACCACCCTTAAAATGTTCCAATATTCCATAGACCATATTTCTCATATCCTCGAAATTGGTCAACATCTTTCCTCATAGGGTAACTCATAAAATCCAAAGCAGTACCAATACTGCTAACTTTATTGATTCTTAAATTATTACAATCATCTCGCTTTTCCATTACATGTCTCAACTTAACACCTCAATATAAAAGAAAAATCTCTCACTTCTACTACTCCATTTATTCTGTTACAAATTCAACTATATATCACCAGTTTCCTTCTCCTTCGGACAATCTCTGGCAAAGTGCCCTGCTATATTACAATGGAAACATATTACTTCTGACAGGTTTCGAGGTTTCCTCATGATCACATAGCCTCCTTGGGTCCTCGGCTTCCACTTTGGGCAAGTGTTGATGTAGTGCCCTGACTCCTTGCATTTGTAACAGGTGACATGACTCAGGTCCTTCCCGAATCCAATCTATTCCTCTTCCTGGACCTTTCCGCTCCAATCAGGGCTTCTATTTCCTGTGGGTCATACTCTACTTCCTCTATCGGAATTCTACTAGATCACCATTCGGACAATCTTGGGAGATGTGTCCTTCTTCTCCACATGAATAGCATGACTTGGTGCGGGCTTTAATTTTGTTTCCTTTGTGTGTGTCCTCAAAATCTTCCTTCGTCACAAGTTCTTCTAACATCTCCATGAGGGCTCCTTTCATTTCTTCTTCCTTCTGCTGGATGGTTCTCTCTGTACCATAGTGTAAATGTGACACCGAAAGGTGGTAGTGGGTAGTTCCTTCACACAAGAAACAAGTAATCTGTCTAGTTGGGCATTCTTCAGCTTGGATGACTTCCTTCACAATTAGGGCATTCATCCTTGTGTTCCTTATGGGTGTGTTCTATTTCTCCACGTAGCTTGCATGCACAAGGTTTCTTCATATCCTTTCCCTGCAGGCTTCAATTTACGGGACACAAACTGAGACATTAGCAAAGTCAACTTAATTTCTCCCCAAGTGGTTACTCCTTGCCATCCGTTGATGGTTTGGTACATCCTCCACCAGGTAGCAGCACTTCTTTCAAAGAACGGAAGAGCATGCTGGGTCATATCCTTTCCGGCTATAGGGTTATTCTCCATATAATCCTCCATGTTCTGAATCCATCGGTCTGTCTCCAATTGACTCAACGGTCCAGAAAATACAAGCTCATCTCCATTCATCCTCTATTGGGTCCATGGGTTTGGGGTGGGATAAGAGAGATAGAGAGGGATGCACACAATACAAACAAAAGTTTTGAAAGACATATTTTATTGTGGGTATCGGAAAAACATCAAACAAATGACAGCTCACAATCGTCGCATCTAACGTAAGGGTATAACAGGGGTTTGGTCTTCTAAAGGTCAATGTCGTCAAACTCTTCAAGTCTTGATCCTGTCTCTGATGGCTTCTTCTGATCATGCTTGTCCTTCTCAAGTTCTTTTGCCAGATCATCTCTGTTGACGCAAAGTCTATCATGACGTACTTTCATATTTCTGGAGTTGCATTCCAAACTTCTGGTTTCAACATCCTCGATATGATCCATCGTCCTACTGTCCTCCAATTTCTGACGAATCTCCGGTATCTCGAGGTTTAGCTCCTCCGGCTTGTCTACTTTCAGCTTCTGGATCCTGAGTTCTTCATGAAATACTTCCTTGTCAAAATTTAGCTTCTTGTGGGTCCATCTTAACTTCCTGATGTAACACTCCAGATCCAATACACCTTGATCTCGGGTATTGATAACTTCCATGGTCCATCAAATTCCATAAGCGTAACCTTCCTAGGTCATAAGATCTGGGAATTCTTCAGAGCCTTCAAAATCTCCTAGTCTTCGGAGTCTTCAACAGTTGTAGTTTCCATTTACATGGTAAAATCCTCTTCATTCCAATTGATCTCAGTTGTCCGATATCTTGTCTCCTTGGAGTGGTTTCATCAGTCGAATCTTCGAGTGGTCAAAAGGGAAAAGGGGTATGGTCTCACTAAAAAGGGAATATTTGAATAAGCTCAGAAGAGAAGATAGGTAAAAGATTTTTTTGAAAATGAAGTTGTAGAGAAAAATCTTTCCTATGGGCTTGTCAGTTTCTAAGATCACGTCCTACAGTCAACATGTGCTCTGATACCATCTTGTAGCGACCCGACCCGAATGGATCAAGTCTCTGTGCTTAGGTGTCATCCCTGGATCGGTATGCTGACACACACAGTACTCGAAGGATTTATAACAGAGGTAAATCACATGTATAAAGTAACGTAAATACTATTACCTCGATCCCAATATATAGCGGAAGCAACAAGGTTGTGGATTCCCATCAACACCAACGGCAAAGTTGAGTATAGGAAATCGTAACCCTAACGTATCACTTACTCGTCGTCTGAAAAGTCTGCAACGTGAAAAGTTGCAGCCCGAAAACGGTCGGCACATGGAATATCTTTGGCAATGTAACACATAGAGAATAATGGAATGAATAAGCCTATACTACATGCATATATGGCTGGTGGAAAAGCTCTATGGTTATAAGGTTTTGAAAAGCCAATTTTTCCCTACTTCAAAGGAATAAATTTATTTAACTATCATGGTGGTTGTTGAACATTGAGAATGGTTGACAGCATTCTCAATCCCAAATAAAAGTACTCATTAAACCCAAACAAATTATATTAAATAACGTGATGAGATCAACAGGATAATCCAAGTACTAGATACTCAAGATGTCCATAACCGGGGACACGGCTAACCATGATTAGTTTATACACTCTGCAGAGGTTTGCGCACTTTTCCCCACAAGACTCGATCGCCTCCGTTTGGTTTCTCGCACTACATGGTGTTTGAGAAATGGATGACCGAGACATAGTCTTTCAGAAGCGCTAGCACCTTACATGTGGGTAGACCGTACCAACCTACAACCCCTACATCTGCTAGTCTACCCGTAAGAGTTCGCACAACTTAGTCAACTACGCCAGAGCCCATAATGGCTTGTGGCTGCACACGGAAGTTTCTAGTTTGAATAATCTCATGATCCCTTTGAGCACGGGTGGCGGTCCGAAGAAAATAGACAAATCCTGTCTACCTGTGTGCCTTGATAGGCAAATCACAGAATAGCCAGTGCCTCAATCCACCCGTATGTGTGTTTAAGTTGCCACCTTAGATAAACCATTAATTATCAATCTCACATCTGTCATGGATATTCACTCAAACCCAATCCACGTCTACGAGCATAGCATGGCATAATAAGAAAACGTAGAAGTAACTCCCAAGGGTTTGATAATAAAACAGGTAATAGGTACTACCTCATCTACTTCCCATAACCCTCAATTTAATTAGATCCTATTCATGCAAGTGTTTGAGGATAGATCTAATGCATAAAAACTAGGTATGAGAAAGTATGATCAAAGTGTTGCTTGCCTGCAAAGTTGATGAAGATGATTCGCACTCAAAAATCTTGGTAGGTCTACTCGTCACACTCCGGTCAATCTATCGTAAGCAATCAATAGTAACCACACATAAACAATCACTCAAAACATCGGACCGAACGAGGAAAAACGATTCAGAAAACATCAAAACCAAGCAAATAACTCTTGCAACATAAAACAATTTCTAACAGTACCAAAATTATATGAATTTGGCCTTATCAGAAAGTTTAGGTCAAGAGCTTCGATTTGCAAAAAGAATCAACTAAATCGGAGTTATAAAACTCAAGTTATGATCAAACAAAGTTTGAATACAAATCTGTTTGAATTCAAATTTTAAAATTTCAAAAACATGTTTGAGTTGGATTACTGGATAGAGGGGATCATAACGAAAAGTGGGCGTTGGTTTCGTTGAATTTGGACTAACGAGTAAAAAAGTTATGGTCGTTTGAAAATCAGGGGCTAATCTGTAAAAGAAATATTCACGGATGGGTCCCTGGCTGAAATCTAAAATAAAAGAAAAATCTATCGAGCGAACGCTCGCTAACAGAACCTAACTAATGAACGTTTGCTATTTAGCAGAAAACGGTTTTTAAAAAAAAAGACTCGAGCTGGTCCATTGGATCCCGATCTAACGGTGGGGAAGGAGTGGGGAGTTACCGCGACGGCGGAAGTCGCTGGCGACGAGGGAGACGGCGGCGGCGGCTCGGGTCCGGCCGGGGCAGCGGCTCCGGTCATCGAGGAGGGAAACGGAGGGGTCGGGGAGAGGCGGCGCGGCGAGACGAGGAGGATGGCGACGTCGGTGGTGGGCATAGGCGGCGAGGGCGGCGGCGGCGGCGGCGGCGGATCTCGCCAACAAGCGGCGACTTTGGCGGGCGGCGAGCGAGGGGGAGAGGAACGGGCCGGGCGCCTTTATTGAGGGGGAGGTGGCGTGCGGGAGGCAGGAGGAGGCCGAGGCACGGCTGCCGAGGCGGGCGGCGAAGTCGTGGCGGCGGCGGTCTTGAGCGGAGCCTCGGTGATTTAGCGTCGGGCTGGGCCTCTCATTGGCCGAAGGCCAGTGGGCCCAAATGAGGGGAAGGTTTTTTTTAAACCAACAGAAAAAAAATAAAACAAAATAAAATGAAAATATTATATAGGCATATAATATATAAAAATTTTCAGAAAAAGATTTCCTACAATATGAACATTATTCTAGCTTCAAATAAAATCCACAATAATTCTAATAATTCAAATAGTGCTACTGGTCCAATAAAATCCAACAAAAATCATTTTTAAAATACCAAAATGACTTCAAATTAATTTCTCTCCAATTTCCTGATGCAGGGAATCATGTTACCCTATTTTCCATATATTTTATTTTTGGGGAAAAATAATTTGAATAAAACTCAAATAACTCCAAATTGAAAATAAATTCAAAAGAACTTTGAATTTGATTATTTGAAACTCCCAACTCATATTTCATATGTTGAAGAATCATTTTATCTTCGCTCGTGAAAATCATTGAGTTGCATAAAGTTTCAGAATTTGAAATATTCTCAAATGAAATTCAAATATTTTCAACACCCCTTGTCATTTAAATAAATGGAAGAAGTCATGTCATCTTCTCTCCAGGGTTTTGTGATGAAAATAATTTGAATTCCCGAAGATCATAAAAGCAAAAATGAAAGTTTGGGAAAGTCCTTTTATTCCCTCTCATTTTACTTTCAAAAAGTTTCAAATTTCACTCAATCAATCAAACAACAATCAAAACTATCTATTTGTTTATAACATTCCAAAATTTAGAATTTTGGGATGTTACAAAACTACCACCCTTAAAATGAATCTCGTCCTCGAGATTCGGAGAGGCTAGAAGAAATAGGTTAGGGTTTGGGGGTCTTCTCAAAAATCCATCGATCGTCTCCGGGGTCTCGGGTGCTACCACCCTTAGAAGCTTGGTTACGGTTCCATCAAAACTCATATACTCCATCGTTATTGTTGACAGTGTCGGTCTTCTCCGATCGTAAGGATAATTCCTTCTCTGGGCTCTTCCGGTAGTGGCATAACCTTTTCCTCAATTCTTCTGTCCTTTTATCTTGGTAAGGTTATCCAGAAACTGGGTCTTCTTAGCTGACGGGTCTGGCGCCAATACTAATCAGCTATCAATATCTCATGGTGGTCAATGATTTATGGTTTCTCCTGCAGAAAACGGGTCTGGGTTGAACCTCACCGTATAACCTACGGTTGGCAACAACTGCCGTGTACAAAAAAAATGCTTATACCATTCTAAGGTTCAACAAGGTTTTGATCGTCGTCTCTCTACTATAGGTAAGTCACTCAGATTTACCATCCCATATAGCAAAGCGAATAATAAGAGTAAGTCGGTATGGTGATCAATCCATCCCGCACCCCAATCATTACCTTGTACATGGTTTAGCGAATCTCGCATTCTAACACTCGGTCATCCTCACAAGCATTGCAGAATTTCTCTTGTCGACGAACCAAGTTCGGAAAATCCATTGACTCTGCAAGCCAAACAAACATCTATCGTTTCTTCACAACTCTCAGGTTTTGCGTAAACTCCTATAGAATTCGTCGGTCGATAAAATCGTAACTTCTTCCAGGGTTTTCCTTCAGCAAGAATGTGCTTGCTTCTTGGCAGGTCCTGGAGCCTGTGGGTTATGTTGGGGAACGTTGCAGAAAATTAAAATTTTCCTACGGTTTCACCAAGATCCATCTATGAGTTCTACTAAGCAACGAGTCAAGGGAGAGAGTTTGCATCTACATACCACTTGTAGATCGAGTACGGAAGCGTTCGAGGGAGTGGTGATGATGAAGACGTTCCCAACGTGATTCCGATCACCGATGACCGAGTGCTGAACGGACAACACCTCCGCGTTCAACACACGTACGGGACGATGGCGTATCCTCCGTCTTGATCCAGCAAGGATGAAGGAGAGGTTGAGGAAGACAACTCCAATGGCAGCACGACGGTGTGGTGCAATTGGTACGGCAGTTCTCCGGCAGGGCTTCGCCAAGCTCGCGTGGAGAAAGAGAGGTGTTGGGGAGGGGAGGGGCTGCGCCTTCAATGGTGTGTGCAGCCCTCCCCCCACCCCTCTATTTATAGGAGGAAGGGAGGGGCGGCCCCTCTAGATGGCATCTAGAGGGGGGGCGGCCAAGGGAGGAGGAAAGGGGTGGCTTGCCCCCCAAGCCAAGGGGCGCCCCTTGCCCCTTTAGGGTTTCCTCCCCAAGCCCTAGCCGCATGGGCCTAGGTGGAGGCGCGCCCAGCCCACCAGGGGCTGGCTCCCTCCCACTTAGCCCATGTGGCCCCCGAGGGGTGGCCCTCCCGGTGGACCTCCGGAACTCTCCCGGTGGCCCCGGTACATTACCAGTATACCCAGAAACTTTCCGGAGTCCGCTTAACCACTTTCCATATATAAATCTTTACCTCCGGACCATTCCGGAACTCCTCGTGACGTCCCGATCTCATCCGGACTCCGAACAACATTTGGTAATCACATACTTGTCTTCCTATTAACCCTAAGCGTCACCGAACCTTAAGTGTGTAGACCCTACGGGTTCGGGAGACATGCAGACATGACCGAGACCACCTCAGGTCAATAACCAACAGCGGGATCTGGATACCCATGTTGGTTCCCACATGCTCCTTGATGTTGTCATCGGATGAACCGCGATGTCGAGGGTTCAAGCAACCCCGTATGCTATTCCCTTTGTCAGACGGTATGTTACTTGCCCGAGACTCGATCGTCGGTATCCCAATACCTCGTTTAGTCTCACATCGGCAAGTCACTTTACTCGCATCAGTAATGCATGATCCCGTGACCGGACACTTGATCACTTTGAGCTCATTGTGATGATGCATTACCGAAAGTGGGCCCAGTGATACCTCTCCGTCATACGGAGTGACAAATCCTCGCCTCGATCCGTGTCAACCCAATGACACTTTCGGAGATACCTGTAATGCACCTTTATAGTCACCCGATTCACGTTGTGGCGTTTGGTACACCCAAAGCATTCCTACGGTATCCGGAGTTACACGATCTCACGGTCTAAGGAAGAGATACTTGACATTGGAAAAGCTCTAGCAAAACGAACTACACGATCTTTGTGCTATGCTTAGGATTGGGTCTTGTCCATCACGTCATTCTCCTAATGACGTGATCTCACTGTCAATGACATCTGATGTCCATAGTCGAAACCATGACTATCCGTCGACCAACGAGCTAGTCAACTAGAGGCTCACTAGGGACGTATTGTGGTCTATGTATTCACACGTGTATTACGATTTCCGGATAATACAGCTTATAGCATGAATAAAAGACAATTATCATGAACAAGGAAATATAATAATAATGCTTTTATTATTGCCTCTAGGGCATATTTCCAACAGTCTCCCACTTGCACTAGAGTCAATAATCTAGTTACATTGTGATGAATCGAACACCCATAGAGTTACGGTGTTGATCATGTTTTGCCCATGGAAGAGGTTTAGTCAACGGATCTGCGACATTCAGATCCGTATGCACTTTACAAATTTCTATGTCTCCATCCCGAACATTTTCACGGATGGAGTTGAAGCGACGCTTGATGTGCCTGGTCTTCTTGTGAAACCTGGGCTCCTTGGCAAGGGCAATAGCTCCGGTGTTGTCACGGAAGAGTTTGATCGGCCCCGACGCATTGGGTATGACTCCTAGGTCGGTTATGAACTCCTTCACCCAAATTGCTTCATGCGCTGCCTCCGAGGCTGCCATGTACTCCGCTTCACATGTAGATCCCGCCACGACGCTCGCTTGCAGCCGCACTTCTCGCTCCACCATTCAACATATACACGTATCCGGTTTGTGACTTAGAGTCATCCAGATCTGTGTCGAAGCTAAGCGTCGACGTAACCCTTTACGACGAGCTCTTCGTCACCTCCATAAACGAGAAACATGTCCTTTGTCCTTTTCGTGTACTTCAGGATATTCTTGACCGCTGTCCGGTGTTCCTTGCGGGATTACTTTGGTACCTTCCTACCAAACTTACGGCAAGGTTTACATCAGTGTCCGTACACAAAGCATGGCATACATAATAGATCCTATGGTCGAGGCATAGGGATGACATTCATCTCTTCTTTATCTTTTGCCGTGGTCGGGCATTGAGCTGAGCTCAATTTCACACCTTGCAATACAGGCAAGAACCCCTTCTTGGACTGATCCATTTTGAACTTCTTCAAAATCTTATCAAGGTATGTGCTTTGTGAAAGACCTATGAGGCGTCTCGATCTATCCCTATAGATCTTGATGCCTAATATATAAGCAGCTTCTCCAAGGTCCTTCATTGAAAAACACTTATTCAAGTAGGCCTTAATGCTGTCCAAGAATTCTATATCATTTCCCATCAAAAGTATGTCATCTACATATAATATGAGAAATGCTACTGAGCTCCCACTCACTTTCTTGTAAACGCAGGCTTCTCCATAAGTCTCAAGATAAACCCAAACGCTTTGATCATCTCATCAAAGCGAATGTTCCAACTCCGAGATGCTTGCACCAGCCCATAAATGGATCGCTGGAGCTTGCATACTTTGTTAGCGTCCTTAGGATCGACAAAACCTTCCGGCTGCATCATATACAGCTCTTCCTTAAGATAACCGTTAAGGAATGCTGTTTTGACGTCCATCTGCCATATCTCATAATCATAGTATGCGGCAATTGCTAACATGATTCGGACGGACTTAAGCTTCGCTACGGAGAGAAAGTCTCATCGTAGTCAATCCCTTGAACTTGTCGATAACCCTTAGCGACAAGTCGAGCTTTATAGATGGTGATATTACCATCCGCGTCCGTCTTCTTCTTAAAAATCCATTTGTTTTCTATCGCTCGCCGATCATCGGGCAAGTCACCAAAGTCCACACTTTGTTTTCATACATGGATTCTATCTCGGACTTCATGGCTTCTAGCCATTTGTTGG
The DNA here is from genome assembly GCA_021605145.1 of Aegilops bicornis. NCBI lineage: Eukaryota > Viridiplantae > Streptophyta > Magnoliopsida > Poales > Poaceae > Aegilops > Aegilops bicornis. Next base: position 562,020,642 of record CM038671.1, read on the forward strand.
AATCTAGGCCCGCCATCGCTTCTTCATAGTTCAAAGGTTCATTGTTGTCTAACAACATGATTTCCAAGACAGGGTTGCCGTACCACTGCAGTGCGGAACGTGTCCTAGTGGACCCTCTGAAGTTCAAGAGCAACTTGATCCGAAATACCTTGATCATCATCATGAATTTCCTCTTCGGTTGGTGTAGGCATCACAGAACATTTTCCTGAGCTGCACTACTCTCTCTGTTCAAGAGGTAGTACTTCATCGAGTTCTACTTTCCTCCCACTTACTTCTTTCGAGAGAAACTCTTTTTCCGTAAAGGATCCGTTCTTGGCAACAAAGATCTTGCCCTCGGATCTTAAGTAGAAGGTATACCCAATGGTTTCTTTAGGGTATCCTATGAAGACGCATTTTTCCGACTTGGGTTCGAGCTTTTCGGTTGAAGTTTCTTGACATAAGCATCGCATCCCCAAACTTTTAGAAACGACAGCTTAGGTTTCTTCCCAAACCATAATTCATACGGTGTCGTCTCAACGGATTTAGACGGTGCCCTATTTAAAGTGAATGTAGCTGTCTCTAGAGCGTATCCCCAAAATGATAGCGGTAAATCGGTAAGAGACATCATAGATCGCACCATATCCAATAGAGTGCGATTACGACGTTCGGACACACCGTTACGCTTGAGGTGTTCGGTAGCGTGAGTTGTGAACGATTCCACATTTTCTTAAGTGTGTACCAAATTCGTGACTTAAATATTCTCCTCCACGATCTGATCGTAGGAATTTTATTTTTCGGTCACGTTGATTCTCTACCTCATTCTGAAATTCTATGAACTTTTCAAAGGTCTCAGACTTGTGTTTCATTAAGTAGACATACCCATATCTACTCAAGTCATCAGTGAGAGTGAGAACATAACGATATCCTCCGCGAGCCTCAACACTCATTGGACCACACACATCGGTATGTATGATTTCCAATAAGTTGGTTGCTCGCTCCATTGTTCCGGAGAACGGAGTCTTGGTCATCTTGCCCATGAGGCATGGTTCGCATGTGTCAAATGATTCATAGTCTAAAGACTCCAAAAGTCCATCAGCATGGAGCTTCTTCATGCGCTTGACACCAATGTGACCAAGGCGGCGATTACCACAAATATGTGGGACTATTGTTATCAACTTTACACCTTTTGGTATCCACGCTATAAACATGTGTAATACTACGTTCGAGATTCATTAAGAATAAACCATTGACCATCGGAGCATGACCATAAAACATATCTCTCATATAAATAGAACAACCATTATTCTCGGATTTAAATGAGTAGCCATCTCGTATTAAACGAGATCCGGATACAATATTCATGCTCAAACTTGGCACCAAATAACAATTATTAAGGTTCATAACTAATCCCGTAGGTAAATGAAGAGGTAGCGTGCGACGGGCGATCACATCGACTCTGGAACCATTCCCGACGCGCATCGTCACCTCGTCCTTTGCGGTTTCCGCTTATTCCGCAGCTCCTGCCGGTGAGTTACAAATATGAGCAACGGCACCGTATCAAATACCCAAGAGTTACTACGATGTGGCAAAGTACACATCAATTACATGTATATCGAGATATACCTTTGGTGTTGCCGGCCTTCTTGTCCGCTAAGTATTTGGGGCAGTTCCGCTTCGATGACCCCTCCTTGCAATAAAAGCACTCGGTCTCGGGTTTGGGTCCATTCTTTGACTTCTTCCCGGCAACTTGCTTACCGGGCGGCAACCTCCTTGCCGTCCTTCTTGAAGTTCTTCTTACCCTTGCCCTTCTTGAACTTGGTGGTCTTATTGACCATCAACACTTGATGTTCTTTCTTGATTTCAACCTCGGTGACTTGACATAGAGAACACTTCAGGAATGGTCTTTACCATCCCCTGCATGTTGTAGTTCATCACAAAGCTCTTGTAGCTTGGTGGGAGCGATCGAGGATTCTGTCAATGACCGCCTCATCGTGGAGGTTAATATTCACTTGGGTCATACGGTTGTGCAACCTGCACATCTTCAAGATGTGCTCACCGACAGAACTGTTTTCCTCCATCTTACAACTATAGAACTTGTCGGAGATGTCATATCTCTCGACCGGGCGTGAGCTTGGAAAACAAGTTTCAGCTCCTCGAACATCTCATATGCTCCGTGATGCTCAAAAGCGCTTTTTGGAGCCCCGGTTCTAAGTCAGTAAAGCATGCCGCCTTTGAACGAGGGAGTAATCATCGGTAGCGAGTTTGCCAAGCATTCATAACGTCTTGGTTCTCTGCAGGGACGGGAGGCGTCACCTAGCGGTCCTTCTAGGACATATTCTTTCCTGGCAGCTATGAGGATGATCCTCGTGGTTAGGACCAGTCCGTATAGTTGCTGCCGTCATCTTTCAGCTTGGTTTTCTCTAGGATCGCGTTGAAGTTCAAGTTGACATGAGCGTTGGCCATTTGATCTACAAGACATATCATTTAAAAGTTTTAGACTAAGTTCATGATAATTAAGTTCATCTAATCAAATTTAAATGAACTCCCACTTAGATTAGACATCCTCTAGTCATCTAAGTGTTACACGATCCGAGTCGACTAGGCCGTGTCCGATCATCACGTGAGACGGACCCGGTCTCGTCGGTGAACATTCTCATGTTGATCGTATCTTCCATACGACTCGTGTTCGACCTTTCGGTCTCTCGTGTTCCGAGGCCATGTCTGTACATGCTAGGCTCGTCAAGTAAACCCAAAGTGTTTTCGCGTGTGTAAATCTGTCTAACACCCGTTGTATGTGAACGTAAGAAACCATCACACCCGATCATCACGTGGTGCTTAGAAGCGGCGAACTTTAGCAACGGTGCACGATTAGGGAAACACTTCTTGAAATTGTTGTAAGGGATCATCTTATTTACTACCGTCGTTCTAAGTAAACAAGATGTATAAACATAATAAACATCACATGCAATTATATATAGTAGTGACATGATATGGCCAATATCATAAAGCTCCATTGATCTCCATCTTCGAGGCTCCATGATCATCTTGTCACCGGCATGACACCATGATCTCCATCATCATGATCTCCATCATCGTGCCTCCATGAAGTTGTCACGCCAACGACTACTTCTACTTCTATGGCTAACGCGTTTAGCAATAAAGTAAAGTAAGTTACATGGCGTTCTTCAATGACACGCAGGTTATACAAAATAAAGACAACTCCTATGGCTCCTGCCGTTGTCATACTCATCGACATGCAAGTCGTGATTCCTATTACAAGAACATGATCTCATACATCACAATGTGTCATTCATCATTCATCACAACTTGGCCATATCACATCACATGACAATTGCTGCAAAAACAAGTTAGACGTCCTCTAATTGTTGTTGCATCTTTTACGTGGCTGCAATTGGGTTCTAGCAAGAACGTTTTCTTACCTACGAATAACCACAACGTGATCTTGTCAACTTCTATTTACCCTTCACAAGGACCCTTTTCATCGAATCCGCTCCAACTAAAGTAGGAGAGACAGACACCCGCCAGCCACCTTATGCAACTAGTGCATGTTAGTCGGTGGAACCGGTCTCACGTAAGTGTACGTGTAAGGTTGGTCCGGGCCGCTTCATCCCACAATACCGCGGAAGCAAGATAAGACTAGTAGCGGCAAGTAAATTGACAAGATCCACGCCCACAACTAAATTGTGTTCTACTCGTGCAATAGAGAACTACGCATAGACCTAGCTCATGATGCCACTGTTGGGGAACGTTGCAGAAAAATTGAAATTTTCCCTACGGTTTCACCAAGATCCATCTATGAGTTCTACTAAGCAACGAGTCAAGGAGAGAGTTTGCATCTACATACCACTTGTAGATCGAGTGCAGGCGTTCGAGGGAGTGGTGATGATGAAGACGTTCCCAACGTGATTCCGATCACCGATGACCGAGTGCTGAACGGACAACACCTCCGCGTTCAACACACGTACGGGACGATGGCGTCTCCTCCGTCTTGATCCAGCAAGGATGAAGGAGAGGTTGAGGAAGACAACTCCAATGGCAGCACGACGGTGTGGTGCAATTGGTACGGCAGTTCTCCGGCAGGCTTCGCCAAGCTTCACGTGGAGAAAGAGAGGTGTTGGGGAGGGAGGGCTGCGCCTTCAATGGTGTGTGCAGCCCTCCCCCACCCCTCTATTTATAGGAGGAAGGGAGAGGGGCGGCCCCTCTAGATGGCATCTAGAGGGGCGGCCAAGGAGGAGGAAAGGGGTGGCTTGCCCCCCAAGCCAAGGGGCGCCCCTTTGCCCCTTTAGGGTTTCCCTCCCCAAGCCCTAGCCGATGGGCCTGGGTTGGGGCGCCCAGCCCACCAGGGGCTGGCTCCCTCTCCCACTTAGCCCATGTGCCCCCCCGGGAGGGGTGGCCCCTCCCGGTGGACCTCCGGAACTCTCCCGGTGGCCCCGGTACATTACCGGTATACCCCCGAAACTTTCCGGAGTCCGTTTAACCACTTTCCATATATAAATCTTTACCTCCGGACCATTCCGGAACTCCTCGTGACGTCCGGGATCTCATCCGGGACTCCGAACAACATTCGGTAATCACATACTTGTCTTCCTATTAACCCTAGCGTCACCGAACCTTAAGTGTGTAGACCCTACGGGTTCGGGAGACATGCGAACATGACCGAGACCACCTCAGTCAATAACCAACAGCGGGATCTGGATACCCATGTTGGTTCCCACATGCTCCTCGATGTTGTCATCGGATGAACCACGATGTCGAGGGTTCAAGCAACCCCGTATGCTATTCCCTTTGTCGACGGTATGTTACTTGCCGAGACTCGATCGTCGATATCCCAATACCTCGTTTAGTCTCGTTAGGCAAGTCACTTTACTCGCATCAGTAATGCATGATCCCGTGACCGGACACTTGATCACTTTGAGCTCATTGTGATGATGCATTACCGAGTGGGCCCGATGATACCTCTCCGTCATGCGGAGTGACAAATCCCTGTCTCGATCCGTGTCAACCCAATGCAGACACTTTCGGAGATACCTGTAATGCACCTTTATAGTCACCCGATTCGTTGTGACGTTTGGTACACCCAAAGCATTCCCTACGGTATCCGGGAGTTACACGATCTCACGGTCTAAGGAAGAGATACTTGACATTGGAAAAGCTCTAGCAAAACGAACTACACGATCTTTGTGCTATGCTTAGGATTGGGTCTTGTCCATCACGTCATTCTCCTAATGACGTGATCTCGTTGTCAATGACTTTATATGTCCATAGTCAGGAAACCATGACTATCTGTCGACCAACGAGCTAGTCAACTAGAGGCTCACTAGGGACGTATTGTGGTCTATGTATTCACACGTGTATTACGATTTCCGGATAATACAGTTATAGCATGAATAAAAGACAATTATCATGAACAAGGAAATATAATAATAATGCTTTTATTATTGCCTCTAGGGCATATTTCCAACAGGTTATGGCCCATCTCATCATTTATAATCCTTGAACACATCATCTGGGCAACTGATCATTATCCCAACATCCAACTTCCTGGCATACTTAAATCCATCCAATTGTACTGTCTTCCTTCCTTCTATTGGCACCAAACTAGAACATGATTACTCAGACTCATCATGGAATTTCCATTGATCCATATTACCAACATCATACCTCCTTTGTATCCAATAGTAATTCATCTCTTCATCCTCGTGGAATATCCCATATACCGAGATAAAAACTTATACTTATGAAATCCATACTCCACTTCGTGGAACATCATTATCCTTTCCAGGGTCAAGCGTCCTTACAAGGAAATATTGGCCATCTCTGCATGGCACTTCTTCAACTGGGAAACGTGAAACACATCATGGACTCCTGACAGTCCTTCGGGTGACTCCAAATTGTTGGCCACTTCTCCCATACACTCCAAAACTCGGTATGGTCCTGCAAATCTTGGGGCTAACTTTCCCTTAACTCCAAATCGTTTAACTCCTCGCAGAGGGGACACACGAAGACACGCTCTGTCTCCAATTTCATAGACTTCCGCCTTGCGTTTTTGAGTCTGAATAACTCTTCTGCCTGGACTGAGCTACCTTCAGTCTATCTCGAATCAACTTAATATTCTCTTCTGAATCCTTGATCACATTTGGTCCAAACAACTGACGGTCTCCAACGTCATCCCACACTCTCTTGGGGTATCAAACATATCGAGACAAAACTCATATTCATTTTGTCTGAAATCCATTCAGTGGGTATCCTTATCTTTTTCAAGGGTCAACAGTTCTTACAGGGTACTACCACCCTTAAAATGTTCCAATATTCCATAGACCATATTTCTCATATCCTCGAAATTGGTCAACATCTTTCCTCATAGGGTAACTCATAAAATCCAAAGCAGTACCAATACTGCTAACTTTATTGATTCTTAAATTATTACAATCATCTCGCTTTTCCATTACATGTCTCAACTTAACACCTCAATATAAAAAGAAAATCTCTCACTTCTACTACTCCATTTATTACATTACAAATTCAACTATATATCACCAGTTTCCTTCTCCTTCGGACAATCTCTGGCAAAGTGCCCTGCTATATTACAATGGAAACATATTACTTCTGACAGGTTTCGAGGTTTCCTCATGATCACATAGCCTCCTTGGGTCCTCGGCTTCCACTTTGGGCAAGTGTTGATGTAGTGCCCTGACTCCTTGCATTTGTAACGGTGACATGACTCGGGTCCTTCACGGAATCCAACCTATTCCTCTTCCTGGACCTTTCCGTTCCAATCAGGGCTTCTATTTCCTGTGGGTCATACTCTACTTCCTCTATCGGGAATTCTACTAGATCACCATTCAGACAATCTTGGGAGATGTGTCCTTCTTCTCCACATGAATAGCATGACTTGGTGCGGGCTTTAATTTTGTTTCCTTTGTGTGTGTCCTCAACATCTTCCTTCGTCACAAGTTCTTCTAACATCTCCATGAGGGCTCCTTTCATTTCTTCTTCCTTCTGCTGGATGGTTCTCTGTACCATAGTGTAAATGTGACACTTTGGCGAAAGGGGTAGTGGGTAGTTCCTTCACACAAGAAACAAGTAATCTGTCTAGTTGGGCATTCTTCAGTTGGATGACTTCCTTCACAATTAGGGCATTCATCCTTGTGTTCCTTATGGGTGTGTTCTATTTCTCCACAGAGCTTGCATGCACAAGGTTTCTTCATATCCTTTCCCAGAGGCTTCAATTTCTGGGACACAAACTGAGACATTAGCAAAGTCAACTTAATTTCTCCCCAAGTGGTTACTCCTTGCCATCCGTTGATGGTTTGGTACATCCTCCACCAGGTAGCAGCACTTCTTTCAAAGAATGGAAGAGCATGCTGGGTCATATCCTTTCCGGCTATAGGGTTATTCTCCATATAATCCTCCATGTTCTGAATCCATCGATATGTCCCCAATTGACTCAACGGTCCAGAAAATACAAGCTCATCTCCATTCATCCTCTATTGGGTCCATGGGTTTGGGGTGGGATAAGAGAGATAGAGAGGGATGCACACAATACAAACAAAAGTTTTGAAAGACAGATTTTATTGTGGCTGTCGGAAAAACATCAAACAAATGACAGCTCACAATCGTCGCATCTAACGTAAGGGTATAACAGGGGTTTGGTCTTCTAAAGGTCAATGTCGTCAAACTCTTCAAGTCTTGATCCTGTCTCTGATGGCTTCTTCTGATCATGCTTGTCCTTCTCAAGTTCTTTTGCCAGATCATCTGTAACATCCCAAAATTCTAAATTTTGGAATGTTATAAACAAATAGATAGTTTTGATTGTTGTTTGATTGTTTGAGTGAAGTAGGTGAATTCGAAACTTTTTGAAAGTAAAATGAGAGGGAATAAAAGGACTTTCCCAAACTTTCATTTTTCTTTTATGATCTTCGGGAATTCAAATTATTTTCATCACAAAACCCTGGAGAGAAGATGACATGACTTCTTCCATTTATTTAAATGACAATGGGTGTTGAAAATATTTGAATTTCATTTGGAAAATATTTTCCAATTCTGAAACTTTATGCAACTCAATGATTTTCACGAGCGAAGATAAAATGACTTCTTCAAAACATATGAAATATGAGCTGGGAGTTTCAAAGAATTAAGTTCAAAGTTCTTTTGAATTTATTTTTCAATTTGGAGTTATTGGAGTTTTATTCAAATTATTTTTCTCCAAAATAAAATATATGGAAAATAGGGTAACATGATTCCCTACATCGAGAAAATTGGAGAGAAATTAATTAGAAATCATTTTGGTATTTTTAAAATTATTTTCAATTGATTTTATTAGGGCAGTAGCACTGTTTGTTTTATTTGAATTTGTGTGTATTTTATTTGAAGCTAGAATAATGTTCATCATGTAGGAAATCTTTTTCTGAAAATTTTGATATATTATATGCCTATATAATATTTTCATTTTATTTTGTTTTATCATTTTGTTTTCCTCTCTCTTTGTTTAAAAAAAAATCTGCAGAGCCTTGGGCCAAAGTCCCAAGCCGTAACCAACCCGACGGCCGAGGCCAAGGCCATCGCTAGCACGCGCGCACCTAGGGAGCCAGGGAGCCAAGGTTTCCTATTCTTTTACAAATCCTAGTAGGATTTGATCCCGTTTCGTTATTCCGTTTTTTAATCCTAGGATTCCTAATCCTAATCTATTTCTTGTCCCCTACCCCAAGCAAAACCCTCCCCTCCCCAATATAAATACCCAAGCACCCCCCTCCTACACATCAAACCAACACCTCTCCTCTCCTCTCCTCTCCGCAGCAGCAGCAGCGCAACACCACCACCGCGCCGCCGCCCTACGCCGCCGCCGCCCTACACCGCCGCCACCCCTCACCAGCGCTGCCACCGCCACTTGCCGCCGCCGCCTCTTACGCCATGGCCGAGCCCTCGCCTCTTGAGGTACTAGCAGCCTTGCGTCACCTTTCTTTTCCTCGGTCCGGTTTTTTCGTAAATCGTTCGGTTTCCGTTCGGTTTTTCTAGATCAGTTTTCGTTTGGTTTTCTTTCCGAAACCCTAGATCGGTTTTCTCGCCGGTTTTCTTTCGGTTTTGTTTAGCGGCGTTAAATTTCGATAGATTTTTCTTTTATTTTTAATTTCCGTCAGGGACCTATCCGTAGTGTTATTTTTTTAGTCCCTAATCTTCAAACGCTCATAACTTTTTACTCGTTTATCCAAATCCAACGAAACCAACGCCCACTTCTTCGTTATGATCCCCTCAATCCAGTAATCCAACTCAAACTTGTTTTTGAAAGTTTTAAAATTTGAATTCAAACCGATTTGTATTTGAACTTTGTTTGATCGTAACTTGAGTTTCGTAACTCCGTTTGAGTTGATTCTTTTTGCAAATCGAAGCTCTTGACCTAAACTTTCTGATAAGGCCAAATTCATATAATTTTGGTACTGTTAGAAATTGTTTTATGTTGCAAGAGTTATTCGCCTGGTTTTGATGTTTTCCGAATCATATTCTTCGTTCTTTCCGATCTTTTGAGTGATTGCTTATGTGTGGTTACTATTGCTTGATTAAGATAGATTGACCGGAGTGTGACGAGTAGAGCTATCAAGAGTTTTGAGTGCGAATCATCTTCATCAACTTTGCAGGCAAGTAACACTTTGATCATACTTTCTCATACCTAGTTTTTATGCATTAGATCTATTCCTCGAACACTTGCATGATTAGGATCTAATTAAATTGTGGGTTTTGGGAAGTAGATGAGGTAGTACCTATTACCTGTTTTACTTATGAAACCTTGGGAGTTACTTCTACGTTTGCTTATTATGCTATGCTATGCTAGTAGACGTGGATTGGGTTTGAGTGAATATCCATGACAGATGTGAGATTGTTATTAATGGTTTATCTAAGGTGGCAACTTAAACACACATCTGGGTGGATTGAGGCACCTGGTTACTCCAGGACTTGCCTGTCTAGGCACACAGGTTTCAGGACTTACTGTATTTCTTCGGACCGCCACCTGTGCTCAAAGGGATCATAAGATCATTCATGCTAGTAACTTCGTGTGCAGCCACAAGCCATTATGGGCTCTGGCATAGTTGAGTAAGTTGCGAGAACTCTTACGGGTAGACTAGCGGATGTAGGGGTTGTAGGTTGGTACGGTCTACCCACAAGTAAGGTGCTAAGCGCTTACGAAGACTATGTCTTGGTCATCCGTCTCTCAAACACCATGTAGTGCGAGAAACCAAACGGAGGCGATCGATTCTTGTGGGGAAAAGTGCGCAAACCTCTGCAGAGTGTATAAACTAATCATGGTTAGCCGTGTCCCCCGTTTTGGACAATTTTGAGTATCTAGTACCTAGATATCCTGTTGATCTCATCACGTTACTTAATATAATTTGTTTGGGTTTAATGAGTACTTTTAATTGGGATTGAGGATGCTGTCAACCATTCTCAATGTTCAACAACCACCATGATAGTTAAATAAATTTATTCCTATGCAGTAGGGAAAAATTGGCTTTTCAAAAAGCTGTAACCATAGAGCTTTCCACCAGCCATATATGCATGTAGTATAGCCTATTCTTTCATTACTCTCTATGTGTTACATTGCGGCATATTCCATGTGCTGACCCGTTTCGGGCTGCAACTTTTCATGTTGCGAGACTTTTTGAACGACGAGTAAGTGATACGTTAGGGTTACGATTTCCTATACTCAACTTTGCCGTTGGTGTTGATGGGAATCCACAACCTTGTTGCTTCCGCTATATTTTGGATCGAGGTAATAGTATTTACGTTATTTCATACATGTGATTTACCTCTGTTATAAATCCTTCGAGTACTGTGTGTGTCAGCATACTGATCCAGGGATGACACGAAAGCATAGAGACTTGATCCATTCGGGTCGGGTCGCTACAAGATGGTATCAGAGCACACGATAGAACAAAATAAAATGAAAATATTATATAGGCATATAATATATCAAAATTTTCAGAAAAAGATTTCCTACAATATGAACATTATTCTAGCTTCAAATAAAATCCACAATAATTCTAATAATTCAAACAGTGCTATTGGTCCAATAAAATCCAGCAAAAATCATTTTTAAAATACCAAAATGACTTCAAATTAATTTCTCTCCAATTTTCTGATGTAGGGAATCATGTTACCCTATTTTCCATATATTTTATTTTTGGGGAAAAATAATTTGAATAAAACTCAAATAACTCCAAATTGAAAATGAATTCAAAAGAACTTTGAATTTGATTATTTGAAACTCCCAACTCATATTTCATATGTTTTGAAGAAGTCATTTTATCTTCGCTCGTGAAAATCATTGAGTTGCATAAAGTTTCAGAATTTGAAATATTCTCAAATGAAATTCAAATATTTTCAACACCCCTTATCATTTAAATAAATGGAAGAAGTCATGTCATCTTCTCTCCAGGGTTTTGTGATGAAAATAATTTGAATTCCCGAAGATCATAAAAGCAAAAATGAAAGTTTGGGAAAGTCCTTTTATTCCCTCTCATTTAACTTTCAAAAAGTTTCAAATTTCACTCAATCAATCAAACAACAATCAAAACTATCTATTTGTTTATAACATTCCAAAATTTAGAATTTTGGGATGTTACAGATATAGCATATTCAAAGAATTATCCTACTCAATACTATCACCTCTAAAAAGCATACACTATACAACAAAGAGATCAAGGCATAGAAAGGTAGAATAATCCTACACTATACAATAAAGAAATTACAGCCGTTATACCCACTGGGCGTTATGGTTCGGCACCGGTGATAATAAAGCATACACAAACAGAAAATTACATACATTGGGCAAATACAGCTCATACATCATGGACGTGCATCAACTTAACTCCATTTGAACTATAATCTCTTCAGAAAATAGGATTGGCCGGATTCAGATAGCACAAATTTCAGTCTGCAGAATTTCCAATTCCTTCATGGTTACCTCAGTGTCTTGTTTCATTTTTTTGATTCCTGCATCTAATACCTGCATGTCCAGTCTCAACTTGTTGATTATACGTTGACAATCATGTACACATTGTCTTGCCACCTCTAGTTGATGCTCGAGAACATCAGCACATTCCAATTCCAATCCATAATCGTTCGGTAATGGCCATGCCGCACTGCTCGCAGATCTTTGTGTTGATGCCACTTCATCCTGAAATGTTTCTGTAAGTACACATGACTAGGGCGAAAATATAGTTACAACAGTGAAGCGAACAAGGCACTATTTTGTACTACATGGCAAAACAAGACTAACAATAATGTTACACGTCACTTTAAAAAAAATGTTACACGTCATGAAGCATAAGCAGGTGATATTTTAAAAATTATAAAAAAGATAGTCTGTGCAGCCTGCATACAGTAATCCCTCTTAGCTCACCAGAGGAGCATGATATTGGGGCCCAATCGAAAACACAGACAAGTTACAAATTTAGACAGCATGTTGCGTATAAGTAAGCAAGCAGTTGGCCATTCTGTGCCTCAATTAAAGTCTTAGGGAGCATAATGAACAGCAGAGGGTTTCATACAAACATAATACAGCAGGCAAAACTATGCAATCATTAGCGTAGTATAAACTAGATTGTGAGCCTCTTGCAATAATAGTTGGTTAATAGACTTCAACGCTTGTGCACACTTCGACAGAGTAATTAAATGGTAAGGCCTTTAATTATGTCAACTAATAGTGATACAAGTACTGAACATTAGGCATGATTATTTGGGCATCTCATTAACTGAGGACAAATAGAGCAATTGAAAAGAGAAAATTAACTATGCCTGAAACAAACAAGGAATTGAACTGTTGAGTTGCATACAGTGACTTACCTTAGCAGGTTGAAGAGGCTCAACGTAGCTCCTACTTCTCTTGCAAGGCTCCTTCCTAACATCTTGTACTTAGAAATCCTCAATCTTATCTTCATTGCACCCCCTCTGCAAGGTGACACAAACTAGTTACTCGTCTCCTTGGAAGATAAATATGCATACTTTCGATGCATGAGCGAGAAAAGGATGAGATTATAACAAAACAACACCACATAATGAAACATGCGCATCTCTTGTTCTTGCACACAATGAAATGAGCATTTACTATGTACGCACTATGTAAAAACTAGGCATACCTTGAACTGGATCTCCAGTACTCTTGGAGAGCCTCTTGAGTGTCTGATACCAAACCTTTATGTCACCTATGAGTTAGACAAGGCCCCACTACAGCATCCCTTAGTGTTTAAACCGTTGACAAGCTCTGTTATAGTGTAGGTCAAGAACGACCAAGTAATCAAAGCAAACAATCCTAGTATGGTGGTGATGCAAACAAGCAATTGAGCAGATATGTGAGCAAATCTTACATATCAAGAAAAGAAGAAAAGAAGGAGGCTTAAAGACCATCACTTGGTGACCAGATTTAAGGGGCATTTAAACATCATGTGCAGCGTATGAACTAACATAAACATTGCATATTCCAGATTCTACAATGGAATGCACATGTATTAGGTTATGCCATGTATGATGATGCCTAAATGTACAAATAGCAGGCGGGAGTGATTCATCATTGCACGCACAATTGAATTGCATGTTAAGGGCGATTCGATTCCGCCTTTTCAGGGGCATATTGTCAAAATAAGCCATAAAAGATGTAAAGAAGTCATTTTTGAGTTATGAGCTTGGGCTTAACTAATTTTGCTTTGGAGGGGGGGGGGGTGTTTCGGGTAGAACCTCACTAAAAATTGAAGGGAAGGGAAATAGTAAAATGACTCTGTTGTCTGCCTATATTACACTCAAAATGCAACTGCTGACGCCCATGTCACACCTAACCCTCAAGTAAAAACAAACACGCAAGCATTCATTGCCTTGCCCGCTTGCATCTCCTCTCCCCTTTCCCTCTACCTTGATCCCCCACTGCAGCCTAGGGTTCCTCAATGAGCCGTCGCCCTTGGTCCCATCTGGCACGGTCCTCGGCGATGCTATGTCCAGCTAGGCTACATGGCGGCGGGTGGGGAAAATCTCCTGGCTGCTCCTCCCTCTGCTGCTGCCCCTCATTCTCATGTTCTCCGGCCAATTTGCTCCACTATGGTTCGTCAACGCACTACTCCGTGGGCTGCACAACTTCTGCTGATGCCACACTGCGTGAAGGCACCTTATTCCCCTCCCCTCCTCCCGGGCCATGGCCTTGAGGTCTTTGTTGAAGGATGAGCTCATCCAACAAGGTGAGGATCTCCTCATTTTTTGCCAAATTTTCATTACGATTCACTATACGATGAATTGCTATGAGTCTGCCTGTTGTTGCTATATGATGCATTGCTATGAGCTGCTCCTGCTGCTGCTACATGATGAATTCTATGAGCTGCTGCTTTGTATGATGAGTTCTTGCTGCTGCTATATGATGAATTGCTATGTGCTGTTGCTTCTATAGGATGAGTTGCTATAAGCTGCTCATTCTGCTGCTACATGATGAATTGCTACGAGCAGCTCCTACAACTGCAATATGATGAATTGCTATGAGCTGCTCCTGCTGCTGCTATAAGATGAATTGCTATGAGTATTCTTTGGTATATGATGAATTGCGTATTGCTCTTTGTATGATGAGTTGCTATGAGCTGCTGTTGCTACTATATGATGCTTTTAGGTGGTGCTGCTATACGATAATAACCAGCCACTTGGACCATCAAATTTCAATAAATAATTGTTCTTCATTTAAATGTGGGTCATGCGTTCTTCGTTTAAATTAGGCAATGGGATCTCTATGGAAAACATTGACCAAAGTAGATTGTGCCAAGTAGATGGTATCTTTGTATTTGCATTTTGAGCAAATAGTGATGGTCTGTTTTCCTATCATATTAATTACTTTGCCTTTGGGTTCAATTTGTGATGTTTGCAAGTCAAATTAATTTCCATATGGGCAGCAAAATGAAAAATATATAATGCAATCTAGACTTTCCTTGATCATACCAAAGATAAGCTGAAACGCAATGAAAAGAACTGGTTGGCTTATTACATGGAGCTTATATTCACAGTGCTTATTTTCTTAGGATAACTTCGTAATAAGCATCCCTAAGAAACTTGGCTAATAGAATTGGCATACAAATACATGTCACGATGATTGCAATGGAGGAGTGGCGTACCATAACACTGCTTGTATAGGCTCACCGCTGCCTCTCCTTTTTTGCGATGTTCCATGAAATTGCCACATACATCTTGTACTTTTTCATTGTGTAACCCTATCTGCAAGTTGACACGGCTAATTTCAGACATCTCTACATGATCCTACATTGCATATCCCTTGCGCATATTTAAACCACCAATTAACGATTATGTGCGTACCATAAACTAGCCGTGACTCTGTATGTTGGACTAGCAGGCACTCTAAGGGAGCCTAATGTAGTGCACTGGAATTACTACATGCCACCTACGATTTTGTGTAATTTAATTACCCTGTTCCTAAATATATGTCTTTGTAGAGATTCCAAAGATGGACCACATACGGATGTATATATATGCATTTTCGAGTGTAGATTCACTCATTTTGCTCCGTATGTAGCCTATAGTGGAATCTCTAGAAAGACTTATATTTAGGAACGGAGGTACAAGGTAGTATCATGTATGACATCTACATATCTAATTTAGCAGCCAAGGTAGAAATCATTGTCTACACAAAGGGATTCTTGGTTGAAAATCCTAGCAAAGCATTTGGCGAGCCTGAGAACAATACAAGAGAGAGAGACACTTACAAGATCATAGCAATGCCTCGATCCAGGATCTTGGTTGGCCAAGCTGTTAGATCCAGAAGAAACATCATCCTTGTAGTTTTTGCCAACTGCATAACAGGTAACAGCAACCGGTTAGTATATTTGAAGTACATCGGGCAGGTGATGTTGGACAGGTTTAAAGGTGACAAGTACCTAGGCCGTGGCGGGTGCTTGGCATCTCTCCAGACGGTGGGAATCAGGTTAGAAACATCAAGGGTGATAATGACTGCTGTTGGCTGTCGAGGTCCGTAAGGAGATCTAGAACCGTCGAGTAGGGTGTTTGTGGAGCGGCTCCGGTAGGGTGGACTACGGTGTGGGAAAATCGGATCTGTGGTCGTGGATGAGGGCATAGGTGAAGCTGCTCCGGTGGTTGGGTTAAGGATGGTGTCGACGACGCGGATCTGCGGCCGTGGACGGGGCGTCAGAAGCTGCTCCGGTGGTTGGGTTAAGGATGGTCGATGATGCGGATCTGCGGCCGTGGACGAGGCGTCAGAAGCTGCTCCGGTGGTTGGGATAAGGATGGTGTCGACGATGCGGATCTGCGGCCGTGGACGGGGCGTCAGAAGCTGCTATGGTGGTTGGGTTAAGGGTGGTGTCGACGATGCGGATCTGCGGCCGTGGACGGGGCGTCGAAGCTTCCCGATGGGTTGGATGAGGGTGCGAGGAAGTGGATCTGAGGCCGTGGACTTGTGAGTTGGCAAAGCGGCCCGGTAGGGTTGAGAATGGTATAAGCGAAGCTACTCCGGTAGGGTTGACGATGGTGTCGTGGCGCTCCGGTAGGGTTGAGGAAGGTGTCGGTGAAGCGGCTCCGGTAGGGTTGAGGAAGGTGTCGGCGAAGAGGATCGAGAGGTCGTCGGCAGAGGCGTCGATGGGGCGGCTCGGGGTGTGGGACGGCGTCTCGATGGGGAGTACAAATGAGCCGCTGTAGATGTCTGCGGCGGTTGGCGGAAATCTGCGAAGCGAATCGGCCGCCGTGGACAAGGCCGACATTGAATGGGCTGTGGTATAGTGGTGGATGAGCAGTCTACTTGTTTCTAGGGAGGTGGGAGGGGTAGATGCGGCCCTTGACAGATCCGACAAGATCGGCCTTGTTGGCGATGAATGGGCTATGGTACACGGTGGATGAGCGATCTAGGGTTTCGAGAGGGAGGGAGAAAGAGGCGATGAAATGCGGACGGCGTGATGTAAGATGCTCACGGTGTTGTGGAGTTAGTCGTTTTTGGAGGGGGAGAGGAAATGGGGGTGCCGTGTAGTGGGGGAACCGGAAGTTACCTAAGCAACCCCGACCTATCATGTAGATGAGGGCGGTATTGTAACTGTTGGTCTCCGTGCACCAAGGACAAAAGGGGGATTTCGCATGCTAAAGACTAAGGTGGCGGAAATTTTAGAAGGAGGCGGGAGATTTTGCTGCACGCGGGATCGTTCGCATCCAGTTTCAACTAATTTTGGACCGTGCTAGCGGGAAGGTCATGCTAGACTGTGTACACGGGGCACGCGTCGTGATTAATAACCGTGTGAAGTCCACCCCAGAAAAAAAGACAATAACTTGGGATGGTGCGCCGATAACTTGGACGTTCACACGGGCGCGGCCAATCGTACGGGTGTAGTGGCGCGTTCACAAAAAAAGGGATCAAACGCTAAGCCTATGTATTTCTCGTGTAAATAGATAATTTAGTGCCATTGGTTTTTTACTTTAAACATAATGCATTGACGTGTTAGTGTAGAGGCGCACAAAAAGAAATGGATATTGTAATTGACTACTTAAAAGTGTTACCTCATATGATTACATAGACTCCATTTCATAAATTGCGTACCGTTGAATTCATATATGAATATTACATATATTACTTCAAAAGCGAAACTTAAATCATCCAAGACTAATGAATTTGAATGCAAGAGTAACAATGGTGCATATACATGATAGCTACATTGGTTGTTTGAAGAAACATCAACAGTAACTTTGGCGAGCACAACTGAAAAGGTTTATTTAAATAAAAAATGTGATATGTGAGTGTCCAATCTTTATAGCGTTGAATCGATATTGTACCTTTGGCCACGATACGAAGTAGATATTGACTTATGTTCAAGCGATGCACGTCCACGATCGCTGGATAGTGATACGTGAATGAATTGTGCAATCTCTCTCACATGCATACATATCTCATTTCCATGTGGGCATCAGAATCACACACGTGCACTTCGTGTATTTCTCTCCCTCCGTCAGGGTTAAATTCGTCTTTCTACCCCGTCCTACAAGTCTCTCACACAGAAACACACACACTCTCTATGTCTAACACGCCCACCCCTTTAATTCCGCCCACCCACGTACCACTAATGTCTCAAAGTATAATAATGTCTCTCACACATATGCTATCTACCTATCCCTTAATATAGCTAGATATGTGTCACACAAACTCCTTCTCCCTACTAGCAAGATGCCCATGCATTGCACGGAACATCAAGATGCATTTGTATGAGAAGTTTATCTTGTGGGAGAAAAGGATGAACGAGGGAATGCCTTATTTGCAAATGCAGAGGGGTGTGGGTATCTTTTGCAAAATTGACATAGTTTCCTTCACATCCGTCGGATATAAATCGGATGGCCTATATTGCAGGATGGCAGGAACACCATCATCACCAACTCTGTTTTTTATAAGAGTAGAGATATGTGAGTGTCACTGCCTCCCCCCCCCCCCCACGCACACACACACCCACACTTCCCAACACCGAAGGAGTAGGGTGACACCTCGATCTTGATACTAATCTATCGACTGGCTTCTCTCTCAAACATACACACACACACACACTACCCGGCACCGAAGGAGTAGGGTGGCACATCGATCTTGATAATAATCTATCTACTCCTCTTTCAAACACACACACACACACACACAAACACACACTCGCTAGTTGTGCCTCTATGCCTACCGCGCACACTCTCGATACGTCTTTCTCTCCCTCCCCCCCCCCAACAATGACAACAGAAGGGTGACAACTCGATCTAATCATAATCTGTCAATTGGTTTGTCTCTCAAACATTGTGTCTCGGTGCCTCGCTCGGTAGCCCCCTCGATATGTAGACTTCTCACAGCAAATTTGTAGTAACGATGATTTGAACCCAGTGTGCCTTGTTTTTACCGGCCTCATGTGATAGTTTTCACCCTGTTTACATTAATTAACAAGGCAACCTTTTCTTTGTTACTACTAGTGAATCTGAAATCATTCGGGCAGACATAAAATATATCACTTCAACCCAATTATCGCATGACAACTATTTTAAAAGAAATTAGCTAGCTGCCCGTGCGTTACGGAACATCAAGATGCATTTGTATGAGTAGTTTATCTTGTGAGAGAAAAGGTTGAGCGAGGAAGGCCTTATTTGCGAGCGTGGAGAGGCGTGTGGGTATATTTTGCAAAATTGCCATAGTTTCCTTCCTATCCGTTAGATATAAATCCAACGGCCTATATTGCGAAGGATGGCACGCACACCATCATCACCAACTCTGTTTTCTACTCCCTCCGTCGAAAATACTTGTCATCAAAATGGATAAAAAGAGATGTATCTAAAACTAAAATACATCTAGATACATTTCCTTTATCCATTTTGATGGCAAGTATTTCCGAACGGAGAAATATTTATCTTTTAGAGATTTCAACAAGTGACTATGACCGGACCTTACCAACATACTCAGAAAAGTAGTCCATAATTTTGATGTTACCCTCTTTTCTTGGCGGTGCAGTGCCATCTGGATACCTCATAAATAAATCAAGGACAAATCTGACCCCTTCCAGAAAAGACATACGGAGAAAAATGAGTGAATCTACACTCTAAAATATGTCTACATACACATCCGTATGTGGTAGTCCATTTGAAATCTAAAAAAGACAAATATTTAGGAACGAATGGAGTATATATAAGAGTAAACATGGAGATATATCTCGGCATGGTCTACAACAAAAATGTCTTTGGGCTAGTTAGCGCGGATGCTGCAACGCGATGACATGAGTTCTAATTCTGTCTTTTAACTTTATATTTTTATATTATATATTACTCTACTTATTTAATATATACTTCTTTCGCTATTGTACTGACAGTGGAACCCACAGAGTACTTAGAATACAAGATTAAGGATGGACTTGTTTCTTTTTAACTTTCTGTACGAAGCTGTAGCCACCCTACAAGTCACGTGTACACTGTACATGCAATTAAATTTTTATAGAGGGACAATCATACAGGAAATTAACTCAAATGGATTGGATGTCACTCTATTATTTCCAGCATAAAGAGCATCTCCAACGGCAGCTGGCAAATTTCCTCCCGCTTCCTTAAGCGGGGGACGACATCAAGCGCCCGGTAATGTACATTTTTACAACTCTAACCAACCAGATGAAATTCATGCAAACACGAACTGATTTCATATAAGCATGAAGGATTTCGTATAAAAAAGCCGGATCTTCATATAACCATGATGGATTTCATTACATTTACATGAACTAAGAGGTGCCAATCCGGCTCTCTTGTATATTTAATACTCCCTCCGTCCAGAAATACTTGTCCTAGAAATGGATGTATCTAGACTTATTTTAGTTCTAAATGGCCGCCCGTGGATCCCTTTGTCTTCCTCATGTCCGTCAGACACTTGCGGGGTCGACGAA
Organism: Aegilops bicornis; assembly: GCA_021605145.1. NCBI lineage: Eukaryota > Viridiplantae > Streptophyta > Magnoliopsida > Poales > Poaceae > Aegilops > Aegilops bicornis. The sequence goes on from CM038671.1 coordinate 562,041,053, forward strand.
GGTCCTCGGAAGAGACGAAGCAGCAAAGAAACCACCTGAATCCGTGGCCGTCGCCTTGGCGGTGGCCTTCATGGGTCCCAAGTGGCGGCGGCCTCCCGTGTTCTACTTCTCCTCGATGATGGTGGCGGACACGGAGAAGCTGGCCACCGACTCATTGCTCTCCATGCACCCGGCTTCTGTCTCTGCCTGCATGGCGCTACCGCAGGCACGGGAGGCGCGGCCACCGCATGACAGTGGCGTGGTGCAGCCAGCGGCAGCGACGACGCCTTGAAGCATGCTACGCCGCCCGTCTTGGCGTGGAGCAACTTGCCACTCCTCATCGAGCTGAATCGAGCGGCGAAGTTGATGAACCTGGCGCTTTGCGGCGTGACAAGCCCCAGCTCCGTCGGGCCAAGCGAGGTTGGTGAAGCACCGAGTGGCCTCGCCCGTATCCGGAGGCTCGGTGGGCCACCAGCGGGTAATATGCCGGAGAACGGCTCATCGGAAGCCATCGGAAGAGTGGAGAAAATGGTGAAGGAGGAGATGGGGGAGCGGCGGAGGGGTGCAATTCTTGCCCGCTGTCTGTCTGGCCTCGTGTAAATAGAGAGCGGACGGTAGGAGCTTGGCCGGCGTCTGGCCTCGTTTAAACTGAGGGCGGACGGGAGGAGCTCGGCCGGTGTTGCGTTTAATTCCGGCCCGCTCATGAACGGACGTGTGGCCGGAGTAGGATTCTCGGTTTGCATGTGGGTTTAACGAAGGGGTTTAATGGAGGCGTCGGGCGTGCAGCGGGCGGCGCAGTACTCTTCGATTTGACAGCAATAATGAGCCGTCAAATCACGAAGGCCCTCGCCTCTCGTGAAACCGACCGAGCTAGACTGCCTCGCCCTCTAGCCTTTTAAAAAATGTATATACTCCACTTTTGTACAGTAGTAGTATCGATGGATTGCGCCATGGAGCAAAACTTGAAATTAAAAAAAGGTGGTACATATAGAGAGCGCTTGTCGCCAAATTATGCATATAGTACTATTAAAAGGCTTGTCACAATAATGGTGTCCAGCACAAGTGCACAACCCACCCCACAAATAAAACTAAGCACCACAGAATTCTTTGACAAAACTAAGCACCACTGAAATTCTTTGACAACTAAAGCTGCTGGCTATATGATGTTGGCCATATATATTGTATGCATTATATAATGTGAAGAAATGAGTGGTAGTACTATACAAACTAAAAGATGAAATGTAAGAAATACTAGTATGTATGTCTTGAAGAGTTAAAAGTAACAAGAAGAAACATAACATAGTTACTGCTGGGGCTCAAAGACAACACACCCTCAAATTAAATTAAGCACACCTGAAATTAAACTTTGCAACTATTACGGTAGACACCTTGCATTAGAACCACCATGAGCAACGACATCGCCACCTTACTCGGAGTCCTCGTCACGTCCTCGACTTCGTCCTTGTCCCTCTTCCTTTTGGCCGATACTTCTTTGCTTGAACCGCACACTTGGCTGTTGCTCTTCATCCAACCTTTCTAGATATTGAAGCAAAGGTAGCCATCCATTGCAGCGTAGTGGATGTGGTCTATATCTAGTACATTCTGCTGCCATGCATGACGATGAAACGTGTATGGAGGTTTCTCCAGTTTACCGTCTGAAGGATGAACCATGGCTCCTGCCGAAGTCGGCATTGAATCTTGACGAGAGGACACCGACCGATTTTTACGGAGGTCGAAGGTGTTGCCTACAACGAGGCCTATCCGGCCTTGAGACTTCTTTGTCGTTACCAAAGTCTCTGATGTGAATTTGACTAGGTTGCTCTCGAGGAAGTCCTTAAAATCCTGGCACTCAACGTCGGCATGGCATATGTGGTTGACCAAGCATAAGTCATGCACGCAAACTTGGATCACGGCAGGCTTATTCCTCTCTTCGTCCTTTAGATCCTTCTCTCGTCCTAAGACTGTGGTGTACTCAACATCTAGCCCAGCGACCCACTCATCATCTGAGTCTTCGAACATGCGTCTGAAGCGAGAAAGGCATCCTTTCACCGCCCGTGGAAGAAGCGAGTGTAGATGACGTCGAACTCATCACGGTGATGGTTCTAACCTTGTACTCACTTTGCCCGTCGGGGAGATTTGGGACGCCATGGATTTGGGAGGAGGGTTAGGATTAGTGGAACTGCCGTAATGTGAATGGACGGGACGACTAGGAGTGAAACAGCGTAGTATTGAAGGACGTGCGGGGACGAGTAGGAGCGAACTGCCAGCGTGCAAATGGCAGGGTAGTGGCTTTCCATTCTCCCATGCTACTAGCTTCAGAGAGCCGTTGGATATGAGATCGAACGGTTGCATGGCGTGATTCTAGACCTATGGGTGAATATCCTATCCTGGAGGGTTATTCTGCAAATTTTCAGCAACTTAGCATGCGACCGTTTGATCTCAGATCCAAGGGCTGACAGCCCGTATCGTGGTCGCGCCTATCACGACCGTCGCGTTGCTACGTGCGGTTGCGTATGGAGATTTAACACGGTGCGTTATGCTATCGATGTTGGCATGTCATACATAGTCATCACTTAGTCACTCATACTACAACAAGGTTTTGGCTATAAGGTTGGCTATAAGTGTATTTTTTACTTCTCTCTATCTCTTTCTTCATTACTCCTCCGTCCCATAATATAAGAACGTTTTGACACTAGTGTAGTGCCAAAAGCGTTCTATATTATGGGACACCGAAAATACTAGTATTTATTGCATTTGCCAAGGAGTGACCTCTTCCAATGAAATGGTGTTGCTAAGTTTGCTTCATTTAATTAGCTATAGACTCAAAATTGTCTTTTCATCTAGGTACACGCGCTTAGCACCGTTTCTTCCTTGGGTCACCAAACTAGTCTCTCTCTTCTTGATTAACTTGCCACATCAGACTTTATGTGGCAAGCTTAAGCACCTGTAGGAGCAAGTAAGTACAATAGTGCGCTTTACATGGCATTTTTGCATATGTGGAGGAAAGAGAGGCAAGGAAAAAGTGGAGAAGTGGGCTCTCATGCAAGAGCCAGCCGCTACTACATGGTGGAGCATTGGGAGAGGCACACTGTATGGAGGTGGTCGGGGAATCGGAGACTCACGCCCGGTCGTGGCGCCCTTGATTAAAATGATAATGGCAAGTCAAATCACGGGGCCCCACCTGTCCAGCAGTAACTCGCTGTCAAATCACACAACCCTATGTTTGCAGCAGCCTACTCCCTCGTCTTCTCGCGTCTCCATCGAACCGACTAGGCGGAACTGCCCCGCCTACCGCGCAGGAAAAGCCCGCGCAGTATACTCCCTCCGTCTAGGTGACCAAGGTGGAGAGGAAAACGAGAGAACTTGATGTTTAGTATTTGCTAAGGCTGGTTGTAATGGTACTAGCCTTAGCAATTTTGATGAGGTGTCATAGAATTAAATGAAGAAAGAGAGAGAGTTGAGTACTATGTGTCATACATGGCAATAAATAAAGTACTACATGATACTAATATTTGATACATGGCGCAGGAGTACTAAGTATTATTAATACAGTTTTGCTAGAACTCATCTAGATGACATATAATTTGGTCTCATTCATCTTTTATAGCCATTGGATGTGATGCTATATAAGATGCGTGTGTGTCTTGTGTGGGTTGTATTTGTTCTTGTGCAATGAACTCGACCACTGCATGTCATGTTTGATAGTCTCAAGTCATTAAAAGCATACAAGACCCACATCTCTTCTTGGTTGATTCCTCTATTTATGTCAAAAAATAAGAAACAAGGTGAGAGTTAATGCACCATGCCTATGTGTTTACTACGTATTTGGTTTTCGTAAGATGACTTAATACTCACCTAGACGGAGGGAGTATTCGATTTGACAGCGGGTGGCGCAGTTCCCGATACGGCTTTAATGCAGACGAGGGAGGGAGTAGCGGTTCCCGATATGTTGAACGACCAATGCATCCTCCTTCAATTAATGCATGAGGGAAGTAATGGGAGGAGGTCCAGAAAAAGAGGTTGCACGATGTGAATGCAACGCAGTTTGCCCTCATATAAAGGCGCCCCTCCATTCCAATGCATCTACCACATCGTACGCACCTAAGCATTTGCCTAAGCACCTACACTAAGCGCAAAAGAGCTCACTCCATACCCATGGTGGCGATGCGCGTGAGCGGCCAGCGGCTGCGCCAGATGGTCCACGACGCCGGCCTGCGGCATGGCGCCAAGGATTGTCTCCAGACGGTGTTGAAGACCGGCTGGTGGATGGCCGCCATCGATGCCAACTACGACTCTCAGTTGGACCAGATGATCGTTGCCACCAGCAACAAGTTCACCGTCCTCAAGAAGCTCGCGGACGACATCGCCGTACTCCTCCTCCGGCCAGCGCCCGGGCTCCTCATTGCCTGCCACCCTAATCGGCCTCCATGGCCGAGAACCTCTTTCAAGCACTTTGGTGGCCTGCGACTGCCGCCGATGCCACAAAGAATGTCCACACGGAGGTCGCGCTGGCTCTTGGCTCGCCCTGCAAGAATTAAGACCTACATCCACGTGTCTGAGCAAATCGTGTACATAGGTATCTACAAGGCCAGTGAGGACGCTACGACATTGGCCTTCCTCAACCGGCTCGAAGCCTTGGATGCCTTTGCTGAGAAGCACCTCAACCTCGCCACAAAAGCCGCCGCTCCTTAGCCGTCGGTCGGTGGCCCGGAGCACTAAGTTTAGGAGGAGGAGGTCATACGTTCATGTATCCATCTTTCTTCTTGCCTTCTGTAACCACCACTGCGATCGCATCATCGTAGCCTTAATTCTTATTGTGTTGTTGCATTCTCGTTCCAGTCAATACAGACATGTGCGATCCCTTTGCTTAATTATATGCATCACTGTAACTAGTACTCCATCCGTCAATTTATAAGTTGTGCTTACCTTTTCCATCAACTTAGGTACAGCAGCGGGCATCTTACTAGAAACACTAGAATATGTCTATATAATCCGTATGTGATAGTCCATTTGAAATCTCAAAAAAGACAAGTATTTAGGTACGGAGGGAGTAATATATTAGGAGTATATCAAAACAATAGTGATTTCTTTCAAGTTTGTGAACAAATACTACTATTCTACTACTTTGGATCCGTCGCAACGCATGGGCACATTGCTGGTAAAAAGAAAAGGCCTGCCGCGTTCGTGTCGCACCCCCACACGCACGGGAATCGAGAGTACAACACGGCCCGTCCGGCACGACACATAGCTTAGGGAAGGTGTGTTGCCTAGCATTTTCACTTTCATGTGGGACCGCCGTTGAGCAAACCGACACCCCGCCCGCCGCCGGATTGGAAAACAAAAACGAGGGGAAGATCTAGCTTTAGCACGGAAGCGAAGAAATTTGGTATCAGACGGGGCTCGTTGATAGAGTAGGAGCATTCCGTACTAGTACTACTCCTACTAGTACCAAGTTTGTACTCCTAATACTATAATACTAGTACTACCACTATACAACTAGTAGGTACGTGCCGCGGCACAACATCGTAGGAACAAAAAGCAGGAAGATCTTGTTTTGGGTGATTTATCTTTTTCAATCAACGTAGTATGAATAATATGATGTGGGGGCACCCATGAAGCTTATGTGGCTTGGTTGCATGGCTACGGAAGGTTAGAGAAAAATAAATAGATAATGTGTTTAGAGTGCACTCCACTAAATAGATATACTTTGGATCCATTGCAACGGACCGGCACATCTATATCTATACCCCCTATATAGTGTGTGAAAAACTTTAAAAGTTGGTCGTTGGATGAAGCCAAACCGACAGTACAAAGATGGCAAATCCGAGCACTACTGGCCGTTGGATATCATCCACCAGATTATGCCACATGTATAATCTAGAAGACTCCATGGTTGAACTTAATTCATGACTAACTTTGCCACAACTAAGCTTAGGCAAATTTATTAGTTCTTCAAAATGAGAGCCACAAGTTGGCAAGCCTAAGGGAATCTTGCCACATTTTTTGTGTGTATGTCATGTGGGGCCTTAGTGTGGCTTGCCTAAGGTGTGGCTTGAACCAAACACTCACCTAAGTTAATCAAACTTGCCTAACCTTACATTCCACAGATTTTGCCACATGTTAGAATCCGGCTCCACATGTAGAAGCATAATGCACAAACCACCAGAATCTCATGCATGCAATGCACGTGTACCTTACTAGTACTAGTTGGTAGTACTAGTAAGAAACAAATTCCAGTTTTGGCACGAGCTCGTTGTCGGTGTCAAAACCGGCGGATCTCGGGTAGGGGGTCCCGAACTGTGCGTCTAGGCGGATGGTAACAGGAGACAAGGGACACGATGTTTTTACCCAGGTTCGGGCCCTCTCGATGGAGGTAAAACCCTACTCCTGCTTGATTAATATTGATGATATGGGTAGTAGAAGAGTAGATCTACCACGAGATCAGAGAGGCTATGGTATGATTGTTGTTCGTCCTACGGAGTAAAACCCTCCGGTTTATATAGACATCAGAGAGGGCTAGGGTTACACAGAGTCAGTTACAACGGGAGGACATCTACATATCCGTATCGCCAAGATTGCCTTCCACGCCAAGGAAAGTCCCATCCGGACACGGGACGAAGTCTTCAATCTTGTATCTTCATAGTCCAGGAGTCCAGCCGAAGGTTATAGTCCGGCTATCCGGACACCCCCTAATCCAGGACTCCCTCAGTAGCCCCTGAACCAGGCTTCAATGACGAAGGGTCCGTATGCAGATTGTCTTGACATTGCAAAGGCGGGTTCTTCTCCAAATTTCGTGTACTGTTGAATAGTGTCCGCTTCTCATGAATATTCGCTCCTTGGCTTCCATGCCCAATAATGGCCATCTTCCACGTGTCAGATTTAATGCGAAAAGCCAGGTGTTTTACATTTATCCCCTAAATGTGTAAATGAGCTGCCTTTTAAAGAGACGAGGATGTAGATCCAAATCACACCATCTTCCCTTCGCGAGCATTCATCGGGCGCATCCGGCCAGATCCATTCCATCATGGCCACCGGCGCAGCTCCTCCTCTCGCCCTCCCAGCCCTCGGCACGGAGATTAGGGAGATGCTCCGTCCCGCCGCAATGAGCTAGTGACGCTCAAGCCAAGGGGTTTCTCCCCAGCCTACATGGTCCCGGTTCGAGCCGGGCTTGCCACCTATAATGGTGGGGAGCAAGCGGAGGCGTCCCCAATCCCTCCAAAGGAGGCGGGTCTGCCTTGTCCCTTATTTGATAAGAGGCTCAGATTTCCAATTCATCCTTTTCTCCGGGGCTCCGGAGTTCTCTGACTTCGGTTGCACAACCTTACGCCTTCCTCCATATTGCATATTGCGGGCTTCGTAGCCCTTTGCGAGCTGTTTTTGGGCATCGAGGCTCATTTCGCGTTGTGGAAGAAGCTGTTTTGCCTTGTGCCCTGTCCTCAGAAGGGGTCAATATATCAAGTGGGTGGAGCCGAAGTATGGCGCATCGCCGGGACCGGATATCTATCCGGAACCCAAAAGAAGGCGTCCGAAGACTGGCCTTCAGAATGGTTTTACATAGAAGATGTCCCCCTGCCGGATCCTGTTCGGATTGGCCTCCCTGAGTTTGATAATGCTCCCTTGAAGAAGCGCCTGAGCTGGCGTCCAAGGAGCCCTCAGAAGGAAAATGACAAGGACGTTCTTTATCTGATGAGCCGGATAAGGCTGTTATCTCATTCCGGACTGACCATGATCGAGGTCATGGCCACATGCATTATGCGGGGGATGCAGCCGCTTCAGTATAGAGGCCACCCCATGTGGGATTTCAACGGGGAGGATGATGCCACCCGCTGCGGCCCTAAGGGGCTGGAATCGGTTGCCGCTCTGACGAAGATCTTGTCCTCATTGTACAAGGGAGAAGAGGAGGAATTCCTCCGCGTCAATTCTCAGGGCGGATTTTCTATGTACAATCCTCCAAGCTGGGTAAGCGGTCACTTCTTTTTGCCCATCCGTTCCATATTCCCATAGTCAAGTACCTTATCTTGTGATTTCGGCCCGAGGAATTGTGCGGGTCGTAAGGATATAAACAGCCCTCCTCCACAACCCGAGGATCTGGAGCGGTCCCTCGATCCGGCCTCCCAAGAGGATCCGGACATATCCGTGGAGCTGATCGATGGGGTATTTTACCAAGCTGAGCATCGACAATGCCTTGGTGGCTATTCTGACCCGATTATCTGGACTGCTCCCGCCTCACAAATGTCGAGACCGAAGTCCTAATACTTGAAGATGATCCATCCGTGCTTATTTTTATCACCGTATACCAATGGTGTTTCGCGAGGAGGATCTCGGCGGAATGCCAAGCTTCTGCGCGACTAGCCAACAAGGGACTGCGAGGCGTGTAGGCTAAAGAGACACGCAGTCCGGGTCGAGGCACCGGCAGCAGTAAGGGCGCTGCCTTATTCCAAGGTATTATCCTTACGATGCATACTAACGCCCGTGCTCTCCTTTTTTAGGAAAGAGGGCTCGCCGAGACTATATCTGGAGAGATTGCCAATCGCGCCTCCACCAGCCGTGCTCCAAAGCCAGGTCGAAGCGGCGAACACGAGGCGTCGTCGAGCAGCTCCTCCGGCGGAGGATGCGGACAGACCGTCCGCCACCAATTCCAAGCGGAGAGTGCCATGAATCACGAGCGCCCGCCGGATAGTTCTTCATAGCGCTTGTTTCTCCCAAGAGGCATTGGGCGCCTTCAATTCGGGAGATGTGTACCTCCGTGCCGCTCAAAATGGTCTAGCCAGAGCCACGGAGCAGTATGTGAAAGACACACGGGAAAGAAAATTTGATGGTTATATATGTCAGTAGCCCCCGAGACTTGAAATAGTTAGAATAATTGATTTAAGGATCATTTGTTATGCAGGATCTTACAGAAAAGAATACCCAACTGTCCCAGAGGCTGGAAGAGTGCAAAGCCCAACTTGAGGCCGCACTAGCCGCTGACAGGGGAGTCCAAGGAGACCCCTCTCCGTAATATATGCTTCAAAAGATAAGTATGTTGTGAAGTGCGGCGTGTGCACCGTCGACAATAACATTGCGGAATGCCGCCGAGTAGATCGGACAAGCAACAACTCTTGCGCCGGTTAAAGGCCGGCGAGAGCGTGCTCTGAAGGTGAGGCGGAGAAGAATAATCTCCAAGATGCCAACACCCAGCCGGGCGAGGAACTAAAGGATGTTCGTGCCAGGTGTCGGACTCCGTGAAGGAGAATCGGCGGCTTCGGCGCGGCATGTTTAGTAAGTGCTTGAATAAACTTTGAAAAAGAGTTCGGCGAGGAAGTCGACTAACAGAGTTATGTCTGTAGGTATGCTCACAGGTCGTCCTGTAGAGGAAATGCCCGGTTCTACGGGTGACCTTCTTCCCGAGCTCTTCAACTGCATTTAACGAGTTTGGCGGTGATGAAAGCGTCGCCCAGGCCTTGTGGCCATTTGTCTCCATGCCCGAAGGCCTTGGAGAGCTTGTAGAGAGGCTTAAGGGGAAGCGGCGCTTCCGATTATGGAAGATATCGGCTGCCGTCGAGGCGCCCGAGGCACTGGGCCATGGTGAAGACGCAGTACCACGAAGGCTGACCCAAACCACATGGCCGAGGTCGGACCTGTGGGGCCTGATGGGAAGGAGATCCCTGTGAGCTTAGTATACGGCCAGGTAGAGTTGGCCGCCAAATATTCCCAACAGGACTGTAAACTAGAAAACCCGTTGGATGGTATTGAAGAGGAATATACCCAGTCAAATTGACTATGTAATGTAAGATGACATGTAAAATGCCTTCTAGCCGGATTGTAGATCGTTTGTCATGGCGGACCTTTTCGCTTCAACCTCGGGACCCGATAGTCCGGATTGTGTCCGAATACCCTCTCGGTTATGTAAGAACCGGGGCATGCATGGAGACCAGGCGTAGGGGTCATTAGTGCTTGAACAGACAAGTGTCCAACTAATTATGTTATATTACATGGTTAGTAAGAAACATCTTCCAGGGAGAATAGTTCTGTTAGGGGTTCCTTTCCCTAGGAGGCATGCCCTAAAGTGCATGTCCGCACAAATAAAAAGCGTAAAAGCATCTGGAGGCGAGATAAATAAACAAGTGAGAAATCATCTTTAGTTCACCGACCGAATATTCCCTTAAGAACGCTAGCTTTCGGCTTCACCCAGTCTGAGGTACACATCCAGCTGACCCAGCAGCAACAATCGCAGAGGTGCTCCCTTTACCGCCTAGCCGAACAATCGGGAACGTAGTGGTAAGCACAGGAGCCAGGCAACCCAGCTTGGCCAAAACTTAAGTCATATCGATGCATATAATGGTGAATAAAAGGTACATGCGGAAGTGTGACACATGTGTTGGGCATGAAGCCCGTATAAATAAGGTTACATTAAAGAAGCCCCGGGTATAATGGCGGATAAGCGCGTCAGATTAATAATGTCTTGAACAAAGCGCGAAACGAGCCCTTAAGGCTGTAAGGGAAAGGGAGGGAGAAGGAGACAAATATAAGACAACTAATGTGTAAAAAATAGACAGAGGAAGGAGATGAACACAGAGTTTGGCGCTAGGCGTAGAATCTTCGGAGACGGGCTGCGTTCCATGGGTTCGGCTCGAGTCGGTTATCCGATGCATCTCACAGACGGTACGCTCCACGGTCGAGGACTTGGTCAATAATAAAGGACCTTCCCATTTGGGCTTGAGTTTGTCCTTTTTCTTGTCCGGCAGGCGTAGAACTAACTTCGCCAACATTGTAAGTTTTGGCCCGTGCTTCTACGCTTTGATATCTTGAGCTTCTTTGTTGATAGAATGTGGAACGGGCTTTTGCCACGTCACGCTCCTCCTCCAAGGCATCCAAACTGTCCTGCCGATCGAGTTCGGCTTCTCTTTCTTCGTACATGCGCACGCGAGGTGAGTCATGAATTATGTCGCGGGGCAGAACCGCCTCTGCACCATATAGCATAAAGAATGGTGTGTATCCGGTGGTGCGATTCGGCGTGGTCCGCAGCCCCCAGAGTATGGAGTCGAGCTCCTCTACCCAGTGCGTGTTGGATTCCTTGAGGGAATGCACTAATCTGGGTTTGATGCCGCTCATGATTAGACCATTTGCTCACTCGACCTGACCGTTAGTTTGTGGGTGATAGACTGAAGCATAGTCGAGCTTGATGCCCATGTTTTTGCACGGAGTTTGACCTGCGTCGGCCGAAAAAGTTCGTGCCGTTATCGATCGATGATCTTTGTGGGGATGCCGTAGCGATTAATGCGACCCACGATATGAAGTCTATCACCAGCCCGGATTCGGCCGTCTGAACAGGCTTGGCCTCTATCCATTTGGTGAATTTATCCACCATGACCAGTAGTGTCGGTGTTACGGGAGCAGGGTACCCGGACTTCACTGCACTGCTGACTGCAGCTTAGCTGAAGGGGTGGCCCAGACTGGCCCATCTTCATCGGCACAAGCTCAAGACCCTCGCGAGGCCAAGCCTCATGAGGCGGGGCGACGGCGAAGCTTCCTCAGGCACGGCCTCGCCAGGCTGGCTCGCGAGGAGGCGGAGAGATCAAGGCGGGGTACCTCACGAGGCGGAGAGACCAAGGGCGCCAGGCGGGCACCAGCCCGTGCAGTGTCCTCATTTCCTCTTTGGTGCAAAGGGGCAAGCGCAGGCGAGAGTATCAAGCAAAGGCATCCGTTTCGATGCGTCGAGACCAAGACCATCACAACGGCAGGAAGGAAGTCATCGTGGAGCCCAAGCCGGCGTCACCACCAGAGCCTTTGATAGGCGAGGACCAACTTTAGTCAGGATAAGTGTACTAGATGTTCCCCTTCAAAATGGCCAATTGTTGGCGCCCTTCCCGCTCAATATTTGGGAAGAGGCCCAGGGCCTCTGCCAATAAGTAGAGCTAGCCACCACAGTAGAGAGGCGGGATCCGGACATCTCATCTTAGCTTGATCCAATCCGATCGAGAGCCTAGCCACAAGAACACCTCACCCTCGCGAGGCGGTTATTCCTTGTATTGTTCATCATCAGCCCAAGAGGCAATCCACCACGCCACACACTGGAGTAGGGTGTTACACCACAATGGTGGCCCAAACCAGTATAAACCTTGTGTCACTTGTGTTGTTCTTTTGGTAGTTTAGATCCTAGCGAGGCGACGAGGTGCAGGTAGGTAGGGGGTGAGATCTCCGCGTGCACCCCAGAGTTCGAACCTAGAGGGTCTGCCGGAACGCGAAATCCGACATTTGGTGCGCCAGGTAGGGGTGCACCGGAATCCGTCTTCCGCCGCCCTGTTCTTCGCCGCCCATCGCATCCATGTCAGACGCTCGTCGGGCCCGTCTTGCAAACCGCCCTCGCTACCGCGTCGCCCAGACGGCCCCATCGGCGGCCGCCCCGCCGTTCCCGTCGCTTTGCCGTCACCGCCGCCACCAGCTCGGCGGGGAACAAGCAACAAAGCATCGTCCGGCATCCGTCCGTAAGGCGAGACGGCAACCGCTTCTCGCCGCTTTCGCCCGGCTGGTTTCCTGCGTCTGGCGTTCAGCGCGCGCCATGAAAACTCGAGCTGCGCTCATCGCGGCAAAGCGAGGTCCTGCGCTACCGCCCCGTCGGCAGCGTCTCTGAAAGAGTGGCTTGACCGCATCGCCGAAGCTCGTCCGCGCCGCGAAGAGCTCCCAGCGTCGTCCTTCTCGCTGCACGCGCCCCACCTTCTTGTGAGCGATGAAAGCTCCTTAGGCGCCTCGATCGCCTCTCCCTCAAGAAGCGCCTTGGCCCCAAAGCGCGTGGCCCCTGGCGGCACCCACTCCGTCGGCACCCGGTATGAAGAGCAGAGCTGTCAAGAGGTCCCTCGCCCCCAAGGAGCTGCCCGAGTGCTCCCTGCGCCGGCCCGTCACGACCACGCTCCTGCTCCAGCACGCCAAGACCCCGCGCTGCTCCCACCGGCAGCGCATGGGGACCCGCAAGACCAGGCCCTTCGTCACCAAAGGCCCCCGTAGCCCTGACAAGCTGCCCGCGCCTTCACCGCTGAAGCTACGTGGCGTCGCGTGGCCCGGCAAGTTCAAGCCAGACCTGCCTCCTCGCTGACGGCCACGGCCGACCCAGCGGAGTTCCTCCAGCTCTGAGCTGAGCATCGAAGCCAACAGGGACGAGAAGGTCATGGCGAACTGGTTTCCATGGCGCTCAAAGACGGAGCCCGCACTGCCTCTGAACACGGCTCTGGCACGATCTCCTCCTGGGGCGAGATGCGCACCGCTTCGCCGCCAACTTCCAAGGCACTCGCGACCGGCCTTGCCGTGGCGACATGCGCCGCATCAAGCGGCAACCGGAGAGACCTGCGAAGTACATCCAGCGCTTCAACAACGCACGCCTCAAGATTTCCAAGGTGACCGAGGATGCCATCATCTCTGCCTTCTCCGACAGCGTGCGTGACGTCAAGATGAAGGAGGAGCTGGCGATGGATGAAGATATGTGCACATCCTTGGAGTTGTTCACCTTGGCGACCAAGTGCGCCAGGGATGAGGAAGGACGCCTTTCCCTCCTCGAGCTGCCAGCCGCAGACCCAGAAGAGAAGAAGCTCAAGGTCAAGGACGTGAAGTGCAAGGGGGCTGCCGTGCTCGCGGCAGAACCAGACACCAAGCAAGGGAGAGATCAGCCCGAGTCTTCCAAGGGCAGCCGGTACTGCATGTACCACGACCTCCACACCCACAACACCAACGAATGTCAAGAGCTCCGAGCCGTGCGAGAAGGGAGAATCGGTCGATGCCCGACCGCCTTGATCGAGGCTACGGCCGAGGAGGAGGAAAGAAACGCAGACGATATTTGGGAAGACCGCGGCCCTCGCCAAGGGTGGCGTGTCGACCTCGCGAGGACCGGCTGGCGAGATCAGCCTCGCGAGGGAGGCTGGAGGGATCAGCCTCGCGAGGATCGCCTGCCATAAAACGCAGGCCTCCCTCCTCTGCCGCCGCAGCCAAGGAGAAATGAGGACCACCATCGGGGCCGAGGGGCTGGGGGCTCCCGAGCCAGCATCGCTTGCATCCTGGGCGGAGCTCAAGCCCCACCTCTCAACACATCTTCAAGCGATTAAGCCCGCTGAAGTGAATGCAGTCCTCCCAAGCTCGAAGCCACCACGCCCTCTTAGGTGTCAGCGTGCGCCATCATGTTCGGCTCGTGAGATCAGCTCAAGTCTTGTGACCCACGGCCGAGTCCTCCCGATGCTTTGTTCCCAATCATCAAGAACGTGCAAGTCACCGGGACCCTCATCGATGACGGAGCAGGGCTCAATGTCCTGTCCGTAGAGACATTCAACAATCTCCAAGTGCCTTACAATCAGCTTGACCAACCAAGCCTTTCTCCGGAGTCACCGATGGCTCCCACAGTTCTGATTGGGCAGGTCCGCCTCCCTGTCACCTTGGTAGCCGCGACAACTACCGCACCGAGCTCATCGACTTCAATGTAAGCCCACATTACTTTGCCATACAATGCCATCCTCGGGTACCCAGCTCTGGCCAAGTTCATGGCCGTGACTCATCATGGCTACAACGTCCTCAAGATGCCAGGGAGTGGCAGAGTCATCACGGTGCCTTGTGAAGAGAGAGACGCGGTGTGCTCCCTGGAGCGAGCTTTTCAAGCCGCGTCACTTGAAGACCCAGATCGCAGGAGCGGGAGGCTCCCCGAGACTACTCCCAAGAAGAAGAAGACATAGCCTGGCCCGACCTCTCGAGAGGCAGGCCACTCAGGATCCGCGCCTGTTCAGGGGGCGCCTCCTTCTGTCGCATAGGAAGGCGCGCCCGACGCCCTCCTCGAGAAAGGCTCGGGGGCTCTCTCCTGAAGGGCCACCGACCTTGCTAAGGTCACGAGGAAGGCGCTTGGGCACCACTTGGAGGCGTGTTTCAAAGCACGTTTCCCTTAGGAAGGAGCGAGGCAAGGAGGGCCAAACCCTCAGGAGTTCGTCAGCCAGATCATTCAGGAGCTGCAGGAGTCAAGAGTCATGAGTGGCAGCCGCCGCTTACCCGCCGTAGCTCCCATCCAGGCGAGGATGGTGGGCTGCGCGTCTGCATCGACATACCAGGGCTCAACTGAGCCGCCTCTCATGAGCGCTTCTGGACCTCACGCGTGGGCCGCTGCGAAGGTCCACCCCACAACTACGTTCGCATGCCCTACGACGTGCAGAACGCGGCCGCCACGCGCCAGCGCCTCATGGGGAGCATCCTGGAGGCTCAAGAGGCCGGGCGTTCCGCAGTCCTAGCGGAGATGGAGATGGTCCGCAAGGAGCCGCCAGCGCCTCCGGAGCCTCCCGAGGCTCCTGGGCCTGGGGGCTCGTGAAGATCGGCTTCCGCAGCCCACGACGTCTGCTACTTCAGCATCCCTTCGTCTTTAACGTTATCAGGTGACATCCTTCAAGTTTCATTTCCAGCTGGGAGCGCCCCCCAGGGTTGCATCATTCCCAGGCCGCGTGGGTCCGTCCCTGCGGCGTGTATCCCTTTTACTTCATGTTCCTAGCTTACCTTATCGGGGGCGCCCCTCGGGCTGCATCATCCCCAAGCCACTCGGGCCAGACCCAGTGGCATGTACCCCTCTTGCGTTTATTCAGGTCGTGCATTTGACCCATCATGATTGTTATTTGATGCCTGTCCACGGCACCCCTTCTTCCTCCATGTCGGTCGCTTGCACGTTAAAGGGGGGGGGGGGTACCTGAGCATCACGACTCATGGGCTCCTACTGGCTCTCCAGCCCTCACCCTCTGACCTTGTCCACGGCATCGCGACCTAGCATACCAGCGACGGCTGAGACCCGCTCGAGGGCCGGGACCCGGGGCGTGAGGCGTCGGCATCTAACCAAATTTGCGAGAACACATCACAAGTTAAGGCCAGTGCAGCGCAAACCGCCTTGAGGTAGGGCCCGTGAGTCAACGGCTGGCTCATGGGTGCCCAGATACACCTCGTCGAACCCCTACCGTGCCCGGCCAGCGTGTCCTGGCGGGGCTGTACACGCCTGGGGCTCCAGGCCTCCCTCACACTACCAGTGGAAGCACCATGCTGCGTCTTTGGCTGGCTGACAACATGCCGAGGCTGCTATGCCCATACACATCTGGGCGCTATGCTCAGCTGGTGATAAACAAGCGAGGGTGGCCCGGCGCATCAACCTCGAGGAGCCCAGAGCTCAATGTCCGGCCTCATCATAGCGCCTCCCCTCGGGAGTGCCGCGTGAGGGGCTGGGCAGGGGCTACGCCTGGGTCACGCCAGGGCCACGCCACCCAGCTAGGCCTTGGGCCTTGTTCGTGCTGCGTCCCTCCCGGCCGGAGCCAAGGTACGAAGGCCGTTTGAGCGTCAAGGGGACTCCTGAGCATCACGACTCGAGAGCCTAACTGGTCATGTAGCCCTCACTCCTTAGTTTGAAAGGCTAGCAGCGGTTGAGGTATCTGCGGGGCCGGGCTCTGCCGAGGCGTGGGAATGGTAAATTCACCTATACATCTCACCTCCCTAGTTGTTGTTCATGCGCCAAGGGGACTCACGAGAATCGCGACTCGGGAGCCTAACTTTCACGTAGCCCCTCACTCCTTGGTCCCGCCCTGGTTTCAGTCGGGGCTAATGGCGGCTGAGGTATCTGTGAGGGCAGAACTCTGCGGCGTAGAACATAAGCAAGTAGGAAGGAAAAGCGCCAAATCTCAAGGAATTCAAAAGAAAATATTACGATCCATAACTGTTGTCACAACACCAAGCATGAAGTTTAAACGCCTCCTCGAGGCATGATGCATGTTGCGGGGAGGCTGAAAAGCGGAACAGGGAGCCATGAGGAGTCACTTGTTGGCGGCGGAGCTGCACTGGGCGGGTTCGCCTCATGAAGCCTCAGGGCCGGCAGCGCTTCGCTTCGGCTTGGTTCTGAAGGCCCGGAACTTCGCCAGCAGAGCCTCCGCTCGACCCTTCATGGCCTCGGCAAGCTGGCCGCAAGCTCGCTGCTACTCACGGGCTCCAGCAGTGTCGAGGTCGGCGTTGGGTCATGAAGGTAGACGCGTAAGTGAGACCTGCGTCGGTATGCGAAAGACAGGACACGCGCCTCGGCCTCAGCCGTGGGGCCAAGGACAAGGGTGACATCTTCAAGGGCGCGGACCAGGAAGGGAAGCAGCTTGGCAGGACCGTCCTCGGTGCCGGCCAGCGGGCTTTCCAGGCCGCTATCGTAAAGCGACCTCAGCAAGGTGCGAGCCTTCGCTTCCATCTCCGCGAAGGCCATGCGATCCTCGGCGAGGACCAGCTCCTTGCCGTCCATCTCGACCCTCTTTGCCTCCAACTCCTGCTCCAACGCACCCAGGCGGTCACGACGCTTGTCCAGCTTGGCACTCCGGTCCTTGACGGCCGCCTCGTGAGCCTTCATGTCTTCCTCCTTCTCTTGACGGACGCGGGCCTCCTTGGCGAGCTGGTCGCGCAGGCCCTGCAGCTTGCCCTCCAGCGCCTTGCAGCGACCTCGGACATCGGCTACCTCCCCCAAGGCGGCGTCGTGAGCAGCCTTCGCCCCAAGGACGGCCCGCTTCTCCTCGTCAAGAAGCCGTCGGCTCGAACCAAGCGCCGCTTTCGAATCGAAGCGTCAGAGCTTAACCAGCGAAAAGGCCAGCTCAAGCGCCTGCCACCAAGCTAAGGGTTATTCGGCGCCTGAAGATCTTGCGCAGCCGGGTCCGGTTCAGCAGCAGACGATCCAGACAGTGGGAGGAGTCGGAGGCGGCCAGTTGGTGGAGTAGGAGGAGAGGACGGCAGCGTAACCACAACATCCTGAGGCGGGACCTTCTGCGGCCCGACAGCCGCGGCAGTGGCATCAGGCAAGGATACCTCGGGAGTCGCTTGGGCCAGGGGGCTGAGCTCGCCCCAGCTAGCTCTTCCAGGCCTCGCTAGGATGACCGGGCAGGAGAGGCCCGTGTCTTGTTGTCACCTTCTTTCGCGGGCGGAGGCACTGCCCCAGACGAAGCCTCATGAGCTCCCTTCAGCTTCTTCGCCGCAGGCGCCAGCCTAGCCAAGGAATATAGATATCAAGCCTCAGCGACAAAGCAAGAAATAAAACAAGAATCAAGCACTTACTGGTCATCGCTCGCGGGCTCGAGCAACCTCCGGCCAAACTTGAAGCCCGAGAGCCGGCTGCAGGGATCAGCCTCAAGAGGCCCGGGAGCAGGAGGCGCGTCTGTAGATCACCTCGGAGCCGGGGCAGACCCGTGGGGGACCAGCCCCGTCCTGTCCTTCTTTGGGATCGGGGGCAAGCTCTCGCCGCCCCGCTCATCGCCATCCTCATCGTTGCTCGGCAAGAGGCGGAGAGCACGGGACCTGCGCCGGGGGAGGGGCGCTCTCGACTCCCCGTCGGTCGCCTCGGAGTCAGGCCCCTCTCCCTGCTCCTCTTCTTCCTCCTCTCCGCTGGAGTCGCCGGAGGACACGTTCACCGTCGCCAGGGCCGCCGGGTCCTCGGGAACCTCTGCGGGCACGGGCCCGTCCCCGTTGAAGACGGGCATGGAGTCCACCACCTGCTCCCAATCATCTCGAAGGAACAGGAGTCTGAGGCGCCCTCCGGCCTCGCCCGTCTCCCTGACCAAAGATTGGAGGACCGCGGCGAGATCTTCGTCGGCCAAGACTACAGGGGCTCGGCGGGGCCTCCACGGAAGCGAGCAATCTTGGCAAGCGGGGGCACCTGGTGCTCCAGGAACTCCCACAGGAGCGACGCCCCGGTTAGCTTCGCCGTCGCCATGTTGCCCGGCCACAGGTCCGTGTTCATCTTCTCCAGCACTGGCTTCGCGCGGGGATCCACGAGTTCCACGCGAGACCAATCGTCGGTGGCCGTAGGCTGCTCCGTGGGCAGAATCAGCCAAGGATGGATGCGCCCAGCGTCTACCATGACCCACTTGCTCCTGAAGCCCTCAATCCTCTTCCCGGGCTTCGAGATGGCGTTGGAGCTGCCATACGCGACGAAGCTTCGCCTGCAGAGATGGGTCATGAGAGACCCGGAGGTAGAAAGTAGTGGCGCAGCAAGGCCACCGAGGGCTGCACCCGACATGAGCCTCACAATAGTAAGCGAAGATCGCGGAAGAAGAAACGAGTTGGGGTGGAGGTGTAGAGCTTGCAGTTTGTAATGGCGGAGGGCGTAAAAGAAGAACTTCGTAAAAGGGAGGCACCGGACCGGCAGCAATGGCGCTCACGAAGAAGCGGATAGAAGGTGCTTCCTTGGTCCTCGGAAGGGTGGAGCCAGCCACGAGCACGCTGCCTTCGCCGTTGCCTTGCGCCGCCACCATCCGTGGCGCTTCGGGCAAGGCTCTTCTCCGACACGTTCGGGAGTCCAAGGCGGGTGAGTACCAAGCTCCGACCGGGTCTCGGCGAGGCGCCATGTCTTGCTAGGGCACGCGGTCGAAGTAGATCTGGAGATTTCGGAAGCAGGAAGGAAAGGCACAAGAAAGGGGATCTGGGCAATGACCGGAGAAGGCAAAGGAGGCAAAGCCTAGACGGGTGCCGCATGTTTGTCGATTCGCGCAGTTGCTAAAGGCGCCCACATTCAATCAACCACCACGTGGCGCCCAAGGACGCAGGCTGTTAGGGCCCGCGGCGCTTCGCACTTGCCCCTTCGCTTCCCTGCTAAGCCAAGTCCAGGCGCGCCTTGGGCCCGGGCTCTTGTCGGCGTTACAGGAACGGGGTACCAGACTTGCCTCGCCCTCACGAACCATGGCGTGGCTCAAGGGGTGGCCCAGCACGGCCCATCTTCATCAGCACAAGCTCAAGACCCTTGCGAGGGGCCAAGCCTCGCGGGGCGGACGACAGGAAGCTTCCTTAGGCACGGCCTCGCCAGGCTGGCTCACGAGGAGGTGGAGAGATCAAGGCGGGGTACCTCTCGAGGTGCCCATGACGCAAGCCATGACGACCAAGGGCGCCCGACCAGCATGATGTCCTCATTTCCTCTTTGGTGCAAAGGGGGCAAGCGCAGGCGAGAGTATCAAGCAAAGGCATCCGTTTCGGTGCAATGAGACCAAGACCATCACAACGGCAGGAAGGAAGTCATCGTGGAGCCCAAGCCGGCGTCACCACCAGAGCCTTTGACAAGCGAGGACCAACTTTAGTCAGGATAAGTGTACTAGATGTTCCCCTTCAAAATGGCCAATTGTTGGCGCCCTTCCGCTCAATATTTGGGAAGAGGCCCGGGGCCTCTGCCTATAAGTGAAACTAGCCACCACGATGAGAGAGGGGATCAAGACATCTCTTCTTAGCTTGATCCAATCCGATCGAGAGCCTAGCCACAAGAACACCTCACCCTCGCGAGGCGGTTCTTCCTTGTATTGTTCATCATCAGCCCAAGAGGCAATCCACCACGCCACACCTTTGGAGTAGGGTGTTACACCACAATGGTGGCCCGAACCAGTATAAACCTTGTGTCACTTGTGTTGTTCTTTTGGTATTTTAGATCCTAGCGAGGCAACGAGGTGCAGGTAGGTAGGGGGTGAGATCTCCGCGTGCACCCCAGTGTTCGAACCTAGAGGGTCTGCCGGAACCCGAAATCCGACAAGTAGGTATTTTTGCTTGTGGGTTCCTCCTTTAAGGGGTCCAACCATGTCAAGCCCCCAGACCGCGAAGGGCCAGGTGATGGGTATAGTTTGGAGGGCGGTGGGTGGCATATGGCTTTGGTTAGGAAAGAGCTGGCAACCGACACATCGTTGGACGAAATCCTGAGCATCTGCCCAGGCCGTCGGCCAATAAAATCCTGTACGGAAGGCCTTGCTTACAAGGGCCTGGGCTGCGGCGTGGTGCCACTTGAGTCCCAAGCATGAATTTCAGCCCGGAAGATTCCGCCCTTCCTCTTGAGATACACCTTTGAAGGACTCCGGTGGTTCTTTTCTTATAAAGCTCTCCCTCATGGACTTTATAGGCTTTATATCGCCAAGCACTATCTGGCGTGCCTCGTTTGGTCCTCGGGAAGTTCCTGCCTAGTTAGGTAGGCTAGGAATGGTTACATCCGCACGGGCAATGACTACCATTATTACGTGGATTTGAAGATGTTACTTCATTGGCGAGAGCCTCCCGTTGAGTCGAGAATGTTCGTGTCGTAGTGCGGTTGGAGTGCAGGCTGTTATTTCCGGACTCCCTTCCCATAATACGGATGGCTTGAACAGCCTCTCTAAGAAGATATTGGGGCGGCATCGCTTGCGCCAATGCGCCAAGACGCTCGCTGCTGATTGTTTTCCCGAGCTATATGGTGAAATTCGAGCCCTTCGAACCGAGCTGACATTTTTAGGACGGCGTTGCGATAAGCTGCCATTTTCGGATGCTTGGCATCAAAGTCTCGATTTATTTGGGATATCGTGAGGTTTGAATCCCCATGCACCTCTAGGCGTTGAATGCCCATGGAGACTGCCATCCGGAGACCATGTAGAAGGGCCTCGTATTTGGCTGCGTTGTTGGAGTCCGTATACATTATCTGGAGTACGTATTGAACTGCATCTCCTGTTGGGGACGTCAGAACGACGCCTTGACCCCGCACCAGCCAACATTTTGGAGCCGTCGAAGTGCATGATCCGGTTGGAATATGTGTCGTACTCTTTAGGGAGTTCGCTTCAGTCCATTCGCTGACGAAGTCGGCCAAAACTTGCGACTTAAAAAGCTCGCCGTGGCTTATAGGTTATGTCAAGCGGGAGGAGCTCAATGGCCCATTTGGCAATCCGCCCGTCAGCGTCGCGGTTGTTTATAATATCGTTAAGAGGTACTTGAGGCTCTTGTTATCGAACACTCTTGAAAGTAGTGTCGCAGCTTCCGAGATGCCATAAATACTGCGTACGCTATCTTTTGATAATGCGGGTACCGCGACTTGCATGGAGTGAGGACAGTGGACACGTAGTAAACTGGCTTTTGAAGGGGGAATTTGTGTCCGTCCGTTTCTCGTTCGACGACGAGCACTGCGCTTACAACTTGATGAGTTGCCACGATGTATAATAGCATTGGTTCGCCCATGTTAGGCACGGCCAGGACCGGGTTTGTTGCCAATATGGCTTTTATTTCTTCGAGTCCGGCCGTGGCGGCATCCGCCCACTCGAAGTGTTCGGTGCGTCGGAGGAGGCGATAAAGAGGTAATGCCTTTTCTCCCAAGCGGGAGATAAAGCGGCTTAGAGCCGCCACGCATCCGGTCAATTTTTGTATTTACTTGAGGTCCTTTGGGATATCCAATTGTGATAGAGCTCGGATCTTGGCTGGGTTTGCTTCTATTCCTCTACCAGATACTATGAAGCCCAAGAGCTTTCCAGCTGGTACGCCGAAAACGCATTTTTCCGGGTTAAGCTTGATGTCATATGTTCGGAGGTTGTCGAATGTGAGCCTCAAGTCGTCTACTAGAGTTTCGACATGCTTGGTTTTGACGACCACGTCATCTATGTATGCCTCCACTTTTTTGCCGATCTGGTTTGCCAGACATGTCTGAATTATGCGCTAATATGTTGCGCCGGCGTTTTTGAGCCCGAAGGGCATTGTGTTGAAGCGGAATGGGCCGTATGGGGTGATGAATGCCGTTGCGGCTTGGTCTGGCTCTGCCATCTTAATTTGATGGTAGTCGGAGTATGCGTCGAGGAAACACAATGAATCGTGGAACTCTGCGGTAGCGTCGATAATTTGATCGATCTGGGGAGGAAGGGATCCTTTGGGCAAGCCTTGTTGAGGTCCTTGAAATCGACGCATAGGCGCGAGGATTTGTCCTTCTTTGGTACCATCACCAGGTTTGCTAGCCATCCGGATGTATTATATCTTTGATGAATCCGGCCTCCAATGGTTTGGCTAGCTCCTCTCCCATGGCTTGTCTCTTAGGTTCGAGAAATGCCGAAGGGCCTGCTTGGTAGCTTGAATCCTTTTAGGATGTTTAGGGCATGCTCGGCCGGTAGGCGTGGGATTCCTGGCATGTCTGAAGGGTGCGAGCAAAATGTCCCAATTTTCGCGTAGGAATTCTCGTAGTGCGGCGTCTACATCCGGGTTTAATTGCGCCCCGATGGAGGCCGTTTTTGTAGGGTCCGTTGGATGGACTTGGAATTTGACTATTTCGTCCGCCGGTTTAAAGGCGGTGGACTTGGATCTTTTATCAAGTATCACGTCGTCCCTGTTCACCGTGGAAGCGCTTAGCGATCGGTTCCTCGGCCGCTAGGGCTTCGGATAGTGCCTCAAGGGCAGTCGACTGTCTTATTTTCGGTAGCTGGAGTGCTATGTCCGGGTCACTAGCAAGAGTGATGATACCGTTGGGCCTGGGCATTTTGAGCTTCATGTACCCGTAATGGGGTATAGCTTGAAAATTGTGAATGCCTCTCGCCCTAATAGAGCGTGATATCCGCTGCTGAACGGGGCCACTTGGAACATGACCTCCTCGGACCTGTAATTATCCGGCGTGCGAACACCACATCCAAAGTGTGAGTTTTTCCTGTCACGATGCTTCCCGAGGATTATTCCTCTAAAGGTTGTGCTGCTTCGCTCAATGCGGCTCCAGTCTATTTCCATTTTTCGAAGGGTTTCCTCGTAAATGACGTTCAATCCGCTGCCACCGTCCATGAGTACCTTGGTAAGGCGAAAGCCGTCCACTATTGGACTGAGGACCAATGCGGCTGGTGCTCGGGCTGTTCGAATTTAGGTTCATCAACGGCATTAAAGGTAATAGCCGTGTCCTCCATGGGTTTATTGTTGCTACTTGGTAGACTTCGTAAGGCTGCGGAGTGTTTGTTTCGCATATTATTTGATGCGAAAGTCTCGAACACTGTTAATACCGTCTTGGTATCCCTAGGCTGGTGCTCTGTGGATTACGGAGTTAGAAGCTCTTTGCCACTTCCGCCACCTTAGGAGTATCCAACATGCTCTAAGGCTATGAGTTGGTGTGGCGCCCTCAGTACTATGAATTTTTGCGAGGTCCATTGAGCCATACCTCCGATGCGGTTCCATGCCCTATAGAGGTTTTTGCTTTTTGGTGTTTAACCCGTGTGCCCGGCGATAATGCACCCTTTTATTTCGGACTGGGGTTTTATTCAGGCGGATTGTCCCAAAATTTTATTTGGTTTTCCAGCGCTTTCCATCGCACAAGATACTTTCGTACTATGGACGCCAAGTCAGTGGCGTGTAATTTCCACGGCGACTTATGGCGTTGAGGATTCCATTGTCCGTGCAATTATTGCAGAAGAATGAAATCGCATCCTCCTCAAGGGCGATCCTTTATCCTGTTCATGACCGGGGAGGGATCCGCCCAAGAATGGTGTCTCTTGTTCTGCAGGCTCTTGCCGAATTTGGGATAGATCGCTTATGTTTGGGTGGGCGGGTGGAATTAAATCCGGAACCTCGCCCAATCTGAGACTCAGGGGCCAAGGGGTTTCCGAACTTGGGTTCTTGGATGTTGTCCAATGAATCTAGCCTGCTGCCTGACTTTAGGTTCAGGGCTTGAGTGACATCCTCCCCTTCGCGGGTATCCGGCTTGGAGGGATCGGGAATTCGGACATAACTAGTCCTTAAGATAGATGAAGGCTTGTCGCATTGTTCCTCCACCACTGCAACATGATGGGTGACCTGGGGAGAGTTAATCTCTCTCGGATCGGGTTTAGGGCCAATCTGATCGTAGTCTGTAGCGACTCCCTGTGATGGCGCGATCCAAGAGCTCGTTTAAGGAAGAGAGCTCCATCGGATCCAACTGCTCAGCGAGTTCCGAGTTGACGTGAAGATTGCTTTCGATAACCCGAGAAGTCACCGTCGGCGCGGCGGCCCAATAGGCGGTCATTAGGAAACCGCCTAACCAGAGAGTTTGGCCGATAGCCAAAGCTCCTTTAGCAAAAGTGTCGTCTTTAAAGACGGGATGAGGCACGGCACAGAGGAACTCTCAATGAAAGCACCAATGTCGGTGTCAAAACCGGCGGATCTCGGGTAGGGGGTCCCGAACTATGCGTCTAGGCGGATGGTAACAGGAGACAAGGGACACGATGTTTTTACCCAGGTTCGGGCCCTCTCGATGGAGGATGGAGGTAAAACCCTACTCCTGTTGATTAATATTGATGATATGGGTAGTACAAGAGTAGATCTACCACGAGATCAGAGAGGCTAAACCCTAGAAGCTAGCCTATGGTATGATTGTTGTTCGTCCTACGGACTAAAATCCTCCGGCTTATATAGACATCGGAGAGGGCTAGGGTTACACAGAGTTGGTTACAATGGGAGGAGACCTACATATCCATATCGCCAAGCTTGCCTTCCACACTAAGGAAAGTCCCATCCGGACACGGGACGAAGTCTTCAATCTTGTATCTTCATAGTCCAGGAGTCCGGCCGAAGGTTATAGTCCGGCTATCCGGACACCCCCTAATCAAGGACTCCCTCACTCGTACTGCGGGAGCACCACAAGGCCGCCGTAGGAGTTACGTTTCCCTCTCGGGGCCCACGGGACCGAACTTCAGTGACTTAGTTCCGGGCCTATGAGTCAATGACATGCGGACCTTAAATGCAGCTGGCCCACATGTAATTCTCATGGTGGTGGCGTGGTTCACAACTCACTCGTTTGAGATGAACCGGCCGGTGGTGGCGTGGCCGTGGCGAGGGTGCCACAGCTGGGTGTCGGGGCGTTATGAGGCGTAGATGGCCACACCGGCGGGTACTACCTGTAGTACATAAGTACTCCAGCTGAGGATTGATGCCCGTGACAAAATGTGTCACAGCCGCTGGATGAAAATTCGATGGTGCGGGAGTATGGACCGGAGCACAGCAGCGGAGCAGGCAAACCATGTCCAATCGGGTGTGTCTATGGTAGAAAGTTGATGGTCGCCGCAGTTCAGCTGGCCCGCATGTCATGCTCACAAAGGCAGAGGAGCGGTGGGGCCGAGAGGGATGAGGGGCACGTCGGGGGGATGAGGATCCCCCGACGCGGACAATCCTACCATTACATCATCGGCATGTGGGACCCATAAGCGTGGGTCCCACACATCCAGCGAAAGGAAAAGCGAGGGCAAGGCGGTGATAGACACGTCGGAGGATCCATGTCCACGCCGGGGACGTCGTGCCGTGGGTTGGAGCGTCGTGGGAATCGCGTGTGGGTGTGGCAGTGGTAGAAACAAGAAACGTGATGGTCGCCGTGGTTCAACTTCCATGGACAAGCTGTCATGTCTGCTAACACATGTATATCAAAACTAGAGTGTTTATATTTCAAGCACGTGAACAAGTATTATTCTACTACTTTGGATCCATTTGCAGCATACGCAGGCCATCACATTGGTAGTAGTAGTGTCCATCTCTATCTCTAGAGGCCTTCCCTCGTTCATCCTTTTCTCTCACAAGATAAACTACTCATACAAATGCATCTTGATGTTCCATGGAATGCATGAGGATGTTTCCTTGGGGGTTTCTCCAGCGCGGCGTGGCCGTAGTTGCAAGTTGACGCCCCTTGAGATGCCGACGTTGAGGGGCACTCGGATTTCCTCCGATGAGCAGGTAAGATGAGTTTGATCACGTTGTAAATGCATTCTAAAGACTACTTCGTGTCCATTTCCTAATTCTCCCCCCTTGCTTGTTTCATAGGTTAGGCTCGGTGCGAGTGGAGATTGGCTTGCATATGTACAGGAGGGTACCAACATCAATTTGCACAACATTTACAACGGTGACACCGTTCCCGTAGAACCTTTGTCCAACATTGGGATCAGCCATGAACCAGACCACCGCATGAATTGGTACGATGGAACCACGGTGAGATTGAATAAGATAGCACGAACCTTGCACATGGCAGTCAAAGGCGGACCATGCTGTCTGTGGCCGATTTGTTGCCGTACGAGTAGGAAGACGTTGTGCTCCTTTCTAACCGCATCTTCGTGGTGACAAACCAGGGGACTTATTTTGTATGGGACACATCCTACGATATACTCCCTCTCTCCCAGTTTATTTGTTTTGAATCTTTTCATTTTATAAGTTTCAAATTCAAATTTAGAGCTCCCTATCACATGTTCAGATTACAATTCCCATTAAATCGTTGCGTGCATGTATAGTAAAGAAACAAATCTCGAGTTTGGCACGAGTTCGGTCTTCTTGAGCACCACAAGCCCTAGCGCGGGAGTTACATTTCCCTCTCGGGGCCGTGGTCTTGAGCTTTAGCGCCTTTACTACACCTACCTTTGAGTCAATAACATGTGGACCCGATGGGTGACCGGTCCACATGTAATGCTCCCGTGGCGGAAGGGGCGATGGGGCCAAGAGGGGTGAGCCGCAGGTCGGGGGACGTGTAGTTTCATGGGTTCGAGCGGCGTCGTGGGAATCGCGGGTGGATGTGGTAGAAACTTGATGCTCTCCGCATTTTAGGTGGCCCACATGTCATGCACACAAAGGCGTAGAGGCGGTGCGGCCGAGGGGTGAGGCGCACGTCGGGGGGCGTGGTGTCGTGGGTTGGAGAGGTGTCGTGGGAATCGCGAGATGAAACGTGATGGTCGCCGTAGTTGAACTTCCATAGACAAGCTGTCATGTCTACAGACACATGCACCGCATACCGATCACTGGAAGGAGTAGCAGAGAAAGCTATATATGCGGATAAATAGTTCCTTATAGTCAAGCGGACCCACGCTACTACTCTGTTCCAAAGACATGCACACCATCGAAATTGTCCATCTATATCAATATACACCGAGAGGGAATAATTTTTTGTACAAGAGAGGAAATAGTTCATCCATCCATAATGCCCTCCTGTTGGTGCATTATGGAGAAGGAGAAGGAGAAGGAGAAGGAGAAAGGAGAAGGAGAAGGAGAAGGAGAAGGAGAAGGAGAAGGAGAAGGAGAAGGAGAAGGAGAAGGAGAAGGAGAAGGAGAAGGAGAAGGAGAAGGAGAAGGAGAAGGAGAAGGAGAAGGAGAAGGAGAAGGAGAAGGAGAAGGAGAAGGAGAAAGGAGAAGGAGAAGGAGAAGGAGAAGGAGAAGGGAGAAGGAGAAGGAGAAGGAGAAGGAGAAGGAGAAGGAGAAGGAGAAGGAGAAGGAGAAGGAGAAGGAGAAGGAGAAGGAGAAGGAGAAGGAGAAGGAGAAGGAGAAGGAGAAGGAGAAGGAGAAGGAGAAGGAGAAGGAGAAGGAGAAGGAGAAGGAGAAGGAGAAGGAGAAGGAGAAGGAGAAGGAGAAGGAGAAGAAGAGGAAGGAGAAGGAGAAGGAGAAGGAGAAGGAGAAGAAGAAGGAGAAGAAGAAGGAGAAGGAGAAGAAGGAGAATGAGAAGGAGAAGGAGAAGGAGAAGGAGAAGGAGAAGGAGAAGGAGAAGGGAGAAGGAGAAGGAGAAGGAGAAGGAGAAGGAGAAGGAGAAGGAGAAGGAGGGAATGAGGAAGGATGAAGGAGAAGGATAACGATAACGATAAGGACAAGGAAGGGAGAAGGATAAGGATAACGAAGGAGATAAGGAGGAGAATGAGAACGAGAAGGAGAACGAGAAGAGAAGGAGAAGGAGAAGGAGAAGGAGAAGGAAGGATAACGAGAAGGATTAAGGAGAAGGAGGAAGGAGAAGGAGAAGGAGAAGGATAAGGAGAAGGATAAGGATAAAGAGAAGGAGAAGGAGAAGGACAAAGGAGAAGGATAAGGATAAGGAGAAATGAAGGATGACAAGAAGGACAAGGATGAAGGAGAAGGAGAGGAATGATAATGATAACAGGAGGAAGGAGAATGACAATGATAATGATAATGATAAGGACAATGACAGGAGAAGGAGAATGAGAAGGAGGATAAGGATGAAGGAGGAATGACAATGAGAAGGATGAATGAGAATGATAATGAGAAGGAATGATAGGAATGATAATGAGGAAGGACAATGATAGATAATGACAATGATAATGATAATGATAATGAGAATGACAATGATAATGATAAATGATGATAGTCGATAATGATAATGATAATGATAATGATAATGAGATAATGAGAATGAGAATGAATGATAATGATAATGATAATGATAATGATAGGATAATGATAAATGAGAATGATAATGATATGAGAAGGAGATAGAATGATAATGATAGAATGAGAAGGAGAATGACAAGGATAAGGAGAAGGATAAGGAGATAATGAGAAGGAGAATGATGAAGGAGAAGGAGAAGGAGAAGGATATGATAGAGGAGAACGATAACGATAAACGAGAAGGAGATAAATGAGAAGGAGAACGATAATGATAATGATAAGGAATGAGAATGATAAGGAGAATGAGAAGGATAATGAGAAGGATAATGATGAATGAGAAGGATAATGAATGATAGAAGGAGAATGAGAATGAGAAGGATAAGGAGAAGGAGAACGATAATGATAAGGAGAAGGAGAAGGAGAATGAGAAGGAGAAGGAGAAGGATAAGGAGAAGGAGATAGGAGAATGAGAATGAGAAGGGAGAAGAAGAAAGAGAAGGAGAAGGAGAAGAAGAAGAAGAAAGAGAAGGAGGATAAGAAGAAGAAAGAGAAGGAGAAGGAGAAGGAGAAGAAGGAGAAAGAGAAGGAGAAGGAGAAGAAGAGGAAGGAGAAGGAGAAGGAGAAGGAGAAGGAGAAGGAGAAGAAGGAGAAGGAGAAGAAGGAGAAGGAGAAGAAGGAGAAGGAGAAGAAAAAGAAGAAGAAGGAGAAGGAGGAGGAGAAGGAGAAGGAGGAGGAGGAGAAGGAGGAGGAGGAGGAGAAGGAGAAGGAGAAGGAGAAGGAGAAGGAGGAGGAGGAGGAGGAGGAGAAGGAGAAGGAGAAGGAGAAGGAGGAGGAGAAGGAGAAGGAGAAGGAGAAGGAGAAGGAGGAGAAGGAGGAGAAGGAGAAGAAGAAGGAGAAGGAGAAGAGGAAGGAGAAGGAGAAGAAGAAGGAGAAGGAGAAGGAGAAGAGGAAGGAAAAGGAGAAGAGGAGGAGAAGGAGAAGAAGAAGGAGAAGGAGAAGGAGAAGAGGAAGGAGAAGGAGAAGGAGAAGGAGAAGGAGCAGGAGAAGGAGAAGGAGAAGGAGAAGGAGAAGGATAAGGAGAAGGAGAAGGAGGAGGAGGGAGAAGGAGGAGGGAGGCCTAAGCTTTTCAAGACACCATGCTTGCTTCTATCTGGTCTTGCGAGATTGGCTCACCATGATACGGAGGCGTGCATGATGCCCCTTGACTTCAATCCGATCTCCATTAGCCGAAAATTCTTTGCAGGTATGTAGTGGGTCGCCGCACATCATTTCCCTCGACATCGATCCGATCACCATCGCCCGAAACTTCTTGGCAGGTATGTACTGGGTCGGCATGAACTCCCCTTTGGATGGCTGCCTTCGGAGAAGACGGTAAAAAGTTGGTGCTCGTGAAGTTCCGGACCTCCCATGAGATTATCCTTCCTCCGCTGGATTATATAGAGTATTACCATCGCGGTCCAAGTCATCTAGATTACTACGCCGCTTGGACGGACCTTGTTTTGCGTAAGATTGTAATCGCCAAGTGCCCACACGACATGCGAATTACGCAGACTTCAAGCTAATTATGTTGTTCGACCGCGGACTCGGCCTATCTTTACGCCGGTGCCTTCTTTAGCTGGAGACAACTTCGCTCGCATGATGGATCATCGTCAAAGTCGATACACACTACGTGATGCTATTGAACACAATGGCATCATCTAAGCGATCGACAAAGCAGATGGCACCATGTATTCTTTGCCGGACGGCGCGTGTAAGGTGTTTCCGCCTCATGTTAATGATGACGCCATGACACTGCTTTTGAACTTTTTGTGATGATTGGCATATCCTGTTTTGAGCGTAATTTGAGTAGAACTATGGCAATGTATTAGAGACGCCAGAATCAGCTATATTTGGAATGAGTTAATTCATGCGATTGTGACCATGTCATTACAACAATTTGTACCTGAATAATCAAACGGTTAGGAATATATGGATATTATCCTTATTTTATAGTAATCTATATACTACTACTAAATATGAGTGTGTATCAATGGCCATGTTAGTTTCCTCATTTTCATGATGTAGAAACATGCACCACACTATTGGTTTCATCTAACCATACATTAGGGAAGTAAATGTGCATATGGAGAACTCTATATTTGGAAGTAGTGAAATCTGCAATGCTTACCATGTGTACATACCTATATTCGCCCTTCAAAGAATCAATGGCTAGAATAATATCCTCACAAAATTTTTGCCCACGTAACACGAGTATATGACAATGCATGGTTTGTTAGTTACCTTGAAGAATTTGTTTATGAGGACAGTATGATTACTCCCTCCGTTCCCAAATATTTGTCTTTCTAGAGATTTTAACAAGTGACTACATACGGAGCAAAATGAGTGAATCTACACTCTAAAATATGTCTACATACATCTGTATGTTGTGTCTCTTTGAAATTCCTAGAAAGACAAATATTTGGGAACGGAGGGAGTATGCATGACATGGTAGTTTCCTATGAAGAATCAATTGCGAGATAACATGAGTATAACCATGCATGGCACTTCTATATTTTTGAACCCAGTATACATTTCCCTGTATTTTCCTCCCAGTTCCAACAGGGACATATCAATGCTATTTCTTGCATTATCCTACTCATACTCTGAACAATGCTGATCTTACATTAACAATGCATGTCATTTTTGATATGATGCAAGTTGTCCCTACAAGCCATCGCCTTTGTAATCACACCACCTTTGCCAAAAACAAGGAAGCACAACTCGTTCCTCGCTCGATCGAACTGACTGACGTAAGACCGATGATCATTCGGACACATGAGCCAGAAAAGTTATATTGCAAAAACTCCACCGTATACAAGCACCGTGTAATACGTGAGTATCCTGGACATTGGTTGTTACGTCTATGAGCAGGATACCAGCTTGTTGGGGCCTTTAGGATTTTTTAGTTGGAGGCGGTAAACAACCTTGGTTCCCACTCTGTTTCTCGGACTCAATTATTCGATTAACCAGGAGATCACCGTTGGCAAGGACCTTGATGGCGTAGAGGCTCTGCTTGCTATGGAAAACTGTGTCTACACGGTGAGCTCCTAGGAGTTCGAGAGCAAACTCCCCGATTGTCAATGATACAAATTTGCAGCCAAAAGAAGGTGAGAATGACAAAGGCATCCGGATTAACTTTGATCCTTGGATGTCTCAATTCTGACAGCGATGATGTGGTTCAAGCCTTCAAGTTGATAGGTAATTGGTCTGTTGCATCAAAGGGTGGAGTACGGTGTCTCCAGATCACCGTCGTCAAGCGGGGCTGCAAATTATGATGGTGTTGGATCATCTATTCAATTACTTTGTTGTCTTTGCTGCTGGTTACGGATGGGTAGTTCTTTCTTTTGTTATGCATATTCCTTGTCATTTGGTCATCCTCGTCTATGTCACTCTTACTATGTAATAGTTGCTTCGCTTAGAATGTCATTCTCGTCTGGATCACAAGAGTCCGAAAGGCCGCAGATGGGTGCGTTTTGGTGGTGTAGCAAGACTTCTTATGAACTATCATGTCTTCTTTGTTTATGTCAAGAGTAGTCACTAGTCGGTGTTTGAATGTTGTATATATCGTTGTTTTGAATCGCTTATTGTCTCGAACTCTTTGGTGGGCTAAATGAGGGCATCACCATTCTACAAAGTTGTTCGTGAGTATATCTCCTTTTCTCAAGTTATATAATTTGAGCTCGGTGTCTTTTGATGATGTACACTTGTTTGGGCGGTGAGGTGTCGTTGAATATGGGCCGAGTAGTAACGCAATGCCAAACAGGTCAATTATGACTCTCGTGCCGGGCTCTCAAAGATCCTGAAAAAAAGGCCGGGCTCTCCAAAAAAGAAAGAATAAGGACTCTTAGGCCGACATGTGGGCGCCACCGGTGTTTTCGTGCACTTGCGCGCCGAGAGCATATTGGCGCGTGCTCGAAATTCATGCTACCTTTTCATCCCCAGTCTCCCGCCCCTCCCCCACCTCTGGAATCTCGATTCCTACTCCAGTTCCCCCAAATCCCCCTCCTGTACTCCACAACTCAAGCGCACTATCATGTCGCCGGTCAACGGATCTCGAGCCGGAGATCCCGAGGTCCGCCCCGCTTCGGTGCATGTTGTCGCTCAACGGTGGCATGGCGGCGCTTGACGCACCAGGGCTTGTTTAAGAAAGTGCTGATGGTAACCATCAACGGCGACCGGCCTCCCGTCTCGCCGGACGACCTTGTCAAAGCTCTTGGCATTGCGCACGGCATCCAAATAAGTGACTTGCTTGTCGAAGTCTGTCCGCCACCGGCTTATTTCTTTGTCAGGTTCCAGACAACTTTCGACTGCAGTCGTGTGTTTGAATCTTCCCGGCGTTTGTTCTGCGATGGCACGCTGGTGAGCTTTGATCGGTGGCACCCAGGATGGGGCTCGGTGCCCTCTGAGCTTGAGTTTTTAACAAAGCTTACCTTCCACGGCATGCCTCGGCGTGCTTGGAACAAATACGAGTCCATGAACGAGCTTATCAACGACCTTGGAGGTAAGCTCGTAAGTATGTTTGTTCCTCCGCATACCTGGGCTCGACGGTTATGGCATGGATGAAGAAGCCGTCCACCATACCGAAGGTGATTGGTGTTGAGATACCGTGCAGAACCGGGTTGTACTATTCGTCACCACCAAGGCCGCCGCGGACCACGCTGGGATGTACATGTATCAAGTGTTCGTGCATGTCGAAGAAGTGGTCAATCCATCAATCGAAGTCCTGCCGCCGCCGCTGGTGCCAGGGTCCGTCGACGACGTCCATTACAGGAGTCAACGTCAGACTTTCCCCGTGTTGCTCGGAATGATGGATGGCACATGGCCTACTCCATTGTGCGGCGGAGGCCACTGCTTCTTTGGGAGAAGAGGCAGGGCTGGATGTGCTCTAATTTGAGGTAACAACTGAATCTTGTCAGATACTAGTTAAATCCGAGCTATGGGTGTGAAGCACTGATATGCCAATACATTTGATTGTGACCTGTTCTAATTTTGTACCTGAACTTTTTTAGAAAGGGTTGTACGTCAACTTAATGTGCTAGCATAACTTATTGTGTTGTCTGTCTGTTTTCTTTGCACAACATTCAAAATATTTCACCGTCATTGATTAAGACGATGAACCATTATGTATGACTTCATTGGTTTCAACATAGCCCTTCCCATAACGATCCGCTGCTTCCATCCTGATTGTGTCGCGTGCGTGAAATTTTTGTATGCAAGTTCAGTGTGCTATGATGTTCTATATGATTGTGTCAACTATATAAGTTTTTACTGAGCATCAGCAATGCATATGGCTGAAAGATGTATTTACGAGCATCGACCGATGGGTCTCTCTCTATCTCTCTCACACACACACACACGCACGCACACACACGCGCACACGCACAAGTGGGACCCGTTGAATTATTTATTTGCTCGTGACAGCTTTTAATTAGGTTCCACTGTAATCTAAATTTTTTCTTAAGTTATTAATTGAGCTCAGTGACTTCAAAAAGTTGTCTGTAAGCCTTGTTTGGGCCTTTCCGATGTCGCTGAATGTGGGCTGAGTAGCCATGTTAGGTTGTACTATACTACATGTGCCTTTTTTCAACATCAAGAATGCAACTGGGCCGACAGTTGTACACAATATCCGGGTCAACTTGTTATTCTCCGCCCCGCTGGGTTGCAAACTTTCCTAGGACGTATGCATTAGGCTTAACAAGAAAATGGACTTTAAGAAATAATAAATGGGACGTAATTATAATAACTGGACAGTTACTATGCACCAAACACATAATTAGTTTGAAAATTATATTATTTTTGGAATTTGAAAATTTTAATTTCATTACTTGTTGCCCGCGCAATATTTCGTTGGATTTTAACGTAATACAACTTTATTTTGAAATTATATTTAACCTGACTAGAAATTTCGGATAAAAATATTTCGGATCCCATCAAAATGTGGGATTTTTTTTTAATTATGTTTTGAGCGGTTGTTTGAAATTATTAAACATTGTCCTATCTAGACGTTGGGTTGTACTTTTAACAAACTGTAAATGGGATGTAGTAAATTCCATTAAAATTAAAAAATGGGTTGTACATTCTTACAAATCGCAAATGGGTTATATGTTCTGTGCCAAAATCCGAGCTGTGGGCCTACTAAGTTGACGTGTACCAAGGGCATTGTCAACTTAGTCGATATAAACGATTCTAGCTGCAGTGATCATACGATGTCCATCCAACGGCCGTAGTGCTTCTTCAACCTCTGGTCTTCTTGTTCCAGTCGCCCAAAGCAGCGCCGGTCGTGTCGCGTGCTCCTGCCTCCCTTGGCCGGCTGTGATGCCGCGGAGGCCTCACCGCCCCGTACTACTCCCACCGCTGGCCAGGCCATCCTCAGACTCACCAAGACCCCTGTTATTCTCAAGGGCGACGGCAGACTCACACCGCAGCCGAACCAGTGAACCCTCGTACTCCTCTCCGCGCGGGCTTCCACTGCTCCGTCTTCCCCGGCTCCGCGTCGTCCCCTTCCTAGGCCTCGCCGTCGTCCAGACCACCGCCCTGGTGCTCTCGGCGCGGCGTGGTCAACATGGTCAATGACCGACTTCCATCGGAAGAGTACTGTACGTGGAGAGGTTGACAGCTGGGTCCAGGCGGCCGCAAGGAAGTGCCTCCTTATTACGCGCAAAATAATTATTCCTCCACCTGACAGCAGGGACCCACCGGACGGGCCACCTTATTTCACGAAAAAAATGTTTCCCCGACTCCGGGACCCACCGGACAGCAACAGATTTCGCTAAAAAAACGTTCCCCCATTGTCGGCTCGGACCCACCGGAAGTGCCTCCTTATTACGCACAAAAAATGAATACTCTCCTCAAGCTAGCTGGGACCCACCATGGTGGGAGCTCGACTTAGGGCCTACTAAGTTGATCGACGGGGGCCTTTGTCAACTTTAGTCAATATGAACGATTCTAGCTCGAGTGACCGTACGATGTCCGTCCAACAACCGTAGTGCTTCTTCAACCTCTGGTCTTCTTGCTCCAGCCGCCCAAAGCAGCGCCGGTCGTGCCGCATGCTCCTCGCCTCCCATGGCCGGGTCAGGCTGCCCGGAGGCCTCAACCCCCTACTATTCCCACCATTGGCCAGTTCTGCGGCGACGGCAACCTCACACCGCAGCCAACCGGTGAACCCTCATACTCCTCTCCTTGCTGCTTCCACCGCGCGTCTTCCCTGACTCCCGTCGTCCCCTTCCTAGGCCTCCCCGTCGTCCACCGCCACCGGTGCTCTTGGCCGTGGCGTGGTCAACATGGTCAAGGAACGACTTCCATCGGACGTGGACTGTACGTGGAGAGGCTGACAGCTGGGTCCACGGCCGCAGCAAGGAAGTGCCTCCTTATTACGTGAAAAATAATGATTCCTCCACCTGACAGCTGGGACCCACCGGATGGGCCACTTTATTTCGCGAAAAAAACATTTCCCCCTGACTGCTGGGACCCACCAGCTACATCTTCACACGCAAGGAAGTGCGTCCGGGCAAAAAAAAAACAATTCGCCCCCTGACTGTTGGGACCCACCACCTACATCTTCGCAGGCAAGGAAGTGCCTGACAGTCGGGACCTACCTGGTCGAAGCGTACGTAGCGTTGCCATTCTGGTCGCGAACGTGTACATACATATATACTGGTGGATGTAGAGGCGCACACGTGTCGTAGTAGAGGCGCGTACGTGTCGTAGTAGAGGCGCGCGCGTAGCATGTACACGTACGAACAGCGACAGGGTGCAAGAAAGAAAATATGGCCACGTATGTGTACATACGGTCGGGGTCTCGAACGCCTACTCGCGCATACATATGGCCAGGGCTCGTGTACATGGCTGGGTCGGAACGGAGAAACAACATCATCGTCGTGTTCATTGGGACACAACAGAATGCGTCGTGTTCATGGGGAGGCAACGGAATGCGTCGTGTTCATCGGGAGGCAACGGAACGCATGGGAGCCAACTGGCTGGGTTGGAACGGAATGCGTGGTCGTGTTCATCGGGAGGGCTAGGACGGAACAAGCGATGGAAACGAGGCCTGGCGTACCGCACAACGGAGGAAACGGACCTCCTACGTTCGAAACGGGGCCCTGTTGATCGAGAGGGTTCTGGCGTACCGCAAAATGGAGGAAACGGACCTCCTACGATCGAAACGGGGTCCTGTTGATCGGGAGGGGTGTGGCATACCGCAAAACGGACGAAACGGGGGTCCTGTTGACCGGGAGGGGTGTGGCGTACCGTAAAATGGATGAAACGGACCTCCTACGGTCAAAACGGGGGTCCTGTTCATCGGGAGGGGTGTGGCGTACCGCAAAACGGGACTCCACGGGATATTGTTCATCTCCACCGTCGACCTCCTCCAGCCTCCACGGGCTACCGTCGACCTCCTCCAGCCTCCACGGGCTCCTGTTCATCCAGCCTCCACCGCACGCTTACTCCACCGCCATCGCTCAACCACCCCTCCACCGCTTAATCGCTCATCCAGCTCTCCACACCACGGGGTCCTGTTCAACCACCCCTCCACGGGCACCCCTCCATCGCTCATCGCTCATCCAGCCCTCCACACCACGGGTCCTGTTCATCCCGAGGCAATGCCACCGCTCACCGGTCATCCAACCCCCCCCCCCCTCCAACGCTCACTGCTCATCCAATCGATCGGCTTGATTAGCAGCGATAGCGAAGAATCGCCGATCGGGTTCGATTGTGACCATCGATCGATCGCTTCGGGTTCAGTAGCGTAACGCGCATCTGTTCGCTCGGGTTCGATTAGAGCCCAACGCCTCTCTCGGGTTCGATTAGAGCCAACACCTCGCACACGCAGCAGCGTCACGTACGAGAAAGCAACGCATCGCTTCGCCCCGACCTCCCACCATAATCGGGAACTCACCGAAATTTCCCTCGCCCTCGCTTCTACCACGGTTTTTTCCGTCATGGACGGCCCAAAGAATGTCATGCAGCTGCGTCTCCGGCCCGCCCAGGATGAAAAGCCCATTTTCTGTCATGATTTTTTGTCAAGAAGTAGGAGCCCACCACATCTATGATGATACCGGGTTTTGTCACAATTATCATCATAGAAGTGTCATATGTATGACAGAAAAAAAATTCGTTCGGCCTAAAATGTCACGGATGTGTCTTTTTATGTAGTGCTTGCGACTCGTCAAGACGCATATTGATTAGCGCAAGATCATCCCCTGCTACATCGAGCTTCCGTTGCAACTCGGCAATATCCATAGTCTAGGAAGTAGCCTAGGGGGAAGCAGCCTGTGTTCAAGTTCATCAGGTTAGTCCTTGAATAATTCTTTTTGATCCTCCGTTCGCTTCCCAGTGGAAGCCAACCCGAGTCTCAGGGGCTACTACCTATACACATGTGCATCTTTGCAAATAAAACATAGCTGAAAACATTATATCACAAACCTCGAAGCCTTTTAGCAGTCTCATGAAGGCTTCATTTAATTCGCTCTTCGGGACAAAATCTTCTCAACCACTGTACCCATCAAGGTACGTTGTTCCCCCGAGACAGATGCGTTTCGCAACATGTCCCGCAATATGTCCGGAGTCATGGGTCTCCTAAGCCGCCTAGGAGCATACCATCCTTTGAAGGAATTCGTTCACCCGTCTCCGGAATCATCGTCGGTACAAAGCAGAGCAGTCCGGGCCTTTATTATTGGCCCCAGAATCCCTGATGGTCGAAGGTCCACCTTCGGGTACTGCCTCTTTCATCCCCTGCATAGCTTGTTGAGCAAGAAAAACCCTCCGCGATGACACTTTGAAGTCGTCCGACTTATTGGGCGAGGAGGTCGGGGGAGGCGTCTCGCTTTCCATCATCTCTGGGAGGAGACCTCCCGAAGAAGAGGACTGCCCCGAAAAACTCTGTGCTGACCTGTAGAATTGCACGGACACGTTACGTATATCTTTGGTAACGGCAAAGGAGCGGGACGCTACCAAAGCACCCCGGATTCACTGGTTTGGTCGAGGACTTGTCCCCATGTTGGAGCTGTTCAACGGCGTCGCTTTCCAAACCCAAACCGCTCGACGGTGACATCTTGCCCCTCTTGGGAGAGCGCCCCTCCCAACCTTCGGAGGCGGCCCTTTTCCTCCTGCTCGGAGAAGGGATACTGGCTCCTCTTTCGCCTATGTCTTCAGGCGAGGAAAGGTCGATTTCTCCGGACTCGGTATCCTACTTACCTCCAGAACAAAGGTCATCCCGGGTCTTTTCACTCTCCTCTTTGCCCTCCCTTGCCAACGCCCGGTATGGTGCCGAGGCCAGCATCCTTGTTAACACAGGATCAGCTGCGTCTTCGGGAAGGGGAGCCGGACACCTAATCCATTCCATTTTCTTTATCCAGCCCTGAAATAGGATGGTTCGGTCAGTGTCTTACCACTGGGTATCTGATTATGAGGTGTTCGGCGAACGGGCACTTACCGAGGTGTCCGGATGGTTACAGTCTAGGCCGATATCTTCGGTGGTGTCCGGCCATTGCTTTCGTTTCCCGAAAAATAATCTCCACATTCCTTCGTCCGTAGTGCCGAAGAAGTGCTGAAGAGTCCGCGGCCCTTCTGGATTAAACTCCCACAGGCGGAGAGGCCATTGCTGGCACGGCAGGGTCCGACGGACTAGCATTACTCGAACAACGTTGATGATATTGATGTCCCTCTCAATGAGGCTTCGGATGCGACTTTGCAGAGCCCGCACCTCGTCCGTTGATCCCCATTCCAACCCCTTATTAATCCACGATGCAAGCTGAATTGGGGGGCTGGATCGAAATGCGGGCGTAGCTGTCCACTTGGAGCCACGGGGCTCGGTGATATAAAACCACCCCTGCTGCCATAAGTCGGAAGATTTGGCAAAGGATCCTTTCAGCCAAATAGCGCTAGCAAGCTTGCTCACCATGGAACCACTGCACTCTGCCTGCTCCCCCTCTATCACTTGTGGCTTCACATCGAAGGTCTTGAGCCACAAGCCTAAGTGCGGAGGAGTTCGGAGGAAGGCTTCGCACGTGACGATAAACGCCGAGATAAGAAGAATAGAGTCCGGGGCCAGATCGTGAAAATCTAGCTCATAATAGAACATGAGCCCTCGGACGAAGGGGTTAAGTGCATACCCTAACCCGCGGAGGAAGTGGGACACAAACACGACCCTCTCGCCGGATCTGGGGGTGGGAATAACCTGCCCCTCGGCAGGAAGCCGATGAAGGATTTCTGCGGTCAGATACCTCGCCTCCCGAAGCTTTGCAATATCTCCCTCTGTGACAGAGGAAGCCACCCATCGGCCTTGACGGCTGGATCTGGACATGATCGGAGCTTGTGGCGACTGAAACCCGGGTGTTGGAACTCGGGGTAGCAAGGGTTGAGGGGGAAGCAAGCGTGAAAGAAAAAAGACGGGTATGTGCCCCTATATAAAGACAGCAAATATCGAGCGTCTCCTCCTGGGCCTCAAAACTAGCCTATTCCCAAGGAGTTGTACCCAAGTGACGGTTGGGTTGCCCACGTCCGGGTTAATAAGAATCCCTTAAAAAAAAGGGGGAGACATGATCTCCACTTGGATAAGACAATTCCAATAAAACCACGTCTTGAGACGTGGGACGATGGGCTAGCCAACGGTTCGAAAATAATGACCGAGCAGGCGTGATGTTATATTACCCAAAAAGTTGTCAGCAGATTGGGTTCGTGAAATATTATATCCTCTGCAGTTGTGTTTACAAGTCCGGATACAATCATTACATCTGAAGACTATCTTGGAGTTTGGAAAGGGGAACCCGCCTTGCAATGCCGAAGACAATCTGCGCTGGGACTCCTCGTCATTGAAGCCAAAAGTCACGGGCTACAGAGGGAGTCCTGGACTAAGGGGTCCTCGAGCGTCTGGTCTATTATCAATGGGCCGGATGGTGGCTGTGAAGACATGAAGGTCGAAGACTGCATCTGTCCGGATTGGACTCTCCTTGGCGTGGAAGGCAAGCTTGGCAACCAACTATGAAGATTCCTTCTTATGTAACCAACTCTATGTAACCCTAGACCCCCCGGTGTCTATATAAACCGGAGGGTGTAGTCCGGAAAGTATATACTCATTACCATAGTCATACAGGCTAGGCTTCTAGGGTTTAGCCATTACGATCTCGTGGTAGATCAACTCTTGTAATACTCATACTCATCAATATCAATCAAGAAGGAAGTAGGGTATTACCTCCATAGAGAGGGCCCGGACCTGGGTAAACATCGTGTCCTCTGTCTCCTGTAACCATCGACCTTAGAGCACAGTTCGGGACCCCCTACCCGAGATCCGCCGGTTTTGACACCGACACCTGCCCACTCCTGTCATCTAACTGTTGGGCGACTGGAGCTAATTGGCTTATAGTAGGACGATTAGTTCTAATTAGCTTACAGTATGACGATTAGTTCTAATTGGCTTCCTGTAAGTTGATATATGCATGCCCTGTTTTCTCATGCCTACATTTCCCGCTTATATCTCGGGCCGTCGTTTCTCGTTAGTATCTCCCGCCACATTTTCCCGTTCTCTAGTTCCGGCCACATTTTTTCGCTTTCTAATTCTGGCCATGTTTTCCCGCTTTCTAGGTCCCGCCAGTATCTCCCGCCACATTTTCCCGCTTTCTAATTCCCGCCATATTTTCCTGCTTTCTAGGTCCTGCTAGTATCTCCCGTCATATTTCCCCGCGAGTAGGTAGGACTAAACCTACAACATACAACTTAAAAACTACATGAAGTCATCATCGTCATCCTTCGTTGATGCAACACTCTTGCCCTTCGATGATGAAGAACGCTTGCCCTTCGACAATGCGGTACTCCTGGCCTTGGTGCTCGGCATGAAGATATCGTCTTCATCCTCATTGGCGAGACTACGAGACTACAGTACAATGCTTACCCACCTTAGTGACCAGAAGCGGGGGACTTAGGCATGAGAAAATGGGGCATGCACCTATCAGCTTATAGGATGCCAATTAGAATTAATTGTCCTGCGGTAAGCCAATTAGAACTAATCGTCCTACTATAAGCCAACTAGTTCCAGTCGCCCAATAGTTAGATGACAGGAGGCTACAAGAGCCCAATCGGTCTGCCGTTAGCCGACAGGGTACTAATCGGCCTTCTCCTGGCCGATTGGATCTTGGCCGACTATGTATTATTTTTATAAAATAAAAAATCAGCGTAATATTTTGTTGGGTATATGATTATTAGGAAATATAGGATAGACTTGGATTTGGTCCTGCCTTGTTTTGTACTTTAAATTGGTCATTGTACTTCTATATATATGCCCACGGGGCTCAAGCAATACAACAAACAATTCCACCAAACCCCTCTCTCCCTTCTAACATGGTATCAGCCTAACCGATCCAAACCCTAGCCGTCACCCGCCACTTCCGCCCCGCGCCGCCCCTGGGGCGGTCGGCCTCCATGACCGCCGCCGGGGGCCGCGCCGCCCGTACCTAGAGTTCGTCCGCCGATCACGTTGATCGGCTGCCCTAAAGAGTCTT
Source organism: Aegilops bicornis (assembly GCA_021605145.1). Classification (NCBI taxonomy): domain Eukaryota; kingdom Viridiplantae; phylum Streptophyta; class Magnoliopsida; order Poales; family Poaceae; genus Aegilops; species Aegilops bicornis. Next base: position 562,083,403 of record CM038671.1, read on the forward strand.
TTCCCGATCCTTTGATCCGGAGTTTTCTCTCTCTGGTCGGTCACTATGATCGGCGTGTACTTTTTGATTTTCTGATCTAAGATCGGTTTGCATCGCCCGCCGTCGCCGTCTGACACAACACGCCTCTACTCCACCATTGGCATCGACTTCATCAACATCTTCGTCGTCTCTGTACGATCGGGTGTGCACATGGAGCGGCTGCTCGCGTACTCCTACGCTGGCCCATCGGCCCGCCGCCGCAGGCGGTCTCCGGCCAGGCGTCCTCTCCTCAGGCCGCCGCCCGAGACCACTTTGGTTTCTCGTGCATCTGCGTGGCTGTTGGCGCGTCCGGTTCCAGGCAGAGTACAGGCTCCTCACGCATGTTGCATGCACATGCAGATGTATCAGCCTGCAAGTGGGACCTTCCACGGGAGTCCCGCACCCGCCCCACATCTGCCACATAATTTAGGTGGGATGTCCGTCAATGCCCACATATAATTACGTGGGATAAGTGGGCTTAGTGGGATACCCACTAAACATACATTCATTTATCCGATGCGATAGTAAAACACCAATTCATTACCCTCTACTAGATGTATCGCTCTGCTGCAGCTCCATGTAGTTTCATATGGATGATCTTGCCGGATCGTTGTATCGCAGCTCACCTGTAGTTATAGACTTTCGCACAAAATTCAGATCCAATTTTCGCCATACAAGCTCCAGATGGTCTAGCTGACTAGCTTTGCTACTAAAAGCAACAGAACTCAAGCCTTATAAGAAAACACACACGAATGGTGGGAGAGCGAGATGAAGTGGTGGCAGCCATGGTGGAGGCGGCGCAGGGGAAGGCATGGGCAGGAGTACGGCGGCGCTGATGCGGGCCTGAAGGAGATGGACGACGGCGCTGCGGTGTCCATGAAGAAGATGAATGGCAGCGCTAGGGTGTTGAGAGTACGTTGTCTATGGCACGTGTATAGGACTTGGGTCTGTATTTATATCGTTGTACCTCTCTCTCTCCCTCGTATATTTGTACATCTTGAAAAACAAGTAAGGGCCGGTCCACCTTGTACCTATATATGTGCGTCATGCACACGATCAATGAATTATTGATGCATGCAATCCCTTCTTTCCAACTAACATGGTATCAGATAGCACGCCGATCTCTTTCCTCGCTTCTGCCTAACCCTGCCGCCGCCGCCGCTGTACACCACCGCCGCGTCCTCCTCCACACCGCAGCCGCCGCCCCTCTTCCCGGCCACCGCTGCCCCTCCCCCTTAGCCGCGGCACTCCCCAACCCTAACCTACCCGAGCCGCCGCCGCTAAAACCCTAACCCATCCGAGCCGCCGCCACCTCCCAACGCCGCAGCTCCATGGCGTCTCCCCTCTCCAGCAACTCCAAACCCTTCACGGACCTGCACCCGACGCCACCGCCGTTCGCGATCTCGACATCCACACTCGTGTCCCCATCAAGCTCGACCAGTCCAACTCCTCGTACTACGCATGGAAGACCTACTTCAACCTCCTCTTCCGTGAGTACTACCTCCTTGAGCACGTCGACGGGAGCGTCGATGGCGACCTCGTGGCGGGAGATCCGGATTGGGCGGCCATTGAGGCCTCTCTTATCCGGTGGTTCTATCTCACCGTCTTGCCGGACATCTTCCACACGGTCGTCTCAGAGGATGACAACACGTGTGCCGTGTGGACCAACATCAACAATCCCTTCATCGATAACAAGCTTCAACGTCTTGTGTTTTTGCAGCAGGAATTTTTGGGGTGCCACCAAGATGACTCCTCCATTGATGACTACTGCATGCGCCTCAAGCGCCTCGTCGATCAGCTCCGCGACATCGGCGCCAAGGTGACGAACGAGCTCATGCTTAGCACCCTCACCGCCGGCCTCAATGAGGATTTCGGCAACGTGGCCTCGAACCTCTCCCTGCTGCCGAACCCGACCTTCCAGTTCGTCACCACGTATTTACGTTTGGAGGAAAGCCGTATAACTCTCCGCCAACCCCGTCCATCATCGTCGTACGAAGCACATTGAGCTTGACATTCACTTCGTACGTGAGCAGGTGGCTCTCGGGAAGGTTCGTGTTCTGCACGTTCCTACCACCCAGCAGTTTGCCGATGTCATGACTAAGGGACTACCGACCCCAGCCTTTGAGGAGTTTCGTCCAGTCTGTGGTCTCCGTGACGCTCGATCATGAGGGGTGGGGTGTTGAGAGTACGTTGTCTATCGCACGTGTATAGGACTTGGGTCTGTATTTATACCATTGTACCTCCCTCTCCCCCCCTCATATATTTGTACATCTTGGGAGACAAGTAGAGGCCAGTCCACCTTGTACCTATATATGTGCGTCATGCACACGATCAATGTATTATTGATGCATGCAATCCCTTCTTTCCAACTAACATAGGGCCTCCATGGAATAGGTGGATGGTAGCGCTAGGTGGCCATGGGAAGTTCGACGGCGGCGCTATGCGGCTGCGTACATATCCTGTGCATGCTCATGGGTTAAATGTAGAAACGAGGAATTAAGTGGGTTATGTGGGCGCTCGTCGGACAGCTCACTTATCCCACTCCTAAGACCGTAGGTTACGTGGGTGTCCATGAATACAAATTAAGTGGGTTTTTAAGCGGGTACCATGGACAGCCCGTGTACACTTGCAGCCTGACAGATGTATGATCAGAGCTCGTGCAATGTTTGTTTGTGTGTTACTCGAACGTCCGGCCGTCGCGGGTCCTTCGTCAATTTGCGTCTTTTCAGTCTCGCTCATCGTGCCTTCGGTCAGATCAACCGTTGTGCGCGTCTTCGTGGGATTTCGTGAAGATCATTATCGAGTATGCGCGTCCCTATTCCGACTGAGCATCGGGCTGACGCTGTGTCGCCCGGTCACAGCGTCGCCGCCCCGTGGTTCTCTTCGTGGTTGCATCGATCTGCGTTGTCGCTGCGTCGCTCCTTCGGGCCGTAGTGCCGCGACACGTGATCCCCGCCGCCACGCTTCGAAAGGCTGTTTCGTGGTTGCACCACCTCGCTGCGTTACCGAAGTCGCTTCTTCGCCGTAGTACGCTGCCCGCGGCCAACCGCGCACCAAGGCCGTCGCTCGAGCCGTTCTCGAGGGTCGCACCAACCTCGCTGCCACGCTTCGCTTGCCGTCAGAAGCGGCGTGGCACGCGATCCATGCAACCGCCTTGAGGTCTTCCCCGCCGTCGCCCCGACCTGCCCGCTGCTGTTGTGTCGCCCCTTCGGGCCGTAACGCTGCGGCTCACCGTCCACCGTCGTCCACACGCGTTAACTTCCACGTAATATGCGCCGCGCCGCCTCCCTTGACGCGGGAACGTCATCGTCCGCGTCGGTCTTCGTCACGCTGTCGGGTTCATTATTGCCCACTTCGAGCACCGCCGCCGCGCTCCTTCTCTAGCCGCCGTCGCTGCTCTTATTCCGCGGCTCCACCACGACTACCTTGACACCGGCGACCCCCGACTCGACACCGACCACGGCGTTCTTCGCACGGCTACCTCGACTACGGCTACACCACCTACGCTCTCGGCTACCTCGACAAACATCACAAAGGGCTACCGCCTTGCTTGAGCAACTTCGTCGGTTTCCACTCCAACCAGGCCTTCCGCGATGCATCGACCATTCGACTGTGGGGGGGTGTCCGCCGGCTTACCTTTGGATTCTTCTCCAGTCTCATCATCTCTGTCGCTACCGTTGTGACTGCAGGGGGATGTTAAGTATATGATTATTAGGAAATATAGGATAGACTAGGATTTGGTCATGCCTTGTCTTCACTCCAAGTTGATCATTGTACTCCTATATATATGCCCACGGGGCTCAAGCAATACAACGAACAATTCAACCAAAACCCTCTCTCCCTTCTAACATATTTCTGAACATTAATAATAATGTATTATTTTTAAAAAAAATAGTAACTTTCTCTTGGGCCTAGTGATCGTAGTAGTTGCTAGGTGATATATGGACCTAGTTGTAATTCTTATTACTTCTAGGATCTTTGTGCGTTGTTGCATTTTACTGGACAGACCACTTTTTGCAGAAAATATACTGTACAAGAGATCTCCTAAAGCAAACAAACAGGTGTACAGTGGAACGATAGCGCGATATTTGTTTTGGGAAATCATCGGCACACGATCCATGGATCTTTCTGGCTTCTTTCGAATACTTTGGTGCTAAGCACTAAGCTTATAGGGGCCCACGACAGCTGCCGGCTGATCACTAACTTAACCGTGTTCAAATCGTGTTTAGCGAAAGCAGCTGCGGCTGTAGGAAAACCCCAAAATCATGGAGGAACGTCTCCCTGGTCAGACCGGCCGTATATACACGGGGCGCTGCCGCACTACACAGACCAGCAGACCCCTCCTGTCCCCTCTACCTCTAGCCCCGCTGTCCCAAGATTTCAATTTCGAACTCGACAACCTCCATCCGGCGGCGACCAATTTGACGCATCCATCACTGCCCTCCCACATTAAATCGAGCCAACCGCGCATCCGCCACCAGAAAGAGCCATCCGTCCGGGCCGGAGGTCGAAAAGCAGGAGGCCATGGCGCTCGGGTGGTTCAAGGTCGTGGAGGTGCAGGTGCAGAGCGCGCGGGCGTACCAGTGGAGGTGGGAGGAGAAGGCCGGGGTCGTGGTCTCCCTCCTCGACGACGCGCTCTTCCACGTCCTCTACGCCGCCGAGGCCGTCGTCCTCTCCGCCGCGCTCTGTGGCTTCTTCCTCTGCTGCGGCTGTAACATCTGATATGCCTGACGGCCTGATCCGTTGCCGGGGGAGGCGGCCGTCGACCCGCTGTGCCTCTGAAGCCCTTCGTGGATGGATCCCAGTTTTGACATGCTGCGACTCGCCCTCGCGATGCTGTTCTGTTTTTACTATTCCCCCTTCCATTTCCCTTTTCTTTAGTTTCTCTATGAGAGCACTCGGGGTGCTCCTCGTCTGTGTACGCTCCTGAGCAAAAAAATGATTTTTTTTCAAAACTATCACCTTTTTTATATCTAATTCGGAAACTATAGTACCCATTGCCAATATATCAAAAATATGACCCTGTCGGTCTCGTGGTGGCCGAAGTGGTTGTTTTCGGCCAGAATTAGGCCGAAAAGGACTTCGTCGTCATTGTAGGCGAAATAAATGAGCCTCGATTGGGCGAAGAGGTCTCGTCCCGGGTGAAATTTGGTAGAAAATAGTAACCGGTAGGGCCTAGACCGAAGCAGGCCGTTTTCGGCCAGCCCGAAAAGCTTTTCGAGGCGTGAACCGAAAAGGTGCAGATAAGGCCGCTCGTCGTCGCCTTCCTCTTCCTGCCGCCTCTGTTCTTTCTCGTTCCTCTCGTTCTTCTCTCAGAGCTCAGGTCTCCTCCACGATCTCCTCCAATTTGCACTCATTTACACAACCAAGGCATGTAATCGATAGATCATAGCATTCTCCACCGGCCCTACGGTGTTTTTTTTGTTATGGGATAGTTTTTTGTGCGCTTGGGGAGAGCCATGGTGGGGTGGAGGAGGTCCGTTGGGAAGGAGGTGGTGGTGAGGAGGAGCAGCGGCCAATGGAGGAGGAGGTGGTGAGGAGGAGCGGCTTAGGGGTGACTGGAGTTGAACCTCCGGTCGTCGAGTGGGCGGCGCCGCTGTTGTCCGTGGTGGCAGTGCGATGGAAGAGACGCACGCTTCGAAGGTATAACCATGGCGTCACAAATTTTCTCTAAATTGCATAGTTTGTTAGTTAGTGTTAATATGTTTGTGGTGGCATTTTAGCGCGTAGTTAGTGTAGCGGGTAATGTTAGTGTTCGTTGTGATTAATGAGAAAATGACAATGTCTGACAGGTGAAAATGTCTGAATCAGTAAATTTGACTGTTTACTACGGTACTACCGTAACGTACGATATAATGATTTGTGAGTTTAACTTAGCGAGTTTAAAAATGGCGTCATGACACTAGCGTAATCTTTACGATTGGAATTAGACAATTGAAGTAATTGGTTGACAACTAGTTTGGGCCGGATCTCAAGTATGTTCCACAAGATTCACGCATTGTGGACCAAATATTGTAAAAATGTCAAGTGGGAGTTGATGCTTAGGTAGATAGGAGCCAACATTGGTTGTCCCTGTTAAGGACGCCGAGACCGAAGAATCCACCCATATGTACTTGTGCAACCTTTGTCAAGGAGGAGAATGCCGTACAACTCCACAGGGGTATGAAACCGGTCGAGCGGTGAAGTGGCGGCCGAGATTGTTTTATCCGTCACACCACAAGATGTGTATGCTAGCCAACCCGAGAAAGAGTCGGAGTCGTGCCACACAATGTTTGTGGTCCCGATCATCGCTGCAGTAGCTACCAATAATATTAGCTGGTTCTGGTTTTCTTGATGGAGATGAGGAAGGGATGAAATGCGAGGGTGATGGAGGAAGAGGGCGAGGATGGATTGGTGGAGGAACTGGATTACGAAAATTCGAGGATGAAGTGGAGGTACCGATTCATACGCATGGGAGCAGGACATATCCACCGGCCTTACGATCAACGATGGCCATGAGACTCCATGGCGATATAATCTGAACCAAGTACAGATAGGGGCTATGTTTGATACAAAGAAAAATTGAAGTATGTGGTGATAAAGTGGGCTATGTCTCTGTGAGAGGGTTTTCCTGACACACATATCAAGTCCAACAAACTATACCGTGAAATGTGTTGAAACAAGTTGTCTGGGAAGGTGCGGGCATGTGCGAAGTATGACATCCACCGGGTTGTCACCATTGTCGCCCCACATAATTGTGTGAGGAAGAACACGCTAGTGAAGCATCCGAACCTGACTTCAAGTCTCATTGCGCAACTCATGTATACCGAGATAGTAGAGAAGAAAGATATGGAAGCAAAACACATCCGGACAACGGTGAAGGTCGGATGGAATTATGTCATTCCTTATGGGAAGGCTTGGAGGGCTAAGTAGAAGGCTATGGAGGAAAGGTTTGGGGACGTTCTTGACTCATATGATAATGTTGTCCGTCTCCGGGCATCTTTGAAGGAGAGGAATCCGGCACTTATGTGAGCGTACAACACATGAGGTTCTTTGAGTATACCAGATTTCAAGGTGTTGAAACGAGTGTTCTTCTCTTTTGGTATGTGCATCGAAGCTTTCCGGCATTGTCCTCCTGTTATGTTTGTGGATGGTACATTCTGACGGTCGATATAGAGGGCAAATCTCGACCGCTATTGGTGTGGACGGGAACAATCAAATCATCCCACTTGCCATGGCATTTGTGGAGGTGAGAACTTTCTCGGTGGGTATGGTTCTTCCGCCAAGTGAAAATTGCCATCGTGAAGGACCGACCAAGCGTGTGTGTCATTCATGATGTACATGCTGGTATATTGAAGGCCGTGAAGACACTTCGTAATCCAATGATGACGAACCAACACCTTGGAGGGACTTGCGAGCCGGTGGTGCATGCGCCATCTTGGGGCTAATTTTTCTCACAGTTCAAGAACAAGCGGTTGATGAACTTGTTCAAAAAATTATGCAAGCAGAGCCAATGAATAAATACAATTTATTTGGTCAAAACTAGATGAGTTTACTAAGAAGCAGGTCCGTGCGAGGAAGAAAATGGAAGAAGATCAAGTTAAATTAGCAGCACTCATCATGAGCTAGAGGAGCCAGATGGGTCTTTGTGACTTGCCAAAGAATTGACCCTCCTAATACTACGAGAAAGAAGGGAAGGGCAATAAAGAATTTTTTACGAGTGGATAGAGAAAGAGCCTCCAGTGAATTGGTCTTTCTTTGCATGACACACATGGAGCTAGGTATGGCCATATGACAACCAATCTTGCAGAGGTGTATAACTTTGTCTTTGAGAGGGAATAGAGCATTGCCACTCACAGCTATTGTGGAGGCTGTATTCCATGGCACTTTGAGATATTTCAGAGAAAGGCACGAGTTAGCAAAGAAGCATATTGAAGATAATCGTAACACACCTTATTGTAGCCGTGTCATGGAATACATGGCAAAGAAGATAGAGAAAGCAAAGAAGCACACCGTCGGACTCATAGGGAATCAAGAAAGGAGGTATGAGGTTCAGCTTCCTACCGATGGTTTTGGTTCTGAAATGAGGTGAAGACACACGAGGTAAAAATTGGAACGGAATTTTATCCAACGTGTGAGTGTACATGCAACAAATCGAAGTTGTTGCACCTACCTTGCTCTCATGTGTTGGCTGCCTGTGGCCAGATTGAGTTGGATGCTATCTCCTTCGTGTCCCCATACTATTTAAAAGAGGCAATTTCAACAAGGTAAACGACGGTGAGAGAGTATACATCCCGCATCCAGACCTTCGGCGAACAAGTAGGGGCAGACGAAAGGCCCGTCGCATCCGAACGATATGGACGGTCGGTGGAGCAACCGAGCAATGTTTGTTATCTTGCGGCTTATGGGCATAGGATGAAATATTGTCCCGACTGAACAAAGATGGTGCTTCCGCATCGATGAGTGCTTCCACATCGACGATCGCGACAACAAGAGCAAGAGGCGGACGTGGTCGTGGCGGTCGAGGCCGAAGGCGGACGAGGAAGAAATAACTCACAAACTATATAATGTGTCGTAGTGGGTTTTAATATGTCAGGACTATGTTTTAATATGTAATATGTCAGGACTATGTTTTAATTTGTAATATGTCAGGACTATGTTTTAATTTGTAATATGTCAGGACTATGTTTTAATTTGTAATATGTCATGACACTGTTTTAATATGTAATATGTCAGGACTATGTTTTAATTTGTTGTTTGAATTGCAGATATGTCTTTGTATCCGTTGCTTGATGGTAACATCGATAGAAAGCACCGGGGTGCCCTATTGGAAGCGGGCAACAACTTAGACGTGTTGGTCACTCGTACCCCAAAGACTAAGCGGGCGATACACGATTCATGGGTTGATAGGTATGTATGCATATAATGGAGTCCAAATGATGACTTACTATGTTTGACATACTTTTCATAGCCGCTAACAATCTTTTTATTTTGTAGGTTAAGTTGGGCTGGACTTCTACCCTTGGCACGGCTGGTTCAGGGTACATTGGATGAGTGGATTGATGGTCCGGACTTAGATGAGGCAGGTGAACCAGTGCATTTACACAAGAGGCAAGTGAAACGTTTCTCTTACGACAAGTCACTCCTTACCTGCTTAGTAGATAGATGGAGGCTAGAGACACATACGTTTCACTTTCCATGGGAGAGATGGCGCCTACTTTACAGGATGTGTCTTACTTGTTGGGATTACCTCTGGCCGGTGCTGCCATAGGTCCCTTAGAGGCAGAATCTGGGTGGCAAACAGCGATGCAGGCCCGTTTTTTGGCTGCGGTCCCGACTGCTAGGGCCATAGACAACGATCCTCATGGACCTCTTTTTAGATGGTTGAGCCAGTTTCAGGTAACCATCACGGCCACTTAAACAAATGTTGTTTTTTAGTTGCCCGATTTTCATACAATTATTACGTATCTATGTAGATTGTCTCGTTAGGATATCCCGATGTTCAGTTGTCGGAGGCACATATTGACCGGTCCCTAGAGGCATATATTCTTTGGCTGTTCGGCAAGACGATGTTTACGGAGAACCACGTGACCACTGTCGATGCACGACTCATCGGTATTGCACGAGAGATAGGCGACGACGCTGTTGCCCGGATATTCTACAGAGGAGTTTTGGTTCTGCTGTGTTAGCGGCTACGTCTGAGAGGCACTGCAAAGCTTGCTTGTTGAAGTCTAGAAAATCTGGTGTTGTTGGATGTCCATTATTGTTGCAGCTCTGGTCATACGAGAGATTCCCTATTGGACGACCCTATGTCTACGTTGATAAACCTTTTGGTTTGGAGGACTTAGCTGGGGCTTATGTGCTTGTTATCGGCGACTTACCTACTATGGGATCTGTTTGGGCACGACGAGAGGTACTTTTATATTAAGTAACAATTAATTCAATTATTTCTCGCCAGTCAATAGTATTACTAATGCTTATTTGTTGTCATGCACAGAGACCGTGCAGAACCTCATCCTTCACAGTCAGGGAGCTCTTCCTGGCATGAGCCACCTCCTTCACAGCCAGGGAGCTCTTCCTGGCATGAGCCACCTCCTTCACAGCCAGGGAGCTCTTCCTGGCATGAGCCACCTCCTTCACAGCTAGGGAGCGCTTCACGGCATCAGCAGATGGAACTAGGTAACCCTACTCACTATATTCTTTTCAACGAGTAGTAATGTCGTTCATGCATTTGTATCAATTTTACATGTTTTACTTTACATGGCGGCAACCAGTAACTGCGTTCATGTATTCAGGCAGTCACCCATCCTTAGTGGTGGTGCTGATTACTTTGAGGGCGACATGAGGATGATGACCATGCTACAAACATTTATGGCTTCTCGCAGACAAGTGTTTCACACTCCACCACCACCACCGGCGCAGGAGACATGAGACCGTGATGCACGAGGTTAACTATGGTCGTGGTTATCGCGAGCCTCATCCACCGCCTCAGCGCTTATCGCCTTCGGGTCCTCGCCCGAGGAAGACCCAGACTCGTCGTCGTCCCCCGCAGTGATATGCTTATCTATCTATGTATGACTCATTATCTATGTTAGTTTCAGACTATTCACAGCTGTGTGTCAGTATTTATGTATGAGACATGCTTCATGTATGTGTTACTATCGCACTTGCTTCTATCGATCAGAGACATATATTGTTTTATGTATGCGAGAGACATATTACTATTAATTCGCATTCTTATTCCAGTTACATTTCCAAATAGATTACAACCGATAATTAAGATACAAGTACATCTGAATTAAACGGTGCGGCTAAACTTGTGCAATACATCTTACATACCACAAAATGAAATTCAGATAGAACATAATGCCCTACAATAATACAATACAAACTAATAATGCAAATACATCTGAATGAAACGGTACAACTGGAATACATCTTACATACTACATGAAGTCATCATCGTCATCCTCCGTTGATGCAGCCCTCTTGCTCTTCGACGATGCGGTCCTCTTGCCCTCCGTCGATGCAGAACGCTTGCCCTTGCTGGATGCAGAACTCTTGCCCTTCGAGGATGCAGAAGTCTTGCCTTTGGACGATGCAGAACTCTTGCCCTTCGACGATGCAGAACCCGGAAGCGGCGGCATGAAGATATCTTCATCCTCCTCGCTCTCCTCAGTCCATAAAAATGTATTCTTTGCTGCAGTCCTTCTGAAAGTTTCACTCTTCGGCTCCACTACCTTCTTCCACCTTTCATACAACCTAAGAAGTTCTTGACGTACCTCCTCATAGGTCCTTTCGGGCCACCCAGGACCCTCGTAATTGGTGAGCCAACTCATTCATTATGGTGTCACTACGGTGAGTTCGTCCCATGGAACTATCCTATTGTCCATCCCTGAAATCGGTAACTAGACTCGGAAGAGTGCTGCTCATCCCGTGGTGAAAACTATGATCGAATGGATAATGGGACATCTCGACTACACTACACCTGGAATGCTTATCCACCTTCATGAAGGGGTTTTATAGATACAGAGGAGAAAATGGCGGGAAAGAATAACTGCGGTATGGCGGGAAAGGGTTGGCGGGGAAATAAGGCGGGAAGGGATTGGCGGGAAAATAAGGTGGGAAGGGATTGGCGGGAAACGGATGGCGGGAACATATGGCGGGAAGGGGTTGGCGGGAAACGGGTGGCGGGAACATCTGGCGGGAAGGGGTTGGCGGGAAACGGGTGGCGGAAAAATACATTCCAGCATGAGCCATGCAACTTCGGCCTACACGAGACCGAAGTAGTACTTTTCGGCCTAGACTAGACCAAAAAGTCTATTTCGGCCAAGGGTTGACCGAAAAGTCACTTTTCGGCCAGGTGCCCCACTCTTCGGCCAAGTGATGGCCGAAAACCCTACTTCGGCCTAACTGTGGCCGAAAACATCTACTTCGGCCTAACTGTGGCCGAAAAGTACTACTTCAGCCAGAAGATGGCCGACGGGCTACTAGTTTTGGTTTTTTTGCATTTCGTCTTATAGTTTTCGAAAATGCTATAAAATATATCATAGTTTTGAAAAAAAATCCAAAAAAATTGTAGGGCGGTGTCCCATTTCTTGAGGCTGATGCAGTAATATCCAGGATTTTTTGTTGCTCGGTTATGCTTTGCTTTTGCCTGAACCGCGGGCAGGCTTGCTGCTCGGGTCTCATGTTGTGAGAGGGCGTGCTCCCTGTGTTAAAGGAAAAAGAAGAGAATGTGTGCTCCTTCGTAGCTCCAAATGGAAGCTCCTCGGCCTCACTCAAGGGCCTTAAGGCTAACGCACAATGTTCCGAAGAGGAAAACCAAACGGAAAACTGCTCGATTGGTGCTTTGCTTAAATTATTATTTTGACCATGGCTGCGCGGGGAATCTGGCCGTCCCGCAAGAAAAAAAATGTAGTGATTTTTTAATGTAGTCATTTACTCCCGAACGGAGGAAGTAATATGTATATGATGGTATGTTGAGTCATGCAAGTAAAACTCGTCGCAAAAAAGAAAGTCATGTAAGATTTTTTATTTTTTTGGAACGCAAAACTATATGAAAATTTTCAAATAACATCAGGTGCTTAATATAGTTGTCGCTAAAACTGAAAAAAAAAAAGTATTCAAGGTTGTGCTTATCCTTTTACTGAAAGGATATGCTTGACTTTTTTCAATTGCTTGCAAGATAGTCCGTTGAGAGAACATCATATGAGTTTTAATCCACAAAACAAGCATACTTTAAAAACAAAATCCTCTATGAAAATCCTTGTGACATCCGGCAGTTCCCCAACAATGCATCCCAAATAGGATGTTATTGGGGCTGCCCGAGTAACAAACAATTTTCTGGTTATCGGGGGTTGCTTTCGCAGATGCCAATAAACTCATTTTCAATAATCTTTTCTCTGTTTTTGTATATATTTGTGCAAATGCTATGATACTTAAATTTCACATCACGTAATTCAAAACCTTGTGTTTCTACTTTCAACGATTCGACATCTTTTCACACCCACACTTCTAAAGTTCAAGTCAAAATGAAACATGCAACATATGGTTAAAATAAAACAGACATCAATTCCACTCTATCTCCCATCGGTGATACTATAATTTGTGCTTTCATCAACTCCATACACTCGGGTTGTCTTGCATCAAGCTCAACGGATTCCCTGAACATGATCTTGAATTGTTGCTCCATCTTCTTTGCATTCACTTACTCTCCCAACACTCCAAACTTGTCTTCTTTAATTGACGCCCTGCGCTCCTCACACGCCACATTGTGCTCCTTCATAGCCTTGGCCTCCAATCACCTTGCTTCCTTGTCTTGCCTTTTCTTTTTCTCAAACTACTTACTTGTTGTTATTATCTCTCTGACAATTGGCTTAAACACAACTCCATCTCCTCCTTGCTTTAGCTTCCTCCTCTCGCCCTCCTTCCCAGCGGCCTCTTTTTTGATACGAGTGGTGCTAGGAGTAGGGCTTTGACTTTACTCATCATCATAAGAATCATCATTATTGTCAAGCTCTGTAGTTGATGATGGTTTAGACTTCTCCTTAGGTGGATAAGAATTATTGTTCCTATCTTCACACTTCTCATTGTGTTGGAGCAACACCCAACATTGGTTCATCCCAAATGCACTACCCCCCGACTCCCTCTGGTTGCACAACTTGCTGGTGTAGTTGAGATGCCAAGTTGAACCATTCACTAGCAAATTATGCCATACATTTTATAAGTTTTTTTTTCTGAAATACTATACTCACTAGGATTTGGTCTATCATTCCACTTGGCTTGGCACATCAACTTGGGCGACATAACCTGCCAATCGATTGCAACACTTTTGAATCAAGCTCTGTTGATGATTGCCTGAATTGATTGAGCGATCGGAGGGTACTTTCACATTTCAATGATAGCGCAATGCGCTTCCCATAACTCCACATGTTTTGATCGCTCCCTACTACCAGATGAATGCTTAAACTCTCCCACACCATGATTAATGTTATATCCTACTTTGTTGAGTAGTTGGTCGACCTTACCCATTTCTTCTTTGTTGTAGGGGCGACATCAACGATAACATTATCCGCACATTCAAATGGATTGGACAATGAAATGCCGTCTATGCCGATGGACTCATTCATCAAGTTGAGATATGATTGCTCACTACACATACACAAACATGAAAGTAATAAGCATCGCATCGACACCACCATCATCCATATTTTAAACATTCGATTGAACTTATTCATATATAGACAAGAAAGGAAAGAAAAATACAAAGAAAAAAAAAATCAGATTTCAGCGTGTTGGGATCGAGGTCTAAGGATTAGAGGGTGGGTGAATAGTCGAATGAAAAATTTATACTCCAATTTTAGGGTTTGGCAGTTTTTTAGAGTAACACGACAATGACTAGACTTCCCAGACAACTTAATAAGCAAGCTATGAAGAGTATTGAGGATCGAAAAGTAACAACTTGAAATTAAGTAGGAGGTAGCGTTAAGATAATGCAAACATTAGTGTTGCGAGGATGTTTTCCTGCGGTTCAGGTAGTTGGCACTATCCTACATCCACATTGATGGATGCTTCGAACCGAAGGTTCTAGGATCATAAGGATCTCGGTTGTGTCGCCCACTATGTGGCCCATCGAGCACAACAAACCTACACCATCTTGGCTTGCACCAAGAAGCCTAACTAAGGGGCAGATATTCACCAAGTAGGCGACCTTTTAGGTTGTACAAACTCTTGAGTCCTTCACATGTGGACGATGATAGACCCTCAAGTGACTCTTAACCATCTAGGATGCCCACATCATACAAGAGTAACAATCAAAGCAAAGCCACTTGACAAGAACTACTCAAATGATCTTAAATCGAGGCTTCTTCATGAATATAATAGAACACTCTCTCACAAGAATAGGATTGTGGTGAAAGATATGAACTTTAGGTGTAGTTCCAGAAAGAAAATTTATTGGCATTCAAAGAATCAAAGAGTGATCATGGAATCACCCGACACTTCTTCCCGTATTTTCTTGCCTTGAATCTCACTTACTCACTTGTGGTGGTAGATGCATGGAGTGGAAACGGATGGAATGGTTTGAGTGGCTTGCATGAGCTAGAATGAGTGAGTGAAATGAATATGGATGGATATTCGTAGAGAGCAACTTCAACTTCATTTTATTTTGTTCTCAAATTACGAAGTCATTCATTGTTGAAACATTATTTGTTTGCACGAATTGTGGCAGGGCTGAGACTATGTGGCGGTGAACATGGTGATGGAGTCGTATTCGGCAGACCTCAGGTAGGGGGCCTTGAGCTAATAGTTGTGACATGATGGTAACATGGCACGGGTTTTTACCCAAGTTCGGGCTCTCCTTAGAGATAAAACCATGCGTCTTGTTTGTGTTGTATTGATTTGGGATGAAGTACAAAGTACATGTGATCTACCGCGAGATCGTTGTTTGTCGTCTACGGGCCCTCAGTTTATATAGGCACCGGAGGGTCTAGGGTTACAAACTAGTCGGTTACATACAAGGTGAATGTGTTGTAGATGAACTCTAAATGCCTTGGAGTATACTTCAAGTCTTCGGGAGCCTTCCTTCCATACGGCAAGGGCTGCCTCGGCATGGCCCACTGGTGAACATACATGGGGCTCCTCAGCCCGATCCACTTGTCCGGGAGACAAGGTGTTGAGTGACCCCCAATCCGGGACACTATCACATGGGTGTCCATGGATACCCCCATTTATCCCCCAAAATTGGAGACGAAATGAAGGAGTAAACTGTCCGCAGACAAATAGGGTCACGCTAGGCTTGGATCAAATTTTCCCCTAGGCAGTCCAACACAAAAATGGGGGAGCTTTGACTTCATATGTTGGAGATAACCTAAGAGGAATCTCCAGTAGAAGCCCCAAAACCAGTGCCGCAAATAAGTCTTTTAGTGTTGGCCCCCATATTTATGCCCCCCAAATTTCTCTTCCCCAATAGTAACCCCTATTTCTCAACCCCCCATAAATTATGACCTATGGGACCTACCAATCAGCTAGTCATTTATTGTTTTGTTTTCATCCCTTTTTATTTTCCTTCTATCTCACATCTCCCTCCCATCAATCCACTTATAATATCACTTCGTCCCTCTATCGCGAGGAGCACGACCTAGTTGACACAACACTTGGCAAGAGTTGGCAACAATGGGGTTCACGCCGTTGAATCCACGGCCACTCACAACGACCCTAGTGGCCATGGCGGCACAACACACCCTTGCCCACACCGCTAGCGCCACACATCAAGCCATGTATTGTATGTGCTTGTTGACTTGCGGGATCGAGGATGGATGAAGGTGGAGCTAGATGGGGAGCGATGGTCGCGTGATGAGGACAACCCGACGGAGCTCCATGGGTAGGTGTTACTCTTGTCGAGCTCCAGGTGGAGCTATGGGGTGTGGCAGAGGAGATGCGCGGGGCAGCAGAGTAGGGGATGCGATGGTTGGAGCGTCGATGCGACCATTTGCACAGCCCCTACCACCGTGAGGGGGGGAGGGGCTCGGTGGTAGGGAGACCATCACGTGCTCCCACACACAAGGTGCTTCCATGCTCCCACTCTTCAAATATATATATATATATATATATATATATATATATATGGAAAATGCATCCTACTACCGGGTGTAGTTACACCCATTCCTCATATACTACCATGTTGTAGTATATACTCTACTTTATTACTTTTAGTATGCTCATATACTATATCTAAGATACTCCAAATCGAACTATGTGAAAAAATTGCATGTGAGCCCATGTTTTTATAATATTTGTGAAATACGTACATATTTGTACGTAAAAGAAGTATGCTCAAAATATACTACATACTACATAAAAATAGTATATATACTACCTAAACATTCTTATATACTACATACTACGCGCACATACTCTCCGATATGATAGATACTACATAGAACGTATGAAACAAAAGTGGAAGTAACTACACCCGGTAGTAGGAAAAATTTGTCCTATATATATATATATTTAAATGCTTTAAAACATTCTACAAAAAACTAAATGTTCACAAGACATCTGTCCAGGGTCTATAAATCAAAATTAAAAATACACACCGATAAACAAAAACACAAATTTAGTACTAACAGTGTCACATAAAGACAAAACAACACTATTCATGCCTGGTTTTGTCTTTTTTGCTTCTTGATGTGTATTTCAATTTTTTATAAATTATAAACACATGTTTTGTGAACATTCACAGTTTTTTGGAACACCTAAAAATGTTTTTCTGAAAAGTGGTTGCGTGAGAGCACTTTGTGTGTGGGAGCACATGATACCAACCCGAGACTCCTTAGAGCATACAACCGGAAGTAGCTAATCCGAGCCCCTATACGCCCGCGGACAGTGATCGAACGGGTATTAAAACTTGACATTTGCAACCACGATCCCTATTTCCAAAACACCAAATCCATGCAAACACATGCACGTCGATCATTTTGGACAAACACTACTGCAGGATGCTGCTAACGCGACACTACGATCAGAGACCCTTTGACGAAACTGTGTGTGATGCATTAATCGCAAACGGTGATGTAAAAAACCGTCAAAAAAGATGCAGAACGTTTGCGATGGCGGATACATCAAACACGGTTCAGATTTTAGTTGCGTGTGCGATGCTGGGCATACGGTTGATCCATACGAACTGTTTGTGATTAGACAGAACAATAGAAGCGCGGGCAGCCATATCAATGTGTGTGCGATATACGGCATACAGTTCGCTCCGATGAATTGTTTACTATTAGGGAAACCAACAGAAACGGTTAGCCAGATCAAGGTGTGTGTGATATACGGCATACAGTTCACTCAAATGAACTATTTTCGATTAGGGAAGAGAACAGAAACGGTTCAACTTAACAAGATGTGTGTGATATGCGGCAAACAGGTCTGTAATCGGAAATGTGTGGGAAGACTGATAACAACACACACGATTCCTGTTAACAAGCCGTGTGTGTTGTGAGCAAACGATTAGTGGTATAAAATTGTCTGTGATTGATGAAATCATCACCGACGGGTTCCATTGTTTAGTCCATGTGCGATGAGATTTGCTCTGTCCGCACAACATCTACGCTCTGTCTATAGAGCATCAACATATATACTTAAAAAGATAGCATTGCAAAACCAAATTAAGCATACAATTACACAAGCAACTACACACATAACATTTCCACACACCAAAGTAAGCAATTACATGCATACTAAACTAGGAGAAACGAGCATCTAATCATCTACTTCTTGTTGCGACGATGCTTGCCATTGCTCTGCTTCCGGCTGGATCCCTGGCCGTTTTGAGGAAGGTGGCACTTCCTCATGTCAATGATCTTCCTGTACATCTCGTAGCTCGTGTACGCCTCCTTGGCCACGTACATGATGTGAGATTTGTTGGGTTTCTCCATCTAGGCCGAGTGCTAGGCACGTTTGTCCTTGTTGCAGGAATCCTTCATATGTCTGTAGTAGGGATCGATGATTGCCTCGGCGAGGTGAACCCGTGAGTCCTTCTCATGCTCGTTGCTGCCCCAGATCTTGTATCGGCCCTGGATGTCGAGAAGATTCTGGCAGGAGATGCCCGAATTCTTAAGCTCCTTTACATCGTTGGTAATGCCCACTGTAGCGAACATGTAGTGGGGGCTGTTGACAAACCTAGCGAAATGCTCGCAAGGCCTTGTGGCCAGGTAGTAGTGGTAGACGAGGACGTGATCACGCATGCACATCTAGGCAACGGCAACGTTGGGACGAGACCCGACACGAGCGCAGGTGTACTCGAGGTCGAACCCGACCACCTTGTACTTCTCCTTAGCAAGCAACAACTCCATGATGTGGATGGAGTGCTCCACCCAGACCGGGTTGTCGATGTACACCACCGAGCTCCGTGAACCTTCTGTGGGTGTCCACCACAGCATGCATGGTGAACTGCTGCTCATTGTCGACAGCCGCTTGGACTGCCATTGGAGCCGCGCAGGATACCCTCTAGGAATTTGTCGTGGTGGGTGTGCTTCTTGCAATGGTGGGGAGCAATCGAAAGGTTGAAGAGACACAAGGGTTAAATGGCCACTGTAATAAATGTGGGCCGACCGGCCTGTACACGTGAAGTCTTGTCACCGCGTTCATAGCGGAGGATTCCAGTGCACGCTTGACAACAGCGCACCGCACGTGTTTCGTTTGACCACGCGTGGGCTCGAAGAGGCGCTGTCGTGGAATTGTCACGGCAGATGTCCTAGTGTGAGGACTTAGTCGTGAGGCGAGCGCATCTATGCGGTAGCTTGAGAGGGGTTAATCGGGACGAGAGACGCGAGGCGGATCATCACACAAGACAAGGATTTAGACAGCTTCGGGCCCCGGGAAACATCATCCGGAATAGCCCTACATGCTGTTTGTCGCTAGGTCTCATTATGCTCATGAGGGAGTCACCGCATAAACCGGCTCTCCTATTAATTGTGTCTAGCCCTAGAGATAATTTTGTTGCCCCTCTCTGGGGTGCCCTGCCCCTCCTTATATATATTGAAGGGGTGGGTTACATGACTAGTCCTAATAGGATTAGGATTACTCTATTACAAGTGGAGTCCTAGTCTTGCTTCCTTTGTAAGGGAATATTCCTTACAATTTCCTTTAAAGCCGGCCCACCATCACATGAACCGGCCTACCGGGCCTTGGGCCTTTTCGTCCATCTGACCCGCCCGCCGGGTCTCCGATGAATCGTAAACCGCCAGGTCCGAGCGGGTCGCCAGTGAGTCGCCAAGCTCCAGCCGGGTCATACATCCGGCGATTTATACCGCGGGGTATATCCCCGACATTAGCCCCCAGTTTAATTTGGATTTATCCATGTTAAACTGATCCTACAACATAAACACAAGAATAAATTTGACAGGTTGTGCTCCGGGTTAAATATTCTTGTAAGCCGGCACCTGATCATCCTTAAGTCCTTGACATTTTCTCCTGAAAAATCCGGGTCAATAGGCCAGCTTCATAATCCATTTGCTGACATTGGCTCTTGTAAAGAAATACTATAAGAAATAATCCATTTGAGTCGGCCTTCAATGCTCTGATTTGACAAAAATATTGGTCTTGAAATATTCAACTGATATTCAAAGCCTTAAAGATGTAGATCTTGCCGATTTATGATTGCCAAAATTGTCGGGTTATAAACAAATGATGCCGGGTCATGTAATTGTTGCTGATGTCGGGTTAATCTGATGATGACGCCGGGTCATAAACTTTGCAGATTTCTCCAATAATAATATAATACCTGATTTTCTCAAAACTGAGAATTTGAAGTTATTCCTCCCTTATATGCATATCACCTGTAGCCCCCAAGTGTCGGGTTGTCATGCTTGCAGCAACCTGGGACTTGTAACTGCCTTATGCTCATAAAAATTTCAACCAGTGTAGCCCCCAAGGGCCGGGTGATTATGCAATAATGAGCAGGGACTTTGTAAATATGATCATGTAAACTTGAGCAATGACGCAGTAGCCCCAAGGGCGGCTCGATGAAGATATTACTGAGCTGGGACTTTGTATATGATTCATTGATAATAACATCGTATGATGTAATCTCCACCATGGGGCTTGAACCCACGTCCAGAAGGTTAAGAGCTTTGTATTCTACCAACTGAGTAGTGGATCTTTCAATATAATGGATTAAGGCTTGTGTACCTTGAATTTTCGATAGGAGCAATTGGTAGCCCCCAAGGGCCGGCTCATTTAGAATGTGATGAGTCGGGTCTTCAATAAGTTGAGCAAAAAAATGACTTTGCATTAGCCCCCAAGTGCCATGGTGCATGCTGGCAGTGACTGATACGTCTACAACGTATCTATAATTTTTTATTGTTCCATGCTATTATATATTCCGTTTTGGATGTTTAATGGGCTTTATTATACACTTTTATATTATTTTTGGGACTAACCTATTAATCGGAGGCCCAGCCCAAATTGCTGTTTTTTTTGCCTATTTCAGTGTTTCGAAGGAAAGGGATATCAAACGGAGTCCAAACGGAATGAAACCTCCGGGAACGTGATTTTCTGAACAAACGTGATCCAGAGTACTTGGAGTGGACGTCAAGCAATCAACGAGGAGGCCACGAGGCAGGGGGCATGCCTACCCCCTTGGGCACGCCCTCCACCCTCGTGGGCCCCTCGTAGCTCCACCGACCTACTTCTTCCTCCTATATATACCTACATACCCTGAAAACATCAGAGACGGAGCCAAAACCCTATTTCCACCGCCGCAACCTTCTGTACCCATGACATCCCATCTTGGGGCCTTTTCCGGCGCTCCGCCGGAGGGGGCATCGATCACGGAGTGCTTCTACATCAACACCATAGCCTCTCCGATGATGTGTGAGTAGTTTACTTCAGACCTTCGGGTCCAAGTTATTAGCTAGATGGCTTCTTCTCTCTCTCTTTGGATCTCAATACAAAGTTCTCCTCGATTCTCTTGGAGATCTATTCGATGTAATCTTCTTTTGCGGTGTGTTTGTCGAGATCCGATAAATTGTGGGTTTATGATCAAGATTATCTATGAACAATATTTGAATCTCCTCTGAATTCTTTTATGTATGATTGGTTATGTTTACAAGTCTCTTCGAATTATCAGTTTGGTTTGGCCTACTAGATTGATCTTTCTTGCAATGTGAGAAGTGCTTAGCTTTGGGTTCAATCTTGTGGTGCTCTATCCCAGTGACAGTAGGGGAAACGACACATATTGTATTTTTGCCATCGAGGATAAAAAGATGGGGTTTATATCATATTGCATGAGTTTATCTCTCTACATCATGTCATCTTGCTTAAAGCGTTACTCCATTCTTATGAACTTCATACTCTAGATGCATGGTTCTACTTGTCACGGACGTGATGCCTATATACATGATCATACCTAAATATTCTCATAAGTATGCTCAATTCTATCAATTGCTCGACAGTAATTTGTTCACCCACCGTAATACTTATGCTATCTTGAGAGAAGCCACTAGTGAAACCTATGGCCCCAGGGTCTATTTTCCATCATATTAATCTCCCGTCAACTAGCTATTTCTGTCATCGTTTATTTTGCTTTCTTTACTTTTAGTCTTTATCATAAAAATACCAAAAATATTATCTTATCATCTCTATCAGATCTCACTTTTGCAAGTGGCTGTGAAGGGATTGACAACCCCTTTATCGCGTTGGCTGAAAGGTTCTTATTTGTTTGTGTAGGTACGAGGAACTTGAGCATGGTCTCCTACTGGATTGATACCTTGGTTCTCAAAAACTGAGGGAAATACTTACGCTACTTTACTGCATCACCCTTTCCTCTTCAAGGGAAAACCAACGCAGTGCTCAAGAGGTAGCAAGAAGGATTTCTGGTGCCGTTGCCGGGGATTCTACGCACAAGTCAAGACATACCAAGTACCCATCACAAACTCTTATCCCTCGCATTACATTATTTGCCATTTGCCTCTCGTTTTCCTCTCCCCCACTTCACCATTGCTATTTTATTCGCCCTCTCTTTTGTTTGCCTTTTTCTCGCCAGATCTATTGTTTGCTTGTGTTACCATGTGCCTTCTATTTGCTTGCATCCGTGCTTGCTAAAAATCTATTGATATGGATCCACTTAAAGTGTTCTACTTGGATCATCTTCGATCCTTATGCGCTCATGTTGAAACCCCAACTAGCCTAGTTGATGGGAAATCTTTAGATGAGCATGCTCATTTTGTGCGTCACCGTTTGTCTGAAAAAGGGAGACTCTTATGGGATCAAATAAACAAATTGTTGTGTTATGCTTGGAATCTTTGTGAAATTTGTGATATTACTTATTGCTCTAAGAACCCTAAAAAACACCTCCCCTATCTATGTGAGTTTAATGAAAATGAAATCTTATCTTCTTATGCAAAGGGTGTTTATAGTTACTATGATATCGAAGCAAATTGAAGAATTTGTTGCTTTTAAGGGTGCATATGAAGTTGCTTCTTTGATTTAAAAGTATGATATTACTCTATACGAATCTGAAAATTTTGACATACCTAAATTTTGCTATGAAAACTATGCTCATAATTTCTATGTCAAAGAATTTATTGAAAGAATGACCGTTGCTTCTGGAGAAAATAATGATATGCATGAATCTATAGATAATTATGATTCCGATGATTTGATTGAAATATCCCTTGATGAACATGATGCTTGCTATTCTTTTGGCCATGATGCCAATATTTATGAAGATGAATTTGCTATAGTTCCTTATGTTAAACATGAGATCGTTGCTATTGCACCCATACTTGATAGTTCCTTCGATGAAAAGCATGATTGCAGTGATTTTACTATAAATTTTCTTGATGTCAATTGTGCTAATAATATGCAAAACCCTAAGCTTGGGGATGCTAGTTTTGTTATGTCTACTACTTGTTGCAATGATCATGATTGGGGTGATTCTTCTTATGATCTTGAAAATTTATTTAAGCCCCATGATGAATATGAGATTGATAATAATGTTTGCAATAATATTGAAAGTGGGTTTGGAAGAGTGTTAACTTTAGATCCCACATATTTGGAGAATGTTCAATCTTATGAAGTTTTTGATGAAAGTGGGTTTGGAGAGGTCATGACTTTAGTTAATGTTAATCCCACTATTTTGGAAGAGTGTCAACTTTGCATACATGTGGATCGTGTTAAGAATATGTTTTGTCATAGCTATATTGTTGAATTTGCTTATGATCCTACATGTAATTATTATGAGAGAGGAAAATATGGTTGCAGAAATTTTCATGTTACTAAATTACCTCTCGTTATTTTGAGATTGCTATTGTTTCTTTCAGCTTCCTTGCATATGCTAGTTTTTGCATATAATATGCCTATGCATAGGAATAATATGCCTATGCATAGGAATTATGTTAGACTTAGATGTGTTTGTCTTATGTTTTATGATGCTCTCTTTGTGCTTCAATTCTTGTCTTTCTTGTGAGCATCATTGAAATCTCAATGCCTAGCTAAAAAGGCTTTAAAGAAAAGCGCTTGTTGGGAGACAAACAAATATTTTTTCTTTCTGTTTTATAATAAATATTTGATCTAGCCTCTGGTTGTATGTGGTTTTATGTTTTAATTAGTGTTTGTGCCAAGTGAAACCTATAGGATCTTCTTGGATGATAGTTATTTGATCTTGCTGAAAATTCCAGAAACTTTCTGTTCATGAAAACAATTGTTATAAATCACCAGAACGTGATTAAATACTCATTATAATTGCAGTATATCAATAAAAAAATTATCTAGGTCTTCCTATTTTTGTAGAATTGTTTGAGTTACAGAAGTTTGCGTTAGATACAGATTACTACAGACTGTTCTGTTTTTGACAGATTCTGTTTTTCGTGTGTTGTTTGCTTATTTTGAGGAATCTATGGCTAGTAAAAGAGCTTATAAACCATAGAGAAGTTGGAATACAGTGGGTTTAACACCAATATAAATAAAGAATGAGTTCATTACAGTACCTTGAAGTGGTGTTTTGTTTTCTTTCGCTAACGGAGCTCACGAGATTTTCTGTTAAGTGTTGTGTTGTGAAGTTTTCAAGTTTTGGGTAAAGATTTGATGGATTATGCAACAAGTATTGGCAAGAGCCTAATCTTGGGGATGCCCAAGGCACCCCAAGGTAATATTCAAGGACAACCAAAAGCCTAAGCTTGGGGATGCCCCGGAAGGCATCCCCTCTTTCGTCTTCGTCTATCGATAACTTTACTTGGGGCTATATTTTTATTCACCACATGATATGTGTTTTGCTTGGAGCGTCTTGTATGATTTGAGTCTTTGCTTTTTAGTTTACCACAATCATCCTTGCTGTACACACCTTTTGAGAGAGAGACACATGATTCCGAATTTGTTAGAGTACTCTATGTGCTTCACTTATATCTTTTGAGCTATATAGTTTTTGCTCTAGTGCTTCACTTATATCTTTTAGAGCACGGTGGTGGTTTTATTTTATATAAATTATTGATCTCTCATGCTTCACTTATACTATTTTGAGAGTCTTAAGTAGCATGGTAATTTGCTTTAATTGTGAAAATTAATCCGATTGTGATAGGCATCCAAGATGAGCATAATAAAAACTTCCATATTGAGTTCATTGAATATCATGAGAAGTTTGATACTTGATAAGTGTTTTGAGATATAAAGGTGGTAATATTAGAGTGTGCTAGTTGAGTAATTGTGAAATTGAGAAATACTTGTGTTAAGGTTGGCAAGTCCCGTAGCATGCACGTATGGTTAACGCTGTGTGACAAATTTGTAGCATAAGGTGTTCTTTTATTGCTTTCCTTATGTGTGGAGGTCGGGATCGCACGATGGTTAACTCCTACCAACCCTTCCCCTAGGGGCATGCTTAGTAGTACTTTGCTTCGAGGGCTAATAAACTTTTGCAATAAGTATATGAGTTCTTTATGACTAATGCGAGTCCATGGATTATACGCACTCTTACCTTTCCGCAATTTGCTAGCCTCTACGGTATCGTGCATTGCCCTTTCTCACCTTGAGAGTTGGTGCAAATTTCACCAGTGCATCCAAACCCCATGATATGATACGCTCTATCACACATAAACCTCCTTATATCTTCCTCAAAACAGCCACCATACCTACCTATCATGGAATTTCCATAGCCATTCCGAGATATATTGCCATGCAACTTACCACCGTTCCATTTATTATGACACGCTCCATCATTGTCATGTTGCTTTGCATGATCATGTAGTTGACATTGTATTTGTGGCAAAGCCACCTTTCGTAATTTTATACATGTCACTCTTGATTCATTGCATATCCCGTACAATCACCGGAGGCATTCACATAGAGTCATATTTTGTTCTAAGTATTGAGTTGTAATTATTGAGTTGTAAGTAATAAAAGTGTGATGATCATCATTATTAGAGCATTGTCCCATGTGGGGAAAGGATGATGGTGACTATGATTCCCCCACAAGTCGGGATGAGATTCCGGACTAAAAAAAAGAGGCCCAACAAAAAAATGAGCGAAAAAGAGAGAAGGGAAAATGTTACTATCTTTTTTCCACACTTGTGCTTCAAAGTAGCACCGTGATCTTCATGATAGAGAGTCTCCTATGTTGTCACTGTCATATACTAGTGGGAATTTTTCATTATAGAACTTGGCTTGTATATTCCAATGATGGGCTTCCTCAAAATGCCCTAGGTCTTCGTGAGCAAGCAAGTTGGATGCACACCCACTTAGTTTCTTTTGTTGAGCTTTCATATATTTATAGCTCTAGTGCTTCCATTGCATGGCAATCCCTACTCCTCGCATTGACATCAATTGATGGGCATCTCCATAGCCCATTGATTAGCCGCGTCAATGTGGGACTTTCTACCTTTTTGTCTTCTCACATAACCCCCATCATTATACTTTATTCCACCCATAGTGATATATCCATGGCTTGCGCTTAGGTATTGCGTGAGGGTTGAAAAGGCTGAAGCGCGTTAAAAAGTATGAACCAATTGCTTGGCTGAAACCGGGGTTATGCATGATGAGAACGTTTTGTGTGACGAAATTGAAGCATGGCCTAACTATATGATTTTGTAGGGATGAGCTTTCTTTGGCTATGCTATTTTGATAAGACATAATTGCTTTGTTAGCACGCTTGAAGTATTATTGTTTTTATGTCAACATTAAACTTTTATCTTGAATCTTTCGAATCTGAATATTCATGCCACAATAAAAATAATTACCTTAAAAATTATGCTAAGTAGCATTCCACATCAAAAATTCTGTTTTTATCATTTACCTACTCGAGGACGAGCAGGAATTAAGCTTGGGGATGCTTGATACGTCTCCAACGTATCTATAGTTTTCTATTGTTCTATGCTATTATATATTTTGTTTTGGATGTTTAATGAGCTTTATTATACACTTTTATATTATTTTTCAGACTAACCTATTAACCGGAGGCCCAGCCCAAATTGCTGTTTTTTTTGCCTATTTCAGTGTTTCGAAGGAAAGGAATATCAAACGGAGTCCAAACGGAATGAAACCTTCGGGAACCTGATTTTCTGAAAAAAAAACGTGATCCAGAAGACTTGGAGTGGACGTCAAGCAATCAACGAGGAGGCCACGAGGCAGGGGGCGCGCCCTCCACCCTCGTGGGCCCCTCGTAGCTCCACCGACCTACTTCTTCCTCCTATAAATACCTACGTACCCCGAAAACATCAGAGACGGAGCCAAAACCCTATTTACACCGCCGCAACCTTCTGTACCCATGAGATCCCATCTTGGGGCCTTTTCCGGCGCTCCGCCGGAGGGGGCATCGATCACGGAGGGCTTCTACATCAACACCATAGCCTCTCCGATGATGTGTGACTAGTTTACTTCAGACCTTTGGGTCCATAGTTATTAGCTAGATGGCTTCTTCTCTCTCTTTGGATCTCAATACAAAGTTCTCCTTGATTCTCTTGGAGATCTATTCGATGTAATCTTCTTTTGCGGTGTGTTTGTCGAGATCCGATGAATTGTGGGTTTATGATCAAGATTATCTATGAACAATATTTCAATAAGAGAAGTGATTGGAAGGTTATGCATTGAAGAAGTGAGGGTTGACCTTGAACACTTGGGTTCATGATCATGGAAACAATGTAAAAAAATTCATGGAAGCTTCTCTGAAAATAATTATCCCCTTGTATATATCCATTGTATTATAAAAATAATGTGCCAAGTTTTGGTTTTAGGATGATTAGATTGCTTGTTTACTATGTGCAGTACAAAAACAGAAACTTTGTCTGTAGCGCGTGAATTTACATTTTTTACTGGAAAGTCAAATGGGTCTGAAACTTTTTGCACATTACTTCTGTACAAATTGCTTAAATTTTCATATTTTTTTAAAATTTGTTGGAGTTACCGAAGTATACTAAACTTCCAGATTACCACAGACTGCCCTGTTTTTCACAGATTCTGTTTTCTATGTGTTGATCGCTTATTTTGATGAATCTATGGGTAGTATCAGGGGTTATGAAACATGGTGAATTTGGAATACAGTAGTTAAAGTGCTAATATGAAATTGTAATGAGTTTGCAACAGTACCTAAAGGTAGTGATTTGCTTTAGTATACTAACGGATCTCACAAAGTTTTTGTTAAGTTTTTGTGGATGAAGTGTTCGAAGAACGAGGAGTTACCGATGTGAGAAGAATAAAGAGAGGCAAGAGTTCAAGCTTGGGGATGCCCAAGGCACCCCAAGTAAATATTCCAAGGATACTCAAGCATCTAAGCTTGGGGATGCTCCGGTTGGCATCCCATCTTTCTTCTTCAACAATTATCGGTATACCTCGGTTTTTGTTTTGTTTGCATGATTTGTGTCCTTTGTGTTTTTACTTTTCTTTAGGAACCATGCTAGTATGAGATATCCCTTAAATGATCTTATAGAATGCTCTTTGTGCTTCACTTAAATCTTTTGAGTATGGTTTTATAGAATGCTTCGTGTGCTTCACTTATATATTTTGAGCTCGGATATTGGTTAGTCTATATTAATTGTAGAATGCTCCATGAACTTCACTTGTATCTTTTGGAGTATGAATAATACTATCATCTAAAGTGTGTTGGAAGAATGTCATCCTACCTCTAAGAGATTCTTTACTCCATTCAACTAGCAGCCTCTTAAGTTCATATCTATCCTGGCAGGCAAAAATAGCTGCAGAAGATTCCGCATCAAAAAGATAACCCTCAAGAATAGCAGGCATATTTTCATCATCACTTTCATCAATTTGTTCAGTTTCAATAATTTCTCTTTCTCTAGACCTAGAAATTTGTTCATCTAGAAATTCACCAAGGGGCACAGTAGTATCAAGCATAGAAGTAGTTTGATCATAAGTATCATGCATAGCAGAAGTGGCATCATCAATAACATGCGACATATCGGAACGAATAATGTAAGCAGGTTTAGGTGTCGCTAGCTTACTCATAATGTAGGTGAATCAAGTGCGAGCTAGATGGCAGTTCCTTACCTCCCCTCGTAGTTGAGGGATAAATTGTTGTCTTAGCGTCTTTCAAGTTCTTCATAGTGTCCAGCAGATATAAATCCCAAGTGACTCAAAGAATAGAGCTATGCTCCCAAGAACGGGCGCCGTAAAAAGGTCTCGATAACCCACAAGTATAGGGGATCGCAACAGTTTTCGAGGGTAGAGTATTCAACCCAAATTTATTGATTCGACACAAGGGGAGCCAAAGAATATTCTCAAGTATTAGCAGCTGAGTTGTCAATTCAACCACACCTGGAAACTTAGTATCTGTAGCAAAGTGTTTAGTAGCAAAGTGATATGATAGTGGTGGAAACAGTAAAAAAAGTAAAGACAGCAAAAGTAATGTTTTTGGTATTTTTGTAGTGATTGTAACATTAGCAACAAAAAAGTAAATAAGCGTAAACCAGTATATGGAAAGCTCGTAGGCACCGGATCAGTGATGGATAATTATGTCAGATGCGGTTCGTCATGTAACAGTTACAACATAGGGTGACACAAAACTAGCTCCAATTCATCAATGTAATGTAGGCATGTATTCCGAATATAGTCATACGTGCTTATGGAAAAGAACTTGCATGACATCTTTTGTCCTACCCTCCCGTGACAGCGGGGTCCTATTGGAAACTAAGGGATATTAAGGCATCCTTTTAATAGAGAACCGGAACAAAGCATTAGCACATAGTGAATACATGAACTCCTCAAACTTTGTCATCACCGAGAAGTATCCCGATTATTGTCACTTCGGGGTTGTCGGATCATAACACATAATAGGTGACTATAGACTTGCAAGATAGGATCAAGAACTCACATATATTCATGAAAACATAATAGGTTCAGATCTGAAATCATGGCACTCGGGCCCTAGTGACAAGCATTAAGCATAGCAAAGTCATAGCAACATCAATCTCGTAACATAGTGGATACTAGGATCAAAACCTAACAAAACTAACTCGATTACATGATAAATCTCATACAACCCATCACCGTCCAGCAAGCCTACGATGGAATTACTCATGCACGGCGGTGAGCATCATGAAATTGGTGATGGAGGATGGTTGATGATAACGACGACGACGAATCCCCCTCTCTGGGGCCCCGAACGGACTCCAGATAAGCCCTCCCGAGAGAGATTAGGGCTTGGCGGCGGCTCCGTATTGTAAAACGCGATGAAACTTTCTCTCTGATTTTTTCTCCCCGAAAGCCAATAAATAGAGTTGGAGTTGGCGTCGGAGGTTCTCCAGGGGGCCCACGAGGTAGGGGCGCGCCCAGGAGGGGTGGGGGGGCGCCCCCACCCTCGTGGACAGGGTGTGGGCCCCCTGGTCTTCATCTTTGGCGAGGATTTTTTATTATTTTTTATAAGACATCCCGTGGAGTTTCAGGTCATTCACTTTTGTTTTCTGCACATAAAACAACACCATGGCAATTCTGCTGAAAACAGCGTCAGTCCGGGTTAGTTCCATTCAAATCATACAAGTTAGAGTCCAAAACAAGGGCAAAAGTGTTTGGAAAAGTAGATACAACGGAGACGTATCAACTCCCCCAAGCTTAAACCCTTGCTTGTCCTCAAGCAATTCAGTTGACAAACTGAAAGAGAAAAGAAAAACTTTTACAAACTCTGTTTGCTCTTGTTGTTGTACCTATGTCAAGCCAAAGATTCAGGTTTTCAAAGAAAGATCATAACTAACCACATTTGCAATAACTCCTAGGTCTCATGTTTACTCATATTTATAACATAATCAGCTAGCAAGCCATAATAATAAATCTCGGATGACAACACTTTCTCAAAATAATCATAATATGATATAACAAGATGGTATCTCGCTAGCCCTTTCTGAGACCGCAAAACATAAATGCAGAAAGCACCTTCAAAGATCAAGTAATCGACTAGACATTGTAATTCATGGTAAAAGAGATCCAATCATAGTCATACCTGATATAAATTAACAATAATGAATGCAAATGACAGCTGTGCTCTCCAATTAGTGCTTTTTAATAAGAGGGTGATGACTCAACATAAAAGTAAATAGATAGGCCCTTCGCAGAGGGAAGGTGGATTTGTAGAGGTGCCAGAGCTCGATTTTTAAATAGAGATAAATTATATTTTGAGCGGCATACTTTCATTGTCAACATAACAACTAAGAGATGACGATATCTTCCATGCTAAACAAATTATAGGCGGTTCCCAAACAGAATGGTAAAGTTTATACTCCCCCTCCTCCACAAGCATCAATCCATGGCTTGCTCGAAACAACGAGTGCCTCCAACATTCAACGGGTCCCAGGGGGAGTTTTGTTTCCAATTATTTTGATTTAGTTTGCATAAAGCATGGGACTGGGCATCCCGGTGACCAGCCATTTTCTCGTGAGTGAGGAGCGGAGTCCACTGCTCTTGAGAATAACCCGCCTAACATGGAAGATAAGGGCAGCACTAGTTGATATATGAGCTATTCGAGCATGCAAAACAGAATGTTTATTTGGAGGTTTAGAGTTTGGCACATACAATATTACTTGGAACGGCTGGTAGATACCGCATATAGGAAGGTATAGTGGACTCATATGGAATAACTTTGGGGTTTAAGGGATTGGATGCACAAGCAGTATTCCTCTTAGTACAAGTGAAGGCTAGCAAAAGACTGGGAAGCGACCAACTAGAGAGCGACAATACCATGAACATGCATTAAAATTAATAAACATTGAATACAAGCACGAGTAGGATATAATCCACCATGAACATAAATATCGTGAAGGCTATGTTGATTTGTTTCAACTACATGCGTGAACATGTGCCAAGTCAAGTCACTTAAATCATTCAAAGGAGGATACCACCCCATAATACCACATGACAACCATTTTAATAGCATGTTGGCATGCAAGGTAAACCATTATAACTCGTAGCTAATCAAGCATGGCACAAGCAACTATGATCTCTAATTGTCATTGCAAACATGTTTATTCATAATCAGCTGAACCAAGAACGATGGACTCTCATATTTACAAAAACAAAAGAGGTCGAGTTCATACCAGCTTTTCCATCTCAGTCGGTCCATCATATATGTCATCATAATTGCCTTTCACTTGCACGACCGAACGATGTGAATAATAATAAGAGTGCACGTGCATTGGACTAAGCTGGAATCTGCGAGCATTCAATAAACAAGAGAAGACATGGCAATATGGGCTCTTGGTTAAATCAACAATGATGCATATAAGAGCCACTACAACAATTTAATCATGGTCTTCTCCTACTGACCCCAAAGAAAAGAAAAGAAATAAAAACTATTTACACGGGAAAGCTCCCAACAAGCAAAAGAAGAACGGGAAATATTTTTGGGTTTTCTTTTTAATTATTACTACTACAACAGGAAAAATAAACTACTACTAGTTTTTTGGTTTTTTCTTAAGGTTTATCAAACACACAAGAAGAAAGCAGGAAAAAGAAAATAAACTAGCATGGATATTATAGTGAAAGAGTATGAGCACCGACATCTAGCAATGAGTGTGTGTGAACATAAATGTAATGTCGGTGAGAAATACAAACTCCCCCAAGCTTAGGCTTTTGGCCTAAGTTGGTCTATTGCCAGGGATAGCCTGGCGGATACCCGTAGGTGTAGCTGGGGTCATACTGCGATGCAGCCGCTATCGCCTCCTGAGCTGCAGCGTGGCGTCGAGCCACCTCCGCTCTCCTCTCGTACTCATCTGCTTCCTCTCTAGTAATAATATATCTTCCTCTCGTCTGAAAATCAAAGAAGGCAGGAGCAGGAAGAGTAACACGGACAACATGCCGTTTATTAAAGATTAGTCTATACTGGAGAGGTGGTTCGGTCCTCTCAACAAACTGGTGGGAAACCGTAGAATCAAAATCTAAATAAGTAGGGGGTAACTCCATATCACCCTCACGAATGTCTATCTCAAGAAAATTAGCTAAGCGGGTTGCATAAATTCCTCCAAAGAAATCTACGTTATGTCTATTATGATGCAACCTACGAGCTACAATGGCTCCCATATGATAAGATTGGTCCCCTAACACAGCACTTCTGAGAATGCTGAGATCAGGGGCACACATGTGACATGCTTCATCCTTAGAATTTATGCATCTACCTATGAAGAGAGCAAAATAATGTATAGCAGGAAAGTGAATGCTCCCTATAGTGGCTTGCGTTATATCCCTAGATTCCCCCACAGTTATTATAGCAAGAAAATCTCTATATTCAGATTTAGGGGGATCCATGATACTACCCCAAGATGGAAGTTTGCACGCAAGAGTGAAATCCTCTAAGTCCATGGTATAAGATTTGTCATAAAGGTCAAACATGACCGAAGGAGAATTACGCGAAGATGAAAACTCAAACCTCCCCACAAATGAACTTGTGAGATCATGATACTGGGGGCATTTGTCGGCCTCAAAGTCCTCAAGACCGGCATTATGCAAATATGCGTTAAACTCTTCTTTGATTCCCGCTTGATTCATAAAATTTTCCGAAGGCCATTCATAGGGCCTCACAGGAGCGTCTCTTGGTGGTTCCTCGTCAGCATCACGCATTCCAAGCCTAGGGCCTTGCTTCCTTGAAGAACCACCTTGGAACATCTTCCTAAACATTTTCTCTAAAAAATAATTCTGAAATTTTTAGTAACTTCAAACAAAAGTGAACCAACTTCAATAAAACTGATAGAAACTACTCATACAAGTGCCTAGAGCATATATCAAGCATTAGAACTACTTGGAACCATATAAATTTGACATGCAAGCTCAAGAACATGGTCACCTATGCAGAACAAATTTGCAAAGAATAAAGCACTAGAACAAAAACTAATTGGACCAATGGAGGAGTCACATACCAAGGAACAATATCCCCAAGCAGTTTTGCGAGAGGTGCTTTGAGCAAGGAGATCGAAAATCACAGCAAAAGCGGTTGGAACACGAGCTTGAGTTGGTTTTTCAGGTTTCTGTGAGGCAGAGGAAGGAGATGGGTGCAGGGATAAGTGGAGGAGGGCCACTGTGGGCCCACAAGGCAGGGGGCGCGCCCAGGGGGGTAGGGCGCGCCCTCCACCCTCGTGGCCAGGTGACAGCTCCCCCCGCGGTAATTTTTGCACTAAAAATCCACAAATATTCCCAAAAAATCATATTAAATTGGCATGGATTCTGAGGACTTTTATTTTGGGGATATTTTTATATTGCACGGATAAATCAGGAAACAGACAGAAAAATACTATTTTACTTTATTTCTTAACAGAAAATATAAAGAGGGTACGGAAGGTTGTGCTTCTAGTTTCATCCATCTCATGCTCATCAAAAAGAATCCACTAACAAGGTTGATCAAGTCTTGTTAACAAACTCATTCCGATAATCATGGAACCGGAGAAATTTCGAATAACACTATGTTACCTCAACGGGGATATGGACATCCCCAATAATAAGTATATCATATTTCTTCTTGACAATAGGGAGAGGAAATTCAAAACCTCCAAATATAATCGATGGAATTTTTCCAATAGAGTTGATACTATGAACTTGAGGTTGTTTCCTCGGAAAGTGTACCGTATTCTCATTACCATTATCATGAAAAGTGACATTGCCTTTGTTGCAATCAATAACAGCCCCTGCAGTATTAAGGAAAGGTCTTCCAAGAATAATAGACATACTATCATCCTCGGGAATATCAAGAATAACAAAGTCCGTTAAAATAGTAATGTTTGCAACCACAACAGCACATCCTCACAAATCTTGGCAATTATAGCAGTTGATTTATCAGCCATTTGCAAAGATATTTCAGTAGGTGTCAACTTATTCAAGTCAAGTCTACGATATAAGAGAGAGGCATAACACTAACACCGGCTCCAAGATCACATAAAGCAGTTTTAACATAATTTCTCTTAATGGAGCACGGTATAGTAGGTACTCATGGATCTCCAAGTTTCTTTGGTATTCCACCCTTAAAAGTATAATTAGCAAGCATGGTGGAAATTTCAGCTTCCGGTATCTTTATTTTATTTGTAATAATAACTTTCATATATTTGGCATAAGGATTCATTTTGAGCATATCAGTCATACGCAAAAGATAGGTCTAATCATTTCAGGAAAGCACTCAAAATCCTCATCATCCTTTTTCTTGGATGGTTTCAGAGGGAAAGGCATGGGTTTCTGAACCCATGGTTCTCTTTCTTTACCATGTTTCCTAGCAACAAAGTCTGTTTTATCATAACGTTGATTCTTTGATTGTGGGTTATCAAGATCAACAGCAGGTTCAACTTCTACATCATTATCATTACTAGGTTGAGCATCATCATGAACATCATCATTAACATTTTCACTCGGTTCATGTTCATTACCAGATTGTGTTTCAGCATCAGACATAGAGATATCATTTGGATTATCAGGCGGTTCAGCAACAGGTTCACTAGAAGTTTGCACAGTCCTGTCATTTTTCTTTTTCTTCCTTTTAGAAGAACTAGGTATATCAATATTATTTCTCTGAGAATCTTGCTCGATTCTCTCAGGGGCCTTCAGGATACAAAGGTTCCTGAGCCACTCTAACAGCATAATCATTTTTCTTACTATTCATTTCATCAAGCACTTCTTTCTGAGCTTTAAGTACTTGTTCTACTTGAGTGGTAACCAGAAGCATGTTTGCTAACAAGTTTAAGTTCACCTCTAATATTAGCCATATAATCAATCAAGCGTTTAATCATAAAGGTATTTTGTTTTAATTTTCTACCAAAATAAGCATTAAAGTCATCTTGCTTAAACATAAAGTTATCAAACTCATCCAAGCACTGACTAGCAATTTTAGTAGGAGGGACTTCAGCTTTATCATATCTCAGAGAGAATTTACCTTTACTACCGTGTCGGGATATCGGGATCGAGGTTCTTGATGAATAAAGAATTGAGATCATACACTTCTTCAACAAAGTGTAAATTAAGACCATGTATTTCTTCAATAGGAGGTAAATTCTTAACATCTTCAGCTTTAATACCTTTTTCTTTCATAGATTTCTTTGCCTCTTGCATATCTTTAGGACTGAGAAATAGAACACCTCTCTTCTTTGGAGTTGGTTTAGGAATAGACTCAGTAATTGGTTCAGGAGCTGGCTCAGGAATTGGCTCAGGAGGTGCCCAATTATTTTCATTTGTCAACATATTATTCAATAAAATTTCAGCTTCATCCGGTGTTGTTTCCCTGAAAACAGAACCAGCACAACTATCCAGGTAATCTCTGGAAGCATCGGTTAGTCCATTATAAAAGATATCAAGTATTTCAGGTTTCTTAAGAGGATGATTAGGCAAAGCATTAAGTAACTTGAGAAGCCTCCCCCAAGCTTGTGGGAGACTCACTACTTCAATTTGCACAAAATTATATATATCCCTCAAAGCAGCTTGTTTCTTATGAGCAGGGAAATATTTAGCAGAGAAGTAATAAATCATATCCTGGGGACTACGCACACAACCAGGATCAAGAGAATTAAACCATATCTTAGCATCACCCTTTAATAAGAACGGAAATATTTTGAGTATATAAAAGTAGCGTGATCTCTCATCATTAGTAAACAGGCAGCTATATCATTTAACTTAGTAAGATGTGCCACAACAGCTTTGATTCATAGCCATAAAAAGGATAAGATTCAACCAAAGTAATTATATCAGGATCAACAGAGAATTCATAATCCTTATCGTGAACACAGATAGGTGAAGTAGCAAAAGCAGTGGTCAGGTCTCATCCTATCTCTAAGAGATTCTTTACTCCATTTAACTAGCAGCCTCTTAAGTTCATATCTATCCTGGCAGTAAAAATAGCTGCGTAAGATTCCGCATCAAAAGATAACCCTCGGGAATAAAGGTGCATATTTTCATCATCACTTTCATCATTGTATTCAGTTTCAATAATTTCTCTTTCTCTAGACCTAGAAATTTGTTCATCTAGAAATTCACCAAGGGGCACAGTAGTATCAAGCATAGAAGTAGTTTGATCATAAGTATCATGCATAGCGTAGTGGCATCATCAATAACATGCGACATATCGGAACGAATAGCGTAAGCGAGGTTTAGGTGTTGCTAGCTTACTCATAACAGAAGGTGAATCAAGTGCGAGCTAGATGGCGTTCCTTACCTCCCCTCGTAGTTGAGGGATAAATTGTTGTCTTAGCGTCTTTCAAGTTCTTCATAGTGTCCAATGATATAAATCCCAAGTGACTCAAAGAATAGAGCTATGCTCCCAAGAACGGCGCCTTAAAAAGGTCTTGATAACCCACAAGTATAGGGGATCGCAACAATTTTCGAGGGTAGAGTATTCAACCCAAATTTATTGATTCGACACAAGGGGAGCCAAAGAATATTCTCAAGTATTAGCAGCTGAGTTGTCAATTCAACCACACCTGGAAACTTAGTATGTGCAGCAAAGTGTTTAGTAGCAAAGTGATATGATAGTGGTGGAAACAGTAACAAAAGTAAAGACAACAAAAGTAATGTTTTTGGTATTTTTGTAGTGATTGTAACAGTAGCAACGGAAAAGTAAATAAGCGTAAACCAGTATATGGAAAGCTCGTAGGCACCGGATCAGTGATGGATAATTATGTCAGATGCGGTTCGTCATGTAATAGTTACAACATAGGGTGACACAGAACTAGCTCCAATTTATCAATGTAATGTAGGCATGTATTCCGAATATAGTCATATGTGCTTATGGAAAAGAACTTGCATGACATCTTTTGTCCTACCCTCCCGTGGCAGCGGGGTCCTATTGGAAACTAAGGGATATTAAGGCCTCCTTTTAATAGAGAACCGGAATAAAGCATTAGCACATAGTGAATACATGAACTCCTCAAACTATGGTCATCACCGAGAAGTATCCCGATTATTGTCACTTTGGGGTTGTCGAATCATAACACATAATAGGTGACTATAGACTTGCAAGATAGGATCAAGAACTCACATATATTCATGAAAACATAATAGGTTCAGATCTGAAATCATGGCACTCGGGCCCTAGTGACAAGCATTAAGCATAACAAAGTCATAGCAACATCAATCTCAGAACATAGTGGGGATCAAACCCTAACTAAACTAACTTGATTACATGATAAATCTCATCCAACCCATCACCGTCCAGCAAGCCTACGATGGAATTACTCACGCACGGCGGTGAGCATCATGAAATTGGTGATGGAGGATGGTTGATGATGACGGCCGACGAATCCCCCTCTCCGGAGCCCTGAACGGACTCCAGATCAGCCCTCCCGAGAGAGATTAGGGCTTGGCGGCGGATCCGTATCGTAAAACGCAATGAAACTTTCTCTCTGATTTTTTTCTCCCGAAAGCCAACAAATAGAGTTGGAGTTGGCGTCGGAGGGTCTCCAGGGGGGCCACGAGGTGAGGCGCGCCCCACCCTCGTGGGACAGGTGTGGGCCCCCTGGTCTTCATCTTTGGCGAGGATTTTTATTATTTTTTATAAGACATCCCGTGGAGTTTCGTGTCATTCCGAGAACTTTTGTTTTCTGCACATAAAACAACACTGCAATTCTGCTGAAAACAGCGTCAGTTCGGGTTAGTTCCATTCAAATCATACAAGTTAGAGTCCAAAACAAGGGCAAAAGTGTTTGGAAAAGTAGATACGACGGAGACGTATCAGCTATCTATGATGATTATTGTGATGACATGTATGCTATAAATAATAGTGTTAACCATGAAACTTGTCATCATGATTTTAATTTTCAATTGGATCATGCCTCACATGACAGTTATTTTGTTGAGTTTGCTCCCACTATTCCGAATGAGAAGAATTTTTGCTTATGTGGAGAGTAGTAAAATTTCTATGATTGTATATCATGAAAAGAATGCTGTATGTGATGGTTATATTGTTGAAATCATTCATGAAGCTGCTGAAAATTATTATGAGGGAGGAATACATGCTTGTAGGAGTTGCAATAATATCTAGTTTCCTCTGTATGTGCTTAAAGTTTTGAAGTTATACTTGTTTTGCCTTCCTATGCTAGTTGATTCTTGTTCCTATAAATTGTGTGCTCAAAAAATCCCTAGGCATAGGAAGTGGGTTATATTTCAATGTGCTAGTCATATTCTTCATGATGCTCTCTTTATGTTTTAATTCTTATCTTTTATGTGAGCATCATTGAAATCATCATGCCTAGCTAAAAGCCATTAAAGAAAAGCGCTTGTTGGGAGACAACCCAATATTTACCCCTACTGTTTTTGTGTGTTTACATGATTAAGCTACTGTAGTAATCATGTTTTATAGCTTTTGTTTCAATAAAGTGCCAAGTAAGACCTTTGGGAAGACTTGGGTGAAAGTTAATGTGATCTTGCTGTAAAAAATAGAAACTTTGCGCTCACGAGATTAGCTGTCATTTTTTACAGAAGAGTGTTTTTGAGTTGATTCTTTTTGAAGAAGATTAATAGAGAAATTCCTCACGTCCTACAATTTATTTCATAATTTTTGGATTAGCATAAGTATGGTTTCTGTTCAGATCATTACAGACTGTTCTGTTTCTGACAGATTCTGTTTCATTGCATAGTTTGCTTGTTTTCTAGTTTCTATGGCTTATATTCCTCAATATAAATTTTAGAAATGGTATGGTACAGTAGGCATTGTGTGAGAACAATTATGACCCTTGTCTTTGACAGTACCAAAGTGAATGGTTTACTCTTTATCATACGAACCTATCTCACGAAGTTCCGTTAAGTTTTGTGTGATTGAAGTTTTCAAGCTTTGAGTGAGATACCGATATGAGGAGAATAAGGAGTGGAAACACCCTAAGCTTGGGGATGCCCAAGACACCCCAAGGTAATATTCAAGGAAGACTCAAGCGCCTAAGCTTGGTGATGCCCCGAAAGGCATCCCCTCTTTTGTCTTCAAAACTATCGGTATACCTTACTCAGAGCTATATTTTTATTCGTCACATGATATGTGTTTTGCTTGGAGCATATTTTCAATTTTACTTGTTGTTTGAATAAAATCATTGGATCTGAAATCTTGAATGAAAAAGGATCCTCCCATGGCTAGTTAATTATTTGACTACTCAGTGTTCTTCACTTATATCTTTTGGAGTAGTTTGTCATTTACTCACGTGCTTCACGTATATCCAATGAGTAAATGGTTGAATGAATTGAATATCATAAATCTGAATTTATATATGTTTCATATGCTTATACCATGGGGAGTAATGACTTCACACAGAATAAGTATAGGTATTAAACTTATTGAAAGTTAGCAAACGCAGAATTGGTCACTTGAACAATTCATGAAAGAATATTGAAGGAAGAGAGATTTCACATATAAATATACTATCTTGGACATCTTTTGTAATTGTGAGCAGTGATTAAAATATGACATGCTAAAAAGTTGATGTTGGACAAGGAAGACAACTTAATGGATTATGTTTTCCTATATCTGAAACGTTATATTGTCTTGGATCATCCAACATGTTGAGCTTGCCTTTCCCTCTCATGCTAGCCAAATTCTTTGCACCAAGTAGAAATACTAGTTGTGCTTCCAAACATCCCTTAAACCAGTTCTGCCATGAGAGTCCACCATACCTACCTATGGATTGAGTAAGATCCTTCAAGTAAGTTGTCATCGCTGCATGCAATAAAAATTGCTCTCTAAATATGTATGATCTATTAGTGCGAAGAAAATAAGCTTTATACGAACTTGTGATAGGGAAGAAATAAAAGCGACGGACTGCATAATAAAGGTCTTTATCACAAGCGGCAATATAAAGTGACGTTCTTTTGCATTAAGATTTTGTGCATCCAACCATAAAAGCGCATGACAACCTCTGCTTCCTTCTGCGGAGGGCCTATCTTTTACTTTTATCTTCTACCCTTATACAAGAGTCATGGTGATCATCACCTTTCCTTTTTACACTTTTTCCTTTGGCAAGCACTTTGTGTTGGAGCGATCCGGATATATATATCCACTTGGATGTAGGTTTTCATAAATTAATATTGTTGACATTTCCCTTGAGGTAAAAGGTTGGGAGGCGAAACTATAAGCCCCTATCTTTCTCTCTGTCCGATTAAAACTTTGAACCCATAAATATCACATGAGTGTTAGCAATTGTGAAAGATTAAATGATAGTTGAGTATGTGGAGTTTGCTGAATCAAAGATCTTACATAGACCCTTCCCAAAAATATGATGAATTGCAATTGTTTGATGACTGAGAACATAGTTTGTTAGTTTTCAACAAAGTTTATGGTCTATGCTTTAACATGTGAATAGATTGTTACTTGATCATGAGAAGTTATGTTTTAGCTCTCCGATATCATGCAAAGTTATCCTCTTCATACCCACAACGTAGTTTTATTTCTCGTTTCTAGTTGGAAGCAAACGTTTTGTAATGAGAGTCATATCGGTGGCAGATAGGACTTGAGAGAATATTGATGTTACCTTTAGCTCCTTGCGGGTTCGACACTCCATACTTATCACTTCCACCTTTGGGAATTGCTACGATAATTCCCTGCATTGGGGATTATCAATCACATGATCCATATCAACTAAACCATGTCCAATCATCACGTGAGATGGAGTAGTTTTCAATGGTGAACATCACTATGTTGATCATATCTACTATATGATTCATGCTCGACCTTTCGGTCTCAGTGTTCCAAGGCCATATCTGCATATGCTAGGCTCGTCAAGTTTAACCCGAGTATTCCGCGTGTGCAAAACTGGCTTGCACCCGTTGTATGTGAACGTAGAGC
This sequence comes from Aegilops bicornis, assembly GCA_021605145.1. Taxonomy (NCBI): domain Eukaryota; kingdom Viridiplantae; phylum Streptophyta; class Magnoliopsida; order Poales; family Poaceae; genus Aegilops; species Aegilops bicornis. Next base: position 562,125,116 of record CM038671.1, read on the forward strand.
TTATTACACTAGATCATCACGTGGTGTCTCTAAGACGATTTAACTTTCGCAATAAAGGCATACTCAGGGAGAACACTTGTACCTTGAAATTTAGTGAGAGATCATCTTATAATGCTACCGTCGACCTAAGCAAAATATGATGCATAAAGGATAAACATCACATGCAATCAATATAAGTGATATGATATGGCCGTCATCATCTTGTGCCTTTGATCTCCATCTCTAAAGCACCGTCATGATCACCATCGTTACCGGCTTGACACCTTGATCTCCATCGAAGCATCGTTGTCGTCTCGCCAACTATTGCTTCTACGACTATGGCTACCGCTTAGTGATAAAGTAAAGCAATTACATGGCGATTGCATTTCATACAATAAAGCGACAACCATATGGCTCCTGCGAGTTGCCGATAACTCCGTTACAAAACATCATCATCTCATACAATAAAATTTAGCATCATATCTTGACCATATCACATCACAACATGCCCTGCAAAAACAAGTTAGACGTCCTCTACTTTGTTGTTGCAAGTTTTACGTGGCTGCTACGGGCTGAGCAAGAACCGTTCTTACCTATGCATCAAAACCACAACGATTTTTTGTCAAGTATGTGCTGTTTTAACCTTCAACAAGGACTGGCCGTAGTCAAACTCGATTCAACTAAAGCTAGAGAAACAGACACCCGCCAGCCACCTGTGTGCGAAGCACGTCGGTAGAACCAGTCTCGCGTAAGTGTACGCGTAATGTCAGTCCGGGCCGCTTCATCCAACAATACCGCCGAATCAAAGTATGACATGCTGGTAAGTAGTATGACTATTATCGCCCACAACTCACTTGTGTTCTACTCGTGCATATAACATCTACGCATAGACTTGGCTCGGATGCCACTGTTGGGGAACAAAGTAATTTCAAAAAAAATCCTACGCACACACAAGATCATGGTGATGCATAACAACGAGAGGGGAGAGTGTAGTCCACGTACCCTCATAGACTATAAGCGGAAGCATTATGACAACGCGGTTGATGTAGTCGTACGTCTTCACGATCCGACCGATCCTAGTACCGAAAGTATGGCACCTCCGCGATCTGCACACGTTCGGCTCGGTGACGTCCCACGAACTCTCGATCCAGCTGAGTGTCGAGGGAGAGCTTCGTCAGCACGAAAGCGTGATGACGGTGATGATGAAGCTACCATCGCAGGGCTGCGCCTAAGCACTACAACGATATGACCGAGGTGGATTATGGTGGAGGGGGACACCGCACACGGCTAAGAGATCAATGATCAACTTGTGTGTTCTAGGGTGCCCCCCTGCCCCCGTATATAAAGGAGCACGGAAAGAGGGAGGCCGGCCGGCCCTAGGGTGGGCCAAGGAGGGGAGGAGTCCTCATCCTAGTAGGAGTAGGACTCCACCTTTCCTAGTCCAACTAGGAGGGGGAAGGGGAAAGGAAGGAGAGGGAGAGAGGGAGGGAAAGAGGGGGCGCCGCCCCCCTACTTGTCCAATTCGGACTCCTCAAGGGGGGGGGGGCGTGCGGCCAGCCCTAAGGACCCCTCCTATCTCTCTCATAAGGCCCATGTTGGCCCATTAGTTCCCCCGGGGGTTCCGATAACCCCCCGGCACTCCGATAATTATCCTGTGACCCCCGGAACTCATCCGGTGTCCGAATATATTCATCCAACATATCAATCTTTATGTCTCAACCATTCAGAGACTCCTCGTCATGTCCATGATCATATCCGGGACTCCGAACTATCTTCGGTACATAAAAACACATAAACTCATAATACCGATCGCCATCAAACGTTAAACATGCAGACCCTACTGGTTCGAGAACTATGTAGACATGACCGAGACTCATCTTCGGTAAATAACCAATAGCGGAACCTAGATGTTCATATTGGCTCCCACATATTGTACGAAGATATTTATCAGTCAAACCGCATAACAACATACGTTGTTCCCTTTGTCATCGCTATGTTACTTGCCCGAGATTCGATCGTCGGTATCTCAATACCTAGTTCAATATCGTTACCGACAAGTCTCTTTACTCGCTCCGTAATGCATCATCCCGCAACTAACTCATTAGTCACATTGCTTGCAAGGCTTATAGTGATGTGCATTACCGAGAAGGCCCAGAGATACCTCTCCGACAATCGGAGTGACAAATCCTAATCTCGATCTATGCCAACTCAACAAGTACCATCGAAGACACCTGTAGAGCACCTTTATAATCAACAAGTTACGTTGTGACGTTTGGTAGCACACAAAGTGTTCCTTCGGTATTTGGGAGTTGCATAATCTCATGGTCATAGGAACATGTATAAGTCATGAAGAAAGCAATAGCAACATACTAAACGATCAAGTGCTAAGCTAACGGAATGGGTCAAGTCAATCACATCATTCTCTAATGATGTGATCTCGTTAATCAAATGACAACTCATGTCTATGGCTAGGAAACTTAACCATCTTTGATTCAACGAGCTAGTCAAGTAGAGGTATACTAGTGACACTCTGTTTGTCTATGTATTCACACATGTACTAAGTTTCCGGTTAATACAATTCTAGCATGAATAATAAAAATTTATCATGATATAAGGAAATATAAATAACAACTATATTATTGCCTCTAGGGCATATTTCCTTCAGGTCAAAGTATAACTTGCCTTCTACTATTGATGAGGATTCTTCGCACTCAAAATTCCTGATAGTTCTACTCGTCACACTCCGATCAATCTATCATAAGCAAGCAATCATAACCACACATAAGCAATCACTCAAAGATACAAAAGAACGCAGAGAACACTTCGAAAAACTTCAAAACCATCAAATAAAGCTTCTAGACAGAAACATATTTCTAGCAGCAGCAAAATTGTGTGATTTTGATATTAACAGAAAGTACAAATTAAGATCTTTGATTTGCAAAAAGAATGAATTAAATCAGAGTTATAAAACTTAAGTTATAGCCAAAACAAGTTTGAATTTGAATCTGATCTAATCCAAATTTTAAAATTTCAAAAGGTTGATTTAATATGTTATCTGTATATAGGGGATCATAACTAAGAGTTGGGCGTTGGTTTAGTTGGATTTGGGTAAGCGAGTAAAAAGATACGAAGGTTTAAAGATCAGGGGCTAATCTGCGACGAAAATATTGATAGATGGGTCCCTGGCCGAAAATAAAATAGAAAAAGAAAAATCTATCGTACGAACGTCCGCTATGGGAGACTAAGGAATGAAATCATTCACTACAGAAGCTAAACGAACGGACGTTCGCTAAACAACTAACCGACCAGGTTTTAAGAAAAACCGAAAAGAAAACCGAAAAAAACCGGGCGGTTCGGCGGCGGTTGCCGGCGACGGCGCGACGGACGGCGGCTGCAAATCGGATGGCGGCGGCGTCTTTGGGTGATGGGCTCGGCGGTGGCGGCTCCACGCGGCGGCGGGTCAAGGCATGGTTGGCGGCGCGGCAGTGGCGGGCAAGCGAGATGCGAGGCGGCGGCGGTGCGGCTTGGGAGGAGGAGAGGCGGTCCGACGAGGAGGAGGAGGGCGGCGGGCAGCGCATTAAATAGGCGGGGGGGAGGGGGTGCTCCGACTTGGAGGAGGGGCGGCCGGTGTCGTAGGCGCAGCGGACTCTGGTGAGTCCGGGTCGGGCACACGAGGAGGAAGGCGGCGCGGTGACTGGGCCGGCTGGGCTTCGGCCCAATTTGGTCCGAAAGTTATTTTTTATATAGACAAGAAAAATAAACTAAAACATCAAATAATAAAAATGATATATAGCATATTATATAGCAAAATTTTCAGAAAAAGATTTTCCAAAACATGAACATTTTTTAGCGGCAAATAAATTCTACAAAATTTTAAATAAAGCAAGTAGTGCTACTGGTTTATTTAAAAACCAAATAAAAATATTTAAAAATGCCAAAATAATTTCAAATTTATTTCTCTCCATTTTTCTACTTTAGGGAATCATTTTACCCTTATTTCCATTTATATTATTTTTGGAGGAAAATAATTTGAATAAAAACCAAATAACTCCAAATTGAGAATGTGTTTCAAAATAATTTCAAAGGGACTTTCAATTTGATTCTTTGAAACTTCCAACTCTCTTTCTTAGCATTTGAAGAAGTCATTTTATCTTCTCTCACGAAACTCATTGAGTTGCATAAAGTTTCCGAGTTTGAAATAGTTCCAAATGGAATTCAAATCTTTTCAAAACCCTTTTTCATTTAATTAAATGGAAGAAGTCATATCATCTTCACTCTAGGGTTTGTGCTGAATTGAATTTGAATTCGTGGAAATCATAAATGCAAGGCGAAAGTTTGGGAAAGCCATTTCATTCCCTCTCATTCAACTTTCAAAAAGTTTCAAATTTCACTCAATTTCACACAAGCAACCACACCACAATCAAACAAACAATGAAAACTATTTATTTAATATAACATTCCAAAATTTAGAATTTTGGGATGTTACATAGAGAATCATCGTAACAAGAAAATAAAGTTTCTATGATCTGATCGCAGAGGCGAATATTTGAGTTACGAGTTTGTCCTTCCATTAAAACAATGTGGAATAGTTTCACAAACTCATGTCACCTGGAACACCACAGCATAATGGTGTGTCTGAACGTCGTAACCATACTTTATTATATATGCTGCAATCTATGATGTCTCTTACCAATTTATCACTATCGTTTTGGGGTTATGCATTAGAGACAGCTGCATTCACGTTAAATAGGGCACCGTCTAAATCCGTTGAGACGACACTGTATAAACTGTGTTTTAGCAAGAAACCTAAGCTGTCGTTTCTTAAAGTTTGGGGTTGCGAAGCTTACGTGAAAAAGCTTCAGCTTGATAAGCTCAAACCCAAATCGAAGAAGTACGTCTTCATAGGATACCCAAAAGAAACTGTTGGGTACCCCTTCTATCACAGATCCGAAGGCAAGATCTTTGTTGCTAAGAATGGATCCTTTCTAGAGAAGGAGTTTCTCTCGAAAGAAGTGAGTGGGAGGAAAGTAGAACTTGATAAGGTAATTGTACCTTCTCCCGAATTAGAAAGTAGTTCATTACAGAAATCAGTTCTAGTGATGCCTACACCAATTAGTGAGGAAGTTAATGATGATGATCATGAAACTTCAGATCAAGTTACTACCGAACCTCGTAGGTCAACCAAAGTACGTTCCGCATCAGAGTGGTACGGTAATCCTGTTCTGGAAGTCATGTTACTAGACCATGACGAACCTATGAACTATGAGGAAGCGATGATGAGCCCAGATTCCGCGAAATGGATTGAGGCCATGAAATCTGAGATGGGATCCATGTATGAGCAAAAAGTGTGGACTTTGGTTGACTTGCCCGATGATCGGCAAGCCATAGAGAATAAATGGATCTTCAAGAGGAAGACGGACGCTGATGGTAGTGTTACTATCTACAAAGCTCGACTTATCGCAAAAGGTTTTTGACAAGTTCAAGGTGTTAACTACTATGAAATTTTCTCACTCGTAGCGATGCTTAAAGTCTTGTAACATCCCAAAATTCTAAATTTTGGAATGTTATATTAAATAAATAACTATGCTTGTTGTCTGATTGTTTGTTTGATTGATTGAGTGAAACTGAGTGAAATTTGAAAACTTTTGAAAGTTGAATGAGAGGGAGTGAAATGACTTTCCCAAAACTTTCCCTTTGCCTTTTGGATCCCAATGAATTCAAATTCATACCAACACCAAAGCCTAGAGTGAAGATGACATGACTTCTTCCATTTTGAAATGAATAGGGTTTTGGAAAAGATTTGAATTTCATTTGGGAAGATTTCAAATTCAAAGCTTTATGCAACTCAATGATTTTCATGAGGGAAGATAAAATGACTTCTTCAATTATATGAAATATGAGTTGGAAGTTAAAAAGTATCAAGTTGAAAGTCATTTGAAAGTGCTTGAAACCCTCTTTCAAATTTTGAGTTTTGAATTTGAATTCAAACTTTGGCATGTGGGAAACATTTCAAAAACTATGCCTGATAAATACTTGAACCAAAGTATGAGAGGAGCAAACATGACACTCCAAAAATATCAAGAAACTATGCCAAAAGTTTTGGAATTCAAATCTGAATTTTAATAGAATTTGAAGAAAATGGATTTTTATAAAGTTTGGATTTTGCCTTTGGTAAAATGTTCAAATGAAAGGAATATTTCCTGATCATTTTGGTATATATATACCCTATATAAAATATTTATAGATATTGTTTTATTTCTGTTTTTGTTTTATTTAAAAAAAAATTTAAAAAGAAAAAAATCACAGGCGCCCGGCCCGAACCACTGAGCCCAGGCCAGCCACACCCCCCCCCTCGGCTGGCCCGGCCGGCAGGCAGCCAGCCAATGAGCCACCGACCGCCCAGCTCCCCTCTCCCTCCCCTCGCCAAAGCGCTATGACCACCCTTCGCCTCGCCTCTCTCTCTCTCTCTCTCTGACCCAGGGCCCGCACCCATCCCGATCCCTCCGATCGCCCCGATTCCCCAGGCGAAGACGACTGGCTATAAGAGCCGAGCCCCCACCCCATTTCTCCCGAGAGCTCGCACCCCTCCTCCTCTCGCTCAAGATCACTGAGTTCAAGCTCCTCCGCCATTGTCGCCGTCAGCCGCCCTAGCCACCCCGACCCCATCGACTCCACCAAACCCCTCCCGACCTCGTCACTTCCTTGGCTACTCCCCGACCTCCCGACGCCTTGAGCCCTCGCCGCACTCATCGCCCGCCCGCCTTGGCCGTCAGACGCCAAGTCACCTAAGCCCCTCCCGTCCGATCCTAGATGAGCGGCTAGATTAGAAGCCCCCGAAGGGGTAGGTTTTATTAATAAAACCGGCCGGTCCACGCGGTTTATTTTTAGTGTAGGTTTATTTTTTTAGGCCCGGTTCTTTTAGTTTAAACCCTAGAGCCCGTTTAGCCTATCTAACGCACAGGGCACAGTATAGGCCCATTAGCCCTTTTTCTTTTTATTTTGATTTTCTGTTTTAGCCGAATAGTTTCAGTTTTCAAAATGTATATCTTTTATTCTGTTTAATATTTTTGATGATTCTTTTTTGTTGGATTGCAAATTTTATGTAGTTTCTGTAAAATATATATTTAGCTATGTCAAAAATAATTAAAATTGCTTTATTTTAGTTTTAGTCAGAATAGTAAATCTGCTATAACTTTAGTTAAAAAATTTATTTTTGCATGATTCTTTTTGTCATCACTTTATTTTGACATTGCCAAACCCTAGAAATTAACTTGGGTATTTTAGGATTAATAAATAATTAGTTTTAAGCAGAATCTTATTAATCCTAATTAATTAGCTAGATGCTGTTTTCCTAATTAATTAATTAGTAAATTAATTTATTCTTAACTTGTGATTAGTTATTCTAGGTTAGTTTCTGTCATTCTAGTAGATGAACTTTTATTTATAATTAATAAAAGTTTTAAATTATTTTCTTAATAGAAATTGGATTAGGCCTAAAATGAGTTTTATAATAGCTTTTAATTAATTCTTTTTGCTCCTAGTTGCTTAGTGAAACCTTTTCTGTTAAGTTAACCTAAAACCATGATTAGGTTATATTAAGAAATTTTTATTATATAAAACTATTTTTGTTATTGTTTGAAGTAGGGAAAACTTTGAGTGGCCTTTATTTGAGTTTTTCTTTTGGATTTGAGTTTTGGTTGTTTGTTGTGTTATGTTACTCTTGTTATGTTGTGTTATGTGATCCTATTGCTATGTGCTTATTATAGTTATTGTTTGCCTCGGTAGAATTTCCGGAGTGCGAAGATTTCTACTACGAAACCCTAGTTTTTCAAGATCGCCAACCGTGCAAGTTCACTTGACCATGCTTTTCTTACCTATGTTTTATTGCATTTAGTGGCACCATTGCAACCACCCCTCAGTAGTGTTATTGAATCCTTGTAGTTGAGTAGTATGCATGAGGTAGGAACCCATCACCCTGTTACCAAGCCCGGACGTTAATTGTTTTAATGCTACGCTATAGTAGACGGGGTTTGGTATGAGTGCTCGAGAGTGGTGTGAAGAAGGAGAACTCTCGTCAATGACGACAACTCCATGATGGAATCTGCAAGGACTGCATCTTCAAGACCTCAAGACTTCAAGACTCGAGACAGGATTTTCAATACACACTCTTTGGGTGAAGGATTTGTTGACGGGCACCTGGAGAAACCAAAGGTTGGCGGGATGCATGGAGAAGCGCCATGACATCTTATGGAAAGCTTCACCCAGACTCAAAGAGACGGAAGAATACTTCACGCCCGGAAGCTTACCTCGCAACCGCAAGTCATTATGGGCTCTGGCTTGGTTGACCTTAGTTGTGACTGGCCGGGACGGTACTAGCAGATGTAGAATGACGGTAGGATTGGATGAGTACCTGACAAAGGGTCGAGGAACTCTTTGGAAGACCATGTTTGGTCATCTTGTTCTCAAACACTCTGAAGTGCGAGAACGTAAAGAGAGGGATCGAATCTTGCGGGTAAAGTGTACAAACCTCTGCAGAGGGTTAAAACCTAATCGATTAGCCGTGTCCCGATTACGGACAATTTGAGCCTCTGGACTTGGATCTATTTCGAACTCTCAACACCGGATTGATAACTTAATTGTGGGCAACATATGATGATTTTGGGTTATGAGACATCGGTTGGCGGAACCATGTCATGATAGAAAACTCCTTAGTACAGACTTCATTCTATTCCTTTGATGTAGGTAAAATAAAATCAGCTTTTACGCAAACAAAACTCAGATACAGAGCCACAAAGCCAAATTGCATATAGTATAGTTTTACCATCTGTTTAATCATGTTGTGATCTTGCCGGTACATTCAATGTACTGACCTACACGGCTGCAACATATCATGTTTCATATATTTCCTCGACGAGTAAGAGTTACGATACAGGTTACGGTCTACACTCAACTTTGCCGATGGCGTTGATGGGACTCCACACCCGCTTGATTTGTTTCACGAGTATTATGAGGTATATATCAGTTTTACGTTATTTATGCATGTGATTGCACTTTGATATATACATTGATGTACTTGTGTGTGCCAAAGATATCTTGATCCGAGGATGGCACAAGAATACGTAGGCTTGACCGTCTGAGGTCGGGTCGCTTCTGTAGATGGTATCGAGCACATGTTGACTGTAGGACGTGACCCTAGAAACCGGAAAGCCCTTGGACAGGAAATTTCTAAAACTTTATTTTCAAAAAGACTCTTACTTCTCATCTTTTCTGATTTTATCAAATAGACCCTCTCACCTTAAATAGTTAGAATATACCCCTTTTTCCCTTTTGATCACATGAAGAATCAACTGAAGCCGCTCCAAGAAGGACAAGATATCGGATAACTGATGGCCTCTTCAGAGTAAAGAGGATTTGACCATGCATTAGAAGAGTTGAAGCTACACCAGTTGAAGACTCATACGACTTGAAGAATCAGAAGAATTATTTGACCGTTAGAGGACCAAATCCATGTTATACACCTACGTTAGATGCGATGAACTGTGAGCTGTCATTTGTTTGATGTTTTTCCGGCAGCCACGAAGTAAAACTTGTTTAATCAAAAAAACTATTGTTTGTATTGTGTGTATATCCCTCCCCACCTCTCTCTCATCTCACCTTAAAACCCTTGAACCCCATAGATGATGAATGAAGTTGGACTGATATTCTCTGGATCAAGACTTCGATGAGGCGTAGCTATGGATGCGTAACATGGAGAATCACTTCGGGAACAATTTGGTTTCAAGGAAGTATGAGGTCCAATACGCTCTTCAAGATTTTTACGTAAAGTGCTGCAACCTGGTGGAGAATGCATCAATCCATACAAGGATTTAAAGGAGCAAGAACTTGGGAGGAATTCAAGAAGACCCCGATGAGATCACGTCTTATCCGGAAGCACAATGATACACCAAGAAATAAACCTTGTGCTCGCAAGATTTGTGGAGAAATAGGACACACCGGAAGGTTACGCAAAAACCCGAGAGTGGTGAAGTAACGATAGATGTTTTGTTTGGCTTGCGTAAACCATGGATTTATACGAACTCGGTTAAATCAACAAGAGAAATTCTGCAATGCTTGTGAGTATGCCCAAGTGTTAGAATACGTGATTCGATATTTACGTATGTGGTAATGATTCAAGCACGGATGGATTGGCCCCATACCGAAGACTTCTATCATGAACTATCATATGTTGATGGAAAATCAGAGAGCCTCGAAAACCTTAGAAGAGTGTCGACACGATAAGCCATAAAACCATAGAATGGTAGTACGATGGAACCCTTTACAGCAACCGTTACAATCGTAGGATATACGGTGAAGTTCAACCTGCACTGCTTTTCTGCAGGAGAAACCATTAATGGTAGACCACCATGAGTGTTTCGATAGTTGTCTAGAATGGACACAGACCTATAAGCTAAGAATATCCAGCATCGGAAGAACTTCAACTTTGACACACCGACCCAAGATTTTGAGGAACACCCTATACTTCTGGCATAAGAGCTTTAATGAAGTATCTATTGTAATATATGTGAAGAGACATACATTGTCAGCCCTCCGGAGGAAGTATCTGAGTTTATTGGAACCATGACCTTGTTTTTAAGTGTGGTAGCACCCACGATCTTTCCGACCAAAACATTTGCTAGAAGACCCCAACCCTAACCTTTTCTTGCTAACCTCTTCGAATCTCGAGGACGAGATTCATTTTAAGTGTGGTAGGTTTGTAACATCCCAAAATTCTAAATTTTGGAATGTTATATTAAATAAATAACTATGCTTGTTGTCTGATTGTTTGTTTGATTGATTGAGTGAAACTGAGTGAAATTTGAAAACTTTTGAAAGTTGAATGAGAGGGAATGAAATGACTTTCCCAAAACTTTCCCCTTTGCCTTTTGGATCCCAATGAATTCAAATTCATACCAACACCAAAGCCTAGAGTGAAGATGACATGACTTCTTCCATTTTGAAATGAATAGGGTTTTGGAAAGATTTGAATTTCATTTGGGAAGATTTCAAATTCAAAGCTTTATGCAACTCAATGATTTTCATGAGGGAAGATAAAATGACTTCTTCAATTATATGAAATATGAGTTGGAAGTTAAAAAGTATCAAGTTGAAAGTCATTTGAAAGTGCTTGAAACCCTCTTTCAAATTTTGAGTTTTGAATTTGAATTCAAACTTTGGCATGTGGGAAACATTTCAAAAACTATGCCTGATAAATACTTGAACCAAAGTATGAGAGGAGCAAACATGACACTCCAAAAATATCAGAAGAAACTATGCCAAAAGTTTTGGAATTCAAATCTGAATTTTAATAGAATTTGAAAAAATGGATTTTTATAAAGTTTGGATTTTGCCTTTGGTAAAATGTTCAAATGAAAGGGAATATTTCCCTGATCATTTTGGTATATATATACCCTATATAAAATATTTATAGATATTGTTTTATTTCTGTTTTTGTTTTATTTTAAAAAAAATTAAAAGAAAAAATCCCAGGCTTGCCAGCCACCCCGGCCAGTGCCCGCACCCCCTCCCGGCTGGCCCGGCCACTGACCACTGAGGCCAGCCAATGAGCCACCGACCGCCCAGCTCCTCTCCTCCCCTCGCCCAAAGCGCTGTCACGGCCACCCTTCGCCTCGCCTCTCTCTCTCTCACTGACCATGGGCCCGCACCCATCCCGATCCTCCGATCGCCCGATTCCCAGGCGAAGACGACCCCCGGCTATAAGAGCCGAGCCCCCGCACCCCATTTCCCGAGAGGCTCGCACCCTCCTCCTCTCGCTCAAGATCACCCAGACCCAAGCTCCTCCGCCATTGTCGTCGCCGTCGCCGCCCTAGCCACCCCGACCCCATCGACTCCACCAAACCCCTCCCGACCTCGTCACTTCCTTGCTACTCCCAAACCTCCCCAGCCTTGGAGCCCTCGCCGCACTCATCGCCGCCCGCCCTTGGCCGTCCAGACCTTGAAGTCACCTAAGCCCCTCCCCGTCCGATCCTAGATGAGCGGCTAGATTAGAAGCCCTCAAGGGGTAGGTTTTATTAATAAAACCGGCCGGTCCTGTGATTTATTTTAGTGTAGGTTTATTTTTTAGGCCCGGTTCTTTTAGTTTAAACCCTAGAGCCCGTTTAGCCTATCTAACGCAGATACAAAGATATAGGCCCATTAGGCCTTTTCTTTTTATTTTGATTTTCTGTTTTAGCCGAATAGTTTCAGTTTTCAAAAATGTATATCTTTTATTCTGTTTAATATTTTTTGATGATTCTTTTTTTGTTGGATTGCAAATTTTATGTAGTTTCTGTAAAATATATATTTAGCTATGTCAAAAATAATTAAAATTGCTTTATTTTAGTTTTAGTCAGAATAGTAAATCTGCTATAACTTTAGTTAAAAAATTATTTTTGCATGATTCTTTTTGTCATCACTTTATTTTGACATTGCCAAACCCTAGAAATTAACTTGGGTATTTTAGGATTAATAAATAATTAGTTTTAAGCAGAATCTTATTAATCCTAATTAATTAGCTAGATGCTGTTTTCCTAATTAATTAATTAGTAAATTAATTTATTCTTAACTTGTGATTAGTTATTCTAGGTTAGTTTCTGTCATTCTAGTAGATGAACTTTTATTTATAATTAATAAAAGTTTTAAATTATTTTCTTAATAGAAATTGGATTAGGCCTAAAATGAGTTTTATAATAGCTTTTTAATTAATTCTTTTTGCTCCTAGTTGCTTAGTGAAACCTTTTCTGTTAAGTTAACCTAAAACCATGATTAGGTTATATTAAGAAATTTTTATTATATAAAACTATTTTTTGTTATTGTTTGAAGTAGGGAAAACTTTGAGTGGCCTTTATTTGAGTTTTTCTTTGGATTTGAGTTTTGGTTGTTTGTTGTGTTATGTTACTCTTGTTATGTTGTGTTATGTGATCCTATTGCTATGTGCTTATTATAGTTATTGTTTGCCTCGGTAGAATTTCCGGAGTGCGAAGATTTCTACTACGAAACCCTAGTTTTTCAAGATCGTCAACCGAGCAAGTTCACTTGACCATGCTTTTCTTACCTATGTTTTATTGCATTTAGTGGCACCATTGCAACCACCCCTCAAGAGTGTTATTGAATCCTTGTAGTTGAGTAGTATGCATGAGGTAGGAACCCATCACCTGTTACCAAGCCCGGACGTTATTTGTTTTAATGCTCCGCTATAGTAGTCGGGGTTTGGTATGAGTGCTCGAGAGTGGTGTGAAGAAGGAGAACTCTACGTCGATGACGACAACTCCATGATGGAATCTGCAAGGACTGCATCTTCAAGACCTCAAGACTTCAAGACTCGAGACAGGATTTTCAATACACACTCTTTGGGTGAAGGACGGTTGTGGGCACCCTGGAGAAACCAGTGGTTGGCGGGATGCATGGAGAAGCGCCATGACATCTTGCGGAAAGCTTCACCTGCACTCAAAGAGACGGAAGAATACTTCACGCCCGAAGCTTACCCGTGCAACCGCAAGTCATTATGGGCTCTGGCTTGGTTGACCTTAGTTGTGACTGGCCGGGACGGTACTAGCAGATGTAGAATGACGGTTGGATTGGATGAGTACCGGACAGTGGTGAGAGGAACTCTTTGGAAGAACATGTTTCGGTCATCTTGTTCTCAATGACTCTGAAGTGCGTGAACGTAAAGAGAGGGATCGAATCTTGCGGGTAAAGTGTACAAACCTCTGCGCAGAGGGTTAAAACCTAATCGATTAGCCGTGTCCCGATTTACGGACAATTTGAGCCTCTGGACTTGGATCTATTTCGGAACTCTCAACACCGGATTGATAACTTAATTGTGGGCAACATATGATGATTTTGGGTTATGAGACATCGGTTGGCGGAACCATGTCATGATAGAAAACTCCTTAGTACAGACTTCATTCTATTCCTTTGATGTAGGTAAAATAAAATCAGCTTTTACGCAAACAAAACTCGATACAGAGCCACAAAGCCAAATTGCATATAGTATAGTTTTACCATCTGCTTAATCATGTTGTGATCTTGCTTACATTCAATGTAATCGACCTACACGGCTGCAACGTATCATGTTGCGTATATTTCCTCGACAGTAAGAGTTACGATACAGGTTACGGTCTACACTCAACCTGCCGATGGCGTTGATGGGACTCCACACCCGCTTGATTTGTTTCACGAGTATTATGAGGTATATATCAGTTTTACGTTATTTATGCATGTGATTGCACTTTGATATATACATTGATGTACTGTGTGTGCCAGCATACTGATCCAGGGATGGCACAGTAACACAGAGGCTTGACCGTCTGAGGTCGGGTCGCTACAAGTCTGTCCGAATCATGTTAGCAATTTCCACATTTTATGAAATATGGAAAATGGATGTCAAAACTGCATTCCTTAATGGATTTCTTAAAGAAGAGTTGTATATGATGCAACAAGAAGGTTTTGTCTATCCTAAAAGTGCTAACAAAATGCGCAAGCTCCAGCGATCCATCTATGGACTGGTGCAAGCATCTCGGAGTTGGAATATACGCTTTGATGAGTTGATCAAAGCATATAATTTTATAAAAACTTGCGGTGAAGTCTGTATTTACAAGAAAGTGAGTGGGAGCACTACAGCCATTCTGATAAGTATATGTGAATGACATATTGTTAATCAGAAATGATGTAGAATTTTCTGGAAAGCATAAAGGAGTGTTTGAAAGGATTTTTTCAAAGAAAGACCTCGGTGAAGTTGCTTACATATTGAGCATCAAGATCTATAGAGATAGATCAAGACGCTTGATAAGTTTTTTCAATGAGTACATACCTTGACAAGATTTTGAAGTAGTTCAAAATGGAACAGTCAAAGAAGGAGTTCTTGCATGTGTTACAAGGTGTGAGATTGAGTAAGACTCAAAACCCGACCACGACAGAAGATAGAAAGAGAATGAAAGTCATTCCCTATGCCTCAGCCATAGGTTCTATAAAGTATGTCATGCTGCGCACCAGACCTATTGTGTACCTCACCACGAGTTTGGCAAGAGGGTACAATAGTGGTCCAGGAGTGGATCACTGGACAACGGTCAAAATTATCCCTTAATGGAATAAGGATATGTTTCTCGGTTATGGAGGTGACAAAAAGTTCGTCGTAAAGGTTACGCCGATGCAAGCTTTGACATTGATCCGGATGACTCTAAGTCTCAATATGGATACATATTGAAAGTGGGAGCAATTAGCTAGAGTAGCTCCATGCAGAGCATTGTAGACATAGAAATTTGCAAAATACATACAGATCTGAATGTGGCACACCCGCTGAGTAAACTTCTCACACAAGCAAAACATGATCACACCTTAGTACTCTTTGGGTGTTAATCACATAGCGATGTGAACTAGATTATTGACTCTAGTAAACCTTTTGGGTATTGGTCACATGGCGATGTGAACTATAGAGTGTTAAATCACATGAAGATGTGAACTATTGGTGTTAGATCACATGGCGATGTGAACTAGATTATTGACTCTAGTGCAAGTAAGAGACAGAAGGAAATATGCCCTAGAGGCAATAATAAAGATGTTATTTATATTTCCTTATATCATGATAAATATTTATTATTCATGCTAGAATTGTATTAACCGGAAACTTGATACATGTGTGAATACATAGACAAAACAAAGTGTCCCTAGTATGCCTCTACTTGACTAGCTCGTCAATCAAAGATCGTTAAGTTTCCTGACCATAGACATGTGATGTCATTTGATGAACGGGATCACATCATTAGGAGAATGATGTGATGGACAAGACCCATCCGTTAGCTTAGCATGTTGATCATTTAGTTTTATTGCTATTGCTTTCTTCATGACTTATACATATTCCTCTGACTATGAGATTATGCAACTCCCGAATACCAGAGGAACACTTAGTGTGATATCAAAACGTCACAACGTAAGTGGGTGATTATAAAGATGCTCTATAGGTGTCTACGAAGGTGTAGGTTGGGTTGGCATAGATAGAGATTAGGATTTGTCACTCCGAGTATCGGAGAGGTATCTCTGGGCCGTCTCGGTGATGCACATCATGATAAGCCTTGCAAGCAATGTGACTAATGAGTTAGTTGCCGGATGATGCATTACAGAACGAGTAAAGAGACTTGCCGGTAACATGATTGAACTAGGTATGATGATACCGACGATCGAATCTCGGGCAAGTAACATACCGATGACAAAGGGAATGACGTATGTTGTTGTGCAGTTTGACCGATAAAGATCTTCGTAGAATATGTAGGAGCCAATATGAGCATCCAGGTTCCGCTATTGGTTATTGACCGGAGATGTGTCTCGTTCATGTCTACATAGTTCTCGAACCTGTAGGGTCCACACGCTTAACTTTCGATGACGATTTGTATTATGAGTTATGTGATTTGATGATCGAAGTTTGTTCGGAGTCCCGGATGAGATCACGGACATGACGAGGAGTCTCGAAATGGTCGAGAGGTAAAGATTGATATATTGGAAGGTTATATTCGGACACCGGAATGGTTCCAGAGTGATCCAGGTATTTTTCGGAGTACCGGGAGGTTACCGGAACCCCCCGGGGAAGTATTGGGCCTTAGTGGGCTTTAGTGGAGAAGAGGAGGCAGGCCAAGGGGAGATGGCGCCCCCCCATGGAGTCCGAATTGGACTAGGGGAGGGGGGCGCCCCCCTTGCCCTTTCCTACTCCCTCTCTCTTTCCCTCTTTCCCTATCTCCTACTCCAGAAAGGAAAGGGGAATCCTACTAGGACTTGGGAGTCCTAGTAGGACTCCCCACACTTGGCGCGCCCCTAGGGGGCCGGCCTCTCTCCCTCCCTCCTTTATATACGGAGGCGGGGGGCACCCCAAAGCACAACAGACAATATATTAGCCATGTGCGGTGCCCCCCTCCACAGTTTAACACCTCGGTCATATCGTCGTAGTGCTTAGGCGAAGCCCTGCGCCGGTAACTTCATCATCACCGTCGCCACTCCGTCGTGCTGACAAAACTCTCCCTCATCCTCAACCGGATCAAAAGCTCGAGGGACGTCATCGTGTTGAACATGTGCTGAACACGGAGGTGTCGTATGTTCGGTACTTGGGTCGGTTGGATCGTGAAGATGTTCGACTACATCAACCGCGTTACTAAACATTTCCGCTTTCGGTCTACGAGGGTACGTGGACACACTCTCCCGTCTCGTTGCTATGCTTCTCCTAGATAGATCTTGCGTGATTGTAGGATTTTTTTTGAATTACTACGTTCCCAACATCTACACGGTTTAGAAGGGACTGCCTGAACTGCTACGTTGGGGGCTCTACTACTACACGTATCACCGCTTGCTCGGCCACGGTTCATCACTGCAGAGAGACCGATCGACCAGTATGTATGTACACGTTCGCGACAACGCTACGTACGCTTCGACCGGGTGGGTCCTAGCTATCAAGGAGGATAAGGATGCACTTCCTTGCATGCGAAGATATGGCTGGTGGGTCCTGGCTATCAGGGGGAGGAATCATTTTTATTTTGCGAGTAATAAGGAGACACTTCCTTGTGTTCGAAGATATAGCTGGTGGGTCTAGCTGTCAGCCTCACAGCCTAAAGTCCACTTCCGATGGATGTCGTTTGTTGACCACGAGGCACTAAGAGCATCAAGGCGGTGGACGACAACGAGGAGTAGGAAGGGAACTACGAGGAGCAAGAGAAGACGAGGCGGGTGGATGCCCACGCGGAGGGAAGTACGAGGGTTCACTGGTTCGGCTGCGGCATAAGGCTGTCGTTGCCGGAGAATAACAGGGGGTGTGGGTGAGTAGAGGGAAGGCTTGGCCAGTCATAGCATGGTTGGTCCGTGAGGCCTGTGCGACAGCACAGCCGGCCACGGGAGGCTGGAGCAGGCGGTACGGCATGCGTGGAGCAAGAAGACCAGAGGTTGAAGACGCAACACGACCGTTGATTTAGCATCCAATGGTTAGTGCAGCTAGAATCATTGACAAAGCCCGTACGCGTCAACTTAGTTGGCCCACAAGTCAGCCACCAAATCTGGTGGGTCCCAGCTAGCAGGGGAATCATTTTCTTATCGTAATAAGGTGGCACTTCCTTGCGTGCAAAATATGTTTGATACGTCTGAGGGAGTCCCGGACTAGGGGGTGTCCGGATAGCCGGACTATCGTCACGGCCGGACTCCAAGACTATGAAGATACAAGAATGAAGACTTCGTCCCGTGTCCGGATGGGACTTTCCTTGGTGTGGAAGGCAAGCTTGGCGATACGGATATGTAGATCTCCTACCATTGTAACCGACTCCGTGTAACCCTAACCTATCCGGTGCCTATATAAACAAGAGGGTTTTAGTCCGTAGGACGAACAACAATCATACCATAGGCTAGCTTCTAGGGTTTAGCCTCCTTGATCTCGTGGTAGATCTACTCTTGTACTACCCATATCATCAATATTAATCAAGCAGGAGTAGGGTATTACCTCCATCGAGAGGGCCCAACCTGGGTAAAAACATCGTGTCCCTTGTCTCCTGTTACCATCTGCCTAGACGCATTCGGGACCCCCTACCGAGATCCGCCGGTTTTGACACCGACATTGGTGCTTTCATTGAGAGTTCCTCCGTATGCGTCACCGATAGGGCTGATGGCTCCTTCGATCATCAACAACGACGCGGTCTGTGGTGAGACCTTTCTCCCCGAACAGATCTTCGTATTCGGCGGCTTTGCACTGCGGGCCAATTCGCTTGGCCATCTGGAGCAGATCGAAAGCTACGCCCCTGGCCATCAGGTCAAATTTGGAAGTTTGAACTATACGGCCGATATCCGCGGAGACTTTGTCTTCGACGGATTCGAGCCACAGCCAAGCGTGCCGCACTGTCTCGATGGGCATGATCTAGCTCTGCCGAGCGGTGCTCGAGGCCGCACCAAAGATCCGCTCCGACCCTTAATCCGAGCCGGATTCCCGATCGAGGACGAGTGGTTGGACACCGCCTCGGGGGCTATAATCTCTACGGCGATTTAGCCGAACTCCACCCCTATCCTTTGCGAAGACCTCGACTCCAGGGTGCCGGACTCCTCTCCGGACTCCGAACCCTCCGCGCCCCTGCGAATCGAATCCGATTGGGCGCCCGTTATGGAGTTCACTGCCGCGGACATCTTTCAGCACTCGCCCTTTTGGCGACATTCTGAATTCGCTAAAGTCTCTCTCTTTATCCGGAGAGCCCTGGCCGGACTACAGACAGGAAGGTTGGGATGCGGACGATGAAGAAATTCAACGCCCACCCACCACCCACTTTGTAGCCACTGTCGATGATTTAACCGACATGCTCGACTTCGACTCCGAAGACATCGACGGTATGGACGACGATGCCGGAGATTTACCAAGACCCAGCGCCTACAGGGCACTGGAAGGCCACCTCGTCATACGACATATACATGGTGGATATCCCAAAAGATGGGAACATCGATGGAACAACGGAGGATGACCCCTCCAAGAAACAGCCAAAGCGCCGACGTCAGCGGCGCCGCTCTAAATCCCGCCACAATAAAAACGGTGATTCCGGCATGGGAGATAATAACACCCCGGATAGTGCCGAAGAGAACCCCCTCCAGCAGGACTCGGCGCAGGAGGAGGGAGAAGCAAGTCTGCACGACAGTGAGGCAGAAAGAGAGGCCGAGGACGATAATTATGCGCCTCCCTCCGAAGAAGAGGCAAGCCTCGGCATTTACGCATTTAATTTGTCGTGCCCGAGGATCCCACCGAACAGAGCGTTTCAAACGCGGGCTCATAGCCACGGCAAGAAGCCTCAAGAAAAGCAGCAACAGCTTAGAGCTGATCAAGACACTAGGTGACGGATGGATGAAGTCCTTGCGGCGAAGAGTATGAACTCGAACGCCCTCCAAAAGCTACCCCAAACGAAGGCCGTTGCCTCGACTAGAGGAGGAAGCACCCAAGTCACCAGCGCCACGACATGGCAGACCGGCCACCCGTGGCCCATGACAGAAGCCTCTCGGCCCTCTGCTCAAGCCACACCCGACACCGCTCAAAAAGTACCAAGGCACGGAAAACGCACCGGACTTGCAAGATATATTGGAGGATAAGGCAAAACATACAAGATCGATCTCACGGATTGCGTAGGCGCCCAACGACGCGGGATGATTACCGTCGCGCGGATACAAAGAAACCCGGCCGGCCGAACACATGAGACAAAGCTCATATGAGCTACGTCGTGATATAGCCCAACAGAGGCGCCAAGACACCCACTATGCTTCACAGATGAAGTAATGGATCATCAAATCCCGAGGGCTTCAAACCCGGAAACATCGAATCATATGATGGTACCACGCACTCGCGTCCGGATCGAGGACTATCTCCTCCATATCCACATGGCCCGCGGTGATGATCTACATGCCATCAAATACCTCCCACTCAAGCTTAAAGGACCAGCTCGGCATTGGCTCAACAGCTTGCCGCCAGAATCAATTGGTTGTTGGGAGGACCGAAGCCGCATTCCTTGATAACTTCCAGGCACATATGTGCGATCACCGCACGCCGATGACCTTAGCCACATAATTCAGCAGCGGAAGAATCGGCCAGACAATTCTGGACACGGTTCCTCACAAAGAAAAATCAAATCGTTGACTGTCCGGATGCAGAGGCCCTTGCAGCCTTCAAACATAACATCCGCGATGAGTGGCTTGGCCGGCACCTAGGACAGGAAAAGCCGAAATCTATGGCAGCCCTCACAACCCTCATGACTCGCTTTTGTGCGGGAGAGGACAACTGTCTAGCTCGAAGCAACAACTTGGCCAAACACCCTGATAGTTCGGATACCAAGGACAGCAATGGCAGGTCGCGTCGCAACAAGAACAAGCGCCGCATCAACGGCGATAGCACTGAAGATACGACCGTCAATGCCGGATTCAGAGGCTCTAAACCCGGTCAATGGAAGAACCATTCAAAAGAAATACCCAGGGCCCGTCCAACTTGGACCGAATACTCGATCGCTTGTGCCAGATACATGGCACCCCCGAAAAACCAGCCAATCACACCAACAGGGATTGTTGGGTGTTCAAGCAAGCGAGCAAGTTAAGTGCCGAACTCAATGACAAGGGCTGCATAAGCGATGACGAGGAAGAGCCTCGGTCGCCGAACAATAGAGGACAGAAGGGTTTTCCTACACAAGTGCGGACGGTGAACATGATATACGCAACCCACATACCCAAAAGGGAGCGGAAGTGTGCACTAAGGGACGTATATGCGATGGAGCCAGTCGCCCCGAAGTTCAACCCATGGTCTTCCTGCCCGATCACCTTCGATCGAAGGGACCACCACACTAGCATCCGTCACGGCGGTTTCACCGCATTGGTTCTTGACCCAATTATTGACGGATTTCACCTAACCAGAGTCCTGATGGACGCCGCGAAACTGAACCTGCTTTACCGGGATACAGGTACAAAATGGGCATAGACCCCTCAAGGATTAAACCTACAAAGACGACCTTTAAAGGCGTCATACCGGTGTAGAGGCCAGTTATGCGGGCTTAGTTACACTCGAAGTGGTCTTCGGATCCCGGATAACTTCCGGCCGAAGTGTTAATCTTCAACATCGTCCCATTCCGCATCGGCTATCATGCACTGCTCGGACGAACCGCATTTGCAAAGTTCAATGCGGTGCCGCACTACGCATACCTCAAGCTCAAGATGCCACGCCCTCGAGGAGTAATCACGGTCAATGGAAACACCGAACGCTCTCTCCGAATGGAGGAGCACATGGCGGCCCTCGCGGCGGAGGTACAAAGCAGCCTCTCACAGCAATTCTTGAGTCCGGCCATTAAGCGTCCGGACACTGTCAAGCGCGCCCGGAGTAACCTACAACAAGACCGCCTGGCACGATTCAAGCACGCGTAGCAATCCGGCCCCAACCCCCGCCCTCGCGAAATTGCGAAGCTAGTATTACGCTGCATATAATTACGCTCTGGAGATATCATGGGCATATGGGGAGGGGCAAGACCACGACATGCCAAGAATGCGGCTCGACCGCACCAGGGGCTCCCGATTGTGTCATTCTTTTTCTTTTTTCCTTTTTTCCTTTTTCTTACTTTCAGGACTCCGTCTTTGAGAAGTCATGTCCGGCCTTTAAGTCGCCGAACTCACGATGCAACAGCCAGGGCAGCAGAAAGCCACGTCGAGTGTTCAGGTGGTCTCTATTACGAGCATTGTACCCGTTTTACATACCATCCCGCAGCTTACCCCTGGAGAGGGACATGTTAGATAGTCCCATCCCTTGCTTATCGCACTATTTGTATCGTTCTGCTTTCATTGCAGTATCTTTTTTAATAAACAATACATAGCTCTTTGCCTATTATTGCACTATTTTATTTATCCATATATATGTTCATTTCATGACATGTTGCAACCGTACACTTTGGTACGGCCAATACACCAGGGGCTTGAGTATCCCAAAATTGTGGTGTCATAAGTCCGAACACTTTCACAAGTGCGGCACCCCGAACTTATAGCATTATATGAATTGGCTCCGAATCATGTCTTGGATCAATAGTTGGGTTTGCCCGGCTCCCGTGTTTTGGTACCTTACGTTCCGCTATATCGGCTAAGGTAGCACCAGGAGAACCATCGCGATTGTGCCCCAGCTTGAGCTGGGTCGAGCACCTCGATGGAGAAAGCTAAAACTGACCGTCATGATAGGGCGAGAGCCGATCGCTGTTCGAGAGGTTTTTGGGTCCCTAAAGACTTATGCAGCTTAGAGCGAGGAACTGGAATTGTCCGCCAAAGGCGTGAATAGCGCCCGAACTCGGTCTTCCGAATACTAGGGGCTTCACGAAATTTAAAATTATAGAATTCTATGGCTAAGTGAGAGTGTTCAAGCATTATAAGTCCGGTTGCCTTGTTCGTTGTGTTGAGCGCCTCCTAGATGGACCCAAGAATGGGAACAAGAGTGCTCAAGTTTATCCCGAACACCCCAAAGACTGTGGCATGGGGGCTGAAGCCAACGACTTGCCATCTCTCAAATTTGATAAACGGCCGCCTGAGAAGGTAATATTTTAAATTAACAAGCGTTGCTTAGCGCATATGAACAAGTTTTCAGCGTACAAGATAACAAATGCGAGCCTATTCAAAAATTACATCTTTGGAGCACTGATCCGCTATTCGGCGGGCACCCTTCAGGAGGCCCTCATAGTACATTTCGGGCGTGCGATGCTCATGGCCCTTCGGTGGCCCGTCCGTCACAAGCTTCTCCGCATCCAGCTTGCCCCAATGCACTTTAGCACGGGGAAGGGCCCGACGGACCCCTTCAATGCAGACGGAGCGCCTGATGACTTCAATCCGTGGACATGCATCCACCAGCCGCTGCACCAAGCCGAAGTAGCTCCCGGGCATGGCCTCCAATGGCCACATCCGCGCTATAAGGACCTTCATGGCCTGTTCGGCGACCTTGGGGAGCTCGACCAGCTGCTTCAACTGGTCGCTCAGGGGCACCGGATGGTCGGCGTCAGCATACTGAGACCAGAACACCTTTTCCGTTGAGCTCCCCTCCTTGGCGCGGTAGAATGCGGCAGCATCAGATACACTACGGGGCAAATCTGCGAATGCTCCTGGAGAGCTCCGAATCCGGGTAAGTAATAGGTAATTCACTTTCACATGCTTGCTTTGCATAAAGAATGCCTTACCCGTCGCTATCTTCTTTAACGACTCAATTTCTTGGAGGGCTTTTTGGGCCTCGGCCTTAGCAGCTTTGGCACTCTCAAGAGCCGAGGCGAGCTCGAACTCTCGAGTCTTCGAGTCATGCTCCAAACCCTCGTGTTTTTCCACGAGAGCTTGGAGCTCTTGTCGTACCTTGGCCAGATGCGCCTCCCCCTTCTCTCGCTCGGTGCGTTCCGCAACCGCTTTGTTTTCGGCCATGGACACCGCTTCCTTCAGGGTCGCCACCTCGTTCGTGGCCCCTGTAGTACCCAAGTTATTCCTGTTATTTTTTGCAACCAAAACCTTTTCTATAAGGTATTTCTTTAATAAGGTATTACTTACCTTCCTTGTCCTCGAGCTGCTTCTTGGCTTGTCCGAGCTCGTTCTCGGACCGCCGAGGTCCCGCTTAATTGCATTGACCTCCGCAAGGCGGCAGAGGTCAGCAGCCTGCATTCCCATATTGACATACTTATGTTAGACTCCTGCGTATATCTTTTTAGATCCTTAGTTGGCTTTTCTTTCCGAACACCGAACTAAGCATCGAGGCTACTGTCTATGCGGTAATATTTTTACATATTCTAAACTTACCTCAAAGCCTGTTAGAAGGCTGAGTGCGAGCTTCAGTCGATCCGCTCTTGGTGGATCGAACTGTCCGGATCACCGCACTCATCACGGTGCGGTGCTCCTCCCTCGATGGAAGCGCCATTAAGCGCCTCCGATGCTATCCGGTGCCTTCGGTTGGGCCGAAGGACACCGGCGTCTTACCCTTCTTGCGAAGGATCCGGGCCGGACTTGAACCATCGATGGTTCCGGCATGGAGTCCGGACGAGGGTCGGGCTTAGAGCCCCGGGGTCTTGCCCCCAGCGCTGAGTCCGGGAGGTTGCCTTGTGGCACCTCCTGCGCTACCTCCTCTTGACCAAGCCCCTTGGGGCCCCACCACAGCTGTCTGCAGCGTGAGGCGAGGAGGCGGTCGAAGCGGCACTCTCCATTTCCGACGAGCCCAGGGACCCGCTCGATGAATCGGCGAACTCGCCCTTGGGCGGGCTGCATGGTTGTTCGACATTAGAGAACACTCTGCGATAATAAAAAGCCATGGGTATCCGGAGGCTTGGCCCTTGTAGGCCAATCCTCCTCGTCGTTGTCGACGTTGGTGGAGAAGTCCGGAGGAAGGGTTCTTCCCTTCTTGGACCCTCCGGCCTCCCCAGTTGGGGCGGCCTTCCTTTTCTTCTCCTCCCCCGTTTGGGGAGGAGCTTCTTCTTCTTCCTCCTCATCCTCAGGAGAAGATTCTGCTTCAGAATCTGACAATACCTGGCGTCGGGAGCTCCATCGAGTTCCCGTGGCCTCCTTCTTAGCCTTCTTCTCCGGCACCACATGCGGCGCCGGGCAGCCAGTCCCCTGATAATCGGCGTCCTCCGGGTCCTCCCAAGAAATGAGCCAGACAGTTAATCTGTCCGGGCGTCTTCAGCCGATCCGCCAAAGTTAGGGAGTTTTAGATCCCACCTAGAGTCAATCTATGAAAAAAGAGTCCCGTAAAGGGTAAAATAACTTACCTCGCCGGCTGGACGCCGTGAGCTGTATCCGCGATCCTTGTTAGCGGATGTTGGGCTTCAGCGCCCTTGAACAGCACCTTCCAGGCATCTTCGTGCGTAGTGTCGAAGAGCCGACTCAAGGTTCGGTGCTGTGCCGGATCGAACTCCCACAAGTTAAAGGCCCGTTGTTGGCACAGGAGAATCCGGCGGATGAGCATCACCTGGATTACGTCGACAAGCCTGAGATTCTTGTCCACCAGGTTTCGGACGCATGTTTGGAGTCCGGATAGCTCTTCCGAATTCCCCCACGTCAGGCCCGTCTCCTTCCATGACGAGAGCCGTGTGGGGAAGCCAGATCTGAATTCGGGGGCCGCCACCCATTCGGGGTCGCGTGGCTCGGTGATGTAGAACCACCCGGATTGCCACCCCTTTATTATCTCCACAAAGGCACCCTCGAGCCATAGGACCTTGGCCATCTTGCCAACCATGGCGCCTCCGCACTCCGCTTGATGGCCGCCCACTACCTTCGGCCGGACGTTGAAGATCTTTAGCCATAAGCCAAAGTGGGGCTGGATGCAGAGGAAGGCCTCACACACAACGATAAACGCCGAGATGTTGAGGATGAAATTCGGGGCCAGGTCGTGGAAGTCCAGGCCGTAGTAGAACATGAGCCCCCGGACAAATGGGTGAAGTGGAAAACCTAGTCCGCGGAGGAAGTGGGGGAGAAATACCACCCTCTCATGGGGCCCGGGGGTTGGAATGAGCTGCCCCGCATCGGGCAGCCTGTGCGCGACGTCGCCGGACAAGTATCCGGCCTCCCGCAGTATTGTGATGTGCCCCTCCGTAACGGAGGAGGCCATCCACCTGCCTCCCGCTCATGACATGGTTGGAGAAGGTTGAGGTGGGATGTGCGGACTTGGGCGCTGGAGCTCGAGTGCGCGGAAATGGATAAGCAAAGGAAGAAGAAGGCATAGGTGAAAAGGTGGATCTTTATCCCCTTATATGGACGGACAAAGCCATGCGCCCCCACCAGCCTGGTAAAACTCGCTTATTTCCCAAGCGCTGTAATCAATGGCGCGGATGGGTTACCCACGTCCGTATTGATGAGAATCCCGGAATAAGGGGGCACGACATATGCTTTGATAAGACGTGCCAAGGAAACCGCCTCGCTAAACGTGCTGAGGTGGAACAGTAAAAATGATTCATATAAAGGCCTGGCCGTGGTGTGATGTCACACCGCGGAATACGTCAGCAGATTTGTGCAAAAGTTATTCTTTCTACAGTGGTATGTGGAACTTGTTTTGCAGAGCCGGACACTATCCTTGTGTTCAAAATCTTCTATGAAGTATTCAGAGGAGGAACCCGCCTCGCAATGCTGAAGACAATCAACGCGCCGGACTCATCGTCATTGAAGCCTGGTTCAGGGGCTACTGAGGGAGTCCCGGACTAGGGGGTGTCCGAATAGCCGGACTATCGTCACGGCCGGACTCCAAGACTATGAAGATACAAGATTGAAGACTTCGTCCCGTGTCCGCATGGGACTTTCCTTGGCGTGGAAGGCAAGCTTGGCGATACGGATATGTAGATCTCCTACCATTGTAACCGACTACTGTAACCCTAACCTATCCGATGCCTATATAAACCGGAGGGTTTTAGTCCGTGAGGACGAACAACAATCATACCATAGGCTAGCTTCTAGGGTTTAGCCTCCTTGATCTCGTGGTAGATCTACTCCTGTACTACCCATATCATCAATATTAATCAAGGTGAGTAGGGTATTACCTCCATCGAGAGGGCCCGAACCTGGGTAAAAACATCGTGTCCCTTGTCTCCTGTTACCATCCGCCTAGACGCACATTTTGGGACCCCCTACCCGAGATCCGCCGGTTTTGACACCGACATTGGTGCTCTCATTGAGAGTTCCTCTGTGTCGTCACCGATAGTCCGATGGCTCCTTCGATCATCAACAACGACGCGGTCCAGGGTGAGACATTTCTCCCTGGACAGATCTTCAGATTCGGCGGCTTTAATCATGGGCCAATTCGCTTGGCCATCTAGAGCAGATCGAAAGCTACGCCCCTGGCCATCAGGTCAGATTTGGAAGTTTGAACTATACAGCCGACACCGACAACGTCCATTTTGCATCATGCTTTTAGATCGATATTTATTACATTATGGGCTGTTATTACAGTACAGCACTTATGCCTTTTCTCTCTTATTTTACAAGGTTTACATGAAGAGGGAGAATGCCGGCAAATGGAATTCTGGGCTGGAAAAGGAGCAAATATTAGAGACCTATTATGCACAACTTCAAAAGTCTTGAAACTTTACGGAGATTCATTTTGGAATTAATAAAAAATATTGGGCGAAGAAAGCACCAGAGGGGACCGACCAGGCATCCACAAGGGTCGGGGGCTCCCTACCCCCTAGGCGTGCCCCCTGCCTTGTGGCCCACCTGGAAGACCCTCGGTGCCCATCTTCTGCTATATGGTGTGTTTTGACCTGGAAAAAAATCAGAAGGAAGCTTTCGGGATGAAGCGCCGCCGTCTCGAGGCGAAACTTGGACAAAAACAATCTAGGGCTCCGAGGAGCTGTTCTGCCGGGGAAACTTCCCTCCGGAGGGGGAAATCGAAGCCATCGTCATCACCAATGATCCTCTCATCGAGAGAGGGTCAATCTTCATCAACATCATCACCAGAACCATCTCCTCTCAAACCCTAGTTCATGTCTTGTATCCGATCTTTGTCTCAAAACCTCATATTGGTACGTGTGGGTTGCTAGTAGTGTTGATTACTCCTTGTAGTTGATGCTAGTTGGTTTATTCGGTGGAAGATCATATGTTCAGATCCTTAATGATAATTAATACTCCTTTGATTATGAACATTAATATGCTTTGTGAGTAGTTACATTTGTTCCTGAGGACATGGGATAAGTCTTGTTATAAGTAATCATGTGAATTTGGTATTCGTTCGATATTTTGATGAGATGTATGTTGTCTTTCCTCTAGTGGTGTTATGTCAACGTAGACTACATGAAACTTCACCATTGTTTGAGCCTAGGGGAAGGCATTGGGAAGTAATAACTAGATGATGGATTGCTAGAGTAACAAAAGCTTAAACCCTAGTTTATGCGTTGCTTCGGAAGGGGCTGATTTGGATCCATATGTTTCATGCTACGGTTAGATTTATCTTAATTTTTCTTTCGTAGTTGCGGATGCTTGCGAGAGGGGTTAATTATAAGTGGGAGGCTTGTCCTAGGAAGGGCAGCACCCAAGCAACGGTCAACCTTGATGTTGCTTGAAGCTACGTCGGTATTTCCCCAAAGAGGAAGGGGTGATGCAGCACAGCGGCGGTAGGTATTTCCCTCAGTGAAGAAACCAAGGTTATCGAACCAGTAGGAGAACCAAGCAACACAACGTAAACAGCCCCTGCACACAGATAACAAATCCTCGCAACCCGATGTGTTAAAGGGGTTGTCAATCCCTTCCGGGTATGGCGCCTCAAGATAGGCAAATGGACGTGAGATAAAATTGTACTAGATTGATAGATCAAACGCCAAATAAAATAAATAAGAATAAATTGCAGCAATGTATTTTTGTACTTTTAGTTTAATAGATCTGAAAATAAATGCAAAGGAAAAGTAGATCGCAAAGGCAAATATATGAGAAAGAGATGCGGGGGCCGTAGGTTTCACTAGTGGCTTCTCTCGAGAAAAATAGCAAATGGTGGGTAAACAAATTACTGTTGGGCAATTGATAGAACTTCGAATAATCATGACGATATCTAGGCGATGATCATTATATAGGCATCACGTCCAAGATTAGTAGACCGACTCCTGCATCTACTACTATTACTCTACACATCGACCGCTATCCAGCATGCATCTAGTGTATTAAGTTCATGGAGAAATGGAGTAATGCAATAAGAACAATGACATGATGTAGACAAGATCTATCTATGTAGAGATAGACACCATCATTATATCCTTAGTAGCAACGATACATATGTGTCAGTTCCCCTTCTGTCACTGGGATCAAGCACCGTAAGATCGAATCCACTACAAAGCACCTCTTCCCATTGCAAGATAAATAGATCAAGTCGGCCAAACAAACCCCAAATATCGGAGAAGAAATACGAGGCTATAAGCAATCATGCATATAAGAGATCAAAGAAACTCAAATAACTTTCATGGATATAAAAAGATAGATCTGATCATAAACTCAAAGTTCATCGATCCCAACAAACACACCGCAAAAGAGTTACATCATATGGATCTCCAAGAGACCACTGTATTGAGAATTCAGCGAGAGAGAGAGGAAGCCATCTAGCTACTAACTATGGACCCTAAGGTTTACAAAGAACTAATCACGCATCATCGGAGAGGCACCAATGGAGGTGGTGAACCCCATCCAAGATGGTGTCTAGATTGGATCTGGTAGTTCTAGACTCTGGGGCGGCTGGATCAATATTTCGTCGACTCCCTAGGGTTTTGAGAATATTGGGGTATTGATAGAGCAAAGAGGCGGTCCGGGGGCACCTGAGGTGGGCACAACCCACCAGGGCGCGTCTGGGCCTCCTGGCGCGCCCTGGTGGGTTGTGCTCTCCTCGGAGCACCCCTCCAGGCGCAGCTAGGGCCCATTATGTTCCTTCTGGTCCAAAAAATCTCCGTGGAGTTTCGTTGCGTTTGGACTGCGTCTGATATTGATTTCCTGCGATGTAAAAAACATGCAGAAAATAGCAACTGGCACTTGGCACTATGTCAATAGGTTAGTACCAAAAATGATATAAAATGACTATAAAACGATTATAAAACATCCAAGATTGATAATATAACAGCATGGAACAATCAAAAATTATAGATACGTTGGAGGCGACAAGATCCCCAGCTTAACTCCTACTCGCCCTCGAGTAGGTAAGTGATAAAAACAGAATTTTTGATGTGGAATGCTGCCTAACATGTCATATGGTATTCTTTTCTTTATAACATGAACATTTGGACTTTTATGTGATTCAAAGCAATAGTCTAGTTTTGACATGATAATTTAAATACTCAAGCATATCAACAAGCAACCATGTCTTTCAAAATATCAACGCTAAATTAAGTTACCCTAGCCCATCATTCTCAACCATTGGTCCATTCATGGAACACATTCGCATATTAGCTACACCCAATACTCAAGTACGATCATATTGCCTCCTTGTTGGTGCTTTTGTAAGAGAAGATGGAGACTCAAATTCAAAATAAAAATTGCATAAAGTAAAAGAAAGGCCCTTCGCAGAGGGAAGTAGGGATTTGTAGAGGTGCCAGAGCCCAAAGCGAAAAAAACTTAGAGACAAAAACATTTTGGGAGGTGTATCCATCCCACCAACGAAAACGACTTAGAGTTCCCAACACTTTCCATGCTAGATATATCATAGGCAGTTTCCAAACAGAAAATAAAGTTTATTCCTTTTTCCACCGTACTTTCACTTTCCATGGCTAACTGTATCCACGGTTGCCTTCCATACCAACACTTTCCAAGGAATTTATGATTTGACAACATAAAGTAAATTCATTTTTCTTTTCGGGACTGGGCATCCCTAATACCTTTTTCCTTACTCTCGTGCAATGACAAGTGAATAAACACTCATCATGAGAATAACACATCTAGCATGGAAAATATTAGCCACCCATCACCGCTCCGCGAGCAAAACGAACACACAAGAAGAGAAGTTTATTTTGAAAATTAGAGATGGCACATACAAATTTGCTTAGAACGGCAAAATAATACCGCATATAGGTAGGTATAGTTGACTTATGTGGCAAAACTGGTTTAAAGGATTTTGGATGCACAAGTAGAGATCATACTTAGTGCAAAAATGAAGGCTAGCTAAACATTGAGAAGCGGCCAACCAAGAATCGGATAATCTCGTAAGCAAGCATTAAGCATAATTAACACCGAATAATGCACCACAAGTAGGATATAATTTCATTGCATGACTATTGACTTTTGTGCTTGCATAGGGAATCACAAACCTTTACACCAATATTCTTACTAAAGCATAATTACTCATCAACATAACTCACATATCACATCATCATATCTCAAAACTATTACTAAGAATCAAGTTTATTTTGTCCAATGATCTTCATGAAAGTTTTTATTATATCCTTCTTGGATATCTACTACTTTGGGACTAATTTTAATGTGTTGCTTTTCATAAGCTCAAACAAATATAGGTGAAGATCATGAGCATATATTTTTTATTTCTCTCAAAATAATTTAAGTGAAGCAAGAGAGAACTTCTTGAAAATTTTACTAACTCTCAAATAAATCTAAGTGAAGCAAGAGAGGGTTTCTTCAAAAATAATAAGCACACCGTGCTAAAAAAGAAATAAGTGAAGCACTAGAGCAAGTCCATAGCTCATAAAACATTTAAGTGAAGCATAGAGAGCAATTCTAACAAGTCATGACATAATTTTGGCTCTCTCAAATAGGTGTGTCCAGCAAGGGATCAAGACTTAAAACACAAAATAAAACAAGCAAAGACTCATATCATACAAGACGATCCAAGCAAAACACATAGTATGTGACAAATAAAAATATAGCTCCAAGTAAAATACCGATGGTCGTTAGAACAAAGAGGGGATGGCACTCGGGGGAATCCCCAAGCTTAGTTGTTTGCTCATTTTGGATAATAGCTTGGGATGCTGGGGCATCCACAAGCTTAGGCTCTTCTATCCTTATTCCTTCATCCATCGTAAGATAACACAAAACTTGAAAACTTCAATCACATAAAACTCAACAGAACCTTCGTAAGATCCGTTAGTATAATAAAGCAAACTACTACTATAAGTACTGTATCAAACCAATTCATATTTTGTTTTTGCATTATATCTACTGTATTCCAACTTTTCTATGGCAAAAACTCATCAATGAAAACAATAGAGCCATCAAAATAAGCACACAACACAAAGAAAACAGAATCTGCCAAAACAGAATAGTCTGTAGCAGTCTGACTATTTTGAATACTTTTGTAACTCCAAAAATTCTTTAGGAAGACCTGGGTAATTTGTATATTAATCTTCTGAAAAAATAATTGGCATTTTATCACGTTCTGGTGATTTTTAACAATTGTTTTCGTGAGCGCATAAGTTTTTGTTTTTCAGCAAGATCAAACAACTATCACCCAAGAAGATCCTAAAGGCTTTACTTGGCACAAACACCAATTAAAACACAAAAAACAAAATCATAACAGTAGCATAATTGTGGAAACACACAAGAACAGAAAGCAAAAAGCAAAAATAAATTTTATTCATTGGGTTGCCTCCCAACAAGCGCTATAGTTTTACGCCCTTAGCTAGGCATAAAGCAAGGATCTAAGTTTTGTCATCTTTGTTCAACTCTTCAATCAAGCACTTAAAATCCTTCAAAGATTTAGCATAAACATCTTCAATGACAATACTCCTAGGGATAAATTTAAAGAATTCATTCTTGCCAAAGGGATCTCTTATAACTTCAACAAAATCCGGGTGGATACTAATCATCTTAAGGTCTTCTTTACTAGAAGTTGCACCTTTACTCTTAGTAACTTGGGTAGTCTTGCCTACTTTTGTGGGAGTTTTTTCAATAGTTCTAGCAGAAGCAAAAGTCGTGCTTTCTTCCAGTTTATCAACCCGAGATGGGCTTTCTTCTATTCTTTCATGGATTACGGTACCCTTTTCTTTTAACAACTTAAAAACTTTTCCCGCTTTTGACCCAATCTTGGTGGAAAAATTATGCATCTTTTTATCTATATTTTCAATATGATCTTCGATAAGCATTTTCTTTTCAATTGCATCTAGCCTTTCCATAATATGCTCAAGAGTCAAAGTTGTTTCATTAATCATAAGAGGTGGTGAGCCCACTAAATTTCCCATAGCATTAAAAGCATTAAGAGAGGGACACATCAAGAAATTTCCACCAGTAATTGTATCAAGGACGAATATATACCAAGTGGTGATGCCCACATAAAAACAATGAAGAAGAACAACGGTAGATTGCTTTCGAATAGATCTATTATGAGCATTGCAAATTCTATACCAAACATCTTTTAAATTTTCTCCTCCCCTTTGTTTAAAGTTGAGAACCTCGTTCTTGGGAGTACAAGAAATAGAGGAAGAACTATCCATAAAGATAATAATGGCAAAAAAAATTGCACATAAAAACAGATCCGGCAAGAAAACGGCGATAAAAAAAAGCGAATAAAACGGCAAATTTTGTGAAGGGGAGAGGAAAACGAGAGGCAAATGGAAAATAATGTAAATTGTGAGAAGATGAGATTTGTGATTAGGAACCTGGTATATGTTGAAGATTCTCCCCGGCAACGGCGCCATAAATTCCTTTTAATAGCGACTTGAAGCTACATCGGTATTTCCCCAAAAAGGAAGGGATGATGCAGCACAGCAGCGGTAGGTATTTCCCTCATATATGAAACCAAGGTTATCGAACCAGTAGGAGAACCAAGCAACACAACATAAACAGCCCCTGCACACAAATAACAACTACTCGCAAGCCGACGTGTAAAAGGGGTTGTCAATCCCTTACGGGTAGCGGCACCCCAAGATGGGCAAACAGATGTGAGGACATTGTAGTAGATTGATAGATCGAACGCCAAATAAAATAAATAGAAATAAAACGAAGCGAGGTATTTTTGTATTTTCGGTTTAATAGATCTGAAAATAAATGCAAAGGAAAAGTAGATCGCAAAGGCAAATATATGAGAAAGAGACCCGGGGGCCACAGGTTTCACTAGTGGCTTCTCTCGAGAAAAATAGCAAACAGTGGGTAAACAAATTACTGTTGGGCAATTGATAGAACTTCAAATAATCATGACGATATCCAGGCAATGATCATTACATAGGCATCACGTCCAAGTTAGTAGACTGACTCCTGCCTGCATCTACTACTATTACTCCACACATCGACCACTATCAAACATGCATCTAGTGTATTAAATTCATGGAGAAACGAAGTAATGCAATAAGAACGATGACATGATGTAGACAAGATCTATCTATGTAGAGATAGACCCCATCATTTTATCCTTAGTAGAAACGATACATACGTGTCAGTTCCCCTTCTGTCACTGGGATCAAGCACCGTAAGATCGAACCCACTACAAAGCACCTCTTCCCATTGCAAGATAAATAGATCAAGTTGGCCAAACAAAACCCAAATATCGGAGAAGAAATACGAGGCTATAAGAGATCATGCATAAAAGAGATCAAAGAAACTCAAATACTTTCATGGATATAAAAAGATATAACTGATCATAAACTCAAAGTTCATCAGATCCCAACAAACACACTGCAAAAGAGTTACATCATATGGATCTCCAAAAGACCATTGTATTGAGGATTCAGTGAGAGAGAGGAAGCCATCTAGCTACTAACTACGGACCAGTAGGTCTACAAAGAATTACTCACGCATCATCGGAGAGGCACCAATGGAGGTGGTGAATCCCATCAGTGATGGTGTCTATATTGGATCTGGTGGTTCTGGACTCTGCGGCGGCTGGATCAATATTTCATCAACTCCCCTAGGGTTTTGGGAATATTGGGGTATCTATAGAGCAAAGAGGCGGTCCGGGGGCACCCAAGGTGGGCACAACCCACCAGGGCGCGCCTGGGCCTCCTGGCGCACCCTGGTGGGTTGTGCTCTCCTCGGAGCACCCCCAGGCGCAGCCAGGGCCCATTATGTATCTTCTGGTCCAAAAAAATCTTCGTGAAGTTTCGTTGCATTTGGACTCCGTCTGATATTGATTTCCCGCTATGTAAAAAACATGCAGAAAACAACAACTGGCACTTGGCACTATGTCAATAGGTTAGTACCAAAAAATGATATAAAATGATTATAAAACATCCAAGATTGATAATATAACAACATGGAACAATCAAAAATTATATATACGTTGGAGACGTATCAAGGGAGGGGTAGGGCGAGGAGGGCGTGTACATGCACGAGAGAAAGTTAGGGTTAGCTATAAAGGTTAGAGGATTGTGTGGGTGTAAGAGACTAACAAAGACCATAATTTGATATGAAAGTGGATTCATATATTTGAATAGGAGATCGTAGTGTTATAAACCTATGCATGCATGAATATAGCGGTGATACGCGTGGTGTGGTTTTGGACATGTTATACTATAATGTGATAATGCGTGGTGTTTGCAACTCACAGCTAAATATCGAACAATCTAAACCATACCATATATCAAACAATCTAACATTTTATTTGATTTTGTGATAATATGTGGCGTTTGCAACTCACAACTAAATATCGAACAATCTAAACCATACTATAATCGACCATCTCACATTTATTTGAATTTGTTGATAATGTGTGGCATTTGCAACTCACAACTAAATACTTGTAGGCGTAGGGGGCGGGGCACCATACATTATGTGATAAACACATTATACATATGAGACATGGTTTAGATTATGAAGATCGAGCTAGAGCTTGAAATGTACTGTGATTTGAAATCAACATAAAGTGGATTCAAAAAATCGAGCTCGAGTTCATATAGTACACCTAGTTCATATCTAACTCGACAACAATCATGTGGTGTGCTGTGAAGATAATATACAAATGATGGTTTAACTTGACAATAATGATGATTGTAGATCTTATTAAAATAAAGAAACAAATTTAAATGGTTTAATTTGACAACAATCATGATTGTAGATCTTATTCAAATAGAGAAAGGAATTCAAATTTAGTTCATATTGAAGTATAGTATATACATTTGAAATGCACTAAAATGTTCATTTGAGTAGTAGGTTGCATGCATTATACACGTAGCAAAATATTTTAATTGAACATAATATGGATTTAAAGTTTTGAATGGCATTTGTAGTGCGAATTGATTTGGTACAGCACACGGGACTAGAATCTCTTGTGTGGTGCGAATTGATTTCTTTTTGGTTCTTTCATCGAGGGAAGTGTGAATTGATTTGATATAGTATACACGTTAGGCTTGTCCGGAAATTTCAACTCACGCCTTGTTATCCCGAAATTTTAAGATATCTCTTTGTCCCTTTGTGCTCCTACAATTCCCTCCATCTCAACCTGCGCCTTGCTATCCCAAAATTACAACGCGCGCAAAAACTCCCACCTCCTGCGAAATCCTGAGAAGTGAAATTCCCGTGATACCCCTGAAGCGAAAGAACCACCTAGTTCAAATCGGTGGGGCTACTTTCGTAACTAATCCCACATTTCAGACAAACGCGTCCCTAAGCCATGGTTCCCTCCTCCCATCCCCTCCGCCCCCATTCGTACACCGAGGCCGCAAAAACCCGCGAAGCCCCACACCCTCCTCCGTCCGCCACCCAGCCGGAGCCTCTTCCCCGACGACATCATCCACCGCAACAGCTCGACGTCCCTCATTCACCGCACTGGATGAGGATCCATAGTCAATCTCGTTGTCTCGCTGGTTCAGCCACCCCGTCCTCCACCTCCAAGGTGCTTCCCTGATGTTTGCCTCGTCTATCGCGTCACCTACAGTCCCACAGCGTCGTCTTCACCTGCATCACCGGAAGAGCAGCACCATCATCAATTCGTAGGATGAAGCTCCAGCCTAATCGGCGCCACCAAAGAGGTTCTACAACAATCCCTGCATTTTCTTCTTGATTCGATCTCACGATGCTGCCAGCGCTCGGTCAGGAGCCGCCATGGCGCGGCTCCATCTACGGCGGCATCGCCGGCCACTTCCTCCACACCGTCGATCCCTTGCGGCGATGTCCACATCAGTAGGAGCTGCTGCTGCTCCGGCTCTTGCTGGTCGTGCTGCTGTTGCTTCTTTGGCCCTTGCTCGCGCTGCTGCTCTGCTCTTGCTCTCGGTCCCCTGCCTTGTCTGCTCTTGCTCTAGCTCCCGCTGCTGCTCTTGCTCTTGCTTGCGCTGCTTCTCTACTCTTGCTCGCGGTGCTGCTGCATGAGCAGCAGATCCAGCTCTCGCTCGAGTCCCTGCCGCTGCTACCCGAGATGCTGCTACACGACCAGATGCCCCGGCTCTCGCACGCGCTGCTGCTCTGGGCATTGCTGCTTCTGCAGGACCAGCTGCCCTGGCTGCTCTCTGGTAGGACGTTCCCTACTGGAGCGGCTACCAATTTAGATCACTACTCCTCTGCCACTAGTGCTCGAGTGGCCAAAACAATTAGTGCTCTGCTTTTCTACTGCTAGTGTGTTAAGTTTCGACAGCAAAATTCAGTTTTGACAGTTAAATTCAGTTTCGGCAGTTAAGTTCAGAGATGAGGGGCTGATGTATTTTACATCTAGAACTTTTTGGTGATGTATTTTATTTACATCATCTATTGCAGATGCTATTAGAATACCACTTCAAGTTAACATTGTCTCTCTTGTCCTGCTTCAGCCTCGCAGTCGTACACCTCACCGGAGCTGCTCCAACGACGAAACCCTCCATCATAGCAGAGCAGTACCCTTGACTCCACCTCCAGATGCCTAAGAGCTTCTTCCCCTCCTCCGACAGCCACATCAGCCCAGCATCCTTAGCTACCAACCCAATGATGCTGGGATCGACATGGCTTCGCCATAGAGGTTGTACACTTGTTGCATTGTTTTTTTTTTACTTTACAAGTTATATATATTGTCCACTTAGCATGCGTACTAATGAGGAATACGATTAGTTTCTCCTATATGACAAGCAGTGGGTACTAGGCAAGTTAGCTATCCGTGATGGACTCTCTCAAAAGCCATCATTATTTATTTCTACGCATTGGAGCTGTGCATGTGTAGATGGGCTTGGGAGTTTAGCTAGTAGGGTAGTGGCCTGGGTCCAAAGTATTATTTGTTCCTTTAGTGTCTCTTTCAAAGAAAAAACGTAGGAATTTTAATATCCACTTGGCCCTCCTTTTTAAATTTCTATTCCTGAAGAACAAGACTAAGTGATAGTAGCATAATAGCATTATAACTTTAAATTTTCTTGTGGTTTGACTTAATTTGACAATGCATCTTTGCATTCCTGTGAACCAAACACCCAGATTGACAGAAATCTTGTATTTGCAAATGCTCTATTTTGCACGTGCATTCCTATCCTATTCCTGTGTATTTCCTATCCCTACGTTGTTAGAATCCACCAATTCAAATGAGCCCTTACATAATTGCTCTTGTTACAGATAGGTTTCGAAGAAAACCTTGTGTGGTTTGTTCCGCTCCTGCCGCACCGTCGTCCACCCCAGCTCAGCTGCTCCAATGATGAAAGGGTCTAGCACAGCAGAGATCCGCCCTCCAAACTATCTTTCGCCGCCTCAGATCTTCTTCCAAGCCGCCAGCAAGCACCACAGCTGCATTACCATCATCAACTGAGCAGATGACCTTGAGGACTACACGGGTCCGCAAGAGAGGTTGCGCCCTTTCGTGTCTGCTTACGTTATGCATCGCTTAATATTACCTGCTACTTTATCGTGCTCTTCACCTGTTAAACTCTGAGTCAGCTCCAAACTAATGCTCAAACTTAAGTTTTAAAATGGTTGTGGGGTACATATCGGCGCAGCAACGAATATTATTTGTTTACTACCTAGTTAATCTCGGATGTCTACTATGACTTTCATGTTGTGTGGGAAACAAACAGTAAAGGAGCCATTATCTGTATTTTTTAATGGCAGCTATTATCTGCCTGCTATCACTAGATTTGGGTCTGTCCACAGGTTGCTACCATCACTCTAGATTTCTGCATGCACTCCTTACATAATCTCACTATGTTTTATTCCTATGCATGTCAGTTATTGTACACAATGGTACTGAACATGTAGAGCAAAAGAGACGAGCCTTGCGTGGCAATAAAATTTCATGCAGACGTCGCTCCATGGTGGGTGCAAAGGCAGCCCCCTCCCCCCATTCCAGATTATAATCAAGAGGAAGATAACTGTTCAGAGGGGGATTCAGAGGGAGAAAACCACTCCTATTTACCCCCCGAGGTCTTTGCTCTGACTTGCCATGCTGATGTTGGTCATATCATGCATATGGCATCTTGCATTGCTTACTTTATACATTAAAAATGTCATCTGCTTAGCTTAGACATGCCTTGTGTGAATGCCATCTGTTTACTTTCTATATCATATATGTGAATTATGCAATACCATCTTGTTTAGCCCAGCATCATATATGTGAATTTTGCTATGCCATCCTGCTTAGCCAGTCATCTTATATGTGAATTATATCATGATGTCCTTTTTTTCATTACGTAGTACATTTCTCAACAATGTAAGTACATTCAACTACTCTTCTGTGCATCAGCCATTTGACACGGTGATGGAAAAATCTGGAGTGAAAACAAGGTCTTAAGAGCAGACAAGGCTATCTCACGAAGCGCATATCTTGCTGGTTACGGATATCTCCTCAGAGGAGGATTCAGAGACAGAAGACCAGTCCTATCCCCCCCCCCCGAGGTGTATACTCTTAACTTGGCATGGTTATCTTGCTCATATCGTGCATATGGTGTCTTGCCTTGCTATGTCATTTGCTTAGTTTAGACATTCTTTGTGTGAATGCCACCTGTTTAGTGTCTAATTACCATATATATGTGAATTATGCAATGCCATCTTGTTGCAATGCATTATATATGTTAATTATGCAATGCTATCTTCTTGCAAGGCATTATGTATGTGAATTATGCAATGCCATGTTGTTTAGCCAAGCATCATATATGTGAATTATATCATGCCATCCTTTTTTTGGTATCACGTATTCCATTTGTCGACAATGTTCTTATATTCAACTACTCTTCCTATGCATCATCCATTTGAATTGGTGATGGAAAAATCTGGAGTGAAAACAAGGTCTTTAGAGAAGACAATGCTACCTGCTGAAGCAAATATCTTGCGGGTTATAGATACCTCCTCAGAGGAGGATTCAGAGATAGATAACCAGTCCTATTTTCCCCCTGAGGTGTATGCTCAAACTTGGCAGGGTTATATTACTCATATCATGCGTATGCTGTCTTGTATTGCTTAGTTTTTACATCATATACAAAATATTGAATGCCATCGGCTTAGTTTAGACATCATATATGCGGCTGCCATCTACTTACTTGCTTAGTACATAAATCATATACAGTATTTGAACTATATCATGCCATCATGTTTACATAGACAACATATATCTGAATTACACCATGCCATCCCATTTAATAAAGTCATCATATTAGTTATATCATCTCATACTATTTACATAGTCATCATATTTTGAATTTCATCATTCTATATGTGAATTATATCATTCCATCTGGTTTCCGTAGACGGCATGCATGTGAATTATAGCATGCTAACCACTTTAATAGACACATCATATAGTTATATCATGTCATCCTGTTTATATAGTCATCATATTTTGAATTATGTCATTCTATCCTGTTTAGTTAGCCATCATATATGTGAAATTGTGTCATGCTATCCTGTTTAGTTAGCCATCATATATTTGAAATTGTGTCATGCTATGTTGTTTGATTAGACAACATAAATGTGAATTATTTCATGCCCTCTTTTATTCCCCACTATCCATTGCACCTGTCTATCATACAATGTCTGTACATTCAATTACTTTTCTTGTTTATCAGCCATTTGAATTGGAGGGGGTGATGGCAGTATCTAAGGGAGTAAAAACACGGTCTTCAAAAAAAATAGTGCTACCCATCGATGCAGATAGAACTACCGTTGTACTTGCCCAACAACCAGCCCCGCAACACTCAATGTCTGGCAGATATAGTTGGCACTTTCGGTCAGTTTCACTATTAGAACAGCACAGATCGCCACAAAGTTCATTCTCTGATGCGATCCTCTTTTCCTGATAATGCCTTGGTCCCGCGTAGTGTGGTCTTCAGAGAATTTGCCAATTGGGGAGGAACTGTCGTCTCATGGACAACTGGTTGTTATATTCTCACTGCTGAGTTTGCTGAAGCAATGATCCCTGCTGATGAAGATCCCATGCCGCTCGATGGGAATCCTCACCCCATGCCTGGCGTCAACCCACCATAGCCGTTTTGGACCATGCCACCGTACCCCGCCCTGGGTTGGAATGTTGTCCCCCCACATCATTAGGTCAACAATGATGTAGTCAATGGTAATGCATGGGGCAATGACGTGCAAGATGCGCGGGATGGGAGCCTTGGAACGAGCCAGAGCAACCTGAGCAGCAGCAAGAACCAGCCATGCCGGCCCAAGATCAAAACTCCATGGTTCTCAACCCATCATTGGACTCCAGTCAGGACATGGATCTCGATCAGGAGGTTAATCAGCCTCTGCACAACAATCCTCTTGCACCTTTGGATCCAATTCAGTTGGGCATTGTCAGAGTGGTCTATGGGCCAATACTGCCCCAGGAGATGATCTAGGAGAGATCCTTTAAGTCTCTAATGCCTTATATTCTTCTCTCTCGCATTCCTGCTTATATGCCCACACCAGTGCTGCACCTTCAGTTTTCCCTCGCAGGTTCTGGCCATACTGCTTTGAGTCCAATTTTATCGCTCTGCTCTTTAGTTCTGGGATTATTTCACGCCCGGTTCACAAGTCCTCAGTGGTTATTGAGGAACTGCCCTCTGATATGGCCTCTCAGCCTCACCTGTGTTTGGGAGAGAGTCAGGACTTGTCTGACAATGTTACCGCGTCCCAAGCCTTTGAGTTTACTGCCACGCCACCGCCAGTGATGGGCAAGAGATCACCTAGTCGTCGTAGTTCGATCTCTGTTCTGATAAAGCCAACGCCAGATTTCAGCAATAGGAGAGTCACAAGGAGCTACGCCAAAGCCAATGGTTTCAAACCTTCCTCTGTTGTGCCTGTCAAGCCCTCTCGGCTTCGTCGTCCCCGCGCTAAGAAGAGCAAGATCCATCTCTGATGTGGAGCACATGACGGAGGAGAGCTGTGACCAGGTGCCACCTCCAACTCCAATTCGGGCCATGCAAGATCTGGGCGCTTCCTTGGGCATTGCTCCTGACAAGTTAACGGTGGAGAAGCGTATGGCATCTCCGAAGACTTCTGCTTCTGAGGACTCAACCAAATGATGATGATGCTCTCCATGTTCGTTTTACTGCGCCTGCGCTGCGCTTTTGTTCTTTTTCATTACTGTCCTTTATCGTCTGAACCTTAGTCTGTTATGTCTTGGTTGGCTGTGAACCTGGATCCTTTTGGGTGTCTGAACTGTTACGCAGTTTGGCGTGTTTATCTTTTCCTATTATTGCATCATTGTGACGCCCCCGATTCAATCGTACACTAATCATACACGCAAACGTGTACGATCAAGATCAGGGACTCACGGGAAGATATCACAACACAACTCTAAAAATGAAATAAGTCATACAAGCATCATAATACAAGCCAGGGTCCTCGAGGGCTCGAATACAAGTGCTCGATCATAGACGAAGTCGGAAGCAACAAAATCTGAGTACGCATATAAGTTAAGCAAGGTGCCATAAGATGGCTAGCACAAAGCGGGATCTGAGATCGAAAGAGGCGCATGCCTCCTGCACAGGATCCTCCTAACTACTCACAGTAAATCGTCGGCGGGCTGCTGCGTAGTAGTAGGTGCCTCCGGTGTAGTAGTCATCATCGACGGTGGCGTCTGGCTCCACAGGCTCCATCGTCTGTTGCAGCAATCGAGTAAAGAAAGGGGAAAAAGGGGAACAAGGCAACCGTGAGTACTCATCCAAAGTACTGCAAGCAAGGAGCTACACTACATATGCATGGATATATGTGTAAAGGGCCATATCGGTGGACCTGAACTGCAATGCCGTAATAAGAGGGGATAGCTAGTCTTATCAAAGACTACGTTTCATCACCTTCGTCTTGCAACAGGTAGAAGAGGGTAGGTTGAAGTCCTCCAAGTAACATCACATAGCAATAATCCTACCGGCGATCCCTCCTCGTTGCCACGAGAGAGCGACCACCGGTTGTATCTCGCACTTGGAAGGGTGTGTTTTATTAAGTATCCGGTTCTAGTTGTCATAAGGTCAAGGTACAACTCCAAGTCGTCACTGCATCAAGATCACGACTATTCGAATAGATTAACTTCACTGCAGGGTGCACCAACTTACCCAACACGTTTGATCCCATTTGGCGGACACACTTTCTGGGTCATGCCCGGCCGCGGAAGATCAACACGCCGCAGCCCCACCTAGGCACAACA
The DNA here is from genome assembly GCA_021605145.1 of Aegilops bicornis. NCBI lineage: Eukaryota > Viridiplantae > Streptophyta > Magnoliopsida > Poales > Poaceae > Aegilops > Aegilops bicornis. The sequence continues at coordinate 562,168,500 of CM038671.1, forward strand.
GAGAGGCCAAGACGCCGGTCTAAACCTAAGCGCCACAGTGCGGGCCCATCGCCCATAGCACACCTGCAACGCTATGAGGGCGGCCGGAAGCGCACCTAGCCTAGCAGGCGTTCACCAATCCGGCGCCTCCGTCACGACGTCTGAAGTGCTTCGGTGATACCACGACGCCGAGTGCCCATATCTTTCCCACGTAGTTGGTTAGTGCGTATAAGCTCAGAGCCAACTCGGATCAAATACCAAGATCTCGTTAAGCGTGTTAAGTATCATGAGCGCGAACAGGGCCAGGCCCACCTCTCTCCTAGGCGGTCTGAACACCTGCCTGCCGCTCCGCCACAAAGATCCATCCAGAGGGCCGTCGGGACAAAGGTCCTTTCAGCCCCAATCCGTGAATCACTCATGGGTGCTCCACAAGCCGACCCGACTTTAGTCACCACATGTATCATGTATAAGTATAAGTATATACCGTGATCACCTCCCGAGTGATCATGGCCCGATAATATAGCACAGCAGACGGACAAGAATGTAGGGCCACAGATGGAAATACTAGCATCCTATACTAAGCATGTAGGATTGCGTAAAGGTAACAATGAGTAGCAAGGACAGGCTATGCATCGGGATAGGTATAATGTAGCGATAACATGCTACACTACTCTAATGCAAGCAAGAAAGAGAAGAGTAGGCGATATCCGGTGATCAAAGGGGGCTTGCCTGGTTGCTCTAGAAAGAGAGAGGGGTCGCCAACTCCGTAGTCGAATCGGCAGCAGCGGCTTGGTCTCGTAGTCTACCGGAGAGAAGAGGGAAGAAACAATGAATACCATGTAAACAGATGCATATCGATGCACGACAAGACAAGTAACGATGCTAGGCGTGCCCTAACGTGGTAGGAGGTGTTACCGTGAAGGGGAAAACATCCGGAATGTATCCCCGGTGTTTCGCGATTCCTATGATGAACCGGAGGTGAAATGTTGCAGGTTCGCTATGATAGGGACGCGTGGCATTTAACAGGCTGTGTATTCGGATTCGCCTCGTTGCTCGAGCAACTTTCATGTATAAAGTATTTCCATCCGAGCTACGGTTTATTTTATATTAATTTTCAAAGTTTTAAACAATTTTTGAATTTAGTTTAATTAATAAATTCGAATGAAAACGGTGTGATAACTTTTATACACAGGGGCAGCTAGCCATTGTATATGACAGTGGGGTCAGGGGTGGTCCAGTCAGCAGGGTCAATAGCAGTTGACCAGTGCATGTTGACTGGTCAACCAGGTCAAGGGGACCCACATGTAAGTGTCCCAAGAGCTAATAAAAGTAGCTAGACTAAAATAATCTAGAAAGGGCCACATGTCATCTACACATTTGACTAATTAAACAAATAAACTAGCCTAATTAAATGGGACACACATGTCATAGGGTAGCAACTAATTTTAACTAGTACTAATTAGCCCCTAATCTAGCCTACTCCTAATTAACTAGGTCAAGCCATTGGTACAGCCGTGCCTCACGTTCGATGGGTCGTGCCACGGTTGTGTGACCATGGTCAACACACATGGGCGAGAGGCAGCGGCTATGGTCATTCTCAACAGCAAAGAAAGCGGGAGGTAGTAGTGCAAGCAAGCAAGGGCAGCGGCGGCGAGAACTAAGAGCAGCAAGAATGAAGCCAAGGCAGCGGCAGCAGAGGAAGAGCGGCATGCGGGATGAGCAGCGGAGCCGGGCGGCGAAGCGACGGGTGGTGCGAGGCACCGAGGGCAGGGTCGAACCGGACACGGCCAGCAGTGGGCGGCGCCGGCGGCCACGGTGTCAGGTGCAGGGGCACGGCGAGGATAAGCGCGGGACGGTTGCGGGCTTGGCCAGGCGCAGGGGCGAACGAGGCCCGGACGCGGCCTAGTGCGGCAAGGAGCCGAGGCGAGGCACAGGCACGGGGTGGTCACGGCGCGGATGGGGCGAACGCGAAGTCGCGGCGCTGGCCCTTGACGGACGACGGCTACGGCTATGGGCAGGAGACGTTCCTCACGATGGATCGAGACCGGGCGAGGGGAAACAGGGGAGGAGCTCACATTGGTGCGGCAACGAGGGTCAGCGGGCTCGGGGTTGCACCAGATCGGCCGAATTGACGACGGCGGCCGTCGAGATGCAGAAGCGGAGATGAGCTCGATGGCGACGCGCGAGGGCCTCCCGGCTTGGTCCGGTGGTTGAAGTCGACGGAGAAGAGGACGCCGGTTCCTCTAGACATCTTGTCGTCGCTCGGGGATGACCATGGCCACGAAGACCACGATGACACGGCGACGGCTTCGCTCGGGTTCGTGCTGTGAGGGAGAAGCGGCGCGAGAGGAAGAGGGGGAGAGCATCTAGGGTTCGTCCGGAGGTTCGGGGATGCTCTTAACCCGCGAGGAGGGTCGCCGGATGACGGACGCGTGCGCTAGCCGCGCCATGGACGGCGGACACGCATCCAACGTGATCCTGTGAGCAGTAGAAAGGAGATACAGAGGGGGGTTATTGGGCTGGGCCACGGTCTGTGCATTGCTAGGCCTAAGTGCATAGTGCCATTTTCCTATTTTACATTTCTGTAACAAAAACTACTACTGTTTCCTAATTTAGTTTGGATAACAATTGATTTTTGTTTAATATGAAACTTGTCACACAAATACGGGGAAACACCCTGGGGCTGAATAAAAGGTTCCAAACCGTTTCAGATTGTTTAACTATTTTTAAAATTGAAAAGGTTAACTAATTGGTTGTTGGTCCACTGTTATAATTCCCAGAGGCATTTTAAGCATCTCCAAAATTGTTTGTTAATGCAAGACAATTATGTGGTGAATATTTGCAACCTAATAAACATTTTTTTATTTACCATTTGAATAAATTTGAATTTGACTTTGATTTTAATCAAACGACAATTGGCTTAGTAATTTGGTGGTGACATGGCATCATTAGGGTGAGGATACTGTAGCTTGAATATCCGGGCGTCACAATTCTCATCCACTACAAGAAATCTCGTCCCGAGATTTAAGAGGCGTAAGGAGGAGGTTACGTTACGAAATTCTAGCGAGTGTTCTCGATCTTGGTTGCTCTTCTTGAAGAACTTGATCCATAACGTTGATATCTTCATTTCTCTGCTTCAGGTCAACATGATGAAGTCGTCATCCTTTCTTCGGGAACTCCATCGTACTTACGAAAGAATAAAGGGGGCATTCCGGGAGAACAGACCTCTGCAAGGTTGACTATCTAGTCGATAACATCGGGTAAGGTGATGGAAAGTAACTCCCAAATTAAAACTTAAGACAATATCGAGAGCAAGGTAAGTAGGTACCATGAGAAGTTTCAAGCGGGTAGGCAATCGTTCGATGCACCTTTCTGAAGCGTGAAAGGGGTTCAAAGCAACATGAATAAGTATTGTGTCTCATAACAGAATTGACGATCTCTCGGAAGGTGGCTTGCGAATTACATACGAGGCCATGCGCGAGGAATAACTTTGGAAACCAGGGTGTACAGGAGAGTCAGGTTTTGATCCTGTGGAACTGTGGGTTATGGGCCCACCATGTGGGTTAAACAGGGAAGGGCGTTGACATCTTGCATGGTCATGATAGCAAGGCATGTCAGAGAATAACCGGTCAGTTATGTTGGCTGCATCGTCGGTACCAAGAGCGAGGGACGAAGAGAACCATTTTCCTGCTGGTTGAAACGAGGCGGACCAATAGGCAACGTTCTCGCCCCTCCGTGGTTACCGAATGTCATCAACAATAGTAACACGGTCTTCTTGACAAGGTTGTACAACAGGGTGTTTACATAAGCGTGAATCATTACTGCTTAGATCATATAAACCACGAGAAAGGTTAAACAAGACAACGAAAAGGAAAATGTGATTATCAGATCAAACAGAACAATGGAAAGGAAATGTGTTTAAACACATATTACAAGGGTATATCCTTTCCAAGGACAAGCAGAGCATGATATCCATGACAGGATAGAAGTAGAAAATCCTTTAGGTAAGGGGAGAGGAATTTGATGACATTACCCAAACAACGGTGTTTGGATAATTGAGCAGGAAACATTTGGCATTGGGCTTCAAATGTTCTTGTTGAAAATCGAAGTACCACAGACATGCTTCGAGATAGCATTGACATGGTCTTCGAGCAAGGTCGGACGTTGGAATACAAGGGATCCATCAGGATAAACTTATTAAACAAGGCATTCAATTTTCTCATGGAAAAATGGTTAACCTTGTTAAAAAGGAAACTATAACACTAGGTCCTTCGGCCAGGTGTGCTAGGAATGACATCACCTTACCGGGTCATAAAAGACCAATGTTATAACTCTTGGAAATATGTTCCAACCATCATATCTGACCGAGATTCAGATCTGATTGGTGTCATGATACCTCAGACTCATGATGTCCGAGAAGAAAAGGTGCAACACAAATCGACGAAATGACATTGCAAGATTCTCAGGAAATGAACTATGGAAGCGAGTTCCGAAACAAGAGTTCATCATTAAATCAAAGAGAGGATGAGGAGGTGGCTGATGGTCTCAAGACGATTCATCGAGATTTCCAAAAGATGGATCTCCACAATTATGTGAACAAGGAGATAACATTTAACATATCAAATGATAATGATGTATGCTCGAGGGAAACATACACAATTAATCACTGGTTGAAAGGTGCATCTGAAATATGGGCTTAGGTAGCAGGATCAATGTTAGAATGGTGATTCGATAACCAATGGTCTAAGAATGAACTATCGATCATTAATTTCAAAGCAATAGGGTTGCTAGAAGAGCAGAATCCAACCAACACCGTTCACTTGTGGGTACCCCGGTTGCAATCAACATGAGGACCAAGAAAGAATGGTGATGGTGAGAAGTATCATTATAGCAAGAATTTCTTAAGAGGTGGAGCAATTCTCACAACATTCTTGACATAAAAGATGGTAATACTTCCAAGGTAAAGAAGAACAAATGCTGGGTAGCAAGGATCTCAAGGTATAACACAAACCACGAACAAGTTTGTGTTGAGAGGGAAATCAAGGATGTTGTCGATGATAACACCAATCATCAAGGGGCAAGGATGGTATTTCCCATCATGAATTCAATTCATATACTGGAAGAGCTCGGAATGATGATGATGATTACGACACATTTGTCGAGAGATTTCGTGAAGATGTAATCGATTGGCAATGACATCAAGTCAAAGAAATGATGAAGCGAAGGGTTATTGGAACCACAGTTACGACACAAACTCGAACTCAAGCTTGTTGTTTAAGGTGAAAGGGTATGACGAGGAAAATCGACGTAAGCTTAGCTATCGTCGCAAATTGGTGCTCCGAGAATAAGGACCAGGTAGCACAGTTAGAATCATCACGACAATGATATAGCCAAACAGGCTAGGAATGGCGTGATCGGGTACAAACTCATACTTATAGAAGCTTACTGAAGAGTTGTTGAACCGTAGTGCGGACTCGGTTCGATTATCGGTGTCTTCTTCGGTGTTTAATAACTCTGAGCCCGTAAAAAATTGGAATCAATCAGATGTAGTACTTGATGAAGAACTCATAAGAGGGCATGTAGTTCCATGATATTCTCGCGGTACCAGAGGGTATACTCAAGGGTAGAGCGGGACAGAGGTTGGACAAGTGAAATCATTTGCAGAAGGCAAGCACTTAAACCTGTCCAAGAAATGGGATCAAAGAAGAACAATATGGTTGAATCCACTACGCAAAAAGACCAAGCATAGATAAGAGAACAAGCTATAACAAGGGGATTATTATTACTACGAGAAGCTTCCATGAAAAGTTTCACCTCGGGTCCATGGGCATGAACACAAAGTTCAAGGTCGACTCCCACTTCTCCAAAGCATAACCTTACATTCACTTCTCGTTTCGATAATGGCATTAGTGTTGAAAGTTTTACTGGTGAAATACCGGATGAGTATGACCCGTGAAAACTTCCGAGTTCACATATAGTAAGGAAGGCATAGGTTCAACCCATCAGGGCATCTTACGAACATATACCACAAACTTCGGGGTAAATAATACAAGCTCGAAAGTAGGGCATTGTTCAAAAGCAGATGATACAATTTACCAAAGGCATTGTATACCCATGGAAAGGCTCACAAGGTTATTGAATATGAAGGACACTGTCGGATGATAGTTCAACAAAGGATCCGGTGGTCCTCAAGGTATCTGATGTGAGCATCGGTACTCAACCAGAGGAGGAAAGAATGCAAGGAGATCAGATTATAGAAACAACTGACTAACTCAATTGTCAAATGCAAAGGAATTATGATTTCCAAATCAAGGGATCAAAAGCAATGCTCTGATTAGGGATGGATAAGTTGAATAGCCTTAGGGTATGATCAACGACAATTGGATTGGTCGAGAACCAATTCCAGTTAAAAGAATGGCAGCTCAGCTGGAAGGTAATTTATAAGGATCAATGATGATTGCGTGTATACATGAAACATATTGAGTCAACAGACTCAAAATGATAATGACAAGGAATGTCAATAAGACTACGAGACTTATGGGATTAACCATAATGCAAGCAAGCAAGAATTTCAAGAGGAATAGGCTGCTCGGGATTTTTGGAAGATCGAATGGCATTTCGAAGACTTTAGTGAAACACATAAACAATCGGGATGGGCGGACACTCGGTATGTGCGAGGCATTATCCATAGGAGTGTTCTCGTGATAAAGAACATCAAGGTAGTAAGCTCAAAAGGATTATCGAAACAACGATGAGTATTTCGGGGTATCTTGTATTAACAAGACCAACTGGGGATGAATGTAAGAATAACAACTGCAAGTAGTTATCCATAAGGGTTGACGGTGGAAGGGGAATTTGCAAACGCAATGAACACAAGTTCTCGGGTTATCAGCGGAGAGTATCTTCAGGGTCTTCACGTGCAGCAGACGATCAACAGTAATAAGGGGCTCTCCGGGTGAAAGTGATAACGAGATCCTAATGTTAGATTTAGTAAAATTCATTTAACCTGAATAGAAGAGAGATCAGAGTCCCAGAGTATAGACGAGGAATAAAAGATCCTACTACCACCCAATGGCGACGTGTGCCTGTAAGACACACAACCATGTTAGTAAAAGTTTTGCAATGTCTAGACTCGACTTCGGCCAGGGAGTTGGAAAGGGGGATTCCTACAGGCAGTCGGCTCTGATACCAACTTGTGACGCCCCCGATTCAATCGTACACTAATCATACACGCAAACGTGTATGATCAAGATCAGGGACTCACGGGAAGATATCACAACACAACTCTAAAAATGAAATAAGTCATACAAGCATCATAATACAAGCCAGGGGCCTCGAGGGCTCGAATACAAGTGCTCGATCATAGACGAGTCAGCGGAAGCAACAAAATCTGAGTACATACATAAGTTAAGCAAGGTGCCATAAGATGGCTAGCACAAACTGGGATACAGATCGAAAGAGGCGCAGGCCTCCTGCCTGGGATCCTCCTAACTACTCACAGTGGTCGTCGTGGCTGCACGTAGTAGTAGGTGCCTCCGGTGTAGTAGTCGCCATCGACGGTGGCGTCGCTTCCAGGCTCCATCGTGCAGTTGCAGCAATTGAGTAAAGAAAGGGGAAAAAGGGGAACAAGGCAACCGTGAGTACTCATCCAAAGTACTCGCAAGCAAGGAGCTACACTACATATGCATGGATATATGTGTAAAGGGCCATATCGGTGGGACCGAATCGCAGAATGCCGTAATAAGAGGGGATAGCTAGTCTTATCGAAGACTACGCTAGGTCACCTTCGCCTTGCAATGTAGAAGAGGGTAGGTTGAAGTCCTCCAAGTAACATCACATAGCAATAATCCTACCGGCGATCCCCTCCTCGTTGCCACGAGAGAGAGCGACCACCGGTTGTATCCGGCACTTGGAAGGGTGTGTTTTATTAAGTATCCGGTTCTAGTTGTCATAAGGTCAAGGTACAACTCCAAGTCGTCACATTATCAAGATCACGGATATTCGAATAGATTAACTTCCTGCAGGGTGCACCAACTTACCCAACACGTTTGATCCCATTTGGCGGACACACTTTCACAGGTCATGCCCGCCGCGGAAGATCAACATGTCGCAGCCCCACCTAGGCACAACAGAGAGGCCAAAGACGCCGGTCTAAACCTAAGCGCGACAGGGTCCGGGGCCCATCGCCCATAGCACACCTGACGCTAGGGCGGCCGGAAGCGCACCTAGCCCAGCGTGCTGCCCAGTCCAATCCGGCCAAGGCCGCCCGTCAGCCGACGTCTCAAGTGCTTCGCCGATACCACGACGCCGAGTGCCCATATCTTTCCCACGTGGTTGGTTAGTGCGTATAAGCTCGTAGCCAACTCGGATCAAATACCAAGATCTCGTTAAGCGTGTTAAGTATCCATGAGCGCCGAATAGGGCCAGGCCCACCTCTCTCCTAGGCGGTCTGAACCTGCCCTGTCGCTCCGCCACAAAGATCCATCCAGAGGGCCGTCGGGACAAAGGTCCTTTCAGCCCCCAATCCGTGAATCACTCGCGGGTGCTCCACAAGCCGACCCGACTTTAGTCACCACATGTATCATGTATAAGTATAAGTATATACCCGTGATCACCTCCCGAGTGATCATGGCCCGATAATATAGCACAGCAGACGGACAAGAATGTAGGGCCACAGATGGAAATACTAGCATCCTATACTAAGCATGTAGGATTGCAGGTAAAGGTAACAAATGATAGTAGCAAGGACGGGCTATGCATCGGGATAGGTATAACGAAGCGATAACATGCTACACTACTCTAATGCAAGCAGTAAAGAGAAGAGTAGGCGATATCTGGTGATCCAAGGGGGCTTGCCTGGTTGCTCTGCAAGAGAGAGGGGTCGCCAACTCCGTAGTCGAACCGGGCAGCAGCAGCTGTCGGTCTCAGTAGTCTACGGAGAGAAGAGGGGAAGAAACAATGAATACCATGTAAACAGATGCATATCGATGCACGACAAGACAAGTAACGATGCTAGGCGTGCCCTAACGTGGTAGGAGGTGTTACCGTGAAGGGGAAAACATCCGGGAATGTATCCCCGGTGTTTCGCGATTCCGGACAGATGAACCGGAGGTGAAATGTTGCAGGTTCGCTATGATAGGGACGCGTGGCAGACGAACAGGCTGTGTATTCGGATTCGTCTTGTCGTTCTGAGCAACTTTCATGTATAAAGTATTTCCATCCGAGCTACGGTTTATTTTATATTAATTTTCAAAGTTTTAAACAATTTTTGAATTTAGTTTAATTAATAAATTCGAATGAAAATGGTGTAATAACTTTTATACACAGGGGCAGCTAGCCATTGTATATGACAGTGGGGTCAGGGGTGGTCCAGTCCTAGTGGTCAATAGCAGTTGACTGCTGCATGTTGACTGGTCAACCAGGTCAAGGGACCCACATGTAAGTGTCCCAAGAGCTAATAAAAGTAGCTAGACTAAAATAATCTAGAAAGGGCCACATGTCATCTACACATTTGACTAATTAAACAAATAAACTAGCCTAATTAAATGGGACACACATGTCATAGGGTAGCAACTAATTTTGACTAGTACTAATTAGCCCCTAATCTAGCCTACTCCTAATTAACTAGGCCGGCCATTGGTACAGCCGTGCCTCACGTTCAGTGGTTGTGCCACGGTTGTGTGACCATGGTCAACACACATGGGCGTAGAGGCAGCGGCTATGGTCATTCTCAACAATGACAAGCAGCGGGAGGTAGTAGTGCAAGCAAGCAAGGGCAGCGGCAGCAGGAACTAAGAGCAGCAGCAGCGACAGAAGCCAAGGCAACGGCAGCAGAGGAAGAGCGACATGCGGGATGAGCAGCGGGGCGCCGGGCGGCGAGCGACGGGGTGGTGCGGATGCACTGAGGGCAGGGCCGCAGCGTCGGACACGGCCAGCGGTGGCGCCGCATGCCACGGTGTCGTGCGAGGGCACGGCGAGGATAAGCGCGACGGTTATGGCTTGGCCAGCGCAGGGCTTAACGAGGCCCGGACGCTGCCTAGTGCGGTAGGGAGCCGAGGCGAGGCGCAGCACGGGTGGTCACGGCCACGGATGGGGTGAACGCGAAGTCGCGCGGCGCCGCCTTGACGGGACGGCTATGGCTATGGGCGAGGCAGCGCTCCTCGATGGATCGAGACAGGCGAGGGAAACAGGGAGGAGCTCACATTGGTGCGGCAACGAGGTCAGTGGGCTCGGGGTTGCACCGGATCGGCCAATTGACGACGGCGGCCGTCGAGATGCAGAAGCGGAGATGAGCTCGATGGCGACGCGCGAGGGCCTCCCGGCTTGGTCCGGTGGTTGAAGTCGACGGAGAAGAGGACGCCGGTTCCTCTAGACATCTTGTCGTCGCTCGGGGATGACCATGGCCACGAAGACCACGATGACACGGCGGCAACCGGCTCGGGTTCGTCTTTGTGAGGGAGAAGCGGCGCGAGAGGAAGAGGGGAGAGCATCTAGGGTTCGTCCGGGGTTCGGGGATGCTCTTAACCCGCGAGGAGGGTCGCCGGATGATTTGACGCGTCGCTTAGCCGCGCCATGGACGGCGGACACGCATCCAACGTGATCCTGTGAGCGATAGAAAGGAGATCTGAGAGGGGGTTATTGGGCTGGGCCACGATGCATGCATTGCTAGGCCTAAGTGCATAGTGCCATTTTCCTATTTTACATTTACGTAACAAAAACTACTCTGTTTCCTAATTTAGTTTGGATAACAATTGATTTTTGTTTAATATGAAACTTGTCACACAAATACGGGAAACACCACAGGGCTGAATAAAAGGTTCCAAACCGTTTGATTGTTTAACTATTTTAGAAATTGAAAAGGTTAACTAATTGGTTGTTGGTCCATTGTTATAATTCCCGGAGGCATTTTAAGCATCTCCAAAATTGTTTGTTAATGCAAGACAATTATGTGGTGAATATTTGCAACCTAATAAACATTTTTTATTTACCATTTGAATAAATTTGAATTTGACTTTGATTTTAATCAAATGACAATTGGCTTAGTAATTTGGTGGTGACATGGCATCATTAGGGTGAGGATACTGTAGCTTGAATATCCGGGCGTCACAATCATGAATACTTCTTACTATCGTAATTGGAAAGTGCTATGCTGGAATGTGAGAGGTCTTAATTCTGAGGCTAGACAACGTGATGTACGAGGCAAAATTGAAGAAAGTCAATGTTCTATCATCTGTCTCCAGGAAACCAAATGCTCCGATTTTGACATCAGAGCCATCCGTAATCTTCTGGAGCCTCGGGAGGAATTTTAGTGGTTTGGAATTCTTCCATCTTTAGTGGGCAGTTGATCCAAATTGAGAGTTTTGGCATTGTTATATCTTTTACCTCTGTTCATAATGCAGAGAAGTGGACTTTGGTTTCAGTTTATGGGCCATGTGAAGGGGAACGCCGAGATGATTTTGTTCATTGGTTGTATCATCTTCAAATACCCATTGATGAGCATTGGCTTTTACTAGGTGATTTCATTTTTATTCGCTCTCTTGACAACAGGAACCTGCCTGGGGGGATGTCAATGACATCTTCCTGTTCAATCAGATCATTGGTCACTTAGGTCTTTTGGAGTTACCCTTGAAAGGACAGCGTTTCACTTGGTCTAATATGCAGGAAAATCCTTTGTTGGAACAGTTGGATTGGTTCTTCACAACCTCGGACTGGATCTCATATTATCCAAATACAGTGGTACTCCCCCTAGCCAAAACATCTTCTGATCATGTGCCCTATGTACTCTCAATTGACACCAATATACCAGCTGCAAGAGTGTTTCGTTTTGAAATTTTTTGGCTGGACATGCCTGGCTTCATTGAGTGTGTCACGCGGTCCTGGGGGGCGCCAGTTTTTGCTGACCTCACTGCCACTAGAGTCCTTCCGAAGAAATTTAAGCGTCTGCGGCAGGACTCAAACGATGGAGCAAAAATATGTCTTATATCAAATGGTTAACTTTGGAATGTAGCAAGGTTATACTGTTCTTCGATCACCTTGAGGAAAGGAGCTTCTCGCCACACTGAGTTTAATTTCAGGAGGATTGCAAAGTTGCATCATGAGTGAGGGAGTCCTGGACTAAGGGGTCCTCGGGCGTCCGGCCTGTTATCCGTGGGCCGGACTGATGGGCTGTGAAGACATGAAGATTGAAGATTGAACCCGTGTCCGGATTGGATGCTACTTGGCATGGAAGACAAGCTAGGCGACCGACTATGAAGATTCCCTCTTATGTAACCGACCCCATGTAACCCTAGATCTCTCCGGTGCCTATATAAACCGGAGAACATAGTCCGGATAGATATACTCATTACCATATTCATATAGGCTAGACTTCTAGGGTTTAGCCATTACGATCTCGTGGTAGATCAAATCTTGTAACACTCATATTCATCAAGATCAATCAAGCAGGAAGTAGGCTATTACCACCATAGAGAGGGCCCGAACCTGGGTAAAACATCGTGTCCCCGTCTCCTGTTACCATCGATCCTAGACGCACAGTTTGGGCCCCCCTACCCGAGATCCGCCGGTTTTGACACCGACATTGGTGCTTTCATTGAGAGTTACACTGTGCAGTCGCCAAGAGGGTTGATGGCCCGCCTTTTTTCAAGGATAATATCATCTCCGGAGGAGCCCTGGCCCCAGGCCAAACCCTTCGGCTGGGCGACTTCGTCATGACCGCCGGGTCGGCCCTTAAGCCGATGATGACCTCTCAAGTCATTGAAAATCGCCTCCGCGTTGATCCCGAATACTCCGCCCGCATGGATCCAATGGAGTTATCGTCGTTGAATGAACTCCTGGATCGCATGGCCGCCTTGGGGGTCGCTATAGACTACGATCTGGTTGGGCTTAAACCTGACCTGAGAGAAATTAAAACTCCGCCGATCACCCATCAGGTAGCGATAGTCGAGGAGCGGAGCAACTCTTCAACTATATTGAAGATGAACTATGTTCGGATCTTCGATCTTGAAGGGCCGGATATTCTCCGGCAAAAAGGCATGTCCCGTCCTCCGAACATGGAGTCGGACGATGAGCCTAAAAATCGATCGATATCCGGAGCCGAATCGCTGTCGGGTAGATCTTTAGACTCCGGATCCGAAATCGGGTCAGGGTTCGGAATTCGTTCCACCCACCCACCCGGACATAGACGCTCTCATGAGCAACAAACAAAAGTCTCAGGAAACGGTCCACCACTTCTGGGCCAGATTCCTCCTTGTCAAAAATAAGGTAAAAGATTGCCGCGACGAAGATGTGATAGCGGCATTCTGCAACAACTGCGCGGATGTATCCTCAATGCCATCAGTCACCGCCGCATACTAAAGTTCGCTGACTTAGCAACTATATATCGTACAAAAGTACAGCGCGATGGAAAGCGCCTGGAAAACTCAGGCAGCTCGCTGGGAACTGTCGGTCCTAGCCCAACTCATCCTACAGGCGAAGAGGACGCACCCCCGTGGCACGCCCAGCCGAACAGTCAAAAAACATAAATCCATTACGATGCACGACACTGTTCTGGATGGATGGCTCAATGGCCCATGCAAAATACACACGACGCCAGATATTGTGGCAATCCACAGCCTTAGAGCATGTTGGATACTTCGGCAGGTAGCCAAGAGCGGCAAGGACATCCTTATCAAGGACACCCCAGAACAACACCCTCCAAAGAACGCATTTACAATAGAGTATTGACAGTCTTGAGACATTTGCTTCAAACAATAAGCGTAAAAGGGCACTGCGCGATCTCGCCGAAGTTTGCCAGGTCGCCGCAATTGACCCCTGGAACGACACGGCCATAACCTTTAACGCCAATGACGAACCTAAATATAGAAAAGTCTGAGCGCCAGCTGCATTAGTCCTCAGTCCCATCGTGGACGGTTTTCGACTTAAAAAAGTCCTCATGGACGGCGGCAGCAGACTAAACCTCATTTACACGGACACGCTCCACAATATGGAAATAGACAGGAGCCGCATCGAGAAAAGCAGCACAACCTTTCGAGGTATCATTCCCAGTCAGGAAGCGCGGTGTGCGGGAAAAATTACACTTGATGTGGTATTCGGCACGCCGGAGAATTATCGGTCCAAAGAAATAACTTTCCAGGTGGCCCCTTTCAATAGTGGATACCACACCTTGTTAGGGCGAGAGGCCTTCATGCGCTTTCAAGTCATACCTCATTATGGGTATATGAAGCTAAAAATGCCCGGGCCTAATGGAATAATCACCCTCGTCAGCGATCCGGATATAGCACTCCACACCGAGAACAAAACCACATCTTTGGCCCTCGAGGCATTGTCTGAGGCCTTTGCGGCTGAAGAACTAACCGCACTACGCTCCACTATGGATAGAGATGATGTTATCCTGGACAAACGACCCAAATCTACTTCCTTCAAGCCAGCAGAAGAAACGGTCAAATTTCAAGTCCATCCAACAGACCCGAAGAAGACAGCCTCCATCAGAGCGCAACTCAGCCCCACAGTAGACGCCACACTAGGACACTTCTTGCGCGAAAATTGGGATATATTCACCTGGCACCCCTCAGATATGCCAGGAATCCCGCGCGAGTTGGCCGAACACAACCTCAACATATTAAAGGGATATAAGCCGGTCAAGCAAACACTGCGGCGCTTTTCCGAACCCAAACGACAAGCTATGGGGGAGGAGCTAGCCAAACTCATCGAGGCCGGATTCATCAAAGATATTAAACATCTGGACTGGCTGGCAAACTTGGTAATGGTTCCAAAGAAGGATAAATCCACAGGCGCCTATGCGTCGACTTCAAAGACCTTAACAAGGCTTGCCCTAAGGATCCCTTCCCTCTTCCCGCATTGATCAAATCATTGACGCTACCGCTTGAGTTTACGAGTCGCTGTGCTTCCTTGATGCATATTCCGGATACCATCAAATCAAAATGAAGGAGTCCGATCAAGCCGCAACAGCATTCATTACGCCATACGGGCCATTTTGCTTCAACACCATGCCTTTCAGGCTCAAGAACGCCGGCGCCACCTACCAGCGCAAGATCCAAACATGCCCCGAGAAACAGATCGACAAAACAGTGGAGGCCTACGTGGACGACGTCGTCATCAAAACTAGTTACGTTGAAACACTAATAGACGACTTGCGTCTCACATTCGACAACCTCCGCACATACGATATCAAGCTTAACCCAGAAAAGTGCGTGTTCGGCGTCCCCGCCGGTAAACTACTAGGCTTCGTCGTTTCCAACAGAGGAATTGAAGCAAATCTAGCCAAAATCCGAGCTCTGTCGCAGTTGGCCACACCAACCGAAGTCAAACAGGTCCCAAAACTCGCCGGGTGCATGGCGGCTTTAAGCTGCTTTATCTCCAGGTTGGGGGAAAAGGCGTTGCCCCTTTATCGCCTTCTACGGCGCACCGATAACTTCGAATGGACAGACGCAGCAACAGCCAGACTGGAAGAAATAAAAGCCCTTTTGGCAAGCAACCCAATCCTGGCCACGCCAAACATCGGCGAACCAATGCTCCTATATATATCGGCAACACACCAGGTGGTGAGCGCCGTACTCGTCGTCGAAGGAGAACAGGACGGACACAAATTTCTGCTCCAAAAGCCGGTATACTACGTATCCACCGTCCTCACACCATGCAAATCCCGATACCCTCACTATCAAAAGATAGCATATGCAGTCGTCATGGCAACTCGAAAATTGCGACACTACTTTCAGGAGTGCTCGATCACGGTGGCTTCCAAAGTGCCCCTCAATGATATAATCAACAACCGGGATGCAACGGGCCGGATTGCCAAATGGGCCATTGAGCTCCTGCCATTTGACATCACGTACAAACCACGTCGAGCCATCAAATCCCAGGTACTGGCTGACTTCGTCGCCGAATGGACAGAGGCCGAACTCCCCAAAGAGTACGGCGTGTATTCCAACTGGGTTATGCATTTTGACGGCTCCAAAATGTTGGCAGGGCTAGGGCGGGTGTCGTATTAACGTCCCCCACAGGAGATATCGTCCAGTACGTTCTCCAAATATTATACACAGACTCCAATAACGCAGCCGAATACGAGGCCTTGCTACATGGCCTTCGGATGGCCGTATCAATGGGCATACAATGCCTGGAGGTGCGTGGGGACTCAAACCTCGCAATATCCCAAATTAATGGAGACTTTGATGCCAAAGATCCAAAGATAGCAGCTTATCGCAATGCCGTCTTGAAGATGTCGGCTCGGTTCGAGGGGCTCGAATTTCATCACGCCGGTCGCGAAAGTAATCAGGCGGTAGACGTCCTTGCTCGCATCGGTGTTAAGCGCGACCCCGTCCCACCTAACATCTTCCTCGAAAGGCTCTTTAAGCCATCCGTGGTGTGGCAAGGGGGAGATAGCAACGATAGTCCCGATCCGAACACAAACACGGATAGCAAACACGCTGATATCATCGGAGGCTCAGCCACCGAAATAACACCATCGGCCCACCTCATCATGGCAGTAATTGCCCCGTGGACCAAACCATTCTTGGCCTACTTTAATAGGAAGGAGCTCCCAGAAGATCAGAACGAGGCTCGCCACATCGTCCGACGTTCGAAGTCCTATAAAGTTCACGAAGGAGAGCTCTACAAGAAAAAGCACTACCGGGGTCCTTCAAAGGTGTATCTCCGAGGAGGAGGGGCGTCAACTCTTGGCAGAAATTCACGCCGGTCTCGGTGGGCACCACGCCGCAGCCCGTGCACTTGTCAGCAAGGCCTTCCGGACAAGATTTTATTGGCCTCTGCCGAGGCGGGGCCTTAGGACCTCGTCGGTAGCTGCGTTGGATGCCAACTCTTCGCCAACCAAAGCCATATGCCCCCAACCGCCCTACAAACAATCCCCATTACGTGGCCCTTTGCGGTCTGGGGCTTGGACATGGTTGGACCCCTTAAAGGGGGAGGCCATAAGAAAAAATATCTGCTGGACATGGTGGACAAATTCACCAAGTGGATAGAGGCTAGACCAGTTAAAACGTCCGAGTCTGGACCGCTGATTGCATTTATATCTGATGTGGTGCACCGTTATGGTGTACCGCACTGCATCATCACTCATAACGGTTCCAATTTCACAGCTGATGAGGTGAAAACATGGTGTGCTAATCTGGGCATTAAGCTTGATTACGCCTCTGTCTACCACCCGCAAACAAACGGTCAAGTCGAGCGAGCTAACGGTCTTATTATGAGCGGCATCAAACCCAGGCTAGTGCGGTCTTTGAAAGAATCAGACAAACACTGGGTCGAGGAGCTCGACTCCGTACTCTAGGGGCTGCGGACCACGCCCAACCATACTATCGGATACACACCTTTCTTCATGGTGTTTGGTGCAGAGGCTGTATTGCCCTGCGATATTATACATGACTCACCTCGAGTGCGTGTGTACGAAGAGAAAGAGGCCGAGTTGGATCGCCAGGACAGCCTAGACGCCATGGAGGAGGAGCACGATGTCGCCAAAGCCCGTTGAACATTTTATCAACATCAGGCTCGAAGATATCAAAGCAGAGAAGTACGGGCCAAGACTTACAATGTTGGTGAACTCGTTCTACGCTTGCCGGAGAAGAAAAAGGACAAACTCAAGCCCAAATGGGAGGGTCCCTTCATAATCGACGAAGTTCTTACCGGAGGAGCGTACCGTCTTCGTGACGCATCAGATCATCGCCTAGAGCCGAACCCCTGGAATGCGGCCAGACTCTGAAGCTTCTATGCCTAGCGTCGAACTCTTTGTTAGCATCCTTCTCCCCTATAGTTTCCATTACTTTTTCTCCCTCTTACACAATTTTTTTCGCTTTAAAGCTCTCATTTGGCTTGACCGAACACTGCTGACGTACACATTTTTACATATGTACGCCCATTATACCTGGGGGCTTCTTTAACAAAAGCTTGTTTTCCGAGCATCAAGCTCATCACACATGCGTGTTTTCCCGTATGTATTTTCTTCACCATTATATGCATCGATATGACTTAAGTTCTGGCCAATCTGGGTTGCCTGACACTATTGTTTGGCTAGGTGGTAAAGGGAGCACCTCTACGATTGTTACTGCCGGGTCATCCGGATGTGAACCTCAGACTGGGTGAAGCTGAAAGCTAGCGTTCTTAAGGGAATATTCGGTCAGTGGATGAGAAGTATTTTTGCACTCACTCTACTGTGAACCCCCGGAAAATATACACATTGTGATTTTCACATCACAATTCGGACATGTCTACTAATGCGTGCACACCCAGGGAAAGGAACCCTTAACAGAACTATTCTCCCTGGAAGATGTTTCTTACAATCTCAATGTAATATAACATAACTAGCCGGATACAACTTGTCTGTTCAAGCAACTATGACCCCTACGCTTAGTTTTCCACGCATACCCTGGCCTATTCGGCCGTGACAGTATTCGGAAACACTCCGCACCTTCAGGTCCGGAGGTTGAAGCGCAAAAGTTCTGCCATGACAAATGATATACAATTCAGCTAGAATTTCACATGGTGAGGAAAGTACATAGTCACTTGAACTCAAACACTTCTGCCTCTATACCATCTAACAGGCAGTCTAACTTACAATCCTGTTGGGAATATTTGGCGGCCACCTCTACTTGGTCATATACTAAACTAATGGGAATTTCTTCCCCATTTGGCCCTAACGGTCCAACCTGGGCCATGTGATTAGGATTCAGCTTGGTATATCGCATTTTCACCATAGCCCAGGCCTCTCGTGCACCCTCTCGGCAGGCCGATATCTTCATAATCGGATACGCCGCCGCGCGCTCCCTTGAACAGCTCTACAAGCTCCTCCATACTTCCTGGAGGGGAGGCAGATGGCCACAAGGCCTTGGCAACACTCCGCATGGCCAGCCGAGCATGCTCTTGCACTTGCGACAGTCTTTGCAGCAGATCACTTGCTGATCTGGACACCTCCTCTTCAGGACGGCCCGTCAATATACCTGCCAACATAGCTATATCAGTTCCATTTATCTCCGAATTAATAAAAAAAACAAGTTCGGAAATATACTGAATATGACGCCCCATAGCTCCTTGTTCTCCTTCACGGAGTCGGCTAGCTGGGCCCGCACATCTTTCAACTCTTCAATCAACATAGTGTTGGAATCCTCTAGCTTGTTTTTCTCATCCCTAACGCGGGTCAGCACACGCTCGCCTGCGGCGTGTTGCCTCTTTTTCTCCCTCTTGGGCGATCTTAAACTTCTTCTCAAGTTGATCAGGAGACCCTATTATGCGATCAGCGACAGTATTAGCACAGCTGGTATACAATTATTGTTCCTTGATGGAGGGGAACGTTACCAGTGGACAGCTTCTTGAAATTTTCCAGTTCGGCGGTAGCAAGATTTAGCTCGCCGAAACCTTTATTCGACTCTTGGGCTAGCGAGTTGTGCTTCTCTGTAAGAACACAGTGATACAACGGTCCTTAAATTAGTTGTACCAACTACTTTCGATCCGAGACTCTTGGCATATGGATATCATATTCGGACAAAGAAAACTTACCCGCATGTCTGTTAAATGCTGCTTTGTGGCTTTACTAAGCCCGTTTCGAGCAGCTCGGATGTACGCATCAGCCGAACTGAAGGCATTGAATGCCTCTTTCGAGAACTCAGGGTCTCGTAAAATAGCCCTACAGCGCCGATGCTCTCCACTTCCAAGTTGGTAATGGACATATTCTCCGAACCCTCGGCCAAAGGACAGTCCGACACCTTTCCTGTATCGGCTTCTGCCTCTACAACAGGGTCTAAATCCCGGGCGCTGGGAGTACGGCTGGCTAGACCCTCGGACTTAGTCCGGTGAACCTTTTTCCTGGTACCAAACAGACGTACAAATTACAGTCGGAGGTGATTACTGAAGTATACCTTCAAATCCTTACCTCTTTGACGAGGAACCGGTTGTGTCTTCTCCGACCTTCCTTTTGGAAGCCTTGCTCGGCGCCGGAGCCGCCCCCAGAGTAGCGTGACGTGCCGAACGCCTCCCCTGTGGAGCACGAGACAGTGCGATGGGTGAGGCAGTGCGTGGAAGCTCTTGCGAGTGAGATTTTCTCTTGATGACTTACGTGGGAAGCAGGAAGAAGACCAGGGTAATCGGCGATAATGGCCACTTCCGTGCCATCATAGCTCGCCTGGTAAAACACCCCTTCCACGAGTACCACGAATATGTCCGGATCTTCTTCGAACCCAGGATCCAGCTCCCGGTTGTGGTTCTCGGGCTGTGGGGCAGGGCTGTGAAACCCCTCGGTGATTTTTCGCCAATGTTGTTATAAGCGGATTAGAAATTTATCAAAGGTGATCCGGGAAGCAGAATGAGTAGAGTAGAAGGATTGGGGCTTACCCAACTAGGAGGATTATACATAGAATATCCATCTCTGTGATTGATGCGAAGAAACTCCTCTTCCTCCCCTTTGAACAACTCGGCCAGTATCTTGGCTAGAGCGGCAGGGGTGTCCGGACCTTTCCGACCACAGCGGGAGGCGTCGTCCTCCCCGTTGTAGTGCCACATCAGGAGCCCTCTATATTGAAGCGGCTGAACCCCTCGCACGAGGAAGATCGCCACTACCTCGACCATTGTTAGTCCGGACTGGGCGAGCGTCTTTATCTTGCCCAGGAGCTGATGAACCTCCGCATTGTTATCCTCTTCAAGGCTCCGAGGGCGCCAACTATGACGTTTCTTTAGCGGGACGCTTGCAAAATCAGGGAGACCCTTTCGAACTAGGTCGGGAAAGTGCAACGTCCTCAATGTAGAACCATTTGGAAGGCCATTCCTTTGCTGCCCTCCTTGGTGTGCCGGACAGGTATCCGGTATCGGCGATGCGCCACACTTCGGCTCCGCCCACTTCAAATATTGACCCATCGTGGTTGCGCGGGACAAGACAGAACAATTTTCTCCACAGTTTGAAATGGGCTTTGACACCCAGAAATAACTCGCATAAAGCGACGTAACCTGCGATGTGTAGGATAGAGGCGGGAGTGAAGTTGTGCAGCTGGAGGGCATAATATTCCAGAAGCCCCCGGAGGAATGGATGGACGGGAAATCCAACGCCTCTTAGCAGGTAGGGGACGAAGCACACTCGCTCCCCCGAGATGGATTAGGGAAGTCCTCTACCCGAGTCACGCCATTGAAGGAGGCCGACCCTGCTCGGATAGAGACCAGATCCGCGGGAGGAAGAAATCCCTGCGTTTGCAAATTCGCTAGTTGACTATGAGTCACAGAGCACTTCTCCCACTCGCTTCTATTTGGGCTGGAGCGGGAGGAGGAGCTGGGAATGCTAGCCATGGTGGAATGGTTTCTCCTGGCAGTTTCCGGGGATTTTCTTGGCACGGTATCACCTAGATCTAAGATCCAGCATCCTTAAATAGGCGTTCTGCCTTGCGTGGATGAGGTGTTATTCGCAAAAATACCCTGACTCTCCACATTCGCTCGACACGTGGAAGACGAAGTTATTAGCGCACAGAAGCCGAGGTGAGCGATATTGGATCAATAGCCGAATATATTACTTTGAGAGGGAACCCGCCTTGCAACCCGAAGACAATGTGCGCGCCGAACACCTCATTGTTGAAGCCTGGTTCGGGGGCTACTGAGGGAGTCCTGGACTAAGGGGTCCTCGGGCGTCCGGCCTGTTATCCGTGGGCCGGACTGATGGGCTGTGAAGACATGAAGACCGAAGATTGAACCCGTGTCTGGATTGGATGCTACTTGGCGTGGAAGACAAGCTAGGCGACCGACTATGAAGATTCCCTCTTATGTAACCGACCCCATGTAACCCTAGATCTCTCCGGTGCCTATATACACCGGAGAGCATAGTCCGGATAGATATACTCATTACCATATTCATATAGGCTAGACTTCTAGGGTTTATCCATTACGATCTCGTGGTAGATCAACTCTTGTAACACTCATATTCATCAAGATCAATCAAGCAGGAAGTAGGGTATTACCTCCATAGAGAGGGCCCGAACCTGGGTAAAACATCGTGTTCCCCGTCTCATGTTACCATCGATCCTAGACGCACAGTTCGGGACCCCCTACCCGAGATCTGCCGGTTTTGACACCGACAATGAGGATCTCTTGAGGATTCATTACATCTATTGGAAGCAGCGTTGCACAATCCGTTATATCAAGGTGGGGGAGGAGAACTCAAAGTTCTTTCATGCGATGGCTACAGAACGGATGAGGAAGAATTCTATTGCTAGCCTCACGGTTGAAGGAAGTGCTCCAGTGTCCGATCATCAGCAAATGGCGGGAATTCTGTGGACCTCTTTCAAAAGTAGAATGGGCCAGGCCCAGGGCATTTCCATGGGCTTTGATCTGCCTCGCTTAATCCAGCCCATTACGGACCTGAATGAGCTCCCCCCCCCCTTTTTGGATGATGAAATTGCCAAGGTTCTAAAAGATCTGCCAGTGGACAGGGCACCCGGGCCTGATGGTTTCAATGGTCTCTTCGTCAAGCGATGTTGGTCTATCATTGAGCCTGATTTTTTTGCATCTGATCAAAGACTTCCATGATGGAAAACTATCCTTGGAAAGCATATATGGTTCCCTGATAACTCTCATACCCAAAATGCTATCCCCTGAGAGCCCTAATTATTATAGGCCCATTTCTCTCACCAACACCTGCCTTAAATTTTTGACAAAGCTTCTGGCCAATCGTTTGCAAAGTGTAATCCTCAAATGTATACACAAAAACCAATATGGATTTCTTAAGAGCCGATCAATCCAGGATTGTTTGGCATGGACTTTTGAGTACATACACCAGTGCAAGCAATCCAAAAGGCCAATTGTTATCCTCAAGCTGGACTTTGCTAAAGCTTTTGATACGATCGAGCATGAGGTTATCTTGCAGATGCTAAGATTCAAAGGATTTGATAACAAGTGGATCTCTTGGATAAAGGAAATTTTATCATCTAGCAGTTCTTCTATTCTGTTAAATGGTTTCCCAGGCAAGCAATTCAAATGTAAGTGTGGCATCAGACAAGGTGACCCTCTCTCACCTCTGCTTTTTGTTCTGGCTGTGGATCTGCTGCAGATAGTGGTAAATGATATGCTTGCATATGGCGTCCTCACTCTGCCGATTCCATCTCATGATCCCGATTTTCCAATTATTCAATATGCCGATGACACAATTGTCATTCTGCCTGCTATTGAGGAACATTGGTGGCAATGAAGAACATGCTCCTCATCTTCCAGGAGTCCACTGGTTTGAAGGTTAACTTTAGCAAGTCCTCTCTGATCCCTTTGAATATGGATAATGCATTGGCTACAAGATTGGCTGCAGTTCTGGGTTGCAAGATTGGCTCTACTCCTTTTACTTATCTGGGCCTACCAATGGGCACCACAAGGCCTAGGATTATTGACTTTATGCCCATGGTTGACAGAGTAGAGAGAAGACTATCTTGCAGTTCCTCAATGCTCAATCAAGGCTCCAGACTTCAACTCCTTGCTTCAGTCTTGACCTCTATGCCAATTTATTTTCTATGCTCCTTGAATATCCCCCTGGGATTATTAAACAGCTGGACAGGATTTTCAGACAGTGTCTTTGGAGAGGCAACAGTGACACCCCAAAACAGTCCATTGATGCATGGGATTTGGTCTGTAGGCCCAAAGATAAAGGTGGTCTTGGAATAATCAATCTTAACATTCAAAACCAGGGGCTTCTTATCAAATACCTGCACAACTTTTATAATAAGGTGGACATTCCTTGGGTCTTCCTGATTTGGAACTCATATTATGATGGTGTGGTACCCCAAGCTACTGTGATGACTGGATCTTTCTGGTGGAGAGACATTTTTAAACTTTCTGACACCTACAGAGCCGTTGCCTCAGCCAAGGTTAACATGGGAGACTCTGTCATGTTTTGGTTAGATGCTTGGCTAGTGGGCGGCTCCACTATGCCTCTATTCAGAAGGCTCCCAAGACTGTTCTCTTTTGTCAAGGATGATAAAGCTTCTGCTGCTGATATTCTTAACTCCTCGGATCTCTTCTCTTTGTTCTACCTGCCAATATCTCAAGAAGCTGCCGAGGAACTTGGAATTCTTAAAGACTGGATATTGCATCTTGAAAGGGACCCACTAACTGCTGATGTCTGGACTTGGGTTGGGAAATCTGGTGCTTACTCTGCCAAAAACTTCTACACCATCATGCATTCTCACATGCCTACAATTCAGACGTGTAAGTTGCTTTGGAGGAGCAAGTGTACCATGAAAATCAAAGTTTTTGGATGGTTGTTATTCTTTGATCGACTGAACACCAAAGATATGCTTGTCAGAAGACACTGGAGGTTGCCCGATGATGATAACCATTGTGTCATTTGTGTTGCTCAGTCGTATGAAGACAGACTGCATCTATTTCTGAATTGCACCTTCAGCAGCAGAGTTTGGAACTATCTGGCTTTGGACTGGTCTGGTGGGGATGATCTGCAAGAATGCATCTCTCATGCAAGGAGATCCTTCAGACACACCTTCTTCTTTGAAGTCATGCTATCTGCTGCTTGGAACATTTGGATTTTGCGCAATGGCAGAACCTTTAGAGGAGAGAATGCCACCTTTGCTAGGTGGAAATGTAATTTTGTACATGATGTAACCTTATTATCTCATAGGTTAGCTAGCACCACTAGGGCTTCCCTCCTGGCCTGGGTTAATTCCCTCCCTTAGTCTATAGGTAAGTTTGGGGTAGGTTTTTTCTTTCCTTTTGTACATATGATAGACTGTATCTGTACTCCTTCTTTGAGATTGGAATAAAAGACTATGGGGCCTTGCTCCACAGTAGGTAGTTTAAAAAAACAGCCCCGCCACACATAACCCAGACTCTTGGAGATTGTACCCCTACCCAGTTCGACAGACAACCAGCTACACCTCTTCTAACCCCAACCCCAGCAGATAGTAAACCAGTTCCAGTTGACACATCACCGTCTCCACCACACAACACCCAAACATGAGCAGTTAGTAAGGAAAATGCAGTGCCCAAAGCACGAGGACCACCACTCCGAACCCCAACTCAATGCTTGGAGCAGAAGAAGAATTGTTCTCAGGTCAGGTTCCGTAGCTATGGTTCATACTGCTTTGCTCTTGCATCACTGTATTTACTTATACCAACTAATTTCAAATTTGAAGGATGCAATTGAAACTCCAATGGTGCAACACGTATGTTTTAAACTTGCTTCTTTAACTGGTTTGCTGTTGTAACTTGCTCTATGTTGATTTCAGTTTCAATTGAATAAACACTCATACATCAAGGTGCTATACAAACAGTTTTTAATCCCTTTCCGCGACGGTGTTCGGAACCGTCGCCAAGTGAGTGACTGCGATAGGGGGGTCCTTCCCACATGACCCAGAAACCGTCGGGGATAGGGAGCCTTGATGCATATACAGTACTCCCAACTCGTTTGTGCTTGCATTGCCATCGGTATTCTAAGGTGTTACGTTTACGATGCACGACCCATCACAAATAATTCATGATTGTACAAGTAGGCAATCACATGCATTTACTTTTCCTCGACTGTGTGCGATATGATGTAAGAGTGCACATAGTTGTTGCTATAAAATTGTATGCAAAGCTTGAATAGATCCCACATGATTCATCCGACGTACCCATGTCGAATGATCAACCTATCGCACGCGTTCTTCTATGACCAAACATTTGCGATGCCCACAACATCACAAACAGTCCATAATTTTGAAGCATGTGTGATAAGGTCACTATCGCAAACATTTAATAAGAAAGAACTGTGTGCAATGTTGTTGTTAATCGCACATGTTTTTTCTTGGATGATTGTGTGTGCAGTGGAGATTGATCGCACACGTAGTGGATGCTAGAAACGTGTCTGATCTCCACATCTATCGCAGACGTGTCGCTTTCACAAACCATGTCAGTGTAATCCCTAATTTAAAAATCACATGTTTTGAATTTGAAAGTAGGCAATCACTTATTTCATATCCAACCATGTTTATTACAAATATAGGTTCAACCACGAATGCATAATTTGATGCACAGGTACATATACCGAAGAACTACAGAAGCACCAAGTAAAGAATGATGAACCACAATTGTACTAAAGAATGTAAAGAGAGCGGTGAAAGACATTCTGGTTGCTGGAGAAGGTGAAGCGGAATGCCCATATTGTGCCCTCCTCCATGCGTAATGCGCGCACGACTCTAGGCCAACCCCTTGTGATGGTTGCCCGTCCATCCTTCACTGTCTTCATTATGACTTCTCGATGCTCATTGTAGTCTGGATGAAATACTTAAACCTTCATTGTGTGTCCACCAATCATGTACTTTGTGAGGTAATCTTGAGTGAACTGCTTCGGGAACCACTACGAACGAAAAAGATTTAGGCATTGTTGTCTAACAACTCATTATGGGCAGTAAAAAGAGAAGGCTGCAGAGTTTGTAGTTACCATTCTATAGCTCACTGTTGTGTTGGATAGAGCATAAACAAATAATTTTCTTGCCACCATTCATATCTTTTTGCTAATAATCCTTATTAGTTTACTCACTTGATTCTTGTTCATGAATATCTCATTGCCCCATACGCATAAAGGGTCGATGCGTGGATCCTTGCCATATGTACCTACAAGCAACAAGTCAATATTAGAAGCTAACAAGTGTCCAGGCCTGGATCTATATGCACTACATTATGGAACGATGGGAGGAGTACAAGCCGGGGGATGAAACTAACATTGGTGGAAAATGGTGGCTACTCCCGTTGTTGTCCTGCATAAGTAGTGGAAAGGCATGATAAGTACAGCAACCTTAACATCAAACAAATATAGCAAAGGCAAACAACATCATCTCCAAATGATAGCTTGAATGTGTGGGTTTCAGCATCTTTGTTAAAGCGAGATATAAAATGGAAGGCAATGTTATCGACAACAAAGCTTATGACCATCAAATATTGCAATTCAAACTTGTATTGTTGAAAATGAATAGAACGTAGGTAACGCTTAAACATCACACTGGATAAATGTGTAAAACTGAAATAAAGGGGATGCGTTAACTACACTGGGCATAACTGGAACCAAATATAGCCGTTCAAACTAGTATTGATGCAGTCGAGGCGACACAGTTCCGACTTGCACATAATGAACATCACATTGTGAATGACTGGAATAAACAACGCATAAATGATCAGTATAACAACCAAATAGCCATTGAAAACTGGACAGAGTCTCACTGCAACCAACTAACAAGCAAATACAGATAAACAGGGCATATGCTTGAAAGCTGGACAAATGCTCACTTCAACCACCCTAACAAGCAAATACAAATAAACAAGGCATCTGCTTGAAAACTGGACAAATGCTCACTGCAACCAACCTTACAACCAAATACAGATAAACAAGGCATCTGCTTGATAACTGGACAAATGCTCACTACAACCAACCTAAGAACCAAATACATATAAACAAGGCATCTGCTCGATAACTGGAAAAAATGCTCACTGCAACCAACCTAACAACCAAATACAGATAAACAAGGAATCTACTCACTATAAAAGACCAAATATAGCCATTCGTGAAGCTGAAGTGGACAATTCATACTTAAACATCACATAGACCTATTGAACAATACATTTTTGCATAGCTGAAATAATTAAACACGGCATAGTTAAAGCACCGCACGATAAATGCTACTACAACAAAGGGTATGGGTTGGCAAGCTAGAAAAGGTAAGATTTGCTGATAGGATGTTGCCTCACATGTCATGGATGGGATACTTCTAGTTGGAAGAGCACAGACCCATGGTGCGCTCTCTGATGTCACAGATGGGATGTTTCACCTTGGAAGAACCTTTGTGGGTGCCCTCCTCGTGGTCGTGGTCAATGAGATTTGACTTGGTAATTGAGGATCCCAAGCCGCCGCCGTAGAATGTGTCCTTCAGAAATGACAAAATGGGCTCGATGGCATACAAGGATCGCAAATCCTTGACCGCTTGGTGGAGGAGATCAGCGGAGGGTCGTCGAAGAGATCGACGGCGGTTGAACCAGAGGGGTCGGGGATGGACCACTTAACCTGTGACATGGCTTGCGTGAAGCCGTCATTGTCGACGAGCTTGATGTCGTAGCCAGCTTTCCTGAGATATGGTAATACGCTAGCCCGCTGACATGAAGCCTTTGGCATGGCAACGTAGTCAACGTCTTCGCTGGCTTCCGCGGCGACGTGTTACTCCGGGATCGACAGGTCTGAGCGAGATCAGACATTCTAGAGCAGGGGATGTGGATCTGGTGGGGAGGGACACTGCAGGCCTAATCTAAAAACACAGGGGAGTGGGGCGACGGTACGGGAATCTCTGGGTAACCTGAACTTTATTATCTAAGCTAGGAGGAACGGGCAGACCGACAGGGGTTAGTGGCGGGACCGGCAGCAGCCGTGAGCTAGGGTTCGAGGGGGGAGGGGGCGGTTGGGGGACTGTGGAGGGGGTGGTGTTTGAGGATACGCCGCGGCTACTGAAAATTTTAGTAATGGTGGGTGGAGATGGTAGTGGACGAGGGAGGGCGACGGTTCAAATGACTCGGCTACTGCAATTTTAGTATGTGGTCGGTGCTAGAGGAGTGTGGGCGACGGTTGAAGTACGACTACTAAAATTTGGGTAAATGAATTGATGCGGGGCGGGAGTGCCCAAGATCACGCACGGTCCAATAAGAATATGTGTGTATGATAATAAGGAAAAGTGGCGGAACCGCCGATTTTTGCAACGCTCAAGGCGGGTAGTTTGTTTTTATATTTCTAGCTAGCTGGTATATCGCACACGGTTCGTCCTAATTTCTAAATAAACTACCCGCCTTTAGCTTGCGCAGGTGGTGATTTTATAGCACACTTGCATCGCAAACGGTTAAGCCAGTACCTCCACTCTTTGCTCGCGCTTGCTCAGTCGTGGTGATTCTACAGCGCACTTGCATCGCACACGGTTGAGCCAGTACCTCCACCTTTCCTTGCGCTTGCGCAGTCGTGGTGATTCACAGTGCACTGATAACAGGAAAACAATGGGAGAAGAGGCGGGAAACCGATAAGAGGAGTGGCGGGAAATGATACGTCTCGAACATATCTATAAGTTTTTATTGTTCCATGCTGTTATATTATCATTCTTGGATGTTTTATAATCATTTTATAGTCATTTTAAATCATTTTCTGGTACTAACCTATTAACATAGTGCCAAG
This sequence comes from Aegilops bicornis, assembly GCA_021605145.1. Lineage (NCBI taxonomy): Eukaryota > Viridiplantae > Streptophyta > Magnoliopsida > Poales > Poaceae > Aegilops > Aegilops bicornis. Next base: position 562,197,652 of record CM038671.1, read on the forward strand.
TGCGAGTTGTTGTTTTCTACATGTTTTTTACGTCACAGGAAATCAATACCAAGCGGAGTCCAAACGCAGCGAAACTTTTTGGAGATTTTTTTTGGACCAGAAGACATCCCAGTGGGCCGAAGAAGCTCCTAGGGGGTGCTCCGAGGGGAGCACAACCCACCAGGGCATGCCAGGAGGCCCAGGTGCGCCCTGGTGGGTTGTGCCCACCTCGGGTGCCCACTGAACCGACTCTTTGCTCTATAAATACCCCAATATTCCAGAAACCCTAGGGGAGTCGATGAAAATCAATTCCAACCACTGCAGAGTCCAGAACCACCAGATCAATCTAGACACCATCACGGAGGGGTGCATCATGCCCATTGGTGCCTCTCCGATGATGCGTGAGTAGTTCTTTGTAGACCTTCGGGTCCGTAGTTAGTAGCCAGATGGCTTCCTCTCTCTCGTTTGATACTCAATACAATGGTTTCTTGGAGATCCATATGATGTAACTCTTTTTGCGGTGTGTTTGTTGGGATCCAATGAAGTTTGAGTTTATGATCAGATCTATCTTTTTATCCATGAAAGTTATTTGACTCTTCTTTGATCTCTTATATGCATGATTGCTTATAGCCTCGTATTTCTTCTCCGATATTTGGGTTTTGTTTGGCCAACTTGATCTATTTATCTTGCAATGGGAAGAGGTGCTTTGTAGTGGGTTCGATCTTACGGTGCTTGATCCCAGTGACAGAAGGGGAACCGACACGTATGTATCGTTGCTACTAAGTGTAAAACGATTGGGTCTATTTCTACATAAATATATCTTGTCTACATCATGTCATCATTCTTGTTGCATTACTCCGTTTCTCCATGAACTTAATACACTAGATGCATGCTGGATAGCGATTGATGTGTGGAGTAATAGTAGTAGATGCAGGCAGGAGTCGGTCTACTAATCTTGGACGTGATGCATATATAATGATCATTACCTGGATATCGTCATGATTATTTGAAGTTCTATCAATTGCCCAACAGTAATTTGTTCACCCACCTTTGCTATTTTTCTCGAGAGAAGCCACTAGTGAAACCTCGCCCCGGTCTCTTTCTCATATATTTGCCTTTGCGATCTATTTTTACTTTGCTTTTATTTTCAGATCTATCAAACCAAAAATACAAAAATACCTTGCTGCAATTTATTTTATTTGGCGTTCGATCTATGAATATTTATAACTCTCTCACGTCTGTTTGCCTATCTTGGGCGCCGCTACCCGAAAGGGATTGACAACCCATTTACACGTCGGGTTGCGAGTATTTGTTATTTGTGTGCAGGTGTTGTTTATGTTGTGTTGCTTGGTTCTCCTACTGGTTCTATTGGTTTCATCATTGAGGGAAATACCTACCGCTATTGTGCTGCATCATCCCTTCCTCTTTGGGGAAATACGGACGTAGCTTCAAGCCGCTATCAAAAGGAATTTCTGGCGCCGTTGCCGGGAAGGATCTTCAACATACACCAGGTTCCTAATCACAAATCTCATCTCCTTGCAATTTACATTATTTGCCCATTGCCTCTCGTTTTCCTCTCCCCCGCTTCACAAAAATTTTCCGTTTTATTCACCCTCTTTTTCGTTCGTTGTTTTCTTGCCGGATTTGTTTTTGTGTGCATTCTTGTTTGCGTAATCATGATGCCTCAAACGAAATATTATGATGCTCCTTACCCCAATATTTTGCTTGAAACTGAGAAAAGTACTAAGGAATATATGACTACACAGTTCGAGCATAATAAGTATTTTACCGAAGAACTTCAGGAGCACTCCATTGTGCTTGATGCTATTACAAACAACTTGATGATATTAGTAGAGAAGTTTGCAATCTCCAATCTAAGTATGTTTTTGTTGAAAGTTTGCTGGGAAAAATGTCCTATGCACAAGCTGCCTTAGTAAATCAAATGGTCGCAAAACAAATCTCGTTAGAAGATAAAAATGATAAAGATCTTAAAGTGATTGGTGTTTCTTCTATTGATTCCTTGTTTAGTAAAGTTAATATTGATTAAAAAGGCACTAGAGAAGAGTCAACTTTAGTTAGAAGGCATCCCGATAATTCGGAGGTTGAAAATCTTGTTGAGAAAATTGATAAAAGTGGGTTTGAAGACGTTAAGACTTTACCTAGTGATGTGCCCACTCTTTTGGATTACAAAGACTTTAATGATGATAGTTGCTCTTTCATTTATTGTATTTCTTTGTTGCATCCATGATAAATTCACCCCATGCCTATGAACAAAATAAAGCTTTTACTAAACATATTGTTGATGCTATGATGAAAGATTTTGAAGAAAAGTTGGAATTGGAAGTATCAATTCCTAGAAAATTACATGATGAATGGGAACCTACTATCAAAGTCAAGATTAAAAATTATGATTGTTTTTCTTTGTGTGAATTGGGTGCTAGTGTTTCTACAATTCCGGAATCTTTATGTGATGTGCTTGGTCTTACCGATATTGAAGAATGTTCTTTAAATTTGCAGTTGGCGGATTCTACTATTAAAACGCCTATGGGAAGAATTAATGATGTTCTTATTCTTGCAAATAGGAATTATGTGCCCATAGATTTTATTGTTCTTGATATTGATTGCAATCCGTCTTGTCCAATTATTCTTGGTAGACCATTTTTACGCACTATCGGTGCCGTGATTGATATGAAATAAGGCAATATTAAATTTCAATTTCCACTAAGGAAGGGTATGGAACACTTCCCTAGAACAAGAATTAGGCCACCTTATGAATCAATCATGAGAGCATCCTATGGATCTCGAGACAAGGATGACAAAACCTAGATCCTTACTTTATGCCTAGCTAAGGGCGTAAGGCGGTAGTGCTTGTTGGGAGGCAACCCAATTAATAAAATTTTATTTTGCTTTTTGCTTTCTGTTCTTGAGTGTTTGCACAATTATGCTACTGTTATGATTATGTGTTTTGTGTTTTATTTAGTGTTTGTGCAAAGGAAAGCCTTTAGGATCTTCTTGGGTGATAGTTGTTTGATCTTGCTGAAAAACAGAAAATTTTGCACCCAGAAAAAAATTTGTTAAAAATCACAGGAGCGTGATAAAATAAACATTCTTTGTGCAGAAGATTAATATAAAAATTTCTCAGGCCGTCCTAATTTTTCAGAATTTTTGGAGTTACAGAAGTATTCAAAATATCTAGATTACTATAGACTGTTTTCTTTTTGACAGATTATGTTTTCTTTGTGTTGTGTGCTTGTTTTGATGATTCTATGGTTTCTTTGATGAGTTTTTGCCATAGAAAACTTGGAATACAGTAGATATAATGCAAGAATAAATATGAATTGGTTTGATACAATACTTATAGTAGAGATCTTCTTTCTTATACTAACGGATCTCACGAAGGTTTTGTTGAGTTTTGTGTGATTGAAGTTTTCAAGTTTTGGGTTATCTTACGATGGATGAAGGAATAAGGATAGAAGATCCTAAGCTTGGGGATGCCCATGGCACCCCAAGTTATTATCCAAAGAGAAGCAAGCATCTAAGCTTGGGGATGCCCCCGAGTGGCATCCCCTCTTTCTTCTAACGACCATCGGTATTTTACTCGAATCTATATTTTTATTCATCACATACTATGAATTTTGCTTGGAGCGTCTTGTGTCTTTGCTTGTTTTGTTTTGCTTTTTAAGTCCCGAATCCTTGCTGGACACACATATTTGTGAGAGCCAAAATTATGCCATGACTTGTTGGAATTTCTCTCTATGCTTCACTTAAATTTTTATGAGCTATGGATTTGCTCTAGTGCTTCACTTATATCTTTTTGAGCACGGTGTGCTTTAGTACTTTTGAAGAAATGCTCTCTTTCTTCACTTAGATTTATTTGAGAGTTAGTAAAATTTTCAAGAAATTCTCTCTTGCTTCACTTAAATTATTTTGAGAAAACAAAACATTTATGCTCATCATCTTCACTTATATTTGTTTGAGCTTACCAAAAGTAACACATGAAACTTAGTCCCAAAGTGATAGATATCCAAGAAGGATATAATAAAAACTTTCATGAAGATCATTAGACAAAATAAAGTTGATTCCTTGTAATAGTTTTGAGATATGGCGCTGTGATATGTGAGTCATGTTGATGAGCAATTATGCTTTAGTAAGAATATTGGTGTTAAGGTTTGTGATTCCCTATGCAAGCACGAAAGTCAATAGTCATGCAATGAAATTACATCCTACTTGTGGTGCATTATTCGGTGTTAATTATGCTTAATGATTTCTTATGAGATTATTCGTTTCTTGGTTGGTCGCTGCTCAATCTTTTGCTAGCCTTCATTTTGCACTAAGTATGATCACTACTTGTGCATCCAAAAACCTTTAGACCAGTTTTGCCACATGACTCCACCATACCTACCTATATGTGGTATTCTTTTGCCGTTCTAAGCAAATTTGTATGTGCCATCTCTAATTTTCAAAATAAACTTCTCTTTTGTGTGTTCGTACCGCTCGCGAGGCGGTGAGGGGTGGCTAATATTTTCCATGCTAGATGTGTTATTCTCATGATCAGTGTTTATTCACTTGTTATTGCACGAGAGTAAGGCAAAGGTATTAGGATGCCCAGTCCCTAAATGAAAAATGAATTTACTTTATGTTGTCAAATAATAAATTCCTTGGAAAGTGTTGGTATGCAAGGCAACCGTTGATTCGGCTAGCCAAGTGAAAGTATGGTGGGAAAAGGAATAAACTTTATTTTCTGTTTGGGAACCGCCTATGATATATTTAGCATGGAAAGTGTTGGGAACTCTAAGTCGTTTTCGTTGGTGGGAAAGGCACACCTCCCAAAATGTTTTTATCTCTAAGTTTTTCGCTTTGAGCTCTGGCACCTCTACAAATCCCTACTTCCTTCCGCGAAGGGCCTTTCTTTTACTTTATGCAATTTTTATTTTGAATTTGAGTCTCCATCTTCTCTTGTAAAAGCACCAACTAAGAGGCACTATGATCGTATTTGAGTAGTGGGTGTAGTTAATATGTGAGTGTGTTTTTTGAATGGATCAATGATTGAGCATGATGGGCTAGGAATAACTTATTTTAGCATTGATATTTTGAAATACATTGTTGCTTGTTAATATGCTTGAGTATTTAAGTCATCATGTGTCGGTGTACTAAAGTTTGGGTCCTTTAGCACCCCATACTTGTGCATGGGCAGTCGTAGCCACACCCGCGGCGAGGCACGAAGAGGGAGATCAAGGATGAAAACGAGATACAAGGCGAAGAGACGCGGCCAAGCCAAAGAACAGAGGACGAGCTGGACCCCCCGCAAGATCCTTGCCGGGACGGTTTGCGAGACCCCGACAAGATCCTTGTCGGGACGACATGCAAAACACTAACAAGAGCACCACCCTTGGGGGTTGAGAGCTCTGACACCATCGACAATTTTAAGGCCAGGATCCAGGGCGTGTGTGTAGTGGCGTGCAGATCTTTGTGAAGGCCAGATGACGAGGTACCTAGCGAGATCCTTGCCGGAGACGTCCGTGAGGCCATGGAAAGATTCTTTCCAGGGACATCAGCAAGACCGCGGCAAGGCTCCACCACCCCGTCACCGCTCCAGCGCAGTGGCCGACCTGCCAGCCTGGTGAGCACCTGCGTGGTGGCATGCAGATCTTCATGAAGATCCTGCCACCTCTACAGCACAGCAGCTGGCCAGCCAACATGGCACTGCATGCCTCATCGGCATGGACGCATGTCGAGACGGAGCGGGGCGGCAACGGACGGGACGGGCTCTCCTCCCTTCCCCGATAAAGCTGAAGGGCACGTAAGCAACGCATTTAATGCATTAGTCCTAAGACGCCGATGATAAACATAGGCACTGTAGCTACTTTACACCCCCTGTGTGCCGCTGTGGAAGCCCCTTGGACATATAAAAGGAGGCCCACGGCGTACTTGAGGGGGATTCGGACTTTTGATCCTCTCGGCCTAGCTTGCATGCATAGCAGCGAGCCGAAGCTCAAGAACACAGAATATACACTCAAGAAGGACTAGGATTTTACGCTTCTCAGCAGCCCGAACCTGGGTAAAAATCCGTCGCGTTGATCATTAGATCTGCTCTTTGCTCTACCCCTCTTCCGTGCCAAACCATAGAAGGGATCCACGCGATCCTATAGGTGTCGTCTCCCCGACATCCTTGGCACGCCAGGTAGGGGCAGAGAGTTCTGCAAACTTGATCTAGCGGTTAGCACGTCATTTCCTCGATCGCAATGGCTCCCAAGAAGAAGGGGATCGCGGCGATCGGTTCGTCTGGAGCCGGTCCGCCCGTGCCACTCCAAGGGCAGGGCCGTGCTGCCTACGAGCGGTGCGGCAACCTCCAAGACCGCCCCGTCGGCGCCCCCACGGCGGTCCTCCCAGGTCGTGCGCGACGAGCGGCGCCGCGACGTGGGTGACCCTGGGCACCGTCGCGGGAAGAACCCTCAGAATCATTCTCGAGATGCATAGGGCCGGCAAGCACTAATGAGCCGCCAGGGCTCCATATTCCTATTTTCTCTTCTTTCTTTTTCACAAAGGACAGAAGGTCCCTCGCATACAAGTTTGCTGGGGGGATAGAGAGTTCGGATGCCAACAGGCGACGCTCGAGGTGGCATCTTGCGAAGAAGAATACAACGGCAAAAAGCTAAGTCATGAGACTTCGAGCAAAATTTCTTTTGATATCAGGTTATTTTCCTCAAATGGTCTCGGTTCTTGTATAGGAAAACCTGCACGCGAAGGAACCTTGTCGGGATTGGTTGCGCCCTTGCTCTGTTTCGAGTCCGCTCAACGGCTCAAGTGGTTGCACTAGAAATGGCAAGGTGCCTTGCCGACAGCGGCACCCCAGCAGGCTGCTAAGGATCCATCCTCAAAGCGCTCACAGCTAGGGTGCGCGCACCGGCAAGTCTTTCCTAGTAACGCGTAGGGTGTGTACCGTACAAGGAGGAATCATACGAAGAAGATAGCATGCATTCAATCGGAAAACATAGCAAGTTATATTACATAAATAGTTGCCGTAGTTCTAACTTAAGCAGAATTGTTTTGGGTACGGATCCATGGCGGCAAGAAGAAGCGGAGCGCCTAGTCCCGGCGCTGGTCTTCCACCCTCTTGACGTGGTCAACCAGGCTGACGACGGGCGTGACAAGCTCTTCAAGCGCTCTGCAGTCCGCGTCCGCCGGCAAGCTCTCTTGGCTGAGGTCGACGCCGGGGTTCCTGTACGCCACCTTGGTGAGCACCTTTATAAGGGCGCCCCGGCAAAGCTTCCGGGACTCCTTGGCCAGGTGGGTCACTCAGCCGTCGTGGAGTAGCTTCAAGGCGTCGAGGACAGCCTCAAAGAACATGGTCACCCTAGCGCTCTCAGTTATTTTATCATCGTGAGAGAACCTGTAGTACGGCGTGCCCATGGTGGCCAGCTGTGTGGTGAGCCTCTCCGAGAGATCGATGAGGCGCTCGGTCCAGATCTTCACGCCGCTCACAAATTCGTTGTGCTCGGCGGCAACACTCTCGAGCAGTAGCTTCTCATCCTTGAGTTTCTTGGTCAGGGTCTTCTCGCGGGCCCTGCTGCTCATGAGGGACTCCTCCAGGGTGGTTAGCCTCAGCTTCAGATCGGCAATGGAGTCGTTGGCCTCGGAGAGCAGCTTGTTCTTATCAGATATGGTGACCTGCAAGCCCGCCAAGGTGTCAATAGTCTTGTCCCTATCGTTCTTGAGCGTCGTGACCTCCTTGCTATGCTTCTCCAACTCCGCCCCCAGCTCCCCCACCTTGTCGGCCAGCTCTTTCTTGTCGGCCTCTGCGGCTTCAGCGGCATCGACGGCCTCCTTCAGCTTACCGGCGTGATCCAGGACTAGAGCGGCGAGTGCATCTTTGTGTTTCTGCTCTAGTTCCTGGGTCCGCTGCGTGATGAGCTTCTCGATTTCTTCATCCTTGCTGCGGAGCTTGGCGGCAAGCGCCTCCTCACGAGTGGTGAGGTCTTCTTCTTTGGCGTCAAGTGAGACAAGGCGCTCCCTTAGCTCACCGTCCTCCTTGGCGGTTTGTGTAGCGGCTTCCTCCTGTGCCTTCTCAATGTCTGATTGCTTCAGGAGGAGCTCATTCCAGAAGTGACTCAGCTGCTCCTGGCTGGTCTTCAAATCCTGTTGGGCCTCCGTAAACCAGGCCTACATCTCCTCGACGCGCTCTTGGAAGCCCGCCTCTGCCGCATCAACGACCGTTGTCCTGGAGTCCAGCTTCTCCTTGCGGGCACGGTAAAGCGCGCGAAGCTTTTGGAAGTTGCTGCTCATGGCTTGGAGGAGCTGGTCCTCCTTGGAACTGCCGCTGCTGGCGCCTGGCTTGTCAACAACCTGGAACCCGGTGGCGACAATGACCTCTTCGTCAAAAACCTCCCCCTCAGCAGGCACTCCGGTGCTTTCCGTCCCCGGGATGGTGACAAATAGATCCTCGCCAATCATCAGGTATTTGCTCGAGTTGGGTTCGGAGGTGGACGGTTGGTTGTCGGCCACCGTCGCCCCGGCAGCCGAGGGCTTCGGGATCGATGCAGCGCCAGGCGCTCCTAAGGCAGGGATGCCATCAGTACGGTCACCGGTCCCCTTGCTGGCCTCCCTGGGAGATCCCTTGGCGGCCTCGTTGGTGGCAACCTTGTCGGCCTCAGCGGCGGCATCCTTGGCGATCTCCTTGATGGTGCCATCGACATCCATCTGACCCACCGAGGAGATGTCTGAAAACCAAGGAGGAGAAAAGGATGAAACCAGGATTGAAGTTCGAAGCAAAAAGAAATTACACTGGGGAACTGGTCAAGATCAGGAGCAAGGCGGCTTACCTACGACGAGTTGGGGAGGAGTGGTTCCCTCCCTGCCAACGCTTGTTGCCGGGATGGGGCCGCCGACACTTGTGCTTGTCGGCTCTCCCTCTGCACGCGTAGGCTCGTCGAGGGAGGGCCTTGCCGGGGATCTCTCCCTTGGCGGCGTGGGCTCGCCGGTAGAAGCCCTTGCCGGGGACCCTTCCCTGGGTGGTGTGGTGGTTGATGGAGGAGGCGTGTTGAGGGAGGCCCTTGACGGCCCCTCCTGTTGCCGCTCTTCCCTGCAAACCCACCAAGGTTAATGGAGAAGAGGCACACCCCAGCGCTCGCCAGTGGAAAGTGGGTAATGAACTCACGCTGGGGGCTGAGTCGGGGGCTACGTCGTGGACTAGGGCCCGGGCTGATCGTGATCACCTCCGGCGTGCTTGAGGTGCTTGCCGGGGGTTCGTCACCCGTCGAGGTCTTGGCCCTCTTCGACATCCTCTGTGCCAATGTCTCTGTGTCCCTACAGAGGCAAGCCAAGACGAGGTCGAGTCATGCGAAATAACCAAAACAGAAATTCAGGAAATGGAGAAGGTGGTGGAGCACTTACTCATCCCTTTCTTCGTCCTCTTCCTCTGGCCTCCTCCTGTTCGGGCTCATGGAAGAGAGGTCGTAGTCGGCCTCTGGTATGGTGTCCGTGCGGAGGGGTGGAGATGGAGGCCTGGGCCGCTTGGCTGTGGCAGAGGCGGCGGCCGCTGCTTCCTTTGCCGCCGCGGCCGTGCGCCTCGTATGGCGCACGGGTTGCGCCTGGGCCTCTTGCCGTTGTGCGGCCTTGTCGGTCTCCCTCTTGACGGGGACCTCTCCAAGCGAGGAGGCTCTCCGCACTAGCTCGCTGGAGCCAACCCGTCGGAGGACGCGCTTCCTCCCCTAGACTGGGGGCTCCTCGGGAAGCTCCTCTTCGTTCGTGTCGTCGGCCGCCTCCTCGGCAAAATGGCCCCTGGTGGCGGCGCCGCTGTGCTCCCTGGTGGACTCCGCCTGCTCGGCAAAGTCTTCTTCGGCCCCAGCCACGCTTTCCTGGAAGCCAGCGTTGCCGGCTGCCGCAGCAAGAGCTGACTCTTTCGCCCTGCTGGCGATGTACGCCACCTCTTCGGCGGTGGTATCGTGAACGAGTTGCTTTTCCTCACGGACAGGCCCCTCCGACAAGCTGTCGAAGAACTCTTGCACCCGCACCTCATCTGGCTCGACCTAGCTTTGGTCAAGGCCGTGAGCGTTGAACTCTGGCATCATAGTCATGATGGAGAGGACCGAGCGGAGTTGTTGCACAGGGGGACCACGGCCGCCGGCAACTTGAACGGCTTGTCAGCCTTCTCGGCCTTGCCAGCTTTTTCGGCCTTGCCGGGCTTGTCGACCTTGAGCTGGAACAACTTTGAGCAGAGGGATGTGTGCTGCATCACTGTGAAGTTTTGATTCAGGTCGGGCGCAACCTCATAATATCTGCTGCATTCCGGAACTCCCAAGCTGGCCTCCCTTTGTTATGCAGAGGGGCAATACGGCGGAGGAAATCGGCCCCAATCATCTCCAGGGTGAGCCCAGCAATCTTGAGGCGGTGGATTCTGGTGATGGCGACTGTGAGCATCTTGTCCTGAGGGTCGAGGTTACCCCAGTTGCCGCCACGGATCACTCGTGCTTGCCGGGGGGTGCAAAATGGATGCAGCTCCTTCTCCACAATCCAGCACCACCTGTGCCGCCATTCGTCCCACTTCTCCTTCTAGGTCCCATTTGGGTACGTCTCCTTGCAACAAGCCCTCCGGATCCAGGTGACACAGCCGGACATCACTCCTCCTAGCTGGATGTGCGGGAGGAAATAGTGGCGGAAGAGCGCCATGTTGCGGATCATCCCGGCGAAATTCTCACAGAGGTGGGCAAAGATAGCCATACACGCCACGGCGTTCGGCGTGAAAAATCCAAAAGATGGAAGCCGAAGGTATACATGATGTCGATGAAGAAATCCGAGAATGGGGGGCAGAGCCTACAGTAAAGATAATCAATGAAAAAGGGGAATCTATCTGGACCTCGCGTGCTGTTGGGTCCAGGGATGACCCGGGTGGCGGGATGCCCCGTTGTTTCCCTCCCCCACATGAACTAGAACCGATCCTTGAGCACGCGCGCATCGAGCCCAGGAGGGAAGACAACATGCTCCCTCCGCCTCGTCACCAGCTCGTCCTCCGGCACCTCTTCCCTCTTACTCGCCTTGAGTGCTCCCTTGCCTTTGTTTTTGGGTTCCATAGCAGCCGACGGAGGGCGGGGGCGAAAGTGGTGAGGGCGCGACGGCGGTGGGCGGAGAAGGAGGCTCTAGATTGGGATGGAGGAAGAAGAAGGAGACGGCGGTTTCCTAGATTGGAATGGGCGAAATGGGTAAATGAGCAGCGCCCCTGCGGATTCCTCTTTTTATGGGGAAGGCGCAGGGCTGCCTCTTTATTGTTCGATGTGAAGGCGTTGGCGCAGGCGCAGGCATGCTGCAACCGTTCCAAGCACGACCCCCATGCTGCGCACTCAATACAGACCATGGGGAAGCGCAATAGACAAGAAGATTATAGCAGTTATACCCTGCCAGTGTACCCATGCACTATTTGGGCCTGGCCCAACGACGCTCTGCGCTCATGCGTGGCCCAGGCCTGGGGGCTCCTGTCAGTGTACTAAAGTTTGGGCCCTTTAGCAACCCATACTTGTGCATGGGCAGTCATAGCCACACCAGCGGCGAGGCACGAAGAGGGCGATCAAGGATGAAAACGAGATACAAGGCGAAGAGACGCGGCCAAGCCACAGAACAGAGGATGAGCTGGACCCCCGGCAGGATCCTTGCCGGGACGGTTTGCGATACCCCTGCAAGATCCTTGCCGGGACGACTTGCAGAACACTAACAACAGCACCGCCCTTGGGGGTTGAGAGCTCTGACACCATCGACAACATTAAGGCCAAGATCCAGGGGCGCATGTGTAGTGGTGTGCAGATCTTTGTGAAGGCTAGAAGACAAGGTACCTAGCGAGATCCTTGCCGGAGACGTCCGCGAGGCCCCGGCAAGATTCTTGTCGGGGACATCGGCAAGACCGTGGCAAGGCTCCGCCACCCCGTCACTGCTCCAGCGCAGTGGCCGACCTGCCAGCCTGGCGAGCACCTACGTGGTGGCATGCAGATCTTCATGAAGATCCTGCCACCTCTCCAGCGCAGCAGCTGGCCAGCCAACTTGGCACCGCATGCCTGATGTCTACTACGTAACTTTATTCTTGTAGACACGTGTTGGGCCTCCAAGCGTAGAGTTTTGTAGGACAGTAGCAATTTTCCCTCAAGTGGATGACCTAAGGTTTATCAATCCGTGGGAGGCGTAGGATGAAGATGGTCTCTCTCAAACGATCCTACAACCAAATACAAGAAATCTCTTGTGTCCCCAACACACCCAATACAATGGCAAATTGTATAGGTGCACTAGTTCAGCGAAGAGATGGTGATAAAAGTGCAATATTGATGGTAGAAATATATTTTTATATTCTGAATAAATAAAAACAGCAAGGTAGCAAATAGTAAACGGGCACAAAAGTGGTATTGCAATGCTTGAAAATGAGGCCTAGGGTTTGTACTTTCACTAGTGCAACCTCTCAACAATGCTAATATAATTGGATCATATAACCACCCCTCAAAGTGCGATGAAGAATCACTCCAAGGCTCCTATCTAGCGGAGAACATAAGAATAAATTGTTTGTATGGTACGAAACCACCTCAAAGCTATTCTTTCCGTTTGATCTATTCAAGAGTCCGTACTAAAATAACACAAAGCTGTTCTTTTCGTTCGATCTATCCTAGAGTTCTTACTACAACAGCACCAAAGCAAATTCATATTCATAATACTCAATCCAACACAAAGAACTTCAAAGAGTGCCCCAAGATTTCTAGCAGAGAAACAAAGACAAGAACGTGCATCAACCCCTATGCATAGATTACCCCAATGTCACCTCGGGAATCCGCTAGTTGAGTGCCAAAACATATATCAAGTGAAACAATACGATACCCCATTGTCACCACGAGTATTCAATTGCAAGACATATATCAAGTGTTCTCAAATCCATAAAAGTATTCAATCCGATAACAACGAAATCTCAAAGGGAAAAACCCAATTCATCACAACAAGATAGAGAGGGGAAAACACCATATGATCTGACTATATTAACAAAGCCCGCGATACATCAAGATCGTGACATCTCAAGAACATGAGTTAGAGAGAGAGAGAGAGAGAGAGATTAAACACATAGCTACTGGTACAAACCCTCAGCCTCGAGGGTGTACTACTCCCTCCTCATCGTGGTGGCCGCCGGATAATGAAGATGGCCACCAGAGATGATTCCCCCCTCCGGCAGGGTGCCGGAAAGGGTCTAAATTAGTTTTCAGTGGCTACAGAGGCCTGCGGCGGCGAAACTTCTGATCTAGCGCTACTTCTGGGGGTTTCTCTATTTGTAGGATTTTTGGGTGTCGGTTTCACGGTAAGATGGGCCTCGAGGTGAGCACAACCCTCCTGGGCACGGACTTCCCACCAGGCGCGCCCTGGTGGGTTGTGCCCTCCTCGTGGCTCTTCTGGCCCTCCCACGAAGCTTCGGGGGTCTCTTTTGTTCCAAAAAAATCGTCAAAAAGTTTCAACTCATTTGGAGAACTTTCATTTTTGTACAAAAAACAACACCACGGTAGTTCTGCTGAAAACATCGTCAGTCCGGGTTAGTTCCATGCAAATCATACCAAAACCGTATAAAATTGTTGTAAACATGGCATGAATACTTCATAAATTATAGATACGTTGGAGACGTATCAGCATCCGCAAGCTTAATTTCTACTTGTCCTCGAGTAGGTAATTGATAAAAGAAATAATTTATGAAGTGTGAATGCTAGCAAAGTGCATAAGTTTGATCGATGAAAGTTTCAATCACTTTTCCTAGCATCATAACAGTAATTCTTTCTCATAAAATTTCTCATGTTGTAGTGGCAACCAATTCACATGTTAAGGTTTAAACAATGAACTCTCTTGAAACCCAACAACCTATGTTCTTTGTCGCCAAGCAATTGCAATTCAACTTATTCAACAGAGTTTAAGTAAGAGCTCCACATACTCAACCATCATATTGTATTCTATGATTGCTAACACTCATCGCGTACACATGAGCAAAAAGTTTCAACCGGACACATAGAAAGATATGGGCTTATTGTTTTGCCTCCCAACGTATTCACCTCAAGGGTGATGTCAACAATAATAACTCATGCTACCCATATTCAACTGGACATATGTGCCTAGATCTTTCCTCACCACATGATGCTTGCCAAAAGAGAAAAATAAAAAGGAATAAAGAGAAAAACTTTGACTCTTGCATGAAAGTAAATACATAAAAGTAAAAGATAGGCCCTTCATAGAGGGAAGTAGGGATTTGTAGAGGTGCCAGAGCTCAAAGCGAAAATTGAGAGATAAAAATATTTTCAGAGACATACTTTTCCCACCAATGAAAATGAATTAGAGCTCCCAACACTTTCCATGCTAGATATATCATAGGCGGTTCCCAAACAAAAAATAAAGTTTATTCCTTTTTCCACAATACTTTCACTTTCCATGGCTAGCCGTATCCATGGGTGCCCTCCATGCCAACACTTTCCAAGGAATATATTATTTGACAGCATAAAGTAAATTCATTTTTCATTTTGGGACTGGGCATCCCTAATTCCTTTGACTTACTTTCGTGCAATGACAAGTGAATAAACACTCATCGTGAGAATAACACATCTAGCATGGAAAATATTAGCCACCCCTCACCGCCTTGCGAGCTGTACGAGCACACAAAAGAGAAATTTATTTTGAAAATTAGAGATGGCACATACAAATTTGCTTAGAACGGCAAAAGAATACCGCATATAGGTAGATATAGTGGAGTCATGTGGCAAAACTGGTTTAAAGGATTTTGGATGCACAAGTAGTGATCATACATAGTGCAAAATGAACGCTAGCAAAAGATTGAGAAGCGACCAACCAAGAAACGAATAATATCGTAAGCGAGCATTGAGGATAATTAACACCGAATAATGCACCACAAGTAGGATCTAATTTTATTGCACAACTATTGACTTTTGTGCTTGCATAGGGAATCACACACCTTAACACCAATATTCATACTAAAGCATAATTACTCATCAACATGAGTCACATATCACATCGTCATATCTCAAAACTATTACGAGGAAGCAAGTTTATTTTGTCTAATGATTTTCATGAATTTTTTTATTATATCCTTCTTGGATATCTACCACTTTGGGACTAATTTTCATGTGTTGCTTTTGATAAGCTCAAACAAATATAAGTGAAGATCATGAGCATAATATTTCTTTATCAGTAGGACCTTGAAGTATGTCTAGAGGGGGGGATTAGACTACTTGACCAATAAAAACTTAACCTTTTCCCAATTTTATAGTTCGGCAGATTTTAGCTATTTTAGGACAAGTCAAGCAATCATCACACAATTCAAGCAAGTATGCAAAGAGTGTATAGGCAGCGGAAATTAAAGCATGCAACTAGCAAGAAAGTAAAGGGAAGGGTTTGGAGGATTCAAACACAATTGGAGACACGGATGTTTTTGTCGTGGTTCCAATAGGTGGTGCTATCGTACATCCACGTTGATGGAGACTTCAACCCACGAAGGGTAGCAGTGCCTTGAGTCCACGGAGGGCTCCACCCACGAAGGGTCCACGAAGAAGCAACCTTGTCTATCCCACCATGGCCGTCGCCCACGAAGGACTTGCCTCACTAGCGGTAGATCTTCACGAAGTAGGCGATCTCCTTGCCCTTACAAACTCCTTGGTTCAACTCCACAATCTTGTCTGAGGGTCCCAAGTGACACATAGCCAATCTAGGAGACACCACTCTCCAAGAAGTAACAAATGGTGTGTTGATGATGAACTCCTTGCTCTTGTGCTTCAAATGATAGTCTCCCCAACACTCAACTCTCTCTCATAGGATTTGGATCTGGTGGAAAGAGGGTTTGAGTGGAAAGCAACTTGGGGAAGGCTAGAGATCAAGATTCATATGGTAGGAATGGAATATCTTGGCCTCGACACATGAGTCGGTGGTTCTCTCTCAGAAATGGTAAGTTGGAAGTGTAGGTTCGTTCTGATGGCTCTCTCCACGAATGAAGACGAGGTGGAGGGGTATATATAGCCTCCACACAAAATCTAACCGTTACACACAATTTACCAAACTCGGTGGGACCGAATCGTTAAACTTCGGTCGGACCGATTTAGTAAACCTAGTGACCGTTAGTGATTTTCGGTGGGGTGACATGCATCTCGGTGAGGCCGATACGGTTAGGGTTAGGGCATAACGTAATCTCGATGAGACCGATTACACAAACTCGGTGAGACCGATTTGGTAATAAGCTTTCGAGAGAGTTGGTCGGAGTAAACTTCGGTGGGACCGATTTGCTCTTTTGATGAGACCGAAATGTTACAAAAAGGAAGCGAGAGAGTTTACATTGCAATCTCGGTGGGACCGATCGCTCACTTGGTTAGACCGAAACGTTACGAAGGGAAACAGAGAGATTGAAACCCCATCTCGGTGATACCGGGATCCCTATCGCTAAGACCGATTTGCTTAGGGTTTGTGGCAGTGGCTATGACTTTTGGAATCGGTGGCGCCGGATAGAAAGAATCGGTGTGACCGATCTTGGCTTTAGGTTTAGGTCATTTGTGGATGTGGGAAAGTAGTTGAGGGTTTTGGAGCATATCACTAAGCACATGAAGCAAGAGGCTCATTAAGCAACACCTCATCCCTTCTTGATAGTATTGGCTTTTCCTATAGACTCAATGTGATCTTGGATCACTAAAATGTAAAATGAAGAGTCTTGAGCTTTTGAGCTTGAGCCAATCCTTTGTCCATAGTATTTTGAGGGGTCCACTTTCATCATCCATGCCATGCCATTCATTGAGCTTTCCTGAAACAATAGTCTTGGAATAGCATTAGCTCAATGAGCTATATGTTGTTATGAATTACCAAAACCACCTAGGGATAGTTGCACTTTCAATCTCCCCTTTTGGTAATTGATGACAACATATAGATCAAAACTTCGACAAATGATAATAAAGTTTAAATAACATCATCGCTTTGAGAAGTATGTGATAAGCAAGAGCTCCCCCTAAATTTGTGCATAGTTTTAGATTTGCTTTGGACTGCAAATGCACAATGAATTGGACTCTATTTTATTTAAAAACTTTCATATCTAAGTTATTTATTAAAACAGCAAGCAAAATGAAAATAAAATGGCATTTCAAGGACATCACAACTCATGTGAAGAAGCAAAAACTTAGGCTCAACCGATACTAACCGATAATTGTTGTTAAAGAAAGGTGGGATGCCTACCGGGGCATCCCCAAGCTTAGATGCTTGAGACTTCTTGAAATATTATCTTGGAATGCCTTGGGCATCCCCAACCTTGAGCTTTTGTGTCTCCTTAATTCTTCTCATATCACGGTTTTCCTAAATCTCAAAAGCTTCATCCACACAAAACTCAACAAGAACTCGTGAGATAAGTTAGTATAAACCAATGCAAAAACTTTATCATTCTCTACTGTAGCAAATCACTAAAATTATTATTCAACATTGCATACTAAGTGCCTCTGCATATTAAACACTCCTATCCTCAAATAGAATCATTAAACAAGCAAACATATGCAAACGATGCAAACATAATAGCAATCTGCCAAACCAGTACAGTCTGTAAAGAATGCAAGAGTATCAATACTTATTCAACTCCAAACATTATGAAATCCTACCACACTTTAGAAAAAATTTCAGATCTTATTATGCAAAAAGTTTCAATATTTTATCACATTCTGACTTTCCTCGGGAATTTTTGCAACATCGATAAACTTTCTGTTTTCAAACAGCAACATTTATACTTGCAAAATAAGCATGGAAAAAGGCTATCAATGCCACTTTTATTGAAATAAAAGATGCAAAACATTATTCTAAATAACATCAAGCAAATATAAATAAAATAAAATGACGCTCCAAGCAAAACACATATCATGTGACGAATGAAAACATAGCTCCAAGTGAGGTTACCGATAATGTTGGAGACGAAAGAGGGGATGCCTTCCGGGGGATCCCCAAGCTTAGTTGCTTGGATATTCCTTGAATATCACCTTGGGGTGCCTTGGGCATCCCCAATATTAGGGTCTTGTCACTCCTTATTCTCCTCATATGAACATCTCACCCAAAACTTGAAAACTTCAATCACACAAAACTTAACGAAACTTTGTGAGATAGGTTACTATGATAAAGAGCAAACCATTTCACTTTTGGTACTGTCGAAGACTAGATTCATAATTTTTCTCACACAATGCCTACTGTAGCATATCATTTCCACAATTTATATTGAGCAATATAAGCCATAGAAACTAGAAAACAAGCAAACTATGCATTGAAAACAGAATCTGTCAAAAACAGAACAGTCTGTAGTAATCTGTACCCAAACCATACTTCTGATACTCCAAAAATTATGAAAATATTAGGAACACATGAGCAATTTGTATATTAAACTTCTTCAAAAATAATCAACTTAAAAGCACTCTTCTGTTAGAAATTAGACTTATTTTTGTGAGCGCAAAAGTTTCTGTTTTTCAGCAGGGTCAAATCAACTATCACCCAACATGATCCCGAAGGCTTTACTTGGCACTTTATTGAAACAAAAGCAATAAAACATGATTAGGACAGTAGCTTAACAATGTTAACACATAAAAACAGTAGGTAAAAGTGTTTGGTTGTCTTCCAACAAGCGCTTTTCTTTAATGCCTTTTAGCTAGAGAAGTATGTGATAAGCAAGAGCACCCCCTAAATTTGTGCATAGTTTTAGATTTGCTTTGGACTGCAAATGCACAATGAATTAGGCTCATGGGTTACTCTTCCATGTCACATACATCTTGGTGGAGCGCTCAAAATAATAAACAATGAATACATGCACTCATCACCAAGCATAGTGAGTGATCACATAAGATAGATAGGATAATATCAAGCATGCATAAGTGTAGCTTATGATCAAACACATGATCATCAATGTCTCACAAGCATAGTATCTCAACCAAAAGCAAACAAAGATTGAAAAACCACCAAATAAAGCAAGAGAGAACAAAAGCAACACTCTCTCTCTCTCTCGAAGCCTATGATCTATACATTTTTTCTCCCCCTTTGGCAACAAGTTACCAAAATTTTCTTAGAAAATGCATAGTGCTAGATCGACTCTCAGGCTTGATCTTCTGGTGGTGGAGTCCGGATAACGCCGAGGACGAAAGCTTCAGTTGAAGTAGATGGAGCTGGAGCTGATGTAGGTGCTGGAGTTGGTGGCACTGAGGCTGAAGCTAGTGCAGATGAAGTTGCTCTTGTGTCATGAACTGGCACAGCAGATGACCTCTGGGCTCTAGGCACTCTGGCAAATGCATCAGTTGTTGTTTTGCCCTTCCTCTCCTGCATGTCATCTTGTAGTTCCTCCACTGCAGACTGAATCTCAGTTACTTTCACATCTAAGTTATAGAACTTTTGTTCTATGATTCTCTCAAGCTCTCCTGATTTTGAGTGAGGGTGGCCAATCCCTTCTCAATCCTCAGGGATGATGCTATGAAGTATCCGAGCTGCTCCTGCTTGTTCTTCAAGAAATACTCAGATGCCTCCTCTTGAGTTGGCATCTTGGCAGCCTTCTCCCTCTTTGCCTTCTCCTTCTTCTCCTGAGCTTGAACTGATTGTGGATCTTCTTCATTCATGACAACCTCATTGTCCTCAAAGTCTGGATAAAGTGGAAAGTGTTCCTTATCCAACTGATATTTTCCTGTGCCCATTTTTGAGTTTATCAATTCTTGAATCTGAGGTGCATATCCACAACTTCTCTTCTGATCTGCTGCAGTCCTCTTGATTGTTTCAATGATCAGGCTCATGACTTTGAACTTCTGTGGCACATCAAACACATGCAACATGTTGATGGCATGCCCTCTGATCATGTTATGGTCACCGGACTTGGGCAACAAAGTGTGCCTCGAGAATCCAATTTATGGTTGGCAACCACGGCAATGAGAAAGTGAACTGATCCAAACTTGTGAGTCTCTAATGCCTTGTCTGGAATTTCCTTGTACATGTGAGCCATTGAATTGTGACCCATCTTCTTCTTTGCATAAATATCTAGGTCATCCTCATTCTCCTTGGGGGCATTGATCAGACTTGCCTATTCTTCAATAGTGGACTGTTACCTTGTACCTTCAGACATCCAAACTATTCTTCCATCTGGGTAAAAGTGTGCTGTGGAGTAGAACTGCATGATAAGCTCGTCATTCCAGTTGGTGAACTTCTGTCCAACAAAATCTGCAACTCCACAAGCAAAAAAACTATCTTGTACTCCAGGATAGTGCTGTTCATTTTCCTTGATGAATTTCCAGTCAACCCACCTCATGTCATAGACTATGGGCTTCTTGTCCAACAGAATTGTTTCATAGAAGTCATGTTGTTCCTTTGTGTGGAACCTGTAGTCAACAGCAGTTCTTCTTCTTGAAGCATATGGATCTTCCATTCTCCTCAGTCTCATCAGATCCTTCCTCGATTCTCATGTCCTCAGCCACAGGATGGGCATCATTGTGGTCTGGTATCTTGGGCTTGAGCTTTCTTAGAACTTGTCCTTCTTCATCTTCCTCATCAGCATCCTCAGGCACTGGGGCCTTGTTCTTCTCAGTTGCTGGAATACTCCTAGTATTCCTCTTTGGTACAGACTTGGCCTTGGGGGCAGCTTTGGGTGCTTCCTTGGGCTTAGATGTGGCAGCCCCTGATTTAATAGCATCACCCATAAGCTTTGGTGCCTTTGGTGCTGGTGCAACAATTTCATCTTCCTCTTCCATCATGGAAGGCTTCCCAATAACTCTGGCCGTGGTCTTCTTGACCCTTTCCTTCCTCTTCTTCCCTTCTGCAGCAGCTGGTTCTTTGGGTTGGGTTTCCAAAGAAGCTTGTGTAGACACTCTGGCTTTGGACATTGGTTGTCTTCCTGCAGGCCTTTTGGTCTTCATGACCCTTTCCTTCCTGAGCACCTCTTTCTTGGAAGTTTCCTCATCTTCCTCAACTTTGTAATCTTCATCCTCTGAATCTAAAGTTCTTTTCCTCCTTTGCCTAGTTGCAGCCTTGGGCAAATTGCTAGGAGTACTTCTGCTCCCTTCATCTGAAGTTGAGGGACTAGTTCCCTCACTCAAGTCCATCTGCTCTTCTGACCTGTTCTGGCTGTCACTTTGATCGAGATATCGCAAAAGTCGATCACCACCTGTGAAGAGTTATAGATGAGATAGAAAAGATGAGCATCACAAAATGCAGAGGTTTTTGCAAAAGAATGACTCAAAAGTTCAGTCTTAGTTTTCCACGAGAAAGCATTTCGGATCCACCGATTTTCAAACTTCGGTGATACCGAAGCAGTTTTGGAACCTAAAGCGATGATCTCGCTTGACCGAGTTTCAGTTTGGTGGTACCGAGACTGCTAGGGTTTCACAGAATCCTCAAATCGGTTGCATCGATTAGTAATTCTCGGTCAGGCCGAGAGTCATGTGCAATGGCATAAGCGGATCGGTGAGACCGAGTTTTTCAACTCGGTGGGTCCGAGATGGTTTCATGAATCCTAACCCTAAAAATTTGAATCACATCTAATATATGAACTACTTTGGCTGGATAGAAGAGTTTCAATCGTGGCAAGAATCATTATGAAAACAATGTGCCAGGAATCAGACGTGGATAGCACAAAGTTTAAGTCCATACCCTAACTTGGCGGTGGACTTGCTACGGCGGCAACGGTGGGGATGAAATCCGTTGACGGTGGTGGAGACCAGCGACTGGAGGCTGCTGGCGACGAGGAGACGATCCGGAGACCACGATGGCAGAGCGAGCTGTATTCTTGTGAGCGAAGGGTTTCGGAGAAATTTCCAAAATTTTGCCCGTGGCTATATATAGCTCAACCACAGCCGGTGTGACCGAGTGGAACAACTCGGTGGCACCGAGATTCATAACTGGGTTCAGTTACAGCAAATTGGTGAGACCGAAAAGTTCAAATCGGTTGCACCGAGATTGAAAACTCAGATCAACTTGATGATCTCGGTAGGACCGAAATGGATGGATCGGTCAGACCGAGAATCACTAAGAGGTTTTGGAAGTTTAAGTCTATGACGAATCGGGGACTCCGAGTGCTCCTCACACAGAGTGGTTCGAATCGACTTGATGAAATTTTGTGATGTAGCCAGACTAGAGTTTGCGATGAGAAAAGCATAGATAGCTAAAGAAGGTTCTTAGGCATTCTTGTACATCCACTTGGCACAAAGAAACGAATCCAAACAAACAAAACAACAAGTGGATGTCCTTGAATGAGTAAAATATGCACCAACATGCTCACACAATAAGATGGCAATTGAAATATGTGGCAAAGCATGCACAACCAATTTTAGCATCTATCAAGCAATTGGCGATGACTAGGTCATCTATATATGAGTATATTGACTTAGGAGACAAATGAGAACATTTGATCATAGGTCATACTCATCGTTTAAGCTCAAGTGGGGTTACCACTTTTACATAATGCATTAATGTGTTCACACCATTAGAGTTGCTTTGACTCAATTCTTAGAGTTAAGCTCCCCCTAGATGTTAGATCCCCCCTTAGAGGGATGAACTAACCTTGGGTTTTGTCGATGATGTCTTCATGTAGGTGTTGAAGATGTAGATGCTCAATGTTGATGTAGATCATTTGGAGCAATCCTTTGGAGTGAGTTGCACTTTCAACTTGCCTACATGGGTTAGTCCCACAAGGAACAAACAAGAATATCCATAGACATAGAGTGATGCACACACAAGATGATGTCCATGAAAACATTAGGTTACCTTGTCCCTTGCCTTACCAACATGAGGGTTTGTGACTCCTTGAACTAGTGCAAGATGTGAAAGTTGATTGCACTTGTTCTTGCCAAAATGATATGAGTGAAGAATGTTGGCGGAGTCACCCTCAAGAACTCTCTAGTTCTCTTCGGGATCCACATCATCTTGATGGGAATCCTTGGAGTTGTAGTTGTACTTGATGAAGTAGAACTTGACGTAGTCTTGGGGACCCACTTGAACGAGGCTTTAGGTGCTTCTTCAAATGCATCAATCTCTTCTTGAAGCTTGTTTTTGCCTTTGTTCTTGTGGTCTTGTGGTGGAAGATCATCTTGAAATTGTGTCCCCTTGAAGGAAGTAGGATCATACTTCTCTTGTTGAGGAACAAACTTTGTCTTGGGGTATTGATCTTCTTCCCACTCAACTCCATTGGCGTTGAACTTTCATTCAAAACCAACACCTTGATTCTTCCGGTGACTTCCTTGCGTGATTACAATTTCCTCGAATTGCTTACTCCCGGCAAGGCTCTTGTAAACACCTTTCTCTATAATTCCCTTCAATAAACTATTTTCTTGCTCAAGGGTAACTTGGCTAAGAGAATCATTAGTGGAATCAAGAGAACTACTAGAAGCAACAACATTGGATTTGACATTATTATTGTTACTACTAGAGGAAGTATCTTTCTTGTACTTGTTACTAGACTTGACTTGAGGCATGTAGTAGATAATAATAAACGCTTGGCAATGTAAGAAGAACTTTTCTTGCGGAGATCATCATTGATTGCCTTTAAGAACTCATGCTCTTGCTCAAGATTGAGCTTTTTAAAGCGTAACTTCTCATGAGCCCTTAAAAGTTCTCGGTGATCTTCGAAGATAGTTTCATGAGCCAACTTAAGAGTGTTTAGTTCTTTAGTTCGAAGCTCAATTTTCTCCTTATCATTGTCATTTGTTTGATTAGCATGATTAATTGACGTTTCATCATAGTATTCATCACTAGAGTTGTCAACAAGTAAATCATCATCCACAAGCAAGTCATCTTCATTACTATTAAAATCAACATACTCGGGATGTGTTACCTTTGGACCTTTGGCCATGAAGCATCTTCCAACACCTTCATTTGGTGAATCAAATATGTCGTAGGAGTTGGTTGACACAAGTGCTAGACCGGAAACACCTTCATCTTGAGTATATTCGGAGTCGGAGTGGTAGCTTCTCTCGGAGTGATTGTCGGAGTCGGAGCCGGAAACCCATTCACCAACATGAGCTTGATGTTTTCGTTTTGTGTAGCTCCTTGATGACTTGTCCTTTCTTTCCGAATCCTTACTTCTCCGTGAGGGTCTTCGTTCATAACGATCATCTCTACTCCTCCTCTCTCTTGGTGGTGATTCTTCTCTTTTGCTCCTTCTTCTTGGAGAATCTTCTCTTCTTTTATAGGGTGCCGTACACTCATTGGAGTAGTGTCCGGGTCTCCCACAATTGTAGCAATTGCGCTCTCGACTAGAAGATCTCTTGTCATTGTAAGACCTTGACTTGGAGCTTCTTTCTTTGCTTCTACTTTTGTAGAATTTGTTGAAGTTCTTCACCATTAAGCTCAATTCTTCATTGAAGGTTGGTTTCTCACTTGATGATGTGGGGGCTTCACTTGAGGCTTTGTAAGCACCACTTGACTTGTTGTGAAGTTCCTCCTTATCCTTGAGTGACATCTCATGAGCAACAATCCTTCCAATGACTTCCCTTGGCTTGAGATCTTTGTAGTTTGGCATCATTTGGATCAATGTGCACACGGTATCATACTTTCCATCCAATGCTCTTAGGATTTTCTTGATGATGAATTTGTCGGTCATCTCTTCACTCCCTAAGCCGGCAATCTCATTTGTGATAAGAGCAAGCCTAGAGTACATTTCAGCGACACCTTCACCATCCTTCATTTTGAACTTGTCAAGCTGACTTTGGAGCACATCCAACTTGGATACCTTGATGGACTCGGTACCTTCATGCATATCAATCAAAGTATCCCAAATTTCCTTTGCATTCTCAAGACGGCTGATTTTGTTGAATTCTTTGGGGCACAATCCGTTGAAGATGATGTCACATGCTTGAGCGTTGTATTGCAACATCTTCAATTCTTCCGCATTTGCTTCACAGTTCGGTTCTCTCCCATCGAAGAATTCACCTTGCAAGCCAATACAAATAATTGCCCAAACGGCGGGGTTATGTCCAAGAATATGCATTTTCATCTTATGCTTCCAACTAGCAAAATTAGTACCATCAAAGTAAGGACCTCTACGGTGATAATTTCCCTCGCTAGACGCCATACTCTCCTAGGTTGTGAAACCAAGGCTATGACCACCAAAAGCTATGGAAATCAAAGTAAATGGAGAACAAAGCTCTGATACCACTTGTAGGAACTTGAAGTATGTCTAGAGGGGGGGGGGTTAGACTACTTGACCAATAAAAACTTAACCTTTTCCAAATTTTATAGTTTGGCAGATTTTAGCTATTTTAGGACAAGTCAAGCAATCATCACACAATTCAAGCAAGTATGCAAAGAGTGTATAGGCAGCGGAAATTAAAGCATGCAACTTGCGAGAAAGTAAAGGGAAGGGTTTGGAGGATTCAAACGCAATTGGAGACACGGATGTTTTTGTGGTGGTTCCGATAGGTGGTGCTATCGTACATCCACGTTGATGGAGACTTCAACCCACGAAGGGTAAGCAGCCTTGAGTCCACGGAGGGCTCCACCCACGAAGGGTCCACGAAGAAGCAACCTTGTCTATCCCACCATGGCCGTCGCCCACGAAGGACTTGCCTCATTAGCGGTAGATCTTCACGAAGTAGGCGATCTCCTTGCCCTTACAAACTCCTTGGTTCAACTCCACAATCTTGTCGGAGGCTCCCAAGTGACACCTAGCCAATCTAGGAGACACCACTCTCCAAGAAGTAACAAATGGTGTGTTGATGATGAACTCCTTGCTCTTGTGCTTCAAATGATAGTCTCCCCAACACTCAACTCTCTCTCATAGGATTTGGATCTGGTGGAAAGAGGGTTTGAGTGGAAAGCAACTTGGGGAAGGCTAGAGATCAAGATTCATATGGTAGGAATGGAATATCTTGGCCTCAACACATGAGTCGGTGGTTCTCTCTCAGAAATGGTAAGTTGGAAGTGTAGGTTAGATTCGATGGCTCTCTCCACGAATGAAGACGAGGTGGAGGGGTATATATAGCCTCCACACAAAATCTAACCGTTACACACAATTTACCAAACTCGGTGGGACCGAATCGTTAAACTCGGTCGGACCGAGTTAGTAAACCTAGTGACCGGTAGTGATTTTCTTGGGACTGACATGCATCTCGGTGAGGCCGATACGGTTAGGGTTAGGGCATAACGTAATCTCGATGAGACCGACATACAAACTTCGGTGAGACCGATTTGGTAATAAGCTTTCGAGAGAGTTGGTCGAGTAAACTCGGTGGGACCGATTTGCTCTTTTGATGAGACCGAAATGTTACAAAAAGGAAGCAGAGAGTTTACATTGCAATCTCGGTGGGACCGATCGCTCACTTCGGTTAGACCGAAGCGTTACGAAGGGAAAGCAGAGAGATTGAAACCCCATCTCGGTGATAGGGATCCCTATCGCTAAGACCGATTTGCTTAGGGTTTGTGGCGATGGCTATGACTTTTGGAATCGGTGGCGCCGGATAGAAAGAATCGGTGTGACCGATCTTGGCTTTAGGTTTAGGTCATTTGTGGATGTGGGAAAGTAGTTGAGGGTTTTGGAGCATATCACTAAGCACATGAAGCAAGAGGCTCATTAAGCAACACCTCATCCCTTCTTGATAGTATTGGCTTTTCCTATAGACTCAATGTGATCTTGGATCACTAAAATGTAAAATGAAGAGTCTTGAGCTTTTGAGCTTGAGCCAATCCTTTGTCCATAGTATTTTGAGGGGTCCACTTTCATCATCCATGCCATGCCATTCATTGAGCTTTCACGAAACAATAGTCTTGGAATAGCATTAGCTCAATGAGCTATATGTTGTTATGAATTACCAAAACCACCTAGGGATAGTTGCACTTTCAATCTCCCCCTTTTTGGTAATTGATGACAACATATAGATCAAAGCTTCGACAAATGATAATAAAGTTTAAATAACATCATCGCTTTGAGAAGTATGTGATAAGCAAGAGCTCCCCCTAAATTTGTGCATAGTTTTAGATTTGCTTTGGACTGCAAATGCACAATGAATTGGACTCTATTTTATTTAAAAACTTTCATATCTAAGTTATTTATTAAAACAGCAAGCAAAATGAAAATAAAATGGCATTTCAAGGACATCACAACTCATGTGAAGAAGCAAAAACTTAGGCTCAACCGATACTAACCGATAATTGTTGTTAGAAGAAAGGTGGGATGCCTAGGGGCATCCCCAAGCTTAGATGCTTGAGACTTCTTGAAATATTATCTTGGAATGCCTTGGGCATCCCCAACCTTGAGCTTTTGTGTCTCCTTAATTCTTCTCATATCACGGTTTTCCTAAATCTCAAAAGCTTCATCCACACAAAACTCAACAAGAACTCGTGAGATAAGTTAGTATAAACCAATGCAAAAACTTTATCATTCTCTACTGTAGCAAATCACTAAAATTATTATTCAACATTGCATACTAAGTGCCTCTGCATATTAAACACTCCTATCCTCAAATAGAATCATTAAACAAGCAAACATATGCAAACGATGCAAACATAATAGCAATCGCCAAACCAAGTACAGTCTGTAAAGAATGCAAGAGTATCAATACTTATTCAACTCCAAACATTATGAAATCCTACCACACTTTAGAAAAAATTTCAGATCTTATTATGCAAAAAGTTTCAATATTTTATCACATTCTGACTTTCCTCGGGAATTTTTGCAACATCGATAAACTTTCTGTTTTCAAACAGCAACATTTATACTTGCAAAATAAGCATGGAAAAGGCTATCAATGCCACTTTTATTGAAATAAAAGATGCAAAACATTATTCTAAATAACATCAAGCAAATATAAATAAAATAAAATGACGCTCCAAGCAAAACACATATCATGTGACGAATGAAAACATAGCTCCAAGTGAGGTTACCGATAATGTTGGAGACGAAAGAGGGGATGCCTTCCGGGGGATCCCCAAGCTTAGTTGCTTGGATATTCCTTGAATATCACCTTGGGGTGCCTTGGGAATCCCCAATATTAGGGTCTTGTCACTCCTTATTCTCCTCGTATGAACATCTCACCCAAAACTTGAAAACTTCAATCACACAAAACTTAACGAAACTTTGTGAGATAGGTTACTATGATAAAGAGCAAACCATTTCACTTTTGCTACTGTCGAAGACAAGATTCATAATTTTTCTCACACAATGCCTACTGTAGCATATCATTTCCACAATTTATATTGAGCAATATAAGCCATAGAAACTAGAAAACAAGCAAACTATGCATTGAAAACAGAATCTGTCAAAAACAGAACAGTCTGTAGTAATCTGTACCCAAACCATACTTCTGATACTCCAAAAATTATGAAAATATTAGGACCACATGAGCAATTTGTATATTAAACTTCTGCAAAAATAATCAACTCAAAAGCACTCTTCTGTTAGAAATTAGACTTATTTTTGTGAGCGGAAAAGTTTCTGTTTTTCAACAAGGTCAAATCAACTATCACCCAACATGATCCCGAAGGCTTTACTTGGCACTTTATTGAAACAAAAGCAATAAAACATGATTAGGACAGTAGCTTAACAATGTTAACACATAAAAACAGTAGGTAAAAGTGTTTGGTTGTCTCCCAACAAGCGCTTTTCTTTAATGCCTTTTAGCTAGGCATGATGAGTTCAATGATGCTCGCATAAAAGTTAAGAAGTGAAACATAAAGAGAGCATCATGAAGCATATGGCTAGCACATTTAAGCCTAACCCACTTCCGATGCATAGGGATTTTTTGAGAAAACAACTTATGGGAACAAGAATCAACTAGCATAGGAAGGCAAAACAAGCATGACTTCAAAACTTTCAACACAAAGAGAGGAAGCTTGATATTATTGCAGTTCCTACAAGCATAAGTTCCTCCCTCATAATAATTTTCATTAGCATCATGAAGGAATTCAACAATATAACTATCACATAAAAGCATTATTTTCATGATGCATAAGCATAGAAATTTTATTACTCTCCACATAAGCAAAATTATTCTCACGAATAGTAGTGGGAGCAAACTCAACAAAATAATTATCATGTGAATGAAAATTAAAATCATGATGACAAGTTTTATGGTTATTATTATTCAATATATCATACATTTCATCACCATAATCATCATAGATAGCAACTTTGTTCTCATAATCAATGGGAACCTCTTCCGAAATAGTGGATTCATCACTAAGTAAAGTCATGACCTCTCCAAATCCACTTTCATAATTATCACAATAAGATTCAACACCCTCCAAAATAGTGGGATCATTACTTCCTGAAGTTGACACTCTTCCAAACCCACTTTCATCAATATAATCATCATAAATAGGAGGCATGCTTTCATCATAATAAATTTTCTCATCAAAACTTGGGGGACTGAAAATATCATCTTCATCAAATATAGCATCCCCTAGCTTACGCCTTTGCATATCGTTAGCATCATGGATATTCAAAGAATTCATACTAACAACATTGCAATCATGCTCATCATTCAAATATTTTGTGCCAAACATTTTATTGACTTCTTCTTCTAACAATTGAGCACAATTTCCTGATCCATCATTTTCAAGAAAGATATTATAAAGATGATCAATAATATGATGCAACCTCAATTCCATTTTTTGTAGTTTCCTTTTTATAAACCTAATTAGTGATAAAACAAGAAAATAAAAGTTTATATTGCAAGATCTAAACATATACCTTCAAGCCCTCACCTCCCCGGCAACGGCGCCAAAAAAGAGATTGATGTCTACTACGCAATTTTATTCTTGTAGACACGTGTTGGGCCTCCAAGCACAGAGTTCTCTAGGACAGTAGCAATTTTCCCTCAAGTGGATGACCTAAGGTGGGAGGCGTATGATGAATATGGTCTCTCTCAAACAATCCTACAACCAAATACAAGAAATCTCTTGTGTCCCCAACACACCCAATACAATGGAAAATTGTATAGGTGCACTAGTTCGGTGAAGAGATGGTGAAAAAAGTGTAATATTGATGGTAGAAATATATTTTTATAATCTGAATAAATAAAAACAGCAAGGTAGCAAATAGTAAACGGGCACAAAAACGGTATTGCAATGCTTGAAAATGAGGCCTAGGGTCTGTACTTTCACTAGTGCAACCTCTCAACAATGCAAATATAATTGGATCATATAACCACCCTTCAAAGTGCGATGAAGAATCACTCCAAAGTTCCTATCTAGCGGAGAACATACGAATAAATTGTTTGTAGGGTATGAAACAACCTCAAAGCTATTCTTTCCGTTCGATCTATTCAAGAGTCCGTACTAAAATAACACAAAGCTATTATTTTCGTACGATCTATCCTATAGTTCGTACTAAAATAACACCAAAGCAAATTCATATTCATAATACTCAATCCAACACAAAGAACTTCAAAGAGTGTCCCAATATTTCTACCAAAGAAACAAAGACAAGAACGTGCATCAACCCCTATGCATAGATTACCCCAATGTCACCTCGGGAATCCGTGAGCTGAGTGCCAAAACATATATCAAGTGAATCAATACGATACCCCATTGTCACCACGAGTAATCAATTGCAAGTCATATATCAAGTGTTCTCAAATCCATAAAAGTATTCAATCCGATAACAATAAATCTCAAAGGGAAAAACTCAATTCATCACAACAAGATAGAGAGGTGAAAACACCATATGATCCGACTATATTAACAAAGCCCGCAATACATCAAGATCATGACATCTCAAGAACACGAGAGAGAGAGAGAGAGCTTAAACACATAGCTACTGGTACAAACCCTCAGCCCCGAGGGTGGACAACTCCCTCCATATCGTGGTGGCCGCCGGGATGATGAAGATGACCACCGAAGATGATCCCCCTCTGGCAGGGTGCTGGAAAGGGTCTAGATTGGTTTTCAGTGGCTACAGAGGCCTGCAGCGGCGGAACTTCTGATCTAGGGCTACTTCTGGGGTTTTCTCTATTTATAGGATTTTTGGGCATCGGTTTCACGGTAAGATGGGCCTCGAGGTGAGCACAACCCACCGGGGCATGGACTGCCCACCTAGCGCACCCTGGTGGGTTGTGCCCTCCTCGTGGCTCTTCTTGCCCTCCCATGAACCTTCGGGGGTCTCTTTTGTTCCAAAAAAATCGTCAAAAAGTTTCAGCTCATTTGGAGAACTTTCATTTCTGCACAAAAACAACACCATGGTAGTTCTACTGAAAACAGTGTCAGCCCGGGTTAGTTCCATGCAAATCATACCAAAACCATATAAAATTGTTGTAAACATGGCATGAATACTTCATAAATTATAGATACGTTGGAGACGTATCAATGCCTCGTCGGCATGGACGCGTGTCGAGACGGAGCAGGGCGGCAACGGACGGGACGGGCTCTCCTCCCGTCCCCGATAAAGCACAAGGGCACGTAAGCAACACATTTAATGTGTTTGTCCTAAGACGCTGATGATAAACATAGGCACTGTAGCTACTTTACACCTCCTGTGTGCCACTGTGGCAGCCCCTTGGACATATAGAAGGAGGCCCACAGCGTATTGGAGGGGGATCCGGACTTTGAACCTCTCGGCCCAGCTTGCATGCGTAGTAGCGAGCCGAAGCTCAAGAACACAGAATATACACTCAAGCAGGACTAGGATTTTATGCTTCTCAGCGGCCCGAACCTGGGTAAAAATCCGTCGTGTTGATCATTAGATCTGCTCTTTGCTCTACCCCTCTTCCCTACCAAACCGTAGAAGTGATCCACGTGAACCAATAGGTGTCGTCTCCCCGACATCATGTCAAAACTAGACTATTTCTTTGAATCATATAAAAGTCCAAAGTCCATGCTATAAAGAAAAGAATATGATATGACATGTTAGGCAGTATTCCACATCAAAAATTCTGTTTTTATCACTTACCTACTCGAGGACGAGCAGGAGTTAAGCTTGGGAATGCTGATACGTCTCCAACGTATCTTTAATTTTTTATTGTTCCATGCTATTATATTATCATTCTTGGATGTTTTATAATCATTTTATAGTCATTTTATATCATTTTTCGGTACTAACATATTGACATAGTGGCAAGTGCCAGTTGCTGTTTTCTGCATGTTTTCTACATCGCAGGAAATCAATACCAAATGGAGTCCAAACGCAGTGAAACTTTTTGGAGATTTTTTTTGGACCAGAAGACATCCAGTGGGCCAAGGAAGTGCCTGGGGGTGCTCCAAGGGGAGAACAACCCACCAGGGCGCGCCAGGAGGCCTAGGTGCGCCCTGGTGGGTTGTGCCCACCTCGGGTGCCCCTGAACCGACTCTTTCCTCTATAAATACCCCAATATTCCAGAAACCCTAGGGGAGTCGACGAAAATCAATTACAGCCGCCGCAGAGTCCAGAACCACCAGATCCAATCTAGACACCATCACTGAGGGGTTCACCACTTCCATTGGCGCCTCTCCGATGATGCGTGAGTAGTTCTTTGTAGACCTTCGGGGTCTGTAGTTAGTAGCTAGATGGCTTCCTCTCTCACGTTTGATTCTCAGTACAATGGTCTCTTGGAGATCCATTTGATGTTTCTCTTTTTGCGGTGTGTTTGTTGGGACCCGATGAACTTTGAGTTTATGATCAGATCTATCTTTTTATCCATGAAAGTTATTTGAGTCTTCTTTGATCTCTTATATGCATGATTGCTTATAGCCTCGTATTTCTTCTCTGATATTTGGGTTTTGTTTGGCCAACTTTATCTATTTATCTTGCAAAGGGAAGAGGTGCTTTGTAGTGGGTTCGATCTTATGGTGCTTGATCCCAGTGACAGAAGGGGAACCGACACGTATGTATCGTTGCTACTAAGGATAAAACGATGGGGTCTATTTCTACATAAATAGATCTTGTCTACATCATGTCATCGTTCTTATTATATTACTCCATTTCTCCATGAACTTAATACACTAGATGCATGCTGGATAGCGGTTGATGTGTGGAGTAATAATAGTAGATGCAGGCAGGAGTCGGTCTACTAATCTTGGACGTGATGCCTATATAATGATCATTGCCTGGATATCGTCATGATTATTTGAAGTTCTATCAATTTCCCAACAGTAATTTGTTCACCCACCATTTTATATTTTTCTCGAGAGAAGCCACTAGTGAAACCTACGCCCCCTGGGTCTCTTTCTCATATATTTGCCTTTGCGGTCTATTCTTCCTTTGCTTTTATTTTCAGATCTACTAAACCAAAAATACAAAAATACCTTGCTGCAATTTATTTTATTTGTCGATCGATCTATCAATATTTACAACTCTCTCACGTCCGTTTGCCTATCTTGGGCGCCGCTACCCGAAAGGGATTGACAACCCCTTTTACACGTCGGGTTGCGAGTATTTGTTATTTGTGTGCAGGTGTTGTTTACGTTGTGTTGCTTGTTTCTCCTACTGGTTCGATAACCTTGGTTTCATCACTGAGGGAAATACCTACCGCTGTTGTGCTGCATCATCCCTTCCTTTTTGGGGAAATACCGACATAGCTTCAAGCCGCTATCAGGAAACGGTGGCTTGTTTGGATATATAACAACATTATAATATAGAAAACTTAGTAGAGAAGGAAGCGTGAGCTAGCACGACGCATGCGCACATTGCTTACCCATGTACTGCATGTGTTGTCGAAAGGGCTGAGGATTGCCGTTCGATCTGGGAGCATCCTACGGTGCAGACCTACGATCCGTGGGGTTTGGGTTCTGGCCAATCAGAACATGGGAGGGGCATCGACCACGGTTTGGTAGGCACACGGCTTTCGTGAGTGAACCGTGTGCTATGTTAAAACATTTCGTGGGAAGAATCTCGGTTTTTAAATCCCCGTAAATCCAAAACTCACCCAAAAATCGTGAAACTTGGCATGGTGTCACGACATGGCACAGATATGTCGAGGAATTTGTTTCGTCCATTTTGGCGCAAGTTTTATTACAAGCCTCTTACAAACGGGAGCTTCTCTCATAGAAGCCTTGTGGTTCCGATAGGGAAACGTGTCCCCCTTGTGGGCGAAACGATAATCACTGCCTCTTTTCGCCTTGTATTTTCTTCTACAGGCAACATGGAGCGACAAGATATCCGTGCTGAAATTTAACCTTATTCAGGGTTCGGTTGGCCTTTTTATACACTAATTGAGTTTCCTAGGCATTTAATGTCCATAATTCAAATCTGAACTTCAAATACATGCTCCAGTTCACCAAAATGGCTAAAGAAATTATACATGGGTCCTTGGGTGCATGTTTAGGTCCCATGCCAGGAATGGGAATGAATTACAACCGGACCGATGTCCTGGCTCATCCTCAAACATTTGGAATCTCGGTTTTCAAATCCCCATAAATCCTAAACTCACTAGAAAGTTATGAAAGTTGGCATGGTGTCACGTCATGGCACATATATGTCGTGGTAAAAACATTGTCCAATTTGGGCCAAGCTTTATTACAAACCTCTTACAAACCGGAGCTTCTCTCAAAGAAGCCTCGTGGTTCCGATAGGGAAACGTGTTCCCCTTGTGGGCGAAACGTAATCACTGCCTCTTTTTGCCTTGTATTTTCTTCTACGGGCAATGATGTCTACTACGCAACTTTATTCTTGTAAACATGTGTTGGGCCTCCAAGCATAGAGTTTTGTAGGACAGTAGCAATTTTCCCTCAAGTGGATGACCTAAGGTTTATCAATCTGTGGGAGGCATAGGATAAAGATAGTCTCTCTCAAACAACCTGCAACCAAATAATAAAACGTCTCTTGTGTCCCCAACACACCAAATACAATGGTAATTTGTATAGGTGCACTAGTTCGGCGAAGAGATGGTGATACAAGTGTAATATGGATAGTAGATATTGATTTCTGTAATAAGAACAATAAAAACCAGCAAGGTAGCAATTGATAAAACGAAGCACAAATGGTATTGCAATGCTTGAAAATGAGGCCTAGGGTTCGTACTTTCGCTAGTGCAATCTCTCAACAATGCTAATATAGTTGGATCATATAGCCATCCCTCAACGTGCGATGAAGAATCACTCCAAAGTTCCTATCTAGCGGAGAACATAAGAAGAAATTGTTTGTAGGGTATGAAACCACCTCAAAGCTATTCTTTTCGATTAATATATCCTAGAGTTCATACTAAAATAACACCAAGCTATTATTTCCGATCAATCTAACCAAGAGTTCGTACTAAAATAACACCATATGATACATATCAACCAACTCTAATGTCACCTAGATACTCCAATGTCACCGCGAGTATCCGTGAGTTGATTATGCGATATGCATCAAACAATTTCAGATTCATAATACTCAATCCAACACAAAGAACCTCAAAGAGTGCCCCAAGATTTCTCTTTGGAGAAACAAAAGGCGAGCGTGCATCAACCCCTATGCATTGATTACCCCAATGTCACCTCGGGAATCCGCGAGTTGAGTGCCAAAACACATATCAAGTGAATCAATATGATACCCCATTGTCACCATGGGTATCCATATGCAAGACATATATCAAGTGCTCTCAAATCCATAAAAGTATTCAATCTAATAATACGAAATCTCAAAGGGAAAACTCAATTCATCACAACAAGATAGAGAGGGGAAAACACCATATGATCCGACTGTATTAACAAAGCCCGCGATACATCAAGACTGTGACATCTCAAGAACGCGAGAGAGAGAGAGAGAGATAGATTAAACACATAGCTACTGGTACAAACCCTCAGCCCCGAGGGTGGACTACTCCCTCCTCATCATGGTGGCCACCGGGATGATGGAGATGGCCAGTGGTGATGATTTCCCCCTACGGTGGAGTGCTGCAACGGGGTCTAGATTGGTTTTTCGTGGCTACAGAGGCTTGCGGCGGCGGAAATTCTGATCTAGGTTAACCAGGACGGGTTTTGTAATATTTGGGATTTCATAGGGTAAAGAGGGGGTGCAGGAGGCTACCGAGGTGGGCACAACCCACCTAGGCGCGCCTGGGCCCCCAGGCGCGCCCTGGTGGGTTGTGCTGAAGGAAATATAACCTAGAGGCAATAATAAAGTTATTATTTATTTCCTTATTTTATGATAAATGTTTATTATTCATGCTAGAATTGTATTAACCGGAAACTTGATACATGTGTGAATACATAGACAAACATAGTGTCACTAGTATGCCTCTACTTGACTAGCTCGTGAATCAAAGATGGTTAAGTTTCCTAGCCATGGACATGTGTTGTCATTTGATTAACGGGATCACATCATTAGGAGAATGATGTGATTGACTTGACCCATTCCGTTAGCTTAGCACTTGATCGTTTAGTATGTTGATATTGCTTTCTTCATGACTTATACATGTTCCTACAACTATGAGATTATGCAACTCCTATTTAATGGAGGAACACTTTGTGTGCTACCAAACGTCACAACGTAACTGGGTGATTATAAAGGAGTTCTACAGGTGTCTCCAAAGGTACATGTTGAGTTGGCGTATTTCAAGATTAGGTTTTGTCACTCCGATTGTCGGAGAGGTATCTCTGGGCCCTCTCGGTAATGCACATCACCTAAGCCTTGCAAGCATTGCAACTAATGAGTTAGTTGCGGGATGATGTATTATGGAATGAGTAAAGAGACTTGCCGGTAATGAGATTGAACTAGGTATTGAGATACCGACGATCGAATCTCGGGCAAATAACATACCAATGACAAAGGGAACAACGTATGTTGTTATGCGGTTTGATCGATAAAGATCTTCGTAGAGTATGTAGGAGCCAATATGAGCATCAGGGTTCCGCTATTGGTTATTGACCAGAGACGTGTCTTGGTCATGTCTACATAGTTCTCGAACCCGTAGGGTCCGCACGCTTAAAGTTCGATGACGGTTATATTATGAGTTTATGTGTTTTGATGTACCGTAGGTAGTTCGGAGTCCCGGATGAGACCGGGGACATGACGAGGAGTCTCAAAATGGTCGAGACGTAAAGATCGATATATTGGACGACTATATTCGGACATCGGAAAGGTTCCGAGTGATTCGGGTATTTTTCGGAGTACCGGGGAGTTACGGGAATACGGGAAAGAAGTATTGGGCCTTAATGGGCCTTGCCAGGAGGTTGCGCGCGCCCCTCCCAAGCCCAGTCCGAATTGGACAAGGGGTTTGGGGTGCGGCCCCTCTCTCCCTTCCTTCTCCTCTTCCCCCCTTTCCCCCTTCTCCTAGTTGGACTAGGAAAGGAGGAAACCTACTCCCACTAGGATTAGGAATCCTACTCCCTTGGCGCGCCCCTCCTAGGGCTGGCCTCCTCCTCCCTTGCTCCTTTATATCTGAGGCCGGGCACCCAGAGACAACAACAATTGATCTGTTTGATCTTTTAGCCGTGTGCGGTGCCCCCCTCCACCATAGTCCACATCGATAATACTGTAGCGGTGCTTAGGCGAAGCCCTGCGTC
Source organism: Aegilops bicornis (assembly GCA_021605145.1). Taxonomy (NCBI): domain Eukaryota; kingdom Viridiplantae; phylum Streptophyta; class Magnoliopsida; order Poales; family Poaceae; genus Aegilops; species Aegilops bicornis. The sequence goes on from CM038671.1 coordinate 562,234,999, forward strand.
GGTAGAACATCAACATTGTCACCACGCCGTCGTGCTGACGAAACTCTCCCCCAACACTCGGCTGGATCGGAGTTCGAGGGACATCATCGGGTTGAACGTGTCCTGAACTCAGAGGTGCCGTGCGTTTGGTACTTGATCGGTCGGATCGTGAAGACGTACGACTACATCAACCGCGTTGTGCTAACGCTTCCGCTTTCGGCCTACGAGGGTACGTGGACAACACTCTCCCCTCTCGTTGCTATGCATCACCATGATCTTGCGTGTGCGTAGGAAATTTTTTGAAATTACTACGTTCCCCAACAGTGGCATCTGAGCCTGGTTTTATGCGTAGATGTTATATGCACGAGTAGAACACAAGTGAGTTGTGGGCGATACAAGTCATACTGCTTACTAGCATGTCATACTTTGGTTCGGCGGTATTGTTGGATGAAGCGGCCCGGACCGACATTACGCGTACGCTTACGCGAGACCGGTTCTCCCGACGTGCTTTGCACAGAGGTGGCTAGCGGGTGTCAGTTTCTCCAACTTTAGTTGAACCGAGTGTGGCTACGCCCGGTCCTTGCGAAGGTTAAAACAACACTAACTTGACGAACTATCGTTGTGGTTTTGATGCGTAGGTAAGAACGGTTCTTGCTCAGCCCGTAGCAGCCACGTAAAATTTGCAACAACAAAGTAGAGGACGTCTAACTTGTTTTTGCAGGGCATGTTGTGATGTGATATGGTCAAGACGTGATGCTATATTTTATTGTATGAGATGATCATGTTTTGTAACCGAAGTTATCGGCAATGGCAGGAGCCATATGGTTGTCGCTTATTGTATGCAATGCAATGCATACTGTAATGCTTTACTTTATCACTAAGCGGTAGCGATAGTCGTAGAAGCATAAGATTGGCGAGACAACAACGATGCTACAATGGAGATCAAGGTGTCGCGCGGTGGCGATGGTGATCACGACGGTGCTTGAGATGGAGATCACAAGCACAAGATGATGATGGCCATATCATATCACTTATATTGATTGCATGTGATGTTTATCCTTTATGCATCTTATCTTGCTTTGATTGACGGTAGCATTTTAAGATGATCTCTCACTAATTATCAAGAAGTGTTCTCCCAGAGTATGCACCGCTATGAAAAGTTCTTTGTGCTGAGACACCACATGATGATCGGGTGTGATAGGCTCTATGTTCAAATACAACGGGTGCAAAAGAGTTGCACACACGGAATACTCAGGTTAAACTTGACGAGCCTAGCATATAACAGATATGGCCTCGGAACACGGAGACCGAAAGGTCGAGCGTGAATCATATAGTAGATATGATCAACATAGTGATGTTCACCGTTGAAACTACTCCATCTCACGTGATGATTGGACATGGTTTAGTTGATATGGATCACGTGATCACTTGGAGGATTAGAGGGATGTCTATCTAAGTGGGAGTTCTTAAGTAATATGATTAACTGAACTTTAATTTATCATGAACTTAGTCCTGGTAGTATTAGCATATCTATGTTGTAGATCAATAGCTCTTCGTTCAGCTCCCCTATTTTATTATGATATGTTCCTAGAGAAAACTGAGTTGAAAGATGTTAGTAGCAATGATGCGGATTGGATCCGTGATCTGAGGATTTTCCTCATTGCTTCACAGAAGAATTATGTCCTTGATGCACCGCTAGGTGACAGACCTATTGCAGGAGCATATGCAGGCGTTATGAACGTTTGACAAAAGCTCTGTATGATAACTACTTGATAGTTTAGTGCACCATGCTTTACGGCTTAGAACTGGGACTTCAAAAATGTTTTGGACGCCATGGAGCATATGAGATGTTCCAAGAGTTGAAATTGGTATTTCATACTCATGCCCATGTCGAGAGGTATGAGACCTCTGACAGTACTTTGCCTACAAGATGGAGGAGAATTGCTCAGCTAGTGAGCATGTGCTCAGAATGTCTGAGTATTACAATCACTTGAATCAAGTGGGAGTTAATCTTCCAGATAAGATAGTGATTGACAGAGTTCTCTAGTCACTATCACTAAGTTACTAGAACTTTGTGATGAACTATAATATGCAAGGGATAACGGAAACGATTCCCAAGCTCTTCGTGATGCTGAAATCGACGAAGGTAGAAATCAAGAAAAACATCTAGTGTTGATGGTTGACAAGACCACTAGTTTCAAGAAAAGGGCAAAGGGAAAGAAAGGGAACTTCAAGTAGAATGACAAGCAAGTTGTCACTCCTGCGAAGAAGCCCAAAGCTGGACCAAAGCACAACCGAGTGCTTACACTGCAAAGGAAATGGTCACTGGAAGTGGAAATGTCCTGAATATTTGGTGGATAAGAAGGATGGCAAATTGAACAAGGGTATATTTGATATACAGGTTATTGATTTGTGCCTTACTAGTGTTTATAGTAGCCCCTGAGTATTTGATACTTGTTCGGTTGCTGTGATTAGTAACTCGAAACAAGAGTTACAGAATAAACAGAGACTAGTTGAAGGGGAAGTGACGATGGGTGTTCGAAGTAGTTCCAAGATTGATATGATCATCATCACACACTCCCTATATTTTCGAGATTAGTGTTAAACCTAAATAAATGTTATTTGGTGTTTGCGTTGAGCATAAATATGATAAGATCATGTTTATTGCGATACAATCATTCATCTAAGATAGAGAATAAATTGTTATTCTGTTTACATGAATAAAACCTTTTATGGTCATACACCCAATGGTGATGGTTTATTAAATCTTGATCGTAGTGATACACATATTCATAATGTTGATGCCAAAAAATGCAAAGTTAATAGTGATAGTGCAACTTATTTGTGGCACTGCCATTTGGGTCATATCGATGTAAAGCGCATGAAGAAACTCCATAAAGATGGATTTTCGGAATCACTTGGTTATGAATCATTTGATGCTTGCGAACCATGCCTTTTTGACAAGATGACTAAAACTCCTTTCTACGGAACAATGGAACGAGCTACTAACTTGTTGGAAATAATACATACCGATGTACGCGGTCCAATGAGTGTTGATGCTCGTGGCGGGTATCGCTATTTTCTGACCTTCACAGATGATTTGAGCAGATATGCGTATATGTACTTAATGAAGCACAAGTCTGAAACATTTGAAAAGTTCAAAGAATTTCAGAGTGAAGTGGAGAATCATCGTAACAAGAAAATAAAGTTTCTACAATCTGATCGTAGAGAAGAATATTTGACTTACGAGTTTGGCCTTCATTTTTAACAATGTGGAATAGTTTCACAGCTCACGCCACATGGAACATCACAGCATAATGGTGTGTCCGAACATCATAACCGCACTTTATTGGATATGGTACGATCTATGATGTATCTTACCGATTTACCACTATCGTTTTAGGGTTATGCATTAGAGATAGCTGCATTCACTTTAATAGGGCACCATCTAAAACCGTTGAGACGACACCGTATGAACTATTGTTTAGCAAGAAACCTAAGCTATCGTTTCTTAAAGTTTGGGGCGGCGATGCTTATGTGAAAAAGTTTCAAAATGATAAGCTCGAACCCAAATCGGAGAAGTGCATCTTCATAGGATACCCAAACGAAATTGTTGGGTACAACTTCTATCACAGATCCGAAGGCAAATTTGTTGCTGAGAATAGATCCTTTCTAGAGAAGGAGTTTCTCTCGAAAGAAGTGAGCGGGAGGAAATTAGAACTTGATGAGGTAACTGTACCAGCTCCCTTATTAGAAAGTAGTTCATCACAGAAATTTGTTCCTGTGACTCCTACACCAATTAGTGAGGAAGCTAATGATGATGATCATGTAACTTCAGATCAAGTTACTACCGAACCTCGTAGGTCAACCAGAGTGAGATCCGCACATGATTGGTATGGTAATCCTATACTGGAAGTCATGTTACTAGACCATGATAAACCTACGAACTATGAGGAAGCTATGATGAGCCCAGATTCCGCGAAATGGCTAGAGGCCATGAAATCCGAGATATGATCCAAGTATGAGAACAAAGTATGGACTTTGATTGACTTGCCCGATGATTGGTGAGCCATTGAGATTAAATGGATCTTCAAGAGGAAGACAGACGCTGATAGTAGTGTTACTATCTACAAAGCTCGACTTGTCACAAAAAGGTTTCCGACAAGTTCAAGGTGTTGACTACAATGAGATTTTCTCAAGCAGAAGCGATGCTTAAGTCTATCCGAATCATGTTAGCAATTGCCACATTTTATGAAATCGGCAAATGGATGTCAAAACTGCATTCCTTAATGGTTTTCTTAAAGAAGAGTTGTATATGATGCAACCAGAAGATTTTGTCAATCCTAAAGGTGCTAACAAAATGTGCAAGCTCCAGCGATCCATCTATGGACTGGTGCATGCATCTCAGAGTTGGAATATACGCTTTGATAAGTTGATCAAAGCATATAGTTTTATATAGACTTGCGGTGTAGCCTGTATTTGCAATAAAGTGAGTGGGAGCACTACCGCCTTTCTGATAAATATATGTGAGTAACATATTGTTGATCAGAAATGATGTAGAATTTTACGGAAAGCATAAAGGAGTATTTGAAAGGAGTTCTTTAAAAGAAAGACCTCAGTAAAGCTACTTACATATTGAGCATCAAGATCTATTGAGATAGATCAAGACGCTTGATAAGTTTTTCAAAAAGTACATACCTTGTCAAGATTTTGAAGTAGTTCAAAATGGAATAGTAAAATAAAGAGTTCTTGTCTGTGTTGCAAAGGTGTGAAATTGAGTAAGACTCAAATCCCGACCACGACAGAAAATAGAAAAGAGAATGAAAGTCATTCCCTATGCCTCAGTTATAGGTTCTATAAAGTATGCTATGCTATGTACCAGACCTATTGTATACCTTGCTCTGAATTTGGCAAGGAGTACAATAGTGATCTAGGAGTAGATCATCGACATTGGTCAAGAATATCCTTAGTGAGGACTAAGGAAATATTTCTCGATTATGGAGGTGATAAAAGAGCCCGTCGTAAAGAATTACATAGGTGCAAGCTTTTAGACCGATCCAGATGACTCTAAGTCTCAATCTGGATACATATTGAAAGTGGGAGCAATTAGCTAGAGTAGCTCCGTGCAGAGCATTGTAGACAGAGAATATTTGCAAAATACATACGGCTCTGAATGTGACAGACCAGTTGACTAAGCTTCTCTCACGAGCAAGACATGATCACACCTTAGTACTCTTTGGGTGTTAATCACATTCCAATGTGAACTAGATTATTGACTCTAGTAAACCATTTGGGTGTTGGTCACATGACGATGTGAACTATGGGTGTTAATCATATGCAGATATGAATATTGGTGTGAAATCACATGACGATGTGAACTAGATTATTGACTCTAGTGCAAGTGGGAGACTTAAGGAAATATGCCCTAGAGGCAATAATAAAGTTATTATTTATTTCCATATTTCATGATAAATGTTTATTATTCATGCTAGAATTGTATTAACGGAAACTTGATACATGTGTGAATACATAGACAAACATAGTGTCACTAGTATGCCTCTACTTGACTAGCTCGTGAATCAAAGATGGTTAAGTTTCCTAGCCATGGACATGAGTTGTCATTGGATTAACGGGATCACATCATTAGGAGAATGATGTGATTGACTTGACCCATTCCGTTAGCTTAGCACTTGATCATTGAGTATGTTGATATTGCTTTCTTCATGACTTATACATGTTCCTACAACTATGAGATTATGCAACTCCCGTTTACCGGAGGAACACTTTGTGTGCTACCAAACGTCACAACGTAACTGGGTGATTATAAAGGAGTTCTACAGGTGTCTCCAAAGGTACATGTTGAGTTGGCGTATTTTGAGATTAGGTTTTGTCACTCCGATTGTCGGAGAGGTATCTCTGGGCCCTCTCGGTAATGCACATCACTTAAGCCTTGAAAGCATTGCAACTAATGAGTTAGTTATGGATGATGTATTACGGAACAAGTAAAGAGACTTGACGGTAATGAGATTGAACTAGGTATTGAGATACCGACGATCGAATCTCAGGCAAGTAACATACCGATGACAAAGGGAACAACGTATGTTGTTATGCGGTTTGACCGATTAAGATCTTCGTAGAGTATGTAGGAGCCAATATGAGCATCCAGGTTTCGCTATTGGTTATTGACCAGAGACGTGTCTCGGTCATGTCTACATAGTTCTCGAACCCGTAGGGTCCGCACGCTTAAAGTTCGATGACGGTTATATTATGATTTTATGTGTTTTGATGTACCGAAGGTAGTTCGCAGTCCCGGATGAGATCGGGGACATGACGAGGAGTCTCGAAATGGTTGAGACGTAAAGATCAATATATTGGACGACTATATTCGGACATCGGAAAGGTTACGAGTGATTCGGGTATTTTTCGGAGTACCGGGGAGTTACGGGAATACGGGAAAGAAGTATTGGGCCTTAATGGGCCTTGCCAGGAGGTGGCGCGCGCCACTTCCAAGCCCAGTCCGAATTGGACAAGGGGTTTGGGGCGCGGCCCCTCTCTCCCTTCCTTCTCCTCTTCCCCCCTTTCCCCCTTCTCCTAGTTGGACTAGGAAAGGAGGAAACCTACTCCCACTAGGAGTAGGAATCCTACTCCCTTGGCGCGCCCCTCCTAGGGCCGGCCTCCTCCTCCCTTGCTCCTTTATATACGGGGGCAGGGGGGCACCCCAGAGACAACAACAATTGATCTGTTTGATCTTTTAGCCGTGTGCGGTGCCCCCTCCACCATAGTCCACATTGATAATACTGTAGCGGCATCGTCACCACGCCGTCATGCTGACGAAACTCTCCCTCAACACTCGGCTGGATCGGAGTTCGAGGGACATCATCGGGCTGAACGTGTGCTGAACTCAGAGGTGCCGTGCGTTCGTTACTTGATCGGTCGGATCGTGAAGACGTACGACTACATCAACCGCGTTGTGCTAACGCTTCCGCTTTCGGCCTACGAGGGTACATGGACAACACTCTCCCTTCTCGTTGCTATGCATCACCATGATCTTGCGTGTGCGTAGGAATTTTTTTGAAATTACTACGTTCCCCAACATGTGCCCCCCTCGGGGCACCCCCCAGGTGCTGCTCTGGTCCGGTAGTCTTCTGGTCCATAAAAAAATCCACAAATAGTTTCGCGGTGTTTGGAAGCCATTTGATATTGATTTCCTGCAATGTAAAAAACAAGCAAAAAACAGCAACTGGCACTAGCACTGAGTCAATAGGTTAGTCCCAAAAACTAATATAAAGTTGCTATAAAATGATTGTAAAACATCCAAGTATGATAATATAACAGCATGAATATTTCATAAATTATAGATACGTTGGAGACGTATCAGGCAACATGGAACGACAGGATATCCGTGCTGAAATTTAAATTTATTCAGGGTTCGCTTGGCCTTTATACACTAATTGAGTTTCCTAGGCATTTAATGTCCATAATTCAAATCTGAACTTCAAATACATGCTCCAGTTCACTAAAATGGCTAGAAGAATTATACATGTGTCCTTGGGTGCATGTTTAGGTCCCATGCCAGGAATGGGAACGGATTACAACCGTACCAGCGTCCTGGCTCGTCCTCAAACATTTGGAATCTCAGTTTTTAAATCCCTGTAAATCCTAAACTCACCAGAAAGTTGGCATGGTGTCACGTCATGGAACATATATGTCATAGTAAAAACATTGTCCAATTTGGGCCAAGCTTTATTACAAACCACTTACAAACCGGAGCTTCTCTAAAAGAAGCCTCGTGGTTCCGATAGGGAAACGTGTTCCCGTTGTGGGCAAAACGTAATCACTACCTCTTTTCTCCTTGTATGTTCTTCTACGGGCAACATGGAACGATAGGATATCCGTGCTGAAATTTAAACTTATTCAGGGTTCGTTTGGCCTTTTTATACACTAATTGAGTTTCCTAGGCATTTAATTTCCATAATTCAAATCTGAACTACAAATACATGCTCCAGTTCACCAAAATGGCTAGAAAAATTATACATGTGCCCTTGGGTGCATGTTTAGGTCCCGTGCCAGGAATGGGAATGAGTTACAACCGTACCGGCGTCCTGGCTCGTCCTCAAACATACGGAATCTCGGTTTTTAAATCCCCATAAATCAAAACTCACCAGAAAGTCAACAAAGATGGTGTGGTGTCACATCATGGCACATATATGTCATGGTAAAAACATTGCCAATTTGGGCCAAGCTTTATGACAAACCTCTTACAAAACTGGAGCCTGTCGCAAGAACCCTCGTGGTTCCGATAGGGAAATGACAGGAGATTCGTGCTGAACTTTGAAATTATTCAGGGTTCGTTTGACCTTTTTTATTCATTAATTGAGTTTTCTAGGCATTTAATGTCCATAATTCAAATCCGAACTACAAATACATGCTCGAGTGCACCAAAAATGGCTAGAAAAAATGTACATGTGTCCTTGGGGTGCATGTTTAGGTCCCATGGAACGAATGGGAATGAATTGAACCGTCTCGCCGTCCTGGCTTGGCCACAAACATTGTGAATCTCGGTTTTTAAATCTGTGCAAATCTGAAACTCACCAGGAAATCATGAAACTTGGCATGGTGTCACTACATGGCACATATAATTTTCCAATTTGGGCCAAGCTATATTACAAGCCTCTTACAAACTGAAGCTTCTCGCAACCCTCATGGTTCCGGTAGGGAAACATGCCCCTCTTGTGGGCAAAACGATAATCGTTGCCTCTTCTCGCCTTGAACTTTGTTTTCTACAGGTAACATAGAATAGCAGGAGTGTCGTGCTGAAATATGAACTTGTTCAGGGTTCGTTGGCCATTGTATATATTAATTAAGTTTTCTAGGCATTTAATGTAGTCCATAATTCAAATTTGAACTACAAGCACATGATCCAAGCAAAATAGGTGAGAAATTGTACATGTGTCATTGGGTGCATGTTTAGCTCTCATTTAAGGAATGGAAATGAATTACAAACTCCTGGTCATCCTGAAACATTGAGAATCTCGGTTTTTTTAAATCCCAGTAAATCGAAAACTCACCTAAAAAACATGAAACTTGGCATGGCACATATATGTCGTGGTAAGAAAATCGTCCAGTTTGAGACAAGGCGCACACATTAATAGCCAACGAAGTCCTTTTGAAACAAGTAGCTGACATGTTAATATCACAAATGGTTGTATTATAAGAACCGTGTGCCATCGTAACCATTTAAGTGCGGCCACTACCTCTGCCAAAATTTAACCATACTCGATGGCGTGCGTGCAGCTGTTTGATTAGACGGGACGAGCGCGAGAAGTCTGCTGTGCAGGCTCGACGGGACGCGTACGAGCAGTCCGCCGCGCAGGCTCGACCGGACGCATGCATCCTGTCCATCTCACAGGCTCGACCGGACGCATGCATCTTGTCCATCTCGCAGGCTCGATGGGACACGTGCGAGCAGCAAGGCCGACCATGCTCACCGGGAAGCAAGCTCTTTGACCTCCATCCACCAGCCGCCGCCCGCCTCGCTCACAACTTCTCCATTAATGGGTTGATTAAAGTACCTGGACGGAGGGTGTTTGCTTGTGATCCCATGGCAACATTTGCTTTGTTCGTGTTTTCAACTCGTATTCCGGCCTAATTTAAATTGCCACATCGGGCAACGGATAATATGCGACAAATTTACAATGGCACAGATAATAATTGTCTTACATATTCCGGATAATTTAAAATGCCACATGCGGCAAAGCCCGGAAGACACGGGGGCAAGAGAAGAAGGAAATCGTAGACAAAGATCTAGGTTGCTACTGTATCTACTCGTCGATGGATCGCCGGGCGACGACATCCTCCAGCTCCTTCTTCAATTCCTCACGACTTTGCTTGAAAGCAGCCACGGATTCCTCCACCTCCTGCTCACGCTCGATCCGGAGCTTCCTCAAGTCACCCATCAGTTCCTCGATGACCGCAGTCAGCGTCATCCCTGAGGCACTGCTCTGCTCATGCAGCATCTTCCAGCCGGCGGCCTCCTCCTCCTTCTCGACGAGCGCCTTGAGGAGCTTTGCATTGTCACCCATGAGTTTCTAGACGAGGCCGGTCGCCTTGTCAACCGAGGAATCGCTGATCTTGAGTAGCTTCATCAAGCCGTCGACCAGCTCCTGCTGCTTAATGAGGCCAGCGAGAATGTCGTCATCGCCGGCCAAAGACTTCAGCAACGCCAACTCGTTGCGATCGCCGACACGGTGAGTGCGCTTGTGAGAGCCCTCACGTGCCTATGAGAGCTCGTTCGAGGGCTCCACGGCGTGCCGGGACATCTCTGCTGTGGCTGCCGCTTCACGGCAGGACCTCTCTAGTGCTTCTGCGGCCTTGGTCTTTACTGCCTGGTTATATGTCCATCCGAAACTCCTCCTACCGGTCATGGCGGAACGACTTGACAGGAAAGACCAGTTTTGTGGGTGATGAGGAGAGGAACTGTGAAGTAATTTTCGAGTGGGTAGTTTTTTATAGCCCGGTGCTAAGTGTGAACACATATTAGTTTGACAGGTGCGAACACATATTAGTTTGATAGGTGTGAGCAGATTTGCAATTACTTATTGCGTTGTACTCTGCAATCTGATGAGAAACAAGGTCAAAATTTATTGATGATATGGATCTCAAAAAAATTATTGATGGTTCCGGGCCACGTGTTATTTATCACACACGTGTTAACATAAGGAAACGTATGTGCAACATACTAATCATCGCACACGAGTACTTGCAGACACATCGTCTGCGATACTCTTAGCCACCGCAAGCAACTAGTTTGCATTTTTCAAAGTTTTTTGTACGAATAGAATCGCACACGAACTAACTATAGTAACCGTCTGTGTTATAACTCCTCATCGCAAACAGTTCATCCAAGTGGGTTGTTTGCTGTGTATCACACACATCTTGTTTACACGAATCATTTGTGTTCTTTTGGCTCATCGCAAATGCCGCATATCACACACATATTGTTAAGTTCAATCATTTATATTCTCTTCCCTAATCGAAAACAATTCGTCCGAGTGAATCGTATGCCGTATATCACACACACCTTGATCTGGTTGGCCGTTTCTGTTGCATTCCCTAATAGCACATAGTTCATCGGAGCGAACTGTATGTCGTATATTGCACACACATTGATATGGCTGCCCGTTTCTATTGTTCTGCCTCATCGCAAACAATTCTTCTGGATCAACTGTATGCCCCGCATCGCACACGTAACGTAACTAAAATCTGAAATGTGTTTGATGTCGCCACCATCACAAACGTTTTGCATTTTTTTGACAGTTTTTTACATCCCCGTTTGCGATTAATGCATCGCACACAGTTTCGTCAAAGGGTCTCTGATCGTAGTGTCGTGTTAGCAGTATCCTGCAGTAGTGAAATAGTTATGTTCTCATGTCATGCTATGTGGTTTCACGCACTTATATTCTGTCTATGCTGCTTTGTCTTAAACAGATATGAGTTGAACTGTCTCTGATTTGACAACATATACTAGAATGATATAGACCATACAGTGACCATAGTACATAGATATATGTTTGTTTCATGCTGTTATCCTATCCACCTTACTGCTGAACTGGTTTACCAAAATGAGTTTCATATACAACATGGTAAACCTGTGATGTGTCTGCTTGTTTCTCCTTTAGAATGCGGACAAAATATTGGAGAGTACCCCGTTATGCAGTGGTAAAGGAAGTAATGCAGATAAGGTTCAAGATAGTGAGACACCCCTGTTGGTCTCCAAGAAAGCTGATAAAAACTATCTTGAAGACAGTGAGACAACCCCAAAGTCCTGTCTTCATGTAGTGTTTGAGTTACTGGCCACTACTGCCGGCACAAGCTCTTCCAACTCTCTGCCTGAATCAGTTCGGCTTATTGAGTCTCAACTTCAAGTTGAAAGACATCAATTAGATGTGTTGCAACAGGAAGCCAAAGGACTAAGGAAGTCCCTGCAGAATTCAGATGCATGCTTTCTGGTGCAACAGCAAGCGCTGGAGGATTTAAGCGCCAAACAAGAGAAAGTTAATAAGCTTGCTAAGCATCTTGCTAGCAGGTTCTTGAGCTCTTGTGAAGTGGTTTTAGTTCTGGACTTGTTCTGATGCGGCGTTTATTTTCACTGGTCGCCAACATTGACAACCAGTGTATGTGATATGCTGCTTTGTTCCCTATATTTGCACTAGTGGTGAACTTTGATGCCCAGTGGATGTAATATGTTTAATAGCCGTAATAGCCTAGCATTAGTTGCTTGCTTATTTATTTCCTTATTGTCTTGTTTAGTTGTTTGCTTGTAGTTACTGCGTCTTCTTCCGCATTTTTCTGGTGGCCACAATAACCTATTTTTTTTATATCTAGGCCACAATAACCATGGGCAACATACGGACCATTGTAACCATGGTCCTGCTACCTGCTTTAGTGACCATGGGCCTCCTACGGGCTGTAGAATCCATGGGCCTCCGAAAGGCCGTATAATCAATGGGCCTTCTACGGGCTGCATGATCGATTGGCCAAACATGGGTCGTACTATAACGTTCCGCAAAATGGGTCGTAAACAGGCTAGAGAGGAAATCATGTGTTTATGGCCCGACCATAACGGGTCGTTAATCGGCCGAAATGTATAACGGGCTTAATTCTATCGACAGGCATCACAGGTCGTTAGTGGGTCGTATTTGATGACACTATGGAAACAGCCCAACGGGTTAACAGGCCACAAACGGGCCGACTGTAACCACGGGCTGAATTTGGCCCACAAGCGGAACAAGCCAGTAACGGACCGTAAGTAACCGAATGCTGGAAATGAGCCCAAGAATAAATGGGCCCTTAGGAGGCTGAAAGGTAACACGGGCTAGAAATGGCCCAACAGAATAATGGGTTGTTAATGGGTGTAAAGTGATACACTGTTCATTGTAGGCCAGTTTCACCACAGGCCTTTAATGGGCCCAAAGTTACGAAGGGCCTCGTGTGGGCCAAAAGACGTCGTGGGCCATACATGGGCCGGAAGTTGCAATGGGTTGGAATCATATTGGACGGCCCAAATGATGCTATTGGGCCCAATTCGGATGGGCCATAACGGATCGTGAGTTAGCGGGCTGTAAATGGGCTATATGTGAACAGGCTGTTAACAGGCTTTCCGTGGGTCGGCCCGCTACCTTTTAACCAAGTCAAACGGGCCGGCCTTTTCACCTGAATGTGCCTCTATTGGGCCGAGCCACGTGTCGACTTATCATAGGTGCATCCCGTCCATTGGCTGGATGACATATGTCCCGAGGATGAGCTGACAGGTGGATCCTCCGGCGTATCAGAATTTTACACGTGGAAAATCCCCATTGGTCAGGGTTGTTAACGGGTTATCGGATCCAAACCGGAACCCGATAGCTTAACGACGACCTGTTACGGTGGATTCCACATGTCGGTCACCCTTGACGAAAACACTTCCATGACACGCCATTTATCGTCATGGAAGTGGACATTTCCGTGATGATAATTTTGGTATTGTCATGGAACACTTCTACGACAGCACAGGTATGACTATCTTGATTCTGTCATAAAATTGTCATGAACATACATGCACGACAGAAAACGTGACCTACTGTGACAAACATGCATCATCACGGAAGTGTATTTTTTTGTAGTGTAAGGGGAGAATGGCAGTTCCTGAACTAGGCGACGCGCAGTGTGGGCGTGAGGCGGAGCACGGACGTTGGCGGCGAGCGCAGATGCCCATCATCAAAAGTGAGCTCCTCGAGATGATCCAGGGAGGGGGATCGGAGCCAGTCGTCAAGCTTGGCTCGGTCCTTGCCGTTGGAATGGAACTTTCCCATGCAAAGGCCTCTTGTTGGGCCAGGGTGACTGTCGAGGATCGTGGAGAGCGCATCCAAGCTTTTGCGATAGCCATGGCAAAGCTCGTGGGTGTCGATTGTGGCACCCCGGCTCAGAGCAACCGGTTTACCTTGCATTGGCAGCCCAGATATCAAGTCTTCTGGCAATACACAACAACATGGTACAGAAACAACCACTTTATTGATGCTAGCGGATTACATAAGTCGGATGTTACATTGAGATACGAGGCCAAGCGGCACACTCGATGCGGCTGAACAGTATGTACATTATTTAATGAACATGACGAGGGCCCCGATCACACAAACTACGCGGCAGCGGAAGAACGACGAAGTGGAAACTCCATAGCACAGGGACACCAACGTGGACACGGCCTAGACGCGAGATGTGCTCCGATGCGAACCGACTTGCCTGAAAACTGGCATGACACGCCAGGTCAGTACATTGAATGTACTTGCAAGCTCACAACAAACATAAGCACGATGACAGACAATATCATGACAATTAATCAAATTAATGCAATGCAAGAACTACTAAAGATGCAATGAAACCAATACGCGCACCGAGTCTCACAGACTCACTTACTAGACGGTTACCTCGTAACCAAATGGTGACCATACCTGGGTCACAACTGAAACCAACCACTCATGAACAACTCAAGAGTTCATAAATCACCATGAAACAAAATGCATCACAACAATCATTTATTTGCAAGATTAATTATAAAAGTTGATCCATGGTGTGACTTACTCCCGAGCTATGCCCATAACCAAGGATGCGGCTATCGATAGATTAAATACACTCTGCAGAGGTAGTGCACTTTACCCACACTACGGAACCCTTGGCCTCGCACTCTCATTCGGGTGGCCCAAAATGTTCCGACGAAACCCTCCCTTTGTCATGGCACTCTCCCGGACACTCCGACCAACTCCCTCTCAGGGCTAGGTCTTGGGTGGCCCCGTGCCTACCAAAGGCACCAACGGCCACCGTCGTGGCAAAACGGTCCCAAACGGTGACAAGGTACCGTAAAAACAAAAACAAGCACACAAGGTTATGTCTGCTTACCGGGCCAGGGTATGCACGACCATAACCTTCCCTCGCGGGAGGCACCGGTGAGAGGCACAACAAAGGACCGAATTAAGACCTTCCCACAAGGTAAATGTGGTCGCACTAAATAAAAACCCGATTCAGTGGCACCATGATGTGATCAACATCATATTCAAGTTGAACTTAATCAAGTTTAACTTTGACAAAAACTTTTTATAAATAACAATGATACTTTGACATAATCAACCAACTAATCGACATGCAAAGCAAACAACACATGGATATGGATCAAACTTATCAACATAATTATCTTGCAATACTCAGGATAAAAAACTTCACTGGTCCTAATTCATTTTTATTATCAAGCAATATTTTTAGTAGCTCATTATTTATATGAAAATATCACTTAATAAAAGAACTGTCATTATCTACCATAGCAATATAACTAATGCAAAATTTTCTTCTACTTGACCAAACAAGTTCATGCAATTTACCAGTAACTAAAACAAGCATATCAAGCATGATAAAGTAACTAGCAATTAACAAAATCTATTTATGAAATTTTAAATGCAAATAAAAACTCATATTCAAGTAGAAAATCATAGACATTGAAATAACACCATCCAAATGCTGGTGTGGCTTGCCTTAGTGTAGAGGAGGATCACACCTCTTGGTTTGCTTCAAGACAAGCTTCTCCTTCGAAAATAATTAAAACCACAAAACAAATATCAAAAACCTCTCGAATAGCACCGTAAATTCTAGGCAGCAAGGAAAAATCCACCTTTTGGGGTGCTGCTAGAGCTTTCTGAAACAAAGACAATGCAAAAACAATAAAATCATTTGGACTTATGGTTTAGAAATGGTGGCTCGACGAAATGCTCCAGTGCGAGGGGGCAAGCGTGCAGCGTCAATGCGGGAGCTGTCCACGCTCGTGGACGAGCACATGAGCAAGGGGGGAAGAGGACAAGGGCACGTGCACATTGTGGCTTTTGGCCGCAACGTGCCTGTGCTCGCTGCGGCATCTCCGGCATTGGCGAGCGCCAGGGAGAGGTCAAGGGTGATGGGTCGGGGCTGGTGGCGCAGGGCGGCAGTCGTCGGCGAGCGCTGGCTCGAGCACGCACCGAACAGAGGTGTTGGCGCTACCCAGAGCACGTCGAACGCATGCCAGGCGCCGTGTCCTCACGCGGTTACCGCCCTGGCATGGTCAAGACGACGTCCAAGCGTTGCCAAACCTAGTCTACGCTCTATTCCATGCAGTGTTTAGTCTAGGAACGTTGAGAACACATAGCCAGGCCGACCAGACTTGACGCAACCAAGTTGGCAAGTTTCTGACCAGAAACTTGGTCGCCAAGTTAAGCTGGCTTCTAGATGGCCATTTGGGCTGATCTCCTGGGGTTTAGGTTTTCTTGGGAGGGTAATTAAGCTCAAGAAAGATCAGGGCCAAAAGATCAAGGAAAAATGCACTTGTTGTACAAAGTGCATTTCTGGTCCAGAATAGAAATGATTTTCTATAGCAAAAAAATATTACAAAAAGTCATGCAATATTTTTGCTTGGGAAGGTGTGCCAAGGTCCAAAGAATATTTAGGAATTATTTCAGAATTTTAGAAGCAATAAAAATTGGGGTTGCTTTGGAGCAATAGTTTCCGAAAAGAGTTTCAGAGAGGAAAATGAATATTTTTCTTTTATGAAAAATATTCATTTGATTATTTTGGGGATTTATTAGAGAAATAATGTTGAATGAGGAGTAGATAGGTCACTTGGGTGAAAGTCAAGGGTATGCCCAAGTGACAAGTCCATTTGAAATGATCCCAAAATCCAAATCAATGCAAGGCAAAAACCAAGTCCGGAAACAGAGAGAAGGCAAGTCCGGAAAAAGAGAGAAGGCAAAATCTAGGCTGTCACATCGATGAAGTCGAGAGGGGTGGAGTTCCATAGGGGGTGCCACCGCCGGGAAAGGATGGTTGTCCGTGCCCCATATTTGATTGGGAGGAGGGAGATGATGACTGTCAACATAACATCGGGGAGCTGCTGATGAAGTCTAGGCATGCTGGAGTCGCTTGCGGCTCTTGATCGACCCGCATCTGCTTGTTGGCAGCCTCGTTCTCCACCTATGGAGTCTCCCTGTCAGCGGCGCTTTCTGATAGAAGTGGGAGTACAAGGAATATTTAGTTAAAACAGGGCAATAGAAAAGTGTATTGGTAACTAGAAGTTAGTAGGTAGGAATAGAGTAAGAAAATGGAATAACAATTGGTTGCTTAAATACTACACAATTCATTTGATATTGCTGGGTAAGTCAACATGCAGATACTTGAAAATAACACTTACTTCGAACAAAGTCTGGACGGATGATATCGTCGAGGAAGTTAGCATATATCTCATGACCAGGCTCTTTTATGTGCAGTGCAATTTTAGTGCCAGCTTTCAGTACATAAAACTTAGAAATTTCTTTCCAAAGGCCAGTGCCAAAATAGGTGTCACCATGTTCATCAAGTCTTACAGTAGTAATGATTGTAAATCCATGGTTTGTGTTCAGTATGAAATCCCTGCAATCTTGATTTATGTAAAGGGAAAGTTTGTGTACTACAGATTCTGTTGCATAGCAAGGGATGCGCTGCAGAAAATGGTAGGGCTGTTAAAGAAAATATGGTAACATGCAAATATGGGTGATACGTCCATTTTGCATCATGCTTTTATATCGATATTCATTGCATTATGGGCTGTTATTACACATTATGTCACAATACTTATGCCTATTCTCTCTTATTTTATAAGGTTTACATGAAGAGGGAGAATGCCGGTAGCTGGAATTCTGGGCTGAAAAAGGAGCAAATATTAGAGACCTATTCTACACAGCTCCAAAAGTCCTAAAACTTCACGGAGGCAGTTTTTGGAATTAATAAAAAATACTGGCGAAAGAATCAACCAAAGGTGGGCCACCCACCATCCACGAGGGTGGGGGCGCGCCCCCTGCCTCGTGGGCCCCCTGGCAGGCCTACGTTGCCCATCTTTTACTATATGAAGTCTTTCACCCTGGAAAAAATCAGGAAGAAGCTTTCGGGAAGAAACACCGCCACCACGAGGCGGAACCTTGGCGAAACGAATCTAGGGCTCCGGCGGAGCTGTTCTGCCGGGAAAACATCCCTCCGAGAGGGGGAAATCATCACCATCGTCATCACCATTGATCCTCTCAGTGGGAGGGGGTCAACCTCCATCAACATCTTCACCAGCACCATCTCCTCTCAAACCCTAGTTCATCTCTTGTATCCAATCTTTGTCCCAAAACCTCAGATTGGTACATGTGGGTTGCTAGTAGTGTTGATTACTCCTTGTAGTTGATGCTACTTGGTTTATTTGGTGGAAGATCATATGTTTAGATCCTTTATGCATATTAATACCCCTCTGATTATGAACATGAGTATGATTTGTGAGTACTTACGTTTGTTCCTGAGGACATGGGAGAAGTCTTGCTATAAGTAGTCATGTGAATTTGGTATTCGTTCGATATTTTGATGAGATGTATGTTGTCTTTCCTCTAGTGGTGTTATGTGAACGTTGACTACATGACACTTCACCATTGTTTGGGCCTAGAGGAAGGCATTGGGAAGTAATAAGTAGAAGATGGGTTGCTAGAGTGATGTGCTTAAACCCTAGTTTATGTGTTGCTTCGTAAGGGGCTGATTTGGATCTATTTGTTTCATGCTATGGTTAGGTTTACCTTAATACTTATTTTGTAGTGGCGGATGCTTGCAATAGGGGTTAATCATAAGTGTGATGCTTGTCCAAGAAATGGCAGTACCCAAGCACCGGTCCACCCACATATCAAATTATCAAAGTAACGAACGTGAATCATATGAGCGTGATGAAAACTAGCATGACGATAATTCCCATGTGTCCTCGGGAGCGTTTTACTTCATATAAGAGTTTGTCCAGGCTTGTCCTGCTACAAAAAGGATTGGGCCACCTTGCTGCACTTTATTTACTCTTGTTACTTGCTACCCGTTACAAATTACCTTATCACAAAACTAGCTGTCACCGATAATTTCAGTGCTTGCAGAGAATACCTTAATGAAAACCGCTTGTCATTTCCTTCTGCTCCTCGTTGGGTTCGACACTCTTACTTATAGAAAGGACTACGATAGATCCCCTACACTTGTGGGTCATCAATGGGCCCAAATTGAAAGAACTGTACAGCAGTTAAATCAAAGCACAAAAATCTATAATTAAACAGATAGGATAACCATGATGTCATGGAAATATGAGAGTAATCGAAAGAACAATACATCATTAATTTGCCTAATATAGAAAGAAGAGGGAAAAATCCCCTTTAACGTATATGGTGCATGTAGCACCTTTTATCCAAATGTAACAATATTTAGTATATGTTCAGGAAAGTAGGCCATGCCAACCGATTTAGGGTGAGATTGAACATACCACGCGCATCCTCAAGTCATCTGGTACAGTGAGATGGAACTCCATGGATGTCTGGCAGAGGCCGCAAAGTCCTGATGTGTTCGCGCACTGTACACTCTATGAATGAAAGAAAACGCTCAAATCAGCTCGAATAAAAATGAATTCATGGCGATTTTGGCCGGGTGATTAAAGGAGGCAGATGAACTGGGATAAGAGATGAGATAATATCTCATTAAATTAGTTACCTTGTTGTCCATGAGAAAAAACCCTCAATACGGTGGATTCCCCAACCGGGCGGGGCTGGGTCGACCGCGAGCAGTGTCGAGAAAGTCGATGGCGAAAGGCAGCGGCAAGTGGAAGTGGCAAAATGCGGTGGGGCTTGCCGGCAACCTGGCGGCGGCGACAGGCGTCAAGCTAAGTGGTTGCCGCCGCGATAGGCGGTGCCATGCATAGACGCGGAGGAGCTTGTGCAGGTGCGAATGGGGACCGAAGGGGGTGGCGGGCGGGGTGAGGGTTTTTGTGACGTGTGGATGGTGAGGGTTTTAGTTTTTATTTTTTTGAATTGGGCGGTGAGGGTTTTCTGTCCCACAAAGAGTTTCGGAGGCAACAGTTTGCTAGAGCCAACCGTGTGTGATTGACGTAACAGGGAAAATGAAAGTCATTGCACACGATTCTAGTTTTGAGAACCGTGTGTGATTGACGTACTACCTCTGTCCTGGTTTATTGGTCCCCTCTGTAATTTGTACCAAATTTTGACCAAATATTTAACTAACAAATGTTTATGCATGTCACAAAAAATTATATCATTGAACACTATGTTCAAATACGCATCCAATGATATAATCTTTTCTGACCTGCACTAACATTTTGCCGGTTAAATCTTTGGTCAAAATTTAACACAAATTACAAAGGGGACCAATAAACCAGGACGGAGGTAGATTCCATCAACCGAACTGATTGCATTCATATCCCACATTTAGGCATAAGTAAACATAGATTAAACATACTCAGACAGCGTACACAAGTATAGTTCAACCATAAGTACATAGTTCAACCGTCATTAAGCATATTCAAGCGTACATAGTTCGAACACACATCTCATCTCATATGTCGGCACGATCCCGAAGCTTCTCCAGGTACTCGGCGTACGTGGCGTGCTCCACCCTGCGAGAATACTTCTGCTTGAAGGAGCCAACGACTCATCCTCTAACATGCGCCAGAACACTTTCGTACGCATCATGAAGCTTTTGGTTGCAAAATGGGCATCGATGGCCGCCGTCCCAGGTCCTAATACACCTGTTATGCATTCTCGCATAAACTCCCTCGGGATTTGCCTCTTGTACCTCCTCTGGCCATCTTCATCCTCATTGTCCACATCATTAGACAACACTTATACAAATAGTAAAAAATGTGGTGTCAAATTAATGTTTACAAACTAATCTCTAGCGAACATTTGGCAGTTACTAAAATTTGGCATCAAATCAATGTTTACATGTCGTGAAGTAGGATTAGGAATTTATGGATATATATATATATATATATATCCAGAGATTATGGTTTGATTTTTAAGCATGATCGTCTATGTACAGACCAATCTTGAAGAAAATAATGGGACAAACATATATGTAGGTTATTCAAAATCAATTGTCAAGTCCTGGGTAGGAATTATTAGCATGAACACTAACCCTAGTCGGATTACTAGTAGAAATCATTTGCACAGATGAAACAACTAATCACTTAGCACTTGTACCATTCAAATAATCAATACACTACACGGATCTAACGAAACTTACTCAGATTTCATGGATTGGGAAAACATAACCATAGGATTTCTATTCCAAAAAGGGGGAGGCAGGAGTAACCACAGAAACCCTAGGATCTCTTTGACACATAAATGGGTATATATGACTAATCGGTTGTCCGTCGTCATCGGAGAGGTCGCCGGAGTGGTCGTTGTCCGCGTCCTGGGAACGGGGGTACCCAGACTTGCCTGCCTGCAGCCCACGGCATGGCTCCACCAACGGCCCGGTACGGCCCAGCTTCGGCAGCAACAACTCAAGACCCTCGCGAGGGGCCAAGCCTCGCGAGGCGGACGACACCAAGACCTCCCTGGGGGCGGCCTCGCTAGGCTGGCTCCTGAGGAGCGGAGATGTCTATGCAAGGGGCACCTCGCGAGGCTCACATGACGTGAGCCGTGGCGATAAGGCAGTTAAAGGGCGCCAAAGAAGCGCAGAGTACCAGTTTCCTCTTTGGTGCTAAAGAGGCAGGCGCGGGTGAGGAGTCCCGAGGCATCAGGCAAAGGTTTCCATATCGGTGCAACAAGACCAAGCATGCGTTGGTTTTCCCTTGAAGAGGAAAGGGTGATGCAGCAAAGTAGCGTTAGTATTCCCCTCAGTTTTTGAGAACCAAGGTATCAATCTAGTAGGGGACTACACGCAAATCCCTAGTACCAACACAAACAAAGAAGAACCTTGCAACCAACGCGATAAAGGGGTTGTCAATCCCTTCACGGCCACTTGCAAAAATAAGATCTGATAAAGATAATAAGATAAATATTTTTGGTATTTTTGTTGTATAGATTGAAAAGTAAAGATTGCAAAATAAACGGTGACAGAAATAGCACGTTGGCGGGAGATTAATATGATGGAAAATAGAACTGGGGGCCATAGGTTTTGCTAGTGGCTTCTCTCAAGATAGCAAATTCTACGGTGGGTGAACAAATTACTGTCGAGCAATTGATAGAAAAGTGCATAGTTATGAGAATATCTAGGCATGATCATGTATATAGGCATCATGTCCGTGACAAGTAGACAAAAACGATTCTGCATCTATTACTATTACTCCACACATCGACCGCTATCCAGCATGCATCTAGAGTATTAAGTTCATAAGAACATAGTAACGCATTAGGCAAGATGACATGATGTAGAGGGATAAACTCAAGCAATATGATATAAACCCCATCTTTTTATCCTCGATGGCAACAATACAATACGTGCCTTGCTGCCCCTAACATCCTTTGGGAAAGGACACCGCAAGATTGAACCCAAAGCTAAGCACTTCTCCCATTGCAAGAAAGATCAATCTAGTAGGCCAAACCAAACTGATAATTCGAAGAGACTTGCAAAGATATCAAATCATGCATATAAGAATTCAGAGAAGATTCAATTATTATTCATAGATAAACTTGATCATAAACCCACAATTCATCGGATCTCGACAAACACACCGCAAAAAGAATTACATCGAATAGATCTCCAAGAGAATCAAGGAGAACTTTGTATTGAGATCCAAAGAGAGAGAAGAAGCCATCTAGCAAATAACTATGGACCCGAAGGTCTGTTGTAAACTACTCACACATCATTGGAGAGGCCATGGTGTTGATGTAGAAGCACTCCATGATCGATCCCCCTCCGGCGGAGCGCCGAAAAAGGCCCCAAGATGGGATCTCACGGGTACAGAAGGTTGCGGCGGTGGAAATAGGGTTTCGTGGTGCTCCTGGATGTTTTCAGGCTATATGAGTGTATATAGGCGAAAGAAGTAGGTCGGTGGAGCTACGAGGGGCCCACAAGGGTGGGGCGCGCCCTCCTACCTTGTGGCCGCCACATGGCTTCCTTGACGTCCACTCCAAGTCTCCTGGATTGTGTTTGTTCCAAAAACGATCCTTGCGAAGGTTTCATTCCGTTTGGATTCCGTTTGATATTCCTTTTCTGCGAAACACTGAAATAGGCAAAAAAAATAGCAATTTGCACTGGGCCTTCGGTTAGTAGGTTAGTCCCAAAAATAATATAGAAGTGCATAATAAAGCCCATTAAACATCCAAAACAGATAATATAATAGCATGGAACAATAAAAATTATAGATACGTTGGAGATGTATCAACCAGCAGGATGGGAGGTCGGAGGTCATCGCGGAGCCAATGGTAGCGTCACCACCAGAGGCTTTTGGCAGGCGGAGAGTACTTTTGTCAGGATAGCTTGTACTAGTTATCTCCCTTCAAAATTGGCCGTTGTGGGATCCCTTCCCGCCTACATTTGGGAAGAGGACCGGGGCCTCTATAAATAGGACTAGCCACCACCATAGGAGGAGGATGGAACTCATCTTGGACTGGATCCATTCCACCAAGGCCATCTCACTAGCTCATAGAGCTCAAGAACACCTCTCCTCCTGAGGCGGTTCACCCACTATACTAGTTCATCCTTAGCCCTCGAGGCAATCCACCACCACCACATCGGAGTAGGGTATTACACCACGATGGTGGCCCGAACTAGTATAAACCCCTGTGTCTCGTGTTCTTTGGGTTTGTCGAGCTAGGCCATGGGATCGTTGGGTAGGCTGGCTGGGGAGAAAGAGTTCTTCGTGCGCACCCTAGAGTTCGAACCTCTCAAGGGTCTATGGAACCCCGAATCCGACATTTGGCGCACCGGGTAGGGGTGCGCCGAAGCTTTTCCTCCGTCGATCCATGCTCCAGCGCTCCGCCAGTTCCATGGTTGATGCTTGTCGAGCCCGCACTGAGCACCAGGCCGCTCTCAATGCTCGCGTCACCCAAACAGCGCCCGTCGGCGGGCCTCCCCGTCACTCTCCATCACCCACCGCCAACGCCGCCAACGGCCCGGCAGGGAACGAGCAGCAGGCTTCAGCGCTGCACCCCTCCGTACAGCGGGACGGATGCACCGCCACCCTGTCGCTTACTCCGGTCGGCCCGTCATCTCACGCTCACCGCGGGGACACACATGCCGTGCTACTCATGGCGCGCGAGCTCCTGGACTACCGCCCAGTTGACGACCTCTACAAGGACTGGCTGGACCGCATCGCCGAGCTTGTCAGCGCCGCCGGGGGCTCTCCTACACCGACCCTCTCGCTGCCTCGTCCGCCTCCCGCTGCGGGCGACGTGGCCCACGGAGCGCCTCCACCACCTCCGCGTCAAGACGTCGCCCTCGCACCAAGACGCGCGGCCCCGCGGCGCGACCCACCGCGCAGGGCGCCCGCGCGTGAAGAAGGAAGCTGCCAGGAGGTCCCTCGGCCGCAACAAGATGCTCCTGCACTCCCAGCACCGCCACGTCAAGACCGTGCGCCGCCTGCGGTGGCGGCGCGTGGGCACCAAGACCAGGCTCCACCTCCACGACGGGCCCTAGTGACTACAGCAGGCTGTCGTGCCTTCACTCCCGAGCTGCGTAGCGTCGTCTGGCCCGGGAAGTTCAAGCCCGACCTGCCTCCACGCTACGACGGCACCCCTGACCCCGCTGAGTTCCTGCAGCTCTATGATCTGAGCATTGAAACAGCCAACGGCGATGAGAAAGTCATGGCGAACTGGTTTCCCATGGCCCTCAAAGATGGTACGCGCCCGTGGCTCCTCAACCTGCCCGCGGGATCGATCTCCTCCTGGGGCGAGATGCGCGAGCGTTTTGTCGCCAACTTCCAGGGCACTCGCAACCGCCCATCGGCCGCGAGTGACCTGCGGCGCATCAAGTAGCAGCCAGGGGAAACTCTGCAAAAGTACATCCAGCGCTTCAATAGCGTTCGCCTCAAGATCCCCAAGGTAACGGATGAGACCATCATCTCCGTGTTCTCTGATGGCATCCACGACGTCAAGATGAAGGAGGAGCTCGCCATCCACGAGGACCTATGCACGGCCCTGGAGATGTTCAACATGGCGACCAAGTGTGCGAGAGCTGAGGAGGGGCGCCTCTCCCTCCTCGAGCTTCCAGCTGCCGACCCAGAAGACAAGAAGGCCAAGGCCAAGGATGTGAAGCGCAAGGGAGCGGCCGTGCTTGCAGTTGAGCCAGAGACGAAGCGCGGCCGCGACCACCCAGAGTCATCCAAGGGCAACCACCCATTTTGTGCCTTCCACAGCGTACACAGCCACAACACCAGCGACTATCAGGAGCTCAGGGCCATCCGTGATGGGCGCTTCGGTCAACGCCCCGAGCGCAACGACCGAGGCTACAGCTGAGGAGGAGGAAGTAGTGGAGGACGCTGGGACGACCGCGGCCCCCGCCAGGAGTGGCGCGACCAGCCTCGTGAGGACCGCTGGCAGGACCAGCCTCGCGAGGGCGTCTGGAGGGACCAGCCTCGCGAGGACCGTCCTCAAGGCAAGGCTAGCCTCCCTCCACTGCCACCGCCGCCAAGAAGGAACGATGACCATCACTAGGACAAGGGGGCTGGGGGCTTCCAGGAGCCGCGCGCAATCGCCTGCATCTTGGGCAGCGCTCAGACCCCAGCCTCCCAGCGCATCTTCAAGCAGTTCGCTCGTGAGGTGAACGCGGCCCTCCCCAGGCTCGAGGCCACGCGCCCACTCAGGTGGTCCAAGTGCGCCATCACGATACGTCTCCAACGTATCTATAATTTTTTTATTGTTCCATGCTATTATATTATCCATCTAGGATGTTTTATATGCATTGATATGCTATTTTATATGATTTCTGGGACTAACCTATTAACCCAGAGCCCAGTGCCAGTTTCTGTTTTTTCCTTGTTTGAGTATCGCAGACAAGGAAAACCAAACGGAGTCCGGTTGACCTGAAATTTCACGGAGATTGTTTTTGGACCGGAAGAAGCCCACGGAGTACCAAAGATGGGCCAGAAGAGTCCTGAGGCACCCACGAGGGTGGGGGGCATGCCCTACCCCCTGGGCGCGCCCCCATACCTCGTGGCCGCCTCGGAGACCTCCCTGACTTGTTCCCGACGCCAAAACCTCTTATATATACAGAAACCCCTAGAACATAACCTAGATCAGGAGTTCCGCCACCGCAAGCCCCTGTAGCCACCAAAAACCAATCGGGACCTTGTTTCGGCACCCTGCCGGAGGGGGGATTCCTCACCGGTGGCCATCTTCATCATCCCGACGCTCTCCATGACGAGGAGGGAGTAGTTCACCCTCGGGGCTGACGGTATGTACCAGTAGCTATGTGTTTGATCTCTCTCTCGCGTGTTCTTGATTTGGCACGATCTTGATGTATCGCAAGCTTTGCTATTATAGTTGGATCTTATGATGTTTCTCCCCCTCTACTCTCTTGTAATGGATTGAGTTTTCCCTTTGAAGTTATCTTATCGGATTGAGTCTTTAAGGATTTGAGAACACTTGATGTATGTCTTGCATGTGCTTATCTGTGGTGACAATGGGATATTCACGTGATCTACTTGATGTATGTTTTGGTGATCAACTTGCAGGTTCAGTGACCTTGTGAACTTATGCATAGGGGTTGGCACATGTTTTCGTCTTAACTCTCCGGTAGAAACTTTGGGGCACTCTTTGAAGTTCTTTGTGTTGGTTGAATAGATGAATCTGAGATTGTGTGATGCATATCGTATAATCATACCCGTGGATACTTGAGGTGACATTGGAGTATCTAGGTGACATTAGGGTTTTGGTTGATTTGTGTCTTAAGGTGTTATTCTAGTACGAACTCTATGATAGATCGAACGGAAAGAATAGCTTTTTACTACGGACTCTTGAATAGATCGATCAGAAAGAATAACTTTGAGGTGGTTTCGTACCGTACAATAATCTCTTCGTTTGTTCTCCGCTATTAGTGATTTTGGAGTGACTCTTTGTTGCATGTTGAGGGATAGTTATATGATCCAATTATGTTATTATTGTTGAGAGAACTTGCACTAGTGAAAGTATGAACCCTAAGCATTATTTCCTAGCATTGCAATACCATTTACGCTCACTTTTATCGCTTACTACCTTGCTGTTTTTATATTTTCAGATTACAAATACTCATATCTATCATCCATATTGCACTTGTATCACCATCTCTTCGCCGAACTAGTGCACCTATATAATTTACCATTGTATTGGGTGTGTTGGGACACAAGAGACTCTTTGTTATTTGGTTTCAGGGTTGTTTGAGAGAGACCATCTTCATCCTACGCCTCCCACGGATTGATAAACCTTAGGTCATCCACTTGAGGGAAATTTGCTACTGTGCTACAAACCTCTACACTTGGAGGCCCAACAACGTCTACAAGAAGAAGGTTGCATAGTAGACATCAAGCAATTTCTAGCGCCGTTGCCGGGGAGGTTAGTGCTTGGAGGTATATCTTTAGATCTTGCAATCAAATCTTTTAGTTTCTTGTTTTATCACTAGTTTAGTTTATAAAAGAAAAGTACAAAAAAATGGAATTAAGGTTGCCTCATATTCTTCATCTTTTTAATATCTTTCATGAAAATAAGGATTCCGATAATTGTGCCAAAATGTTAGGATAAGAATGCATTAAAACGTTTGGCACTAAATCTTTTAATGATGAGCATGATTGCAATGTTGTTAGTGCGAACTCTTTGAATATCCATAGTAGTAATGATGATTGCACTAATCATGATGAAAATGTCTCTTATAAGCATGCCAATTTTTGTGGAGTGCATAGAGTTTGCAAGTACACACCAAATAGGGAAGATAGATTTTGCAAGAGGCATAAGTATTTAGAAACCAAATGGTTGCAAGAAAGGTTAGATGTTTGTGCTGAAAATTTAAATTTTCTTAGTCATCCTTGTGAACTTTGCAATGAACGTGGTCATTTAAATATCCAATGCAAATTGTTTCATGATCGAATCGTGTCTAAAAATTGTGATGACTTGATTTCCCTTGCACATCATAATGAACATAGTTTGCTTTTGGGTTATGAAGAAATGAAACGCATAACTAAGGATCTTCCAGAATTTGTCCTTGATAAAGTTCTTGATTTTGATCTAGAAGAAATTTATATGTATTGTGCGGTGAATTGCATTGAAAATCCCTATATTGCCAATTACATAAAGACAAGAAAACAAATAGAAGATGAAGATGATACTAATGAAAGGGAAGAGACTTCGCAATATCCTCCTAATATTTCTTGTGATGAATCAGGTAACGAGGAGGAGCCTTCTATTCAACCAATCTCATTAATAAGGAGCTCCAAATAGAGGATTAAACCCACACATAATGTGAAGAAGAAAAGGAAAATACGGAGAAGCAAAGGTAAAAAGGTATCCCTCCCAAATGATGTTGCTCCGATTACTCATTGTGATGATGATAATTGCTATACTATTGGTGCTATCCATACTATTAATGATGAGAGTGATTATGCTTATGATATGAAAAGGCCCAAGCTTGGGGATGCTATGTTTGATGAGAATGACAAGTTTGAGAATATATTCGCTGCAATTAATTTTTGTCCCAAGCTTGGGGATGCTAAGTTTAATGAAGATGATATTTTTAGCCTCCCAAGTTTTGATGAGCAAATTTATTATGATGATAGCATGCCTCCTATTTATGATGATTATTGTGATGACACTTATGCTATAAAAAGTAGTGATGATTATATTTATAAAACTTTTCATGATTATGATTACCCTTTTCTGAACATTACTCTTTTAATGTGGAAACAATTTATAGTATTCGAGTCTCTTATGATACTCCCACTATTCCGAATGGGAAGAATTTTGCTTATGGGGAGAGTAATAAAATTTCTATGCTTGTAGATCATGAAAAGAATGCTTTATGTGATAGTTATACTGTTGAATTCATTCATGATGCTACTGAAAATTATTATGAGGGAGGAACATATGCTTGTAGGAATTGCAATAATATCAAGTTTCCTCTCTATGTGCTTAAAGTTTTAAAGTTATGCTTGTTTGGCCTTCCTATGCTAGTTGATTATTGTTCCCATAAATTGTTTGTTCACAAAATCCCTATGCATAGGAAGTGGGTTAGACTTAAATGTGCTAGTCATATTCTTCATGATTCTCTCTTTATGTTTCAATTCCTATCTTTTATGTGAGCATCATTGAAATCATCATGCCTAGCTAGGGGTGGTAAACATTAACGCTTGTTGGGAGGCAACCCAATTTTATTTTTGTTCTTTGTTTTTTGCTCCTGTTTAGTAATAATTAATTCATCTAGCCTCTGGTTAGATGTTGTTTTATGTTTTAATTAGTGTTTGTGCCAAGTAGAACCTTTGGGAAGACTTGGGTGAAGTCTATGCGATCTTGCTGTAAAAAATAGAAACTTTGCGCTCACGAGATTAGCTGCCATTTTTTACTGGAGAGTGATTTTAGGTTGATTCTTTTTGCATATGATTAATAGACAAATTCCTCAGGTCCACCAATTTATTTCAGAATTTTTGGAGTTACATAAGTATTCGAATGATACAGATTAATACAGACTGTTCTATTTTTGACAGATTCTGTTTTCTTTGTGTTGTTTGCTTATTTTGATGAATCTATGAGTAGTATCGGAGGGTATGAACCATAGAGAAGTTGGAATGCAGTAGATATTACACCAATATTAATTTATAATGAGTTCACAACAGTACATAAGTGGTGATTTATTTTCTTATACTAACGGAGCTTACGAGTTTTCTGTTAAGTTTTGTGTTGTGAAGTTTTCAAGTTTTGGGTAAAAATTCGATGGGCTATGGAATAAGGAGTGGCAAGAGCCTAAGCTTGGGGATGCCCAAGTCACCCCAAGGTAATATTCAAGGACAACCAAGAGCCTAATCTTGGGTATGCCCCGGATGGCATCCCCTCTTTCGTCTTCGTTCATCGGTAACTTTACTTGGAGCTATATTTTTATTCACCACATGATATGTGTTTTGCTTGGAGCTTCATTCTATTTCATTTTGTTTTGCTTGCTGTTTGAATAAAATACCAAGATCTTAAATTCTTAAATATTAGAGAGTCTTCACATAGTTGCATAATTATTCGGCTACTCATTGATCTTCACTTATATCTTTCGGAGTAGTTTGTCACTCGCTCTAGTGCTTTACTTATAATATTTTGAGAGTCTTAAACAACATGGTAATTTGCTTGGGTTATAAAACTAGTCCTAAAGTGATGAGCATCCAAGATAGGTATAATAAAAATTATCATATAAAGTGCATTGAATATTATGAGAAGTTTGACTCCTTATGATTGTTTTGAGATATGAAGATGGTGATATTAGAGTCATGCTAGTTGAGTAGTTGTGGATTTGAGAAATACTTGTGTTAAAGTTTGTGATTCCCGTAGCATGCATTATGGTGAACCGTTATGTGATGAAGTTGGAGCATGATTTATTTATTGATTGTCTTCCTTATGAGTGGCGGTCGGGGACGAGCGATGTTCTTTTCCTACCAATCTATCCCCCTAGGAGCATGCGTGTAGTACTTTGTTTCGATAACTAATAGATTTTTGCAATAAGTATATGAGTTATTTATGACTAATGTTGAGTCCATGGATTATACACACTCTCACCCTTCCACCATTGCTAGCCTCTCTTGTGCCGCGCAACTTCCGCCGGTACCATACACCCACCATTACCTTCCTCAAAACAGCCACCATACCTACCTATTATGGCATTTCCATAGCCATTCCGAGATATATTGCCATGCAACTTTCCACCATTCTTTTTATTATGACACGCTTCATCATTGTTATATTGCTTTGCATGATCACTGTTGATTCATTGCACATCCCGGTACACCGCCGGAGGCATTCATATAGAGTCATATTTTGTTCTAAGTATCGAGTTGTAATTCTTGAGTTGTAAGTAAATAAAAGTGTGATGGTCATCATTATTAGAACATTGTCCCATGTGAGGAAAGGATGATGGAGACTATGATTCCCCCATAAGTCGGGATGAGACTCCGGACGAGAAAAAAAAGAGGCCATAAAAAAGAGAGAAGGCCCAAAAAACAAAAACAAAATGAGAGAAAAAGAGAGAAGGGGCAATGCTACTATCATTTTACCACACTTGTGCTTCAAAGTAGCACCATGATCTTCATGATAGAGAGTCTCCTATGTTGTCACTTTCATATACTAGTGGTAATCTTTCATTTTAGAACTTGGCTTGTATATTCCAATGATGGGCTTCCTCAAAATGCCCTAGGTCTTCGTGAGCAAGCGAGTTGGATGCACACCCACTTAGTTTATTTTTGAGCTTTCATACACTTATAGCTCCAGTGCATCTGTTGCATGGCAAACCCTACTCACTCACATTGATATCTATTGATGGGCAACTTCATAGCCCGTTGATACGCCTAGTTGATGTCATACTTTTTTTTGTCTTCTCCACACAACCCCCATCATCATATTATATTCCACCCATAGTGCTATATCCATGGCTCACGCTCATGTATTGCGTGAAAGTTGAAAAAGTTTGAGAATACTAAAGTATTAAACAATTGCTTGGCTTGTCATCGGGGTTGTGCATGATTTGAACATTTTTGTGTGACGAAGATGGAGCATGGCCAAACTATATGATTTTGTAGGGACGAGCTTTGTTTGGATATGTTATTTTGAGAAGACATAATTGTTTAGTTAGTATGCTTGAAGTATTATTGTTTTTATGTCAATATTAAACTTTTGTCTTGAATCTTTCTGATCTGCACTTTCATGCCACAATAAAGAAAATTACATTGATAATTATGTTAGTTAGCATTCCACATCAACAATTCTGTTTTTATCATTTACCTACTCGAGGACGAGTAGGAATAAGCTTGGGGATGCTTGATACGTCTCCAACGTATCTATAATTTTTTATTGTTCCATGCTATTATATTATCCATCTAGGATTTTTATATGCATTGATATGCTATTTTATATGATTTTTGGGACTAACCTATTAACCCAGAGCCCAGTGCCAGTTTCTGTTTTTTCCTTGTTTTTGAGTATCGCAGAAAAGGAAAAGCAAACGGAGTCATATTAACCTGAAATTTCACGAAGATTGTTTTTGGACCAGAAGAAGCCCACGAAGTACCGAAGATGGGCTAGAAGAGTCCTGAGGCACCCACGAGGGTGGGGGTGCCCTACCCCTCTGGGCGCGCCCCCCTACATCGTGGTTGCCTCGGAGACCCCACCGACTTGTTCCCGACACCAAAACCTCTTATATATACAGAAACCCCCAGAACATAACCTAGATCAGGATTTCCGCCGCTGCAAGCCTATGTAGCCACCAAAAACCAATCGGGACCCTGTTCCAGCACCCTACCGGAGGGGGGATCCCTCACCGGTGTCCATCTTCATCATCCTGGCGCTCTCCATGACGAGGAGGGAGTAGTTCACCCTCGGGGCTGAGGGTATGTACCAGTAGCTATGTGTTTGATCTCTCTCTCTCTCTCTCTCTCTCTCTCTCTCTTGTTCTTGATTTGGCA
This sequence comes from Aegilops bicornis, assembly GCA_021605145.1. NCBI lineage: Eukaryota > Viridiplantae > Streptophyta > Magnoliopsida > Poales > Poaceae > Aegilops > Aegilops bicornis. The sequence goes on from CM038671.1 coordinate 562,267,415, forward strand.
TGATCTTGATGTATCGCGAGCTTTGCTATTATAGTTGGATCTTATGATGTTTCTCCCCCTCTACTCTCTTGTAATGGATTGAGTTTTCCCATTGAAGTTATCTTATCGGATTGAGTCTTTAAGGATTTGAGAACACTTGATGTATGTCTTGCATGTGCTTATCTGTGGTGACAATGGGATATTCACGTGATCTACTTGATGTATGTTTTGGTGATCAACTTGCGGGTTCAGTGACCTTGTGAACTTATGCATAGGGGTTGGCACTTGAATCTCCGGTAGAAACTTTGGGGCACTCTTTGAAGTTCTTTTGTTGGTTGAATAGATGAATCTGAGATTGTGTGATGCATATCTTATAATCATACCCATGGATACTTGAGGTGATATTGAAGTATCTAGGTGACATTAGGGTTTTGGTTGATTTGTGTCTTAAGGTGTTATTTTAGAACGAACTCTATGATAGATCGAACAGAAAGAATAGCTTCGTGTTATTTTACTACGGACTCTTGAATAGATCGATCGGAAAGAATAACTTTGAGGTGGTTTCGTACCCTACAATAATCTCTTTGTTTGTTCTCCGCTATTAGTGACTTTGGAGTGACTCTTTGTTGCATGTTGAGGGATAGTTATATGATCCAATTATGTTATCATTGTTGAGAGAACTTGCACTAGTGAAATTATGAACCCTAAGCCTTATTTCCTAGCATTGCAATACCGTTTACGCTCACTTTTGTCGCTTACTACCTTGCTGTTTTTATATTTTCAGATTACAAATACTCATATCTATCATCCATATTGCACTTGTATCACCATCTCTTCGCCGAACTAGTGCACCTATACAATTTACCATTGTATAGGGTGTGTTGGGGACACAAGAGACTCTTTGTTATTTGGTTGCAGGGTTGTTTGAGAGAGACCATCTTCATCCTATGCCTCCCTCGAATTGATAAACCTTAGGTCATCCAGTTGAGGGAAATTTGCTACTGTCCAACAAACCTCTGCACTTGGAGGCCCAACAACGTCTACAAGAAGAAGGTTGCGTAGTAGACATCACATCACCTTCAGCTCATCTGACCAGCTCAAGTGCGCGGCAACTGCCGGCGCCCTCCCGATGCTCTGCTCGCCCATCATCAGCAATGTCCAAGTCACCAAGACCCTCATCAACGGCGGTGCAGGGCTCAATGTCCTATCTGTCGAGATGCTCGACCGCCTCCAAGTGCCATATGATCAGCTGCAGCCTACCAAGCCCTTCTCGGGAGTGACCGACGGCTCCACCACCCCGATAGGGCAGGTCCGCCTCCCTGTCACCTTTGGCAAGCGCGACAACTACCGCATCGAGCTCATCGACTTCGACGTCGCCCACATTCGCCTACCGTACAATGCCATCCTCGGGTATCCCGCCCTAGCCAAGTTCATGGCGGTGACGCACCATGGTTACAACATCCTCAAGATGCCAGGGAGCGGCGGCGTCATCACAGTCGCCTGCGAAGAAAAGGACGCGGTGTGCTCTCTCGAGCGCGCCTACCAGGCTGCGGCGGTCGAGGATCCGGACAACGAAGGCACCATCTACCCCCCTAAGGCTATCCCCAAGAAGAAGAAGCAGCTGCTCCACCAAGGGCCCAGGAGAGCGGCGTCTCCAGCGGCACTACCTCAGGACCTGCGCCCACGGACGGGGCACCTCCCTCCCTTGCATAGGAAGGCGCGCCCGGTGCCCTCCTCGGGATGGGCTCGGGGGCTCTCTTCTGTAGGGCCTCAGACCTAGCCAACGTCACGAGAGAGGCGCTCGGGCACCACGTGGAGGCATGCTTCGCCACACGCTTCCCGCATCAGGGCACAAGGCACGGGGTGCCTGGTGCTCAGTAGTTCATCACCAAGACCACCAAGGAGCTTCAAGAGGCAAGAGCCATGCGCGACGACCGCCGCCCACCACACGGCGCAGCTCCTTGTCCTGGCGAGGATGACGAGTTGCGCACCTGCGTAAACTACGCCGGGCTCAATAGAGCCGCGTCTTAGGAGCGCTTCTGGCCATCGCGCATCGGCCGGTGTGAAGGTCCACCTCACAGCTACATTCGCATGCCTTTCGACTTGCCGAACGCGGTTGTCACCTTCCAGTGCCACTTGCGGAGCATCCTGGCGGCCCAGGAAGCCAGGCACCAGGCGCTCCTGACGAAGATGGAAACAGTCCTTCACGAGCCTCCCGGCCTCCCAGAGCCCCCTGAGGCTCAGGATCCTGGCGGCTCGTGAGGCACAACTTCTTCAGCACGCGTCTTCAGCTGCCTTAGCACCTCGTCGACAATGGTTCCAGGTGACATTTTCTGGTTTATTCAGCTGGGAGCGCCCCTCGGGCTGCATCATTCCCAGGTCGCACGGGCCTGCCCTTGCGACATGTATCCTTTTGCATCTTTAGCTTACTCTATTGGGGGCGCCCCTCGAGCTGCATCATCCCCAGGCCGCACGGGTCCGTCCCTGTGGCATGTATCGTTTTTGAATTTATCGGAGCTAGCATTGCTTTGAGTCAACTTATGATTATCACGTGCCTGTCTGGTACTTCGATACCATGAACGTCGTGCGCCCTTGCAATCCCACCCACGACCGCCTCATGATTAAGGACTGGCACGACATCTATGCTCGGGTCCATCCTTGCAGCGCTGCTAAACCCAAGAGGCTGAGCTCTGGCTCGTGGACCAGCTCCCGTGTACGTCACCTCTCATGGCCCTTGGTGCCTTGTTCTTGCATGAGCTAATCGTGGACGGACAAGCCAGGGCGCGCGACCCGGTGCCTCGCCACCACGGGAGCCGCGCGCCGGTCGTCTTTCTTCAGGATTTTTCGCATGGGAAGACTAGGCACGACGTCTTGTGCTCGGGTCCGTCCCTGTAGCGTCAATAAACCCAACAACTGAGCTCTGTCTGGCGGGCCGGCCCCGTTCACGTCACCTCCTGGGGTCGTTGGTGTTTGGCCTTCTCATGTGATCGCCTCAGGAGATTCACCCGACGCAGGCTGCCTAACCATCTTGCAGGGCTAACGCAGCTATCAAGAATCAAGACCAGGCACAAACCTCCTTGAGGTAGGGCCTCGTGAGTCCCGCGCTGGCGCACGAGTGCCCAGACACACCTCATCTAGCCCTGCCATGCAAGCAACGTGTCAGGGTAGGGCTATACATGCCCCTGGGGCTCCACTCAGAGGGAGCCCTCACCCACGCACGAGTGGAAGAACCATGCTCATACTGGCGATGACACGATCGAGGCCGGCTATGCCCGTGCAAGTGCGGAAGCGCTATGCTCCGCGTTGGTGATAAACAACTGAGGACAGCCCCATGGCCGTACCAACCTCAGAGAGCCTCCGGTCTCAGTGTCCAGCCTCGTCTCAACACTCCCCCTCAGGAGAGTCGCGCGAGGGGGCTGGGCACGGGGGCTACGCTCGGGTCACACCCAAGCGTACACAACCCTTCCAGGTCCCTCGGACCTGGTCGTCGCGTGCCCCTCCCAAGCGGGACCTCGGTGAGGACATGTATGGAGGTCTGTTCGTACGTCAAGGGGGACTCCTAAGCATCACGACTCAGGAGACTAACTAGCCACGTGGCCCCTCGCCCCTTGGTCTCGTCCTGGTGTTCCGGACGACCCAACGGCAGATGAGGCATGCGCGGGGTTGGGCCCTGCCGACACAGAACACTAAGGCCTAGTTTCGAATTTCCCTCCTGAAGGATGTTCGTACGTCAAGGGGGACTCCTGAGCATCGCGACTGAGGAGCCTAACTGGTCACGTAGCCCCTCACCCCCATGCCTCATCCTGGCAATCCGGACGAGCCAGCGTCGTCTGAGGTATGCGCGGGGCCGGGCTATACCGACGCAGAACATTAAAGCAAACGGGAAGGAAATTGCAGAATCCTAATAAATTATTACAAAACATACTGTTCTTCAAATACCCAAACACAAGTTTTAAACGTCTCCACGAGGCATGGTGCATGTTGCAGGAGATAAAAATGGGAAGAGGCACCGTCAGCAAGCCCCCTCGTCAGCCTTGGGCACTGCCATCGCCTGCGAGGAGCGCTCCTTCGTTGACGGCGTTGTCATCGCCCACGCCGTCCGCCGGAGCCGCAGGGCCAGTGGCACCGTCAATCGGGAGCTCAGGGTCGATGGCAAGGAACTTCTTTAACAGGGCCTCCACCTGGCCCTTCATGGCTTCAGCAGCACCTGCACAGCGTTCTTCATCCATGGGATCGAGCAGGACACCGAGGTCGGCGTCAGGGTCGCGAAGATGAAGGTGGCTGAAGACGCGCGTCAGGGCTGAAGAGGAGAGCGCGCAGGCTTCCCCCTCCACCATGGGGCCGATCCCATTGACGACGCCCTCGAGCGCCGTGACAGGCTGAGGGAGTAGCTGGGCGGGGCCCTCATCATCAGTCGCCAATAGCTTCTCCAAGCCCTTCTCATAGAGCTCCCGCAATGCCTCGCGCGACCTCAACTCAAGAGATTTGAAGGCCACACGACCCTCGGAAAGAATCTTCGCCTTGGCCTCCAGCTGGACCTTCTCCACTTCCACCTTCTTCTCCAGCTCCTCCAGGCGGCCGCGTTCTGCAGCCTGCGCCCGCCGACTGCGCCAACTCGAAGTCACGGCTGGCGACCGCGTCTTCTCAGGCCCTCATCTTCTCCTCCCACGCCTTGCGATCACGAGCCTCGACCATGCGCTCGTTGTACATGGTCTCTAGCTCGGCCTCCACCAACCGGTAGTGCTCCTTGGCGACCTCAGCTTCCTTCAGTGCTACGTCACGGGAGGCAGCGGCCAGGCCAGCGGCCCGCTCCCCTTCCTTGGAAGCCCCTACGGCCTGGCTCCACGCCGCCCTGATGGACGCGTCAGATCACAGCCACCCCGAGATCAACTCCAGGCACCCTGACGCCAGGCGACGATCGGGGCCTTGAAGGTCGCCCCGAAGCTGGGTTAGCGCGGAAAGAGCCTCCTCCAGGGCGTCGGGCAAAGCAGAAGGATCACGACCCAACGGCATGATGGGAGGAGGAGGAGACAGCGTCATCGCCAAGGCATGTGAGTTGATACCGGCAGAAGAAACTGGGGGCTCCTGGACCTTTGGGACCTCGGCAGGGGAGTTGGAAGCGGGCGCCTCCAGAGCCGACTTGGTTGTGGAGGTCGCTTTCTCCTGGGGTCGGTCCTCCGGACCTCGCGAGGATGACCGGGCCGGAGAGGCACGAGGGCCGGTGTCGCCTTTCCGCGCCGGAGGAGGTGCGGTCATGGCAGGCTGTTGGGTCCCAGAGGGTGCGGCCGCTCCCTCTCTCTTCTTCTTCACTGTCAGCGTTGGCCTGACAGTGCAAGGGAAGAGCGTCAAGAAGCAGGAACGAAATCAGGGCAAAGCACTTACTGGTCCACGGCGGCGTAATCCCTTGGCCTCTTTTGAAGCACGAAGCCCGAAGGCTTCATGGCCTGGGGCACCGGTGCGCGAGTCCCGGGAATGGATGAGGGTGCGGCAGCTGGCCCTACGGCGGCACCTGTTGGCGTCAAGGCAGGGGCGCCGCCTCGAGAGACCAGCGCTGACCTGCTCTTCGTCGGGACCCCAGCCAGCAGCTTCTTTAGGGGAGTGACCTTGGACCTCGTGGTGACCCCAGTGGGGGGCAGGGACTCCCTCACCGGATGGTCATTGGCGTCGTCATCGTCGGGGAAGGCGCGAAGGAGATCGTTCGTGCGTGGAGGGGAAGTCTCCCTCGCCCCCTCCTGGGTCGCCTCCGAGTCCGGCTCCTCCTCCTTGCTAGAGTCACCGGAGGACAACACCACCGGAGCCTCGGCGGACACCGGCGGCACGAGCCCATGCTCATTGAAGACAGGCATGGCGACAGCGATCTCTGCCCCATCAGGGCGGCGGTACAGCAGAAGATGGGTGTCCAGCGGGTACCCTTGATCCTCCCCGACCAGGAGGTGGAGAGCCGCATCCAGCTCCTCGTCGGACAAGGGGTCCGAGCACAAGCGGAGGTCGCCCCCCTCGTCCTCAAGTTTCCACAGGGGGCGCGAGCGCGCCTGCTGCGCCAGGAACTCCTTGACTATCATGGCTCCCGTCGGCTTCTCCGCCTTCGGGTCGTCGGGCTTCAAGTCGGCAGCCATCTTCTCCAGCACATGCTTCGCCCGAGGGTCGGCGAGCTTCACGCTGAACCAACCCTCGTGAGGCGAAGGCATCCCCGTCGACAGCGTCAGCCAAGCGTAGGAGCACTTGTCATCCATGAGGACCCACTTGTTCCCGAAGACCTCGGCCTTCTTCCCGGCCCTCGAGATTGCATTAGACCCATTGGCCGCGATGAAGTTGGCGCATCCCGAGCACTGCCCCTCCTTGTTCTAGAGGTAGAAGAAGTGGCGTAGCAGCACCACGGACGGCATCACCCCCACGAACGCCTCGTAGTAGAAGGCAAAGATTGACAGGAGGAGAACGGAGTTGGGATGAAGATGGAGGGTGTGGAGATTGTAGTGGCTAAGCACGGCATAGAAGAAATCGGAAAAAGGAGGAACCAGCCCCGCAAAGACACTGTTCAAGAAGAAGGGATGAAAGGTACTTCCCGGAGCTTCAGGCTCGGCGGAGCCGGCCCAGAGCGCTGTCTCTTGCTGCTCGTCGCCGTCATTCGGCGCGCGCGCGATAAGCTTCTCCTCCGAGACCGTGGGCGCGCTTAAGGCCGGCTCGTACCAGGCGGGTGGGCGCGAGGCCTTAGCCTTGTCAGGCGCCATCGGATGCAAGCTCGGGAAGGATGAAGGGGATCTGGAGCAAGGCGAAGGAAGGCAATGAAAGCTCTGCGGCACGCGCCAACCTTTAGTCAGTCGAGGACAGTTGCCGAGGCAGCGTGGGGAACCGGAGGCGACCACGTCCCGTCAATCGGCACGCGTCAACCAAACCTGCAGGAGGTTGGGGCCCGCGGCGCTCCACACTTGCCCTTTGGCTTCACCTCAAAGCCAAGTCCGAGCGCGCCTTGGGCCCAGGGGCTACTGTCGGCGTCCTGGGAACGGGGGTACCCAGACTTTCCTGCCGCGGCCCACAGCATGGCTCCACCAACGACCGGGTATGGCCCAGCTTCGGCAGCAACAACTCAAGACCCTCGCGAGGGGCCAAGCCTCACGAGGCGGACGACGCCAAGAACTCCCTGGGGGCGGCCTCGCTAGGCTGGCTCCTGAGGAGCGGAGATGTCTATGCAAGGGGCACCTCGCGAGGCTCACATGACGTGAGCCGTGACGACCAAGGCCAGGCGGGCGCCAGCAGGCGCAGAGTACCAGTTTCCTCTTTGGTGCTAAAGAGGCAGGCGCATGTGAGGATTCCCGAGGCATCAGGCAAAGGTTTCCATATTGGTGCAACAAGACCAAGATAGCAGGATGGCAGGACGAAGGTCATCACGGAGCCCACAGCAGCGTCACCACCAGAGGCTTTTGGCAGGCGAAGACTACTTTTGTCAGGATAGCTTGTACTAGTTGTCTCCCTTCAAAATTGGTCGTTGTGGGATCCCTTCCCGCCTACATTTGGGAAGAGGATCGGGGCCTCTATAAATAGGACTAGCCACCACCATAGGAGGAGGATGGAACACATCTTGGACTGGATCCATTTCACCAAGGCCATCTCACCAGCTCATAGAGCTCAAGAACACCTCTCCTCTTGAGGCGGTTCACCCACTGTACTAGTTCATCCTTAGCCCTCGAGGCAGTCCACCACCACCACACTGGAGTAGGGTATTACACCACGATGGTGGCCCGAACCAGTATAAACCCCTGTGTCTCGTGTTCTTTGGGTTCGTCGAGCTAGGCCGTGAGATCGTTGGGTAGGCTGGCTGGGGAGAAAGAGTTCTTCGTGCGCACCCCAGAGTTCGAACCTCTCAAGGGTCTACGGAACCCCGAATCCGACAGTCGTCGGAGTTGTCCCCGGGGTCATCGCCCGAGTCGTCACCGGAGCTGGTGTGGACCTCCGCCTCTGGCTGTGGAAGCAGGACACCGTCGATGATGTCAGGGTGCAGCGATACCTCGCCGGTGGTGACGGAAACCTCTATCTCCATCTCCAAGGCGTGCTCCGGTGCTTCAGCGGCCCCGACGTCGCCATTCCCTCCGATGGGGCGCTCCGTTGGCATCCTCATACAGTAACGACTTTGAGGACTGAGAGCAGTGTCGGGGATGCAAGTGGAAAGAGAGGATTGTGTGTGTGGTGAGGATGGGGGCTGCGGCCGCTCGGGCGCGCCATTAATATGGAGTAGTGGGAAGAGGCGGGCGGCGGTCAAACCGCTGGTTCGCCTCCTGGTGAGCCTGAGCACCGGACTGCTGGGATGCCTACCGTCGTTTCACAGAGCTACTCGCACGCCTCCCGATGACACTGCGCAGCGAGCACGCCTCTCGTCAATTCACACACCTGCACGCACGCCTCCCGGTCTGCCTGCACGGCGGACTGCTCGCATGCATCCCGTCAACTTACGCCTGCTCGCACGGCGCACGGGTCGCGTAGCGGCACGTGATGTCGGCTAGGACTACGTTGGTATTTCCCCAAAGAGGAAGGGATGATGCAGCATAGCGGCGGTAGGTATTTCCCTCAGTGAAGAAACCAAGGTTATCAAACCAGTAGGAGAACCAAGAAACACAACGTAAACAACCCCTGCACACAGATAACAAATCCTCGCAACCCGACGTGTTAAATGGGTTGTCAATCCCTTCCGGGTACGATGCCTCAATATAGGCAAATGGACGTGAGATAAAATTGTAGTAATTGATAGATCGAACGCCAAATAAAATAAATAATAATAAATTGCAGCAAGGTATTTTGTATTTTTAGTTTAATAGATCTGAAAATAAATGCAAAGGAAAAGTAGATCGCAAAGGCAAATATATGAGAAAGAGACCCGGGGGCCGTAGGTTTCACTAGTGGCTTCTCTCGAGAAAAATAGCAAACGGTGGGTGAACAAATTACTGTTGGGCAATTGATAGAACTTCAAATAATCATGACAATATCTAGGCAATGATCATTATATAGGCATCACGTCCAAGATTAGTAGACTGACTCCTGCCTGCATCTACTACTATTACTCCACACATCGACCGCTATCCAGCATGCATCTAGTGTATTAAGTTCATGGACAAACGGAGTAATGCAATAACAACAATGAAATGATGTAGAAAAAAACTATCTATGTAGAGATAGACCACATCGTTTTATCCTCAGTAGCAATGATACATACGTGTCGGTTCCCCTTCTGTCATTGGGATCAAGCACCGTAAGATCGAACCCACTACAAAGCACCTCTTCCCATTGCAAGATAAATAGATCGAGTTGGCCAAACAAAACCCAAATATCGGAGAAGAAATACGGGGCTATAAGCAATCATGCATATAAGAGATCAAAGAACTCAAATAACTTTCATGAATATAAAAAGATAGATCTGATCATAAAATCAAAGTTCATCGATCCCAACAAACACACCGCAAAAGAGTTACATCATATGGATCTCCAAGAGACCATTGTATTGAGAATTCAGCAAGAGAGAGAGAGAGGAAGCCATCTAGCTACTAACTACGGACCTGAAGGTCTACAAAGAACTACTCACGCATCATCGGAAAGGCACCAATGGAGGTGGTGAACCCCATTCGAGATGGTGTCTAGATTGGATCTAGTGGTTCTGGACTCTGCGGTGGCTGGATCAATATTTCGTCGACTCCCCTAGGGTTTTGGGAATATTGGGGTATTTATAGAGCAAAGAGGCAGTCCGGGGGGCACCTGAGGTGGGCACAACCCACCAGGGCACGCCTGGGCCTCCTAGCGTGCCATGGTGGGTTTTGCTCTCCTCGAAGCACCCCCCAGGCGCAGCCAGGGCCCATTATGTTCCTTCTGGTCCAAATAAAATCTCCGTGAAGTTTCGTTGCGTTTGGACTCTATCTGATATTGATTTCCCGCGATGTAAAAAACATGCAGAAAATAGCAACTGGCACTTGGCACTATGTCAATAGGTTAGTACCAAAAATGATACAAAATGACTATAAAATGATTATAAAACATCCAGATTGATAATATAATAGCATGGAGCAATCAAATATTATAGATACGTTGGAGACGTATCAACACGTATATTATTTTTCTATTTGCATGATTAATGCTGCCACTTTATTGCTTAACCGAAGCATGGCACGTATCCATTGTTGGTCTAACACTCACAGTTCGAATAAATAATCCGTTTGCGATATTGGTTCCCAATTATTAATAATCTCCCGTTTGTAAGAAGATAAAGATTACATCAAAACTGGTCTCAAATTTGACAAAAATAGTACAATGCCACTTTGTATTGGTGTCCATATGACAACACGATAAGTTTCGTGAATTTCAAATAAGTTTTGGATGTACTAGAATTTAAAAATTAAGATTCTCAATGTTTGAAATTTCTTGCATGGGGAGTAAACATGCACCCATGAGACACATGGGTTTTTGTAATCCATTTAGGTGCACTGTCACGTGTGCATGTAGCTCAAATTTGATTTTTGCACATTATACCCAAAGAAAATCAATCAATGTACTAAAACGTCTTAATGATCTCTGTTTTTTTTTTCAAAATTAAAACGCCCCTCCTTTGGTAACATATGTTCACCGCGGGATAATTTAACATGCATCGTAGTTGCACTGGACTCGCGGTGTGTGCGTGTGCGTCTAGGTGGGGGTGGTTGGTAGTACACTACGAGTCGTGAGCCGCCGTGTGGGTTGGCCGTTTTGTGAGGCAGGTGCCACATCAGAGTCATGAATTCGTTATTTAAAACATTACACAACCCTTTCATACATACATGTTTTGGCCACATGCAGTCTGTGGTTGTTCTACACGACACTCAATACTCGTGTGTGACACTTTCTGTGGGCCCGCGAGGTCGTCGTCCATAACTTTGACCAACAACCGGCAAAGAGGTTAATTTGACCAGCAAGGTAGAATCTTTTTTGTTTGTTTTATGGTGGGAGTATATAGTACGCGTCGAAGAGATGGGGGGGGACTAGCATATATACTATACATACGCGTCCGTGAATAGTTACACCTCACTCAGTGTCGGGGCTTTTCGGTTTCCGAGGCACGTGCCACATCAAAGTTGTGAAATTGGCTATTCAAACATCACACAACACCTCTTTGGGACACATGCTTGCAGGCGGTGGTTATCCTAGGACACTCATGTGTGACGCTTCCATCTGTGGGCCCTCGAGGCCATCATCGATGCATGCATCACTTTGACCTACATCAGGAGAAGTTAATTAATTTCACCATCAAGGAGGATTCTTTCTGGGTTGTATTACGATAGGAGCATATAGTATGCGTCGAAAAGGGGGAAGGGGACCATCATATGTAGTATGCTTCATGAACCTCGCTCTGTGTGGGGACTTTACGATTTTCGAGGCATGTGCCACATCAAAGTTATGCATTTTGGATATTCAACATATGTTTGGCCGACATGCAAAGCGATGGTGGTTGTCCTCCCGCACCCACTTAAGCGGTTATCTGCGATATTGATGCTTTCCATCTGTGGGCCCGCTTGGTCCATCACTACTTTGCCTGACAACGAGAGAGGTTAATTTGACTTAGAAGGGGATTATTTTTTTTTGTTTGTAATAGGGTATATATATAGGTCCTGCTCTGGGATGACATGATACAGTTTGAGCACACACATGCATGTGTATGCATGAATTCCTCCCATCGAGTCGAAGTGGCTAGTACCACACGACACGCCATGAACCGATCTCGCTTTGTGTGGGGACTGTAAGATTTTCGACGCACGCGCCACATCAATGTTGTGAAATGGTATTCAAACATGCATGCATGCATCACCTCCATACATATGCATGTAGTGGTTGTGTTCGAATGGTACACTCCCTCGCGTGGTTATCGGCGACAAGCCTATATATTCGTGGGCCCGCATGTACATCCATGATCACCTTGACCGATAACAAGATAGGTTACCATGGCGGATTCTTCCTTTGGTTCATGTTATCGTAGTATAGGTCATGGTGAGATTCAGACCTAATTAAGTTTGAGCGCGTACTATGCACACATGCATGCATGAATCCCCGTCATCGGCTTGAAGTGTGCTGTGACATACATATGCATCATCAACTAACCCTCGCTCAATGTGGGGATTTATGGTTCAAAAGCATGGTGCCACATCAAAGTTGTTCCATTGTCTATTCAAACACACATTTCCATACATATGTTTGAGCCACACGCAGGCACTGGTTGTCTTCGGGGACTAGCTACTTGCGTGATTATTGGCGAGCTAGCCCATCTCCGGGGTCACATGGACAACCATCACTTTGACCAACAACAAGAGAGAGGTTGTACGACTAAGGTGGATTATTCTTGGTCCGTTTTATGATCCATCTTGGTGAGATGCCCTCTCTAGCCCACCGACTAAAAGTGTGTGTGTGGGGGGGGGGACTACTACTTCACACTTTGCTAGGTGAACCTCCATCGGGGGCATGCATTCATAGCTTAGGATTCCCTTCCCGCCAACATGAGGGGCGCAAACAATACCGTGCGCTTTGCGAGATAGGTGTGAAAGGATCGATATAGTTGACTAGACGGGGGTGAATAGGCAACTAACAATTTTTAGTTTTTCTTTACCAATTTAAACTTTCCATCAAAGTAGGTTGTCTAGATATGCAACTAGGTGAGCAACCTATATGATGCAACAACAACAACAACAAGCACGCATGCAAGCAAGAGATATAACACAAATAAGCTTGCACAAGTAAAGGCACGAGATAATCAAGAGTGGAGCCGGTGAAGACGAGGATGTGTTACCGAAGTCCTTCCCTTTTAGGGGAAGTACATCTCCGTTGGAGCGGTGTGGAGGCACAATGCTCCCCAAGAAGCAACTAGGGCCACCGTATTCTCCTCACGCCCTCACACAATGCGAGATGCCGTGATTCCACTATTGGTGCCCTTGGAGGCGGCGACCGAACCTTTACAAACAAGGTTGGGGCGATCTCCACAACTTAATTGGAGGCTCCCAATAACACCACGAGGCTTCACCACAATGGACTATGGCTCCGCGGTGACCTCAACCGTCTAGGGTGCTCAAACACCCAAGAGTAACAAGATCCACAAGGGATTAGTGGGGGGATTCAAATTTCTCTTGGTGGAAGTGTAGATCGGGGCCTTCTCAACCAATCCCTAGAGAATCAACAAGTTTGATTGGCCAGGGAGAGAGATCGGGCAAAAATGGAGCTTGGAGCAACAATGAAGCTTGGAGGTGGAAGAGGTAGTCAACTAGAGGAAGAAGACACCCCTTATATAGTGAAAGAACAAATCCAACCGTTATCCACCAACTCAGCCTGCGCAACACGGTACTACCGTACCTGAGGCGTGGTACTACCGCAGCGGCACGAGGTACTACCGCAGGGCCCCGCGGTACTACCGCCCATGCAGCAGAGTCTAGAACAGCCCAAAATGCACTAAAGTAGAGGGCAGTAGTACTGCTGGTGCGGTACTACCGCGCCCCCTTGCGGTACTACCGCAAGGCAGGGGCTGTCCAGTGATGGGAAGGCACGGATATAGAAAATTACATCTGTGGCTACTTTCACAGAGTTGGAGTCGATGCAAAAATCCGACGCGGTAGTACCGTAAGCTAGCAGCGGTACTACCGCGCGAGGCGCGGATGTAAAAAATTACATCTGCCCCTTATTGTCGCTAAGATTTTGCGGAACTAAGCGAGATACTGCGGTACGGCATACGTGCGGCGGTACTACTGTGATGGGTGCCACCCACTAGGGAGAGGGTGACGACATACGGACTACGGCCCGCGATTACCGCTTACTTAGAAGCGGTACTATCAGGCTCTTGCGGTACTACCCGGCGCCCGGTAGCGGTACTACCGCAAGAAGGCTCAGACTACCGCTCTAAGGAGCAGTACTACCGCATGCCCTAGTTCAGCAAGCATGAGCAATATTTGCATCGACAAGGAAAACATAGGATGCTCCAAAGGCTAGAAGAAAGGAGGTGCAAAGGAAGATGTGTACGTGATGAATCCACCCAACTTTTCCAACGCGGACCCCCTCTTAATAGTACGGATTCCCTACGACTCAATACCACCGAAAAGAAACGAAGAGAAACACCGTCTTCCATAACCTTCGAGGGGAACCAAATCATCTTGTGCCTAGTCAATATATATCTGAAATATTCGATGCACATGATTAGTCCGCAAAAGTATTGTCATCAATCACCAAAACCAAGTAAGGGATAAAAATGCCCTTACAAGGTGCCACATCGAAGTTGCATTTGGTATTTGAACATCAAGTTTCCCTTTTCATACATATATTTGGTCCACATGCAAGTGTGTTCGTGTTCTGACTCTCTCCTGCGTCATTTTTCGCCAAATTTATGAACATTAGACAAGTCGGATGACGCAACAGACACGATCCACTCACACTAACCGTGTGCCACACCGGTGCCCTTGTTATGCACATCCGCACAGTACATTGGGCTCCACGAGGCTTCCCCTCTCAAAAATATCTACCCGCCTACAGGTTTTTTCTGTTTGATAACACATAGTTATTATGTTTGGATCGTGGATACGTTGAATAGCCTTAGGGGTACTGTCGACGGCATTTGGATTGGTTGAGAACCAGCTCATGTTTAAAATGACATCTGAGCCGGAAAGATAATTTAAAAGGATCAACTGATGATTGCGTGCATTCACACTCATGTTGAATCAAAAGGAACAAAATGACGATGCCTAAGGATACTAACGAATATTGCCAGACATATGGAAAGCATCCATCATGCAAGTAGAAAAGTATGGCAGAGCAATAAGCTACTAAGGATTTTTGGAGGATCGAATAGTATTTCGAAGACCATTGTGAAACACATGAACAACTGGGGGATGAGCGGATACTCGATAAGTGCGAGATTTATCCATAGGGGTATTCAGGTGACAAAGAACAACAAGGCAGTAAGCTCAAAGGATTATTGAGACAACGACGAGTGTTTCGGGGTATCTTGTAATAACAATACCAACTGGGGATGAATGTAAGAATAACAACTACAAGTAGTTATCCATAAGGGTTGACGGTGGAAGGGGAATTGCAAACGCGATGAACACAAGTTCTCGGGTTAACAATGGAGAGTATCTTCGTGGTCTTCACGTGCGTGAGACGATCATCGACAATAAGGGCTCTCCGGGTGAAAGTGATAACGAGATCCTAATGTTAGATTTAGCAAAATTCATTTAACCCGAATAGAAGAGAGATCAGAGTCCCAGAGTATAGTCAAGGAGTAAAAGATCCTAGTACCACCCAATGGTGACGTGGGCCCATGGGCCGCACAGCCATGTTAGTAAAGGTTTTGTAAAGTCTAGACTCGATTTCGGCCAAGGAGTGTGGAAGGGGGATTCCTACAGGCAGTCGGCTCTGATACCAACTTGTGACGCCCCCGATTCAATCATACACTAAGCATGCACGCAAATGTGTACAATCAAGATCAGGGACTCACGGGAAGATATCACAACACAACTCTAAAACATAAATAAGTCATACAAGCATCATAATACAAGCCAGGGGCCTCGAGGGCTCGAATACAAGTGCTTTACGATCATAGGCGAAGTCGGCGGAAGCAACAATATCTCGAGTACGGATATAAGTTAAACAAGTTTGCCTTAAGAAGGCTAGCACAAAGCGGGATACTGAGATCAAAAGAGGCGCAGCCTCCTGCCTGGATCCTCCTAATTACTCTGGTCATCGTCGGCCGCTGCGTAGTAGTAGGCACCTCCGGTGTAGTAGTAAATCATCGGCGATGGCGTCGCTCTGGGCTCCATCGTCTGTTGCGACAATCGGGTAAAGAAAGGGGAAAAGGGGAACAAGGCAACCGTGAGTACTCATCCAAAGTACTGCAAGCAAGGAGCTACACTACATATGCATGGATATATGTGTAAAGGGCCATATCGGTGGTGAGCTGCAGAATGCCGTAATAAGAGGGGATAGCTAATCACAGCCGAAGACTACGCTTCTGGCAGCCTCCGTCTTGCAGCATGTAGAAGAGAGTAGACTGAAGTCCTCCAAGTAGCATCTCCAAGTAGCATCGCATAGCATAATCCTACCCGGCGGTCCTCTCCTCATAGCCCTGTTAGAGAGCGACCACCGAGTTGTATCTGGCACTTGGAAGGGTGTGTTTTATTAAGTATCCGGTTCTAGTTGTCATAAGGTCAAGGTACAACTCCAAGTCGTCCTGTTACCGAAGATCACGGCTATTCGAATAGATTAACTTCCTGCAGGGTGCACCACATAACCCAACACGCTTGATCCCATTTGGCGGACACACTTTTACGGGTCATGCCCGGCCGGAAGATCAACACGTCGCAGCCCGACCTAGGCCAACAGAGCGGTCAAGACGCCGGTCTAAACCTAAGCGCCAGTGCAGGCCCATCACCCTTAGCACACCCGTTCTGAACGCAGCGAAAGCGCACCTAGCAACCTCCATAACAAAGGAAGTCACGTTACGCGGTCCAATCTGGCGCGCGCCGCTCAGTCGCTGACGTCACGAAGGCTTCGGCTGATACCACGACGCCGAGTGCCCATAATTATTCCCGCGTAGCTGGTTAGTGCATATAGACCAAATGGCCAGACTCAGATCAAATACCAAGATCTCGTTAAGCGTGTTAAGTATCCGCGAACGCCGAATAGGGCCAGGCCCACCTCTCTCCTAGGCGGTCTCAACTCGCCTGTCGCTCCGCCACAAAGATCCATCCAGAGGGCCGTCGGGACAAAGGTCCTTTCAGCCCCAATCCGTGAATCACTCATGGTACTCCTCGAGCCGACCGACTTTAAGCACCACATGTATCATGTATAAAGTATATAGTATATACCGTGATCACCTCCCGAGTGATCACGGCCCGATAGTATAGCAATGACGGACAAGAATGTAGGGCCACAGATGGAAATACTAGCACCCTATACTAAGCGATGGGATAAAGGTGTAAAGGTAACAACAATAGTAGCAAGGACGGGCTATGCAAAGAAGATAGGATTAATCGAAAGCGATAACATGCTACACTACTCTAATGCAAGCAGGATAGAGAAGAATAGGCGATATCTGGTGATCAAGGGGGGGGGGGGCTTGCCGGGTTGTTCTGGCCAGTCGGAGGGTCGTCGTCGATGTTGGCGAACCCACGAACATCGGCAGCGGTCTCGGGGTCTACCGGAAAGAAGTAACGGAGGGGGAACACAATAAATAACAGAGCAATCAAATGTAACACAAAGCAAGACGCGACAATACGTTGTGCTAGGGGTGACCTAACGCAGGGATAGGTGATACCGGCGAAAGGGGGAAACAACCGGGAAAGTATTCCCGGTGTTTCGTGTTTTCGGACAGATGAACCGAAGGTGAAAAGTTGCAGGTTTGATAGGTTAGGGATGCGTGGCGGACGAACGGGCTCCATATCCGGATTCGTCTCGTCGTTCTGAGCAACTTTCATGTACAAAGTATTTTCATCCGAGTTACGGTTTATTTTATATGATTTTCTATAGTTTTAAATCATTTTAGAATTTATTTAATTAATTTAAACTAACACTATCCAGAATAGTGTTTGCTGACGTCAGCATGACATCAGCAGTCAACAGGGGGTTGACTGGGTCAAACTGACACATGGGTCCAATGGGACCCACCCGTCATACTCTGTTTAGGTTAATTAGGGTTTAGTTAAACTAATTACTTTTTAGTTAAACTAACTAGTTAATCAGGTTAATTAAATAGGATTAATTAACTTAATTAACTAATTTTATTAATAATAATAATAATTATTATTATTATTTTAAAACGTTCTAGGGGCGGGCCCCGGTTGTAAGTGACTCAATCAGGAGGGGGGTTAGCTTAGTGGGGTGGGGGTTAATTAGCCCCAATTAAGCTGGGGCCTTGGGAGTGGCCGAGCCGGGCAACGGAGTCATGGGCGGTGCAGCCATTGGTGGCCTCGGGTGGGAGGCAGACAGGCCTTGGCGCGCCCGGCGCACGCGCTGGCGCGTCGAGGCTGAGCACGGCAGGTGCGTTGAGCGCGGCCATGGCGAGCCACGGCGGCTGACCACACAGCGAGGCGAGCCTTGGCGCACAAGCGGGAAGCGCGCCAGGCCTTGACGGCGAGGCAACGGCAAGTCTGTGCGGCAGGGAGAGAGGAGGGAAAAGGCGGCTCACGGCGGGGTGTAGGGTCCAGGCGATGGTGCTTGTGGTGGAGGACGTAAACGGCAAGCGTGGAGGAGGCAGGCCGGCGGGAGGTCCTCCCGGGAGTGGCGATCTGGCGGCCGACGAGGTGGCGCCGGGGACGGCGAGCAGCGTCGGGGCGCGTCGGGGAGGAGGCGAGGCGGTGAGGCGGCGGGGGCGGCGCCAAAGGGGACCATGTAGGCGACGGCGACGAGCGCGGGGGAGGGGGCCGTTTTCCCCCAATCCAAATCGGGGAGCAGAGGAGGAGTGGGACGAGGGAGAGGGAGTGGGGGCGAGTGGGAGCAAGGGGATCGGGAGGAGTGGGGGAGTCTAGGGTTTGCGGTGGGTTGGACCGGGGTATGTAGGTCGTGGTAGTGGGTGGGCCGGCCTGCTAGTGGCCACGTGGGCCAAACGGCCCCGGGAGGGTTCTTTTCTTTTTATTTGTATTTTATTTCTTTCCTTTTCTTTCTATTTATTCTTTTCTGTTTTAATTTATTTTAAAGTATTTAGGCATTTTGTAAAAGCGTGGTTTCTTCACCATAAATACCTAAGCATTAATTGGCACACTCCGAACATTTTAGTTTTAATGTTTGAATACTTTTATTATTTGCCTCGGTTTTAAATTTGAAATTCGAACTAGGTTTCAAACTAACGCGAGTTTATCCACAGTAACCGAGGTGACGTGGCATCATTAGCGGGGATCACTGTAGCTTAATTATCCGGGCGTCACAGCAATAGACTTATAGAGAATCTCATCTAGATTTTTCAAGGAATAATTTGGAAAGCGTTCCTTAAGAAATTTCCATATAGTGTAGGCACACTCAAAAGTAGGCAAGATTCTAATCAAGTTTCTAGGCAAGCCTCTAGTGATAAGATTAACAGTTCTAAGATTTCTAGTCATGTCAATAGATTCATCAAGG
Source organism: Aegilops bicornis (assembly GCA_021605145.1). Taxonomy (NCBI): domain Eukaryota; kingdom Viridiplantae; phylum Streptophyta; class Magnoliopsida; order Poales; family Poaceae; genus Aegilops; species Aegilops bicornis. The sequence continues at coordinate 562,286,483 of CM038671.1, forward strand.
GTAGGATGCATAGGATCAACATGAGGTGCACAAGGGCTAGCAATGTACTTGTTCAATTGATATTGATTGAAAATTACAAGCATCTCATTTTTCCACTCATGAAAATACTCTCCATCAAGAATAGGCACTCTATGTCTAAGACTCCCTAAAGTAGACTCATCCATCTTCCTCCAAAGGTGATTAAACCAAGGCAAAGGAGACCAATGCTCTAATACCACTTGTAGGATCTTGAGAAGAGGTGTCTAGAGGGGGGGTGATTAGACACTAAGTACCAAAGTTGCAGTTTTTAACTTCTTTTAGGTTTAAGTGGAGTTTAGGCACAAGTTTAACATTCTCAATCCATAACAAGCAAGCATGCAAAGAGTATATAGGCAGCGGAAAATAAAGCATGCAACTTGCAAGAATGTAAAGGGAAGGGTTTGGAAGATTCAAACGCAATTGGAGACACGGATGTTTTTGTCGTGGTTCCGATAGGTGGTGCTATCATACATCCACGTTGGTGGAGACTTCAACCCACGTAGGGTAACGGTTCTTGTGAGTCCACGGAGGGCTCCACCCACGAAGGGTCCACGAAGAAGCAACCTTGTCTATCCCACCATGGCCGTCGCCCACGAAGGACTTGCCTCACTAGTGGTAGATCTTCACAGTAGGCGATCTCCTTGCCATTACAAACTCCTTGGTTCAACTCCACAATCTTGTCGGAGGCTCCCAAGTGACACCTAGCCAATCTAGGAGACACCACTCTCCAAGAAGTAACAAATGGTGTGTTGATGAGGAACTCCTTGCTCTTGTGCTTCAAGTGATAGTCTCCCCAACACTCAACTCTCTCTCATAGGATTTGGATCTGGTGGAAAGAAGATTTGAGTGGAAAGCAACTTGGGGAAGGCTAGAGATCAAGATTCGTGTGGTTGGAATGAAATATCTTGGCCTGAACACATGAGTAGGTAGTTCTCTCTCAGAAATAGGATGCTGGAAGTGTAGGCTTGTTCTGATGGCTCTCTCCTTGAATGAAGAAGAGGTGGAGGGGTATATATAGCCTCCACACAAATCTAACCGTTACACACAATTTACCAAACCCGGTGGGACCGAATCATCAAACTCGGTCCGACCGATATAGTAAACCTAGTGACCGTTAGGGTTTTCGGTGGGACTGACATGCATCTCGGTAGGACCGATATGGTTAGGGTTAGGGCATAACGTAATCTCGGTGAGACCAATTACTCAAACTCGGTGAGACCGAATTTGGTAATTAGCTAACCAGAGAGTTGGTCAGGCAAACTCGGTGAGACCGATTACTCAAACTCGATGGGACCGATTTGGGTAATAAGTTAACCAGAAAGCTTGCATTGTAATCTCGGTAGTACCGATTACACAAATTTGGTGAGGCCGAATCTGGTGATGGACATACGCAGAGAGATTACAATCCCATCTCGGTGAGACCGAGATCCCTATCAGTGAAACCGATTTGCCTAGGGTTTGTGGCAGTGGCTATGACATCCGAACTTCGGTGGCGCCTTGGATAGAAGGAATCGATGGGCCGAGTTTGACTTTAGGTTTAGGTCATATGTGTGGAAGTGAGAAAGTAGTGGAGGGTTTTGGAGCATATCACTAAGCACATGAAGCAAAAGGCTCATTAAGCAACACCTCATCCCTCCTTGATAGTATTGGCTTTTCCTATAGACTCAATGTGATCTTGGATCACTAAAATGTAAAATGAAGAGTCTTGAGCTTGAAGCTTGAGCCAATCCTTTGTCCTTAGCATCTTGAAGGAGTTCCCACATCCTTTAGTCCATGCCACTCCATTGTTGAACTTATCTGAAACATACTAGATAAAGGTGTTAGTCCAACAAGAGATATGTTGACATTAATTACCAAAACCACCTAGGGAGCACTTGTGCTTTCACATTTCACTCCCGCGTTTGACTCCCGCGTAGTAAAATTTTCAATAGTCGCGTCATTTCCTCAAACACACCCCCGCCCCCCTCCACACACACACACATCCCCTCCCTCGCTCCTAGCAAGGTCATCGCCGCCGCTGCAAGGCCTCCATTGTCAACATCTGCCGATTTGCCCGTGCAGCTTACCCACCGATCTCCATACCCAGGCCGCCCTGAGTTTCTTAGATGATGCCTGCCAAACACCCCCTTTCCCACAGATCCCCATCCCCATCCCCCACTCTAGAGCGTCGCAGCCTAAGCCCGGCTATGCTTCCCGTGGAGCTCGAGGAGCGACTGGCCCAAAAGAGGTGTATCGTGGTCTCTTCGCCCGACGTCGCCGAGGAAGCTGACGACCATTACTAACCACAGGCACTCAATCAGCGGGCTAGAATATGCGGGTATGTCATGGACGCCGGCTACGACATCGAGGTCGTCGACAACTATGGGCTGGCGTGGGCTATGTCACAAGTTAAGTGGCTCACCCCCAACCCCTCGGGTTCAACCGTTGTCGATATCATCCATGGCCCCGCCGCTGATCTCCTCTGGCTCGCTGTCAAGAATTTGCCATCCTACATCGCCATCGAGCCCCTTTTGTCATTTCCGAAGGACATGTTATGCTACGCTGGCTTGGGTCCACAGCTTCCAAAGTCAGACCTCATCGACGGCGACAACAAGGAGGGTACCCTCTCCGGCTCTTCCAAGGGGAAAGAGCCCATCTACTCTTCCAAGGGGAAAGAGGCCGTCTGCGACATCATGGAGGGCACCCTACAACCGTGCTCTTCCATGGGGAAGGAGCCTATTTGCGACAACATGGAGCGCATCCAGGGTCCGTGCTCTTCCCACGGAAACGAGCCCATCTGTGACAAGTGAGGAAACCCAAGATTTGTTTTGCCGTGCCTCTTCACAGGGGGGAACCCATGATTTGTTTTGTCGAGTCCCTTTTGTAGTGTAGTGAGAATATGTCCAGTTTTAATTGCTATATTTGGTTTTTCACAGTATGCCTTGTTTATTTCAGTTGTTCACAATGTGATGCCCTATATGTGAAACTATTTACTGTGCAGCACATTTCATCAATCCAGTTTTAAACATATCGATATGAATGAATATATTTGCTTGTTGTTAAGCATGTTGTAGCTAGCATATGCCTCTTTTAAAGTTTTTTGATTGTTCGGTTGTTCGTAGTTAGCATATGTCCAGTTTCAAATGCTATCTTTGGTTGTTCGTAGTATGCCTTCTTTATTCCAGTTATTCACAACATGATGTTCTATATGTGCAAGTATGAACTGTGCAGTCATCAATACCAGTTTCAACAATACCACTATGAATGACTACATTTGATTGCTGCATCTTGTAGTTAACACGCCTTTCCATTTTTATTTAACAAAAACCAGTGTACTTAGACCGACACAATACCAGTTTGAATGACTATGTTTGCTTGTTATTAAATGTTAGGCCTATTGCAGTAAACACACCTTTCCACTTGTTTTGCTTTACTAGCGTGCTTAAACCCGCACACTGAAGCTATCTTTTGGAGATTATTTTATTTGCCATGGATATATTTGGTTGATGTTTAGCCTGTTGTGCTTAACATGCCTCTCGAAGTACCTACAAAGGACAATTTTGGGAACGGCAATTTTTTCCATCGAGATTAGTTTCATCCCATGGCTTATATATACAACAACAAACACAACCCTGTTTGGATACTCAACTTAGCTAGAGGTTAGAGTTAGTTTCTACCTCATGACTAACCCTGAACTAACTTCATCCAAAGAGGTGTTTGAATGACAGGGTTAGATTGACAATAAATGCACTAGGAGAACTAGCTCCAATTAGTACCTCTTGGGTGGGATAGTTTTTTTGGGTGGGTTAGATGCAACTAGCTCAAACTAGCCCTCATGTTTGGATATACTTTAGGGCTATTTGAGCCCGAACTAGCTCAAACTAACTTTAACCCATGGATACAACAACAGTTAATCAGCAGATAATTTGTAAAAATGCAATAAATCTCCTTCCGGCCCATAATATAAGATGTTAATTCATCTAATATGTGAGTATATTGGATGTTATAAGATATTATAAAAGAGTGTTGTACTACATCATTGTGCAATTGTTGTTTAGCTTCTAATATTAACTTGATGCTTTTAGGTACATATGTCATTGGTAAAGATCCGCACTTCTACCCTTTCTGCGTATGGGGCAATGAGATATCGATGAACCAGCATCAAGTGAGGAAGCTGATAAAGATTGTTATAAAATGGGTCAAAAGATGGCAATTAAACTATTTGTTTACGCTTTATCCAAGACAACAACAAACTGCAGGATGGTAAGTAAGAACTCTGTAGCCTTCTTTTTACTGCCCATAATGAGTTGTGTTAGATGACAATGTCTGAATCTTTTTCCTTTGCAGTGGTTCCCAAAGCAGTTTACTCAAGATTACCTCTCAAACTACACGATTGGTGGGCATGCAAAGGTTAAAGTATTTCTACCAGAGCACGATGATTATTTAGATGTTTTCATGAAGACCGTGAAGGATGGGCGGTCGGCCATCACAGGGGGTTGGACTAGAGTCGTGCGTGCCTTCTGCATGGAGGAGGGCACAATATGGGCATTCCGCTTCACCTTGTTCAACAACCAGAATGTATTTCACATCTTTCTTTATCGTCTTTAATAGTACAAGTATACAACTATGGTTCATCATTCTTTTTTTGGTTCTTATGTAATTCTTGAACATATGTACCTATGAATTGAATAATGCATTGGTTGTTTGAACCTGATGGATATGAATAAAGCTATATCATACATTCAAATTAAAATCCGGTACAATTAGAAATAGCAACAATTAAATTGCAGTGAAATTATGCTCTCCAGGTCGTTATGGCGCACACGGTTGGTAAAACACAAACGTTTGCGATATACACTATAATCCGTCACGGTTCACAGAGAGGAAACGTGTGCAAGCATGCACATAGTTGTCGTTTGCAAAGCGTGTGCGATATCAGACAATATCACAAACGGTATGGGCAAACTAAACGTTCGTGATAGTTGCCTTATCGTACACGATTTGCAACCATGAACTGTTTCTGATATGGTATACATCGTAAACGTTGCACCACAGAATAGCGTGTGATATAGTTGTCATGTACGACGATGTTACGACAGTCCGACGTTTCATAACCCGTCCGACACTTGTACGATGATTAGATAATCTTCTTAATTAGTTATTGCATACGGTTTGGGAAATGCGAATGTGTGTGATTGTCTGCTTATCATACCCGTTCTATAATCGTAAATGTAGCACCATAGAATACCGACTACAATGGCAATGCGAGCAAAAACGAGTTGCAAGGATGCAGCGTCTGGGTGGCTCCCTATCCCCGACGATTTCTGGGTCGTGTGGGAAGGACCCCCCTATCGCAATCACCCACTTGGCGACGGTTCCAAATGCCGTCGCGGAAATGGGTTAAAAACCGTTTGTATAGCACCTCGTTGTACCAGTGAAACATAGCTTTGGTTCACACAAATACAAATAATTCATACTTAATAGTACATGATCCAAACATAGTTTAAACACAAATATTGTTCATAGTGCATAATTGATAAATTGGAGGGAAAAAATTATTGATTTCCAGTGTGGACCTACATATGCTCCACAAGATCATCCAGAAGTTGCATATGAACATGTTGATCTCGCAGTTGTCGATGCATCTTCAGGAAGTTGGCAATGCTCTCTGCCTCTTGTTCCGGTAGACGAACCTGAACACCAGGCTTCTCGAAATCATGCTTGCGCGCGCCCCTTCACCCTCATCCTCAAAAATCATGTTGTGCAAGATTACACAACATGTCATGAGCTGTCAAAGTGTCTCGGGCTCCCACATCATCACAGTTCCACAAACAATACCCCAACAAGCTTGGAGCACTCCAAATGCCCCTTTCCACATCCTTCCTCACTGCCTCTTGAATTGTTTCAAAGCGGGTTTGTTTGTTGCCTTGGGGATCAGATATATTCTTCACAAACACTGCCCACCGAGGATAGATACCATCGGCAACACAGTACCCTATGGTGTAGTTGCGTCTGTTGACGATATAGTTGCATGGTGAAGCTTCCCCATCACATAGTCTCTTAAAGAAAGGAGATCGTTGGAGTACATTGATGTCATTCCATGAACCTGGTGTGCCAAAGAAAGCATGCCAAATCCACAAGTCCTGTAATGGTTGCGATGCCACTGCTTCAAGTATTATGGTGGCTTCTTGGACGTGACCTTGGTATTGCCCACGCAAACCTTTTGAGCAGTTCTTCCACTGTGAGTGCATGCAATCATCTGAATCTAGCATAATGGGGAATCCTCTTGTTGCTCCAATTGCCAACAATTTTTTTTGTGTTCTCAATAGTTGGCTCTCTCAAGTACTCTGATTCATACACCTTCACCATAGTGTGTGCAAATTGCACCGTGGTGTTCAAGACCGTGGTATCCCCCATCCGGATGTCTGCATCAATTGTATCTGCTGCTTTACCTTAAGCAAACATCCTGAGAGCAGTGGTGCATTTATGCAGAGGAGAGAAAGAAAGTTTTCTACAACAATCCTTCCTCAGCTTTAAGTTGTCATCAGCCTTCTCCACGTTGTCCACTACCCGCAAGAAAAAGTTTTTGCTCATTCGGTATCGATGGCAAAAGAAACTTTTAGGGAATGTTGGGACCAATGTGAAGTAGTTTGTGAACAGAAGTAGTGCACCGACAATCCTATCACGCAGAATCACTCTCCAACCCTTGATGGAACCTTGAAGTTTAGGGCATGCTCCTCTGCCTTCTCTAACTCCTCTTGATGCTCATCATCATCATTTTGGCATCCTCATCATCCGAATCCGATGGCGCGATGAACTCGTTGAATACGAATTTGTCAAGATCATCGTTTCCATAGCCTTCATTCTACGCCGAATCGATTGGTGTACTACAATTAATGACCAAAAGAATACAAAACTGGCTCAAACATTTAATCGAACACGTAGAACGTGAGGCGAAAATATGGGGAAGTTTGACGTACCGGGACACCGTCCGGTGGTGGCAACCTTTTCCGGTGGCGTCCTGATCGGCAGCAGCGTGCGTTAGGCCGTCCGGTGGCGAAGCCCTGCGTTGGGGATGGTGGCGGAGCACCAATACCGGTGGAAGTCCGATGGCGGCAATGCGGAGGAGGGCGAACAGGGTAGACAAGAGTGTTGTTCGGGCAAAGAGAGGTGAGGTAGATATGACCGAATTGCCGCGGACCCTAGCGGTCAGTCCTACGTGGCGGACGTGCCCGTGCCTTCCCATATCCACCCAAGATATGAGCCGGATATGGGGAGTGCCAATCAGTCCGGGCGTTTGGGCCAGCTATGGGGCGCCCGGTTGGGTGGCGTTTTTGCGTCCGGGCCTTTGGGGCGGTTATGGGGGTTCCGGTTTGTAGATGTTCTTATAGCATCCCCGCCACAGTGAGCCTATGTAGAGTTTTTCGGGGCTAAGCTCAATTTTTTTGGTCTAGCAGATCCTTAATTAATCTCCCTTCACCGGGAGGCATCAAAATACTGAATGCGAAAACAACCCATAGGAACTTTCCTACGAGGTGACTACTAGGCGATTAGGTTTTCCCTATTCCTGTTCGCGTTGCGGCTGGTCCGCCCCATATTTAGTGGCCTGTGGACATTGGTGGTCCGGAGGAACCTGACCCCTCACTGATGGGAGGGACCCCCTTATTCTTGTTTGGTTCAGCGTGGGGTTATGTGACGGCGGCGATGTTCCTAGTGAGAATAGTGTCTCCCACATCCAATCCTTGTTCTGGTGGTGCATCTACCATCATCAGAGTACGTGTGGGGGTGTGCCTCCGTTTGATCTTGCGGAATTTCAATAGGTGCGAGTCTTCCGTAGATCTGTTTGGATTTGATTTTCATTCTGGGGGAGGGGGTGTTTAGCACGACGACTTCCCGACTGGTTTGATGACGGCGCGGCTTCAACTCGCTCTAGTGCTTATAGTCGTCGCTAGGTGGTTCACAAGCCTAGTTATAATTTTTGTTACTTCTAATATTCTTTGTAGTGCCATGACATGATAAATCATGTATACTTTCCCCTTTTCAAAATCTTAGACGCCTAAAGTTTTTCAAATAATCCTAAAATCTAAGAAATGGCAGCAATCATCTCCCGATATTATGTCTTAAACGGTCATTGTAAGCTAACCGTTCTAATTGTGAATCAACCAACCACGTTTGTTAAAAGATATCGCGGAGATAACTTTCTGTAACCATGATTCATGGCTCTAATTTGTGACTAGTCTTGTGCTAATTTTCGTGCCAAAGGCGAGTAATAAATATAGGTTGGAAGTTTAAAAGAAAAGAAAAAAAAAACAATGTGAAGACATTTCACCTTGCCACTTGCATCTTTTTTTTTTGAAAGAAAGTTCGAGCTTTATTTATTAGAAATAATCATTACATCGTTTATGAGGATTGGTACAATTGCATTATGTTGTTCCTCAAACCAATCAGAAATAAATGAAAATCTAGCCAACTTGGTAAGTTCATGAGCCACTTTATTTGCTTCTCTATTACAATGTTCGAATCTAGAAATAGGAAAATCGCAAGCTAAGTGAAAACAGTCATAAAAAATTGCAGCTGCTGCCCCCGATGATCGTCCTCCTTCATTCATGGTCTCGATCACCTCCACATTATCCGAGTTAATAATTATGCGATTACAACCCGTCCTTTGCGCAAGCGATAGACCAAATTTTAACGTCAAAGCTTCAGCCATCAACACATCTGCACACCAGTCAATTTTACCATTTCCTTCACAGATGAACCTACCTTTGTCATCTTTTAAGACAACCCTGATCATACCCCTGAGAAGGTCGTGGTCAAAAGAAGCATCAACGTTAAGTTTAACAAATCCTATCGGGGGGTTAGACCATCCTCCTCTTTTAATGGAAGCCTTCGACAAGGAAGCATTAACAAAATTGGCAGCGAGAGTGCGTATCCTATAGATATCTATTATGCATTCTGAGTAGTTTCATTGTGTACCGATTTGCCCCTTTCCCACCTGCATCTTGACGGTGGGACGACCAGATAATTCTCTCCAAAACCCTTGTGCTCGTCGACTCGTCGTCTTGTCCGTGCTCACCTCTTCGCTCCTCTCCATCTCCCCACCGGCCACCGCCATGCCTTTCGATTTCCCATGGCTCAACAAAGCCGCCTCCACCTCGACCCCAAACCCTAGCCTGAGCAAGCCCAACAATCCAAACCCCTTCCTCCCCATCCAGACCCACCTCACCTCCTTCCTCTCCCCCCTCCCCCTCCCACGGGCCATTGCGCCGCCATGGGCTCGCATCCCCTCCCCATCTTCGTCGGCGGCGCTGCCAGTCGCCGAGATCGAGGACCGGCTCGCCGGGGTGCCCGTGTACGCCCTCGCTAACTCCGCGCAGGAATTTATGCTCGTGTCGAAAACCCACAGGGGCGGGGAGGGATGTGGCCGGCAGTGTGGGCGGAAGCGCGAGGCATCCACCAGCGCTCGGGATGCTCTGCTTCCGGAGGGAGGACGCCGATATGCTCCTCGCACAAATGGACGACGATATGCGCGCTGGCTCCACCGTGGTACCTGTTGCGCTCAACAAGGTCAGGCGCTTGCATTTGGTTTCCATAGGTTTTGCTCGACGGAATCCTCGAATGCGATGCTCTAATGGTGTGTTCTCTAAGTAGCCTTGGCGCTGTAACCATCCTCTATGTCCAGCGACTAGCATGCCAATTAAGGGCTTCTTTGATTCAAAGGATTCTCAAAGGAATTTTGGAGGATTCTAATCCTTAGGAATTTTTCCTATCTTGGTTGTTTGATTCGTAGGATTGTAAACCATAGGAATTTTTTCATAGGATTCATTTGCACTAGATTTCATTGGAAACATCCCATCCACTCAAACCTCTTTGAAAGAATCCTGTGTTTTTCCGATGCACAATCAAACACTCGTACAATCCTGTAGGATTCAAGATGACACTCCACTCTAATCCCATGTTTTTCCTATTCCCGCGTTTTGGAAATCCTACAAATCAAAGAGGCCCTAAATTTGGAACAGTAATCGTGTCTCATGGAAGTCATGGCAGGGTGCGAATTTGATATATCTAAAATGGGGTTTCATCTGTCATTTAGTCAGGGCATCACTTTCATTTGTTCACTTAAAGCTGCCTGATCGTTTAATGTCATTCTCCAAGCCTTAAGTGGGAATATATTTCTTGGAAATCACCAGTCATGTATATCTTGAGGGCCTTGTTGTGGTGGCACTCATGAACGGGTTCTGCACTAATGAATTAGTTTTTCTGGAAGGTTTTTAATTACTCCCTCCATCCCATAATGTAAGACGTTTTTGCAAGCGGCTTTTGAAAACGTCTTACATAAGGGGACGGAGTAGTAGTAGTTAAGGTCCCGATTCAAGTTGATTACTTGTATTTAAATGAGGTCGCATTTCATATGAAATCCTGGATTTGCAAGATTCATAAATGTTTCTAGTTTAGAAGACGCTACTTGTTTACTAGAAAGCCCATTCAGGTGTCATTAGTATTCATTTATCTTTTGGAAATTATGTACTCCTGATTCCGCGTTGTCTTCCATGTGTACCTATTTTTGGAGCATCTTATTTACATATGTTATATGATTTCGTTTTCAGGTTATCCAACTGAAGTCTGATGGTGTGGCATTTAGATTTCTTCCTGATCCTTCTCAGGTGGCTAATGCAATTAAGGTAACATTTGTTCGAAATAGATGGTAGTGCATGTGATTTATTGGCAAATTTGATCTTCTTATTGATGTTACCGGATCATATTATATATTTCCCTTATGTAATAATGCGAAATGTTGGTTGACCCATGATGATATTCTTAGTGGAGTTTTAGAAAATTGCAACCGGTATTATTTTGGTCACCTGATCTTGTTGTGATTATACATAAATACTTGGCCTTGTAAGTTGTCTCAGTTTTCTTGTTTTAACTTTTTATTTATGTATATACTCATTGGAAAGAAAAACAACCATCTGTGCTTCCATTTTTCATTGCATTCAATTATTCACTGTTTGCAACAGTTTCACTGTAGCACAAGATATGCTTCAGTGCTCCAATTTAACAATTTCTTTGAGAATTTAAGTGCGCCAAGATGCCATATAAACCCATCTTAACACTTCACATTGGCCCCTCTTAATCGGTTTTCTATAAGATATCGAGAGCACATATCCGCATAACTCCCTGGGATACCGGTAAACCTGTCACTTTAGTTGTTTTGCAATGTTCAAATGGGGAAGGGCTTGGTCCTTATATTCAGCTGAGTATCTGTACCGCAAGACCAATTTTTTGTAGGACTTCAAATAGTTTACCTGCTCTAGTTATTTTCCGACAGATCAAATCCATAGCATCTGCAGCATGGCTAAGTTAAATAACGGTATGTTTACATGTTCAATGTTCGGTACTGATTTCTTGATCCAGCAGCTTATCCGCGACCTTGATTAATTTCCATGTGCTTTACTGGGTGGTTGATAGCTAGTTTCTCAACTAACAAAATGACAACGGATTTCATAGATTTCTAGACAACATTGTGAGACCATGTGAATGACAAGGCATGTTCTGTCGTTCATTCCATCTCTGCTGCTTTACGCCTCCATTGTTTCTCTCCTTGTTTTGTGCAAGTGCTACCAGACTTATGTGACAATAAGTACTCCCTCTGTAAAGAAATATAAGAACGTTTAGATCACTAAAGTAGTGATCTAAATGCTCTTATATTTCTTTACGGAGGGAGTAGCATAAAAGATAGAGGCCTTATAGGAAATAATAACATTTCATCAGTTAGTGAGAACTGTGGAGCCATTGTGAAGTCAAGGTGTGTTCATCTCACATCTCCTTTTTAAAGGAATTGAACCACTTTGTTGTTCTATTTTTCTATCTTTAATTGAGACTACATGCACTGGTGCACGTCTTTTTTTGTAACGATTTGGGCTGATATATTTTGATTCACCCTCGTATTTTGGAGCGTTTCTATTGTGATGATAGTTAACCACTCTTGCAATAAATTAACAGTTTAGCATTTTTATCTTGCAGTTGATGCAAGATGGAGGGGAATTTTTGAATGAGGGATTTCCAGGAGTTCCTGTTTTCCAGGTTTGAATATCCTCATCTATTTTTATAGTTTTGAATTCATGTACATGGTAGAATTTGTTGAGTAGTATCAAAGTAAGGAGCCACTGTCCAAGGATGGACAAAATCGAAGTATTGTGTTTATTGATTCTTGTTTCTTCTTAGGTGCACACATGCATGTTGAGATTTAATCTCAGTATTTCTTTTTACCAAACAGCAGCCAACAATATTTGGGTTTAGTCATTAGTTTTGTTTAAAGAGGCAAAATATTTGCCTCAATTCATTAAATAAGAAGAGGAATAGAGTTTAGTCTGCGCTACAACACGGATAGTGCCACAACACCCCGAAACAACAGTTAGACACTACTCTCGCGGCATCATTTGACCCAATTTTATACCACCTGCGGTGATCCAGAGCTTGGCCTCCTTGATATTGGTGAGAAGCACCGTTGGCGGAGCACTCTTCTTGACGGAACACACGTGCATTCCTCTCGCTCCAAATGGTCTAGGCGACGAACATGGTGAGCGAGGCCATCGCTTTCCTATTGCGGATCGAATTGTCAGAGAGGCCCACCCACCAATCTTTGATGGAGCCGGATAGGTGCCACAAGGAAGTATCGATGTGTACAAGTTGGAACCAGTCTTTTAGCAATCCCCATAGCCGGATGGAGAAGCGGCATTTGTAGAAGAGGTGGTCCACAGACTCTTGCTCCCACTTTCAAAGAGGGCAGAGGCCACAGTTAGGCCATCCACGCTTCTCCAATCTATCCGCCGTCGATACCTTGTTTTGAATAACCAACCAAATGAAGAACTTTACCTTGGGCGGTGCCCAAGCCTTCCACACAGTGTATCCCATTGGGAATTGAATAGTACCATGGAATTATGCTTTATAAGCCGACTCGGTCGTATATTGCCCGCTAGCGGTGTGTTTCTAGACAATCTCATCCTCGGCATTGTCGTCAAGATGGAATCCACAGGTAGTTGTCCAAAGGGTCACAAACTCACGTAAGTGATTCAGCGAAAAGGATGACGAGATGCTAATCTTGGAGACCCAAGCATCGTTGTTAAGAGCTTCACGAACCTTCCAGTTTTTTCTTTTGGATGCCTTGTAGATGAGAGGCGCAATGTCCTTTGGCTTGCGGTCATGCACCCATGGCGCATCCCAGAAAGGCATCCTTGCGCCATTACCAACAAAGATGGCCGATGAGGCATAGAACAAGGTGGAGTCCAACTCGTCGCAAGGGTTTCCCATGCCCACCCAAAGCTTGGTTGGGTCTTTCCATACAAACCACAACCACCGCAGTCGGAGAGCCTGAGCAAACTTCTCCGTGTTTAGCATATGAAGGCCACCAAGGTCCTTAGGTTGGTATACCGCATTCCAATTCACCTTGCACTTAACACCAGTGGTTTTGTTCGTGCCCTCCCAAAGAAAGGCTCTCTCAGTTTTGTTGATGTTGTGCAACGTGGACAGGGGCAAGATGAGCGGTGTGATGGAGAAGATGAGTTGCGAAGAGAGCACCGACTTCACCAGGGCACAACGACCAATAGCAGTGATGTTTTGCCCATCCCAAGTGGTCAACTTGGAAGCCGCCTTGTCTTCAGGTATTGAAAATCACCTTTCTCACCTGCCACACCAAAAGAGGCAGCCCCATGTATTTCAAAGGGCAAGAAGCCTGAGCCATGGGTAGGGCGTGGAGGATGCTTGCCAAGTTGATGTGCCCACAACAAACAGGAACCACTGAGCTCTTCTGGAACTTTGTGGATATGTCAGTGACATCGCCGGATAAATGCAAGATGATGGCGAAGTTGTCAATCTCTTTTCTAACGGGTGCCATGAATACCACATCATCGTACGCATAGAGGGAGGTCCCCAAAACCACGCATCGGCCATGAATCTTGTGGAACAAGCCTTTGCCCGTTGCCAACTCGAGAATCTTGTGAAGTGGGTCAATGGCTATGACAAACAACAAGGGGGAAAGCGGGTCCCCTCGACGAAGCCCCCGACCGTGAGGGATGGGCTTGCCGGCCACTCCATTCAATAGAATGCGCGAGGACGAAGTGCTGAGGGGGGCGACAATCCAGTTAGGCGGGAAGCCATGCCACTGGAGAAGGTCAAGGATGTCCCACTTGACCGAGTCAAACGCCTTCCGAATATCAAGCTTGAAGAGAAGGGACGGTGTTTTCCTCGTGTGGAGGCGTCGCGCAAGATTGCGAACATACATTAAGTTATCATGAATACTTCTCATCTTGATGAAGGCACTTTGGGCATTTGATACAAGTTTGTGCATCTGGGGAGCGAGACGGATGACTAGGATCCTCGCAATTATCTTACCGATGGCATGGATGAGGCTAATAGGGCGGTAATGAGAGATCTCCTCAGCCCTATCTTTTTTCAGCAGGAGCACGGCATTTGCGGTGTTTAGCGGTGAAGGTTGGTCGTGCGATGGCTGGCAAAGGAGGAGACCACCCTCATGATGTCCATTTTGATGGTGTTCCAACATCGTTTAAAAAATAGGCCGTAAAGCCATCCGGCCCGGGAGCCTTGTCTCCAGGCATTTGGTTAATGGCATCGCGCACCCCATCCTCGATTATGGGATCCCCAAGGCAATATAAGTCATGCGGCTCCAAATTGAGCTCCTCCCAATTAAAGTCCATGGATCTCGGTGTCCCCTTGCCCATCACATTGGAGAAGTGCTCCTGGACAAGTTGCTCCTTTTGCTCATGATCCGTCACCCAACCCAGCTTGAGCCTATGAATGTGATTCTTTCTCCTTGAGTTAACCCGCTGATGATTTTTTTGGTATTCGCGCCCCCCTCCTTAAGGTTGCATAGCCTAGCACATAGCTTTTTGCGGACACACTCCAACACCGCCAACCCAATGATCCTTCTCTTGAGCTTGGGCCGTATGTCATCCTCCATAATAGAGAGCTGCTTGGACTCTTGGGTAATGTCCAAGCGCAGGATAACAAGGAGTGCCGCGTGGTGGAGCTTTGCCCTAGAAAACAATCCCTTGCTCCAAGTAAAGAGGCGGTTGCTGGTTGTATTCAACTTGTGGTGCAACACATGGAAGGGGCGTGCACAGTTTGCTCATTCCAATCCGTCGAGATGACATCCTGGAAGCCCGGGAGGGAGGCCCAAAAATTCTCGAACTTGAATGTGCGGGGTCTCTAAGGTCCTTTATCATCGGCAAGTAAGAGGGGGCAGTGGTCGGATAGCGGCGAGGATAGGGCATGAAGAATATGCGTGCTGAACTAGATGTCCCACTCCGCATTGCAAAAAAAAAGAGTCAAGTTTGCACAAAGTTGGGTTCGATCGCTCATTTGACCAAGTGAAGCGCCTGTTCTGAAGGTGGATTTCCTTAAGGTCACAGCTTTGCAGAGTTGCCTGAAACCGGTTTATTCGCCTTGTATTGACATTTTGCAATTTTGTCCCTAGCACGGTAGATTTGGTTGAAATCACCCAGAGCCAGCCACAAAGTCCCGCTTGGGGGCTTTTGGCCAAGCAACTCGACGAAGAAGCCCTCTTTGAGGGAGGATGTAGTTGGCCCGTACACGGTGGTGAGGCGGAAGCGGACATCAAAATGCTTGACATGGATCGAAGCCGAAAGACAGTAGGCGGTGGGCACAACGTTAGTAACACCAATGTCATCGTTGTCGCAGAGCATTAGTATACTTCCGCGGGTACCGATCGATGGCCTTTGAGCAAAATTCCGCAGCCTATTACCTCCAAGGAAAAGCGTCGTGAACATGTCAACATTCTCAAGCTTTGTTTCTTGCAAACACGATTTGACAGGTTGAAGCGACCACAGTCTCGTGGATGGCGGTGCGACCGTCCGGGCAGTTGAGACCCCTCACATACCAACTAAGCACATTTGTGGGTTGTTCCATCATAAGGAAACATCTTCACCCTTGGACAGTACATGATACAAACACACATGGCGCCATTACACGAACATGACCTACAACCAATGGCCCAAACCTGCCCAACTATGAATGCAAACACATGAACTAGACCTTAGTCTAAAAGACCCCAGCAGTGCACCGGAGCACATACAACCCTTGGAAGTTTTTGATACATTGATAAATGCAGATCACTACATGGATTAGAGGGATCCAGGGTCTCAGGCATCCATCGGAGCCCCACCGTCGACATGGTCAAGTCCATCAGGCCCAGCACAGCTGACCAGTGCCTCTTCTATGTTGTTAAACAGGGCATCATCAAGCTTGAATAGGGGTCTCATTGTGTCAACCACATCTTTAGGGAGCTGATCCTTGAACCGCTCCTCGAGAGCCTCCAGCACTGTCCCAGTAACATCCTGGCCATCCTTCACAGTGCCCAAGTGCGACAAACTAGAACTTCACCTTGCTGCGCTGAAGAGAGATGCCATCGGTGCCCCGTAGGAACGACCGGCACGTCAGGCAGCCTCTCGTTGATGCATGGTGCGGATGGCGTGCGTCGTAGAATGGCTGTGCAGAGAAGGGGCGGTGTGGGCGACGCCTCGAAGTTCGGTGGGCGCAATGGTGATAGATCGATTAGAGGCCGCAACAACCTGGATGGTGAGCATAGGTCGATGAGGGCGGTGACGGCGTCGCGAACTGAGCCTGTCGCCATCTCCAGCGCTTGAAACATGGTGAGCTTGGAGGACAGAGGTCAGCGACAGTGGCGGTGAGACTGGCGGGGTAAGGGCGTCCTGCTCCCGTTGCCTTGCAGCTGCAGGGGAGGGTTGCCTGGACGGGCTGCGGCCATGCACGGGCAGCGAGACCCATGCGAGCTCCGCCAGACAAGTGCCCACCCCATTGCTCGAGCTGGAGCCTGCTGCAGTTGCTGTTTGCTACTTGTGATAGGCGTTGAGTTTTCCCTGGAGAGGAAGGGTGATATAGTGTAGTAGCAAAAAGTATATTTCTCAGTTAAGAACCAAGGTTTATCGAAGAGAGAATTCCTTATTTAACACTGTCTAAAAAATTTGTTCCTTATTTGACACTGAAAAATTATTTCTTCCCTATCTAACACAACCTTTAAATTTTATTCCCAATATAACACTTCCATCCATTTTTTGTGCAAATAGTGTTAAATGGCACGGGAAATGACAATTCTGCCCTCAGACATCTATTCAATCATTTTCTTTATATTAGACTTAGGTTTTCTAGTTCTAATCAAGTCTTTGGTAGTGCATAGACGTGTATATAAGCACCGTCAAGACTGCTTTGTACAACAGGAAAAAAGATTGAGAAGTGTAAAAAATCACGAGAGCCACATGACCAACAAATCTCTTGACTGTTTGTTCTATTCGCCAAGCTAACGCAAGCAAGACTCAACGCTCAAATGCGTGCGTACATACGCTGCTAGAGACAAGCACGTTACGCTTCTAGGGAAAAATTAATCAAAATTTGCATGTATTTTTGAGCTAGCATTGCTGCGTCGTCTTATTTGCTTGGGTGAATCGACTTGGCATTCTAAAAGCGACACTTCACCACGGGCTCACGCAACACTCGTCGCTCATGTCCGCTGCGCCTTCGCCGTCCCCACCACCTGTCTTGAGAAGTTTTTCGGCCGTAACTGAGGGGTAAACTTGTCATTTCACGTGTCATTAAACACCGTTAGGTCAAAAAATGGACGAAAGTGTTATATTAGGAACAAAATTTGAAGTTGGTGTTAGATAGGGAAGAAATATTTCTTCAGTGTTAAATAGGGAAACGGAATTTAAAATAGTGTTAAATAAGGATTAAGGAATTCTTTCTTTATCGAACCAGTAGAAGACGCCACACAAACAAGATAAGAGGTAACTGAACACACACAAAGCAAATGCTTGCACCCAACGAAGGCAAGAGGGTTATCAATCCCCTTGTACTCGAGCAATTGCAAGGATTAAATCTGATAGTGGTAGATAGATAAAATAAAATAGAAAATAGAAGTAAATAAATTGTAGCAAGTATTTTTAGGGTTTTAGTAAATATAAAGTGAATAGATCTAGGGGCCATAGGTTCACTAGAGGCATCTCTCATAAGCATATAGCGGTGGGTAAACACATTACTGTTGGGCAATTGATAGAATAACACATAGTTATGATGATTCTTCATGGCATGATCAATATATAGGCATCGAGACAAGTGGACCGAAATCCATGTACATCTACTACTATTACTCCACCCCTCGTGGCTATCCAAAGATGCATCGTATGGTATTAAGTTCATAACAAATAGAGTAATGCTTTGAGCATGCTGACATAGTGTAGACAAAGTAAGATCAAATAATGT
This sequence comes from Aegilops bicornis, assembly GCA_021605145.1. Classification (NCBI taxonomy): domain Eukaryota; kingdom Viridiplantae; phylum Streptophyta; class Magnoliopsida; order Poales; family Poaceae; genus Aegilops; species Aegilops bicornis. Next base: position 562,304,792 of record CM038671.1, read on the forward strand.
GTTCGAATCCCGTCGGTTTACCCTTAGTAACAACAATACAATACGTGCCTTGCGACTCCTCCTGTCACAGAATAAGGACATCGCAAGATTGGACCTACCACCGAGCACCTCTCCCACTGAAGATAAATCAATCTACTTGGCCAAAGAAGACGGATAGATCGGAGAGAAATACAAGGCTATAACAATAAATCTCAGAAAAGACTCAATTACTTTCAGTGAATAATCTGATCATAAACCCACAATTCATTGGATCCCAACAAACACACCGCGAGAATTACATCGAATAGACCTCCGAAGAGATCATTGTACTGAAGATCAAAATCTAGCTATGCTATGGATCCGTAGGTCCCGTGGGAACTACTCTCACATCATCATGGAGGCAGCAAGGTTGATGAAGATTGCCTCCCCAATGGTTTCCCTCTCCGGCAGAGTATCGAAAAAGGTCCCAAGATGAGATTGCGGAAGTTGCGGAGGCGATAAAATTGTTTCGGGCCTTGCTCTGTTTTTTTTGGATTTTAGGAAATTTAAGCGCTGAAATTAGGTCAAACGGAGGCTTGTGGGTCCCACAAGTGCTGATGGCGCCCCTGGGGGGCGCGCCCCTTCAGCTTGTGGTGGTCTTGTGTGTCCTCTTGTTTCTCCCCGAAGCTTCTAGGGTCTCTTGTCCAGAAAAAATCACCGTAAAATTGACTTTGTTTGGTATGGTTTTTCTGCAAAACAAAAAAATAGGCAAAAAAGAAAAACTGGCACTGGGCACTAGGTTAATAGGTTAGTCCACAAAAATGATATAAAATTACATATAAAGCGTACAAGATTGGTAATATAATAGCATGAAAAAAATTATAGATATGTTGGAGACGTATCACTGCTCCACTCCATGTCCATTGCGACGACGTCCCCCGTCACGGTCTTGCGCTCGTCACGCCCTGCGCTCCTGCCTTCCCTCACGGGGCGCTCTAGAGAGGCTGCGACGGATGTGATCCTCCCATCCGCCTCCACTTGTACTCGACTAGACACGACCCCGATTGTCGCAGTCACCGCGGCGGCGGCCATCGGCTTGGTCACGGCGGTAGTGCTGCACGGTCTGCGACTCCACTTGTACTCGACTGCACGCGACCCCGGTTGTCGCGGTCATCATGGCGGTGGCCTGGTCACGGCGGTAGTGCTGCACGGTTTGCGAGATGCGCTCGCGACAGTCATGCGGTCTGAGTCTCCCCATCGACAATATGGCAGCGTCAGTTGTATGGGGTGGAAACGATGCTCCCGCTTGATGAGTCATGCGGTCTGAGTCTCCCCATCGACAATATGGCAGCGTCAGTTGTATGGGGTGGAAACGATGCTCCCGCTTGATGAGTCTTCATGGATTGCTAAGTGGAGAAGCACCCAATGCTCCAGCCCGCGGCGACCATAGATAGGCTCGCCGTCGTTCCTCGCCGGAAGGGTGATCCAATTCACCCTGGGGACCCTGCTGGGGCACGTCATCCATGCCCAAAGGCCGAGCACTTTGGCCTCGGTCTTGAGCTTGGATGGCCTTCACCATGGTGTGCTCGTCCCAGGCATGGAGAGGCAACCTCGTCCCAAAGCTTGACGTGGTGGTTGAGGTCGACATTTTGCCCATGCGCCTCGAGGCGGCAGACCCGAAGCTAAAGCTCCTGTTGCGATGCCACCTTGGCACAGTGGTGTTGATGGACAAAATGCACCAAAAAAGCTTCGGGTTGGTGGTTGGTGACGGTGACATCGATTCGCAGTGCTCCGTTGGCCTTGCAGAGAATGGCCGAGACGTCCTTGCCAGCGTGCAGCTCGCGGTCGAACCACATGACCACCGCGTTGGAGTCGAGGACGGCCGGCTCCTGCAGCATTGCTGGTGTTACATGCACAACAATGAAGACCTCCACCGGCCTCGCAGAGTGGTCGCCACTCCAAGCCATGGCGCAGGGAGGCGCTTGTCGAGGTGGAGTGGCAACTGGCGCCTGTCGGAAGCAGAGGAGCGGCAGTGGGCCGCACGGCTGGTCATGGTTGGCTTGGCTGCATCTTAGGGCGAGCGCCAGGGAGGAGATGGGGCGCCGGCTTGTTACTGCATTTCCTCGCGCAGTGGCGGAGAAAGCAGCGCCTGCAGTTCACTCTGTTGCGGCAGATCTTGGCCTTGTGCCTCGGCTTAAGGCAGTGGAAGCAGAGGCCGCGAATCCAGTCTGGCAGGGGGGAAAGCGTCTTGAAGGCAAGGTCTGGCAAAGCCGGGCGGCACGGGTGATGGGACTTGACGAGCTCCCACGGCGCCGTCGCGTCGACCTCGAGCCCTCGTGCGCATCAGGCGATGGATGCACCTGCACAGCCATGTCGCCAGCCAACTCCTGCTAAAACTGTCGCCAGCCAACTCCCGCTCCGTGTTGAAGCGGGCGAGCAATCCTCCACTATTTTCAAATGATGTAGTACCTAAGCTATGTTTACATTTTGTTAGGGGTTAAGATTGTATTGTGATGAACATGGTTGGGTAAGGGTGTCCCTAGGCCTGATCGAGGTGTTTCCTGGATCCAAGTGGCTCAACGGTGCCTGGTCAGCAGCCGCTCGACAGGGGCAGGGAGGATCAGGTGGTCTTCTTACCCTATATGGATTCCTGCAAACTGATTTCTTCAGGCATCATATGTCAACAGTGTCCATGGCACTTGCCATCTTCTCCACCCTCGTGTAAAGAACTGCCTTGAGCTTTGTGTAAGAAACATCCTCTGCCATTATGCACACCCCCTTTGTGCCCCTTGTGCCATCATACTCCAGTCCCCCACCATCATCAGCACGTTTATGTGCCACCATGTCACCACCATCTTTGACTATGTCGTCCTATTTAAACTGCGCGATCAACTACCTACATTTTGTCGCATCACTCGGTAAAGAAGCTAGTTAATGCTCAATACTGTCTTGCTTCATATTAACTCCTTTCTCGTAAGAATTCCATCATTAAGACAATTGACCTACTTGCTGACCTGCTTTTCAGTCAAGGAGCCTTGTTCTGAGGAATGATAACAAGAGATATCGTCCAGTTTTCTTCAGAAAGGTCAGGATTATCATATTCCCCTTCGCACACCTGATTATCACATTTTCTTACTTTAATTTTTTATACTTGTCTAGGAGGACTTAGACAAGTCACTGCACCGAGCATCTAGTGACCAGCAAAATCCTATCCCTGCTGTTAGGATTGGTGACACACAGGTGCCACATTTATTTGTTTGTTTATTATGAATGACGAATTTTGACTTCACATTTGTTGACTCATTTGCTTCTTCAGGTTTCTTCTTTGGAGGATATCATCACATCAATGAAGGTACACAAATACCGTAACATTGTTTCAGCATATTGTTGAGTTAACCATATCCTTGTTTAGATGGAAGGGGCATGACAAATACTGTAGTTAGAGAGGTTTGGAGCGTAGTCTTAGACTAGAAAACAACATATCATATGCACTGCAATCACCTATTGTGGTGCATGAGTGCAATTGATCATAGTTTAGGCACGAAATTAACATGAAAATTTCGTAATTATATGTGATCACATTGCTAGACTAGTTTTGTGACATCATTGGAATATTTCCTTATCTCGTATCATTTCTGGGCCCTTTTTCCTCCAGAATCTTGCATATGGAAGATGTTTAATGCCCCACTTATGAAACCTTGATTTATTCGGTTCCCTACTTCCCTTAGATGTCATATTATAACCTTACCAAAATCAATGGTATATGCTTGCAGGATAGCTCCTCCTCGAAATGGGATAATGCCGTTTTTGTTCCTCCAGGTTTCGACATAGCTATTGGCTCAGAGCCATCACACCTCAACAAGTAGATATTTCTGTACATTGAGGGTGGTCAGCTGGTATTGTCTTGAAAATAGTTAAACATGGATATGGTAGATTGATACTCCCTCCGTTCCCAAATAATTGTCTTTTTAGATATTTCAACAAGTGACTACATACGGAGCAAAATGAATGAATCTACACTCTAAAACATGTCTACATACATCCGTATTTGTAGTTCATTTGAGATGGCTAGAAAGACAATTATTTGGGAACGGAGGGAGTAATATATATGTTCATGCCCTTGACACCATGACCTGATTAGCAATACGTTCCGCAAAGTAGACCAGAAGGTGAACAAACCTCATCGAAAGTAGACCAGAAAGTTTCTTCTATGCATAATATCGAAATTCTGTATGTACTGTGCGTCGCTCACGAGTTTGGCGTCAGCAACTTTGCAGAGGCAATGTTTCCCAGGTGTTCACCGTGAATGATGTGAATGGATCTAGCTAGGCCAGTTGCACAAGACTCCTTTGTGCAGTCAATTTAGTACTCCCTCCGATCCATGTTGTACTAAATCAGCAACAATTGATAATTAACATGGATAGGAGGGAGTATAATGAAGAGTAATTATGATATACAAACTTCTATCTGAATAAATAATCATGAATTCAGGTTTCCTCATTTGAAACGCTGGTAGATGATACTCCCTCCGTCCGGAATTACTTGTCACAGAAATGGATAAAAGTAGATGTATATAGAACTAAAGTAGATGTATATAGAACTAAAATACATCTAGATACATCCATTTCTCAGACAAGTATTTCCAGACGCATGGAGTAGAATGAAAGATCCATTCCATTCTCGAATTAAAAACTATATAGTATGTTATATACAACAATCTACTCCCTCCGTCTCATAATATAATAACGTCTTTTACACTATTGCTCTTATATTATAAGAAGGAGGGAGTAGTAACAAAGAATTACGGACAAGTAACAAGGGAAATGATGAATCCTCACAAAGCATAAGGAGGTACTTCATCTGTTCCAAAATATTTGAAGTTTTAGGTTTGTCCTAAGTCAAACTTTCTTTAGTTTGATCAAATTTATAGAAAAATTACTAATATCCACAACATCAAATATATATAGTATGAAAATATACTTTACAATAATCTAGTGAAACTAATTTGGTGTTGTAAATGTTGATATGTTTTACTATAGACTTGGTTGAACCTATTTTTTTTACTTAGAATGAAACTAGAACTTCAAATATTTTAGACCGGAGAGAGTAGCATACATGTATCTCAAACATCATGGATAGTTGTACTCGTCATAAACCGGGGTGCGCTCCCAGGGAGGACATCCTCGGACACCCTGAATTGTATAGGCCCTCGTGGGAATCATCATCCCGGGAATCATAAACCCGCGGATATTGCTTTTTACAGCTTCGTTATGTGAGGTCTGCTCGGTTGGCTACAGCTTCGTTATGTGAGGTCTGCTCGGTTGGCGCCCGAAGCGGTCCGCAAAACAGATGGGGTTTCATCTGAATTTGACACATATGCCACATATTCAAAATTATTAATTTAATATAAGATGAAATGCCAATATTACAATACAACAATCATTCAAATTACAATAATTATTAAAATCGCTGAAGCAAAGTAAATTATTCAATACAAAACTTGTCGTGAATACAAATCACACATGAATGAACTGAAATGAATGCAAAATGGAATGTGTTACCGCCGAGTCCTTTGCCAATGGTGCTCAATGAGATCCTCCTAAAGCTGAAAATGGGTGTTTGCATTTTCAATCTCCCGGTAGGTCTGAAGAAATGCTCTAATACGGTTAAGGTCTCTAGCTGGTTTGACACGGCTACCCATATTGTTGTAGAAGAACTCCAAGTTCATGTCTCTCTCATTTTCGAGAATCATATTGTGAAGAATAACAACCCATATTGTTGTAGAAGAACTCCAAGTTCATGTCTCTCTCATTTTCGAGAATCATATTGTGAAGAATAACACATGTCATTGATGTTTTTCAAGGATCGCTTGTCCCAAAAACGAGTAGGACTACGAACAATGGCAAACCTAGATTGCAAAATCCCGAAAGCTCTTTCAATATCTTTTCAGGCAGCCTCTTGTGTCCTTGCAAATTCACATTGTTTCCTAGTTTTGGGGTCTTTGATGCTCTGCAAGATAGTACCCCTTTGTGTATTCATGCACATTGATAGTGTAGTTGCAAGCAGGAGAATCACCACCAGCAAGCCTAGCAAACAAATGAGACCGTTGCAACACGTTGATACCATTGAGAGTACCGGGCACACCAAAAAAGCAATGCCAAATTCATAAATCCTCGGATGCTAGGACCTCTATGTTGCATCACGAGACTTGCCACAATACATTTCCTGCCATGCCTTCGGGCAGTTTTTCCAGTCCAATGCATACAATCAATGCTTCCTAGCATTGCCAGGCCAACCTCTTCTCTCACTTGATGCCATTAATTTTTTTGTGCCTTCTCATTGGGTGCCCGAAGATATTCAGGATCAAAGACACGAATGATCACTTTGGTAAACCTATGCATTGACTCAATTGTAATATCTTCACTAATGCGAAGATACTCATCGACATAGTCAGGGACCAAAGACACGGATTATCACTTTGGCAAACCTACGCATTGACTCAATTGTAGTATCTTCACCAATGCGAAGATACTCATCGACATAGTAAGCCGGAATGCCGTATGCAATTACCCGCATAGCTGTCGAGATTTTTTGATATGCACTAAATCCCTTCAAGCCTGCGTCATTTCTTCTTTGAGAAAAATACCGACAATTGGTCTTGCAAGCTTGTAGTATTTTCACAAAGAGGGATCGGTGCATTCGGTACCTTCTCCGGAAGAGGTGTAGCGGATATGTTGGATTGTCGGTGAAGTAGTCTTGCATCAACATCTTGTTCCCGAGATGGCGATTTTGAGGAATGCAAAGACGGCCAACGGTCGATCCTTGCCGTCTCTTTCGGTTCTCATCTTCGTGCTCCTTCACGGCGAGGGTCATCACCAACATCTGCCGCCGATGGTTCTCGAGCAGCGTCTCGACATCCGAGTCGTCCCAATCGGATGAATCCTCGAGCAGAAACTTGACGCGAGGGCTCAAATCCATCTAATTTCACAAATACGAACGCCACATGAACCAACTATGCATAGCGCATCCCAAAGCACAAGCACAAATACTCACCGGCTGCTCGGGGGCGGTGGACCCCGGGGCGGCTCCGCTCGGCGGATCGGGGGAGCCGGTGAAGCGGCTAGGTGGAACAAGGTTAGGGGTGCCCCCGCGGCGTGATTTCATCCGCAGATTTGGCCGAAATCGCCGGCGGTGGACGGGCGGAACAAATGTCGGGCGGCCGCGGAAGGGGGTGGGGAATGGGCGCGGGTTGAAATGTTCCTCCCGTTAACCGCTTTTCTGGGATACGGGGCACCATCAGGTCGAGGGGGAAACCTGCGTCGGGAAATATTTTTTGCGCGGACCCGTATTTTAACAATTATTTTACGGTTCGGAACATTACACGGGATCTATCTAGAGATGCTTGACCTTCCCTCGGTCACGGTCATCCACGGTGGCCATGAGCGGCCACCACCCCGGTACGTTACTACAGGGCCGGTACCTTGGCACTGACCACACTGTATGAGGAGAGAAGCAAGTGAATATCTGTGGTGCAATACGCTAGCCATCATCACGAGCACGTACGCGTGTGGCGCATGCGGCGATACCCTGGGAACCATCATCAAGAGCACGTATGCGCGTGGCGCAGGCGAGCATGCCTCGTCGGTACAAGCTTAGAGCATCTCTCCAATAGCATGTGTATATTTAATATCTATATATTTATATACAATGGTTTAAAAAGATTCCCTTATATACATGTTCAGTTTTGCATCATAACGCCTATATACAGGGACCATGACAGGTGGACCGTCGCTGGGGGGAGAAAGAAATCATGACTGCAGTTGAGTTTAGACGACGCTTTCATATTGTTCAGGCGTGGACATTGTCAAGGTCGATTTAGAGGACGTGTATATTTAGACGACCATATAGATAAGTTGTTGGACGCCTGTTTTAGGCTCACATTGTGAAAAACGAGTATAGGCCGCCATATAGACAAGCTATTGGAGATGCTCTTAGGCCAGCCTACCCAATGTTATGTTCAGCCAATGAGAGTCTCCGTGAAGGTTCCCAGATGGCCATATAAATAGGGGGAGGCTATGACCTTGCAAGGGGAGATTGATTCGCAACACAAGTCACACATTGTAGTCAACTATCATATGAAATGAAGGGTAGTGCAGGAGTAGGGTATTACATCAACATTGTGGCTTAAACCTGAGTATTCCTGTGTGTTCTTCCCTTTGTTTTTCTTCTTACGTTCAACCATGATCTAGAAAGCTAGACGTGTCCAGTCCCTGGTCGAACTCTCAAAGTGTTGTAGCTGATAATACAATCTTTGATTCTTAGACACACCGACAATAACCCTAGGGAACATAGTAATTTTCAAAAAAATCTTACGCACACGCAAGATGCATAGCAACGAGAGGGGAGAGTGTCATCCACGTATTCTCGTAGACCGTAAGCGAAAGCATTATGACAACGCGGTTGATGTAGTCGTACGTCTTCACGATCCGACTGATCCAAGTACCGAACGTACGTCACCTCCGCGTTGACATCGTTCAGCCTCGGTGGCGTTCGCGAACTCCACGATCCGATGAGAGCTCGAAGGAAAGTTTAAATCGACATGATGGCGTGATGACGATGTTGATGAAGCTAGCGACGCAGGGCTTCGTCTAAGCACCGCTACGATATGACCGACGTGGATTATGGTGGAAGGGGGGGGGGGGGGTTAAAAACACCGCACACGGCTAAGAGATTAACAGATCAATTGTTGTGTGTCTATGGGGTGCCCCCTGGCCACGTATATAAAGGATGGAGGGAGGAGGAGGCCGGCCCTCATAGGGCGCGCCCAAGTGTGGAGTCCTACTAGGACTCCCTAGTCCTAGTAGGATTCCACCTCCCACATGGAATAGGAAAAAAGGGAAGGGAGAAGGAGAAGGAAGGAAGGGGCCGCCCCCTCCCTAGTCCAATTCGGACCAGTCCATGGGGAGGGGTGCAGCCACCCTTTGAGGCCTTTCTCTCCTTTCCCATATAGCCCATTAAGGCCCAATACGAATTCCCGTAACTCTCCGGTACTCCGAAAAATACCCGAATCACTCGGAACCTTTCCGATGTCCGAATATAGTCGTCCAATATATCGATCTTTACGTATCGACCATTTCGTGACTCCTCGTCATGTCCCCGATCTCATCCGGGACTCCGAACTACCTTCGGTACATCAAAACACATAAACTCATAATACCGATCGTCACCGAACGTTAAGCGTGCGGACCCTATGAGTTCGAGAACTATGTAGACATGACCGAGACACGTCTCCGGTCAATAACCAATAGCGGAACCTGGATGCTCATATTGGCTCCTACATATTCTACGAAGATCTTTATCGGTCAACCCGCATAACAACATACGTTGTTCCCTTTGTCATCGGTATGTTACTTGCCCGAGATTCGATCGTCGGTATCTTAATACCTAGCTCAATCTCGTTACCGGCAAGTCTTTTTACTCGTTCCATAATGCATCATCCCGCAACTAACTGATTAGTCACATTGCTTGCAAGGCTTATTGTGATATGCATTACCAAGGGGGCCCAGCGATACCTCTCAGACAATCGGAGTGACAAATCCTAATCTCGATCTATGCCAACTCAAAAAGTACCATCGGAGACACCTGTAGAGCACCTTTATAATCACCCAGTTACATTGTGACGTTTGATAGCACATAAAGTGTTCCTCCGGTATTCGGGAGTTGCATAATCTCATAGTTATAGGAACATGTATAAGTCATGAAGAAAGCAATAGCAACATACTGAATGATCAAGTGCTAAGCTAACGGAATGGGTCAAGTCAATCACATCATTCTCTAATGATGTGATCTCGTTAATCAAATGACAACTCATGTCTATGGCTAGGAAACATAACCATCTATGATACAACGAGCTAGTCAAGTAGAGGCATATTAGTGACACTCTTGTTTGTCTATGTATTCACACATGTACTAAGTTTCCGGTTAATACAATTCTAGCATGAATAATAAACATTTTCCATGAAATAAGGAAATATAAATATCAACTTTATTATTGCCTCTAGGGCATATTTCCTTCAATCGCACTAGAGTCAATAATCTAGCTCACATCGCCATGTGATTTAACACCAATAGTTCACATCACTATGCGATTAACACCCATAGTTCACATCGTCATGTGACCAACACCCAAAGGGTTTACTAGAGTCAATAATCTAGTTCACATTGCTATGTGATTAACACCCAAAGAGTACTAAGGTGTGATCTTGTTTTGTTTGTGAGAGAAGTTTTAGTCAACGGGTCTGTCACATTCAGAGTCGTATGTATTTTGCAAATATTGTATGTCTTCAATACTCTGCACAGAGCTACTCTAGCTACTTGCTCCCACTTTCAATATGTGTCCAGATTGAGTCTTAGAGTCATCCGGATTGGTGAAAAACATGCATCAACGTAACCCTTTATGGCGAACCTTTTGTCACCTCCATAATCGAAAAACATATCCTTATTTCACTAAGGATAATTTTGACCACTATCCGGTGATCTACTCCTAGATCACTATTGTACTCCCTTGCCAAACTCACTGTAGGGTGTACAATAGATCTGGTATTCAGCATGGCATACTTTATAAAACCTATGGCTGAGGCATAGGGAATGGCTTTCATTCTCTTTCTATCTTCTGCCTTGGTCGGGCTTTGAGTCTTACTCAATTTCACACCTTGTAACACAGACAAGAACTTTTTCTTTGACTGTTCCATTTTGAACTACTTCAAAATCTTATCAAGGTATGTACTCATTGAAAAAACTTATCAAGCATCTTGATCTATATCTATAGATCTTGATGCTCAATATGTAAGCAGCTTCACCGAGGTCTTTCTTTGAAAAACTCCTTTCAAATACTCCTTTATGCTTTATAGAGAATTCTACATTATTTCCGATCAACAATATGTCATTCACATATACTTATCAGAAATGTTGTAGTGCTCCCACTCACTATCTTGTAAATACATGCTTCATCGCAAGTCTGTATAAAACTATATACTTTGATCATCTCATCAAAGCGTATATTCCAACTTTGAGATGCTTGCACCAGTCCATAGATGGATCGCTGGAGCTTGCACATTTTGTTAGCACCTTTAGGATTGACAAAACCTTCTGGTTGCATCGTATACAACTCTTCTTTAAGAAATCCATTAAGGAATGTAGTTTTTGACATCCATTTGCCAGATTTCATAAAATGTGGCAATTTGCTAACATGATTCGGACAGACCTAAGCATCGCTACGAGTGAGAAAATCTCATCGTAGTCAACACCTTGAACTTTGTCAAAAACCTTTTTCGACAAGTCTAACTTTGTAGATATTAACACTACTATCAGTGTCCGTCTTCCTCTTGAAGATCCATTTATTTTCTATGGCTTGCCGATCATCAGGAAAGTCAACCAAAGTCCACACTTTGTTCTCATACATGGATCCCATCTCAGATTTCATGGCCTCAAGCCATTTTACGGAATCTGGGCTCATCATCGCTTCCTCATAGTTCGTAGGTTCGTCATGGTCAAGTAACATGACCTCCAGAACAGGATTACCGTACCACTCTGGTGCGGATCTTATTCTGGTTGACCTACGAGGTTCGGTAGTAACTTGATCTGAAGTTATATGATCATCATCATTAGCTTCCTCACTAATTGGTGTAGGAGTCATAGGAACAGATTTCTGTGATAAACTACTTTCCAATAAGGGAGCAGGTAGAGTTACCTCATCAAGTTCTACTTTCCTCCCACTCACTTCTTTCAAGAGAAACCCCTTCTCCAGAAAGGATCCATTCTCAGCAACGAATTTGCCTTCGGATCTGTGATAGAAGGTGCACCCAACAATTTCGTTTGGGTATCCTATGAGATGCACTTTTTCGATTTGGGTTCGAGCTTATCAGGTTGAAACTTTTGCACATAAGCATCGCCGCCCCAAACTTTAAGAGACGACAGCTTAGTTTCTTGCTAAACCACAGTTCATATGGTGTCGTCTCAGCAGATTTATATGGTGCCCTTTTTAACGTGAATGCAGTTGTCTCTAATGCATAACCCCAAAACGATAGTGGTAAATCGGTAAGAGACATCATAGATTGCACCATATCTAATAAAGTACGGTTACGATGTTTGGACACACCATTACGCTGTGGTGTTCCAGGTGGCATGAGTTTGTGAATCTATTCCACATTGTTTTAATTGAAGGCCAAACTCATAACTCAAATATTCGTCTCCGCGATCAAATCGCAGAAAACTTTATTTTCTTGCTATGATGATTTTCCACTTCACTCTGAAATTCTTTGAACTTTTCAAATGTTTCAGACTTATGTTTAATCAAGTAGATATACCCATATCTGCTCAAATCATCTGTGAAGGTCAGAAAATAATGATACCTGCCGCGAGCTTCAACACTTATCGGATCGCATACATCAGTATGTATTATTTCCAATAAGTCAGTCGCTCGCTCCATTGTTCCGGAGAACGGAGTCTTAGTCATCTTGCCCATGAGGCATGGTTCACAAGCATCAAGTGATTCATAATCAAGTGATTCCAAAAGCCCATCTGCATGGAGTTTCTTCATGCGCTTTACACCAATATGACCTAAACGGCAGTGCCACAAATAAGTTGCACTATCATTATTAACTTTGCATCTTTCTGCTTCAATATTATGAATATGTGTATCACTACGATCGAGATCCAACAAACCATTTTCATTGAGTGTATGACCATAGAAGGTTTTATTCATGTAAATAGAACAACAATTATTCTTTGACTTAAATGAATAACCGTATTGCAATAAACATGATCAAATCATATTCATGCTCAACGCAAACACAAAATAACATTTATTTAGGTTCAACACTAATCCCGAAAGTATAGGAAGTGTGCGATGATGATCATATCAATCTTGGAACCACTTCCAACACACATCGTCACTTCACTCTTAACTAGTCTCTGTTTATTTTGCAACTCCCGTTTCGAGTTACTACTCTTAGCAACTGAACCAGTATCAAATACCGAGGGGTTGCTATAAACACTAATAAATTACACATCAATAACATGTATATCAAATATACTTTTGTTCACTTTGCCATCCTTCTTATCCGCCAAATACTTGGGGCAATTCCGTTTCCAGTGACCAGTCCCTTTGCAGTAGAAGCACTCAGTTTCAGGCTTAGGTCCAGACTTGGGCTTCTTCACTTGAGCAGCAACTTGCTTGCCATTCTTCTTGAAGTCCCCTTCTATCCCTTTGCCCTTTTCTTGAAACTAGTGGTCTTGTTAACCATCAACACTTGATGCTCTTTCTTGATTTCTACCTTCGTTGATTTCAGCATCACGAAGAGCTTGGGAATCATTTCTGTTATCCCTTGCATATTATAGTTCATCACGAAGTTCTAGTAACTTGGTGATAGTGACTACAGAACTTTGTCAATCGCTATCTTATCTGGAAGATTAACTCCCACTTGATTCAAGCGATTGTAGTAATCAGACATTCTGAACACATGCTCACTAGTTGAGCTATTCTCCTCCATCTTGTAGGCAAAGTACTTGTCAGAGGTCTCATACCTCTCGACGCGGGCATGAGTATGAAATACTAATTTCAACTTCTAGAACATCTTATATGTTCCATGGCGTTCAAAACATTTTTGAAGTCCTGTTTCTAAGCCGTAAAGCATGGTGCACTAAACTATCAAGTAGTCATCACATTGAGCTTTGCCAAACGTTCATAACGTCTGCATATGCTCCTGCAATAGGTCCATCACGGAGCTAGTCCGCATCATTACTACTAACATTTTTCAACATAGTTTTTCTCTAGGAACATGTCAAAAATAAACGGGGAGCAACATCACGAGCTATTGATCTACAACATAGTTATGCAAATACTATCAGGACTAAGTTCATGATAAATTAAAGGTCAATTAATCATATTACTTAAGAACTCCCACTTAGATAGACATCCCTTTAGTCATCTAAATGATCACGTGATCCAAATCAACTAAACCATGTCCGATCATCACGTGAGATGGAGTAGTTTTCAATGGTGAACATCACTATGTTGATCATATCTACTATATGATTCATGCTCGACCTTTCGGTCTCCATTGTTCCGAGGCCATATCTACATATGTTAGGCTTGTCGATTTTAACCCAAGTATTTCTGCGTGTGCAAAACTGGCTTGCACCCGTGTAGATGAACGTTGAGCTTATCACACCCGATCATCACGTGGTGTCGCGGCACGACAAACTTTTGCAACAGTGCATACTCAAGGAGAACACTTTTACCTTGAAATTTAGTGAGAGATCATCTTATAATGCTACCGTCAAATAAAGCAGAATAAGATGCATAAAGGATAAACATCACATGCAATCAATATAAGTGATATGATATGGCCATCATCATCTTGTGCCTTTGATCTCCATCTCCAAAGCACCGTCATGATCACCATCGTCACCGGTAGCGACACCTTGATCTCCATCGTAGCATCGTTGTCGTCTCGCCAACTATTGCTTCTACGACTATCGCTACCGCTTAGTGATAAAGTAAAGCAATTATAGGGCGATTGCATTGCATACAATAAAGCGACAACCATATGGCTCCTGCCAGTTGCCGATAACTCCGTTACAAAACATGATCATCTCATACAATAAATATAGCATCATGTCTTGACCATATCACATCACAACATGCCCTGCAAAAACAAGTTAGACGTCCTCTACTTTGTTGTTGCAAGTTTTACGTGGCTGCTACGGGCTGAGCAAGAACCGTTCTTACCTACGCATCAAAACCACAACGATAGTTCGTAAAGTTAGTGCTGTTTTAACCTCCTCAAGGACCGGCATAGTCACACTCGGTTCAACTAAAGTTGGAGAGACTGACACCCGCCAACCACCTGTGTGCAAAGCACGTCGGTAGAAACAGTCTAGCGTAAGCGTACGCGTAATTTCGGTCCGGGCCGCTTCATCCAACAATACTGCCGGACCAAAGTATGACATGCTGGTAAGCAGTATGACTTGTATCGCCCACAATTGACTTGTGTTCTACTCGTGCATATAACATCTATGCAATAAACCTGGCTCGGATGCCACTGTTGGGGAACGTAGTAATTTCAAAAAAAAAAATCCTATGCACACGCAAGATCATGGTGATGCATAGCAACGAGAGGGGAGAGTGTCGTCCACGTACCCTCGTAGACCGTAAGCGAAAGCGTTATGACAACGCGGTTGATGTAGCCGTACGTCTTCACGATCCGACCGATCCAAGTACCGAACATACGGCACCTCCGCGTTCAGCACACGTTCAGCTCGGTGACGTCCCGCGAACTCACGATCAGGTAGAGCTCGAAGGAGAGTTTTGTCAGCACGATGGCGTGGTGACGATGTTGATGAAGCTACCGACGCAGGGCTTCGCCTAAGCACGGCTACGATATAACCGAGGTGGATTATGATGGAGGGGGGCACCGCACAAGGCTAAGAGATCAACAGATCAATTGTTGTGTGTCTATGGGGTGCCCCCTGGCCACGTATATAAAGGATGGAGGGAGGAGGAGGCCGGCCCTCATAGGGCGCGTCCAAGTGTGGAGTCCTACTAGGACTCCCTAGTCCTAGTAGGATTCCACCTCCCACATGGAATAGGAAAAAAGGGAAGGGAGAAGGAGAAGGAGAAGGAAGGAAGCCCCCCCTCCCTAGTCCAATTCGGACCAGTCCATGGGGAGGGGTGCAGCCACCCTTTGAGGCCTTTCTCTCCTTTCACGTATGGCCCATTAAGGCCCAATACGAATTCCCGTAACTCTTCGGTACTCCAAATAATACCCGAATCATTCGGAACCTTTCCGATGTCCGAATATAGTCGTCCAATATATTGATCTTTACGTCTCGACCATTTCGAGACTCCTCGTCATGTCCCTGATCTCATCCGGGACTCCTAACTACCTTCGGTACATCAAAACACATAAACTCATAATATCGATCGTCACTGAACGTTAAGCGTGCGGACCCTACGGGTTTGAGAACTATGTAGACATGACCGAGACACGTCTCCGGTCAATAACCAATAGCGGAACCTGGATGCTCATATTGGCTCCTACATATTCTACGAAGATCTTTATCGGTCAAACCGCATAACAACATACGTTGTTCCCTTTGTCATCGGTATGTTACTTGCCCGAGATTCGATCGTCGGTATCTTAATACCTAGCTCAATCTCGTTACCGGCAAGTCTCTTCACTCATTTCGTAATGCATCATCCCGCAACTAACCGATTAGTCACATTGCTTGCAAGGCTTATTGTGTTATGCATTACCGAGAGGGCCCAGAGATACCTCTCCGACAATTGGAGTGACAAATCCTAATCTCGATCTATGCCAACTCAACAAGTACCATCGGAGACACCTGTAGAGCACCTTTCACTACAAAAAAGACACATCCATGACATTTTGGGCCGAAAGAATTTTTTTTCTGTCATACATATGACACTTCTATGACGATGATTGTGACAAAATCCGGTATCATCATAGATGTGGTGGGCTCCTACTTCTATGACAAAAAATCATGACAGAATATGGGCTTTTCGTTCTGGGCGGGCCGGAGACGCAGCTGCATGACATTCTTTGGGCCGTCCATGACGGAAAAAACCGTGGTAGAAGCGAGGGCGAGGAAAATTTTGGGGAGTTGCCGATTACGGTGGGAGGTCAGGCGAAGCGATGCGCGTTCTCTCGTACACGTCTGCTGCGTGTGTGCGGCGTTGGCTCTAATCGAACCCGAAGCGAGGCGTTGGGCTCTAATCGAACCCGGCGATTACGCTGCGAACTCGCGTTACGAACCCGAGCGATCGATCGATGGTCGTTAATCGAACCCGATTGAGCGATTCGCCTTCGCTACTGCTGCTAATCGAAGCGGTCGATGCCGCCTCAGGATGAGCAGTGGCGTTGCGGGAGGGGGGTTGGATGAGCGGTGGCGGTGGCGTTGCCTCTGGATGAACAGGACCCGTGGTGTCTTTGGAGGGCTGGTTGAGCGATGAAGCGGTGGAGGGGTGCCCGTGGAGGGTGGTTGAACAGGACCCGTGGTGTGGAGGGCTGGATTAACGATGAGCGGTGGAGGGGTGGTTGAGCGATGGCCGGTGGAGTAAGCGCGGTGGAGGTTGGATGAGCAGGAGCCGTGGAGGCTCGAGGAGGTCGACGGTAGCCCGTGGAGGCTGGAGGAGGTCGGCGGTAGCCCGTGGAGGCCGGAGGAGGTCGACGGTGGAGATGAACAGTATCCGTGGAGTCCTGCTTTCTGCATCGCCACACCCCTCCCGATGAACAGGACCCCGTTTGATCGTAACGCTCCAACACAAGTCTGTTTCGTCCGTTTTGCGATCGCCACACCCTCCCGATCAACAGACCCCGTTTGACCGTAGGTGGTCCGTTTCCTCCGCTTTTGCGGTAAGCCACACCTCCCGATCAACAGGACCCCGTTTCTACCGTAGGAGGTTTGTTTCCTCCGTTTTTGCGACGCCACACCCTCCCGATCAACAGGACCCGTTCGAACGTAGGAGGTCCATTTCCTCCGTTGTGCGGTACGCCAGGCCTCGTTTCCATCGCCTGTTCCGTCCAAGCCCTCCCGATGAACACGACCACGTATTCCGTTCCGACCCAACCGGTTGGCTCCCACGCGTTCCGTTGCCTCCCGATGAACACGACGCATTCCGTTGCCTCCCCATGAACACGACGACGATGCTGTTTCTCCGTTCCAACCCAGCCATGTACACGAGCCATGGCCGTACGTACACATACGTGTCCGTATTTTCTTTCTTGCACCCTAGCCGCTATACGTACGTGTACATGCTACGTGCGCGCCTCTACTATGACACGTGTGCGCCTCTACTACGACACGTGCGCGCCTCTACATCGACCAAAGATGTACGCATACCGTCGCGACCGTAATGACAACGCTTACGTGACGCTTCGACCAGGTGGGTCCCGTATCGAGCACTTCCTTGCGTGCGAAGATGTAGCTGGTGGGTCCCTAGCGGTCGGCGAATCGTTTTTTGCGGGCGCGCCGTTGTGTGCGAAGATGTAGCTGGTGGGTCCCAATAGTCAGGGGGGCGAATCATTTTTTTTTGCCCGGACGCACTTCCTTGCGTGCGAAGGTGTAGCTGGTGGGTCCCAGCAGTCAGGGGGGAAACATTTTTTTTGCGAAATACGATGGCCCGTCCGGTGGGTCCCCGCTGTCAGATGGAGGAATAATTATTTTGCGCATAATAAGGAGGCACTTCCTTGCGGCGGCCGTGGACCCGGTATCGGCCTCTCCACGTCGATCCACGTCCGATGGAAGTCGTTCCTTGACCACGTTGACCACGCCACGCCGAGAGCACCAGAGGCGGTGGACGACGGCGAGGCCTAGGAAGGGGACGACGGGAGCCGGGAAGACGCTTGCGTGGAAGCCCAGCGGAGAAGTACGAGGTTCCTTTGGTTGATTGCGGTGTGAGGCTGCTGCCGTCGCCCGAGAACTGGCAGCGATGGGAATAGTTGGGGTGGTGAGGCCTCCGGCAAAGACATCCGCCACGGAGGCGGGAGCATGCGGCACGACCGGTCTTTGCTTTGGGCGGCCGGAGCAAGAAGACCCGGAAGGTTGAAGAAGCACTACGGCCGTTGGATGGACATCGTCACGGTCCTTTGGAGCTAGAATCATTTATATTGACTAAGTTGACAAAGCCCTCCGTCCCCGTCAAGTTAGTAGGCCCACAAGTCAGCCTCCCACCAAGGTGGGTCCCAGCTAGTAGGGGGTATTCATTTTTTTGTGCATAATAAGGAGGCACTTCCGGTGGGTCCAAGCTGACAGCAGGGGGAACGTTTTTTTTCACGAAATACGGTGGCCCGTCGGGTGGGTCCCAGCAGTCAGGGGCAAACGTTTTTTTCGTGAAAAACTGGTGGCCCGTCCGGTGGGTCCCTGCTGTCAGGTGGAGGAATAATTATTTTCTGCGTAATAAGGAGGCACTTCCTTGCGGCTGCCGTGGACCCGGTATCGGCCTCTCCACGTCTGATATTCTTCCGATGGAATACGGTCGTTAACCACATTGACCACGCCACGCCGAGAGCACCACGGCGGTGGGCAATGGCGAGCCTAGGAAGGGGCGACGCGGAGCCGGGAAGACGCGATGGATGCCCACGCCGAGAGAGAATACGAGGGTTCACTGGTTGGTGTCTTTGCCGTCGCCCTTGAGAATAACGAGGGTGTGGGTGAGTGGAGTGGAGGGATGGCACGGCCAGCGGTGGGAGTAGTATGGGGCGGTGAGGCCTCCATGGCGGCCTGACCGACCACGGGAGACAGGAGCAGGCGGCACGACTGGCGCTGCTTTGGGCGGCTGGAGCAATAAGACCAGCGGTTGAAGAAGCACTACGGCCGTTGGATGGACATCGTACGGTCAGTCGAGCTAGAATCGTGCATATTGACTAAGTTGACAAAGCCCTTCGTCCCCGTCAACTTAGTAGGCTCACTATACTGGGTCCCAGCTACCAGGGGGAGTATTCTTTTTTTTGGGCGTAATAAGGAGGCACTTCCTTGCGTGTGAAGATATAGCTAGTGGGTCCGAGCTGTCAGCGGAGGTAACGTTTTTTTCGCGAAATACAGAGGCCCTTTCGGTGGGTCCCAGATGTCAGGTGGAGGAATCATTATTTTGCACGTAATAAGGAGGCATTTCCTTGCGTGCGGTCAGGACCCAAATTGTCGGTCTCTCCACGTCTGATCCACTTCAGATGCATGTCGGTCGTTGACCATGTTGACCACGCCACGCCGAGAGCACCAGGCGGTGGACAACGGCGAGGCCTAGGAAGGAACGACGGAGGCGGTGAAGACTTCGGCGATTGTTTCCCACGCGGAGGAGTATGACTGTCACGAGGGTTTCTTGGTTCGTCTCGCCATCGCCGGAGAATAACAGCAGTGTGGGATTGTGGATGAGTAGAGGGATGGCTAGGCCAGCGATGGGAGTACGGTGGGGCGGTGAGGCTGTGGCGGCAGACAGTGGCCGCTGGAGGAAGGGAGCAGGCAGTCCACTTGGCGCTTGTTTGAGCGGCTGGAGCAGGAAGAGCAGAGATTGAAGAAGCATGACGGCCGTTGGATGAACATCCAACAGTATACAGACCATATGTGGAAAGCCTCAAATCTGTGGAAAACAGCATACAGCCCATCTGCCATTATTTCAAACAGTCTACAACCCATTTGCAAATTCTTACGGGTTTTTTTGGGGCCCATATTCTTTTTGTTAGCATTACAGCCCATATTGTGGCCACGGTTAAAAATTATACGAAATTTTGCATATGTCGGTGCGGTCTGAACTGTTTTTAATCCCGAAATTTTGAGTTACATTCAGACTAATTTTAAAAATAAATGTATATCCATATAAAATCCAATAAATTGTCCACGCATAAAAATCAATGCAATTTAAAATCTCGAAATGAAAAAAAGATATTTGAAACTAATTGCCGGTTTGATGTGTTTTAAAAATGTACAACCCATTTCTCATTACTGATAGGCCATTTTCTCGGCCAGCCGAATGAAGCTCTCCTCATCTTGAAAGATTTGCAACCCAACAGGCCTGATAAAGTGACTTACTTGACAAATCACAAAAAACTGGGCTAGCCATTTTCAGAAAAAAAATACTGGGCTGGTCTGTGGTAAACATAAAAGAAAAGGCTGTCTAGACAGGCTAGAGTGTCCCGCACAGCCCAGTTGACACCATGCGTCTCAAAAACAAATTAGATAAATGCCACTCCAATTATGGCGATTCATAAAAATGCCACTGCAATTTCCAAACTTTGAAAAATGCCACTGCAATTTTTGCAAACTTTGAAAAACGCCATACGGTTGCAAACTTTAAAAACGCCACTCCGGACTTCCAAAAATGCCATTAGAAATGGCATGAAATGGCATTTTTAAAGTTGGAAATTGCGATGGCATTTCTCGAGGCATTTATCAAATTAACC
This sequence comes from Aegilops bicornis, assembly GCA_021605145.1. Classification (NCBI taxonomy): domain Eukaryota; kingdom Viridiplantae; phylum Streptophyta; class Magnoliopsida; order Poales; family Poaceae; genus Aegilops; species Aegilops bicornis. The sequence goes on from CM038671.1 coordinate 562,325,728, forward strand.
CAAAACAAAAATAATCGCGAAAGCTCTTTGGGTCCCTCGTGTCGGCCGCTCGTCGTGCAATTCTCTCGTTTATTGACTACGTTGACAATGACATGGGACCCGGATGTCGAATCCACTAGGAGGAGCCATTTTTTATTGGCTTGAAATAAGGAGGCACTTGCTTGCGTACTGCCATGACCTTAGCGGGTCCCTGCTGTCATCCTCTCCACGCACAATCATCTCCTGATTGTGTATGCGTCAACTTGCTAGGCCCACAAGTCAGCCTCTAAACCCGTGGAGGACAAATACAACCCATTTACAAAAATAACAGCCCATTCCATACGTTCAAACGAAAAGTTCAACATTGAGCAAAGTAATGTGTCCGATCCACATATAGAGTAATCGAAATTCCACGTTGACAACCATCATAGCCAAGTTAACTATCTACTCCCACTAATACTCTAGTAGCGTACAAGTACTAACTTACTCTTAGCTAACTAGACGATGCCGGCCGCCATCTGTGGTACACGCTAAACGCCGGCACCGGCGTCCTGCGCCTCGCCTCGGACTTGCCAGAGGTGCGATAGGGCACGTTGCTCGCGCGCGTTGGCCCTTTCCATGCCGGCGTGGTCCACCGAAGCTTCGGCTTCCAAGCAGGAAACCCACTTGACGAGCTGGTAGTAAAATTCGGCGCCATGACAGCGTGCGTGCCCGACAACCTCGGGGCTATTTCTTTGGCGCCGGCCTCCACGTGGTCGGCCACATTGCGGGCGCTCTGCTCGCGACTCGAGGCGTCGGTCTTGTTGCTGCTCCATGTCCCGGCCGGTGGCGCAAATCGGCGATACTGCTGCTCCTCCGCCAGCGGTGATTGCGCTCAACAACTCCTGCTCCTCCGCCATGCGGTCGCGCTCCAACAACTCCTCGATCATGCATTGCCATCTAAAGACAGATAGAATGCCTCCTCCCTCCGTCTGCCTTCCGGTGAAAAACCGAACACTAGTTCCGGCGGTGGCTGCCTCCGGCGTCGCCTACCGCGGATGGGCGGGGGCATGGCGGACGTGCCGAGCGACGTCGGGCCGGTGGGGGCTTATGAGGATATGAAGAGTTGGGTCACAGTGGCACCGGAGAAGGCCGGGAAACAGTACTTATAGGGGGAAGGTAGCGTGACGGTCATCGAAATTCAATGCATAATGGCTTAGCGTGCCAGCTTGCCGTGGAAAACTAGGGAAACTGAAATTATGATTGTGTCGTCCCGTCCCGTCTAGGTCGCACGCCGGCATGGCGGTCAAACGAGTGCACTCGAATCATCTCCCTCCTTGTCAATAATGATTCCACGGATTTAAAAAGCCCGCAACAATTAAAGCGTATCTTTTTTCGCATCAGTTAGCTGCCTTAATTACGGCCGGCTGCATGCGAGCACTTTCAGAATCGCCGCATGCGATGGCGAAGCGACATGCAATGAGTCGCAGCCGAGGGCACGCATGCAACCACTTAAATTGCTGGAATTAATTAGGCTTAAACTTCTGCATGCCGTTAATTATTGCCATGCCTTGGTCTTCTTTGCTTTGCTCACGGGACTAATAAACCCGGACGAAGGCGATACCTTGGTTGGTGAGAGGTTTGAATTAAGCCACGCAAACCGGAAAGGAGGTACTAATACGTGCGTGATCCGCTATTTATTCGTGTAGGATCGAGTAGGTCATTTCTTGAATTGAGCCACGCAAACCGGAAAGGAGGTAGTACGTCGTGATCCGCTATTTATCCGTGTAGGATCGATAGTGTAGCTTGTCGGTTTCTTGAGAGGTAGGCATTTTTATCCGTGTAGGATCGATAGTGTAGCTTGTCGGTTTCTTGAGAGGTAGGCATTTTTATTAAAAAACTGCCACTTCACATCTTGCGTCATAAATAAAACTGCCAGAGGCGCATTTGTAGGCTAGCTAGTGATCGATCAAGAACTTGTAAACACCGAGCGAACAGAAATAAGTAACGATTAATGCATCTCAATGATTCACAGATCATATACAAATATGTAGCTCCAAAAGCAAAGATCAGCCACTTCGGATCTTGCGTCGCAACTAAAACTAACTAGTACGATTCCCATACATAAGATCAACATGTTAATGCATCTCAATGATTCACAAATCATATACAAATATGTAGCTCCAAAAGCAAAGATCTAGAAAAAACATCTGTTCTTCCTACTAACATGGATGCTTCTCTTGGCCAACATTCAAGACAGATCGAAGACAAATTTGTTTGTGAAGTCTACAATTCCTCTTGCAAACGTAAGTGGTTTCACCAATAGCTGGAACCATGAGAATGAACCACACATGATGGAGGAACATCCACTGCAATATGATTTGGTCTTCTCTCGATCACACCGCGAGACTATTTTCGGAATACAAACTTTAACTTAGGCAAAATGATGCCCATTGTATAATCGGACCAAAGCAATGAAGCACCTAGTGTTGGCGATAAATAATGCAGTACTACTTTTTCTGCAGTCCATGAAGTGACTATCCAATCTTTGTGTCTATTTTCAAATGGCACCGCATGCGATGACTATACTATTCTCTTGTGCAGTTCAACCAAAATAGCAATGTGCGTACATCTCTGCGCACAAATATCAAGCAGCTAGTAAACATATACCACACCATGTTCGCAGTGATGGAAGAGGTGAAATCGATACAACCAAAATTGAGCATCCAATCATTGAATCCTGTCCCGCACCTCCAATGTAGGTCCACCACCTTAATAAATTCACATGCAAACCACTAGTTTTACTATCTAATGACAGTACAAAAAGAGTAGCAAGATAGTAGCAAACCATGTACCTTCGTAATGAACAGCTCATAGTGCCACAAATTGGATATAAAGGTTTGGAAAAAAACATGCTCCTAATGTTGAACCAGTTGGACTTTTTGTGCAGTTCCACTAAAACCGAGCATCCCTATTTGCATAGATATTGAAAGTGTGATTACTATAAAAGTGGCATTAGTTGAAGCATAGACTCACAAATATAAGTATTCCAATTTCTTAATGGGAAAAGGTAGCAAGACTGTTTCTAACCACCTGTTTGAAGGAAGAAATAAAAGCAACGGCGGTGATGTCAGGAAGGCATACATAGTTTTTTCTGAAAAACTGAGCCATCCTGACCTTTCCTCTTCTTTTAAGCAAATTTTGTGCAGTTCTACTAAAATAAAATGCCATCACCGCCATGAAAATTCAGTGACACTGTACAAAAGGAAATGACTTAACATTACATCATGATGTCAGGTATGTAGTCGACAGGCATAAGAGACAAACATACAGACCTCCTCCGATAACATAATGAACATTAATTTTAACAAAGGTGTGACTAGCTTTACCGGGATAATTTGAGTGAACTCTACACCCTCTGTTCCTTAATATAAGACATTTTCGCGGTTCAATTTAAAGTACCCAAACGTCTAGTATTTAGAAAAACAGGTAGTAGTTTTCTTGAGCACATATCTGGGAAAGCTTGCCACACTTTATTTATGTCCATACGCTAATGCAACACCATTCGAATACTACAAATCTACACTAATCCAGTGGCTAGTGCAACAATAGAGTAGTTAGTTTATTACAGGGTACAGTACAATGATTTTACTGAACAGATTTCAATAAACTCTAGCATTGGAAGGTTTCTATAAGAATTAACAATACAAAATGTAAAGGTAACAAGTTTCAGTATTGGTATACTAGCTGTGCATGAGCATTAAACCAAATACACAAGTCTGAAGGTAAGTAGCATTATTAACTAATGACAGTATAAAAAAATTGCAAACAATGTACCTCCAAGGTAAATATCATTGAACTCGGGGGGACCTTAAAAATTGCTATCCCAATCTTGATAATCGATCAAACATAAAAACTTGATCGAACGAATCAAGAGAGAACAATGAGGAGGAGGTGCCCTCTTGACCTTCCCTCTTGTCTTCATAATTATGCATGCGGTTTAACCAAAATAAAATGACATCGCCTTGGCATTTTGGTGACACTGTACATAAAAAAATTAACTTATCTTATGAAAGTGAGGTATGTAATCTATAAGCATTAATAAAGGCAAAAATCAAGGTAGTAACAAGTTTCATCGTTGGTATATTGGGCGTACAAGATTAGAATGCCTTAGCTGAAAAATATTTAATACATCCACAATCAACAGCTAACCCTGAAATAATCCGGTGACATTAAATTGCATTGCTTAAATTTATCGGTGGCATTAGACCGAGAGCGGCATTAGTTAAATGTGGCATCACTTTAGCGATAGCATTGCTTGACTTGATCGTGGCGTTATACTAACAGTAAAAAAAGTGACAATAAGAGCATGGGAGGCCCATTCGGACGATTAGGCGCACCCGATGCGATGTACCTCCACCAGACGCAGAGTGGTGAGGGAGGTATGGTTGCCCGAGCAACAAATATCCAGCAGCATATGTGGATTACGTCCCATTTACATTCTCTTTAGCCACCTTTTTCCTATGTGAGGACAACAAACCGATCGACCTGGTCATTCTCTATTGCGTTGTCATGCCTTTCTACCCTTCTTCAACCAAGAGATACGAGACTCGTTCCTTAGCTACTGATTTTCCCCTTTTCAACCTAGATGCGGGCTCGATGCCTACTCTCTTGGACAATCTGATCTCCCTTCCTTTCCTTATTCAACCCGGACATGCATTAGTCTGCATGAAGTAGGGTTTCCTTTAATAGTGCAAATTATGGTTTTCGTCTGCGTGGCCAGCAGAGCAGAGGATAGCAAATTGGGAAGATGGTGGAGTGGAAAAAGATCCACATGCAATGACGTGCCAGATGGGGCAATAGAACAAGGGTATGGTTCGAAAAGAGGTAGCATACCTGAGGGTCGGCGGGAAGTGGCTTCGCTCGTGGTCGCTGCCCTCCGCACACACTACGACAATGAGCTTGGGGACGGAGGCCATCCTGCCGCGCTTAGGTCCGAGAGGACGGCCTTGTCGCCGGTCGTGACCTCGCCGCCGACGCAGAAAAGGCCAACGCTGCACGTCCTTTTCTTCCCTGACGGATTTGTGACCACCGGTGAGGAGGGAGAGAGGGGCCATCTTTTTTAGATCTGGAGAGAGGGTGGTAGTGTGAGAAGCAAGTGGGCAACCCTTGGCAAGAAAGCGCTGAAGCTCCAGCCTATATATCTTTTTTATACTATTAGTACTGGAGGTGGACTAGTGGTAGAGTAGTTTATATTTTCTCTACGTACAGTACCAGTTAGTCGTACTTCAAAACTGAACGGCACGCCATTAAAAAAATAAAGGTCGATAACTAATGCGGCACCTCGGGCCAACGCGGCCAGATCACATTTTGCACGAGAAATTACACACCATGTTTCGTTGACATGTGGTCCCGTTCCAACATATCAGTGAGGCGAGGCGAGTAGTAGGAGTATTTCCGAACGGACGTGTAGGCCGGGGCGCCTCTTCGTGAACCGTGGCAAACTGGCAACCATCCACCGACTCTTCGCCTTTCCCTCTCGATTTGGAATCGCTGTCATGACGCTCTTCCTCTCCTCCTCCATTTTCCTTCAGCCCTTCACCCTTTCTTCTCGTCATTGTTCGATCGTCTTCTCCATGGAGGGAACAGGCCGGAAGCGACCCGTTATTCTTGCCCGATCCGAAAGATGGCGTGGTGGAGGAACTCATTGATCGGTGCGACGTCATCACCTCGGCTAGCATGGCAGGTTCGTTCAAGCCCATTCTCGACTCAACTAATAACATCATTACAAGGAACCCAAGAGTCAAAGAGCGGTTTGATCTCCCCTATCTTCTTCGCTGTGACCCTGATGACTGGCGCCGTCATGACGGAAGCCTCGCTCTGTGCAAGTTGATGCCGCTTGATAATGATACGTATGATGTTAAGATGCCATGGCTTGAGGGCAAGGCTTGGGCAGGCGCAAATGGAGATTGGGTTGTTTACATTAGGTCCAACTGCGAGTGGGAACTTGTGAATGTGTACACTCGTGACCGGGTTCCACTTCCAAAAATCTCAGCAGACCGCCTGCAGGTTGAGCACACCGGTATTGTACGCACGTTCAAATACAATCATGGTGATTGTCTTCTACGGAAGATAGCAATTTGTCGAGTTCCCAACCGCTCTTGGAATTACAACAACTATCACTACAGGAATCCAGTATTTTGCCGTCTGCCACGGCGGACGTCAAAGAGGGACGGCAAAGACAGGGTCGGCAAATAGGTCCTTTGCCGTCTGCTTTTTATGGCGGACGACAAAGAGTCCTTTGCCTACAGCTGCGGACGGCAAAGAGGAGGGACGGTAAAATACTGGACGTCCGCCAGCGTTAGTCCGTTAGGCGGCTAACGACGGCCTTTGCCGTCCGCCAGTTGACGTCAGCAATGCGTCAGCGCCCGCTGTTTTTTGCCGTCTGCCACGGCGGACGGCAAAGGCAAAGTCTTTGCCATCAGCTTAGCTTGGCGGTCCGCCATGGTATGCAAATTTGCCAAATGGCCCATCTCTCAGGAAGCACATGTGGAGGCCACGTGCCCCCTTTGCCGTCTGCCACCGACGGCAAATGGGTCTTTGCCGTGTGCCGCGGACGGCAAAGAGCCTGCACTGCCTCTTTTTTATTCTGTTTTTCTTATATCCAACAATTATCACAGCAAATATATCACAGGACTCTTTCACAATAAATATCCAGCACATATATATCCAACATAATAAATATCTAGCACATATATATCCATCCATACATACATAGTAGGTTGCACATAGTTCCATCGATCCATACATATTACAATATGCAAAGTTTCATCATAGCAATCTAGTTTCATCATAGCAAGTTAATTCCATCATAGCAAGCGAGAATACAAGAAGTGCATCAAAGGAAAAACAAGCAATCCATCATATGAAGCGTGCTACCGTGAAGTGAATGAAACCTGAAAAATGACAAATAAGAAAGTTAGAAAAGAAGACTAGAAGAAGAATTAGACTAGAAGAAAAATAATATAAGAAGAAGATGAAGACTAGAAGAAGAAGTATATGCCATTTATTAGCTAACTTAGGTGAACCGGATCATTTATGAGCTAAATTAGTTGAAATGGATCGTTTATGAGCTAACTTAGGTGAAATGGATCGTTTATTAGCTAACCTAGGTGAAATGGATCATTTATGAGCTATCTTAGGTGAAATGGATCGTTTATGAGCTAAGTTAGGTGAAATAGATCGTTTATGAGCTAACCTAGGTGAAATGGATCGTTTATGAGCTAACCTAGGTGAAATGGGTCGTTTATGAGCTAACCTAGGTGAAATAGGTCGTTTATGAGCTAACCTAGGTGAAATAGGTCGTTTATGAGCTAAGCTAGGTGAAATGGGTCGTTTATGAGCTAACCTAGGTGAAATGGGTCGCTAACCTAGGTGAAATGGGTCGTTTATGAGCTAACCTAGGTGAAATGGATCATTTTGGAGCTAAGTTAGGTGAAATGGATCGTTTATGAGCTAACCTAGGTGAAATGGATCGTTTATGAGCTAACCTAGGTGAAATGGGTCGTTTATGAGCTAACCTAGGTGAAATAGGTCGTTTATGAGCTAACCTAGGTGAAATGGGTCGTTTATGAGCTAACCTAGGTGAAATGGGTCATTTATGAGTTAACCTAGGTGAAATGGGTCGTTTATGAGCTAACCAAGGTGAAATAGGCCGTTTATGAGCTAACCTAGGTGAAATGGATCATTTTGGAGCTAACTTAGTTGAAATGGGTCGTTTATGAGCTAACTAAGGTGAAATGCCACATTTTTGAGCTAACTAAGGTGAAATGGATCGTTTTTTAGCTAACTTAGGTGAAATGGGTCATTTTGGAGCTAACCTAGGTGAAATGGGTCATTTTGGAGCTAACCTAGGTGAAATGGGTCATTTTAAAGCTAACGTAGGTAAAATGGATCATTTAGGAGCTAATCTACTTAAAATGGGTCATTTTAGAGCTAACTTGGATAAATTGGATCACTTGTAAGCTAACTAAGGTAAAATGAGTCATTTTAGAGCTAACTTAGGTAAAATGGATCGTTTATGAGCTAACTAAGCTAATTATGCAATTTTTGACATAATAAGCTAAGTACATATCGTTTTAGAGCTAACTTAGGTAAAATGGATGGTTTATGAGGTCAAGTAGCTTATTAAGTCATTTTGGAGGAAAAGAAGCTAACTCTAGGTCATTATGGTAAGCATATTGGAGGAAATAAAGCTAAGTCTAGGTCTTTATGCATTTGTTAAGCAAAACACTAGAGAAACTTACCGTGATCAGGGAGGTGTAGGAGTGGGCTGGATCGTGCCGGTAGCTGGAGAAGGATCGTGCGATGCGTTTCTGGAGTTAAGCTGCACCAAAGATCATTTCCAATGTCTCGTTAGCATTATGACACTCAAATGTTAAGACTAGCAAGTAATGTCCATTCAAATTAAACTCACCGTGCTCCCAGGAGCAATCACTCGCATCGGGCGGCGGTCTGACGGACTTCTCGCACAGACTACACATTTGGTTTTCACAATGAGTCATACTAGTTAGTAATGAGACTCAAATGTTAAGACTAGCAAGTAATCTGCAGAAGAAACTTACCACAAGGAGCTCGTACATGGCCCTTGCACGCATGTCATTCCGTGCCCTCTCCTCCTCCAACATCTTTGTCGTCCTCTCCTCCAACTCCCGCTGCCTCTCCGCCGCCTCCGCCAGAAGTTTCGCCGTTCTATCTCTCTCACTCTGTATAGCAGCCTGCAACACCACTCACATGACCATTTGTAATCATTGATGGAAGCGCACATAATGTAATGGAGAAAGATAGCTTAGTACGTATAACTAACCTTGAAGGCCATTTGGACTGGCCATTCACGAGGCCTTATCTCAGGAGTGGAGCTCGACTGGCGCGCCTTGATCTCCGGGAGAGTGCTAGGACAACGGATAAGTCCATCTCCCATGGCTATGGAGCCATGGGACCTCCCGCCACCAGATATCATCAGCAGCTCAGTATCAATGGGACCACAGCTCGGGTTAAAGTCCTCCCCTTTCCTCGCCTTCCCCTGATCTCTATATTGCACGAGCTTGTCATGGGCGGAGATGTTGGTGAAGTTCTTTGGATCATCGAGCTCAGACGCAGAGAATGCCTTGACTTTCTTGTAAGGGCTAGTGTGGGCCATGGCATACAGGTCGTACACCTCTGGCACCTTATCCGACTTATTGTAGCGTACCTGAAAGAGAGAAACAAAGTAAATTAGTAATTAAAGGGCTAAAGCTAGCATGATGAATGAATTGCATGAATCATGAAGCAAACCACATACCCAGTTCCGCCCGTACTGAAATAAGTTGGAGCTGCCTTGGTGGTGTGGCACACCTTCCATTTGGGCACGTTTGTCCTTGGCCTCGTTGTGGGTGGCCCGCCATTCTTTTGAGCACCACGCATTGACCAACACCTCCCAACAATCCATCCGATCCGCACACCATCTCGGAGGGGCCTAAGTTAGCAAATAGAAACTTCAAGCTTCTGACTATGAATTACTAAATGAAGGAAGTAAGTACAAGGCCTTAATAATTACCTTCATGTATTGCTCCTTACTCAAGAACTTATCACGGCACTCCTGCTTGGGCTTCTTGATACCACGCCCGACGTAGTAGTCTCGAACAGCCTGCACCCGAACGTCATGCCGTAAGTTCTGAAGTAGGCGCTTGCAATCCTTGTCGATAACATCTGCCGCCTCCTCCTCGTATCCCTCCTCACACCAGAGAATGTCTGCAATCAAATTAGAATATATTGCTTTGTACAATTAATAACTAGCTATTTGAAGATTTTTAATTGTGTTAAGGAGAAATTACCCAGAACTTTCTGATCACCACGTCTGCCCTCGTCTTGCACAAGACACCGACGATAATCTCACCCGGCGGGGCCGGGGCAGCTAAGTAGTGCTCCCAACTCAATCCAACCTCTGGAAGCCGACCCTCACCAGGCAACGTGACAAACCCCGGGAAGTTTTGCCAAATAAGAACTCCAAGGACGGAGTTGGGCCGGCGGACACTTTCATGGTGGTCCCAACCCCGCAGACATGACAAGGCCAACACATTAGTTATTTGAATAAGCGTGAATGCACGGAAGGTACAAAAGATTAAACGCACTTACCTCTCCCCATCAGTGGAAAATCAACCACCTCTGCTGGCGGGTCGCTTGCGCAGACGAGAGCCGTGTAGCACCACGCTGGTAGACGTTGGCCCCCTGCTCCCCCACCACCTCAAAATCATTCGGCTCCCCGCCATCATCAGCATGGCCACTCGGCTCCCCGCCATCATCAGCATGGCCACTCGGCTCCTCAGGCTGACCCGACCAAGTACCCCATCCAGACGTGTGCTCCTCCGGGGTCTCGTGGGCCCAACTCTCGTGGGCCGAAGGCCCGTCGACCCGAGGCTCGTGGGCGAGACCCGTGGACCAAGGCTCGTGGACCGGAGTCCGTGTAGCCTCCTCCTCGGGCAGAGTCCACCCTAGCAGTCACGTGCTCGGGTGAAATACAGTGAGGCGGCGACGAGGAAAGGCGCCATAAGAGTCACCCTACCTCCTCTCCGCGACCACGTGCTCCACCTCCTCTCTTCTTCTTACCTCGTCCCCTCTGGGCACCGCGATCGGACGAAGAAGGGCCCGGCGGTGTCGCCATATCTTGTCGGCAGCTCGGCGGAGAGGTGCGTGTGGAATGGAAGACCTCGCACCACGCTACCGACGAAGAAGGGGCCTCGGCGCTCCCGACCAGCGCCCACCATCTTTCAACACCTGCCATGACAAAGAATAAACGAAATTAGTACAACATAAAAAAGTACCGACATGAATAATAATATGTATATCACTTAAGTGTATCATCATCAAGTACAACATAAAAAATTGAATACCGACACTACTAATAATCTCGATCAAGATCATCAATAAATGCATAATCATCATCATCACTATAATCAATGATGGGCTCATAGGGTTCATTGGCATCAACATGTGCAAGGCCACCTTGACGTGTCGGTCAAGCATTGACAGGTCATCCGCAGCAGTAACCTCTTCTTGTTCCGGCTCTTCTTGTTCCTCCTCTGGGGTGATGTCGGATTCACTATCTCTGTCTACTTCAATGTTTTGGGGTGAAGTATAGCGGTTCTTGAAACGCTTTTGGAAATACGTGTCTCTTGGAAGAATTCTCCTTCATATGTGTCTGGGTTAACGTGAGGTTCATAATCCTCTTCCTTTGGGGGAGAAAGTCTAGCATGTGGCGACACTTCATAAACGACATCCCAACCTTTCAGCTTTGGATTAGTTTGGCAGGCCCACGGTAGATAGAATACTTGGAGTCTTTGTTGAGTCGTAATATAGACATCAGAACATCTAAATGGGTGCTTTAGTTGATTTCAACTAGCCCTATATGTTCATGAGTCCTTCTAGTCTCCTTGGGCTGAAACCAATAACATTTGAAGACTACGACATTCGTGGGTTTTCACCATCGAGCGTAAGTTCATAAATTGCTTCAACTCTCCCATAATACTCGGTACCTCCTTCGCCGATAGCGTATACAAAACAATTTGTAGACTTTCGATTGGCCATAGATAGCTCTTTGCCATAGGTACGAAAGCGATACCCGTTGATGTCGTACTTGTCAAATGAACGGACCTTATAGTCAAAACCATTAGCGACTTGTCTCAATTCGGCGTCCATAGACTCTGAATTAGCCTACAAGTTTAATATGAAAGGATTGTTGCATTACGCAAAAATTAGAGAATGAAATGAAATCGTCTAATAGAAATTACCGTTTGTTTGAACCAAGAGATGAAACCGGGATAGCCGCCTCCTTGCTTTGCGAGAAGCTCATACTCTTCGACGGAATCCTTTTGGATCTCCGCTCCATACGAGAATATGGCGGCGTATCGACTATATGACATATCCAGGAATAAGAGCAGTTCAAAGGAAATAGAAGTTGCGAAACAATGTACCGAGAACTTACTCGATGTACGGCCGCACTTCTATCGAGTTGTTGAAGATATACAACGAATGGTCCGCCATTCTTCGTTATCCGTAGATACCGGATGTGAAACACTAGCTGGTGCGAGATTCCCTTTGAATAGGCTGAGGTTGGATCCACCCTTTTTAGGGTCGTCAGCATTGTACCGAGGCTTCGGATTATGCAAATGACGATTTTTGGCTTCGTAGTGTGCTGTTACGAAGTTTGCCGCCTCCTCTATGATGAATGCCTCAGCCATCGATGCTTCAATTCTACATTTACTTTTACATTTTTCTCGAAGCGTCTTCTGCATCCTCTCAGTTGGGTAGCACCAACGATTTTGCACGGGCCCCCCAATCTTGCCTCGGCCGGGAGATGCAAAATCAAATGCTGCATTGGATTAAAGAAGCCCGGTGGAAAGATCTTCTCTAACTTGCAGATCAACTCTGGCGCCAACTCTTGCATTTCTTCTAGCACGCCAGGCGATAATTCTTTCGCACAAAGAACACGGAAGAAATAGCTGAGTTCTGCCAAGATTAGCCATTCATCCTCGTGGATGAAGCCACGCAACATCACCGGCATTACCGCTCAATCCATATGTGCCAATCATGACTCTTGAGACCAAATATCTTCAATTTATCAAGATTCGCTCCCTCTTTAGATTCATCAGATACCCATCGGGAACATCAACTGCTGTTGCACCCACAAGATAATTTCCCCATAGCTGGCCTTCCAAGATTGAACCATGCCTTTGGCTTCGCCCAGTTCTGCTTTCCTTTCGGTTCTTTCATGTTTTGTAACGGCCTATCACATAGCGCCTCCAGATCGACCCTAGCCTTAGTATTATCCTTTGACTTCCCATCTATGCCGAATAATGTACCAAAAAGTGCCTCGGTGTTATTCTTCTCATTGTGCATCACGTCGATGTTGTGTGGGCAAAGGAGGTCTTTGAAGTAAGGCAGATCCCATAAGCATGTTTTGTGAGTCCACGCGTGCTTAGTATTATACCCCTTGAAGTACCCTGGACGTTGTGGATCAGGCTCGAGAGCGTTTAAGCGATCCAGTGCATTGGCTCATCAATGCAGGTGGTGCGGAGTTTTTGACAACTCTACCTCCGATGAAGTTCTTCTTGTCTTTCCTGAACTTATGGCGAGGATCCGAGGAACTGTCTATGCATGTCGAAGCAAGAAAACTTGCGACCGATGCAAAATAGCGAAACTCAAGAGCTCCCTTGCATGTGGGGCACGGAACCTTCCATGCACACACCAGCCAGCGAATAGCGCATACGCCCGGCAAGTCATGCGTCGAGTACATGTACCGGAACACGCATTATGAAGTTCCGTTTGCTATAGGCGTCGTATGTCTTGAATCATTATCGGGCTTCTTGCAATTCGTCCTTAAGCGGCTGCATGTACACATTCATATTTTTCCCGGATAGTTGGGCCCTGGAATTATCAACGTCGGGAAAATGTTCTTTCTTTGCATAATCTGTCCGGGGAGATTGAGTGGAAAGACAAATCTGGGCCAACAATTGTATTGGGCTGCCGTCATACCAAACACATGAACCCATCCGTCTTTGATGCCGACTCGAGGATGCCTCGGATCTGCCGCTCTGTCGACATGTAATTCATCAAACTTTTTCCACGCGACACCATCCGATGTGTGTACCATCATCAGATTCCCATCTGTATCTAGTTCGGTTCTTTTGCCTGTTTTGTGCCATGTCATCTGTCTGGCCGTCTCTTCGACCATGAAAAGATGTTGAAGTCTTGGTACAATTGGCATATACCGAAGAACACTAACGTGGATTTTGGTCTGTGTCTTCTCACCCATACTGTTGTCTACCACAATATACCTGGAAGACTTGCAAATGGGACAATAGTTCAAGTCCGCATAGTCAAGCCTAAATAAGTCACATCCTTTCTCACAGGCATGTATCTTCTCATAGGGCATCTTCAGTGCACGGAGGATTTTGTCCGACTGGTACAGGTTTGCAGGCATTACATGTCCTTTGGGTAGAAAGCATCCAAATACTGTCATAATTGCGTCATAGCAACTGAGCCTTCAGAGCCATTACTTGTGAGATGGCATCCAACTGACAAAGCTCAGTGTGCTCGTGGAGCGGACATTTTGAAGACTCCAACATTTCATTGAAGGCCTTTGCAGATTCCTCCATCTCCTCGTCTGAATCCCGAGCATCATCATAGTCTTGCACCATGTTTTCCATCCCGGTACCATGCTCGTCGGTGCGACGATGATCCACCTTAGCTTCGGTCACGCTAAGGCGGACTCACCATGAAATGTCCACACCGTATAATCGGGCATAAAACCACTCTTCTGCGGTGTTTGCCCATTTCAACCTCATCCTCTTTTCCCAATTGCCGCACCGGAAACAGGGGCACCAGTTTTCTTCGGCCATTTGCAAATGCGGCTTGCACAAACCCCTTGGTTTTTGTGAACCATTCAGCGCTCCATTTGTTACGACCCGATTGTGACCGGTATACATCCGCCAAGCATTTATCACTCATCTTGACTTTCAGAGCTACTGGACACACAACAATTATATATGTAATTCACCATGTATATATTCATCAGTTGATCTACTTTGTCAATTTTATTACGTCCATGCAACCTACACTCTAATAGGTAATGATAGGTTGTGACGCCCGGATAATTAAGCTACAGTGATCCCACGCTAATGATGTCACGTCACCACGATTACTGCTGCTAATCCATCGTTAGGACAAAACCGGTCCAAAATTCAAAATTCAAATTAATGATAACAATAAAAGTTTTCAAAAATTAAAACAAAATTGTTTGGATTGTACTAAATATTACAAAGGTAATTATGGTGCAACAAACCCATTTTTATAAAATGCCTAAGTAATTTAAAATGATTTAAAACAGAAAAGAAAATAAATAAAAGAAAGAAAATACAAAAGAGAAAACAAACAAAAAAAGAAGAAAAGGAAAAGGACCCCCCCCCCCGGGCCAGCCGACCCAACAGGCCGGCCCATTCGGCCACTCAGACCAGCCCACCCCCACTCCCTTATCCACTCTCCCCCAGAAACCCTAGATCGAACCCCACCCCACTTCCCCACCCGAGGCCTCGATCCAGATCGGGACAACTGCGCCCCGACCCCGTCGACCAACCCCGCCGCCCGACGTCATTCGCCACCACGCCGGCGCCCCCAATCCGCCTGGACCTCACCGCCCCGTCCCTCCTCTGCTCGATTCCGTCTGAATCGGGAGGAGGCCGCCCCGACGCCGCCGCAGGACCTCACCGCCGTCGCTGTTGCCTTCTCGCCGCCCCCGACGTCGGCGCCGCTCCCCCCATGTCGCCCGCCTCATTGGGCGCCCCGCCGCCTCGGCATACGCCCCTGCCTCGACATGGGCGACCCGTAAATCCGTCCACCGTCGACTTCGCCCGCGCCACCGACCAGCGCCACCTCGAGCCGCCGCCTCCCGTCCGGCTCACTTTGAGCCCCATCCTCCTCCTCTCCCTCAAGCGCGATCGACCAAGGCCCTGCAACTCCGCACCATGCGCGCCGTCCCGTGCCTTTTGCGCGTTGTACGCACGCAGCCCCACACCCCCGCCACGCCCTTGGTCACTCAGCACCGCGCCACATCGCTTTCTCGCCTGTGTCAAGGCCGATCAAGGCCCGGCCAAGGCCGGCCTTCTTCGGCTTGTCGTCGGTGCCCCGGCGGCCTCGTCTGCTGCGGGCCAAGGTTCGCCGGGTGCGCCGGGACGGTGCCCGTCAGCCTGCTAGGGCTCCCCTTGAGCCACTGACCTTGGGGCCCCACGCCCCAGAACATTAAAAAAAATAGTTAAAGAATTAAAATATTTAAGTAACTAATAAAAATAAATAAAATATTAATTAGTTAAATAATTAATTAATTAAGTTAATTAATCATAATTAAATTATTCTAATCACTAACTAACCTAATTAACCCTGTTTAGTTAAACCTGCTAATTAAACAGTCAATGACAACCGGGTCCCACCATCAGATTGACCCAGTCAACCCCTGTTGATCGCCGACGTCAAGATGACAACATGCGATGTCATAAATCCATTTTCGAATTAATTTAAATAATTAATTAAATTCCGTAAAATAATAAAATCTTTAGAAAATCATATCTTTTAATCCGTAACTCGGATTAAAATATTTTCAACATGAAAGTTGCTCAGAACGACGAGATGATTCCGGATACGCAACCCGTTCGTCCGCCACACCCCCCTAACCTATTCAACTCGCAACTTTCTCCCTCCGGCTCCTCTGCCCGAAAACGCAAAACACAGGGGATACTTTCCCGGATGTTTTCCCCCTTCGTCGGTATCACCTCCTACCGCGTTAGGGCACACCTAGCACCGCACATTTTCTTGTCATGCACCGTCATGCTTATGTTTGCATTGTATTCATTGTTTATTCCCCCTCTTATCTCTGGTAGACTACGAGACCGACGCTGCTGCTGCCCAGTTCGACTACGGAGTTGACGACCCTCTCTCTTGCCAGAGCAACCAGGCAAGCCCCCCCCCCTTGATCACCAGATATCGCCTATTCTACTCTATACTGCTTGCATTAGAGTAGTGTAGCATGTTACTGCTTTCCGTTATACCTATCCTGATGCATAGCCTGTCCTTGCTACTACTGTTGTTACCTTTACCTTCAATCCTACATGCTTAGTATAGGATGCTAGTATTTTCATCTGTGGCCCTACATTCTTGTCCGTCTGCTGTGCTATACTATCGGGCCGTGATCACTCGGGAGGTGATCACAGGTATATACTATATACTTTATACATGATACATGTGGAGACTAAAGTCGGGTCGGCTGGTGGAGCACCCATGAGTGGATCTTTGTGGCGGGCGGCAGGCGAGTTGAGACCGCCTAGGAGAGAGGTGGGCCTGCCCTGCTCGGGCGTTCATGATACTAAACACGCTTAATGAGATCTTGGTATTTGATCTGAGTCTGGCTACGGGCCTATACGCACTAACCAACTACGTGGGAAAGATATGGGCACTCGGCGTCGTGGTATCAGCCGAAGCACTTCGTGACGTCAGCGATTGAGCGGCGCGCGCCGGATTGAACTAGAACGCCACTAGGCTAGGTCTGCTTCCGTCCGCCCACGCAACAGCGTCTTGGTGTGCTCGAGGCGATGAGCCTGCACCCCTGGCGCTTAGGTTTAGACCGGCGTCTTGACCTCTCTGTTGAGCCTAGGTGGGGCTGCGGCGTGTTGATCTTCCGCGGCGGGCATGACCCGGGAAAGTGTGTCCGGCCAAATGGGATCAAGCGTGTTGGGTTATGTGGTGCACCCCTGCAGGGAAGTTAATCTATTCGAATAGCCGTGATCTTCGGTAACAGGACGACTTGGAGTTGTACCTTGACCTTATGGCAACTAGAACCGGATACTTAATAAAACACACCCTTCCAAGTGCCAGATACAACCGGTGGTCGCTCTCTCTCAGGGCAATGAGGAGGGGATCGCCGGGTAGGATTATTGCTATGTGATGCTACTTGGAGGACTTGATCTACTCCCTTCTACATGTTGCAAGATGGAGGCTGCGAGCGTAGTCTTCGACGAGATTAGATATCCCCTCTTATTACGGCATTCTGCAGCTTCGGTCCATTGATATGGCCCTTTACACATATATCCATGCATATGTAGTGTAGCTCCTTGCTTGCGAGTACTTTGGATGAGTACTCACGGTTGCCTTGTTCCCCTTTTCCCTATCTCTACTCGGTTCTTTGCGACTGCACGATGGAGCCTAGGAGCGACGCCACCGTCGATGGCGACTACTACACGGAGGTGCCTACCACTACGTGCAGCCCACAGACGACGACACAGAGTAGTTTAGGAGGATCCCAGGCAGGAGGCCTGCGCCTCTTTCGATCTGTATCCCAGTTTGTGCTAGCCATCTTATGGCAAATTTTTTAACTTATGTCTGTACTCAGATATTGTTGCTTCTGCTGACTTGTCTATGATCGAGCACTTGTATTCGAGCCCTCGAGGCCCCTGGCTTGTATTATGATGCTTGTATGACTTATTTATGTTTTAGAGTTGTGTTGTGATATCTTCCCGTGAGTCCCTAATCTTGATCATACACGTTTGCGTGCATGATTAGTGCACGATTGAATCGGGGGCGTCACAAGTTGGTATCAGAGCCGACTGCCTGTAGGAATTCCCCTTTCCAACTCCATGGCCGAAGTCGAGTCTAGTCATTGAAAAACTTTTACTAACATGGCTGTGCGGCTTACGGGCCCACGTCGCCATTGGGTGGTATTAGGATCTTTTACTCCTCGATCTTTACTCTGGGATTCTGAACTCTCTTCTATTCGGGTTAAACGATTTTTACTAAAATCTAACTTTAGGATCTCGTTACTACTTCCTCCCGGAGAACCCCTCACTACGGTGATTGCTCTGAACCGGAAGAATTTGAAGATACTCTCCGATATTCTCTCGAGACCTTGTGCCTATCGCTTTTGCAATTCCCTACCACCGAAACATCCCTATGGATAAATACTTACGCCTGTCGTTCTTACTTTTATTCCCAGTTAATCTTGTCATTACAAGATACCCTGAAATTCTCTCTAATGTTCCGAGAATACTTTGCACCTCTTGCCTTGCAGTTCTTTGCCACTGAATACCCCTAAGAATAATTTCTCGCACTTTCCGAGTATCCGCTCATCCCCAGCTTGTTCGTGTGTTTCACAAAAGTCTTTGAAATACTACTCAATCCTCCGAAAATCCTTAGCCGCTTTATTGCTCGCAAATACTTGTCTACTTGCATTATGGATGCTTCCCATATATCCGCAATATTCACTAGTATCTTTTGACACCGTCATTTTGATCCTATTGGTTCAACAGGTGTGCGAATGCACACAATCATCTATCAACCCTTCTAAAATATCTTTCCGGCTCAGACATCATTTTGAACATGAGCTGGTTCTTGACCAAACTATCGTAAATCGATTGTGCCTCCGTATATTCAATTGATCCATCCTTGACCGTAACGTCGCTTCGATCCTTTGTTTTGGAAATCATAATTCCTTTGCATTTAAGCTTTGAATTATTCATATGATTCCATAACCTATTGCATTTGCATTCCTTCCTCTTCTGGTTGAGTATCGATACTCACATCAGATCCTTTGTGGACCATCAAGTCTTTTGTTGGATTGTTATCAAGCGGTGTCCTTCACATTTGATCACTTTGTGAGTTCTTTCCCTGATACATAATGCCTTTGTTAAGTTGTATCCTCTGCGTAGCCAACCATGCTCGCTTTCGGGCTTGTGTTATTTACTCTTGAAACTTGTGGTATATGTTTCTAAGAAGCCCTATGGGTTGAACATATGCCTTCTCTAAACCGTGTGAACCCGAAAGTTTTCACGAATCATACTCTTCTGGTGCTTCGCCAGATAAAATTTCAACACTACAACTTCCTCGAAGGTGAGAAGTGAATGAAAGGTTATGCATTGGAGAAGTGGGAGTCGACCTTGAGCTTTGTGTTCATGCCCATGGACACGATGTAGATCTTATCATTAAAGCTTCTCTTAAATTAATTATTCCTTTGGTATAAGTTCATCTTATATCTGGGATCTGGCCTTTTGCAATCGTGGTTCCGACCATGTTCTCTTTTAAATACCATTTCCCGTGCAAGTTTAAGCACTTGTCTTCGGTAGAGCAATACCCTAGTCCAACTTCTACTTTGATCTGTCATCGAGTATTACCCCCCTGGTATCTCGAGATTATCATGGAACTGCATAACTTCTTATGAGTTTTTCATCAAGTGCTACATTCCCACTGATCCCAATTTTTTCACGGGCTCGAAGTTATTAAACACTCAAAGACACCAATAACTGAACCGAGTCCGCTTTTCACGGTTCAACAACTCTTGGTAAGCTTCTATAAGTACGAAGTTTGTACCCGATCACTCCATTCCTAGCCTGATCGGCTATATCATTATCATGCTAAATTTTAACTGTGCTACCGGGTCCTTCTTCTCGGAGCACATATTTCGACGGTGAGCTAATCTTACAATCGATCTCCCTCTTCATACCATTTGACCTTGTACAGCAAGCTTGATTTCGAGTTTGTGTCGTACCCATGGTTCCAATGACTTTTGGCTTCACCATTCCTTTGACTTGATGTCGTCGCTGATTGATTACTTCTTCATGAAATCTATCGACAAATGTGTCGTGATCCTCATCAACCTTATGAGCTCTTCCAGGATATCAATTGAGATCATGATGAGAAATACCATCCTTGTCCCCGATGATTTGGGTTATCTTTGACCACTTTATTGCCTTCCGTTCAACACAAACTTGTTCGTGTTTTGTGTAAACCTTGAGATCCTTACTATCCAACATTTGTTCTTCTTTAGCTTGGAGTATTACCCTCTTTTATGACAAGAATGTCATGAGGATTACTCCACCTCTTAAGAATTCTTGGTATAGTGATACTTCTCACCATCACCATTCTTTCTTGGTTCCCGTGTTAATTCTAACCGAGGTACCTACAAGTGAATGGTGTTGTTTGGATTCTGTACTTCTAGCAACCCTATTGCTTTGAAGTTAATGGTCAACCGTTCATTCTTAGACTATTGGTTATTGAATCACCATTCCAATGTTTGCCGTGCAACCCAGCCCATATTTTGGGTGCACCTTTCAACCATTGTTAAATTGTGTATGTTTTCCTCGAGCATACATCAATATATCATTTTGACCTGACAAATGTTATCTCCTTGTTCACATAATTGTGGAAATTCATCCTTTGGAAATCTTGATTAATTGTCGCTGAGTTCATCGACCACCTCCTTGTCCTCTCCTTGGGTTAATGATGAACTCTTGTTAACGGAAATCACTTCATAGTTCATTTCTCGAGAATCTTACAAAGTGTCATCCCGTCAAAGTGTGTCGCACCTTTTCTTCTCAAGCATCCTGAGTCCAGGTATCCTAACACCGATCAGATCTGAATCTCGGTCGATATGATGGTTGGAACACTTTCCAAGAGTCACAACATTGGTCCAGATATGACCCGGTAAGGTGATGTCATGCCCAGCACACCTGGCCGGAGGACCTATTGTTATAGTTTCCTTTTAGCAAGGTTATCTATTCTTCCATGAGGAAATGGTAAGACGTATTCTATAAGTTGTTCCTGATGAATCCTTCGTATCCAGAGTCTGACCTTTTGCTTGAAGACCATGTCAATGCTATCCTAAAGCATGTCCATGGTACTCCGATGTTCAACAAAAACATTTGAAGCCCAATGCTAAATGTTTCCTGCTTGATTATCCAAACAACGCTGTATGGGTAATGTCATGAAATTTCTCTCCCCTACCTAAGGAGTTATCTACATAATATCCTGTCATGGATATCATGCTTTGCTTGTCCTTGGGAAGGATATACCCCTGAAAGATGTGTTTAAACACATTTTTCCTTTCCATTGTTCTGTTTAACCTGAGGATCACATTTTCCTTTCCATTGGTTTGTTTAACTTTTCTTGTGATCTATATGATCTAAACAAGAAGATTCTTCTGCTCATGTAAACACATCGGTGTACAATTCTGTCAGCAAGACCCTGTTACTATTGTTGATGACATTCCGGTAGCCACCGATGGATGAGAACTTTGCCTATTGGTCCGCCTCGTTCAACGAGCAGGAAAATGGTTCTCTTCGTCCCTCGCCCTTGGTACCGACGCTGTTGCCAACACAACTGGCAGGCTACCCTCTGACATGCCTTATCTACATGATCGTGCAAGGCATCGCCGCCCTTCCTACTTTTACCCCACATGGTGGGCCCATAACCCACAGTTCCACAGGATCGAAACCTGACACTCCGGTACACCCTGTTGTCAAAGTTATTCCCCACGCTTGACTTCGTATGTAATTCACGGGCCACCTGCCTAGTGATCTATTCTGGTATCAGACGCAATACTTATTCCCATTGCTCTGAACCCCTTTCACATTTCGTATCAGGCAACAAATGATTGCCTATCCACTTGAAACTTCTTATTGCACCTTCGTACCTTGCTCTCGATATTTTCTTCAGTTTCAATTCGAGAGTTACTTTCTACCACCTAACCCGATGTTATTGACCAGGTAGTCAACCTTGTAGAGGTCTGCTCTCTCGGAATAACCACCCTTTATTCTTTCGTAAGAACGATGTAGTTCCCGAAGAAAGGATGCCGACTTCATCACGATGACTTGAGGAAGAGAAATGAAGACTTCAATGTAATGGGTCGACCTCTTCGAGAAGAGCAACCAAGACCGAGAAGACTCATTAAAATTTCGTAACCAAATCCCTTCCCCTTACTCCCGTCCCTAAATCTCGGGACGAGATTTCTTGTAGTGGAGGAGAATTGTGACGCCCGGATAATTAAGCTACAGTGATCCCACGCTAATGGTGTCACGTCACCACGATTACTGCTGCTAATCTATCGTTAGGACAAAACCGTCCAAAATTCAAAATTCAAATTAATGATAACAATAAAAGTTTTCAAAAATTAAAACAAAAATGCTTGGATTGTACTAAATATTACAAAGGTAATTATGGTGCAACAAACCCATTTTTATAAAATGCCTAAGTAATTTAAAATGATTTAAAACAGAAAAGAAAAATAAATAAAAGAAATAAAATACAAAAGAGAAAACAAACAAAAAAAAGAAGAAAAGGAAAAGGACCCCCCCCCCGGGCCACCCGACCCAACAGGCCGGCCCATTCGGCCACTCAGACCAGCCCACCCCCACTCCCTTATCCACTCTCCCCCAGAAACCCAAGATCGAACCCACCCCACTTCCCCCCCACCCGAGGCCTCGATCCAGATCGGGGCAACTGCGCCCCGACCCCGTCGACCAACCCCGCCGCCCGACGTCATTCGCCACCACGCCGGCGCCCCCAATCCGCCTGGACCTCACCGCCCCGTCCCTCCTCTGCTCGATCCCGTCTGAATCGGGAGGAGGCCGCCCCGACGGCGCCGCAGGACCTCACCGCCTTCGCCGTTGCCTTCTCGCCGCCCACGACATCGGCGCCGCTCCCCCCCGTGTCGCCCGCCTCGCTGGACGCCCCCGCCGCCTCGACGCCACGCCCCTGCCTCGACATGGACGACCCCGTCGTCGTCCACCCGTCGCCTCGCCGGCGCCACCGACCAGCGCCACCTCGAGCCGCTGCCTCCCGTCCGGCTCACTGTGAGCCCTCCTCCTCTCTCTCCCCACGCATCGACGCGCCCAAGGCCGCGCCTACTCCCGCACCGTCGCCGCCCGTGCCATCGCGTTGTGACTGCACGCAGCCCCACACCCGCCACGTCCTTGGTCACTGCATGCCCTGCCTCGCCTGTGTCGGCCGACCCGGCCTTTCTAACCGCCGGCCTTCCCCATCGTCGGTGCCGGCGGCTCGTCTGCTAGTGAGTGCCCTTCAGTGCGCCCGGGACCGATGCCGTTAAGCCTGCTAGGGCTCCCCTTGAGCCATCGACCTTGGGGCCCCACGCCTGTAACATTAAAAAAATAGTTAAAGAATTAAAATATTTAAGTAACTAATAAAATAAATAAAATATTAATTAGTTAAATAATTAATTAATTAAGTTAATTAATCATAATTAAATTATTCTAATCACTAACTAACCTAATTAACCTGTTTAGTTAAACACGCTAATTAAACAGTCAATGACAACCGGGTCCCACCATCAGATTGACCCAGTCAACCCCTGTTGACTGCTGACGTCAGCATGACAACATGCTGATGTCATAAATCCAATTTTGAATTAATTTAAATAATTAATTAAATTCTAGAAAATAATAAAATCTTTAGAAAATCATATCTTTTAATCCGTAACTCGGATTAAAATATTTTCAACATGAAAGTTGCTCAGAACGACGAGACGATTCCGGATACACAACCCGTTCGTCCGCCACACCCCCTAACCTATCGAACTCACAACTTTCCCCCTCCGGCTCCTCGCTGAAAAGCATAAAACACCGGGATACTTTCCGGATGTTTTCCCCCTTCGTCAGTATCACCTCCCTACCGCGTTAGGGCACACCTAGCACCGCACATTTTCTTGTCATGCACCGTCATGCTTATGTTTGCATTATATTTATTGTTTCTTCCCCTCTTCTCTCCGGTAGACTACGAGACCGACGTCACGCCTGCCGCCAGTTCGACTACGGAGTTGACGACCCCTCTCTCTTGCCAGAGCAACCAGGCAAGGCCCCCCCTTGATCACCAGATATCGCCTATTCTACTCTATACTGCTTGCATTAGAGTAGTGTAGCATGTTACTACTTTCCGTTATACCTATCCTGATGCATAGCCTGTCCTTGCTACTACTGTTGTTACCTTTACCTTCAATCCTACATGCTTAGTATAGGATTCTAGTATTTTCATCTGTGGCCCTACATTCTTGTCCGTCTGCTGTGCTATACTATCGGGCTGTGATCACTCGGGAGGTGATCACGGGTATATACTATATACTTTATACATGATACATGTGGAGACTAAAGTCGGGTCGACTGGTGGAGCACCCGCGAGTGGATCTATGGCGGAGCGACAGGGCAGGTTGAGACCGCCTAGGAGAGAGGTGGGCACAGCCTGCTCGGCGTTAGCGGATACTTAACACGCTTTAACGAGATCTTGGTATTTGATCCGAGTCCGCTCACGGGCCTATACGCACTAACCAACTACGTGGGAAAGATATGGGCACTCGACGTCGTGGTATCAGCCGAAGCACTTCGTGACGTCAGCGACTGAGCGGCGCGCGCCGGATTGGACTGGAACGCCACTAGGCTAGGTCTGCTTCTGGCCGCCCACGCAACGTGCAGGTGTGCTCAGGGCGATGGGCCCAGACCCCTGTGTGCTTAGGTTTAGACCGGCGTGCTGACCTCTCTGTTGAGCCTAGGTGGGGCTGCGACGTGTTGATCTCCCGCGGCGGGCATGACCCGGAAAGTGTGTCCGGCCAAATGGGATCAAGCGTGTTGGGTTATGTGGTGCACCCTGCGGTGAAGTTAATCTATTCGAATAGCCGTGATCTTGATAACAGGGCGACTTGGAGTTGTACCTTGACCTTATGACAACTAGAACCGGATACTTAATAAAACACACCCTTCCAAGTGGCGGATACAACCGGTGGTCGCTCTCTCGTGGCAATGAGGAGGGATCGCCGGGTAGGATTATTGCTATGTGATGCTACTTGGAGGACTTCATCTACTCCCTTCTACATGTTGCAAGATGGACGCCGCCGAGCGTAGTCTTGACGAGATTAGATATCCCCTCTTATTACGGCATTCTGCAGCTTCGGTCCTTGATATGGCCCTTTACACATATATCCATGCATATGTAGTGTAGCTCCTTGCTTGCGAGTACTTTGGATGAGTACTCATGGTTGCCTTGTTCCCCCTTTTCCCCCTATCTCTACTCGGTTGCTGCGACCAGACGATGGAGCCCAGGAGCCAGACGCCACCGTCGATGACGACTACTACACCGGAGGTGCCTACCACTACGTGCAGCCCGCGGACGACGACCTAGAGTAGTTTAGGAGGATCCCAGGCAGGAGGCCTGCGCCTCTTTTGATCTGTATCACAGTTTGTGCTAGCCATCTTATGGCAAACTTGTTTAACTTATGTCTGTACTCAGATATTGTTGCTTCCGCTGACTCGTCTATGATCGAGCACTTGTATTCGAGCCCTCGAGGCCCCGGCTTGTATTATGATGCTTGTATGACTTATTTATGTTTTAGAGTTGTGTTGTGATATCTTCCCGTGAGTCCCTGATCTTGATCGTACACGTTTGCGTGCATGATTAGTGTACGATTGAATCGGGGGCGTCACATAGGTCCTAATCCCACCCGTATATGTGTAGATTGGGTTCATTTTCCCATGCTATGCTCCGGATCCGATGCAAAATTTCGGCAGCACCTCCCCACTGTTCTCCTGATACACGTCTCTGCAATAAACAGAGAGGATGTGTACCCGGAGAACAACAGGGGAGGCAGCATTTAAATTTATGCGTCGGATCCGAG
This sequence comes from Aegilops bicornis, assembly GCA_021605145.1. NCBI lineage: Eukaryota > Viridiplantae > Streptophyta > Magnoliopsida > Poales > Poaceae > Aegilops > Aegilops bicornis. The sequence goes on from CM038671.1 coordinate 562,351,712, forward strand.
CAAAGCATATGGGAAAACGAACCCAATCTACACATACTCGGGCTGTCCATGGATAGCGTTGGACAATTCGAAAGAATCAAGGTTATAAATAGGCAAATGCATGCATATTTATAACTATGACGCTTTTGAACAGGAGACACATATTGGTTACGCATACTGATGATTCAAGACACATATATAGCTAGCTATCAAGTTTCATCGGAATAGATCAAATAATTAATGGGGGAGGAGGACATGTCATTTGTGCTCACCCACGAACGATGGGGCGTAGCTAAACGCAAGCATGCGAGGTCGTCGAACACCAAACCTCGCAGCGATGAAACAATCGCACATTTAAAACTACCCGATCAACACAATTATATATGATGTTTTTCATAACAAAATCGAAAAATATATGACCTAACTAATAATTCACAAATATATGACCCGTCGGCCTCTGGAAGGCCAAAGAACTCCTTTTCGGGAGGTGTCGGGGGTCGGGGTGTCGTGTCGGTGTCGGGGTGTCGTGTCGGGGTTGGGTTCGGGGTCTCGGGGTCGGGGTGTCGGGTCGGGGTGCCGGGTCGGGGTCGGGGTGCCGTGTCGGTGTCGGGGTCGGGGTGTCGGGTCAGGCTCGGGGTCGGGGTGTCGGGGTCGGGGTCGGGGTCGGGGTCGGGGTGTCGGGGTCGGGGTCTCGGGGTCGGGGTGTCGTGTCGGGGTGCCGGGTCGGGGTCGGGGTGCCGTGTCGGGTCGGGGTTTTTTCCTCTTTTTTCCTTTTCTTCTTCTTCCTCTTCTTCCTTTTCTTCCTTTTTTCCTTCTTCTTCTTCTTCTTCTTCTTCTTCCTCCTTTCCTTTTCCTCTTCTTCTTCTCCTCCTCTCCTCTTTTCTTCTTCTTCTTCCTCTTCTTCTTTTTCTTCTCCTCCTCTCTCTTCTTCTTCTTCCTTTCCTTTTTCCTCTTCTTCTTCTCCTCCTCTCCTCTTTTTTTCTTCTTCTTCTTCTTTCCTAAAACTAAACTAAACCTAAAACTAAACCTAAATCTAAAACTAAAACTAAAACTAAATCTAAACTAAACATAAACCTAAAACTAAAAAAACAGAAAAAAGGAAAAAACTAAATCTAAACCTAAAACTAAAACTAAAACTAAATCTAAACTAAACATAAACCTAAAACTAAAAAATCAGAAAAAAAAAAGGAAAAAAAGAGGAGGTAGAGCTCACCTGGGGCAGGGCCGGTGGAGGAGGTGGCCCGTGGAGGAGGCGGCGGCTGAGGCGGCGGCAGGCGAGGCCAGCGCCGAGGCAGTGGCGGCCGAGGCGGAGGCGAGGCAGTGGGGGCGCCGGGTGGTGAGGCGGCAGTCTTGAGGCGGCGATGGCGGCAGGCGAGGCGGTGGGGCGGCGGGGTGGTGGGGCGGCCGAGGCGGCGAGTGGTGAAGGCGGCGGCGCGCGTGTGAAGATCACGGAGAGAAACAGAGAGAGGGGCGGGGTGGGGCGCGGCCGTTAGATATGTTAAATTTTTGCCGTCCGCCCCCTTTGTCGTCCGCTTTTTTGCTCTTTGTCGTCTACTAGCAGACGGCAAAGAGGGGGGCCGTTAAGTTTTTTTAAGCAGCTCGTCAGTGGGGCCCCCTCCTTCTTTGCCGTCTGCTAGCGGACGGCAAAGAACTCGCTGATGGCAAAGAAAGTCTTTGCCATCAGCCAATTCTTTGCCGTCTGCTTTTGGGTAGCTGATGGCAAAGAGCTTCTTTGCTAGCTGACGGCAAAGAGCTGGCAGATGGCAAAGTAGCTGATTCCAGTAGTGTATGAAGTTGTTGCTATCTTCGACAAGCTCGTTGCCGTCCTTGGTCGTTTGACTCGATGGATATTGCTCAAAAATCAGTTTCTGTACACGGATGAGTACTGTGATGCAATTCAATACGAGGGCCTTGTGTTTGCTGCCACCACTCGTGGCACTGTTTTTGCATGGCATCCTCGTAGTTTTGGTACGTTTGTCTTCCACCGTAATTATAATTGTTTCATCCACATGCATGCGGGTTAGCAAGTTTCCCTTTACTAATTAACCTTCTTCTTGTGTTTCCAAGGTCCTGTGAACATTCCACCACCTATACTTGAAAAAAATTATAACCAAGGGGGAGATGACGATGGTGATGATCAAGAGCATGAGGAAGAGCCGCACCCATATACTCTTTGGCGCCTGGCAACTAATTCCGATTGATCACCTCTTCTTGTGTGTATACAACCCACTGATGATGTTACTGCTAAGGAAGCAGGTGTAGTCTCCCATGGTCGCACTCTCCGGACCTATTCCAACACTTGTTGCATGGTATTCGGGATGAATACTAGTGTGCTAGCGCCAACTCCTTCTCCACTGCATGTAATTGATAGTCTTGGAGAAAACTTCGCTCTTCCTTGGACAAAACTATCCAATGATGGTGAAAGGCGATCCAACTGCTATTGACACAATGTTACTACCATTTATGAGAAGCAAGCTGTGTCTATACCTCGGACATTTGGGTGGTTCCCTACCACGGTATCGATATAGTAGGCCGCTTCAGCTGGATGATCGATCTGCGTTGCTCTCGTGTCGACAATGGATGGCCCGTCCCAGAGAATCACTTGTGGTTCAAAGCAAGCGTTTCCAACGCTGAGGAATGGTTGAGTTGAAGTTCATTTCATTGCTTGTTATTTGTTGTGTGGTGAAAAATTTAGTGTTTATAATGTATCCTCGTTGTCGATGTGGGTTGATGACCTGTTGTATGTAATAAAATGATATGCCTGTGATAAACTTACTAAATTTATGAATGGCTTTCGAGTCGCTTCTCTGAGTGAGTGGTGCGACGAGGCAAAAAAATATTTTCCGAATACATAATTGTACGTGCATTGCAACAGGTTATCGGATGAGGCCAATCAACAATAGTAGTACACTATTTGTACTAGCTTCACATGCTTCGCGCGTCGGGCGGGTGTTTTTACTGTAGCCATATGTTAATGTGTTCGCTGTATGTAACCAGCACCTCGAATCCTCGATACTATATAGTAGGAGTAAGTAGTAGGAGTAGTAGGGTGGCATGGGCCAGAACAAGCATTCACGTCCAGGAGTACGGCACACGCAACCAGCACGACTTCCATCTGACACCATATTATTTCTTGGAGTCCGTGCTAGAGCAATCTCTTCAACCTCGTCGTTTCTCTAACTTCAGCCATCGCGCGGCGGGCGAGGTGGGGGTTTGCCGATAGTCGGTTTCCTTAATTAGCGGTCCCACTTGTAAGGCCAACTCCAACGCACGACCCCAAACGGACCTCCGTTTTGCATGAACTCCAACGATAATTTTGACTAGAAAAGCAAGACCAAAGAAAACAAGAACGACAAGAATACATTTTACTACTCCTGTAAGTTGGATTAGTGCCTTCTCGATGCATTCATTGTTGATCTGCAGAGGCTCGATCTTGCGTGCTTCTTTCTTCTTCGAGTGTAAAGAAGTAGACGTTGCTTCCTCGCATCTAGTCTCATGTCTAGCCTCTATTCTAGTAGGAGTATAAACAAGTGCACTAATCTCATCTCTAGCCTCTGTGCTAGCTAAAAGTGATAGAACATCTACTAAATTGCGCCCTACCGATATATGGATGTACTCTTCTTTGCAATACAAAAACTTGCATCCATTCTATTCCCTCCGTTGCACAATACATGCCTTCTATTTGTCAAAATATATATGTATCTAGACATGTTTTAGTATATAGGTACATCCATTTTTGGACAAATGTAAGTCAAGTATTTTGGAGCGGAGGAGTACCTAATAAATTTTTAAGTTAGCACAACTAGTCCAATCCGAGAGCACAACCAAGATTTGGTCGGGTTCTTCATCCTTTGTAATAAACCGTGGGACATCCATCATCCAGGTCGTGTCATGAAAGAAAATAGAGTGGTAGTTGAAGCCACGAGATGTGCATCTTGGGTTAAACTGTAAATAGAATCTTACTACTCTGGAGTAACTCCAAAAGCGGCCACCAAAGATCTTTATTGGATTTGTTTTTCATCACCAGCACGTCGAGGTGAAAGATGTGCAGGTTCAGTGGGTCCTCTTGCGTTTTCACTGACATGTGGGGCCGCATGTGAGCAAACAGACGATGGGCTCCGCGCGTCCGCTGGCTAGCTGAGAAGAGAAATAGAGGAGGGCTGAGCACGGACTGCAGGAAATTGGTTATACGTACCTCGATATAGGCTCGATATAGTGGGGTGACATGGGCCATAACTAGCATTCACGTCTAGCAGTACGGCACACGCCACCCACACGAGTCCCATCCGACACCAATTTTCTTGGAGTCCGTGCTACAACCATCTCTTCTCCCTCCTGTTTCTCAGCCATCGCACGGTGGGTGGGGTGGGGGTTTGCCGATAGTCGGTTTGCTCAACTGCGGTCCCACTTGTAAGTGAAAATGCAACACCGCACGCATTCCCGCTTGAGCGTCTTGAGACCAACCACAAGGGGTGCGACGCGAACGTGGCGAGCTTTTCCTTTTGAACTCGTAACTTGTAAATTTTGGTTCTGCTCCATGGCGCGACCGATAGATAGATAGAAAATAACGATTTTGCCTAGAGTAATGAGAAGTTTGGTTCAGCGCCGTTCATGCATGGGCGTCGGCCGGAGACTTACATCAAAGTCGTCGCGAGCTTCTTGACGACGGTGAACTTGTCGAGGAAACCGACGAGGACCTCGTCGAACAAGGAGACGAAGGCCGTCCAGCGCCCCTCGCCCTTGCGGCCTCAAGCAATACTACTGGAGACATTCCTCGGTCGGACGCGGGCAGCGTTGTGGCGCCATCTGGCACAACCGGCTGATGCTCGCGCTCATCCCCTCCATGGGTCTAGCTTAGCTTCTAGTCAACTGATCTTGCGATTTGAGTGATCACGCTTGCCCTTGGTTAGCGTGCATAGGTGCGTAGGATTTAGTACTACTCCTCGGCCCTCTACTGCACCTGCCTTTGGCTATATGATAGGTGGGCCAGCCACCCCCTGGGCCCACGTGTCATTCACCCAAAGGCAGTTGCCGTAAGTCAATGAAGTTGCGTCCCCCTCCGTGCGGTCTTGATATAGTCATCTCACCGACCTCTAGTTGGGGCCAAACGAGAGAAGTTTCATGTTCTTGGTTTATTGGTCCCCTTTGCATTTTGCGCCAAGTTTTGACCTTTGATCTAACTAATAAAATGTTAATGCATGTAAACAAAAATGTTGTGTAAGTCACCTTACGAAAACCAAATAATCCCAAAACACTTAGGCATGGTGCATTAACTCCCTCCTTGTTTCTTATTTCATGACATATCAACCAATGAGAGATGTGGGTCGTGCATGCTTTCAATGACTTGAGACTACCAAACATGACATGCAGTGTTTAGTTCATTGCATGTAATCCAATTAGTACTCTAGTTAGCAAAAAAACATTAAGTTCTCTCGCAGATAGGAATAAAACACCATGTATTTATTTAAAGAGGGAGTAGTACTAGATATTGCTAGTCAAATACTAAAATCCAGATGGACGTGGTAGTACTCCTAAATCTAGACGGTGGTGCTACTAGTACTAGTAGTAGTACTACCAATGTAGTAGTAGGAGTACTAGCACTGTACTACCCATTGGTCAAATTATTACGTCTTTGCTCCTCACGGTGAAGTGACAAGACCTGCCACGGAGATGACACACTGAGTATAGGCGCCGTGTTCGGCATACCATAGTCAGCCTCACCGTCTGCAGTCACTATCATAATGGCTGTAGAGCTAGCCTGCTTACAACTAGCCATGTTCGACATAATTTCCGTGCGTAGATGCCGTGCATTGCACGGAACACCAAGATTGGGGGTGGATTGCTCGGGCAGCGTGACCATCGCGCCAAATTTTTCCACGGCCTTGGAACAAGTGCTGATTGTGAGAGACAAGGAGTTGTTTGTAAATAGGGAACAAGTGCGGCCATCTTTTTGCAAAATGGAGAAGCTTGGTTTGTATCGTCGAGATCTAGATCCGACGGCTATTGGTGAAAGATGGGAGGCACAACATCATCACCAACTCAGGACATGTTTGATTCGCAGGATTTTGAAAACGCAGGAATAGGACACGACAATATTACAAGTTTAAAACTGATATTACAAATGTTAGGAGTAATGCTGCACCTACGAAGAGGGAATTACTAGGAAGTTTACGTAAGAACTTTCGTTACTTTAGGTGGATGCAGCATTATCGTACAAACTAAAATCCACCGCCTTGACAACTCACTAATGGGCAAATAAGTTTTCTAGTCTCTGGCCACTTGATGTTTCAAAAACAAATTCAGCTTCATGAGACTTTGTCATTTAGGCTTAGACGCTTGCGGTGATCAGACACCATTCATTGTTGCGCCAGAGAACGCCAAACCTCATTACCTTGAGCACACTTGCCTCCATAACAAAGAACACAGCCAATTTAATCTCAGATGTGCCGCCTCGATAGTCGATCAAATCAATTTCGTAAGATGGAGATCAAGGCATTCGATGAGATTGTTATAGTGCTTGACACATTTTCACTTTCGGTCTTTTTTATCTGCAAAAGAAGAGAACATATTAGAGCAGCTGGCTGCATAAGATTGTCGTGTCATCAAGAGGTACCAATATCATTCGCTCATACGATAGGGTTGGCTGGCTAGTGATATTTTCTCTCTCTCTCTCTCTCTCTCTCTCTCTCTCTCTCTCTCTTTCTGTTTCCTCTCATTTAACTAGGAGCACGTGAAGAGCTTGGGCATTTGTTGCCTTCCACTATGTGGCCGATGCCATATTTCGCAAAAGTATGCCACATAATACGCATCGATGTCAAATCAAAAGATTTTGGCACCACTCTTGTGATGTGAGAGAGTTGGCACCACTGTGCACACAGACCCACATGTATAAACAAATCAATCAAACCAACAACACCAGCCTCTCACTCTCCCAAACAAGTGTTTTTTTATTGCCTCAGTCCTCTCTCTCCCACGCAGGTGTTTTTCATTATGTGAGTTAATTTGGCACCGAGCAAAGTAGGTGATCCAGGTTGGGGCACCAGGTGAGCAATGGAGGGGCATTGATGCCAAATGCATCACAAGTGAATTTGGCACGTGTTTTGGCCTACATAGCCCACTTTTGTACTCCCTCCGTCCCAAAATTCTTGTCTTAAATTTGTCTAAATACGGATGTATCTAGTTACATTTTAGTGTTAGATACATCCGTATCTAAACAAATGTAAGACAAGAATTTTGGGACGAGAGGAATACTACCTCGTATTTAGTATAAAATTTTGACCATAGATTTACCTAAGAAAATGCCAATGCATGTCACTGAAAATTACACCATTTGAAATTATGTTCAAATACGAATCCAACGATATAGTACTTACTGACATGCATTAACATTTTGTCAGTTAAATCTATGGTCAAATTTTGATACTACAAAATTGGAAGAGTAAACCAGGACAGAGGTAGTACTTGCTCTTAGGGTAACCATAGAGTTACTGGAGTAGTCTAAGTTACTTTCCACTATGACTAGCCTAGGCTACTATAGTAGTATAGCATAAAAAATGATGCAGGTGATCACGTGAGAAAAAGTACTAAAAACATTTCTTTCGTTGCAGTGCGTAGATGCAGTTTTGAACACTTCACTTGTCATCGTAATTTGGGAAAATTACGAAAAAATTGAGCTATGTTGTGATTACCGTTTACTTATAGGAAAGAAGTTTCACCTTAATGAGTAGCTTCTCCGTGCATGGAAAGCATGTAAGGAATCCAACAACTTGATACAGATTAAATGATAGATTTTAGTGCTAAGATCTTCACCATGCGCATGGATCGGCCAAGCTTGTGGGAATCATTTTTGGAGACGGTCAGAATACATCAAGAAGAAATTTAAAAATGTGAATTTCAAGAAGATGGAGAAGAAGATGAGTGTTGTACCGAACGATTACGGATCCAATAAAGAGTTCGGAGAATTTGGCGACGAGTACACCAACGCCGCTAATTTCAAGGCGTCAATAACGACCCAGATTTTTGTTGGATCTTCTAGATCCGATACAAGCAATCTCTCAAGGAAAGGCGCATTCTCAATGACCAAAACGTGGAACAGCTGGAGTGATCTCTTCCCAATTGATGTCTTGTTGCGGGGCCAAGAAGACACATAAATCCATCGGAGATTCGTCGAGGCGATGTGGAGGCTAATGAACCCATGGATCTGCTTTCAAGACAAAGGTACTCGGCGCGATGCAAGCTGCGGAGCAGGTGCTCCATAGCCTTCTTCGAGATGACAACGTCGAAGAGGTTGAGCTGCTTGAGTTGAGGGAGAAGAAGGGCGGGCGCGACATTAATCTGGGGAAGATAGCAGGAGATGAAGCTGGCGCGGCGCAGCGTTGGCGTGGCGAGCGCCGGACGGCGGCGAGAGCGACATCATCCAGCTTCAAAGCTGAGCTCCTCGAGCTGATATAGGGCGGGAGATAAGAACCACTCGTCGAACTTGGGTTGGACCTTGCAGTTGGTACTGAACATGCGGATGTCAAGGCGTCTGGCTGGCTCAGGGTGCGATGAAAGGATCTTGGAGACTGCAGCCATGCGTTTGCAATCCCCGCTGCAGATGTAGCTATCGACGGTGAGGTTGAGGGGGACGCAGCACCAGAGGGGGCGCCACCGCCGGGAGAGCAGGGCGGTCCGCACGGCATATTTGGTGGGGAGGAGGCTGATGATGACGAGCAGCATGTCGTCGGGGAGGCTGCTGATGAAGTCCAGGCTCGCCGGATGCGGTTTTGGCTTGAGCCGCCCCCGCTTGTTGGCTGCCTCGCCGTCCATCTCCGTCGGTGTACACGTGTGCTGGTGTGTGTTGTGTGCTGGGTGTGCGCGAGTGCATCCTTCTGTGCATGCCGCCGCGCAGTGGTGAATTGTGCACGAGTGCGTCCTTCGCGCGCAAGAAGTTTGTCCTCAATGCAGCCTCAATTTACTAGCGTGCGGGGGGCCACCCCGAGTGATTTCAACTTTGTTTACTTCACCGCCTGTCAGATGGGCCTCTAGTTTACTTATTTTCACCCATTGCCACATGGGCCAGCACACGAAGATACAGAACACGAGCTGACAAGGCAGCATGTGGATTGGTTGACCGGTCAACTAAACAATATACGGAGCTATACGCTGACACAGTGAGCGTATAATCCGTCGGTATAGAGAGTTCGAGTGAGAGGGGAGGCCCGTGAGAGATAGCGAGAGAGAGAAAGAGCTACTCCCTCCGCTCGATAATGTAGTTCCAACATTTTTTTAGTCAAACTTTTGAAACTTTGACCAAGTTTATAAAGAAATTACTTATATCTACAATACCAAAGATAAATGATAGTATGAAGTAAGTACATGTTGTGATGAATCTAATGATCGTTCCAGATGTAAATGTTTTTCTCCACATATACTTGGTCAAACTTTTCTAAGGTTTGACTTTTCAAAACATCCATATGCTTATGGACGTGACGAAGTCCCTAACTAGAGAGAGAGAGAGAGAGAGAGAGAGGGAGAGAGTGAGTGAAAAAAGTGTGTGTGCGTGTGTGAAAGAGACATGGACAACACACGATAATAGTAGAGAAAAAGCATGCGTGTCTTATGCAAACATATCACACATGCATCTTCGATAACGGAGGCAAGGTGAGGAGATAGTGTGTGGTTGTTTGGAACCGAGAGAGCAAGACCCCTAGCACGTGGCCAAGAGGGGTCTGACAAACAAGGAAGAGAGGTCGAGAGAGACGTACGGAGAAAATGCAGACATGGGGAGGAGAGAGTGTATGTTTGTCATAGAGAGATCCCCTGGAGATCGTGATGGGATTATATGGGTGGGAGATCGAGTGACAAGGTGTGTGCGCGATAGAAGATGCCCCGAGAGATATCGTGATAGACGTATGGATGGAAGGAGACGTGTGTTCCTGATGGCTAGTAAGAGATAATCATACTTAGGAGGGGGGGGTGCTTGCGCCTATGGCCCTGTTTGGATACTCTAACTCAGTTAGAGGTTAGAGTTAGATTCTAACCCTGAACTAACTCTAAGTAAAGAGGTGTTTGGATGGCAGGGTTAGATGGAGCGCGGATACGGCGAGGCACCTTCACGGGCGGTGCGAGAGGGAGGGAGGGAGAGGATGAGAAGCTTCGAGGAAGTGGGGAGGGATCTGCTGCGGGGAGAGCGAGAGAAAAAAGTGTTTATTAGTGGTCCGAGAAGAACTAACCCAAATAAGCACCTCTTGGATGGGTTAGTTTTTTTGGATGGGTTAGATGCATCTAACCCAAACTAACCCTCCTGTTTGGATCTTTTTGGGTTAGTTGACTCCAAACTAACCCAAACTAACTCTAACCCATGGATCCAAACAGAGCCTATGATGGAGTGAGGATTATGGTACTTAGGGGATGCGTGTCACATGGAGAGAGAACAAGGGCGGAGAGTGTTGGATGGGTCTATATGTATAGCGCGAGCGAACATGTGTATGTGTGAACCAGGGAGATATAAGGCAAGTTTGGCTTGCGTCCGAGCATCTTTTACTTGGCACAGGGTTGTGGCTGGATTTCATGCACGCTTGTTTGGTTGCTACCTGTGAAAAAGAAAGCCCGCCTGGCCCGGGTTCCTTGCACTTTAATTAGCCTGGCTGAACTCCAGACACTGCAAGTAGCATGGCCCAGGCGACCGATTTCGAACGCCTGGCCGTGCCTAGTCGTGCGGTCACGAGGCTAACAGCAACATGGATGGATATTAGCATTACATAATTGATGCGTGGATTGATTGATGGGACGTTGATGATTTGCCTGGCCCAGGCATGAACCAAACGCTTCAGCACCACACAAGCCTGCCAGCGTAAATATTTTACATTTCACGTCCACACCAGCAAGACCGCCATCAAGGCATGAGGGTCAGGTCACGAACCAAACTGACCAATAAAGTTTGAGAGAGATTGAGGAGCCCCGATAAGGCTGAGTGGTGCGTCGAGATAGCTGAGAGGGGAAAGAGATATTCCATCCGCTCGATAATGCAAAGGTATGTAAATTTTTTAGAAGTCAAACTTTGGAAACTTTGATAAGGTTTACGCAAATGTTATTTATATCTACAATACCAAAGATACATCATACAAAACTACATCTCATGGTGAATCTAATGGTATATGTTTGCCGTACTAGATGTAATTCTTTTTCTCCACCTACATGGTCAAACTTTGTGATGTTTGACTTTTCAATAAATGTATATGCTATGGACCGAGGAGAGTGCCTCGGTCGAGACAGATCAAGTGCGTGTGAAGGAGAATGAGTAAGTGTGCAAAAAGATTATGTGTGTGAAAGATAAAGTGAGAACAAACGATAAATTAGAGAGAGAGTGTGTGTTTTCATTTCTTATGCGAACATATCACGCATGCATCTCCGAGATGGAAAAGCGAGGCGAGGAGATATACGAAGATAGCTAGTGTGTGATTGTTTGCAACGGAGAGAGACACCCCTGTAGCACATGTCCAATAGAGGTCTGGCCAACAAGGAAAAAAGGTCGAGAGGGACACATGGATGGCATGGACACATGGGGAGGGAGAGAGGGTGTGTTTGTGATAGAGAGATCCCCTCGAGATCGTGAGGGGACTATATGGGTGGGAGATCGAGGAGTGCGTCTTGGCGATAGAAAGATGCCCCGAGAGAAATCGAGATAGACCATGCACATGTTTGTGATGGAGACTAAGATTAGTTAGTCATATACATATAGGGGGGACTGCGTGTGCCTACAATTGAGTTAGAGACCATCATACTTGGCTAGCTGGGCATGAGATTGTGTGTGTGTGCGTGTGAGATGGAGAGAGAACAAGGGAGAGATATAGAGTTTTAGATGGGCCTATCAAGTGCGAGTGAGATATGCATATGTATGTGTGACCCAGGTGGATGGAGAGTTTGAGAGAGGGGGGAAGAGCTCCGAGACGATATAGTGGTGCGTGAGAGAGTTACAGGCAAAGAGCCAAGGAATTTGTGTGCGTACGATGAGTGCACCCAAGATATCTAGCTTGGACTAGCTAGAGTATCATACATAGTGTCAGAGAGACCTATAGATGGTGTATATATGCATGCAAACTAGAAAGACCCCCCAACACACGCACACACACAAAGAGAGAGAGAGAGAGAGAGAGAGAGAGAGAGAGATGGAGAGAAAGGAGAGGGACCAACAAGGTTTTTGTGTCGGATCGTGCGTGTAATTGAAGATTGTCGTGAGAGAGATAGAGAGAGAGAGAGAGAGAGAGAGAGAGAGAGAGAGAGAGAGAGAGAGAGCGAGAGAGAGAGAGAACGGGAGTGCGGGAGAGGGGGATGTCGCGTTTTATGCATCAAAGACTGATATAAACCATGTTTCGATATAAACTTGCATTCAGATATTTAAATTGGAGAACATGTTGTCTGCAATCCACACATGAACGGATATATGCGTATATCAAACAAGTTCATTAATTTGACTTTCAACATGTTCATGGAGTACTATAATACTGTACAACATGCTACTCGATTGAGGTGTTCAATTTTGGATTTAGTTCGCTATTTTGACCCTCTTGAGCGAGCTATTTCATTGAATCGAGATATTTCATTTTGGGTTTGATTCGCGTTTTTGAGTGGGTCAACTATTTGTCATATAGTAAACCGCTAGCAACGAGCATGTAAAAACACATTACTCCCGAGCATCATCTCTCCATCTAAAAAAGATGTGGCAAGCTAATATTTCAAAATTTGATTTGAATCGACTTGGTAAGGTAGACGTGGATGCTCGTTCTCCCAAAATTTGAACGAACCGTTAAACATCCTCTCTGCTCGGTGGAATTCGCCCAAGCAAATAAATGGGAGACGCGAAATTACCGTCCTATGTGGGACACGCATCAATTGGCCCGTTGTACATCGAGGGTAGGTTCGTAACTTCATCCAAGCGCGCCTTCTCCTCGGCCGAAATGACATGTGCCGAATAATTCATAAACCATGGTCGGCAAAACACGCTCTCCTCTCCCAAAATAGCTCGCGCCCACTATTTGAAAACACGCTCTCCTCGCCCGAAATCGTTCGCGCCCACTATAGTTCAAAACACGCCTCGCCTCAAATCGCTCCGCCCACTATTTGGGGAGAAGCAAAGTTACTCTACTATCCCCGACCCTCAAGACAGACCCAAGCCGAGAAGCCTATAGGCAAGGGTAGAATCAGAACTCCCCTCACATTTCGCATAAATGCGTCCGTAAGACATGGTTCCACTCCTCCCAATCCCCGCCCACCCCCATTCATACCTCGTGGGTGCCAAATCACCTTCTCCCTGAAGCTCCCTTCTCCCGAGCCGCGAAACCTCAGCCCCACCTCCATGGCGCCCCCCACCACACCAATTTCCCAGCCGCCCTCCTCCCTAATGCCGGAGAAGCTGTCCATTTGCCGTCGTGCACTGGGCCGTGTGCCTCTTACTCCGTGCTGCTGGTGCTGCCTAGACAATGGCCGCGTGAACCGTAGCGGAGCCGATTCACCCCCGCCGTTGTTCACGGCGCCGGAGCGACTCCAACATCGGGTCCGTCCAGAGTCCTGGCGCTGCTTCTGCGTAGCCATCGACCGTCGCGACAACCCTCTTTCTCGCCACGGTCGCCATCAAGAATCAAGACCGGCCTCACCGACTCGGCAGCTGGACCTGCCTACTTCACCATGCCGCCAGATAGGTCGCACCCTCATCTCAAATCACTTTATTTAGGTGTCAGTTCTCTGAATTTTTATTCTGGGCCAATCGATTCCCAATGGGAAGCAGCACCCCTCGAGGTGGCGGGGCTCCTAGGCTGCCGGTTGGCTGGTGTCTAACGTAAGGGTGCGGGGCCGCAAGTTCGCCGCGGAAGAAGCGCTTAGATGGCTATCTTTTAGAGTTGCGTGGGTTGAAGGTACCGCCATGGATCTGGATGACGGGGAGTCTTTGTGGATTGGCCCGGGGGCGGCGCAACCACGACAGTGCGGTGGGGCGGGGAGCGGGGTTTTGGCCAGGGCCACAGACGGCGGAGGCAGGCTGCTCTGCCGTTGGTCACTTGCTCTTCAGGGAAGATTCCGAACAGTGTCAGCCGGGAGGCACAAGACGGCCATCAAGCCATCCGGCGTAGATCGGACAGTACCAAAATAAAATAAAATCGTGTGACCCCAATTTAGTCTTCAGTCAACAGACGTGTGACCACTCTCGTACCTTGTTCTTGATCTCTTAGTGTATTTCTTCAGATCAAAGAGATATGTCGTTCTTAACATTATGCATTATCTGCATCTTTAGACACACTGTCTTCCGACTCACGCAGCTGCTCCAACAAGGGAAGCATACACCAGAAGGGAGCTATAGTCCCCACTCAACAGTTCCCTGCATCGAATGCGCGTGCAGGCATGGACAGCCACAACAAGCTGCAGGGCCATCAACAAGTCAACACATGATGCTCACTCCTATGGATGGCAGCCAGATAGGTTGTACCCTCATCTTACTTGTGTGCAACATTTATGGCTTTGTTATTCATCTAAGCATGGAAAATAGATCATCACATTTCACTGTATATTCATGCTGATCTCTTACGGGTCTTGTTCAGGAGTTCACGTTGTTCCATAGTTCAGCTAAGATACTTGTTCTTTATGTAACGTTGTTCCATAGTTATCATCCATCAGCCAATGCTATCCCACAGGCTGGTGATTATAGTATTATACCAATTCTAGTATTACCTATGTTGTTCTTTAATACTTTTGTGTGCCATCTAGTTAATCTCGAGTACAAACATTACATATTCTGTAGCTTTCATCTGTGTTCTCCCTTTAGTTTATGAGACATGTTGCTGCTAGTTAACCCCAGTCCTACTATTTATGTCGTCTCCTCTGTGCACTCATTACATAAATCTAACTACCAGTTGTCTTCCATGCATGTCAGATATAATTGCACACACTAATATATCCACAAGAACCTCACGGAGCAATGTAAAGGCCAATAAACTTGATGTCAATGATACCCAATATGATGGAACATGTAAAGGCAGTTCTTCAGAAGACTTGCAAAAAGATGATGAATCCTCTTCACCCCACAAGGTCCTTGCTCTAACTTGGCCTGTGATATGGGTACAACATGCATATAATGTCCTTGAGTGTATCTACTCGGTTGCAATGCCATGTGCTTAGCATGCTGATCATGCATGTAAATATGTCATGCCTTCCTGTTTTTCAATACCTATTCCATTCATGATAACATGTTTTCAAATTCAAGTACTGTAATTCTACTCTATCACAATGCCATCTGCTTAATTTGGACATCATGCTTCTGAATATCTTATGCATTGTTATTCATCAAGATGTACTTCATCATACGCCATACCATGTTTTTTTACATTGAAGTGTTGTTCTAGTGCACTACTTTTGCAATGCCATCTTATTTTCCCAATCATACACGTGTATGTTGCCTTAGTTATTTCTATACATATTCCGCTAGCATATAGTTTTACATTCAACTAGTGTTTTTTTGCTGTGTTGTCCTGTCGTATCCCTAGATCTTACACCATACTCCCTCCGTCCAGATTACATGTTGCCGAAATGGATAAAAAAGGATGTATCTAGAACTGAAATACGCCTAGACCCATCCATTTTTTTTTCCGGATGGAGGGAATACATGTCAATATGTCATGCCTTTCTATTCTTCAGTACCTATTCCATCTCTCTGCTGTCGCATGTTTTATAATTAAAGCACCCTTCTTCTATACAAGGCATGCAAGGGGAAGACGACTATGGTAGAATCTGAAGGGTTACAAACAAGGCCTTTGCAAAAGATTCAAACGCCATGAGATAATAAACCAAGTCCAGTTTTTATAGATACTGCTCCAGCACGGAGAAACCCAACTCCTCACGATAATAAGCGATTCCAAGTGGCCAAAGAACTAGTCCGCTCCAGTCCAACAAAAATATGTCAACTCAATTCTAAGAAGCGTGTGTGTATCCTTGCATCATGAAAATTTATAGCATGCTGATCATATTTTCTACATGTTTCTTACCCATCTCTCTTTTGGAAAATAAGCTTAACAGATAGAAGAATTTCTGCAATGGTATCATTTATGAGGAAAGATTCTTGCAGGAATTCTCTATGCTCCAATGTAGATGTAAGTACCTATTGTATATCACTATATTTTTACATTAGCATGTATTTTGTTAATCGGTGAGAATCCAACCTTTATCTGATCTAAATTTAGTTGTAGCAAAATGTATGATTAAAGGCCACAATGTTTATTTTTGTAAGGAAAACTGCCTGGTAGTTTTGCATCCTGAGCTACATGAGTGTACTATCTCATATCGATTGGGTTTGAATACTTTGGTTCTGCGGTGGGGTTTTTAGTGTTTTTTACCGTGTTGTCTGTCATTATCCCTAGCTCTTACATCACACTCCCTCCTTCCGGATTAAATGTCGCGGAAATGGATAAAACTGGATGTATCTAGAACTGAAATACGCCTAGACCCATCCATTTATTTCCGGATGGAGGGAATACATGTCAATATGTCATGCCTTTCTATTCTTCAGTACCTATGCCATCTCTGTTGTAGCATGTTTTATAACTGAATCACCATTCTTCTATATAAGGCATGCGAGGGGAAGACGGCTATGTTAGAATCTTAAGGGTTACAAACCAGGTCTTTGCAAAAGATCCAAACGCCAGGAGATAATAAACCAACTCCATTTTTCATAGATACGCTCCAAAGACGGAGAAACCCAACTCCCAATCGATAATAAGCGATTCCAGTGGCCAAAGAACTAGTCTGCTCCAGTCCAACAAAAGAATGTCAACTCCATTCTAAGAAGCGTGTGTGTATCCTCTCATCTTGAAATTTGATAGCATTATTATCATATTTTCTACATGTTTCTTACCCATCTCTCTTTTAGTAAATAAGGTTAAACGATAGAAGACTTCCTCCATTGGGATAGTATTCGAGGAAAATATCTTATGGAATTCTCTGTGCTCCAATGCTGATGTAAGTACATTGTATATCAATATATTTTTACATCAACATGTATTTTGTTAATCGGCGTGAATCTAACCTTTATCTGATCTAAAATTAGTTGTAGCAAAATGTTAAAGGCGCCAATGTTGATTTTTGTAAGGAAAACTGCCTAGTAGTTTTGCATACTGAGCTGCATGAATGTACTATCTCATATCACGCACATTACTGAATTATAGTGCTTCTCTGGTTGCCCATTCATTCATTGTGTCAATGTTGCTTTCGTACTACCTTACCTGGCTGATGATAGCTGTGCCATATTGTGTTAATTTGGTGTAGGCTAGTTTCCCAAATGTTCGTTGTGTCAATGTTGCTTTCCTATTATCTGACTTGGCCAATGATAGCAATGCTAGTGTGTTAATTTTGTGCAGCTCTTTGAAGATAAGAAGACAAACTCTGAAAACAACAAGGCAACCCCATTGTTTCTTTCCAGTAAATCTAGGCCAGGTAATATGGCAACAACTCATGATTAATCGGTATGGTTCTCGTCCTAATCTATGTTATGATGCAGTGGTCGAGACACTCTCCACTATCAATAATACAAGCCTGCCAAAATCGCCATCTGAATCTGTTCAGTGTCCTCTGCCTCGAATGCAACGAAATAAATGTATGTTTGTGAACCAATTAATGGCTGAAGCAATGATGGAAATGGTGGATGAATCAGAGGTGCAGAGTCGTGCGACACAACAACTGATCAATGTTTTCATAGACAGTGTAGCAAAGCAGCAAGAACTTGCCCACATGCTTATGGGCGTCATCTGTGCTAAGGTTGTAGATTGTGACGTTGTAGATGGTTAGGTTCTACTCATTTATTTGCACTGGCATCAATCTTTGATTGCCCAGTGGATGTAATTTCCTATAATATATGCTGGATGTGCAACGTTATTCTCTGTATGCCGTACCTTTGCTTGATCGGTTTTGGTCCTGTGCATAGTTGCTCGTCGTAATGGGCTCCAATTATCTAATTTGGCCTAAAGACATGTACGAACTTTAGTGGGCCCATTAAGTTAATGGGCCGTTACTAGGCTGAAAGTTAATGGTCGGCCCTCTTACCTCCCGGGTCATTAACAGGCTGACATCGAAGGGGGCAACAGGTGGCCCCAATTTATTTCACGGGCCGTTAACAGGTCGTTATTAAGTTTGGGCTACATATGGCCCAACCATACCGTAGGCCTTTAGCAGGCCGAAAGAGATAGCGGGCTTGTACTGGACCACGAAGAGCATGGGCCGCTAAGAGGTCGAAAGTCAGGACGTATTGTAAATGGCCCAACTGTGTTGTGGGCCTTTAGCAGGCCGAAAGAGAAACCGGGCTGGTATTGGACCATGAAGGGCATGGGCCGTTAAAAGGCCAAAACTAAGGTCCGACTACAAATGGCCCAACTCATTTATGGTCCGTTAACGGGCGAAAGGCACACAGGTACGGAATTGGCCCAACACTTAAATGGGTCGCTAAAAGGCCAAAACTCAGGTCCGACTACAAATGGCCCAACTGATTTATGGGCCGTCAACAGTGAATGTGACACCGGGCCAGAAATTGGCCCAACACTTAAATGGGCCGCTAAAAGGCCGAAACTCAGGTCCGGCTACAAATGGCCCATCAGGTTTATGGGCCGTCAACAGGCTGAAAGACACACCGGGCCAGAAATTAGCCCAACATTTAAATGGGTCGCTAAAAGGCCGAAATATGTACATCCTGAAAATTGGCCCATCCATTAAATGGGCCTTAACAGGCCGAAATCTCATCGGGCCGATATTGAGTCCATATATATAGCGGGCTGTTAATGGGCTCGAACTGACGATGGGCTGCAATGGTGTCAAATCTTTAACGGGCCGTTGACGGGCCGAATTGGCACATCTTGTACGGGCCGTGGGCTTAAATGGACCTGACACAAGTAGGCCTTATATGGGCCGGCCTGCCAATTTTCTTGGGCGGCCTTTTTCACCGTAATGGGCCTTTGTTGGGCCGTGCCACGCGGTCGACCTATCATAGGTGTCTCTGTCCAATGAGTGGATGACATCTGTCCCAGCGGTGAGGCAACACGTGTTTCTGCGGCCAATGATGATTTTACACGTGGAAAATCCCCATTGGTGCAGGCTGTTAACGGGTTATCGGATCCAAAACCCGACCGATAGCTTAACAGCGTTCGCTACGGTGGATGCCACGTGTCGGTCACCCTTGGACGAAAGCACTTACGTGACGCCGATTTATCGTGATGGAAGTGGACACTTCCGTGATGATAATTTTGGTAATGTCATGGAACACTTCTACGATAGCACAGGTATGACTATCTTGATTCTGTCGTAAAATTGTCATGGATGTACATGCATGACAAAAAACGCGACCTACTGTGACAAACACGTATCATCACGGAAGTGTATTTTTTGTAGTGTTTATAATCACCCAGTTACGTTGTCACGTTTGGTAGCACACAAAGTGTTCCTCTGGTATTCGGGAGTTGCATAATCTCGTAGTTATAGGAACATGTTTAAGTCATGAAGAAAGCAATAGCAACATACTAAACGATCAAGTGCTAAGCTAACGGAATGGATCAAGTCAATCACATCATTCTCTAATGATGTGATCCTGTTAATCAAATGACAACTCATGTCTATGGCTAGGAAACTTAACCATCTTTGATACAACGAGCTAGTCAAGTAGAGGCATACTAGTGACACTCTTGTTTGTCTATGTATTCACACATGTACTAAGTTTTCGATTAATACAATTCTAGCATGAATAATAAACATTTACCATGAAATAAGGAAATATAAATAACAACTTTATTATTGCCTCTAGGGCATATTTCCTTCATTTCAAACATCACTCTTCATTGGATAGTTGTACTCATCATTGTTGTCACATTACTCGGGTCTAGGGTTAGACCAAAAGCTTGTAGCTCACGAGCTTAATGACCGCTCGAGAGCTCGTCTCGCCAACCTCGTAGCTTGCTTCTTAATGAACAGAGGCAATCATATATTTCAGTTGGTTAAACTTAATGAGCTTAATGAGCAAGCTAATGAGTTCCATGAGCAACTCATTAAACTCGTTAACACAACACAACTCATATTATATTCCCTTCCTTTCTTTTTAGTTTGCATATAAAATTTGGTCAAAGTTAACTTTTTTAATGTGTGACTAACTTTAGAAGAAAAAATATCAAAAATCATAGTCTGAGATCAATATTATTAGATGCATCATGAAGGACCAGTTCTTTTGGACAGCTTAGAAAATAAGCTGGCTCTTAAATTTTTTGAGACTTCTAAATCAGTTATACTAGAAGCCCCAGGCGACTTATGGAAAAAGCTCGAAAGGATGCGGCTTATTTTTTAAGCTGCCAAAAGAACCAACCCGAAATGAATTTTCATACCATATAACGATGTTGACATTTTTTTATATAAATTTGGTCAAACTTCAAACAAATCTTATATGTAGAATAAAAAGTAGAGGGGGTACAACACAACACATATTTTTATGTTAAGTGGCAACATTTCTTGGCACTTCAATTCATCTATTCCATCTAATCGATCCAACCTACTCCCTCCATCCTTAAAAGAGTGTACTTTCAACTTTGTTGAAGGGTCAAACTATCTCAAAGTTTGACTGGGTTTGTGCAACAATATTTGTGAAACCAAATAGGTATACGATGTAAATATATTTTATCATGAATCTAATGCTACTAATACGATGGCATAGATGTTGGTCTATTATTGTATAAATATGGTCAAACATAAAAAAGTTTGACTTTCTAACAAAGTTGGAAGTACACTCTTTTAAGGACGGAGGGAGTAGCTCATAGGAGACAATAACTAGCATCCTTCTCATGTGGTCACTCCTTTCATGAAAAACACGATCAGAACTAAAGCAAAAGGGGGTAATGTCTGTTAATGAGTACCCGCGAGCGTTCACGAGCTTTAACTGAACCGAGTCGATCAGTGTGTTTTTGCTTGTTTAGCTTAACGAACCGAGCCAAGTCTTAACGAGCACAAGCTTAACGAGACGAGTAGCTCGTTAATCCACTCCTTATGGGGTTAGCCTTCGACACACTAGTATCGGTTGGATAATTGGTGAAACTTCTTTACACTAGACTGACAATTTTAGGCATAGTCCATTATTCAATTGTGGAGGAGTGTAGCTCTTTGCTCTATGTGGACATTCAACCTTAATTGGTCTTCACTGAAAATACTGGTATATGAAAACAATGCTTGGAACAGAGGACAACACAATGGACCTTCGAGATCCGGCGAAGAATTGTTGAAATATAGATGATCTTTAGGCCCATAAAACAATTTCAGAAGAATCTCTAAAGGTCATGCGGGTGTCATTACTAGGTAGTGAGAAGTTTAGTACCACCGAGGGAGTGAAAGAAGTTTTGGGCCTCCTTAAAAGAGATTCTCTTCCACATGCTATTGGAGCATGAGAGTGGTTCCTTCTCGCACCTCCTCCTCCGCCCCTCCCCCTACACACACACCGCGCACGCGACGTGTTTCGTAAACTAGACGAGCTCAAACATGTGTCATGCATGCGCTTAGTTTTTGCCGGCCAGGAACAGATAATTAACTACTCTATCCAGGTGTATAGCGCGTGCATGCAGTTTTAGATCATCGATTTGACTAATTAAATATGTGTTACATGTCATCAAAAGTATATCATTAGATTCATATGAAGGTGTAATTTCTAAACATATATTTTTTGTCACATGATACCTAACACGTTAAATCGTCGATCTAGAACTACGCGCAAGCCCTATACACTCGGACCGAGGTAGTAGCAATTAATTATGAGTCATTAATGAACACGCCACAAATATGAAACGTCAGATCGTATATATTGGAGTGTAAGTGCATACAGTGCCCCTTAGTGATTTTGGTGTATTGAAGACTTATAGGTTAAGGGACTAATGTGTTTGTGAGTATACACAGGTCTATAATTCTATGAGGAGTTTGATATTTACAGAGAAAATCGACCCCTAAAAATGAATATCTTCGAATGAAGATTTTGGTTTTCTGAAGACTTTCTGAAGACTTTGAAAGTGAAGAAATTGGTGTGACCTTGAAGACTTGGTATTCATTCGAGGAACATGAAGCGTGAAGAATTTTGTTTTCATAGTTTCATTTTCTCTTTCTTGAGTCATAGGAAACACCGTCATCAAGAAGGGGTCGAGGAAATACTAGGGAAAATTTTCCATGTGATGCTCAACTCAAAATCCTACACCTACCAAATCCCTTCGAGTGAAGCCATTGGAAATCTCATATAGCCCAGTCAATTTCTTCAGTGACAGAGATGAACTTCTTCTGGTCGCTGAGGAATTTGTTCTGATTGAGGAGTTAGAAATTCGCCAGTGTGGAGTGCCTACACAGTGAGGAACAGGATAGCCCTGAGGAATTTGATACTCAAATTTCTGACCGTTCTTTGTACTCTGCGCCTGTCCTGAATATCTACCCACCTAACGGTCATATCATTGAAGTGCATTTATGTCTTATCATGTCGGACTGCTCCCTAGGCTATAAATAGGCGGCCCCTACAACCACTAGCTGGTTGGCTGCTCCAAGAGAAACTGACACTTGTCATTTGAGAGCATCCCATCCTCCGAGGACTTTGAGCGAAAATCATTGAGTGAGGAAAACCCAAACCCAAACACCTACAAACGCAAAGTGATTGAGCATCATCAAGAGATTGATCCTGCATGGATCCGACGCTTGTTACCTTTGAAGATGGTGCTTCTTCCAGACGGTTAGGCGTCATGGTCTAGAGCATCCAAGAGGAATTGTGGATCGCCGAGTGACCGAGTTTGTGAAGGTTCGGAAGTCACCTGAAGACTTACCACGAGTGATTGGGCGAGGTCTGTGTGACCTTAGCTCAAGGAGAATACGGTGAGGATTGTGTGTCCTCAGGTTTAAATACCTAGCCGCTCCAACCAGATGTACAACTGAGACAGCAGTTGGAACTGGTCTACCAAATCATTGTCTTCACCAAGCCGACTGGTTCTATTTCCTCAACTCTTTTATTTCATCATTACAGTTGTTGTGTGCTTGTTCATATCTATTGAAGACTTTGATTGAAGACTTTCTCAATTTCCTCAGTTCAATTTCTTCAGTCTATTTGTCTTCATCTTGTGTTATCCTGTGTTTACGCTTCATGTACTCTGTGCTTGTCTTCATTTCATCATGATGAACATGCTTGTGTTCTGTTATGCTTACTTCTGAGTACTTATTCCACTGCAAGTAGTTCTTCGCTAAGGGATTTCCTCACCCGCAAATTCCTCAGTGAAGAATTCATAAAAATCGCCTATTCACCCCCCTCTAGTCGATATAACGCACTTTCAATTTGTATCAGAGCAAGGTACTCCCTTGTTCTGTGTGATTTTGGTTTAACCGCCTGGAGTTTTAGTTATGTCGACCGCAGGTATGATCAAAGTCTCTGTTGGGTGTCCTACCTTCGATGGGAAGGACTACCCCTACTGGAAGAATAAGATGCGAATGCATCCTGAGGCAATTGATAACGATCTCTGGTATGGTGTGGAAAATGGTGTTCCCTCAGTCACACCTTCACTGAATGCTACTGATGTGAAGAGATTCAAGCAACTTGACTCCCAAGCGAAGAACATCATATGTGGCCATCTGAGCAAAGGGCAGTATGGAAGAGTGAGTGCTTTGGAAACTGCGAAGCTTATCTGGGATAGGTTGTCCAAAGTCAATGAAGGAGTCTCAACACAGCATGACTCTCGAGTTGACGTTCTTCGCAATCTCTTCAACCGCTTCAAAAGACTCGACAATGAAAATGTTCAACAAACCTTCGATCGCCTCACTGACATCTCAAATGAGCTTCAAGCACTTGGTGCCACTGACATCACCGACCATGAGGTGGTGAAGAAATTGCTGAGATCACTTGATTCCTCATTTGATACTCTGGCACTGATGATACAAGAACGTGCTGATTACAAGTCACTTGATCCCACTGATATCCTCGAGAGGCTAAATACTCATGAGTTCCAGCTTGCTGAGAAGAGAGATCTCTACGGTTTGAGGTATGGCAGATCACGTGCCCTGAAGGACAAGGTCGTCTCTGAATCTGAAGGTGAAGATTCTGGTAGTAGCCTTGGTGATCCTGAAGAACTGCGGCAGGAGCTAGCACTGCTCGTGAAGAAATTCCAAAGGTTCTCAAGACGTGGTCGCTTTGGAAAATCCTCAAGGAGCAACAATTCCTCATCCAGTGACTACAAGAAAAGGCTATGCCACAAATGCAAGAAACCTGGTCACTACATTCAAGATTGTCCTTAGTGGGAAAAGGAATCAAAGAAGAACAAATACAAGGAGTACAGTTCTGATGACGCGAAGAAGAAGAAGAAATCTTCAAAGTCTTCATCATAAAAATATTCAAAGCCTTCATCCCACAAGAAGAGCAGCTCCAAGAAGGCTCGAGCATTCATTGGGAAGGAAATGGACTCTGACGCTGAATCTGAGGAACATGAGGAAGAGGAGGCATCTGAGGAGTCTGAGTCTAGTGTGGCGAGTCTAGCTCTCGCTACTGCATTCGTCAGCAAGTCTATCTTCAACTCTGAAGAAAATGGCTCCACCAACAAGGCTGATGAAGGCAATGGTGACTACGCTCCCACCTATTGCTTGATCGCAAAGGGTGCTAAGGTACTCAAATATACCTCCTCTGAATCAAGTGAGAATGAATCTGATGAAAACATCAAGCCCAGCTACTCTAAACTTGCTAAGATTGTTGTGAAACAACAAAAGGCTTTTGAAAAGGTTCAAAACATGCTAGACAAAAGTGATGATATGTTGGGTGAAGAAATGGATCGCACTAAAACCTTGACTGAACATCTTCAGAGACTTTAGTCTAGGTTTGACAACCTTCAAGGTCATCATAACACTCTCTTATCTGATCATGAGAAGCTTTCTTGTGAATTTCTTCAAAGAAAGCAAGATCTTGAAAAACTAAGAGTGAGTTATGAAGATCTTCAGAAGGAGCGCGATTCATTACTTGCTCAACAAATCAGCGCTTCTCAGGAAGAATTTGTTCCTCCATGTTTGAAATGCATTGAACGTGAATCTGCTAATTCTTCACCTGAATGTTCAAATGCTTCTAGTGCTACAAATTCTTCAACTGTCTCTGCTATCACTAATTCCTCATCTGAGGACATTGCTAGTATCACTGATGATGCAAGGTTGAAGGAATTGTACATGACAGGCATGTACAAAAGCCTCAAAGGGCATCAGACTCTTTGTGATGTGCTTAAAAAGAAGATCCTCAACAGGAACCCTAGGAAAGAGGGTATCGCCTTTGAGAGGAAACTCAATGTTGATGGTACATATTGGAAGCCTGAGCAGTACCCCAAAACCTCATGGGCTGCTGCAAAGGGACCTCAAGTAGATCCATCTAATCTATCTGGCTTTACATGTGAATCTCCTCATTCTTCTGATGAATCATTTGACTCCAATTATAAACTGTTCAAAAATCCGAATAGTGAAGTATTTGCTAGATATGTTGGCACTGACTGCAGGAACGGTTCCTCTATGAAGAAAATCTGGGTTCCCAAAAGTTGCCTTGAAATCTTCAGGCGAATGTCATCATGACACCGCCAGTGAAGAATTGGAACCCCAGATCAAATTCTTCACACGGACCAAATTCTTCATATGGATCCATGTCCTCATACGGACCAAATTCCTCACGTGGATCATATTCCTCAAAAGGATCAAAGTCCTCATATGATTATCATCGTGCCAACACCTCTGTTTCGTAGGGAAGAGCCAAGGGCTATGAATATGAGCATTACTCTTCTAACCATTATGTTCATAAGTCCACGAAGAATTTCTCTGCTTATTCATATGCTTACCCTAACTCCTCTTATGTGAAACGAAATAGATTGGCTTCTATGCCACCTTTCTCGCATGGAGCTCGCAGAGTGATGAACTCTTTGCCCCCCCTTCAGATGTGGGTGGTGAAGAAAAAGAACTAATCTCTTATGCAGGGTCAGATCTCCAAACGTGCTAAAACGTCTGAAGAATTTGCTGGAGATTTGAAAATGCCTGAAAGGACGCATGCTAATCATGAAGAAATGAACTTTCATTTCTCACGTCCTCATACTGCTTTATCTGTTCTATTGCTTGATGAAATTGATCTGATGAATTGTGATGTCATATTCTTCACTGATGAAGTATATGAGTTCGTAAGCTGCACTAATTCATCTGCAGGATGATCAACCCAAAGCCAATGAGTGGGTACTCGATAGTGGATGTACAAATCACATGACCAGTGACAAGAATCTATTGATGGATGCTCCCTTATCTCCATCGCATCTGAAGCATATCATCTTCGCTGACAAAGGCAAAAGTTAGGTATTGGGTCTAGGTAAGGTTGCTATCTCAAAGGATCGGCACATGGACAAAGTCATGCTTGTCGAGTCCTTAGGATACAACCTCATGTCTGTCTCAATGCCATGTGATCTTGATATGGTTGTTGTCTTTGGCAAGTACCGTTGTGTTGTGATCATGGAAGCTGACCATTCCAAAGTCTTCGAAGGCTTTAGGAGAGGAGATCTGTATATTGTTGATTTCTCTCTGAGGACCACAACCAGCCGTATGCCTACTTGCAAAAGCTTGAAAGGCTGGCTATGGCATCGACGACTTGGTCATGCGAGGCATGAGGAATTTACTGCAGCTTGCGAAGAAGAAGCATGTCATTGGCATTGAGAATGTCAAATTCCTCAAGGATCACTTATGCGGAGACTGTGAAGCTGGAAAGATGACCAAGGCCAAACATCCAGCGAATACTATCATGACTACCACTCGACCATTTGAATTGCTTCATATGGATCTCTTTGGTCCTAACCATTATTATGCAGTTACAAATGATGCATCTCTATATGGCTTTGTTATTGTTGATGATTACTCTCGTTACACATGGGTGCATATTGTTGCCTTACAAACATGAAGTGCGGAAGTCTTCAAACGATTTTCCTCGAGGGCTTCAAACAACTTTGGTGTGAAGATCAAGCACATCGAAGTGACAATGGGCTGAAGTTCAAGAACTACGGTCTTGATGACTATCTTGATGAACTTGGTATTACTCATGAGTTATCTGCTCCTTATACTCCTCAGCAGAATGGCGTCGTGGAGCGCAAGAATAAGACTCTTGTTGAGATGGCTTGCACTATGCTTGATGAATACAAGACGTCTCATCGTTTCTGGATTGAGGCAATTGATACTGCTTGCCACATCATCAACATGGTATATCTTCACAAATTCTTCAAGAAGACTGCCTATGAACTCCTCACTGACAAGAAACCCAATGTGAGTTATTTCAAAGTCTTCGGTGCTAAAATGTTGGATTAGAGATCCTCATCACAACTCTAAATTTGCACCGAAGGCACATGAGGGTTTTATGCTTGGTTACGAAAAGGACTCGCACACCTACAGAGTCTTCAACAACGTTCTTCACAAAGTTGTTGAAACTGTAGATGTCTTGATTCGATGAAACTAATGGCTCAAAAAGAGAGCACCTACCTTCTGTGATAGATGAACCAGCACCTGAGGAAACTATCAAGTTCAAGGCTAATGAGGATGTCATTCCTACCGAAGAATCTGCTGAAGAATTCATTCCAGAATGTGAAGAACGTCGAGCTGATGCACCTGAAGAAAATGGTGCTGAAGAAAATGTTGATCAAATTCCTTGATGACAACCCGCTCATCCTCGCGTTGCAAACGAAGTGCAAATTGAGAGAATCATTGATGACATTGAAGCACCAGGTCCTCTCACACGCTCAAGAGCCTCACATTTATCTAACTTTTGTGGGCACTTTGCTTTCGTCTCTATTACAGAGCCCACTAAGGTAGATGAAGCATTTCTGGAGCCTGAGTGGATTCAAGCCATGAAAGAAGAATTACATCAATTCGAGCTCAACAACGTCTGGGAACTGGTCAAACATCCAGATCCTCGCAAGCACAATATCATTGGCACAAAGTGTATCTACTGCAACAAGCAAGATGAAAATGGCCTTGTGGTGAGGAATAAGGCATGGTTTGTAGCTCAAGGCTACACACAGGTTGAAGGAATTGATTTCGATGAAACTTTTACACCTGTTGCTAGACTTGAGGCTATTCGCATATTACTTGCTTATACCATCATGATATCACTTTATATCAAATGGATGTGAAAAGTGCATTCCTCAATGGTAAGCTTAAGGAAGAAGTATATGTAGCTCAACCCCCAGGTTTTGAAGATCCAAAGCATCCTGACAAAGTCTTCAGACTCAATAAGGCCCTCTATGGCCTCAAGCAGGCCCCTCGGATGTGGTATGATACTTTGAAGGAATTCCTCATGAAGAAAGGCTTCAAACCCGGTTCACTTGACCCAACTCTTTTCACTAAGTCTTATGATGGTGAATTGTTTGTGTGTCAAATTTATGTTGATGATATTATCTTTGGCTGTACTGACCAACGTTACAGTGATGAATTTGCCTATATGATGAGTGAAGAATATCAAATGTCTATGATGGGAGAATTGAAATTCTTCTTAGGTCTTCAAATTCGTCAACAACGCAATGGCATATTCATATCTCAGGAGAAATACCTCAAGGATGTACTGAGGAAATTTGGCATGCAAGATTGCAAATGGGTCAAAATTCCAATGCCCACAAATGGCCATCAATGCACTAATGAAAATGGTATTGACTTCGATCAAAAGGTATACCGCTCCATGATTGGCTCTTTATTGTACTTATGTGCATCTAGGCCAGATATTATGCTTAGTGTTTGCATGTATGCCCGATTTCAAGCTACACCGAAGGAATCACACCATAAGGTTGTGAAGCATATTCTTCGATATCTAGCTCACACACCAACTCTTGGATTATGGTACCCCAAGGGATCGGCTTTCGATCTCATTGGATACTCTGACTCTGACTATGCTGGGATCGTGTGGACCGCAAATCAACATCTGGCACATGCCATTTCCTCAGATGATCTTTGGTCTATTGGTCCTCGAAGAAATAGAACTGCGTATCACATCTCTTCTTTGAAGCCGAGTACATTCTTCTTTGGTTCTCTTTGTGCTCAATTGTTGTGGATGAAGCAAACTCTCAAGGACTACGGCGTCAACGTGAAGAATGTGCCTCTCTAATGTGACAATGAGAGTGCAATCAAGATTGCTCACAACCCAGTTCAGCACTTGAAGACCAAGCACATTCAGATTCGTCATCATTTTCTTCGTGATCATGTGTTAAAGGGCGACATTTCTATTGAGCATGTGAAGACTGAAAACAGCTAGCCGATATCTTCACAAAGCCCTTGGATGAGAAGAGATTTAGCAAGTTGCGGTGTGAGCTAAATATCTTAGAATCTTCGAATGTTCTTTGAAAAGGACACTCATCCTAACACTTATGCAAAATTGATGACTTGGATTTGCAACACATGAAGAAACGTTTTTTTAGAGAAAAGGCCAGAGCCCGACTTTATAAATAAAGCCACATGGCAGCGTCACAGGAAACCGAACAGGAGCAAAACCAGCTATCAAGACAACGCACAGAGTGCACGGAGCGAAAAGTTTGAGAGTAACCAAAGGAAGGATACAGTAATCGCCATACACGGCCAAGGCCGGAAAGGAGAGAGACCTAAACTCCGCAAACAGCACCACCAGGATTAGACGACGGGATCCCGCCTTGGGAGATGAGAGATCTGAAGCCAATTTTGACGAGGAGCAGGTCCAGGCATCCCGATCAACCTCCTTAGTCAATGATCTCCTTCTGCAATAATATACATGATTTGAAAAGAACGTCGGCATGCTTAGATGGGAAGATATGCTCAATAGTAAATTTGTTCCTAATGGTCCAAAGAGCCCAACATAAGGCTCCTGTGCCAACCCAAAACACCCTCTTGGTGACCCCAACCAAAGCTTTGGCTAGGGTTCGAATATGGGAAAAGGAGGAGGGGTTCCAAGAGACTGAAGCCAAGATCGACACAACACCAAACCAACTTGGCCAGCACGCAATTGAAAAAGATGTGATCAGAGTTCTCCAAGGCCCCACAAAGATGACAAAACTCCGAACCAGGCCCATTAAGCTTTTTGATCTGGTCGGTAATTTGGAAGGCGACCACGAAAGGCTTGCCAAAGGAAAATTTTAATCTTAGGAGGGACTTTGGACTTCCAAACGCAAGAGAATCTGGACGAAGGAGTACCACCGATAAGTCTAGAATAAAGCGACTTAACCGAAAATCTACCTGAGGCCGAATGAGGCCAAACCACAGAATCGGCCGACTCAGAGAGCACGGGAAGAGGCGGAGAGACTTTGCCAATCTTCCAACTCTTCAGAGACAGGGCATTTAAAAGCCAAATCCAGCTTATTAGCTGCCACCTCCGCGATGGAGATATTCGGATTAGGACAATAAGAAAACAAAACCGGAAAGCTTCATGACTAGGGGGCATCCCAGCACCACCAGTCCAACCAAAAGCGAACAGTCATCCCATTACCAACATTAAATTTAACATGTTCCGGAAAGATCGGTCTGACTTTGACAAAGGGATTTCCAAAATTGAGACCAGCGCTGGCGGTGGCAAGCGATGGGTTGGAGTGTGGGAAGTATTTAGCCTTAAGAATCGAAAACCACAATGAATCAGCCCCACTAGTCAAAATTTTCCACCACCACTTGATAAGCAAACAAATGTTCATCACCCGAGTATTAATAATGCCTAACCCCCCAAGGTTTTTAGGCTTACACACATGTTGCCACTTGACCAGCCTATATTTCCGTTTGTTATTCGCGGAATTCCAGTAGAAAGCTCCCGTATGTTTGTCGAAACCAGCATGCACGCCATCCGTAAGAAGATAAAAGCCCATAAACGTTTTTCTTCAATCAATGAAGAATAACACTCTAAGTGTGAAGAAATTAGCGAATAATTTGATTCTCAAAGCCCTACGACATTTGTACGTGGTGTCTGAAATCATCATTATTATACTGTGGGTCACACCACCACCAAAAGTTGAAAATCTTCAGTTTGAGTTTTTCCTCAGTTTGGAAATTCCTCAATTGTTCAATTTCTTCAACTTTGCATTGTCTTCACTGTTTCCGTCGTTTTTTTATTTGGCTATATATATATATACATATATATATATATATGAGTTTATGTCCTCTACAACATTCACTTATTGCTAATTCTTCATGTTGCTTTTTTCTGCTAAGTGAATGTGATCGGACCCTTCCCCCTCTATGCTAAACTCAACCCACTCTATTCACAAATTCTTCATGTGCGTTCTATTTGAAACTCGTTCAAGATCTTCACTGTGTCCTTGTCAGCTGAAGAATTTGCGAACGGAACTTTTAACTTATCTTATCTAAATTTTCGGCTTTGCCGCTGATACGTCTCCGTCGTATCTACTTTTCCAAACACTTTTGCCCTTGTTTTGGACTCTAACTTGTATGATTTGAATGTAACTAACCCGGACTGACGCTGTTTTCAGTAGAATTGCCATGATGTTGTTTTATGTGCAGAAAACAAAAGTTCTCGGAATAACCTGAAACTCCATGGAATATCTTAGAATAAATAATAAAAATCCTGCCAAAGATGAAGACCGGGGGCCCACACAGTCCACGAGGGTGGGGCGCCCCTGCACGCCCTACCTCGTGGGCCCCCTGGATGCCCTCCGACGCCAACTCCAATTCCATATATTGGCTTTCGAGGAGAAAAAATCAGAGAGAAGTTTCATCGCGTTTTACGATACGGAGCCGCCGCCAAGCCCTAATATCGCTCGGGAGGGCTGATCTGGAGTTCGTTATGGGCTCCGGAGAGGGGGATTTGCCGCCGTCGTCATCATCAACCATCCTCCATCACCAATTTCATGATGCTCACCGCCGTGCGTGAGTAATTGCATCGTAGGCTTGCTGGACGGTGATGGGTTGGATGAGATTTATCATGTAATCGAGTTAGTTTTGTTAGGGTTTGATCCCTAGTATCCATTATGTTACGAGATTGATGTTGCTATGACTTTGCTATGCTTAATGCTTGTCACTAGGGCACGAGTGCCATGATTTCAGATCTGAACCTATTATGTTTTCATGAATATATGTGTGTTCTTGATCCTATCTTGCAAGTCTATAGTCACCTACTATGTATTATGATCCGGCAACCCCAGTGACAATAATCGGGACCACTCCGGTGATGACCATAGTTTGAGGAGTTCATGTATTCACTATGTGCTAATGCTTTGTTCGGTTCTCTATTAAAAGGAGGCCTTAATATCCCTTAGTTTCCAATAGGACCTCGCTGCCACGGGAGGGTAGGACAAAAGATGTCATGCAAGTTCTTTTCCATAAGCACGTATGACTATATACGGAATACATGCCTACATTACATTGATGAACTGGAGCTAGTTCTGTGTCACCCTATGTTATGACTGTTACATGATGAACCACATCCGCCATAATTATCCATCGCTGATCCGGTGCCTACGAGTTTTCCATATACTGGTTTACGCTTATTTACTTTTCCGTTTCTACTTTTACAATCACTACAAAATACCAAAAACATTACTTTTGATGTCTTTACTTTTGTTACCGTTACCACCACTATCATATTACTTTGCTACTAAACACTTTGCTGCAGATATTAAGTTTCAAGGTGTGGTTGAATTGACAACTCAGCTGCTAATACTTGAGAATATTCTTTGGCTCCCCTTGTGTCGAATCAATAAATTTGGGTTGAATACTCTACCCTCGAAAATTGTTGCGATCCCCTATACTTGTGGGTTATCAAGACCTTTTTCTCAAGCGCCGTTCTTGGGAGCATAGCTCTATTCTTTGAGTCACTTGGGATTTATATCTGCTGGACACTATGAAGAACTTGAAAGACGCTAAGACAACAATTTATCCCACAACTACGAGGGGAGGTAAGGAACTGCCATCTAGCTCTGCACTTGATTCACCTTCTGTTATAAGTAAGCTAGCAACACCTAAACATGCTTCTGCTATTCGTTCCGATATGTCGCATGTTATTGATGATGCCACTTCTGCTATGCATGATACTTATGATGAAACTACTTCTATGCTTGATACTCGTGCCTCTTGGTGAATTTCTAGAGGAACAAATTTCTAGGTCTAGAGAAAGAGAAATTATTGAAACCGAACACGATGATGTTAGTAATGATGATAATATACTGCTATACGAGGGTTATCTTTATAATGTTGAATCTCTGAAGCTATTCTTGCTTGCCGGGATAGTCTTGAATGTAAGAGGTTGCTAGTTAAATGGAGTAAAGAATCTTTTAGAGGTAGGATGAGACCCGACCACCTTTTGCTACTTCACCTATCTGTGTTCCTGATCAGGATTATTATGATTTTTCTGTTGATCCAAATATAATTACTTTGGTTGAATCTAATCCTTTTTATGGCTATGAATCTGAAACTATTGTGGCACATCTTCATAAGTTAGATGATATAGCTGCCCTGTTTACTAATAATGAGAGATCGCGCTACCTTTATTTACTCAAAATATTTCCGTTCTCATTAAAGGGTGATGCTAAGATATGGTTTAATTCTCTTGATCCTGGTTGTGTGCAAAGTCCCCAGGATATGATTTATTACTTCTCTGCTAAATATTTCCCTGCTCATAAGAAACAAGCTGCTTTGAGGGATATATATAATTTTGTGCAAATTGAAGAAGAGAGTCTCCCACAATCTTGGGGGAGGCTTCTCAAGTTACTTAATGCTTTGCCTGATCATCCTCTTAAGAAACCTGAAATACTTGATATCTTTTATAATGGACTAACCGATGCTTCCAGAGATTACACGGATAGTTGTGCTGGTTCTCTTTTCAGGAAAGAACACCGGATGAAGCTGAAATTTTATTGAATAATATGTTGACAAATGAAAATAATTGGGCACCTCTGAGCCAACTCTGAGCCAACTCCGAGCCAGCTCCTGAGCCAATTCTTGAGCCTATTCCTAAACCAACTCCGAAGAAGAGAAGTGTTCTATTTCTCACCCAAGATATGCAAGAGGCAAAGAAATCTATGAAAGAAAAAGGTATTAAAACTGAAGATGTTAAGAATTTACCTCCTATTGAAGAAATACATGGTCTTAATTCACCTTTGTTGAAGAAGTATATGATCCCAATTACTTATTTATTGAAGAACCTCCCGATATCCCGACACAGGTAGTAAAGGTAAATTCTCTCTATAGATATGATAAAGCTGAAGTCCCTCCTACTAAAATTGCTAGTCAGTGCTTGCATGAGTTTGATGACTTTATGTTTAAGCAAGATGACTTTAATGCTTATTTTGGTAGACAATTAAAACAGAATACCTTTACGATTAAACGCTTGAGTGATTATATGGCTAATATTAGAGGTGAACTTAAACTTGTTAGCAAACATGCTTCTATAGTTACCACTCAAGTAGAACAAGTACTTAAAGCTCAGAAAGAAGTGCTTGATGAAATGAATAGTAAGAAAAATGATTATGATGTTAGAGTCGCTACTAGAACTGGTAGAATGACTCAGGAACCTTTGTATCCTGAAGGCCACCCTAAGAGAATCGAGCAAGATTCTCAGAGAAATAATGTTGATGTGCCTAGTTCTTCTAAAAGGAAGAAAAGAAAAATGATAGAACTGTGCAAACTTCTAGTGAACCTATTCTTTGAACCACCCATTAATCCAAATGATATCTCTATGTCGATCTTTGAAACATAATCTGGTAATGAACATGAAACTAGTGAGAATGTTAATGATAATGTTCATGATGATGCTCAACCTAGTAATGATAATGATGTAGAAGTTGAACCCGCTGTTGATTTTGATAACCCACAATCAAAGAATCAACGTTATGATAAAAGAGACTTCGTTGCTAGGAAACATGGTAAAGAAAGAGAACCATGGGTTCAGAAACCCATGCCTTTTCCTCCGAAACCATCCAAGAAAAAGGATGATGAGGATTTTGAGCGCTTCTTTGAAATGATTAGACCCATTTTTTTGCGTGTCACGATTAAGCGATGTGCTCAAAACAAATCCTTATGCTAAGTATATGAAAGATATCATAACAAATAAAAGAAAGATACGAAGCTGAAATTTCCACCATGCTTGCTAATTATACTTTTAAGGGTGGAATACCAAAGAAACTTGGAGATCCAGAGTACCTACTATGCCATGCTCCATTAAAAGAAATTATGTTAAAACTGCTTTATGTGATCTTGGAGCCGGTGTTAGTGTTATGCCTCTCTCTTTATATCGTAGACTTGACTTGAATAAGTTGACACCTCTTTGAAATACCTTTGCAAATGGTCGATAAGTCAACTGCTATACACAATCGGTATTTGTGAGGATGTGCCTGTTGTGGTTGCAAACATTACTATTTTAACGGACTTTGTTATTCTTGATATCCCCGAGGACGATAGTATGTCTATTATTCTTGGAAGACCTTTCCTTAATACTGCAGGGGCTGGTATTGATTGCAACAAAGGCAATGTCACTTTTCATGTTAATGGTAATGAGCATACAGTACACTTTCCGAGGAAACAACCTCAAGTTTATAGTATCAACTCTATTGGAAAAATTCCATCGATTATATTTGGAGGTTTCGAATTTCCTCTTCCTACTGTCAAGAAGAAATATGATATACTTATTATTGAGGATGTCCATATCCCGTTGAGGTAACATAGTGTTATTCAAATTTCTCCGGTTTCATGTTAATCGAAATGAGTTTGTTAACAAGACTTGATCAACCTTGTTAGTGGATTCCTTTTGATGAGCATGAGATGGATGAAACTAGAAGCACAACCTTCATACTCTCTTTATATTCTCTGTTCTTTAGTAGAAATAAAGTAAAATAGTATTTTTACATGCGTCTCCCGACTTATCCGTGCAATATAAAAATATCCCGAAAATAAAAGTCCTCAGATTGCCATGCCAATTTAATATGATTTTTTTGGGAATATTTGAGAATTTTTAGTGCAAAAATTACCGCAGGGGGAGCTGCCACCTGGTCACGAGGGTGGAGGGCGCGCCCCCCTGCCTCGTGGGCCCACGGTGGCCCTCCTCCACTTATCCCTGCACCCATCTTCTTCCTCTGTCTCACACAAACCCGAAAACCAACTCAAGCTCGTGTTCCAGCAACTTTTGTTGCGATTTTCGATCTCCTTCCTCAAAGCACCTCTCGCAAAACTGCTTGGGGAGATTGTTCCTTGGTATGTGACTCCTCCATTGGTCCAATTAGTTTTTGTTCTAGTGCTTTATTCTTTGCAAATTTGTGCTGCATAGGTGACCATGTTCTTGAGCTTGCATGTCAAATTTATATGGTTCTAAGTAGTTCTAATGCTTGATAAAGGCCCTAGGCACTTGTGGGAGTTGTTGCTATCAATTTTATTGAAGTTGGTTCACTTTTGTTTGAAGTTACTAAAAATTTCAGAATTATTTTTCAGAGGAAACAATATGCTTAGGAGGATGTTCCAAGGTGGTTCTTCAAGGAAGCAAGGTCTCAGGCTTGCAATGCGTGATGCTGACGAGGAACCACCAAGATACGCTCCTGTGAGGCCCTGTGAATGGCCTTTGGAAAATTTTATGAATCAAGTGGGAATTAAAGAAGAATTCTACGCATATTTGCGTAATGCCGGTCTTGAGGACTTTGAAGCTGATAAATGCCCCCAGTATCGGTACCTCACAAGTTCATTTGTGGGGAGGTTTGATTTTTCATCTTCGCGTAATTCTCATTCAGTCATGTTTAACCTTTATGACAAATCTTATACCATGGACTTAGAAGATTTCACTCTTGCATGCAAACTTCCATCTTGGGGTAGTATCGTGATCCCCTAAATCTGAATATAGAGACTTTCTTGCTAGAATAAGCGTGGGGGAATCTAGAGATATAGCGCAGGCCACTATAGGGAGCATTCACTTTCACCTATACATTATTTTGCTCTCTTCATTGGTAGATGCATAAATGCTAAGGATGAAGCATGTCACATGTGTGCCCCTGATCTCAGCATTCTCAGAAGCGCTGTGTTAGGGGACCAAGCTTATCATATGGGAGCCATTGTAGCTCATAGGTTGCATCTTAATAGACGTAGTGGAGATTTCTTTGGAGGAATTTATGCAACCCACTTAGCTAATTTTCTTGATGTACACATTCGTGAGGGTGATATAGAGTTACCCCCTTCTTATTTAGATCTTGATTCTATGTTTTCTCACCAGTTCATTGAGAGGACTGGACCACCTTTCCAGTATCGACTAATCTTTAACAAACGGCATGTGGTCCGTGTTGCTCTTCCTGCTCCTACCTTATTTGATTTTTAGGCGAGAGGAAAATATATTATTACCAGAGAGGAGGCAGATGAATATGAGAGGAGAGCGGAGGCAGCTCGACGCCACGCTGCAATTCAGAGGCGATAGCAAATGTGATCGCAGAAGATTTAATTCCCAACTACACCTACGGGTATCGGCGAGCTATCCTGGCAATAGACCAACTTAGGCCAAAAGCCTAAGCTTGGGGGAGTACGTATTTCCCACCGACATTACATTTATGTTCACACACACTCATTGCTAGATGTCGGTGCTCATACTCTTTCACTGTAATACCCATGCTAGTTATTTTCTTTTTTCTGCTTTCTTCTTGTGTGTTTAATAAACCTTAGAAAAACAAAAAAAATTAGTAGTAGTTTATTTCCTGCTGTAGTAGTAATAATTAAAAAGAAAACCCAAAAATATTTCATGTTCTTCTTTTGCTTGTTGGGAGCTTTCCCGTGTAAATAGTTTTTATCTTACTTTTCCTTTCTTTGGGGGTCGAGAAGACCATATTGAAAATGCTTAGTGGCTCTCATATGCATGATTGTTTATCTAACTTAGAGCCCATATTACTTGTCTTCTCTCTTGAGTTGAATGCTTGCAGATTCCAGCTTAGTCCAATGCACGTGCACTCTTATTATTATTCACACCGTTAAATTCGTGCAAGTGAAAGGCAATAATGATGATATATGATGGACTTATTGGGATGAGAAAAGCTGGTATGAACTCGACCTCTCTTGTTTTTGTAAATATGATGATTCATCGTTCTGATTCAGCTATTATGAAGTAAACATATTTGCAATGACATTTAGAGATTATAGTTGCTTGTGCCATGCTTGATTAGCTATGAGTTATAATGGTTTATCTTGCGTGCCAACATGCTATTGAGATGATTATGATGTGGTATGATGGGATGATATCCTCCTTTAAATGAATTGAGTGACTCGACTTGGCACATGTTTACGCATGTAGTTGAATCAAATCAACATAGCCTTCATGATATTTATGTTCATGGTGGATTATATCCTACTCATGTTTGTATTCGGTGTAAATTAATTTTAATGCATTTTTACGACTATTGTCGCTCTCTCAGTTGGTCGCTTCCCTGTCTTTTGCTAGCCTTCACCTCTACTAAGCGGGAATACTGCTTGTGCATCCAAACTCCTTAAACCCCAAAGTTGTTCCATATGAGTCCACTATACCTTCCTATATGCGGTATCTACCTGCCGTTCCAAGTAAATTTGTATGTGCCAAACTCCAAACCTTCAAATGAAATTCTGTTTTGTATGCTCGAGCAGCTCATGTGCAACTAGGGCTGCCTATATCTTCCATGCTAGGTGGGTTATTCTCAAGAGGAGTGGACTCCGCTCCTCATTCACGAGGAAGGGCCAGAACCGGATGCCCAAATCCCATGATCCAAAAGATCGAGCAAATCAAAATAATTAAACAAAACTCCCCTTGGGACCCGTTGAATGTTGGAGGCACTTTCGTTGTTTCGAGCAAGCCATGGATTGATGCTTGTGGAGGAGGGGAGTATAAACCTTTACCATTACATTTGGGAACCGCCTATAATGCATGTATTATGGAAGATACAGACCATCTCATAGTTGTTGCGTTGACGGTGAAAGTATGCCGCTCAAAATATAATTTATCTCTATTTCAAAATCGAGCTCGCACCTCTACAAATCCCTACTTCCCTCTGCGAAGGGCCTATCTATTTACTTTTATGTTGAGTCATCACCCTTCTTATTAAAAAGCACTATTTGGAGGGCATAATCGTCGTTTGCATTCATTATGATTGGTTTATATTGGGTATGACTTGACTGGATCTCTCTTACCATGAATTACAATGTTTAGTCAATCCTTGATCTTTAAAAGTGCTCTGCATTTATGTTTTGCGGTCTCAGAAAGGGCTAGCGAGATACCATTTCGTTATATCATGTTATGATTATTTTGAGAAAGTGTTGTCATCCGAGTTTTATTATTATGGCTCGCTAGCTGATTATATTATTGATATGAGTAATTGTGAGACCTACGTGTTATTGTGAGTATGGTTAGTTCATAATAATTGCTGAAACTTGAATGCTTTGGCTTTTCATGTTTACAACAACAAGAGCAAATAGAGTTTGTAAAAGTTTTCCTTTTCTCTTTCGGTTTGTCAACTGAATTGCTTGAGGACAAGCAAGGGTTTAAGCTTGGGGGAGTTGATACGTCTCAAATCGTATCTACTTTTCCAAACACTTTTGCCCTTGTTTTGGACTCTAACTTGTATGATTTGAATGGAACTAACCCCGACTGACGCTGTTTTCAGCAGAATTGCCATGATGTTGTTTTATGTGCAGAAAACAAAAGTTCTCGGAATGACCTGAAACTCCACGGAATATCTTAGAATAAATAATAAATAATCCTCGCCAAAGATGAAGACTAGGTGGCCCACACCACTGTCCACGAGGGTAGGGCGCGCCCCCTACCTCGTGGGTCCCCTGGAGCCCCTCCGACGCCAACTCCGACTCCATATATTGGCTTTCGGGGAGAAAAAAATCTGAGAGAAAGTTTCATCGCGTTTTACGATCGGAGCCGCCGCCAAGCCCTAATCTCTCTCGGGAGGGCTGATGCAGGTTTGTTCGGGGCTCCAGAGAGGGGGATTCATCGCCGTCGTCATCATCAACCATCCTCCATCACCAATTTCATGATGCTCACCGCCGTGCGTGAGTAATTGCATCGTAGGCTTGCTGGACGGTGATGGGTTGGATGAGATTTATCATGTAATCGAGTTAGTTTTGTTAGGGTTTGATCCCTAGTATCCATTATGTTCGAGATTGATGTTGCTATGACTTTGCTATGCTTAATGCTTGTCACTAGGGCCCGAGTGCCATGATTTCAGATCTGAACCTATTATGTTTTCATGAATATATGTGTGTTCTTGATCCTATCTTGCAAGTCTATAGTCACCTACTATGCGTTATGATCCGCAACCCCAAGTGACAATAATCGGGACCACTCCGGTGATGACCATAGTTTGAGGAGTTCATGTATTCACTATGTGCTAATGCTTTGTTCCGTTCTCTATTAAAAGGAGGCATTAATATCCCTTAGTTTCCAATAGAACCCGGCTGCCACGGGAGGGTAGGACAAAAGATGTCATGCAAGTTCTTTTCCATAAGCACGTATGACTATATACGAATACATGCCTACATTACATTGATGAACTGGAGCTAGTTACATGTCACCCTATGTTATGATCGTTACATGATGAACCACATCCGCATAATTATCCATCGCCGATCACGGTGCCTCTGAGTTTTCCATATACTAGTTTACGCTTATTTACTTTTTGCTGCTACTGTTACAATCACTAGAAAATACCAAAAACATTACTTTTGTTGTCTTTACTTTTGTTACCGTTACCACCACTATCATATTACTTTGCTACTAAACACTTTGCTGCAGATACTAAGTTTCTGTGTGGTTGAATTGACAACTCAATTTGCTAATACTTGAGAATATTCTTTGGCTCCCCATGTGTCGAATCAATAAATTTGGGTTGAATACTCTACCCTCGAAAACTGTTGCGATCCCCTATACTTGTGGGTTATCAGCCGCTCAAACCGTTCCACATCCCACAATAATACTTATCTATTCACCCACGATCTCACACGATCGCCACCTCTTAGTATGTGGGTGACACATGTCAAGCGAATGAGAAGGGTGAGGGGCACGTTCGTCCAATTTATTCGGGCGAACAATTTTTCACCATGGCTATAAATACCCCTCCCCTTCCTCACTTCTCTTTTACTCCACTCGACCTCAGTCCCGCTCGAGCTTCTCAAACCCTAGCGCCGCGGCTACTTCATCGTCGTCGGTGAGGAAGAGCTTCACTGCCTTGACCTCGTCGCCGTCGTACTCACGTCGGCTGCGGATTTCTTCTCTCCGCCGCCGCCGTAGCTGTCTTCCTCTGCCGAGTTAGGGCGTGGAAGATCTGAACTGACGAACTTCACATCTACACTTCCCAGTTCGTCGTGTTCTTCGTCCAGTGTAATTAAAAGTTACTTTTACTGCCCTCCTTGATTCGAATGATTTCTACAAAATCTTCAAAGGTGTTTTATTCTTCAAATCTTCACACTGAACACCTCACATGTCATCTGTTCTTGATCCGTTTCCCTAAGTAATATTTTTCTTCATGATTCATCAATTGTGTGGATTTCTGATCTGTACAACTCTGGAACCTAAGACAAAGAACGATTAGTGAAATTCTTCAAGACTCATCTGGTCAAATTCCTCAAACTTGTTCTTTTTAAAAACCTCTGAGAACGCATATGACCTCTCCACATTCCTCGCAACTATACTCTGTTCACAGGTACACATGTCCGCTGCTGAATCATTAGGTTCTCATCAACTTAACTCATTTGCAGCGTTCCTCGAAGAAAAGTTGCATACATCTTCAGAGAATTAAATTGTCCAAATTCCTCAGCTGAAGAAAATGGCTGATGGAAAGAAGCCATAGAAAGGAGGAAAAAGGCCTGAGGTCAATACTGCCTTTGAGATCCCTGATGACATATACAAGGACTATTGCACTCCTGATGAGGCCAAGTTTGGAAAGGAGGACAAAAATCAGTGCAAGGTGTGCATCCAAAGGATAGAGAGGAGATGGGCAAGGGAATGGAGGGAGTACATGTATGTTACTCCCAAGTATATGAAGAAATTCGCTCTCAATCCTCCATGCCCAAGACCTCCATTGGCACCTGACCAAGAAGCAGATCCCACCAGCCTCAAGCGCGGTGAGGACTATCCTGATGAATGGGCCAAGCGCCAGGCCAAATTGGCCAGACAAGCAAGAGAAGCAGTGAGGAAATTTAACGAAGACTCTGCTGCTGCTGCTGCCACTGCTGAGGCCTCTGTTGTCAAGCCAAAGAAGGCCATGTCAAAGAAGCCTGCTCATAAGCCAAGTGATTCACCTTCAATGCCCTCATGACCAAGTTCCTCAGGAATGCCCTCACGGCCAGAATCTTCAAAGCCCTCACGGCCAACTCCCCATGCTGCTCCCGCTCCTCCAAAGTCCTCAGCTCCTCCGCCAAAGTCCTCAGCTGCTCCGACAAAATCCTCTGCACCTGTGCATCTCGCCACATGCCAAAGAACAACAGGCATCTCTATTGCCTCAGGAGCTTCTGCTAGTTCCTCAGCTGCACCAAATTCTTCAACGGGACCCTCTCTGCTGAAGACAAAGGCCCATCTTTGGGCGAGGCTCTCACCCAAGTCCTCACAAGAAGCAGGTCGCCTTCCAAGTGCCGTCTGATGAAGGCGAAGCTGATGATGAGAAACTTGCCGAAATCATCAGAGACGGGCAGCTCAGGGCCGCTAGAGCCAAGGGCACAAATGTGTCACTACTTTTGGATCCTAAGTTGATCCTTGATTACATCGATCTCTGGCACAAGGACCCCAACACTCCTATGCCTGATTTCAAGCTGACTCCTGGCCAAAGTCATATGTTGACTGCCTTCATCCAAGAAGAAAAATGGAAGTTTGAAAAGGCCAGGCAGATAAAGAAAGCGCAGTAC
Source organism: Aegilops bicornis (assembly GCA_021605145.1). NCBI lineage: Eukaryota > Viridiplantae > Streptophyta > Magnoliopsida > Poales > Poaceae > Aegilops > Aegilops bicornis. The sequence goes on from CM038671.1 coordinate 562,394,522, forward strand.
AAGAAGGAGCGCTTCCTGAAGAAAAACGTTGTCTCTATGACAACTGAAGAACTTGTCAACTTTCAATCTCAGATCAAGAACCTCAGTGATAAATTTGACGTATCCAGAGCTGACTGGCTTGGGGCCAAAGTCAGGTTTGTGAAATTGATTGAAAAGTTCACTTCTAATGTTGCAGCCCCAATGCAACAAGAAAATCCTCAAGCTAAAGCATCTGCTCAGCCGACTGAAGAAAATGCCAGCACCGCTGATGACATTCAGGCTGTTGAAGAAACTCAAAGTACCAGGGCTGATGACTGCATTCCAGCCACTGATGAAATCGCTAGGGCATCCACTAGTGGTGCGCCTGAAGAAAATGAAGAAGTCGTGAACAGCTGCATCAGTTGTGCCTGAAGAAATTCAACCAAATTCCTCTGCTCCTCCTGCGCCTACACCAGCTCCAATCCTTCCATCTACATCAGATGTGAAGAAGACCAAGACTGCAGAGCGTGTAGTGGTGAAGAAAAGGAAGGCATCAACTTCATCAGATTCTTCAGCCCCAAATAAGATGAAGCCATTGACCAGCTCTTTTGCAAATCCAATTGATGTTGTTCCTATCTCAACCATGCCATCAAAGGACCTTGTTCCTTTTGATGAAGATTATGTGATTCCAAGTGAATCCGATGAAGAGAATCCTTCTGCTGCTTCGTCAGAGCAGTTGGATGAAGAAATTGAAGCGGATGCAATCCCTTCAACACCAATTGTCTCCTCGCCTATGCCTCAGTTCACTTCTGAAGAGGCCGGCGTTGAAGAAATGGAAGAAGAAGATGTGGACATTGGCTGTACCACACTCGTGTTGAATGATGAATTTTGGGAAAGTAAGCACCCCAACTCTCCACTGTTCACATCGTTGCAACAAATTCCTCAGTCCCCAGTAACTACAATTCAAATGGGATCTGATGAACCACATGCCACACTGTCTGTACATGAAGAGATTCCAGCCACTAGTGCTGAAGAAAATGTCAATGAAGAATTAAAGACCCAGGCTGCCACTGAAGAAGAAGCTGAAATTCCTCGGCCCGTGGAACCTGAGATTGCGATTCCTGAGGTAATTATGCAATTGACTGATACACCTCAGCCCAAGCCAAAGGATCCATTCTCGAAGAAGCAGAAATTGAAGGCTGATGACTTCTTCGGCGAGCACGTGTTCTTCACTGCCTATAATCCATATGATTCTGCTCGTCTTAGACGGAAACGCTTCTGGACTGCCAGCCAGGCCAATTTCTATTCTTCACTGCTCTTCAACAAGGACAAAGTTTTCGACCACGAGCATATTCCTCATGTGGACATGGAATCACTGCCTTGCTTCCCACCTGTCCTCAATGTGCTTCATGACGTAGGCCTCCTCAACTTTTGCTCTGACATCGTTGATTGGAATGAAGAGCTTATTCTTTAGTTCTACGCAACACTGCATATCATAGGCGACGCTGACGACATCAATACTTGGGTGTTGGACTGGATGACTGAAAACACTCATTATAAGGCACCGGCCTCTGAATTACTTCATGCCCTGCCAATCAGTCCTCCACCTGAAGGATCTCGTTGCCTCTACCAATAGCCTGAACTAACTGCCACTATATGCAAGTTCTTATGAAGGCTCTGAAGCCTGGTCAAGCCCCAAGGACCAAATTCCTTGTGAAGGAATTGCTCTATGTGCCAAGAACAGTCTATCACATTCTGACGAAGACTATGAGTCCAATCAAAGGCCACGACTCGTCTGATGAGGAAATTGTTGGCATCATGAAGAATCTGCTTTTCAACGTCATACATGGCATTCCTGTCAACTATCACGATTTCTTCATGAGGACTCTAGCAAATGTTGCACTTTCTCCGTTTGAGCTGAAGCCTTATGCTCCTTGGATAATGAGATTCCTCATAACAAGGTCTTCACTCAACTACAAGGCTGATTTTCAGAATCACCTCAGCTACTTGCCCCCAATCACAATCCTCAAGCAGACTTATTCCTCAGCTGATGAAAAGGGTAAGGCACCAGCTGTCATTGATGAAGGCATTCGTCCATTGGATGGACAGTTTCGCAAAGCTGCATCTTATTCCACCAATGATGACTCTGCCACTCATGATTCTGCTGCTAATGCATCCAAGCCAAATCCTCAAGCCACAGCTCCTAGGGTGATGACTGATCGTGAGCTGCTTCTTAGTCTTCACCAGAAGGTGGATCGAAACCATAAATGGGTTAAGCGTCAGTTTGGTTCCATTCTTCACAACATGACTGCTACACATAATGCAGTGAAGAAAAACCATTACTACCTCCGTGAAGTCTTCGGCCGCACCTGGGCTATCTTATCTCATCTGTATGGTGAAGAAGATCTGAAGCAAATGGGTCTCAAGGAGGACTTTGACTGGTCTGCACCTCCACCAAGAAATACAAGAAGGTCAAGGTTCCTTCCTTGGTGGCCAACTCATATTCTTCATCACACGAAACCGACGAGCATGAAGACTTGGACGACACTGCGGCAGGCCCTACAACAACAAACGACCCCAACCACGCTGGTGCTCCTCCATCAACATGATATTCTTCAGGGGCGTTAGTCCTTATTTTCAACCCTTTTGGTTATTCGATGACAAAGGGGGAGAAATTTGAGTTAGTCTTCAATCGGGTCTATCCTTATATGGGCGTTTTTTTGAGTTACAACTCTCGTTCTTCTGATGACTTTGCTGGATCGAGTTGTAAATTTAAACTCTATGGTGGCCTGATACTTTTGTTATATTTTTCTGCATGCTTATTCCTCATTAATGTTAATGCACTCATGCTGAATTACATCAGTCACCATATTTCATCATGCATTTCAAATTCTTCATATTATATGTCAAATGCGTGTATGAATTACAAGATATAGGGGGAGATCTCCATGATTCTACTCTTCAAGTGTGCATTCCTTCAAAAGCAAATTCCTCACTGTGCACATCTTCAGGGGGAATTCTTCTATATCTTGCAATCAAATTCCTCAATAACAGTATTTACACTTCATATGTTTATCCCCGTTGAAAACTTAACCTATATTGTCATCAATCACCAAAAAGGGGGAGATTGTAAGTGCATCTAGTGCCCCTTAGTGATTTTGATGTATTGAAGACTTATAGGTTAAGGGACTAATGTGTTTGTGAGTATACACAGGTCTATAAGTCTATGAGGACTTTGATATTTATAGAGAAAGTCGACCCCTAAAAATGAATATCTTCGACTGAAGATTTTGGTTTTCTGAAGACTTTCTGAAGACTTTGAAAGTGATGAAATTGGTGTGACCTTGAAGACTTGGTATTCATTCGAGGAACATGAAGCGTGAAGACTTTTGTTTTCGTAGTTTCATTTTCTCTTTCTTGAGTCATAGAAAACACCGTACTGTTAAAGGGGGTCGAGGAAATACTAAGGAAAAATTTCCATGTGATGCTCAACTCAAAATCCTACACCTACCAAATCCCTTCGAGTGAAGCCATTGGAAATATCATACAGCTCGGTCAATTTCTTCAGTGACAGAGACGAAGTTCTTATGGTCGCTGAGGAATTTGTTCTGATTGAGGAGTTAGGAATTCGCCAGTGCGGATTGCCTACACAGTGAGGAACATGATAGCCCTGAGGCATTTGATACTCAAATTTCTGACCGTTGTTGTGCTATGCGCCAGCTGTCCCAAAATATCTACCCACCTAACGGTCATATCATTGAAGGGCATTTTTGTCTTATCAAGTCGGCTACTCCCTAGGCTATAAATAGCCGCCCCCTACAACCACTAGCTGGTTGGCTGCTCCGAGAGAAACTGACACTTGTCATTTGAGAGCATCCCATCCTCCGAGGACTTTGAGCGAAAATCATCGAAAGTGAGGAAAACCCAAACCCAAACACCTACAAACCCAAAGTGATTGAGCATCATCAAGAGATTGATTCTGCGTGGATCCGACGCTTGTTACCTTTGAAGACTGTGCTTCTTCCAGACGGTTAGGCGTCATGGTCTAGAGCATCCAAGAGGAATTGTGGATTGCCGAGTGACCGAGTTTGTGAAGGTTCGGAAGTCACCCGAAGACTACCACGAGTGATTGGGCGAGGTCTGTGTGACCTTAGATCAAGGAGAACACGATGAGGACTGTGTGTCCGGGAATGTGTGTCCTCAGGTTCAAATACCTAGCCGCTCCAACCAGATGTACAACTGAGACAGCAGTTGGAACTGGTCTACCAAATCATTGTCTTCACCAAGCCGACTGGTTCTATTTCCTCAACTCTTTCATTTCCTCATTACAGTTGTTGTGTGCTTGTTTATATCTGTTGAAGACTTTGATTGAAGACTTTCTCAATTTCCTTAGTTTAATTTTTTAGTCTGTTTATCTTCATCCTCTGTTATCATGTGTTTACGCTTCCTATACTCTGTGCTTGTCTTCATTTCATCATGATGACCATGCTTGTGTTCTGTTATGCTTACTTCTGAGTACTTATTCCGCTGCAAGTAGTTCTTCGCTAAGGAATTTCCTCACCCGCAAATTCCTCAGTGAAGAATTCACAAAAATCGCCTATTCACCCCCCTCTAGTCGATATAACGCACTTTCATGGAGTCGTCGACAGCCCTTGCCATCACACATGTCAAATCATGTCTGCCTCTTTGTGCAATCCACCGTTGTTCCACTCGTTGTTGCTGCTTCCGGTGATCCCATCTTGCTCGTCGCCTGCATGGCTATATAGGAGAGTGTAACGCCCTCGATGCGGCTATATCTCCCACGTGTCGAAGCACGACTTAGAGGCATAACCGCATTGAAAGCAATGTCGCAAGTGAGGTAATCTTCACACAACCCATGTAATACATAAGGGAAAGAGATACATAGTTGGCTTACAGTCGCCACTTCACACAATACATAAATAAACATCCATCATTCATATTACACTCAAGGTCCGACTACGGAACCAAAATAAAGAAGACTACCCCAAATGCTACACAGATCCCCGATCGTCCCAACTGGCTCCACTCATCGATCATCGTGAAAAGACACATAGTAACGACCACGTTCCTCGTCGAACTCCCACTTGAGCTCGGTTGCGTCATATCCTGACCGGCATCGCCGGCACTGCAATCGCTTTTGGTAGAATCTATGAGTCACGGGGACTCAACAATCTCACACCATGAGATCAAGACTATTTAAGCTTATAGGAAGGACAGAGTTGTGAGGTGGAGCTGCGACAGCGACTAGCATATATGGTGGCTACATTCGCAAAAGAGAGCGAGAAGAGAAGCAATGCACGGTCGTGAAGCTAGTAGCGATCAAGAAGTGATCCTGAACTACTTACGTCAAACATAACTCCAACGCTGTGTTCACTTCCCGGACTCCGCCGAGAAGAGACCATCACGGTTACACACGCGGTTGATGTGTATTAAGGTCAACTTCGGGTTTTCTACAACCGGACATTAACAAATTCCCATCTGCCTCATAACCGCGGGCACGGCTTTCGAAAGATAATACCCTGCAGGGGTGTCCCAACTTAGCCCATAATAAGCTCTCACGGTCAACGAAGGATATTCCTTCTACCGAAGACCCGATTAGTCTCGGAATCCTTGACCGCAAGACATTTCGACAAAGAATAAAACAAGACCAAAGAAGCCGCCGATTATGCCGACAAATCCCGATAGGAGCTGCACATATCTCGTTCTCAGGGCACATCCGGATGAACACTACGTACGGCAACCGAAGATACCCCAAGTTGCCTCAGGGCGGCACCGCAAGTGGCTCTAGTTTGGACCAACACTCAAAGGAGCATTGGCCCGGGGGGTTAAATAAAGATGACCCTCGGGATCGCGAAAACCCGGGGGAAAAGGCTTAGGTGGCAAATGGTAAAACCAAAGTTGGGCCTTCTTTGGAGGAGTCTTATTCAAAGCAAACTGCCAAGGGGGTCCCATAAATCACCCAACCGCCTAAGGAACGCGAAATCCAGAACATAACACCGGTATGATTTGAAACTAGGGTGGCAAGAGTGGAACAAAACACCGGGCATAAGGCCGAAGTCTTCCACCCTTTACCAAGTATATAGATGCATTAATTATAACAGATATATTGTGATATCCCCAACAAGTAAACATGTTCCAACAAGGAACAACATCTCCATGTTCCAACAAGGAACAAACTTCATCTTCACTGCAACTAGCAACGCTATAAGAGGGCTGAAAGCAAAGCGGTAACATAGCCAAACAACGGTTTGCTAGGAAAGGATGGTTAGAGGTTTGACATGGCAATATGGGTGGCATGATAAGCAAGTGATAGGCATCGTAGCATAGGCATAGCAAAAGAGCGAGCATCTAGCAAGCAAAGATAGAAGTGATTTCGAGGGTATGGTCATCTTGCACGCAAGGTTCTCGAGTTGTCGAAAGCTTGATCCTCGTAAGCGTTCTCAACAGGTTCCTCGTTCACGTACTCATCTCCCGGCTCTACCCAAAGCAAGAACACAAACAATGGAACCACAATAAATCACGGGCGATGCAGAAACAACATGATGCAAAACATGGCATGATATGCGAGATGTGAGATGCAATGCATATGCGTGCTCCGGAAGGAAAATGATGAACCAGGCATCAACTTGGCAAACCAAGTATGCTGCTTGAAAGGTGAGATGATTTCGGTTGAAATCGATATAAAGATCACCGGAATCGGATGCACGGTTTGCAAATGACAAGCAAAACAAGAATGGCACAAATCTGCCATTAACAGCATGATGCCACATAGCAAGCAACAAGAAATTAAGCTACTGCACCCAAATGTACCAGCAAAGCATATGGCAGTGATCTACTCAAGATGCTTGACAAAAGATGAACATTGAGCTACGGCTAAATCACACCATAACAGGTCCAAACAAGCATGGCAAAAGTGCAAAATATATCAGCTTCACAGACGGTGAAAATACTGAACATGGCAGAATCAGCATCAGGAAGCAATATTCAGAGCAAGCAAACGACATTCTACAGGAACTTATAATAGCAAAACAAGGCATGGCATGAATCTACTCAAAGCATAGAACAAAAGTCCCTTACTGAACATAAGCCAAAAAGGATCAGAAGATGTAATAGCACCCATGTAAACATAGCAAGTTTCGTTACAGATTCAGCAACAGGGCATGACAAAAACAGATAACAAGTAGGCATGTTTAAGAGCTCGATGCACTCACTACAAAGCATTTCATGATAAACTAAGCATACATCCATCAAGAAGACATGGCATAGAAGCTACATATGGCAAGAACAACATCATAGCATACACGGATCAACTACAACAACCTTGGCAAAATTGAATAACATGTAAACAATCTGCCAGGAAACATTTTATAGCAAAAGTAGAGCTCGATTGACTCAAGCTATGGCACTCCATAAATGCAAACAAGGGCATGGATGGATAGAACATAACCATATGTTCAAAACATCCTTACTGAAGTATCTCAAAATATGCATGGATCTCTCGGTAGAATCAAGTTAACATGGCATAAAAATATCAGCAAAATAGGGGCTGAAATCAGCAACATCATGAAGCCTAGTTTGCATGCTTGTGCTAGTCACCACAGAGATCACAAAAATACATGGCATACACCCCTGTAAAGATGGCATGGCATATTACAAAACACATGTAGGACTCAAGTTCATAGGGTGCACACATCAATCATGGAAAAAATGACAAAAGTGCATGTTCTGATAAGAATCTGAACCTAACATCACATAGCCCACTTCCAACAGCATTTAGGGCATCAAGATAAGCTCAAATGTAAATGATGCAATGGAATGGAATTGTCTACTCATCGAGGCGAACATTTCGGTATGCTACACGCCCAAATCGGAGCCACGGGTGCAAAGTTATGGCATGATGAAAATGCAACAAAATAATCACAGGTAAATGACTTAGAGGAAAATTTCGGGGGAGAAGAAGTCAACCCTCATTTGAATCTAGATCGGATCCGGGGCGCGCGAACCGAGGCGGCTGGCGGCGACTCGCCGGAGAGGAGGAAGGAGGGCCGGGGAGGGAGCCGGCCGGAGGAGGGCCCGAGGCCCGAGGCGGCGGCGGACGGAGGCGGTGGCCAAGGCCGGGCGCGTGGACGAAGCGACGCATGGCGCGGCGGTGGGTCGGGATTTAGGGCGAGGCGGCGCCAGGCGGGCGGCGGCGAGCCCGAGGCGGCGGCGACGGAGGCGCCGGGCACGGGCGCTACTGGCCGGGAGGGCTGCACGGCCAAAGTGCTCATGCAGGAGGCGCGCGGGGCGGCCCGGTGGCGATGTGGCGCCTCGATTGCGGCGGGCGGATTTTGTCCGCCGGACTGACGTGTTCCGGCGCTGTGGAAGAAGACTAGGGTTAGGGTGGAAATGATCCGGGATTTCGGGGGAGGGGGTGTTTTTATAGGTAGAAGGAGCTAGGAAGCTCCAAATGAGGTGTAGTTTTCACCCACATGATCGTGATCCGACGACGGAGAGCATGGAAGTGACTTAGATGAGTTATTGGGCTGTTTTGGAGGGGTGTTGGGCTGCAACTTAAAAGAGGCCTTTGCGAGAGTGCAGTTAACCGTTGGAGTACCAAACGAGCTCCAAATGACCCGAAACTTGACAGGTGGTCTACCGGTGGTGTACCAAGGCCACTTGACAAACCTCGGTCCATTCCAAAAGTTTAGTACCGCTCACGGAAAAATATAAAAGGGGCGCCAGAGACATAGGAGTGCTTGATTGCAAAAGCAGACAACGGGGAAAATGCTCGGAATCATGAGACGAACACGTATGCAAATGAGATGCACATGATGACATGATATGAGATGCATGACATGAACAAAATGCAAAACGAAAGACAAACCCAACCACGGAGGGAATATCATATCACAATGTCGAAAATGGCAAGAGTTGGAGTTACAAATATGGAAAGTTACATCGGAGGTGTTACAGAGAGGAGGCATTCAGACCCCTGTCCTTTGTGATGCTGCACCAAAAGAAGGGCTGCTAGGTTTTATTGAGAGTGTCTTCGACGCGACTACTCGGCGTTGTTCATCTTCATCCGCTACTTCGACTACGTCTTCGTCTTCTTTGACATCACCATGAGTCAGTCTGAGCCCGAGAAAGAAGGCTGCCAAGGATACTGCCGCCACTGTCGCCGTGGCTTTGACCCGACCGACCGGAGGGTATAATTTGTTCACGTAGATGTTTTTTGCTATATGCATAGTATGTGCTTACATGGTTAAATAGCAGTACCAGATTAGTATTGTATATGCCATGTTCATGATTTATTTTCGGATTAAATCAATCGGAAAATTGCTAATTTATCCAACATAATCTTTATGCTATATGTTGCGCTGTTACTTTATGATCATATTTTACATGTCGCTTACCCCGCAATTTTTTTTATACATGTTGCTTTGCATGGCTTGTGATGAACAAAAACTTTTTCAAGAAGCAACAATTTGCAGCTCAAGCGGTAGGCGTAAGCGAGGCGGTTGGCCTTTGCCTGGTGCCTAGGCGGTGCTTTAGCGCCCTAGGCGTGGCCTAGGCGATAATATAGTTTTTACTATGAGGATGTATCTATGGTTATTATATGTGCATCGATATTAATTTAGGGCATATAAATAAGCTAACTACCAGCTACTACCATTGGAATATGGCCGGTTTGAAATATTAGTGTAATATATGGCACGATTTCTTGCTTGGGTAGATAATTTCTTGCGTGCCTCGCCTAAACTTTCATTTATGCCCTAGGCGAGGCGTTTGGCCATCGCCTAGCGCCTAAACATGTGTAAGCGCCTCCTAGGCACTGCTTTTTCCAAGAGCTCTTCCATGAGCTGTGCTGAGCTGCGTCGTTTCATCATTAAAAAACAAAAAACAAAACACCCACGTGAATGAGACACGGGGAGCGGCTGTACGAACGGACGGTGATTCCGGTTCCGGGGCCCCACACTCGTTCGCATCGCCAGGTTTCAGCCGAACATCCATCCGTTGGCACTCACCATCCACGACCGAACCACGGTCCCGGGAGCTTTCCAATCCAACAAGTGCTGCCTCCTCCAGTCAATTCCACCTCCTCCTCCACCCCCACCTCCGGTCGAGCTCCCCTCCCCTCCCCTCCTCAGCCCCAATCCTCGCCCGAACCCTAGCCCCGGGCCTCCCGCCCGCCGCGGGATGCGCCGCCCGCCATCCCCAGCTGCCCGCTGATCCTCCGGTCGCCGCAGCAAGCTCCTCGCCCACCGGCATGAGCCGCTACTACGCGCCCTTTCGCGGCGCTGCCAGCGGGGACGGCGGAGGCTGCCTGCCGCTTCCTATCATCGCCGCTGAGGCTGCGCTAGCTGTTGTCGACGCCGCCATTGCTGCCACCGCCTTCGTGCAGGTGCGTCGATTCGATCTGCCGTGCCGTGTATCGATCATATGCTCGTGATTTGTGATTCACGGGGGGCTGCACGCTGGTGGTGCGTGTTTGGCCTTCCTGTGGCAGCGGGGCAAGGAGGGGTTGCACGGCCTCCTGTGCATGGTACTTTTGCTCGTTTTGGCAGCAGAGTGAGATAGGGCCAGCTGCATCAGCTGTGCTGTGTTGCTATTCGTCCACAGATTCCAGGCCAACGTGTCGTTCTGGTGTCACTAGGTGTTACTACACGCATCGTTTCCACGAGTATTATCTACTGTTTACTGATCAGCGGTGCTGGAGGAAGAAATTTGGGATACCGGGGTCTGAGTATGCCACACAACTAATGATCGAACTTGACAAGATCAGTTGTGTACAAATGAAGTGTAGAATTTTTTGTTTGGAATGGATCAGAGATATTGAATGGAGTTACATGTAGAACAAGGACCGCCGACCAGTTTCCATTGCATTTTGCACTAAATCCGTCGTTTACATCTGATATTTTATATCCCGTTACCAAGAACAACTTTTTTTGTTTTTTTTGTTTGCAGTTAGCGAGAATTCACAGGCACAATCAGCAACATGGATGGACTCGGCAAAAGGTTTGTAAAATAGTTATGTACTGTTGTTCAGGCTGCCTATTACCTTGTTCTGTAACGACTTATGATTGCTTTCAATAATGTCTCGATTGTTAATTGGTTATCATGGATAAGTACCTATTTGGCCCTTACATTTTAGTTTACAACAGGTAACCAGTTGTTTTTAATGACACGAATATTTTGATTTTCTATAAAGTGGTAAAATATGAAGCTACACAAATATCCAAGCTCAAAAATTGCACCAGTTTGGATAGCTCAAACATAATATTTTTCTCCATCTTCCACATAAGTCCTTATACTTGTCGAAAGGAAGTTGCTCTGCCTTATGTTATTATGTATTTTTTACTTATTCGTTTCTGATACTCATTTAGGCCGCTATATTTTTATACTATTTGAGTATTTGTAGTATCACACTTTATATAAAGTTGAGATTGCATTTATTTTCGGACTATTTGATTCTATAGTATCAACATATCATAATAATTCCTTTTTGTTTAAAGTTGGGAATATTCACCCCAAAAGCGATTCCATTTAGGTACCCTGATGCTGATGTATAATGCCTTTTGTTTTAAATCTGTATTATTCACCCCAAAAGTGATTCCATGTAGGTACCCTGATGTTTATGTGTAAGATACTAAGCATGCTACTGTGTCATGAAGCAAGTATCTATATAATTAAAGAAATGATACCCAGTAACAACAATTAGTGCTATTTTCTCAACTCACAGCTTGTATCATCTCAATTTATCGTAGCTGTTGGGTTGACTTGGTTTCTGGCCCATCCTGTTAATTTCCTTCCGATCCCTTGCATGTTATCTCACCCATCTTGTTCTGGTCCACTCAGCCCTCTGTCCTAACCGTTTCCTTGCCTAACAGTGCTCATCCATTATGTAATCTCTAAAATAATATGTTCCATCCTATAACCTAAAAATACCCGCTGCAGTGTGCAGGTCTCCGTATAGTTGCTTTAGACTGCCAGAATGATGGTATATTTTGGAGCCCCTATTTATTTTGGAAGCAACAAAGACGAAGGCTCCTTGCATGTGACAACTGACAAGTCCAATTGCAAATCAATAGTTAGGCTATTGGGGTTTCATGCCAGATCTTAGAATGGCGATTTAAGTAGATAGTCTAGTGTTTTGACTTTTGTCTCCCTTCGAGCTATGAGCTCAACTGCCAGATTTAATGGTATATTATATCTCTTGCAGATATTCCATTTTATGATTGGCCTATGCAACATAGGTGAGAAAAGCATTAGTACAATATTTGATTTTTTTTTATCATCTATGTATGTTTGGTCTCTTATTATTGTTTTCCATTGCTGCACATTTGAAATTCCTGCATAACATAGTTAGTTGCTAATGAATCTCAAGCGTTCTATATGGTTGGTACTATTCAAGATGCAATTCACGCTAACTTGATTTGCTAGTTTGCTACTGATCATGCTTTAGTGCTAGCTTGATTGCTGGAGTGGTAATAGTGACAATAAACCTGTTTTCTTCTTCTTTAAATATATTAATTTTCCTTCTGATAGTGGAATGTAACTGCTATAACAGCCAGCAAAATACACGTAGTTTTTTTGCCATTTTCTCTTATTGCAGTTCTGTTATGTGTGTCCTTAAATAGGTTTGATTCACGCCTAACAATTTGATTACGGATTACTGCTGAATTAAAAATAAAGTTCCATTAAGTTCATAACAAAAATAAACATTGTAAAAGTCATGTTGTTGCTTCTCTGTTAACCAGTATGTTCCATCCTAATTGGAGCTGTAATAATTCCTGTAGTGCACGATCATCTTCGATATTAGTGCCGAATTAATTCTAAATTGACTTGTAACTCTAAAATTTTCCAGAAGCAGATTTATTTTAGTCATGCTATAAGTTCGCTGTCAGCCAGTATGTCATAGTGCAGTTTTCATAGTTCATGCAAAATGTTTTTTTTAACATTAGTTCATGCAAACTGTTTTTCATTATTGACATATTTTTGGAATATAAAAGTGCTTGTGGCAGCTCTAGAATCAGTATAACCACATATTAACTTCTTTCTTCAGTTTGGCTGTGTTCCTTGCATAGTTCATAAATACCGTCATTACTACTGACTTCCTTTCTGTCAACTATTTTGCAGTATTCCTTGCGTATTTCGTATCTACCGTCATCGCTACTTGTGAGAAATGGGTTTGTTGGGTACATGGATGCGGATTTGTTTTGATGGGTATGTTGTCCTGGTGTTTAGCTTTGCTATAGTCCTTCCACTTTTATCCACTTACACTACATGATCTTTCCTCTTTTGTTTATAATCATCTAAGAGGTTAAATTCTCATTATTTTGCAGCTAGTCCGCAGATATTGCTTCTTGCCTCGTTTCTACTACTGTTGTCATTCTGGTGAGTTGAGTATTTTATATTTTTGCCTAGTAAGCTGCATTATAATGATACTATATGATTTTAAGAGGAAGGTCAACTGGAGCACTTAGCACATAACCCAACAAGAACTGTACAGCTGCAGCCTGCCATTACGTAATCACCACATGAACCATCCACCGTGGGGTGAGGGGATAATAGAAGTGGACTTTTACTACCCTGGCTGAGATTTTCCTCTTAACTCAGATTTGATAACCTGTATTGCTTAAAAGAACGATCCTTTCACACTTAAGTACATGTGGTATAATTTCTTAGTATCAGCACAGGTTATCTGACCTTGTGCTTTCACACAATCAGGTACATTTCATGGCAAACGAGGGACTTTGAGTCACCTCTTATTTGTGCCATTGGAGGACCATTGGATACCTATCTCTGTTTGTTGTGATCTATGTTTTTAATCACGACTCATTAGTTGGATGAGCAGAGAGCCTACGTCCCATATCGAGAGTTTCTTGGCAATAGATGCATCATATGTATAATCCATAAGACTTTCGGCCAGCCATATCTGCATTTAATGCTATTGAAGAAACATTAAAATGCGTAAAATATGACGCCTCTTCTTCCTTTCTCCTTTTCCTTTTGTTGAAGTTGTGTTATGCAAAAAAGCTTCTTCATATTATACAGACTAGTTGGAGATACTAGGCATGGTTTGGGCTTCACTAACTTCAACACACTCAAGGTTGCGGGGCTGATCCTAGATCATATATATGATATACCTCCCAGTGTGGTACCAAGTGACCGTCTGTCATTGATATTAGAAGACATTGTTACTCTTGCTTCATTTACTTCACTTGGCTGTACTCTCGTCCTTTGTACAGGTCAAAGTCACATAAATACCACTTTAAACTCGTTTGTATGTTGTACCACATCTCATCAATACAAAATATCACTCGCCACTGGAAACCCATCACCTTGAGGCCTTCAACACCGATGAGTGGTGTAGGTGCACCAACAGGATTAATGTCTCACACTGAGTCCCACACTTGTATAAGTTTTTCCTCCAGCTCTGTTTCAAGTTAATAAGCAGCATCTTTCTCTATCTTGTCACTTGGTCATTTCCAATGAGCAACAGCTCTGATACAATCCTCTCTAGTGCCAATGGGTAACCCCCTGTCAGGAGGCTGTCTTTGTGCATTGGCACACATGAGGACAACCGCTTTTATATTCTGATGATGCTTCTAGAGATCATGTTATTTTGCTTGCAAGATATCACAAACCCTTTCATAGTTTCCTTTATTCTCCTCGATAGTGAAGTTTCCTGGTGGTGTGATGACGTCTTCATGTTGCACTCTCCTGCTTTTGTTTTTATGTACTTACAGCTGCAAATGCTTTTCGCTTTATCTTTCTAAAGTAATGGTCTTACAGGGTTGACCTGTGTCATCAGACAAATGATGAAGATGAAGATGATGTAAGGAGTCACCAAGAAGCTTTACTAGACAGAACAAAACCAAACCTGGCACCCACCCTACTGATGCCCGTCGGAAGTGTTTCCCAGGAATACAGCTTGGAAGCCGGCAAAAATTCGTGATTTTGGTAAGTTTTTTCCATCATTATAACTTACTGGCTACTTTGCCATGCCTTTTTTTTTTCTCCTCTCGCTAATACAGATCTGCATATTTCCAGTGTGTGTGCCTTTTTATATACTAGCAAAAAGGCCCGTGCGTTGCAACGGGAGAAAAAAAAACTGCACGCGGGCCTATAGCCATATAAGCATGGCTCAAGCCCCCCTCCCCCTATCCCTCAAAAAATAAAAATAAAGCCCCCCTCCCCCTTCCATGTTTTTTTATTTTAACATGACATCTCACCCATGTTGTCACTTATCCTCCTTCCCGCATTCGCCGACGATGGCCTCGGTGTTCACATAATCTAATTAATTTTTTATTCGCGGTGTTCACCAACTCACAATGGGCCCGAACGTGGTCAACCGCAATGCGATGAATTCAACCACCGCACGTCACATTTGCCAGTGCAAGGGACCGTTAAAAACTCAACCCATGCACCTGTACGTGCTATGATTTAAGTAGTAAACCTTCATTTTTTGAAATTCATAGGATTTCTTTTCTGAAAAAATATGCACCAAAATCATATCGTAGTATCATTATGTTATAGTTTTTTTTTCTGTTGTTACTTTTTTTCACAATGTGATTGTTCCACACATATGTCACACCAACTTTATGTTGCCGTTGTTGCTTTTTTTAGATGATTCAAATTCGACCTTAAAACAAAAGAGCAACGTGTGCATAGTTCAAGAGAACAAACACATGTTTGCACACTAACACGTCCGCGTGATGGTGCTGTCAAAAAAACAAAAAAACAGGTCAGTGTGATGGACTTGGAGATTTTCATCGGTGGGTGAAGGATCCACAGTATTAATCTCGCAAAAAAAAAATCCAAACTACTAAAAACAGGAAAAGGAACCTGTCAACATGCGTGCACGCTAGTAAAAGAAAAGTGTCTACAAAAAAAAGCAGCCGTGATCCCTAAAAAACAGACGAACAAAAAAAAAACAGCAGCCGCGTCGCTAGCATCCTCGCATCGCCTTATCTCCTCGAAGCTCTCTCCGCCAGTTATCCACATTCTGACCCTGGGGACACGCCGCTGTTGTTGCCTGAGCCCACACCGCTGCGAGGACCCCCTCCCCCCGTGACCCATGGGAATCCCAACGCCGGCCATGTAGGCCTCCTCTTTTTCCTGTATCTTGCACGCTCGGACCCTTTTTCTGTATCTTCGGCCATGACGGGCTCCTCTTTTTTTCTGTATCTTGCGCTCAGACCCGGGCTTCCCTTTTTTGGATTCCACTCGCCTCTAGATGCGCTCCTCTCCCTCAATTCCCTTTTTCTTGCTCCCGATGGACAGCGCATGAATGAACTCATAGCCAGCTTCTGAGTTCGTGCAAGTTTTCCACGTATATAAACTGGTGTTGTTGAATATAAAAGGTCGAAGTGGGACTATTCATAACCAGCCGAACCCCATTGTAAGACACAAACGTGCTTTAGCTCAACTGGTCGCTGCCTTATATTCTTTTTTTTATATTCTTGTTTGCTTTCTTTCCCATAGTAGATGGGCCAAGCGTCAGAATTTTTGCTTCCCCAGAGTAGATGGGCCAAGCACAGGCCGGCGCTGAAAATTCCCGATGAACGAAAGAAGTCTGTATTTGCTTTTGATGTATGGGCAGCTATATAGATTAATACCACCTCGGGTAGAGAAAATATAACATGGGCAAGGTGAACGGACCAAAAAACGGACGAAATTACGGTGGTAAGAAGCGATAGCCCTGTATATATATAGGGGTAGGTATGGATTGTATGTAAAAAAATGTTCAATGTATATTCTTCTAAAAATACAACGTATATAAAAATAAATAAATGTTTGGAATTTCAAAATTTGTTCAGGTTTGAAAATTTTGTTTGAATTTTCGATATTTATTCATGATTTTAAAAACGTATTCATATTCAAATATTTTAAGGAAAATCGTCCACACTTGTCTCCAAGAATTGTTGAAAATATTTAAGAAAAATAAACAGACCTGTCGCTAAACTACTTTAACTGGTGCGCTGCAATTTGAGCATAGTCAGCAGCTAGCTCATGTGGTTGGCGTCCCTGCTACCTAGCGTGAGGTTGCGAGATCGAGCCCATCACGTGTTGTTTTGTTTTTCGTGCCATTTTTATGTGCTCGTTTCCTGGTTATGGGCCGGGCTGATTACATACGTGAAAGCTCTCCTGTTAGGAGCTCTCGGGGAATAGTACCACCTTGGATTTTAGAAAAAATATGAACGTGTTGAAAAAAAAACTGAAAGCGTAAATTCACGAGAAGAAGCGTATTGTGACGGTGAACCCACGGGAGTCAATCCGTGCTTTATTATTAGGGAGAGATAGATCGCAGTGGTTGGAGAATTTCCCAGTTTGTCATCTAATCTGTACTCCCTCCGTAAAGAAATATAAACACTCTTATATTTCTTTACGGAGGGACTATAGTGCTTCTGCTATGATATAGTATCTGTTATGCAGAACCATTTACTGGCCTAATATTATTTTCCTTGCAGGTTCTTGTACTGTCATTTATTGTTATGCTCGCCTTTGCCATCCTCATCTGGGTTGGTAGGGGAGAAAATCCTATTGATTCATCACTACTGAAAAAGGTACGAAGGATCAGCAACTTATGTATCCTGCTTTGGTCCTTCTTCGACGCTGCATTTTGCTCTAATTGACATACAAATCTTAACTTTTCAAAGTTTAAATCCTCAATCTGTTGCAATGCTGCGCGAAAAGGAGAAATCTTGCTGAGCCCGGTAATTATAATACTGTATAAAGCTAGAATCCTAATCTCCATTCAGGAGCATAAAGTTCCACATCCAACAGCCTTGTGATAAAGCATGATAAGCTTGTCAAAAACACGCAAAAAATTCCATTAGAAAAAGGAAAACAGAAAGCTCATATCTAGAAATCTAGCTAGTCTTGCTTCTAATCCATTCTAGACAAATCTTCTATTCCCTGTATGCCACCTTTTGGTTCTATATCCAGCTGCCTATGGGCCCATGCACTTGCTGCCGCTATTTTGAACAGTATCATTCTTCTTTTCTGTCAACTGAGAAAAACTATAGCATATTTATCTCAAATGAATTCTGAAACTTTTATGTATCAACGCTGCAAAGTCAATGTAATTGCGCTACACAAACTGCATCTACTCTATGTTGGTGTATGCACAAATTACATTATCATTTTCTTTACCAATTTTTTTTTTTACTTCAGTAGGCCATTTTGTTAAATCATGAGCGTACAGTTTAATTCTTTTATTTTCCTTGTCAAACAAGTGTATTGCTAAACCTACCATGGGAAATGCAGGAATAATGGGAAACTCTGCAGACCAAACATTATATATTGTTAGAGACGGTGCTAATTCTTCTTTTTTTCTTTTCCTTGAGTTACAAAATCTCAGTATTCTGTTTGTATTATGTCTCAACTTCCATGCTAGTACTATGAGAGTCTATCGCAAGGTGTCCACTGTATCAGTTCTGGGAAAAAATATCGACTTGCATGTTTTCTTATGTTTATTACACTTTATATTAATATTTTGCCACTAGCTGGTAGGATTTAGGTTTCGCTTATTTAGTTTTAACTTGCTTGCTTTATAGACGTTAGCCAAACATTTTATTTTGCAGGTTTATTTGGATGTGTTTTCAGTAGTTGTTCTAGTACTTGGCGCTGCTTTGGCATGTTATGGTAAGCATATAATATTGTCTACATGTAGAACATGTCACATTTTTCTATATACCAATGCATGAAATTTTCAACCTAAGACTATCTTCATTCCATTGTCCTGTATTTATCCCAGTTGATATCAAGTTTATAGTTCTAATTTAGTTTGTTGTTAGTTCATTGCCCATCTTGCTAATTTTTCTGGCATTCATTTGGTACTAATATTAGATGATGTCATCTTATCATGAATTAAGGAGTGCGAGGCTTCGGTTTTTAACATGTTCTTACCTTGGCTTTGCCATCTTGGTTCTGTGATCATCTTGTGAAGGTGCATTATTGTTCTCGAAGATGAGCAAAGTTCGTTCTGAAACCGTGTCAACTGAGAAGTGGAAGGTACATTTCCCTTGAGACAACTCTGCACGTGGTTATCCTCTTTTTCTTTGGTTATTAGTATTAGATTGGAATTATTTGCTAGTTTAAGAAAGGAATAAGCATATATGACCCACCTCACCCTAACTATCCAAAAACCGTGTGCTTAACCCCCTAAGCTGATTTTTTTAGAAGTGGTACTAGGTGCATGGTATGTGATCTAAACAGAGCCCATGTACCAGTGCCACTTCCTCATATTCTTTTTTTCTTCATCTTTCCCCATTCGCTGTGTCTGGCCAACAACTCAGTCTGCTCACGAGAGCGAGACGAAGTCTTGTTGGCAACCTCATGGTGTCAGCGCTATTCAACTATGAAAGAGCTGCAGCCTGCAGGTGTCGAGACGGTGCTTGGAGCAGAGGGGCACATTCCCATCTCTGATCACAGCTCCATGGCACGGAAACAGCGAGCTTCGGACATGGATTAGGATAGGCTGGTGAGAGTTTCTGCGCTTATAGACAAGGAGAAGCTCGTGTACACTTCAATTTGAATGGGAGCAAAGAATAGCTCAACTTTTGCAAGGATTTGGTCCTCGGGTGAGCTCCTGCCTCCAGCCCTGTGATGCTGCAGTGGTGTTGCAGGAGCCTCCTGCCTGCAGTCCTTGGCTCCAATGAACGCTGTTGCCGCCACCCTCGGCACACACTCACCGGATGCCCAACCCCGTTTCAACGGAGGCATTGGGGATTAGCAGTTCCCGAGGCTAACACAATGGGAGGTGAATGCAGGGTGGAGCAGCATTGCGTCCACCGTCGGCATCTCCATGGCTGGGGAATGAAGCGCACACCTCCATGTTCGGGTGGTGGTTTGGGTGTTCGGTTTTTTGGGAGGTGGGAATAAAGAGGAGAAGGTGTCAGCGAGGGAGAGGGTGTAAAGGCGAAGCCGGATAGGATACCGTAGGAGGAAGGATTATAGTGCAGACAGGATGAATCTGCTTCATCTGTCCAGCGCCACCTCCAGGATGCAGCGGAAGACGTTGAGAATAGATGTGGTGGTTTGGGTGTTCGGTTTTTTGGGAGGTGGGAATAAAGAGGAGAAAGTGTCAGCGAGGGAGAGGGTGTAAAGGCGAGCCGGATAGGATACCGTAGGTGGAAGGGTTATATTGCAGACAGGATGAATCTGCTTCATCTGTCCAGCGCCACCTCCAGGATGCAGCGGTAGACGCTGAGAATAGATGTGCTGACATAGAAGGACAAGGGGAATGAAGGCACACCTCCATATTCGGGTGGTGGTTTGGGTGCAGGGGTTTCTGGGAGGTGGGAATAAAGATGAGAAAGTGTGAGCGAGGGAGAGGGTCGTAAAGGTGAAGCCGGATACCAGAGGAAGGGTTATAGTGCAGGCGGGATGGATCTGCTTCCTCCGTCTAGCGCCACCTCCAGGATGTAGGGAAAGACGTTGAGGATAGATGTGCTGACAGATAAGGACGAGGAAGAAGGAAAAGGATGGTGAAAAAATAGAGGAATTTTTATAGCACTGATATGTGGGACCCGTTAATAATACCACAATCCCCTTTGGTCAGTACTCGTGAACCACATGTGAACTGCACTCTGCAAAACCAGACAAGGGCGTTAAGTAGATGGAAATGACAAAGTTTATTGTGCTAGTTAGATAGTTTTATAGTTCAGGGGGTGAACTAGAAACACCTCCATAGTTCAGGGGGTCGTTTATACTTGCCTACCCTTTTAAGAAAATGCGGTATTATAAATAAACTGTATCTTTTTTAACATGCTTCTCCGTGTGAAATTCTCAAGGCTTACTTCTCTGCAGGTTGCCAGTTTAGCTGCTGTCTCACTTATCTGTTTCTCGTCTTCTGCTATACTAGCACTTGTTACTAATATTCCAGTAAGTTTCATTATGCAATAAGAGGTCACTTTATACATGGACTGGGAGTTAAATTGTTAATTGACTTGCAATTTTCCTACTCGTCACTGCAGGTGCTTTTGTATTGGTACTCGACTGAGGCGGAGATCATAAAAAATGCTGTTATATTATTTTTATATTATTTAATAGGTATGATGTGTTGTTTATGTCTGGAAATAACACTAAAATTGAACTATGGCCTTTTACTAAATGTAGGATGAGTATCATTTGATTTTCTTTAGTTCGCCATTGCCCGTCAGGTATTTGTGCATATGTTCTAGACCTGGATTTTATATGTGATTTAGGGAGTTAACACTGGAAGTTAGCGACCGGAAGAAAGCATGCTACTATGGTGGTGGATGTAGGTTAAGTATGTGCACCACCTTTAATGCCTCAGAGCTTAGACCCTCGACCTCCTCCACCTTGAAGCTGGTCTTGATTTGATGATTCAAGCCTTAAAGACTAGATTATCAGCCTGTCATTAGATGTAGGTTAAGTATGTGCACCACCTTTAATGCCTCAGAGCTAAGACCTCGACCTCCTCCACCTTGAAGCTGGTCTTGATTTGATGATTCAAGCCTTAAAGACTAGATTATCAGCCTGTCATTAGTCCTTGTTATCACAATATTGTGCTTATACTGTACTAGTGGACCCCACTGTGAGGTCAATAAAGATTCAATTATGGCAATATTTGAAGATTTTCTTGGTATTTTGGTATAGCTTAGTCATCATTAAGATTTTGTCTTCTTTTTCACTGTTGTACATGTGAAATTATTTTGTTCCTGCCTTTACGTTATTAGCCTGTGGTATGTTACTCAACTGCAAAAATAAAACTTGTGCACTAATTTGAATACCTATTGGAAACATGATTGCCTTTCTGGTATATTTAACTGCAATGGCAGAAATAGGTATAGTAAATGAACTCTGCTAATGTTAGGATAGTGTCAAAAAACGTTTACATTTTGAGACTGATTGTTCCGTTCACAGGAAAGCACAACCAGTTCGCAGTTTTACCGACTTTCCATGGAATTGCTCTGCTAATGCAAACTTTCTGTAGGCTCATCAGTGCCATCAGGATTTGTTTTATGGGTCATGAGAGATATGCCTCAACGACCAACAGTGGAAAGGCCCACCCAATCGAGAGTGGTTACCTTGTTCAGGGACAGACCATCCCCTACACAGGATCCACAGTGGAGAGCTGCTGTTACATCCTCTAACAAGGTATTCAAAATGTTACGTTTGTCAGGTCAAACTATTTAAAACTACAAATACCGATGGTACTACAGGAGCTAGATTTAAAACATTTCTGGAACTGTAGGCCCTCAAGTCAAGCCCAATTTAACCTGAAGAGAAAAACAAGTAAGGTAATGCTGAGACTTTTCCAGCATACTTGATGCGCTGGGGCTTTTACCAACACATCAGTGACATACTGGCATGTACTACCATTCTGACGACTGGCTGGTACAAGATGGGGGCTGTAATTCCTACGCCAAGGTAGCTTTAGTTTGGAAACAATGGAATTTTACCTGTGGATGTAGCAAGGTTCCCGCCCAAGCATTGCGCATCGTGTGTTTATCCATTAGAGCTTTGGTCGGGCAAGGCCTGGATCATTAACAAATGTAAATAGGCATAGAAATGACCGCGCTCTTCATGGTTTGGCGGTCAGGCTGTTATGTCTTCCCAAAATTTTCTGTTTAATGATGTGTTGTTGGTTCGGTTAGCTGGTGAGTTCTGTCCTGGAAACTGAAATCGAGCATCAAAAGGGATTTTTTTTTCCTGCTAGATATCTACCCTTGTGCTGTGATGTGATTAGCTTGGAAATGTAAGGTTGGTGCTAAAATTGTTGCGTTCCTTGGATTGCTGCAGTTCTAATGATGGATCACCCCTGGAGGAGTCTGTCAGTGTGTGTCTGGATGCAAGTGTGCAATGTTGCAATGCAGGCTCACGATGGGATTAAATGTTTGTTGAGGGAGATGGGAAGCTAAATGGTATTACAAACTTTCGAAGGCCGCCATGTAAGGGCTCGGCTTAAATCTTAATAGAGGAAAGACAAATAGTTCATGGGATGCAGGTTTTAAATACTGACATTTTTGCTTAGCATGGCTCAGGTAAGAGAAGAAGTTACAACGTGGCATAGGTCCTTGGGTCCTTGAGCCATTTTTTGGTCTGAAATGCAGTCTTTGCAGACCAAAGTTGTTACGTACTCCCTCCGTCCCATAATATAAGAGCGTTTGTTTTTTACACTACAAAAACGCTCCTATATTTTGGGACGGAGGGAGTATCTCTTACCACAGTAGACAGACAATCACATGGACGCGGGTACAAAGATGCGCTCTGTTCAGCTGGAGATGATGAGATGGGACTTCCCTCCATGATGATAGATTAGCAGCATTCCAGTGTTGGAAAGTAAGAATGGCACACTGTGTCATCCTCCAATGCATTCATGGGAACGGCATTTTGAGTATGGTTTCTCCGCCACTTGCAAGGGCCAACAATATTTGACAGTTGGGTATGCAATGCTCCTTCCCATTCAGCTATATTGGTCCTTACTGTAAGATTTATGCTAGCAGTTGTTAGTTACCCCCAACAGCTCTCGACTTGCGGCTGGCCTTGAAAATCATGTCATGTGTGATCAGTTTGGTTCCTCGTGTTATCGGGCATTCCTAAACGTGCATGGAGCGAACCAACTACTCGCTTGGACAAGCTTGGTTCACGGTGATCGGCCTACAAATCACTGCGGAATCCCAGACAGATCCGTCCCGGGGGATCCCATGATCGAGGATTTTGGGGGGCATTTCTTTTTCGTCGGTTCGCGTGTTGACACTTGCTTTGAATGGTGTCGCTGATCGATGGGTTCGGCGCGCGCAGTCCACGTGATGTGTTGGCTCACGTAGGATTCTACTGCCCGGCACACACACGCCGCGCAAAAAAAAAACAATTTTGTTTTATTTAAACACAAGATGATGAAACACCACCTTCGAATTTGGTCTAAACGTTGCTGAAAGGTGCATGAAAGGAAATAACTTTTGCCGCGTTTCAAAAAGTAGTGCCACAAGTGATTGTTGTAATTCGGCCATGGGTCTTAACCTCTTAAACTTCTCTCTTAATCAATAAAAATGGAAAATCTTTTGCCGTGTTTCTATTTTTTTTAAAGAAAATAACTATTTGTCAAAAGGTGGCCAGTTTTGGTAGGAACAAACATCTAAACTGAGTTTCGTCAGGACCCACGCACTGCAGCTTGCGTTGGATGAACTAAGTTTTTTTTTGAAGAACCGGCAGGAGCACTGCCTTTTCATATAAGAAGGAGAATAAAGTTTTATGTACAAGAGTGTTCCGGTTTTTTGAGAGAAACCGGACAAAAACCCCTAGGAACTAATCAACCGATACCGGCTGCCATCTGTGCTCGGCCAAAGGCCAAAGTCCTTTGCTTGATGTCGTCGAAGGCAATAGCTGCTACCTCTAGGTGCGTGAGGCGAGTTCCATTGAAGATGCGTCGGTTTCGCTCCTTCCAGATGTTCCAGATGGTGTAAAGGAAGCGGCCGCTCCGCCTTCTTCCGTCGTCCTTGGGCAAATTGGTGGTGAACGAATCCCACTAGTCCGAAATCCCCATCGAAGGGGGCAACGTGGGCGTGGCCCTAGAATCCTCTCCCGTCCACACACGGGCGTGAGACCAATCATGGCGACAAGCAGGCGGTCCTTACGGAGATGAGTGGCCGTCTCCGGTGCCCCAAGGCAAAGGGGCGATGAGGGTCGTGCGGCCGACCACGAGCAGCTAGCATGTCGGCCGTGAGGATTTTTACGTGGAGCACAAGCCAGCGAAGAACTTGCATTTTGGCTCGTGTGCCTCCCAAATCTTGGCCGGGGAAAACACAGGATAGGATGCGAGAACTGGGCCGCGTGGTCAAGCAAAGCAGAGTAAATGCCATTTGGTGTCCACCGCCAAGTGATGGAGTCCTCTGGTCCGGGTTCAACTCAACTGAGAGATAGGCGATGCGAGGGCAATGAACTCCTGCAGATGGGTAGGCGATGAAAGACGGGCCACCGATCTGATCCAGTTCTCCTCCCGGAGCTCCTTCATCACAGTTCTCCTCTTCCTGGTGGCAATTTTGTACAACTCCGGAAGGCACAGGGACAGGGGCCCGTCTGTCGATCGTCGTGCTGAATAAGGATTTTCTCCCATTGCCCAAGGAGATGGTGGTAGAAGCCACAAGAGCGCCATATCCGTCTCATCGCAGGCACCGCAGAGCCCACCCATTGGCGGCGAGATCAGTCCACATAAGCCAAGGCCGGTAGCAGACGGAGCGCCCGACCAAATCTCTCGAGGTCGGTGATTCCTGTGCCCCCATGGGCTTAGGCCGGCGACAGCCTTCCAGTTGACGAGAGAATGTCCGCCAGACGTGTTTTCCGAGTCTTCCCACACCGGATGAAGTTACGAGTGATCTTACTAAGCTTCGGATTGCCCAAGTGGGAAGCGAGAGCGCTTGATGAGGTGATGATTTGCGATGGCGCTGTCTGGACTTTGCAAGGGAGACCTGCCGGTCGCGCCAGTTCTTCCCCTTCGGCCCGACAACCGGCCCATTGCCTTGTCTAGAAGAGGTTGGAGGTCAATCCTTCCGAGCACTTTGGTATGTAGTGGGAGACCTAGGTATCGGCGGGGAACGAGGCCGGCTTGGCGGGAAGGTGAGAGGATTGCCGGGAGATCGATGTCCCGACAATGAATGGGGAACACCTCGGTCTTCTTGGCGTTTATGACGAGGCCCGATGCATCCCCAAAAAGCCAAGATATCCTAGCGATGGCGTCGATCTCTTCTTTGACCGGGTTAGCGAAGATGCCCGCATCGTCTGCATAGAGAGAAACCCTGCAGGAGGCCGTCCGGCATACGATGGGGTTGAGGATCCCGGCACAGGAAGCCGCCGAAACATAAGTTGCGAGAGGATCGATGGCGAATGAAGAGCATAGGTGACACCGGGTCGCATACTGGCGAAGGCCTTTTCCATGTACGAATGGGGTTCCGGCTCCCCATTTAACAAAGACCCTAGAGGAAGATGAAGCGAGGTCATGCAAATCCATTCCGCCACGCTGCCCAAATCCCAACTGTTGCAGCACCTACAGGAGGTAAGCCCAACCCACAGAGTCGAAAGCCTTGGAGATGTCGAGCTTGAGGAAAAGGCCTGGCGTTGAAGAGCGGTGCAATTCTTTGATCAAGTTTTTTTTTGTGAGGAAGCTGAACTTAGTTTTTTTTAATAGGAAACTAAACTTAGTTGTTTGAATTTTTTTCTTTTTGATTCACTACAAGTAGGGCCATGCCCGAGAACTAAACAGTAAGCTCCGGCGTACAACAAACTACAACATTACACTTAATTACCGAGATGGGTACTGAAACATTAATAACATAAATAAAACAAACAAACCAAAAAACCTTTGGTACGGAGCATAAAGCTCCACAAGAATCGTTCTCACCTAAATTAAGCTGGCATGCATCTAAGTAACCGCTAATAACCACCACAGAACCCGCCCAACTAACAATAGCATGCATGCAACCACCACAAAAAATTAACCTCTTTCAGCACTCTCCTCTCTACCACCAGTCCGCCCCACACATCCACAAAAATACCATCCCTCTCGTCCCAGCAGGGCATGCCACTGACCATTATAACCGCCAGGAGATCCTCCCCATTCCCATTCCCATCCGCACCACCACCCCCCACACTCCCCCGCGGTACAGGCGCAGCAGCACGCCATCACGGGCATGGGCGCCACTGAGCCGTCGTCCGCGCCACCGCACCGCCCCGTCAGCATGTCGTCGTGCATGCCCTCCCCCTCCTGGTCGCCGCCCGGGCCCGGCGGCCGGCACCGCGCCGCCGTCGTGGTGCGGCGCCTGCAGGTGGCGGCGCGCGACGCCATCCCGGGCGTGGGCTGGTGCGGGCACCGCGCGTGGCGCAAGCTGCTCCGGCGGCTGGCGCAGGAGACCCGGTGCATCTGCAGCTCCCCGGCGCCGCCCTCCAGGCCCAGCACCTTCGGCTACGACGCCGTCAGCTACGCCAAGAACTTCGACGACGGGCGCCCCCACGCGCCCCACGCCCTCCACTGTGCCGCCGCCGACAAGCCGGCCCGCCGCTGACTCGTCCTCGATCCTCCCGATCCCTTTCGTTTGCCTCGTGCATGCATGGTTGCCCATCGCTCTCGCCGATGCGCGCGTATTTCTTATCTGTTTTTGCTCCTTGTTTTCGTTGATCCGATTTGGTGCTGTGATGGCCGCCCCGATGCCCGTCCCTAGGGATCTTTGTAATCTGTACATAGATCGAATGGAGATAACACGAGTGGCGCTTGGCCAAATGTAGGTCCTGCATACTTGTTAATTTGCTCCTTGGAGCAATGGGTGTGTGTCTGTCTGTACGAAAAAGTCACTTTCAGTCATTCATACAAATCCTAAATCATGGATGTTGAGAGAAATGGATCACACGCATGCACAGGAACTATTTTATTCCACCCCCTGAACATTGCTTATGCTGATCGAGGACGAGTTAAAGTGTCAGCATTAGGACAGGAAGGAGATTAGAAAGAAAGAAAAGGTAAAGGAAAGGCTGCGGATC
Source organism: Aegilops bicornis (assembly GCA_021605145.1). NCBI lineage: Eukaryota > Viridiplantae > Streptophyta > Magnoliopsida > Poales > Poaceae > Aegilops > Aegilops bicornis. Next base: position 562,421,987 of record CM038671.1, read on the forward strand.
AGCTACTCGATCCGGGAAAAGAATCATGCAATCATGAATCGAGGGAACAAAGAGAGGGAAAGAGGATGGATCGAGATCATTAGTCATGTCTTGCATACAGTAGACAAAAATCCGTTGGAATCGTTGGTTTCTTGGTTCCCGCGAACCAAATACCAAGAAAGCTCTCTTGGTTAACAGCTTGAGTGCCCCGGATTGCTTCCTGCGAGAGCAATGCCATCGGGCACGTAGGCTGTACTAGCTAGCTCTACTGAAGACTGGGCTCCTCCAATCGATCGTAGGCGACGGACGGAGGGCTTCCTTCCTTTCCTTCCCGGGTTGCCTTCCTCTCTTCCTCTGGCAGAGAGGAAGGCAGAGCCGGGGTTGAAGCGGCCGCTGCAGCTGGAAATTCAACCACCACCAGGCAGCTCTGGTGTGGATCCAGCCAGGTCCTTTGCCAAGATCCGCAAAGAGGGCAACCGCAGCATATGCAGTAGCAGAAGCCTTTTTCGTACTGTACTACCAGCTTTGATCGCCATCTGCAGCATCAGCATTCAGCAGGCAGCACTGAGAACTTGCTGGCCAGATTAAATGACACCGCGCGCATGCTGCAAGCCTGCAGGTGTGTGTGGGATGAGCACGTCCGTAAATTATTATGTGGTCCGGCCAGGCCAGCTCCCTCGATGAATGCCACCTTAAACCACTCGATCGCACATCGCAGGCATGTGCCGAGCCTGAATGCTCACGGCCGCTTTTACTACCGGACTGGACTGGACCAGACAGAGCAAAGCAAAGCGTAGCATGCAATGCATGGTAGTATTACAGGTTGACGAATTGGAGTACGTGTCTGCGTTGCAGTGGCCACATTTTTATGTCTCGTTGATGTATGTATGTATGTATGTATCTGCAGAATAGAAAGATGGAACGGGGATGGATCGCCATATATGTAGGTTATAATGTTCCACACCTATTTTCGCTTGTTTGCTTCAGCTATATTATACTATATACTGTAGATCACTGCTGTCGGAGTACAACAAGATCTTCCACAACTACTCCGGTAGCGAAACCTAGCCGCCGCCACCAGGAGAGCCCCTCCTTCCCGTGCCGTCTTCCGCCGGCGACCTTTTGGTCGTCGGTGGTGAGGGGGTCGCCGGATCCCGTGCATGTGGACAGTTTTAGCTTTAGGTTTGAGGGCCCAAGAAGTTTAGGGTTTTGGATTGTTCGGCATCTTGGATTCGGCCGGGGCGACGGCGATGCTGAATAAAGAAGCTCCGGATTCCTCTCCGGTGAGGCGATCGTCTCTATGGTCGGTGAAGGATCTGGGAACCGGTCTGTTCAAGCAGGGATGTCGTGGCGACGATGGCATCCTTGTGGTGGACATGTGTCCTCGGGCTCCGCCGTTGCGATGGCGTCTGCTCTAATGTCGGCGCGGAGCTTGGGAGGTAGTCGAGGAGCGGATGCAGATTGTGGTCTGCATCGACGACATTTGAAAGACAGAACGTGTCCTGGGCTTTTGGTTCGTGGATGGCAGGTATTGTTTCTTTCTTCGACGTCTTAGTCATGTGGGGGTGCCAGATCCGGAGTTCGATGGCGTGTCTGGAGTGTTGGTCTGATTCGTTCAACGGTAATGGTTTCGCCTTTGACGAGCCACCTTGGAGGTCCGCAAAGCTGCATATCAGCATTGGAGCTGCGTCGAGCTCGGGGTGCAAAGGTGACCCGTCATTTTTTTTGCAGTGGCTGCTGTGGTGGTGCCGGAGGCAGGTGACGAGCGTTGATGTCAAGCTCAGATACGTTCTGGTGTCTTTTCAGTTCTGCCACGTTGGTCTTTATGTGACTTGTACTTTAATCTTTATGATATGAATAAGACATATATTACCATGCAAAAAAGACCTACTACATCGCATGTAAAACTTCCTTCATGCCACAAAATATTGAATTTATGTGTTTCCCCGGTTCCAGGCAAAGAAAAATACAGGAGATCACACTATTCTAATAAATCGCATTCTTCAGATAGAGCACAAAGTAAACTTTATGATGCGCAAGATGGATCAGACGGCCGGCTAGGCGGATGGTTTCTCTAGAAGATCATTCGGATGATTCGTAGCAGCCGCCAAATAAAAGTGGCTTATTTTAAGGACTCTAACAGTGTGAATTGCCATACTACAGGCATGAAAATTATCATGGTGTCAGCATAGCTTCGAATCTCTAAAGGAGATCCAACGGCTGAGAGGTGTGGTGAAGCGATGGACGGTGGATCAAGGTTGAAGCCTTGTTTAACTCTGCAACAGTTGGTTTTGTTGTGCCATATTACTGTTTATCTTCTCTAGTTATTTACCATGGTTGTACCTCACTATTTAAGCGCACAACGCGTGATGTATTGAGTTATCAAACCCTGGTTTTATTTCTAGTAGCTTTTTTTCGTGAATACGCGCGGAGGCGTATCATTCCATTGGTAGGTAGGGGAGAGAACAAGGTTGTGGTTACCCCAAGAATACATGCACAACAAGAGAGGGGCGCCCTTGGGGTTACCGATGAGTAGGAGAGAGGGGCGTCCATGATAATGTTGAGGAGTTGGGAGTTGGATGGATGCATGCCCTCAAAGATGATCGGGTTTCTATGCTTCCAAATGGTCCAGGCGGTGATGATCGTGAGTGAAGCGAAACACTTACCAGGCATGGCGGGGCCGCCGTAGTGTTGTCCAACCACCAAGAGAAGAAGGTGGCCTCGCTGTCTGGTGGCGGTAGGGGTAGCCGGCACCAAGATAGGACCTCGTGCCAGGTGATTCTGGAGAAGAAACAATCGACAAGAATGTGATGCAAGGTTTCATCTTCCTCGGAGCACAAGCTACAGAGGGGGTTAATGTCTACTACGCAACCTTTTTCTTGTAGACTCTTGTTGGGCCTCCAAGCGTAGAGTTTTGTAGGACAATAGCAATTTTCCCTCAAGTGGATGAACTAAGGTTTATCAAAACATGGGAGGCGTAAGATGAAGATGGTCTCTCTCAAACAACCCTGCAACCAAATAGCAAAGAGTCTCTTGTGTCCCCAACACACCCAATAAAATATAAATTGTATACGTGCACTAGTTCGGCGAAGAGATGGTGACACAAGTGTATTATGGATGGTAGATATTGGTTTTTGTAATCTGAAAATATAAAAACAGCAAGGTAACTAGTAATGAAAGTGAGCACAAATGGTATTGCAATGCTTGAAAAAACAAGGCCTAGGGTTCATACTTTCACTAGTGCAAATTCTCTCAACAATGATAACATAATTGGATCATATAACAACCCCTCAACGTGCAACAAAGAATCGCTCCAAAGTTTCTATCGGAGAGCATAGGACGAAAACATGCATCAACCCCTATGCATAGATTACCCCAATGTCACCTCGGGAATCCGCGAGTTGAGTGCCAAAACATACATCAAGTGAATCAATAGAACATTTCATTGTCATCACAGGTATCCCATCGCAAGACATACATCAAGTGTTCTCAAATCCAATACTCAATCCAACATAACGAAACCTCAAAGAGCAAGACTCAATTCATCACAAGAAAGTAGAGGGGGAAGAACACCATACGATCCAACTATAATAACAAAGCTCGCGATACATCAAGATCATGCCAAATCAAGAACACGAGAGAGAGAGAGAGAGAGAGAGAGAGAGAGAGAGAGAGAGAGAGAGAGAGAGAGAGAGAGAGAGAGAGAGAGAGAGAGCAAACACATAGCTACCGGTACATACCCTTAGCCCCGAAGGTGAACTAATCCCTCCTCGTCATGGAGACCGCCAGGATGATGAAGATGGCCTCCGGTGATGGTTTCCCCCTCTGGCAGGGTGTTGGAACGGGCTCTCGATTGTTTTTTCGTGGCTACATAGGCTTGCGGCGGCAGAACTTCCGATCTAGGGTTCTTTTCGGAGGTTTCTATATTTATAAGAATTTTTGGCGTTGGAAACAAGTCAGGGGTGCCCGAGGGGCGCTCAAGCCCTCAGGGCGCGCCCTAGGGGGGCGCCCCCATGCTTGTGGCATCCTCGGTCACCTCCTGGCCCAACTCCGGTGCTTCAGGGGTCTCTTTTGGTCCATCAAAATCACCATAAATTTTCAGCTCGTTTGGACTCCGTTTGATATTCCTTTTCTGTAAAACTAAAAAACAAGGAAAAAAAGAAGCTGGCACTGGGCTCTAGGTTTATAGGTTAGTCCCCAGAATAATATAAAATAGCATATTAATGCATGTAAAACATCCAAAACAGATAATATAATAGCATGGAATAATAAAAAATTATAGATGCGTTGGAGACGTATCAGGGGTGTGCTGTAAGCCTCGCCGAGTGATGGCTCGAGAATTTTTGATGTTTTTTCATAGTGATTTCCATTTGGTTGCATTGGATTTTTGTTATTCTTCGGATACTTCTAATGCTAATCCAACAAAAGAGAGGAAAATCTACTTTGTTCTTTGGATGGAAGGAAATATCATATTTGGAAGGAAACCAAAGGAGATTGCTGCAAATCAAGCCACTTGGAGTAACTTTCCTAAAGAGAGCATTGTCAACAGGCGCACCAAAGCGAAAGATGACGTTCCATGCGACCGCACGCCCTCGTTTGAGTGGTCGTTTGGAGTGCCCACAGACCCTCCTCGTCTATACAAGCAATTTTCATGAAGGGACCACGAGAAAAAGGAGAACCCTAGCCACTGCCACACCATCCAAAACAAAAAAAGAGAGGATCTGAAGGACTCAAGAAGATCATCACAGTTTTTGGTCCTTTCATCTCCATCATCATCATTACCTCCTTCACTATCGTAAGAGGGATTGGAACTTGTAATCGCTACTCCATCTCATCTGAGATTAAGACTATTTGAGCATTCATCTCATTGTGGATCTCCTCAATATTATCGATATGTTTTCATGGTTTTTCTCTCTGTTGTGATTGATTCCCCTTTTATGATGTGTGAGTAATTCCCGTAGGTGTGGGAGATGTAGGTAAGTGGTTAGACTGATAAGTGCCTATCCTGTATGTCGTCATTTGAATTTGTAGTAGTATGATCTATTTAGTATATTGTTATATTGTGGTGAACTCTATGCGTGTTGTTCAATTTAAGGGACCAGGCAACATGATCTCAAGACCTACATAGGTGACACATATTGTTTAGGAACTCTATGATCTCTGACGTGATAGGTGGAGATATCTATGAGAACCGAAGATAATATGAGATAACGGTTATCCATTGAACTTAATGCTTGGTTCCGGTCTTATGACCTTAATTATGGAAACGACCACTTTGTGGCAATGGAGAAGCAGGACTATAACCCAGGAGTTTCGTGACTCTAGGGAGAACTGCCTACAACAAGTTTATATCAAATACTATGAGTACAACACAAGGTAACTGGTATTACCGCCGCACTGCACAATTCATATATTCCTACCATGAACCGAAATCTCTCCACAACTAATCTCTTCATTGCAGGAAACACCATTTACATTTTAAGCTCTTGTTATTTAATTTATTTAGTTATTTAGTAGACACCTTTAAATCCTCTTTTTACTAGCATATTTAGTTTATTGTTTACCCAGGACAGTAATAGTATTTGCAGAAGCTCAAGCAGTACTTCACACAAGAACTGTGACACATTGTGTGTGACAGAAACACCTCCATAAATACTGTCCTCCGATATTTGTTGGGACGATTACTCATTGGGATACTTCTGCGAAAGTGGTACACTACCTTGTTTGGTCTACAGGTACCAAGGCATTTTCTGGCGCCGTTGTCGGGGAGCTAAGCGCAGAGTATTTGTTTCATAACTGTTTCTTGCAGGTATTGTTATTGTAGATGCTTCCCGTAACACACAAGGGTCTACTCGTTCAAGGATAACGTATTTACCAAATTACATTACTCGTTTTCCTCAGGAGCAACAAGCTTCATTAATAGAAAAAAATACAAAATAGTGAAACAGTTGAGCTTAACACTTTGTTCGCAAAAATGACGATTACTCAAAAGCCCAAGAAGACTATTAGGGATCATTGTGCTCCAGTACTTGTCTCTAGATCTCCTATAGTTTATCCCACTAATTATGCTCAAGAGTATTCGATTGATTGTGATCTTATTACAGAGGTAAGAAACCATGCTTTTGCTGGAACTGAAGAGGAAGGCCGTCAAGCACATTTGATGATGTTTGACACTTTATGTGGGACATTGAAGTTAAAAGATGTTTCACGAGAATTTTTGCTATTTCGACTCTTCAGGTTTTCTCTAAAAGATGATGCTGAGAAGTGGTATAATCGATTGTCTCAAGACAGTATAACTAGCTGGATTATGTGTGCTGAAAAGTTCATGGCTAAATTCCTTCCAATCTCGAAGATTACTAAATTGAGAAGAAACCTCACTTCATTTGTCCAAGAAGACGGTGAAACACTATATAAAGCTTGGGAGAGATACTCCAAATTTTTAACCTTATGTCCTAACCATGGTTATGCTAAATACGTTATACTACATATGTTTTATCATGGAATTAATGATGAATTACAATCCATTCTTGATCTAGGTGCAGGTGGATAATCTATGTCACTGACCCTAGAAGAAGGGAAAGAACATATTGGGAAGATTGTATCCGCACACGAGCAATGGATATTCAAGAACCCATCAAACCAACTAGAAAAGTATACCATATTGAAGACATGGAAGAATTCAAGAAGGTAAATCAAGAGAAAGGTAAGCCCGTTAAACAAGTTATCAATGAAAAAGTGGATATATTCAGTATTTATCGTCAGGAAGATGAGCTTGAAGATACGATGAACAAGTTTAAATTCCATCAAGATAACTTCAACGGAGACTTTTGAAGATGCATCTATCACAATGAAAAGGTAGCAGCATATCTCTCACAAGAGGTAGATGGGTTAAGCTACACGGTAAAGAATCTTGATAAACACTCCTGTATGATAGAAACTCAGTGTATTCAAATCTTTGAGACTCGAGCTTTGATTCTTCTCAATTAGATAATCCTGTTTCTAGTAATGAAATATCTACTCGAAGTGGTAAGAGAACACAGGATCCCAGGGGCCTAGAATGGTATGAAAGAGAGCAAGAACAAAGAAGAATAGAGAGCCAAAGCTAAACTCACGAGAATAGAGAATTGCTCTTTGGTGAAGAAGAACCTGAAGAACAGGTCCATCAAGATACTTAGGAAGATGAAGCAGAAGTTGACTAATGCATAAACAACTAATGGCAATAACAATGAAGAAGAAACTCCGAAAACAGAAGAAGAGGAAGAACCTAGGGTGGAAAAAAAATAAACAACCACCTGATCGAACCAAGAAGGTTAGTGGCCAAGCACCGAAAAACAAAGGGAAAGGTAAGGAGAAGGATAAAGATAAAGGTAAATCTAAAAAGACTATTCCTTATCCCAAGGCTGTAGGACCACCTTCAAATGATGCATTATACTCTTCTTTTCTGCAAGCCATAGTTGAACTTAAAATATCAATGCATGTGACTGGTATCTTAAAGATTCCTACTTTTGCTAAGTTCATGTGTGATGTTGTGAATAACAAAAGGAATATGACTCTGAAGGAACAAGTTGCCATGATAACTATTACGTCTCCAACGTATCTATAATTTATGAAGTATTCATGCCATGTTTACAACAATTTTATATGATTTTGGTATGATTTTAATGGAACTGACCTGGACTGACGCTGTTTTTAGCATAACTACCATGGTGTTGTTTTTTGTGCAGAAATAAAAGTTCTCGGAATGGGCTAAAAATTTACGATGATTTTTATGGACCAGAAGAGACCCACGGAGCACCGGAGCTAGGCCAGGAGAGGGCTGAGGGAGCCACAAGACTGGGGGGCGCCCCCTAGGGCACGCCCCCCGAGCTTATGGGCCCCTCGAGCACCCCCTAACTATATGACAAGTAGTGAGGTACCAGGCAACTTAGCTATCCGGGATGGACTCTCTTGAACGTCATCATTATTTATCTCTGTGTGTTTGAGATGTGCATTTGTAGATGGGCCTGGGATTTGAGCTAGTAGGGCAGTGGCCTGGGTCCAAAGTAGTAGAAGTAGCACAAAAACATTTTTTTAGTGTAGGCTTTTCCCTGCTCAAGCCTGCCTACTAGAATCGCCAGTGCTTGAAAGGAAAAGTGAAGGAAAATCATAGGAATTGGAAAGTTTCCTATGGTACTATTATTCATGCATTTGGTTCAAAGAAATGGAGCAAAGGAAAATTGTAGGATTTGTTCCTTTAGAGTCTCCTTGAAAGAAAAATCGTAGGAATTTTAATATCCACTTGTACTCCTTTTCAAATTCCTATTCATGAAGCACAAGACTAAGAAATAGTAGCATAATAGCATTATAACCGTACTTTTTCTTATGGTTTGGCTTAATCTCACCATGCTTCTTTGGATCCTGTGATCTTCCAATTCTTGTGAACCAAACACCCAGATTGGCAAAAATCCCGTGTTTTTAAATTCTCTGTTTTACACGTGCATTGCTATCATATTCCTATGCATTTCCTATCCCTGCATTGTTAGAATCCTCAAATTCAAACAAGCCCTTACACAATTACTTCTGTTATAGATATGTGTCAAAGAAAACCTTGTGTGGTTTGTCCCGCTCCTGCTGCGCTATGTTCCACCCCAGCTCAGCTGCTCCAAGAACAGAAGGGTTCACCACAGCAGGGATCCGCTCTCCAGACTGTCTTTTGCCGCCTCAGATCTTCTTGCTCGCCCGGCAGCTCAGAACTTCATTACCATCATCAATCGAAAGGATGACCTTGAGGACTACACGGGTCCGCAAGAGAGGTCGCACTCTTTCGTGTCTGCTTATGTTATGCATCGCTTAATATGATGACATGCTACTTTATCGTCCTGACCTATTAGACTCTGAGTCAGGTCTAAACTAATGCTGAAACTTGAGTTTTTAAATGGTTGTGGGGTACATATTGGGGCAGCAATTAATACTATCTGTCTACTATCTGGTTAATCTCGTGTGTCTACTATGAGTTTCGTGTTGGGTGCAAACAAACATTAAAGTAGCCATTATCTGTATTTTTTAACCAAAGCTATTATTTGCTTGCTATCATTGGTTTTGGGTCTATCCACAGTTTGCTACCATCACTCTAGATTTGTGCATGCACTCCTTACATAATCTCACTATGTTTTATTCCTATGCATGAAAGTTATTGTACACAATGGAACTGAACATGTAGAGCAAAAGAGACAAGCCTTGCGTGGCAATAAAATTTCATGCAGACGTCGCTCCATGGTGGGCGCAAAGGCAGCCCCCCTCCACCCATTTCGGATTGTAATCAAGAGGAAGATAACTGTTCTGAGGGGGGATTCAGAAGGAGAAGACCACTCCTATTTACCCCCTGAGGTCTTCGCTCTAACTTGACATGCTGATGTTGGTAATATCATGCATATGGTGCCTTGCATTTCTTACTTTATACATCAAATATGTCATCTGCTTAGTTTAGACCTGCTTTGTGTGAATGCCATCTGTTTAGTTTCTTTATCGTATATGTGAATCATGCAATGCCATCTTGTTTAGCCAAGCATCATATATGTGAATTTTGCAATGCCACGCTAGTTAGCCAGTCATCTTATATGTGAATTATATCATGCCATCATTTTTTATTACGTATTAAATTTGCCAACAATTTTAGTACATTCAATTACTATTCCTGTGCATCAGCCATTCGACACGGTCATGGAAAAATCTAGAGTGGAAACAAGGTCTTTAGAGCAGACAATGCTATCTGACGAAGGGCATGTCTTGCTGGTTACGGATAGCTCCTCAGAGGAGGATTCAGAGACAGATGACCAGTCGTATCCCCCCTCGAGGTGCATGCTCTAACTTGGTAGTGTGATGTTGCTCATATCGTGCGTATGGTGTATTGCATTGCTATGTCATTTGCTTAGTTTAGACATGCTTTGTGTGAATGCCACCTATTTAGTATCTAATTACCATATATGTGAATTATGCAATGCCATCTTGTTGCAAGACATTATATATGTGAATTATGCAATGCTATCTTGTTGCAAGGCATTATATATGTGAATTATGCAATGCCATGCTATTTAGCCAAGCGTCATATATGTGAATTATATCATGCCGTCCTTTTTTTGTATTTCTCATTGCATTTGCCGACAATGTTTGTATATTCAACTGCTCTTCCCGTGCATCAGCCATTTGAATTGGTGATGGAGAAATCTGGAGTGAAAACAAGGTCTTCAGAGCAGACAATGCTACCTGCCGCGAGATATCTTCTTTGATTCTGAATAGCTCCTCAGAGGAGGATTCAGAGGCAGATGACCAGTCCTATTATCCCCTTGAGGTGTACGCTCAAACTTGGCAGGGTTATATTACCCATATCAGGCATATGTTGTATTGCAATGCTTAGTTTTTCCATCATATACACAATATTGAATGCCATCTCCTTAGTTGACACATCATATATGCGATTGCCCTCTGCTCACTTGCTTAGTATATAAATCATATATTTGAATTATATCATGCCATGATGTTTAAATAGACAACATGTATCTGAATTATGGCATGCCGACCCAATTTCTAAAGACATAATATAGTTATATCATCTCATCCTGTTTACATAGTCATCATATTTTGAATTATGTCATTCTATCCGTGAATTATATCATGCCATCATGTTTCCATTGGCGTCATGTTTGTGAATTATGGCATGCCAACCACTTTAATAGACACATCATATAGTTATATCATGGCATCTTGTTTAAATAGTCATCATATTTTGAAGTATGTCATTCTATCCTGTTTAGTTAGCCATCATACATGTGAAATTGTGTCATGCTATCCTGTTTAATTAGCCATCATATATGTGATTTTTTTTCATGCTATTCTGTTTGGTTAGACAACGTAAATGTGAATTATTTCATGCGTTGTTTTCTTCCCTACTATCCATTGCACCTATCTATCTTGCAATGTCTATACATTAAATTACTTTTCTTGTTTATCAGCCATTTGAATTGGAGGGGGTGATGGCAGTATCTGTGGGAGTAAAAACATGGTCTTCAGAAAAGATCGTGCTACCTGTCGATGCAGATAGAGCCACCATTTTACTTGCCCAAGAACCAGCCCCACCACACATAGCCCAGACTCACGCAGATTGTACCCATACCCAGTTGGACAGAGAACCAGCTACACCCCTTCTAACCCAAACCCCAGCAGATAGTAACCCAGTTCCAATTGACATAGCACCGTCTCCACCACAGAGCACCCAAACACGAGTAGTTAGTAAGGCAACCGCACTGCCCAAAGCACGAGGACCACCACTCTGAACCCCAAGTCAACACTTAAAGCAGAAGAAAAATTATTCTCAGGTCAGGTTCCATAGCTATGGTTCATACTCCTTTGCTCTTTGATGACCCACAAGTGTAGGGGATCTATCGTAGTCCTTTCGATAAGTAAGAGTGTCGAACCCAACGAGGAGCAGAAGGAAATGATAAGCAGTTTTTAGTAAGGTGTTCTCTGCAAGCACTGAAATTATCGGTAACAGATAGTTTTGTGATAAGGTAATTTGTAACGGGTAACAAGTAACAAGTGTAAATAAAATGCAGCAAGATGGCCCAATCCTTTTTGTAGCAAAGGACAAGCCTGGACAAACTCTAATATAGAGAAAAGCGCTCCCGAGGACACATGGGAATTATCGTCAAGCTAGTTTTCATCACGCTCATATGTTTCGCGTTCGTTACTTTGATAATTTGGTATGTGTGTGGACCGGTGCTTGGGTGCTGTCCTTACTCGGACAAGCATCCCACTTATGATTAACCCCTATTGCAAGCATCCGCAACTACAAAAGAAGTATTAAGGTAAACCTAACCATAGCATGAAACATATGGATCCAAATCAGCCCCTTATGAAGCAACTCATAAACTAGGGTTTAAGCTTCTGTCACTCTAGCAACCCATCATCTACTTATGACTTCCCAATGCCTTCCTCTAGTCCCAAACAATGGTGAAGTGTCATGTAGTCGACGTTCACATAACACCACTAGAGGAAAGACAACATACATCTCATCAAAATATCGAACGAATACCAAATTCACATGACTACTAATAGCAAGACTTCTCCCATGTCCTCAGGAACAAAAGTAACTACTCACAAATCATATTCATGTTCATAATCAGAGGGGTATTAATATGCATAATGGATCTGAACATATGATCTTCCACCAAATAAACCAACTAGCATCAACTACAAGGAGTAATCAACACTACTAGCAACCCACAGGTACCAATCTGAGGCTTTGGGACAAAGATTGGATACAAGAGATGAACTAGGGTTTTAGAGGAGATGGTGTTGGTGAAGATGTTGATGGAGATTGACCCCCTCCCGATGAGAGGATCGTTGGTGATGATGATGGCGATGATTTCCCCCTCCCGAAGGGAAGTTTCCCCGGCAGAACAACTCTGTCGGAGCCCTAGATTGGTTCCGCCAAGGTTCCGCCTCGTGGCGGTGGAGTTTCTTCCCGAAAGCTTGCTTATGATTTTTTCCAGGGTAAAAGACTTCATATAGCATAAGATGGGCATCGGAGGCCTGCCAGGGGGCCTACGAGGCAGGGGCACGCCTAGGGGGGTAGGGCGCGCCCCCACCCTCGTGGCCAGGGTGTGGGCCCCCTCTGGTATTTTCTTCGCTCAGTATTTTTTATAGATTCCAAAAATGACTTCCGTGATGTTTCAGGACTTCTGGAGTTGTGCAGAATAAGTCTCTAATATTTGCTCCTTTTCAGCCCAGAATTCCAGCTGCCGGCATTCTCCCTCTTCGTGTAAACCTTGCAAAATAAGAGAGAATAGGCATAAGTATTGTGACATAATGTGTAATAACAACCCATAATGCAATAAATATTGATATAAAAGCATGATGCAAAATGGACGTATCAACTCCCCCAAGCGTAGACCTTGCTTGTCCTCAAGCAGAAGCCGATAACGATAAATATGTCCACATGTTTAGAGATAGAGGCGTCGATAAAATAAAATACGGACATGAGGGCATCATGATTATTCTTATAAAAGCAACATGTTGAGAACCAACAAACTATAATCTCACTCACTGAAGAAATTGCAATTTATCATAACATCGGAAAGAGTCAATATAAGAGCTTTTCGGCAAGTCCACATACTCAACTATATTTAGTCTTTCACAATTGCTAACACTCACGCAATACTTATGGGTTTGGAGTTTTAATCGGACACAGAGAAAGATAGGGGCTTATAGTGTTGCCTCCCAACCTTTTACCTCAAGGGTAATGTCAACAATAATAGTTCATGCTAACTTACATCCAATTGGATATATATATATATATATATATATATATATATATATATATATATATATATCTGGATCTTTCAAACACGATGTGCTTGCCAAAGGATAAAATGTAAAAGCGGAAAGGTGAAGATCACCATGACTCTTGCATAAGGAATAAGACAAAAGTAAAAGATAGGCCCTTCGCAGAGGGAAGCGAGAGGTTGTCATGCGCTTTCATGGTTGGATGCATGAAATCTTAATGCAAAAGAACGTCACTTTATATTGCCACTTGTGATATGGACCTTTATTATGCAGTCCGTCGCTTTCATTTCTTCCACATCACAAGATCGTATAAAGCTTATTTTATCCACACTAATAAATCATACATATTTAGAGAGCAATTTTTATTGCTTGCACCGATGACAACTTACTTGAAGGATCTTACTCAATCCATAGGTAGGTATGGTGGACACTCATGGCAAAACTGGGTTTAAGGGTATTCGGAAGCACAAGTAGTATCTCTACTTGGTGCAAAGAAATTGGCTAGCATGAGGGAGAAAGGCAAGCTCAACATGTTGGATGATCCATGACAATATACTTTATTTTGGATATAGGAAAACATAACCCATTACGTTGTCTTCCTTGTCCAACATCAACTCTTTAGCATGTCATACTTTAATGAGTGCTCACAATCATAAAAGATGTCCAAGATAGTATATTTATATGTGTAAACCTCTCTTTCTTTATTACTTCCTATTAATTGCAACGATGACCAAAACTATGTTTGTCAACTCTCAACAACTTTTATTCATCATACTCTTTATATGTGAAGTCATTACTCTCCATAAAATCAATATGATCCTTTTGTTTCTTTTTATTCTTTCTCTTTTTCTTTTCTTCCCTCAAGATCATAGCAAGATAATCAAGCCCTTGACTCAACACTAATCTTTATTATATATAGCTCACAGACTCAATTACATAGAAGGATCATAAAGCAAAACTCAAACCTAGATCATACTAAAACTTTATTCTACTAGATCAAGATATTACCAAAAGGATCGAACTAAGAAAAACGGTAAAGATAGTAGTGTGATGGTGATACGATACCGGGGCACCTCCCCCAAGCTTGGCTGTTGCCAAGGGGAGTGCCCATACCCATGTGATTATATCTCTTTTGCTGGTGAAGGAGTTGTTGATGATGTAGGCTCATCGTACCTCTTCCAAGGCATAGGCTCCCCATCATAGAAGGATGATCGAGTCTCTGGGATCCTTAAATCTGCAGCCAAACTCATCCTCTTGAATCTATATTCATACTCACAGTTTTGATTTTGCAGGTCATAGATCTGGGCTTGGAGGTGCTCAATTTTCTCGTGAAGCTTGAAGATGGCCTCTGAGGGAGTCCTGGATTAGGGGGTGTCCGGATAGCCGGACTATAACCTTTGGCCGGACTCCTGGACTATGAAGATACAAGATTGAAGACTTCGTCCCGTGTCCGGATGGGACTTTCCTTGGCGTGGAAGGCATGCTGGGCGTTCGGGATTTGTTGATCTCCTCCCATTGTAACCGACTCTGTGTAACCCTAGCCCTCTCCGGTGTCTATATAAACAGGAGGGTTTTAGTCCGTAGGATGAATAACAATCATACCATAGGCTAGCTTCTAGGGTTTAGCCCCTCTGATCTCGTGGTAGATCTACTCTTGTACTACCCATATCATCAATATCAATCAAGCAGGAGTAGGGTTTTACCTCCATCGAGAGGGCCCGAACACAGGTAAAAACATCGTGTCCCTTGTCTCCTGTTACCATCCGCCTAGGCATACGATTCGGGACCCCCTACCCGAGATCCGCCGGTTTTGACACCGACATTGGTGCTTTCATTGAGAGTTCCTCTGTGTCGTCATCTTTAGGCCCGATGGCTCCTCCGATCATCAACAACAATGCGGTCCAGGGTGAGACTTTTCTCCCCGGTCAGATCTTCGTATTCGGCGGCTTTGCACTGCGGCCAATTCGCTTGGCCATCTGGAGCAGATCGAAAGCTACGCCCAGCCGCCATTAGGTCAGATTTGGAAGTTTGAACTACACGGTTGACGTCCGCGGAGACTTGATCTTCGACGGGTTCGAGCCACAGCCGAGCGCGCCGCACTGTCACGATGGGCATGATCTAGCTCTGCCGCCGAACAGTGCCCTGGAGGCCGCACCCATGTCCGCTCCGACCCTTAGCTCGGAGCCGACTGCGCCAATCAAGGACGGGTGGCTGGACACCGCCTCGGGTGCTGCAATCTCCACGGCGATCAAGCTGAACACCAGCCTTGTCCTCTGTGAAGCTCGTGACTCCAAGGTGCCGGATCCTCTCCGGACTCCGAACCTTCCGCGCCCCTGCCGATCAAATCCGATTGGGCACCGATCATGGAGTTCGCCGCCGCGGACATCTTTCAGCACTCGCCCTTCGGTGACATTCTGAATTCACTAAGGTGTCTCTCTTTGTCAGGAGAGTCCTGGCCGGATTATGACCGACAGGATTGGGATGCGGACGACGAAGAAATTCGACGCCCACCCACCACCCACTTCGTAGCCGCTGCCGACGATTTAACCGACATGCATGACTTTGACTCTAAAGACATCGACGGTATGGACGACGATGTAGGAGACAAACAGGAACCAGCGCCTATAGGGCACCGGACAACCACCTCATCTCACGATGTATACATGGTGGACACACCTAAAAGAAACGAAGACGAGGAACAAAGGGACGCAACGGCGTAAGCGCCGCCCCAAACCCCACCTCAACAGAGACAGCAGCCATACAAACCCAGCCACAAAGCAGGGAGAACCGGCGGACGACGAACATGCCATCAAGCAACCGTCCGAACAGGGCAACTTGGATAAACAAACCGAACAACCCGTCCCCTGCGAAGATAACAGTCCGGACGACCTCACGCCGGACAAATTGCTGGAGCAGAAGAACCTCCACAAAAGGCTCGTCGCCACGGCGCGTAGCCTGAAAAAGCAGAAGCGGAAGCTCAAAATAGCGGAAGATGCACTCAGAATTAGATGGAGCAAAGTACTCAACACCAATGAGAAAAATACGGGCGGCATACGCCACACAAGAAACTATCCGAGCGAAAATTACTGCGAATTTGATGAGGAGGCCTTAGAGCCCCATAATCAAAAAATAAGGAAGCCACCCGGTCGGATAAACAACCCCATGGCCAACATAGAGCGGCAAACGGCGCCGCACCCAAGCCAGCACGCGATCCACCCAAGGATTCGCATCACAAAGATGGCCCAACCAGATCTATCTACGGGCCAAGAAAGCAAGCTCTAGAAAGCAATGCAACACAACAAATATCCGAACAACACGGCACACCCAAGTACAGGGGTGCCGCACACCCCCTATATTTGACCGATGAGGTGCTAGACCATGAATTTCCAGCGGGATTCAAGCCCGTAAACATAGAGGCATACGGCGGAACAACAGACCTTGGAGTCTGGATTGAGGATTATATCCTCCACATACACATGGCCAGAGGAGATGACCTCCAAGCCATAAAATACTTACCCCTCAAGCTCAATGGGCCAGCCCGGCATTGGATTAAAAGCCTTCCCGAAAACACCATTGGAAGTTGGGAAGAGCTCGAGGATGCTTTTCGGGCAAATTTTCCAGGGACCTATGTCCGACCTCCGGATGCAGACGATTTAAGTCATATAACTCAACAACCCGGAGAGTCAGCCGGAAACTCTGGAACATATTTCTTACTAAAAGAACCAGATAGTCGACTGTCCGGACGCCGAAGCCTTAGCAGCTTTCAAACACAGCGTTCGAGACGAATGGCTCGCCAGACACCTCGGCCAAGAAAAGCCAAGAACAATGGCCGCATTAACAAGCCTCATGACCCGCTTTTGCGCAAGAGAGGATAGCTGGTTGGCAAGATGCAGTACCAGCGACCCAAGTACATCCGAAGTTAGGGATGGAAGCTGGAAACCGTGGACGCAGCAAGGACCAAAGACCGGACCAAGGGAAACAGCCCGGCGAGCACGGCGTCAACGCCCGGATTCAAAAGCTCTTGGCGAGAATCGAAAAAGCTGCCCTCAAGGATAACAGGGACGAGCTATCTAACCTAAACAAAATCTTGGACAAGATATGCCAAATCCATAGTATTCACAGGAAGCACGCAAACCATACCCACAGAGATTGTTGGGTCTTCAAGCAATCCGGCAAACTCAACGCCGAACACAAGGGGCTCGACACACCAAGCGAGGACGATGACGAACCCCACAAGCGAGCACCGGAAAACAAAAGAATTTCCCACAGGATGTCAAAGCAGTAAACTCACTTCACGTGACAAAGGGAAAAAGCAGTGGCGCCTATAGAGATACGCGCCATACGGCCTATCCTGAGGAGTCCCGCCACTGGTTGTTAAAACCAATCACCTTCGACCATCGAGATTACTCTAGAAGTATCCGGACGCAGCTGGACTGCCTTGATATTAGATCCGATAATTGACGGACTCCACTTTACACAAGTCCTAATGGACGGCGGCATGGTCTAAACCTGCTATATCAGGACACAATCCATAAAATGGGGATAAACCCAACAAAAATTCGCCATAGCAACACTTCCTTTCAAGGGGTAACGCCAGCCCAGATGCCCATTGTATGCGGGTTCTCTCCTACTAGAAGTTATGTTCGGCTCCCCGACCACTTCCGCCGTGAAAAGCTAACCTTCCACATCGCCCCATTTACAAGTAGCTATCAAGCACTACTGGGGCCTTGGCTTTCGCCCGCTTTAACGCAATACCGCATTATGCATATCTTATGCTTAAAATGCCCGGTCATGAGGCATCATCTCATTAAAGGGAAATATCGAGTGTTCCTCGGCGCGGAAGGCTGTGCGGCTGCCTTGACAGCCACACACTAAACCGTCTTCACTAATCAAAGCACCTAAACAGGTCGTTCAAACCCCAGACATGGCTAGACGAGTCCGGCGTAAACATACAAGGGCTTACTAGCTGCATACCCCCGCACAAGGGGCTCCGCGCATGTACAACAAGAGACAATAAAGCTCAATTTTACCCATTTTTTGAATTATACTTTGTTTATTTAATATAACATACATTTTTGCATGATCTTTTTCAACTAAGTTCCTCTCTTTTACAGATGAACACCGTGCTACACCCGTCCAGGATACGGCTGCAACAGAGACACAAAGCAGACGTGCGATGAGGGACCCGTTCAAGGATTCTTTTAGATTAAGACCCTGCGTAAACCTTTTCACTGTCTCTTGTTGATACACATCCCCGGTTTCTTGGTATAACCGAGGAGGAGGCTGGCGTCTTGGCATGTGGCCACGCGTCGAATTTTGCGCGTACCTGGACACCAGGGGCTTATTACCAAGGGCGTTGTTCAGCCCGTTTTCATAAAGACCGAATACCTTAGGGAGTGTTCGGTGTCGCGAGTTTGGAGTTATATGCATCAGCTCCGAATCATGTCTTTGGTCAAATGTTGGGTTTGCTGCGGCTCACTGTGTTTCTTTGTCTTACGTTCCGCTCTATCGGATAAAGCGGCACCGGAGAACTATCGCGATTGCGCCCGGTTCGCCAAAGCGAGCACCTCGAGAGAAAGCCGAAAACTGACTGTCATGATATAGCATGAGACTGGTCAACCACTCGATGACCTGCCGGAATCTTTAGGATTCCTCCGCATTAACGAAGGGCCGTTTCTCGGCCAGGCACACACGCGCCCCGAATTCGGGTGAGCGCGGTGCCCCTAGGGCCTATATAGTAGCCCCACAGTCAAACTCCTATGGCTAAGTGAAAGTGGTAAAGCATTATAGTCCGATTGCCTAGTTCGCTGCGCTATCACCTCCTTAATAGGACCAAGACATTGGATCAAGTGTGAAAATGCGCCTTCTGCGAACACCCCCGCATTATATGCGTGGGGGCTGAAGACTGCCATCTTTCAGGTTATATACACGTATACATTAATGGCCGCACATGAGGTATTTTAATTCTTGAAGGCACAAGTATAAAAAGCTTTTATATTCCCTCGAAACATTGTTTTACAATAATACATATTATTCGAACATAATATCCTTCGAGCACTACGTCTCTATTAAACGAGCGCCCTGCAGAACTTCTTGAAAATAGTGCTCGGCAGGTACTCGGCTCCCGTCCGAATCTTGGGATGCAACAACGATGGCCTTCATCTCCGCCCAGTATGTCTTGACACGGGCAAGAGCCATCCGCGCACCCTCTATGCACGCTGACCTTTTCATTGTATTGATATGCGACACCGCACCAAGGAACTGCTGCACCAAGCTAAAATAACTCTTCGTCTCGGGCCTTTCCGGCCACAGATGACTCACGACATACTTCATGGCGAGTCCGGATAACCTATTCAGCTCCGCCCATGCGGCCAAATGATCGGTTAATGGAAGTGGGCGCTCTGGATTGTGGAACTGCGACCAAAAAAGCTTTTCCACTTCGTGATCCTTTTGATCTCCAAAGTGTTCGGCCGCGTCCGCGGCACTCGCCGCCAAGTCCAGATAAGTGTCCGCCGCACTCCACAGCCTGTCCAACGGAGCATATTTAGGATCCCCGAACTTCATCCGCAGCATAAAGGGCTTTCCAGCCGCGATATCTCCGGCCTGACGTAGCTCCTCCTTCATAGCTCTCATCGCAGAGCGAGTATCCTTGGCCTCGGTAGTGGCCTTCTCCAGGTCCTTCTGTTTCGCCCGATCTTCTTTTTCAAGAAGCTTGCAACGGTCGGCAGCATTCTTCAACTCCACAGCCATCTCGGCCATTTCCTTCTTGCTTCGGCAGTGAGCAGCCTGTTCGGCTTTCAGCTCTTCAGCCACCTTTAAGGCAGCCGCATCGCTTTTCCTGGCCTGCTCCTTGGCTCGGGCAAGTTCCGCCCGAAGGTTCTCCATGGCAGCGGCACCATCTGCATCAAGCACACATGTTGTAAGATACGGGCATCAAGCTCCTCTTACCAGGTGTCTTTGGAGAAATTACATACCTTGTGCCTCGTCAAGCCGCTTGTTGACAAGCGCGAGGTCGGCATCTGCCACGTCAAGTTGCCGCTTTAGCTCGGCAAATCCATCAGTCCGGCTAGCCACGGACGCCGCCACCTACATAGGAAGGGCGACATATTATACAGGATTATGATCCTCGGCGCGGCGTCATTTTTGACAACACACGAGTCTCGGGGCTACTATCTACACAGGCGCATCTTATATATGCGGAACTGTCAAAATTACAACATTTCGCGTACCTCAAAGCACATCGATAAACTCCCGACAGCCTCGTACAACCCGCTCTCCGTGGATGAAATCCTTTCAATCACCGTACCCATCAATGCACAGTGATCTTCGAGATAGACGCCGCTCGGCAGATCCTTGACTCCTCCGACCGTGCACCGGACGGTGCGGACTCGTCCGATGGCCTTTTTCAAGGCGGACACGGAAGGGCTTTGGGGGAATATCGACTGCCTTCGGCCTGCGGATTCGGAGAAACCCTTCGTGGCGACACCTCAGTGGTCGCCTCCACAAGGCGGTACGGCAGGGGAGGCGTTCGCTCTCCATCATCTCTGGACGAAGATCCCCTGAAGATGAGCTCTGCTGAGAAGGGCTGAGATCCGAACTACAAGGTAAAATTTCGGTTATCTTCCTCAGAAATAGAACAGGGATGTGTCACATTTTAAAACTCCCCTCTCTACTTACGGCTCGGTGGAGGGCTGATCCCCTTGGGGGCACAGTGCGGCCGAGGCATCCCCCGATGCAGGACCCTCTGACAAAGATTTCTTCCCCCGCTTTGAGACCATGGTCTCCGGGTCTTCAGAGGCGGTCTTCTTCTTCTCCTGGATAGAGGAATTCTCGATTCCTCCTTTCCTGACAGCCCCCCTTCGGGGAGGCTGTAGCTTCCTTGTTCCCCCCTTCGCCTTCTTCCAAAGGCGCAACCTCCAGCATCCTGGTTAACACGGGATCCGGTATGGTCTCAGGGAGGGGGGCCGGGCACCTGATTAGCTTTGCTTTCGCTATCCACTCCTGTTTAAGGGACAACTCTTTTAAGGGCAATTTTATGATAAATATACGGATAGCGTGTCCGATGCAGGGCTACTTACTTGAGTATCCGGGCGATTGCAGCTCAGACCTGCGTCCTCGGTCGAGTCCGGACACATTGCTTGTGATCCGAAGAACGATTTGTACATCTCCATGGGCGTCGCGCCCATAAAATGTTGGAGGGCTCATGGTCCCTCCGGATTAAATTCCCACATGCGGAGGGGGCGACGTTTGCAGGGCAGGGTGCAGCGAATCAACATGACCTGCGTCACTACGACCAGATTGATGTCTCTTTCTAGGAGATCTCGAATGCGGCCCTGCAACAAGGGCGCGTTCTTGGACGGCCCCCAGTTAAACCCTTTATTGACCCATGACGCTAGCTGTGGTGGGGGACCCGAGCGAAAGGCAGGTGGCGCCACCCACTTGGTGCCCCTGGGAGCTGTGATATAAAACCACTCTCGTTGCCATAAGCTGAACTCCTCTTGAAAAGAGCCCTCGGGCCATGGAGCGTCAGCATTCTTGCTTATAACAGCACCTCCGCACTCCGCGTGCTGCCCCTCGATCATCTTCGGCTCTACTTTGAAGGTCTTAAGCCACAATCCGAAGTGAGGAGTAATACGGAGGAAGGCTTCACACACGACAATGAACGATGAGATGTGGAGGATGGACTCCAGAGCCAACTCGTGAAATTCCAGCCCATAATAAAACAGGAGCCCCCTCACGAAGGGGTCCGTCGGGAAGCCTATCCCCCGAAGGAAATGAGACGCGAACACCATGCTCTCGTCAGGCTTGGGAGTGGGAATAACCTGCCCTTGAGCAGGCAGACTATGCGGGATTTCGCCGGTTAGATACATGGCATCTCTTAGCTTTAGCACGTCTTCTTCCATAACGGAGGAAGGCATCCACCGGTCTTGAAGGTCGGAGCCGGACATCATCAAAGGTCCGAAGCGCCTGAATCTGGAGCTTTGGGTGTTGGAACTCGAGGTGAGAGGCGGATTCGATTGAGATTGAAAGAAAGGAGTAGAGCCTTGGTCTCTTTATAAAGGGGTTGAATACCAAGAGCCCTCCCCGTGACCGCTTTGGGACTCGCCTTGATTGAGGAGACATACCAACGGGCACGATTGGGTAACCCACGCCCGTATTGATGAGAATCCGGAATAAGGGGACATGATCTCTGCTTCGACAAGGCGTGCCAAGGAAACCGCCTCGCTAAACGCTACCGAGGTGGGACGATAAAAGCGATTCGAATAAAGACTTGGCTATGGTGTGATGTCATGCTACGGAATACGTCAGCAGACTAGATTTGTGCAAATATTATTCTCTCTACGGTGGTATGTGGAACTTGTTTTGCAGAGCTGGACACTGTCCTTGTGTTCAAAATCTTCTATGAAGTATTCGGAGGAGGAACCCGCCTTGCAATCTTTGAAGACAATCTGCGGCGCCGGACTTGCGTCATTGAAGCCTGGTTCAGGAGACTCTTGAGGAGTCCTGGATTAGGGGTGTCCGATAGCTGGACTATAACCTTTGGCGGACTCTGGACTATGAAGATACAAGATTGAAGACTTCGTCCGTGTCCGGATGGGACTTTCCTTGGCGTGGAAGGCAAGCTTGGAGATACGGATATGTAGATCTCCTCCCATTGTAACCGACTCTGTGTAACCCTAGCCCTCTCCGGTGTCTATATAAACCAGAGGGTTTTAGTCCGTAGGACGAATAACAATCATACCATAGGCTAGCTTCTAGGGTTTAGCCCCTCTGATCTCGTGGTAGATCTACTCTTGTACTACCCATATAATCAATATTAATCAAGCAGGAGTAGGGTTTTACCTCCATCAAGAGGGCCCGAACCTGGGTAAAAACATCGTGTCCCTTGTCTCCTGTCACCATCCGCCTAGACGCACAGTTCGGGAGCCCCTACCCGAGATCCGCCGGTTTTGACACCGACAGCCTCCCCAATGTCCTTGGCGTCCAGCTTGTGGTTGTTGGTGAACTCCGTGATCATTATGTGATTGGAGTCAAGTCCGCGCTCCACCATCTCCTGACACTTGAAAACTTGTTGCTCCATTGCCTCGAGCCTTGTTTCCATGCTTCCGGTCCTCCTTGGTCCCTCAACATCGCGGATGTGCAGCAACCCATCACGCATCTCAATAGTTTGAGGGTGTTGCAACACCTCCGCGAGGTAGGGGTTGATGACCTTCTCGAAGAACTTGTCCTAGGGGGCTCTTGGAGACGTCATGGTGACCTAGATCTGTCAGAAAAACTGCTCGCAACGAAAGCAGAGGATATTTGCATGATACGGTGGTCAAAACCTTCGGGGGATTATATAACGAATTTTTACCAACCAAAAGAAGTGTCGTGCAAAAAAAAAACGGAGTCCGGAGGGCACACGAGGAGCCCACGAGGCAGGGGGCGCGCCTCCGACCCTCGTGGAAGCCTCGTGTCCTTCCCAGACTACTTCTTATTTTCCTATTTTCTTAAATATTCCAAAACGGAGAAAATTGCCATTAGAACTGTTTTGGAGTCGGTTTACTTACCGTACCACGTACCTATTCCTTTTCGGAGTCTGAAACGTTCTGGAAAGTGTCCCTTATGTATTCCTCCGGAGTTACGGTTTCAATAATATTAGTTTCAACATTTATAGGATTACCTGAGATAGAATGTTTGATTCTTTGACCGTTCACCACCTTCGGATTTGTGCCTTCGAAGTTGTTGATTTTTATGGCACCGGAACGATAGACCTCCTCGATAACGTAAGGGCATTCCCATTTAGAGAGAAGTTTTCCTACAAAAAATATTAAATGAGAGTTGTATAGCAACACATAATCACCTACATTAAACTCCCGCTTTTGTATCCTTTTGTCATGCCATCTTTTAACTTTTTCTTTAAACAACTTGGCATTCTCATAGGCTTGGGTTCTCCACTCATCAAGTGAGCTAATGTCAAATAGCCTCTTTTCACCGGCAAGTTTGAAATCATAGTTGAGCTCTTTAATAGCCCAATATGCCTTGTGTTCTCGTTCAAGAGGTAGGTGACATGCTTTTCCATAAACCATTTTATATGGAGACATACCCATAGGATTTTTATATGCATTTCTATAGGCCGATAATGCATCATCAAGTTTCTTGGACCAATTCTTTCTAGATCTATTAACAGTCTTTTGCAAAATTAATTTGAGCTCTCTATTACTCAATTCTACTTGACCACTAGACTGTGGGTGATATGGAGATGCAATTCTATGATTAACATCATACTTGGAAAGCATTTTACGAAAGGCACCATGAATAAAATGTGAACCACCATCAGTCATTAAATATCTAGGGACTCCAAACCTCGGAAAAATAACTTCTTTAAGCATCCTAATAGAGGTGTTATGATCAACACTACTAGTTGGAATAGCCTCTACCCACTTAGTAACGTAATCAACAACAACTAAAATATGTGTATACCCATTAGAGGAAGGAAACTGTCCCATATAACCAAAGCCCCAAACATCAAATGGCTCAATGACAAGTGAATAATTCATAGGCATTTCCTGACGTCTACTAATATTACCAATTTTTTGACATTCATCGCAAGAGAAGACAAACTTACGAGCATCCTTGAAGAGAGTAGGCCAATAAAAACCGGATTGCAACACCTTATGTGCAGTTCTATCTCCAGCATGGTGTCCTCCATAAGTCTTAGAGTGACACTTGCGTAGGATCCGTTCCTGTTCATGCTCAGGTACACAACGTCTAATAACACCATCTACTCCTTCTTTATAAAGATGTGGGTCATCCCAAAAGTAATGTCTCAAATCATAGAAAAACTTTTTCTTTTGTTGGTATGTGAAACTAGGTGGTATAAATTTAGCAACAATGTAATTAGAATAATCAACATACCATGGAGAAGTACGAGAAGCATTTATGACGGCTAATTGTTCATCAGGAAAGCTATCATCAATAGGTAGTGGGTCATCAAGATCATTATCTAACCTAGACAAGTTGTCTGCAACGGGGTTCTCAGCTCCCTTTCTATCAATAATATGTAAATTGAATTCTTGTAGCAAGAGAACCCATCTAATAAGTCTAGGTTTAGCATCCTTCTTTTCCATAAGGTATTTAATAGTAGCATGATCAGTGTGAATAGTTACTTTAGAATCAACAATATAAGGTCTGAACTTATCACAAGCAAAAACAACTGCTAAAAATTCTTTTTCAGTAGTAGCATAGTTTCTCTGGGCATTTTCTAGAGTTTTACTAGCATATTAAATAACATTTAATTTCTTATCCACTCTTTGCCCTAGAACAGCACCTACAACATAATCACTAGCATCACACATAATTTCAAAGGGTAAATTCCAATCAGGTGGCTGGACAATAGGTGCAGAAATCAAAGCTTTCTTAAGTATTTCAAATTCTACACAATCATCATCAAAGACAAAAGGAATATCTTTTTGTAATAGATTAGTCAGAGGCCGAGATTTTTTTGATAAGTCCTTAATGAACCTCCTGTAAAACCCGGCATGACCTAGAAAACTTCTTATACCTTTTATGTCTTTAGGACACAACATCTTTTCAATAACATCAACTTTAGCTTTATCAACTTCAATACCTCTTTCAGAAATTTTATGCCCCAAGACAATGCCTTCATTAACCATAAAGTGGCACTTCTCCCAATTCAAGACAAGATTAGTTTCTTCACACCTCTGCAAAACTCGATCAAGATTGCTCAAGCAATCATCAAAAGAGGATCCATAAATGGAGAAATCATCCATGAAAACCTCGCAAATCTTTTCACAAAAGTCAGAGAATATAGCCATCATGCATCTTTACAAGGTAGCAGGTGCATTACATAAACCAAAAGGCATACATCTATAAGCAAAAGTACCAACAGGGCAGGTAAAAGTGGTCTTTTCTTGATCCTCAGCCGACACAGGTATTTGAGAGAAACCAGAGTAACCATCTAGAAAGCAAAAGTGTGTATGTTTGGATAATCTTTCTAGCATTTGATCAATAAAAGACAAAGGGTAATGATTTTTTTAGTAGCTTTATTTAGTTTGCGGAAATCAATTACCATCCTATAACCTGTAATAATTCTTTGCGGGATCAATTCATCTTTATCATTAGGAACGACAGTAAGACTTCCCTTCTTAGGGACACAATGGACATGACTTACCCACTGACTATCAGCAACGGGATAAATTATACCTGCCTCAAGGAGCTTTAATATTTACTTTCTTATCACTTCTTTAATCTTAGGATTTAGCCGTCGTTGGTGATCAATAACTGGTTTGGTGTCTTTCTCCATATTAATTTTGTGTTGACATAGAGTGGGAATAATGCCTTAAGATCATCAAGAGTATATCCAATAGCAGCACGGTTGTAACGCCCTCGATGCGGCTATATCTCCCACGTGTCGAAGCACGACTTAGAGGCATAACCGCATTGAAAGCAATGTCGCAAGTGAGGTAATCTTCACACAACCCATGTAATACATAAGGGAAAGAGATACATAGTTGGCTTACGATCGCCACTTCACACAATACATAGATAAACATCCATCATTCAGATTACACTCAAGGTCCGACTACGGAACCAAAATAAAGAAAGATACCCCAAATGCTACGGATCCCCGATCGACCCAACTGGGCTCCACTACTGATCATCGTGAAAAGACACATAGTAACGACCACGTTCCTCGTCGAACTCCCACTTGAGCTCGGTTGCGCCATCTGAATCGGCATCGTCGGCACTGCAACTGTTTTGGTAGAATCATGAGTCACGGGGACTCAGCAATCTCACACCGCGTAGATCAAGACTATTTAAGCTTATAGGAAGGACAGAGTTGTGAGGTGGAGCTGCGACAGCGACTAGCATATATGGTGGCTACATTCGCAAAGAGAGCGAGAAGAGAAGCAAAAGCGGTCGTGAAGCTAGTAGCGATCAAGAAGTGATCCTGAACTACTTACGTCAAACATAACTCCAACCCGTGTTCACTTCCGGACTCACGAGAAGAGACCATCCACGGTTACACTGCCTTGATTGATGTGTATTAATTAAGGTCAACTTCGGGTTTTCTACAGAGCATTTCAAGAAGAGCATTTCAAGATAAACTAAGCATACATCCATCAAGAAGACATGGCATAGAAGTTATAAATGGCAAGAACAACATCAAAGCATACATGGATCAACTACAACAACCTTGGCAAAATTGAATAACATGTAAACAATCTGCCAGGAAACATTTTATAGCAAAAGTAGAGCTCCATTGACTCAAGCTGTGGCACTCCATAATTGCAAACAAGGGTATGGATGGATATAGCATAACCATATGTTCAAAACATCCTTACTGAAGTATCTCAAAATATGCATGGATCTCTCGGTAGCATCAAGTTAACATGGCATAAAAATATCAAGAAAAGCTGAAATCAGCAACATCATGAAGTCTAGTTTGCATGCTTGTGATAGTCACCACAGAGATCACAAAAATACATGGCATACACCTCTGTAGAGATGGCATGGCATATTACAAAACACATGTAGGACTCAAATTCATAGGGTGCACACATCAATCATGGCAAAAATGACAAAAGTGCATGTTCTGATAGGAATCTGAAACTAACATCACATAGCCCTCTTCCAATAGCATTTCGGGTATCAAGATGAGCTCAAATTAAAATGATGCAATGGAATGAAATGATCTACTCTTCGAGGCGAACAATTCGGTATGCTATACGTCCCAAATGGAGCCACGGGTGCAAAGTTATGGCATGATGAAAATGCGACAAAAATATCTGCAGAAATATGACGAGGGAATTTCGGGGGGAGAAGTCAACCGTTCTTGGATCTGAGATCCGGCTCTCGGCGCGGAAGCCGATGCGACGCCGGAGTGGGAGAGCGCACCGGCGGAGGGAGGAGAGGCCGGGGCGGCGACCGGCGCGGGGGCCGAGGCGGCCGGCGGGACGGGCGGCGGTGGCCGCCGACGGCGGCCGGCGGCGGCCGGAGGGAGGCGCGCACGGCCCGGGCGCTGGGAGGCGGCGCTCGGCCAAAGGGGGAGGGCCGGGCTGGCCGGGCTGGCGCGCCGGGCGGAGAAGTGGGCACGGGCGCCACGTGGCGGCCTCCGTAGGTCATGGGCGGCGGGCTGACGTCGGTCCGATCCGGACGTGTCCGTGGCGCGAGAGGAGCGGGCTAGGGTTTCGTCCGGTTCGGGGAGGGAGCTATATTTATAGGTAGAGGGAGCTAGGAAGCTCCAAATGGAGTGTAGTTTTCGCCCACACGATCGTGATCGAATGACGGAGAGCATGGAAGTGACTTAGATGGGTTATTGGGCTGTTTTGAAGGGGTGTTGGGCTGCAACTTCAAAGAGGCCTTCTTGGATATCTGAATAACCGTTGGAGTACCAAACGAGCTCCAAATGACCCGAAACTTGACAGGTGGTCTACGGTGGTGTACCAAGGCCACTTGACAAACCTCGGTCCATTCCGAGAAAGTTTAGTACCGCTCACGAAAAAAATGTAAAAGGGGATGCCGGGGACATAGGGTGCCTTGGATTGCAAAAGCGGACAACGGGAAAATGCTCTAATCATGAGACGAACACGTATGCAAATGAGATGCACATGATGACATGATATGAAATGCATGACATGGACAAAATGCAAAAATGAAGAAAAACCCAACCACGGAGGGAATACCATATCACAATGCCGAAAATGGCAATAGTTGGAGTTACAAATATGGAAAGTTACATCCGGGGTGTTACAACACTCCACCACTACAAGAGGATCTCGTCCCAAGATCTAGGACTGAAAGAACTCCGGATATTCGGAACGGAGGTGATCCTCGCGCTCCCAGGTGGCTTCTCGGTCGGAATGGTGTGACCACTTCACTTTCGAAATTTGATTGACTTGTTGCGAGTCTTGCGCTCGGTTTCTTCAAGAATAGCAACGGGTGCTCATGATAAGAGAGATCTTCTTGGAGGTCAATCTCTTCGAAGTTGATAGTGCCCTCGAGTCTTGAAGCACTTGCGAAGGCGTGACACGTGAAACACATCGCACGCGTTCGCGAAGTTGGACGGGAGCTCAAGTTTATAGGCGAGATTGCCTCTTTTGCCAATGATCTTGAAAGGACCCACGTATCTAGGGGCAAGCTTCCCTTTGATAACGGGGCGAAAGTGCCTTTCATTGGAGAGGCGGAGGTAGACATGGTCTCCGATTTCAAAAGCCACATCACGGTGCTTGTCATCATAATAGCTCTTCCGCGCGATTCTTGCGGCTTTGAGATTCTCACGAATGACTTTGCACATTTCTTGACACGTGATCAAGTCATTGCCAAGAAGTTGGCGTTCACATCTCGGACCAATTGAGAGGAGTACGGCACTTTCGCCATAGATAATTTCGAATGGGGCCTTGCAGAACTTTCTTGGAAGCTGTTGTTGTAGGAGAACTCGGCATATGGAAGACAATCTTCCCACTTCATACCGAAGGAAATGACACAAGCCCTGAGCATATCTTCAAGGATTTGATTGACTCGCTCGACTTGGCCACTTGTTTGAGGATGGAAAGCTGTGCTGAAACGAATGTTGGTGCCCATGGACTTCTGAAAAGAATCCCAGAACTTGGAGGTAAATATGCTGCCACGGTCTGAAGAGATCACTTGTGGAATGCCGTGCAAGGAGACAATCCTGGATGTGTATAGCTCTGCCAGCTGAGCTGCTGTGATAGATTCTTTGATAGGAAGAAAATGAGCCACTTTAGTAAGCTTGTCAATGACAACGAAGATAGCATCATTTCCACGCTTGGACTTAGGAAATCCAGTCACGAAGTCCATTTCGATATGATCAAACTTCCATTCTGGAATAGCAAGAGGTTGGAGGAGACCAGCTGGTCTTTGGTGTTCTGCTTTCACTCTTCTGCAGATATCACACTCATTCACGAATTGAGCAATTTCTCTCTTCATTCGAGTCCACCAATATGACTGCTTGAGGTCCTGGTACATCTTCGTACTTCCAGGATGAATGGATAGAAGCGAATTGTGTGCCTCGTTCATAATGACTTTACGTAGATCACCCTTAGGAACCACAATCCGGTCCTCGAAGAAAAGAGTATCTTTGTCATCAATGTGGAAGCACTTGTACTTGGAAATGCCCTTGTCGATACCACGTTTCACCTTTTTCACCATGGTATCCAGGAGTTGAGCCTCACGAATTTGGTCTTCCAAAGTAGGAAAGACTATGAGGTTGGCAAGAAAGCCTTTAGGAACAACTTGAAGATTCAGCTTGCGGAAAGCTTCACAAAGATCCGGTTGGAAGGGCTTGAGGATTAAAGCTGTTGCGATAAGCCTTCCTGCTCAAAGCATCTGCAATCACATTGGCCTTTCCCGAGTATATTCAATACTTGGGTTGTACTCTTGAATCATTTCGACCCATCGAATTTGCCCGAGGTTGAGGTTGGGTTGAGTGAAGATATACTTGAGGCTCTTGTGATCGGTGAATATGTCCACTTTCCTTCCCAACAAGAGATGTCTCCATGTTATCAATGCATGGACAACTGCCGCCAACTCAAGATCGTGAGTGGGGTAGTTCTTTTCGTTGGGCTTCGCTGGCGAGAGGTATAGGCCACAACTCTCTTCTCTTGCATTAACACAGCACCGAGACCTTGAAGAGAAGCATCACAGAAAACTTCGAATGGCTTGGATTCATCAGGAGGAGTCAAGACAGGAGCTATGACGAGTTTCTCTTTGAGAGTATTGAAAGCAACGTCACACTCAGGAGACCAGACATACTTCACATGCTTCTGGAGGAGGTTGGAAAGAGGCTTTGCAATCTTAGAGAAGTTCTCAACGAATCTTGGCAATAGCTTGCAAGACCAAGAAAACTGAAGGCTGCTTGACATTCTGAGGAGGTTCCCAATTCACAACTGCAGACACCTTCTCGGGATTAACAGCGATGCCCTTGGCGGAGATGATGTGACCAAGGTAAAGCACTTCATCAAGCCAAAATTCACATTTGGAAAACTTCGCATAGAATTGATGCTCTCTGAGCTTGTCTAGCACCAATCGCAAATGTTTGGCATGATCCTTCTTATTCTTGGAGAAGACCAAAATATCATCAAGATAGACCAAGACGAATTCATTGGTGTAGGGGTTGAAGATGAAGTTCATAATTCGAGAGAATGTTGGAGGAGCATTGACAAGGCCGAAAGACATGACAGTATATTCATAAGAACCGAAGCTTGTTCTGAATGCTGTCTTGGGAATATCTTGTTCACGAATGCGAATTTGATGATAACCCATACGAAGGTCAAGCTTGGAGAACACTTTAGCACCTTTGAGTTGCTCGAAAGCTCATTGATGTTGGGAAGTGGATACTTGTTCTTGATAGTCTTCTTATTCAATGGACGGTAATCGACACAAAGTCGGTCCGTGCCATCCTTCTTCTGGACAAAAGAACACCACAACCCCAAGGAGATGAACTCGATGCGATCAAACCCAGACGCTCTTGTTCATTGAGCTGCTTCTTCAATTCCTTCAGCTCATTAGGTCCAAGCTTGTATGGACGCTTGCAAACGGGTTCCGTGCCAGGCTCAAGATCGATAACGAATTCAACTGGCTGGTGAGGAGGCATTCCTGGAAGCTCTTCTGGAAAGACATCTTGGTACTCACAAACGACTGGAATCTGAGAGATAGCATCCAATTCGCCCTTCTCATTGAGAGAAAACAACCGAATGGTTTCATCACGAGCGGCATAGATGATCACATCATTAGAAGAGTGAGTCAATTGAATTTCCTTGGCAGCACAATCAAGCTGAGCTTTGTCTTTGAGAAAGCCAGTCCATCCCAAGAATAAGATCAATATCCGAGTCACCAAGGACAATTGGTTTAGCCAGAAATCTATAGTCACCCATCTTGATACCGACATTCGGAACTAACATGGTAGATCTCAAACGCTTAGCCGGAGAAACAACTTGCAATGCTCTAGGTAATGCCTTTGTATCAAAATTGTGCTTCTATGCAAAAGGATATGACATGAAAGAATGCGATGCACCAGTATCAAATAAGACTTTTGCAGGAATATCATTAACTGAGAGATTACCCATTATCACATCAGTAGATTCCTCCGCTTGAGCTGCATTCATCATGTTCACCTTTGCGGACTTGGGATTATGCTTGACCACCGCATTCTTTGGAAGATCTCACAGAGGAGGAGGCGGAAGGCGCCTTTGGTTGAAGCACTTGTTAGCATAGTGACCTTTCTGTGACATTTGTTGCAAGTCACCTCGAGAGCGGACGGTGATAAGGAGCATTTGACCTTGGAGCTTGAGAATTAGACTTGTTACGATAGCCTGGGTTGGGCGGGTGGGAAGATCCACGACCACCTGAGTTCTTCTGGCGATAAGGCCGACGGAACGGAGGAGGAGGAAGGTAGAACTTCTGCTGCTTAGCTGCCACTTGAGAGGAAGAAGAAGACCGAATCGCATCCCCGATTCTCTTCTTAGAAGCCTCACATTTGAGCTGGGCAGCTTCTTGCTTCAGTGCCATGTTGTAGAATTCATCATACTTTTCTGGCTCAAAAAGCACGAGAGCTAATTGCAGATCTTCTCTGAGACCACCTCTGAATTGATAGATCATACTCTTTTCATCAGGGACGTCTTGCTTAGCAAAGTGAGTGAGTTTCTGGAACTGGATATTGTATTGATACACAGACATGTTGCCTTGCTTGAGATTGCGGAACTCCTCACGCTTGCTCTCAACAACACTTTTGAATGTGGTGAGCTTTGAAGTCTCGTGGAACTCATCCCGAGTAATAACACGACCTCCTCTGGAATCTTTGTATTCTTTGGTACCACTCAGCAGCTTGGTCCTTGAGTTGAAACGAAGCAAACTTGACAAAGTCCTCGTGTCGACATTGCTACATTCAAAATGTTTGCAGATGTCCACAAGCCAATCGTCGGCGTCTGTGGCCTCGACACGTAAACCGAAAGACTTCGGTGATTAGCGAGGAACTGATTGAGGGTAGCAAAGTGCGGCTGGTTGTTGCCTTGACCTTGATTTCCTTGATTCCCTTGCCCTTGGGTACGCTCTTGCAAGAGTTGCAAAATCATCTGAGCATTGGCATTGGTGGCTGCCATGATAGCTTGCCATGCCTCCGGAGGCGGAGGTGGAGGTGGAGGGTTCGACTGACTCTCATCATTGCGATCCGGATTCAGACGCTAGCGTTGGCGGAGCCATCCTGAAGAGGGTGACATCCGTTAGCACTTTGATAGACAGATAGACAAGTTGAATCAATGGATAGAAATTGCAACATATAGTCTTCACAATAAACATTCGAACAAGGATGAACGGATGAATTCCAAAGTTAACATCACACGTCCATTAAGGTGAGAAGCCACTTGATTAAGGGTTGATGAAAAAAAATAACAAGGTACGACTGGAACAAATAAGTGGTAAGGATTACCCAATCGCAAACCAAATATATGTGGGAAGAAATGCTAGGAGCTACTTGAATCCCACCTATAAACTCCCGAAACTTTCTGGTTATGCAATCTGGTGTAGGGGATACGGACACAAAATATATCACCCAAACTAACAATACCTAGATCCAAATTGTATCCATCCGTCAACACATAACCAAGAAACCTTCGGAAATCGTGGTACCTCGACCTTGAAAAGCATCCGTTATACGAAGTCATGGCAATACTCCCGAGCTCGCCTTGATCTTTGGGTTATCGGGTTATCTCACCAACAACTGCACAAAAGAGATTTCGATGTCGGCAAATCTCGTGTATTCAATCTAACGATAAAATTGTGACGACAACACCTCGGAGCTCAACTCCCCGGGACACCGCCACAACCCCTAAATGTCGAGGCACCAAGAACAATGTTCTCGTCCACAAAACCATCGGAACGATCCCAAGATACCAGCGTGATCCTAAAAATTTTTTTAGTGAAATTTGAGGAGAGGAGAGTCAAAACTTCTACGTCAGGAGACCTCGGAGAGCGACGAAGGGACTGGGAGTAAAAGAATCCTACTCTCCGATATATATAATCCTAAGACTCAAAACATTTTGTTCTAGACTCAACAACGCCAAAGAACAATCAAGCGAGGGCTCCTAAGTCGGGATGGCTCGATTACCAACTTATAACGCCCTCGATGCGGCTATATCTCCCACGTGTCGAAGCACGACTTAGAGGCATAACCGCATTGAAAGCAATGTCGCAAGTGAGGTAATCTTCACACAACCCGTGTAATACATAAGGGAAAGAGATACATAGTTGGCTTACGAAATGCCACTTCACACAATACATAGATAAACATCCATCATTCAGATTACACTCAAGGTCCGACTACGGAACCAA
The DNA here is from genome assembly GCA_021605145.1 of Aegilops bicornis. Classification (NCBI taxonomy): domain Eukaryota; kingdom Viridiplantae; phylum Streptophyta; class Magnoliopsida; order Poales; family Poaceae; genus Aegilops; species Aegilops bicornis. Next base: position 562,456,637 of record CM038671.1, read on the forward strand.
AATAAAGAAGATACCCCAAATGCTACATGATCCCGATCGACCCAACTGGGCTCCACTCGATCATCAGGAAAAAGACACATAGTAACGACCACGTTCCTCGTCGAACTCCCACTTGAGCTCGGTTGCGCCATCTGAATCGCATCGTCGGCACTTGCAACTGTTTTGGTAGAATCATGAGTCACGGGACTCGGCAATCTCACACCATGAGATCAAGACTATTTAAGCTTATAGGAAGGACAGAGTTGTGAGGTGGAGCTGCGACAAGCGACTAGCATATATGGTGGCTGCATTCGCAAAAGAGAGCGAGAAGAGAAGGAAAGCGCGGTCGTGATGCTAGTAGCGATCAAGAAGTGATCCTGAACTACTTACGTCAAGCATAACTCCAACACCGTGTTCACTTCCCGGACTCCGCCGAGAAGAGACAATCACGGTTACACACGCGGTTGATGTGTATTAATTAAGGTCAACTTTGGGTTTTCTACAACCGGGCATTAACAAATTCCCATCTTCCTCATAACCGCGGGCACGGCTTTCAAAAGATAATACCCTGCAGGGGTGTCCCAACTTAGCCCATTATAAGCTCTCACGGTCAACGAAGGATTTTCCTTCTACCGAAGACCCGATCGATCTCGGAATCCCGGACTACAAGACATTTCGACAGCAATAAAACAAGACCAAGAAAGCCGCCCGATTGTGCCGACAAATCCCGATAGGAGCTGCACATATCTCGTTCTCGTGGCACATCCGGATGAGACAGGCTATGAGTAAAACCAGGCCTCGAAGTTTCCCGAGGTGGCCCATGGCTCGGTTCGGGCCAGCACTCGAAGGAGCACCGGTCCGGGGTTAAAATAAAGATGACCCTCGGGCTCGAGAAAACCCGGGGAAAAATGCTTAGGTGGCAAATGGTAAAACCAATGTTGGGCCTTCTTTGGAGGAGTCTTATTCAAAGCGAACTGTCAAGGGGGTCCCATAAATCACCCAACCGTGTAAGGAACGCGAAATCAAGGAACATAACACCAGTATGATGGAAACTAGGGTGGCAAGAGTGGAACAAAACACCAGGCATAAGGCCGAGCCTTCCACCCTTTACCAAATATATAGATGCATTAATTATAGCAGATATATTGTGATATCCCCAACAAGTAAACAGGTTCAAACAAGGAACAACATCTCCATGTTCCAACAAGGAACAAACTTCATCTTCACCTGCAACTAACAACGCTATAAGAGGGGCTGAGCAAAGCGGTAACATAGTCAATCAACGGTTTGCTAGGAAAGGATGGTTAGGGGCTCGACATGGCAATATGGGTGGCATGATATGGCAAGTGATAGGCATCATAGCATAGGCATAGCAAAAGAGCGAGCATCTAGCAAGCAAAGATAGAAGTGATTTCGAGGGTATGGTCATCTTGCCTGCAAAGTTCTCGTGAGTTGTCGAAAGCTTGATCCTCGTAAGCGTTCTCAACAGGTTCCTCATTCACGTACTCGTCTCCCGGCTCTACCCAAAGAAAGAACACAAACAAAGGAACCACAATAAATCACGGTGCAATGCACAAGCAACATGATGCAATGCATGGCATGATATGCGGGATGTGATATGCAATGCGTATGCGTGCTCCGGAAGGAAAATGATGAACCAGGCATCAACTTGGTAAACCAAGTATGCCGCTGGAAAGGTGAGAAGATTTCGGTTGAAATCGATATAAAGATCACCGGAATCGGATGCACGGTTTGCAAATGACAAGCAAAACAAGAATGGCACAAATCTGCCATTAACAGCATGATATCACTTAGCAAGCAACAAGAAATTAAGCTACTGCACCGAAACTTACCAGAAAAGCATATGGCAGTAATCTACTCAAGATTCTTGACAAAAGATGAACACTGAGCTACGGCTAAATCACAACATAACAGGTCCAAACAAGCATGGCAAAAGTGCAAAACATATCAGTTTCACAGACCGTGAAAATACTAAACATGGCAGAATCAGCATCAGGAAGCAATGTTCAGAGCAAGCAAACTACATGCTACAGGAACTTATAATAGCAAAACAAGGCATGGAATGAATCTACTCAAAGCATAGAACAAAAGTCCCTTACTGACCAAGAGCCAAAAGGGATCAGAAAATGCAATAGCACCCATGTCAACATAGCAAGTTTCGTTAACAGATTCAGCAACAGGGCATGACAAAAACAGATAACAAGTAGGCATGTTTAAGAGCTCAATGCACTCACTACAGAGCATTTCAAGATAAAATAAGCATACATCCATCAAGAAGACATGGCATAGAAGTTATACATGGCAAGAACAACATCATAGCATACATGGATCAACTACAACAACCTTGGCAAAATTGAGTAGCATGTAAACAATCTGCCAGGAAACATTTTATAGCAAAAGTAGAGCTCGATTGACTCAAGCTGTGGCACTCCATAATTGCAAACAAGGGTATGGATGGATATAGCATAACCATATGTTCAAAACATCCTTACTGAAGTATCTCAAAATATGCATGGATCTCTCGGTAGCATCAAGTTAACATGGCATAAAAATATCAGCAAAACAGGGGCTGAAATCAGCAACATCATGAAGTCTAGTTTGCATGCTTGTGATAGTCACCACAGAGATCACAAAAATACATGGCATACACCTCTGTAGAGATGGCATGGCATATTACAAAACACATGTAGGACTCAAATTCATAGGGTGCACACATCAATCATGGCAAAAATGACAAAAGTGCATGTTCTGATAAGAATCTGAAACTAACATCACATAGCCCTCTTCCAACAGCATTTCGGGTATCAAGATGAGCTCAAATTAAAATGATGCAATGGAACGAAATGATCTACTCTTCGAGGCGAACAATTCGGTATGCTATACGTCCCAAATGGAACCACGGGTGCAAAGTTATGGCATGATGAAAATGTGACAAAAATATCTGCAGAAATATGACGAGGGAATTTCGGGGGGAGAAGTCAAGCGTTGCGGATCTGAGATCCGGCTCGGCGCGGAAGCCGATGCGACGCCGGAGTGGGAGAGCGCACCGGCGGAGGGAGGAGAGGCCGGGGCGGCGACCGGCGCGGGGGCCGAGGCGGCGGAGGTGGCCGACGGGGCGAGGCCGAGGCGGCCGGGCGGACAGGCGCGGTGGCCGACGGCGGCCGAGGCGGCCGGGCGCGCGGGGCCGGAGGGAGGCGCGACGGCCCGGGCGCTGGGAGGCGGCGGCCCGGCCAAGGGGAGGGCTGTCATTGGGCTCAAGGGCTGGCGCGCGGCGGGAAGTGGGCACGGGGGCGCCACGTGGCGGCCTCTGGTACGCTGCGGGCAGCGGGGCGGACGCGTCCGGTCCGATCCGGACGTGTCCGGCGGCACGGAGAGGAGCGGGGCTAGGGTTTCGTCCGGATTTCGGGGGAGGGAGCTATATTTATAGGTAGAGGGAGCTAGGAAGCTCCAAATAGAGTGTAGTTTTCGCCCACACGATCGTGATCGAACGAAGGAGAGCATGGAAGTGACTTAGATGGGTTATTGAGCTGTTTTGAAGGGGTGTTGGACTGCAACTTAAAAGAGGCCTTTGCGGATATGCGGATAACCGTTGGAGTACCAAACGAGCTCCAAATGACCCGAAACTTGACAGTGGTCTACGGTGGTGTACCAAGGCCACTTGACAAACCTCGGTCCATTCCGAGAAAGTTTAGTACCCGCTCACGGAAAAATGTAAAAGGGGACGCGGGGACATAGGAGTGCCGGATTGCAAAAGCGGACAACGGGAAAATGCTCGGAATCATGAGACGAACACGTATGCAAATGAGATGCACATGATGACATGATTTGAAATGCATGACATGGACAAAATGCAAAAATGAAGAAAAACCCAACCACGGAGGGAATATCATATCACAATGCCGAAAATGGAAAGAGTTGGAGTTACAAATATGGAAAGTTACATCCGGGGTGTTACAATGGTGCTTCTTCATAGTTTTCAATAATTTCTCTTCCTCCTTCTCTGAAAGATTAGCACTAATAATAACAGGATATATCTTCTTTTCATCAAGATAAGCATATTTAAGAGTATCAGGTAATGGTTTAAGCTCAAACATGGGATCACCCTTGGGTGGAGGTGGATCCCCTAAAATTTCAACAGGCAAGTTGTGTTTTAGAATAGGTCCCTGTTTAAAGAATACTTTATCTATTTCCCTTCTTTCATTCATAAACATATCATTTTCATGGTCGAGCAAATATTGTTCTAAAGGATCATTAGGAGGCACGGCAATAGAAGCAAGACCAATAATTTCATCTTTACTAGGCAATTCCTCATCACGGGGTTGTCTACTAAATTTAGCAAAATTAAACTCATGAGACATATCCCCAAACCAATAGTAACAACATCCTTTTTGCAGTCTATCCTAGCATTAACAGTGTTCAAGAAGGGTCTACCAAATATAATGGGACAAAAGCTATCTTGTGGGGAACCCAGAACAAGAAAATCAGCAGGATATTTAACCTTCCCACACAAGACTTGAACATCTCTTACAATCCCAATCGGTGAGATAGTATCTCTATTGGCAAGCTTAATGGTAACATCGATATCTTCTATCTCAGCAGGTGCAATATCATGCATAATTTCTTCATATAAAGAATGAGGTATTACACTAGCACTAGCACCCATATCACAGAAGCCATGATAACAATGATCTCCTATTTTAACAGAAATAACAGGCATGCCTACCACAGGTCTATGTTTATCTTTAGCACCAGGCTTAGCAATTCTAGCAGTTTCCTCACAGAAATAAATAACATGCCCATCAATATTATCAACCACGAGATCTTTAACCATAGCAATATTAGGTTCAACTTTAATTTGCTCAGGGGGTTTGTGTGTCCTAATATTACTTTTGTTGACTACAGTTGAAGCTTTAGCATGATCCTTTATTCTAACAGGGAAAGGTGGTTTCTCAACATAAGCAGTAGGAACAATAGGATCATTATAAGTGATATTCTTTTCTTCAACTTTAATAGGTGCAACTACTTTTACTTCAATGGGAGGATTATATTTAAACCACTTCTCCTTAGGGAGATCAACATGAGTAGCAAATGATTCACAGAAAGAAGCGACTATCTCAGAGTCAATTCCATATTTAGTGCTAAAATCACAGAAAACATCGGTATCCATAAAAGATTTAACACAATCAAACTTAGGTGTTATACCTGACTCCTTACCTTCGTCGAGGCCCAATCCTCAGAGTTGCGTTTAATTCTTTCCAATAAATCCCATTTGAATTCAATAGTCCTCATCATGAAAGAGCCAGTATAGGAAGTATCGAGCATGGAGCGATTATTGAGAGAAAGCCGAGCATAAATTTTTTGAATAATCATTTCTCTTGAGAGCTCATGATTGGGGCATGAATATAACATTGACTTAAGCCTCCCCCAAGATTGAGCGATGCTTTCTCCTTCGCAAGGCCATAAAGTATATATGTAATTACGATCACGATGAACAAGATGCATAGGATAAAACTTCTAATGAAATTCCAATTTCAATCGCTTGTAGTCCCATGATCTCATATCATCACATAGCCTATACCATGTCAATGCGTCTCCCTTCAAAGATAAGGGGAAAACCTTCTTCTTGATAACATCATCGGGCATATCTGCAAGCTTAAATAATCCACAAACTTCATCCACATAGATTAAGTGTAAATCAGGATGCAATGTTCCATCTCCTGCAAGGGATTAGCTAGCAGTTTCTCTATCATACACGAACGAATTTCAAAGTAAACATTTTCAGTAGGTTCAGTAGGTTGAGGGGTAGCTAATTGTGGTTCCGGACGGGGTGAAGATACCCCAAACAAACCCCTCAAAGGATTGTTTTCCATAGTAACAAGTAATAGTAAATTTCAGCACACTATATAAATTTTTCCTTACCAAATTCCACCTACCAAAGGCGCTTCACTCCCCGGCAACGGCGCTAGAAAAGAGTCTTGATGACCCACAAGTGTAGGGGATCTATCGTAGTCCTTTCGATAAGTAAGAGTGTCGAACCCAACGAGGAGCAGAAGGAAATGATAAGCAGTTTTCAGTAAGGTATTCTCTGCAAGAGCACTGAAATTATCGGTAACAGATAGTTTTGTGATAAGGTAATTTGTAACGGGTAACAAGTAACAAGTGTAAATAAAGTGCAGCAAGATGGCCCAATCCTTTTTCTATCAAAGGACAAGCCTGGAAAAACTCTTATATAGAGAAAAGCGCTCCCGAGGACACATGGGAATTATCGTCAAGCTAGTTTTCATCACGCTCATATGATTCGCGTTCGTTACTTTGATAATTTGGTATGTGGGTGGACCGGTGCTTGGGTGCTATCCTTACTCGGACAAGCATCCCACTTATGATTAACCCCTATTGCAAGCATCTGCAACTACAAAAGAAGTATTAAGGTAAACCTAACCATAGCATGAAACATATGGAACCAAATCAGCCCCTTATGAAGCAACTCATAAACTAGGGTTTAAGCTTACATCACTCTAGCAACCCATCATCTACTTATTACTTCCCAATGCCTTCCTCTAGGCCCAAACAATGGTGAAGTGTCATGTAGTTGACGTTCACATAACACCACTAGAAGAAAGACAACATACATCTCATCAAAATATCAAAACGAATACCAAATTCACATGACTACTAATAGCAAGACTTCTCCCATGTCCTTAGGAACAAACATAACTACTCACAAATCATATTCATGTTCATAATCAGAGGGGTATTAATATGCATAATGGACCTGAACATATGATCTTCCACCAGATAAACCAACTAGCATCAACTACAAGGAGTAATCAACACTACTAGCAACCCATAGGTACCAATCTGAGGCTTTGGGACAAAGATTGGATACAAGAGATGAACTAGTGTTTTAGAGGAGATGGTGCTGGTGAAGATGTTGATGGAGATTGACGCCCTCCCGACGAGAGGATCGTTGGTGATGACGATGGTGATGATTTCCCCCTCCCGAAGGGAAGTTTCCCCGGCAGAACAGCTCTGCCGGAGCCCTAGATTGGTTCCGCCAAGGTTCCGCCTCATGGCAGTGGAGTTTCTTCACGAAAGCTTGCTTATGAGTTTTTTCCAGGGTAAAAGACTTCATATAGCATAAGATGGGCATCGGAGGCCTGCCAGGGGGTCCACAAGGCAGGGGGCGCGCCCAGGGGGTAGGGTGGGCCCCCCACCCTCATGGCCAGGGTGTGGGCCCCCTCTGGTATTTTCTTCGCTCAGTATTTTTTTAAATTCCAAAAATGACTTCCGTGAAGTTTCAGGACTTTTGGAGTTGTGTAGAATAAGTCTCTAATATTTGCTCCTTTTCCAGCCCAGAATTCCAGCTACCGGTATTCTCCCTCTTCATGTAAACCTTGCAAAATAAGAGAGAATAGGCATAAGTATTGTGACATAATGTGTAATAACAGCCCATAATGCAATAAATATTGATATAAAAGCATGATGCAAAATGTACGTATCACTCTTGCATCACTATATTTACTCATACCAACTAATTTCAAATTTGAAGGATGCAATTGAAACTCCAATGGCGAAACAGGTACGTTTTAAACCTGTTTCTTTAACATGTTTGCTGTTGTAACTTGCTCTATGTTGATTTCAGTTTCAATTGAATAAATAGTTATGTTCTCATAACATGCACATTACAAGTGTTGTTATTGTTGTGTAGTTTCCCACACTTATATTCTGTCTATGCTGCTTTGTCATAAAAGATATGATTTGAACTGTCTCTATCTTGATTTGGCAACATAAACTAGAATGATATAGACCATACAGTGACCATAATACATAGATATATGTTTGTTTCATGTTGTTATCCTGTCCACCTTACTACTGAACTGGTTTACCAAAATGAGTTTCATATACAACATGGTAAACCTGTGATGTGTCCGTTTGTTTCTCTTTTAGAATGCAGATAAAATATTGGAGAAGAGTACCCTATTATGCAATGGTAAAGGAAGTAATGCAGATAAGGTTCAAGATAGTGAGACATCCCTGTTGGTCTCCAAGAAAGTTGATAAAAACTATATTGAAGACACTGAGAAAAACCCCAAAGTCCTATCTTGATGTAACGCCCGGATAATTAGGCTACAGTAAAACTCTCCTAATGATGCCATGTCATCTATGTTACTGTTGCTAATTACGTGGTAGTTCAAAAACATTGCAAATTCAAAAATGAATTAGCGACAAACACCCAAAGTTTTCTAAAGTCAAAACAAAAATGTTTGGGGGTTGCCAAATATTGCATCGGTAATTATGGTGAAGTAAACACATTTTTATAAAATGCCTAAATACTTTTAAATGAATTTAAACAGAGAGGAAATAATAAAGAAAATACAACAGGGAAAAACAAACATAAGACAAAAAAAAGAGAAAACCCTCCCCCCCTCCCCCCCCCCCGGGCCGACTGGCCCGGTAGCCACTAACCCACCCATGCCCCCCTTGCCCTCGGCCGACAACCAGCCAGGCGGCCCACACAGCCCATCCGGCCGAACCGCACGCCTCCCCTGCCGCCTCCCTTCCCTTCCTGTTCCCCGGCCGGGTCGGAACAGGGCCGCCGCCTTGACCACCTCGCCAACGCCGTCGCCGGGGGAGGATAAGGCCACCCCGACGCCTCGGCCTCCACCCCTCTCTCCCACTTGCCCCCTCACGCTCCCGCTCGGCCTCTCCCTCTCCCCTCAGATCCACCTCGCCGCTCCTCGCTCTCCGCCATGGCGGCGCCTTCCTCGCCACCGCTTCGCGATGACGCGACCACCGCCGCCCGTTCACCTCTCCGACGAGTCCAACAGCTCCGCCTCGCTCCTCTGCCCGACTACACGACCGGATCGAGCCCATAGCGCCCACGACACCGCCGTCTTCCTCCTCTGCTCCGACGAGCTTCGCCGCCGTTCTTCACCAACTCCGGCGATGCCCCTCTGCTGCTACTAAACCATTCACCGGCCTCCGTGTGTGCCACTCGGTGAGCATCCGCATCTCTTTCTTCCCCCGTAGCTCGCTCCCCGCGCTGTTTCCGCCATGACCGAAGCTCCTCGTCGCCGCCACACTAGCTGTCATCGCTACCGTCGGTTTCGTGCTCGGTCGAGCATGGGAACGTGCTCGGGCCGTCACGCCGAAGCCGTCCGTGCCCTCCGCACATCCTCCCAACTCCCCTTTCATCGGATCTGACCGCGCCCGTACTCCGACAACCGCCGCGGTCAAGCTCTCCCCCGTCACCCCCGTGGCCGCAGCCCTTGTCTGAGATCGCTGTCGTGCTGAGAACGCTCGCAGGAGCCAGTGGCAACCACCAGCGCCCCCTCCCGTGCCTCCTAGCGCCGGCTCCGACCTGCCCGTGCTTCGGCCGTCGTCTGGGCTAATCACCGACGCCGTCTCCGGCGGCCCCAACTCTGGCCGGCATCACCACTCGGCAGCATCGACTCCCGTTCGACGCGACCCCCAGCGTCAATTTTGGTGGCTCAGAGCCAAATCCCGGCCTCGGTCTTGCCGCCGCGCATTTGTGGCGCCGGCGACTAAACATTGACACGGCCCGACGTGGGCGGCCCTCGGACCAACCACAGGTCCCTGCGGGTGGGTCCGTGGGCCTGTTGACCATGTTGACTTGGTCAACATGCCGATCGGGCCGCCCGATTACCACGCAGACGGATGGGTCCCACCCTTTTAATTAACCAAACCACATTTTAGGATAATTGATTTAATTAGTTTAACCTAATTACCCGTGTCGTGGGCCCGATGGTTTTACTAACTAAATTTAGATTAGTTTAAACTCTGCTTAACCCACTATCTATGACATTGGGTCCCCGTGTCGATTTTGACGATCAACCGGACTGTTGACTACTGACGTCCCTCCTGTGTCATGCTGAAGTCATATTCCATTTCTGTTAATAAATAATTCCAGAATCTGATTTAAATCTTTGGAAAATCATATCTTTTAATCCGTAACTCGGATGAAGATATTTTATACACGAAAGTTGCTCAGAACGACGAGACGAATCCGGATACGCAGCCGTTCATCCGCCACACACCCCTAACATATCAAACTCGCAACTTTTCCATTCCGGCTCCTCTGCCCGAAAACACGAAACACCGGGGATACTTTCCTGGATGTTTCCCCCCTTCACTGGTATCACCTCATGCCGCGTTAGGGCACGCCTAGCATCACACATTGCTTTGGCATGCATCGTTATGCATCAGTTTGCATTGTATTCATTGTTTCTTCCCCCTCTTCTTCCGCTAGACACCGAGACCGACGCCGCTGCTACCCAGTTCGACTACGGTGTTGACGACCCCTCTCTCTTGCCAGAGCAACCAGGCAAGCCCCCCCCCCCTTGATCACCAGATATCGCCTATTCTACTCTATACTGCTTGCATTAGAGTAGTGTAGCATGTTATCGCTACATTATACCTATCACGATGCATAGCCTGTCCTTGCTACTCTTTGTTGTTACCTTTACACCTGCAATCCTACATGCTTAGTATAGGATGCTAGTATTCCATCTGTGGCCCTACATTCTTGTCCGTCTGTTGTGCTATACTATCGGGCCGTGATCACTCGGGAGGTGATCACGGGTATATACTTATACTTATACATGAAACATGTGGTGACTAAGGACGGGGCGGCTCGTAGGAGCACCCGCGAGTGGATCTTTGTGGCGGAGCAACATGGCAGGTTGATACCGCCTAGGAGAGAGGTGGGCCTGGCCCTGTTCAGCGTTCGCGGATACTTAACATGCTTAACGAGTTCTTGGTATTTGATCTGAGTCTGGCCATTTGGTCTATACGCACTAACCAACTACGTGGGAAAGATATGGGCACTCGACGTCGTGGTATCAGTCGAAGCACTTCGTGACGTCAGCGACTGAGCGGCGCGTGCCGGATAGGAACGTAAGCCTGCTCTTGTATTAAGGGGGCTAGTTCTGCTTCCGGCAGACGTCATAACGTGTGTGTGCTAAGGCGATGGGCCCGGACCCCTGTCGCTTAGGTTTAGACCGGCGTCTTGGCCTCTCTGTTGTGCCTAGGTGGGGCTGCGGCGTGTTGACCTTCGCGGCCGGGCATGACCCAAAAAGTGTGTCCGGCCAAATGGGATCAAGCGTGTTGGGTTATGTGGTGCACCCTGCAGGGAAGTTAATCTATTCGAATAGCCGTGATCTTGATAACAGGGCGACTTGGAGTTGTACCTTGACCTTATGACAACTAGAATCGGATACTTAATAAAACACACCCTTCCAAGTGCGGATTTAACCCGGTGATCGCTCTCTAACAGGCAATGAGGAGGGATCGCCGGGTTGGATTATTGCTATGCGATGCTACTTGGAGGACTTGACTACTCTACGCTACATGCTGCAAAGGCGGAGGCTGTGAAGCGTAGTCTTGGCGTGATTAGCTATCCCCCTCTTATTCTGGCATTCTGCGGTTCAGTCCACTGATATGGCCCTTTACACATATTTCCATGCATATGTAGTGTAGCTCCTTGCTTGCGGGTACTTTGGATGAGTACTCACGGTTGCCTTGTTCCCCCTTTTTTTCCCTTTCTTTACCCGATTGCTGCAACCAGACGATGGAGCCCAGGAGCCAGACGCCACCGTCGATGACGACTACTACCCCGGAGGTGCCTACTACTACGTGCAGCCCGCTGACGACGACCATGAGTAGTTAGGAGGATCCCAGGCAGGAGGCCTGCGCCTCTTTCGATTTGTATCACAGTTTGTGCTAGCCATCTTATGGCAACTTGTTTAAGTTATGTCTATACTCAGATATTGTTGCTTCCGCTGACTCGTCTATGATCGAGCACTTGTATTCGAGCCCTCGAGGCCCCTGGCTTGTATTATGATGCTTGTATGACTTATTTTATTTTTAGAGTTGTGTTGTGATATCTTCCCGTGAGTCCCTGATCTTGATCGTACACGTTTGCGTGTATGATTAGTGTACGATTGAATCGGGGTGTCACACTTGATGTAGCGTTCGAGTTACTGGCTACTACTGCTGGCACCAGCTCTTCAAACTCGCTGCCTGAATCAGTTCAGCTTCTTGAGTCTCAACTTCAAGTTGAAAGACATCGATCATATGTTCTGCGACAGGAAGCCGAAGGACTGAGGAAGTACCTGCAGAATTCAGATGCATACTTTCTGGTGCAACAGCAAGCGCTGGAGGATTTAAGCGCCAAACAAGAGAAAGTTCATAAGCTTGCTAAGCATCTTGCCAACATTATGGGTACCCAGGATATTGTTTCTTGAGCTCTTCGGAAGTGGTTTCAGTTCTGGACTTGTTTTGCTCCGGCGTTTATTTGCACTGGTCACCAACTTTGACAACCGGTGTATGTGATATGCTACTTTGTTCCCTATATTTGCATTGGTGGCAAACTTTGATGCCCAGTGGATGTAATATGTGTAATAGTCGTGATAGCCTAGCGTAAGTTGCTTGCTTATTTATTTCCTTGTTGTCTTGTTTATTTGTTTGCTTGTAGTCGGTGCAGTTCTTTTTTCGCGGTTTGATAGTGGCCGCAATAACCTATTTTTTTAAACTAGGCCACAATAACCATGGGCTACATATTTACTGTAGTGAACCTGGGCCTCCTATGGGACATAAAACAATGGGCCTTCTACGAGCCATAGAAACAATGGGCCTCCTATGGGCCACAGAAACAACGGGCCTTCTATGGGTCGTAGCATCAATGGGCCTTCAACGGGCCGTATGATCGGTTGGCCAAACATAGGCCAATAACAGACCACATTATGGGCCGTAAAACGGGCTAGAGTTGGAATCGTCCGTTCATGGACCATAAAGGGTCGTCATTAAGCGGTCGTATTTGATGACGCTATGAAACGGCCCAACGGATTAACGGGCCGACTATAACCACGGGCTGAATTTGGCCCACAAGCAGAAAAGGCCAGTAACGGGCCGTAAGTAACTGAATGCTAGAAATGAGCCCAAGAATAAATGGGCCCTGAGAAGGCCGAAAGATAACATGGGCTGGAAACGGCCCAATGGAATAATGGGCCGTCAATGGGTATAAAGTGATACACTATTCATTACGGGCCAGTTTCACCACGGGCCGTTAATGGGCCAAGAGTTTCAAAGGGACTCATATGGGTCGAAAGACGTCATGGGCCATACATGGGCCAGAAGTTAAAACGGGCTGGAATCATATTGGACAGCCCAGATGACGCTACTGGGCCTAATTCGGATAGGCCATAATGGCCCCTGGGTTAGCGGGCTGTAAATGGGCTATATGCGAACATGCCGTTAACAGGCTTTTTGTGGACCGGCCCGCTACCTTTTGACCAAGTCAAATGGGCCGGCCTTTTCAGGCCTCTGTTAGGCCATGCCACGTGTCGACGTATCATAGGCGCCTTCGGTCCAATGAGTGGGTGACATCTGTCCCAACGGTGAGTCAACATGTGTTTCTTCCAGCCAATGATGATTTTACACGTGGAAAATCCCCATTGGTCCGGGCTGTTAACGGCTTATCGGATCCAAACCGGAACCGGATAGCTTAACGGCGACCCGTTATGGTGGATGCCATGTGTCGGTTACCCTTGACGAAAGCACTTCCATGACGCGTCATTTATCTTCATGGAAGTGGACACTTCCATGATGATAATTTTGGTATTGTCATGGAACACTTCTATGACAGCACAGGTATGACTATCTTGATTTTGTCATAAAATCGTCATGGATGTACATGCATGACAAAAAACGTGACCTACTGTGACAAACACATATCATCACGGAAGTGCATTTTTTTGTAGTGTTTGTTCTGGTTCTCTATTAAAAGGAGACCTTAATATCTCTTGTTTCCTTATGGACCCCGCTACCACGGGAGGGTAGGACAAAACATGTCATGCCAGTTCTTTTCCATAAGCATGTATGACTATTTACGTAATACATGCCTACATTATATTTATGAACTGGAGCTAGTTCTGTATCACCCTAGGTTATGACTGTTATATGATGAATATCATCCAACGAATGCACCGATCCAATGCCTATGAGATTTCCACATATTGTTCTTGCTACATTACTATCGCTATTGCTACTGTTACGACTGCTACAAATTGTTACTGTTGTTACCGTTACCACTGCTATTGTTACCACTGCTATCAAAATTATCATACTATTGTGCTACTGATCACTTTGCTGCAGATATTTAATCTCCAGGTGTGGTTGAATTGACAACTCAAAGCTAATACTTACAAATATTCTTTGGCTCCCCTTGTGTCGAGTCTATAAATTTGGGTTGAATACTCTACCCTCGAAAACTGCTGCGATCCCCTATACTTGTGGGTTATGACCCGCGCCCATATGAGTGCCCGTTTCGCCTGAATTTTCATAAATCTAAGATGCCGGCGCTGGGATGTCTTCTTCTTCCTCCCAACGCCCAAAGCTCTCCCATCTCTCTCTCTCTCTCAACCCTAATAAAAATCCTCCAAAACTTTCATTTCTTCGCGGATTTTGTTTGTTTGATACGTGCATCTTCATCCTTGGTGAGTTTCTCCTTTGATACATGGTTTATTTGCAAGTTTTGGTGGTGGTTTCATCAATGTTCGTATGCTAGATGAGATGCATAATATTTTTGATTTTCGGCCGATTTGCATGTTAGGATTCAAAGTAATAGGTTTGAATCGATCTTAGGTAGTATTAAAACTCGATCCCTGTGTTAATCTTACATTTTTCTGTTGTTATTTTTGTTGTGTGTAGAAAATGATGATATCGGCGATTGCCGTGGGGAAGAAGGACATGGCCTCGCGCTCTAAGCGTGCCCGGAACAAGGAAGATGAACTTCGTGCTGCTGTGGACAAGGACTTCCAACGCGTGAACAACTGGGGGATGATCCCCACAAAGTGGAAGGGTGATGCATTCTTGGAGTCCCAAGGGCTTCACAATGACTTTGCATGGCTTGCGGACAATGCTGGGATGGGATTTTTTAGTAACTTCCGTTACCTCATGTACCGCAGCATCACCACGGAGCTCCTCTCCACCTTCTCTCACACTCTTGATGACTCGAGGGTGGCACCGAGCTGCTCATTCATGCTCGGAGGAGTCCAGTGCACCATGACGTTGGAGTAGTTCTGCAGTGTCTTCGGCTTCGAGAACCGAGGAGTTGCCGACACTAGGGGTACGCCGGTTGCTAATGCTTTGGGTTCGTGGGAACTCATCTCCGATAAGGATGAACATGACCTCTCCGGGAAGAAGGTATCGAGCATCCAAAAACCGCCATTCGCTACTTCATGATTTTCATTGCCAACACTATTTTTGGTAGGCAGAACCGGAGAACCTCGGGGGCATGTCGAGCTATGACATGTGTGTTCTCCACGCAACACTCCACCCCGATTACACCCCCAAGCCTAACTTGGGATATTTTCTTATGCATCACCTCGGTAGGCAGCACAAGCAGCCGAGGGGAACTATAGTTGTGGGAGGCGTAGTGACTCGGCTTGCCGAGCACTTCGACCTCGATATTGATGCTATGCGAAACGTCTCTGGTCCTACAACACTCAACTGTAGGATTTTGATCAACACTCACTTCATCGGGCCCGTGCAAGGGGAGCATTGCTACAAATGCCCCCTACCTAAGACGCACATTGTTGATGTTCGCTTGCCCTTGCTGCAAGCATTACTGTTTCTACGCGTGATATGTGGGTACTCTCTGTTGACGAGATCAACGAGTACCGCCACGAGCTTGGTTTCTTGAACATCGCTCAACTCAAACCCGCTCCACAGTGGGACGTTGCAGGAGCAGGTGCAGCCCACGGTTGGGATGCACGGGGCATTGCCCTCAGCACACACCAAACTTTCCACCACAGGCTGCCCCACATGTCTAATATGGGCAGCCTTAAGATTTTCTGCCCAAGTTTGAGTTTCAGCAACTACAGCAGCAAGTAGGAGGGATCCGTACGGACCTCCGCGAGGCCAACAACAACATTAATCTGCTGAGTGGTAACATGCAGTTCCTCTCTTCTTTCTAGCAGCCACATCCTGTAGCGGGAGGTCCGTTCTCTAGTGGCCCATCCCACTAGTGGCCACAGTTTGGCCAGGGGGGTAATGATGACGAACATGGACTAGAGAGTAGGCCAAGAGCCTAAGCTTGGGGCAGCTCATCCCCTAGTTATCCATGCATGCATATTTATTTTTCTTTTATTTATTTTTTGCATGTTTATTTTCAGCTTGCATGATAAAATGAGGAGCACACTTTGGTCTTGCCTTGTTATAGTTCTTTTTCATTTGTTTTCTTTGAGCCTACAGGGTTGTTCTCAGCTAGCAAGAGGAAATGAAGAAAATGAATTGGGACTTGATGGAAGGGAAGAATGAGCCAGCGCAAGAAGGTATAACATATACATAATCCCTTGTCTCGCAATATTATTTGAGGAAGAATTTTCAGTTGACTTGCTGCACTTTAATTAGTTCCCCGCATTAGTTGAATATCATCTAGTCATAACTCCCAATTCCATATTTTGCTAGTCAAACCTTGTGAGAAACCATGTTTTTGTTTTAATGAAAATCTGAAAATTTCAGAGGATAGGAACTTTTGAAGAGAACGAGTACACTTAAGCAATTCAACTCCACATGCTAATTTTGATTGACTTGATGACACCTATTGATGGATTTGATTAGTGCGATGAATATTTTGACTGGTTGAGGTTATGCCAAAATTTAAATCGTGGAGCTCCAGACCTAGGCTGGCTTTACGTCTCGTTGCTATATGTTGAGATAATTTGCGTAACTGCAACTCCATCACGAACTTGGGGATTGTGTAGTAAACGATCAACCTTCCCCGAGGGAGTGTGTAATAGTGAATAAAAGCACTGATCGTTGAGCTCGAAAGATACAACCATTCTTGATCCATAGTGCATGAAATTAAGCCACACCGGAACCCAATTGCATATAGTGAATTTTGGCATAACCCCGTCACCGAGAGTTGAAATCCCAAAGAACAATAACTAAGAGAAGTGTTTGAGAGTCATGCCTAAGAGGCATTAGTGGGTGTTAATGAAAAACTAGAGTACTTTGATATCTTTGATCTCCAAACCTTCTAAATGCATTTTGATGATTGAGCTTAAGTTGAATATCCATCTAATAGATGAACACCTTCATTTTCCTAAGCAGTTGGTTAATGAAGAATTTTTTTTGAGAAATTATAACTAAGGGTATGAGACTATATGTGGTTAGGCAACAAGTTTAGGTGCAGCTATTCAATCGCAAATACTTTCTTGAATGGTCTTGCGGTATTTTCTCGAGTCGGTAAAGTTCTTTCAATTCAACCAAGATCCTTTTCACTCTCTTGATTTCTTGTTTGCTCGGGGACGAGGAAATCTTAAGCTTGGGGAAGTTGATGGCTCGAGAATTTGTGATGTTTTTCATAGTGCTTTACATTTGGTTTCATTGGATTTTTTTATTCTTCAGATACTTCTAATGCTAATCCAACACAAGAGAGAGAAAATCTACTTTGTCCTTTAGATGGCAGGAAATATCATATTTGGAAGGAAACCAAAGGAGATTGTTGCAAATCAAGCCAATTAGAGTAACTTTCCTGAAGAGAGCATTATCAACAGGCGCACTAGAGTGAAAGACATCGTTCCATGCGACCACACACACTCGTTTGAGCAGTCGTTTGGAGTGCCCACAACCCCTCCTCATCTATACAAGCAACTTTCATGAAGGGACCACGAGAAAAAGGAGAACCCTAGCCGCCGCCACACCATCCAGAATAGGAGAAGAGAGGATCTGAAGGACTCAAGAAGATCATTGTAGTTTTTGGTCCTTTGATCTCCATCATCATCATCAACTCAGTCAC
Organism: Aegilops bicornis; assembly: GCA_021605145.1. Classification (NCBI taxonomy): domain Eukaryota; kingdom Viridiplantae; phylum Streptophyta; class Magnoliopsida; order Poales; family Poaceae; genus Aegilops; species Aegilops bicornis. The sequence goes on from CM038671.1 coordinate 562,474,461, forward strand.
TATCTTAAGATGGATTGGAACTTGTAATCTCTACTCCATCTCATCTGAGATCAAGACTATTTGAGCACCATTTCATCTCATTATGGATCCCCTCAATATTATCGATATGGTTTTCATGGTTGTGCTCTCTATTGTGATTGATTCCCCTCTTATGATGTGTGAGTAATTCCCCTAGGTGTGGGAGATGTAGGTTAGTGGTTAGATTGATAAGTGCCTATCCTATATGTCGTCATTTGAATTCATAGTACTATGATCTATTTAGTATGCTGTTATACTGTGGTGAACTCTATGCATGTTGTCCAATTTAAGGGCCCAGGCAACATGATCGCATGACCTACATAGGTGACACATATTTTTTAGGAACTCTGTGACCTCTGGAGTGATAGGTGGAGATATATATGAGAACTGAAGACAATATGAGATAACAGTTATCCATTGAACTTAATGCTTGGTTCCGGTCTTACGACCTTAATTGTGGAAACGACCACTCTGTGGGAATGGAGAAGCAGGACCATAGAATGAAATGTAACCCCCAGTGGAGGAGGTTCATGATTCTAGGGAAAACCGCCTACAGAATGTTTATATCAAATACTATGAGTACAATACAAGGTAACTGGTATTACCGTCTGCACCGCTATCATGAACTGAAATCTCTCCGCACCTAATCTCTTCATTGCATGAAACATCATTTACATTTTAAGCTATTGTTATTTACTTTATTTAGTTATTTAGTAGACACCTTTAAATTCTCTTTTTACTAGCATATTTAGTTTATCATTTACCTAGGACAGTAATAGTATTTTCAGAAGCTCAAGCAGTGCTTCACACAAGAAATGTGACACCTTGTGTGTGACAGAAATGCCTCCATAAATACTATCCTTCGCTCTTTGTTGGGACGAATACACATTGGGATACTTCTGTGAAAATGCTACACTACCTTGTTTGGTCTGCAGGTACCACTGAGCCAAGCGATCCGCCATCCAATAGTAATTTTGTGATGCAAGCCAAAGGAAGAACTTGACATTTAGGGGGGGGGGGCAGCTTCGCTAGATAATCTTCCAGAATGGCACCGTGATAGATCCTTCGAACATCACACTATTGTAGGACCTCGCAGAGTATACCCCTTTGGCAGGCCAGCATCGAGTGAGAGTGTTTGGAGCCGTGGAGGGGGAGACTCTCTGGATGCGCCACCACAGGTCCATGTACTCGATGGTGGCTAAGGGGCCAAGGCCGCCACCAATGTCTGAGATCCAGGTGTGCTGCACCAAAGAATCGCAAACCAGGCATGTGCAGCACCGTCGTCGCAAGACAAGGGTAGCTAGAGTAGGCGCAATATCGGTGATGGAATTACCCTCAAGCCAGTGGTCCAACCAGAACCGACAAGTGCGCCCGCCGCCTAGAGTCCATATGGTAGATGCCCTAAAGAGTTGCTGAACCTCGGGCTCGTGGGGCAAGTGGAGATGTTGCCAAGGCTGGCTAGGATCTGTGGCCTGGAGCCACAACCAGCGGGTGTGTAGGGAGATGCCGACACACTGAAGATCATGAACCCCAAGGCCCCCGTACTCGAGTGGGCGACAGACTTTAGCCTAGTTGATCAGGCAACAACCAACGCCCGCGTCCTTGCACCCTTGCCATACGAAGTCGCGAATGATCCTAATGATCTTCTTCGGGATTGGGGGGGTCGCCATGGCCAGCAGGATATGCATTGGCATGGTAGTGAGGACATGACGCACTAGGGCGACACGCTCGCTGTGGTTGAGCAGAGAGGCCTTCCAGGTGGCTAGCTTGAGGACGAGCTTGTGGGCAAGTGGCATGAGCTCGATAGAGGAGGCTTTGCGAACCGATAACGATAGTCCAAGGTACTTAATGGGGAAGTCCTTGACTGGGCGGGAAAGCGTGTCCCCAATATCGGTGCTCTCCGACGCTGAGCAACTGATGGGAGTCGTGGAGCATGTAGCAAAATTGGTGCGAAGGCTCGATGCCTTGCCAAAGGTGCTAAGAAGCTCGTGAATGGTGAGGAGCTCCGACGCATCGGTATGATAAAAAACATGACATCTTCAGTGAAGAGAGAGATATCGGGCGCAACATGCCTAGCAGTTAGCCGACGCAGGACACCATGGTGGACAACATGTTCCCATTTTCTAGTAGCCACTGTAGCAAAAATTCCCCAATTAGTAGAAGAGTTTCCAGGTCGGGAGCTTATCGTTGTCTTAAATATGTGTGCCTCTTGTTCTGGTTTGTTCGTTCCACGGTGGTATTTGAAAAAATTGGTATTAGTTGCTATCGATCCTCGGCAGAGCGGTGATTGTGTAGAGTCTGAGCGGTGTGACGGCGACAGTAGACCAATCCGGTGTAGGCTGGTAGCTGAGGTGCGCTTACTAGCAATGATGAAATAATGTCTTGGGATGTTAAGAGTCCCACAAATAGGATGAACTAGTACTAAATGTTGTTTTAGGCTTTTAGCTAGAGAGTCTACTAACTCATTCACTTCCCGAATACATGGTTGGGATGGAACTTGTGCAAAGTCTTTTGTAAGGTGTAGACATTCTGTCGGATCACGGGTTCCGGGAAAACCCTTGAGGTTCAAACTCTGGGGTGCGCGCGAAGTTCTTTCCCTACCGATCCACGCCCTAGCTTGCTAAGATCTCGCAGACGAACTCAACGAACTCACGACACAAGAGACACAAGGTTTATACTAGTTCTGGCCATCGTTGTGGTGTAATACCCTACTCCAGTGTGGTGGTGGTGGTGGATTGCCTCTTGGGCTGATGATGAACAATACAAGGGGAAGAACAGCCTCCTGAGGTTGATGTGTTCTCGTGCTTAGCGAATTTGTGTGTGTGTGTGGATTCGATCAGCTCGGGCTTGCCTGCCTTCTACTATGGTAGCTAGTCCTACTTATATAGGCCCCGGTCCTCTCCCCAAATATTGAGCGGGAAGGGAGCCAACAACGACCAATTTGAAAGGGGACAGCTAGTACAGCTTATCCTGACAAAAGCAGTCTTCGCCTGCAAAAGGCTCTGGTGGTGACGTCGCCTTGGGCTCAATGGTGACCTCCGTCTTGCCGTCCTGATGGTCTTGGTCTCGTTGCACTGATATGGAAACCTTTTCTTGATGCCTCGGTTCTCCGCGCTTGTGCTTGCCTCCTTTGCACCAAAGAGGAAACAAGGACGTTGCGCGCGCTGGCGCCCGCCTGGTCTCAATCATCATGGCTCACGTCACGAGAACCTCGCGAGGTTTGCCCTGCCTTGATCTCTCCGCTCCTTGCGAGCCAACCTGGTGAGGCCGCTCCTGAGGAGATCTTGTGTCGTCTGCCTCGCGAGGCTTGGCCCCTCGCGAGGGTCTTGAACGCCTTGTTGATGAAGATGGGTCGTACAGGCCTGCTAGCAAACCACGCCGTGGGCCACAGGCAGGCAGGTCCAGGGACCCCCATTCCCAGAATGCCGGCAGTAGCCCCCGGGCCCAAGGCGCGCTCGGCCTTGGCTTCGAGGCGAAGCCAAAGGTCAAGTATGGTGCGTCGCGGGCCCCAACAGCACGCGGCCTTGGTCGACGCGTGGCGGTTGATTGATCGTGGGCGTCTCCATGAAGCGCGAGGAGGGGTCTGGCTGAGCTCAAGACGGCGCCAGGAGCCTGCCTCCGTGGACCGCCGTAGGGCCTGGCGCCGCTTTATTTTGTTCTTCCTTTCTTTTCTGTATCAAGAAGAAACCAGTATGGGCCCCGGGGGACGTGTATCGAACTATGATTTCCCAATCATTATGTTGTGTTTGTTGTTTCCGTGTTGTGTCATTATTTTGTGTAGAGGTAACTTAGCTTGGCATGCTTGGGGTAGCCTCCTCCTCGCGAGGGACTCGCTTCCTGGTGCCTGCGGAAGCCTTCCTTGACTTGGCGGGTGTTAGGGAACTGCAAAAAACTTGTTAGGAGCGCCGCCCGGAAGCTTATCGTTCACCCGAGCCTAGACCCAGCGCTTCGTATCACGATACCCGAGGGGCATGGATCAGGAGAGGTGCGCCAGCTTGTTGGCTCAAACGAGAATGCCTCACGAAGAAACAGACGAAGGGCCTTGCGAAAAACAGACGAAGGGCAGAGGAAAGAAAAAAGGCTCGCGACGGCACCTGCCTAGCCCCCTCGCGAGGTACGTGAGAGAGAGAGAAAATAGTTTAAACTGTAACCGGAAACAGTGGCAAAAAGCGACGGAACCAAACCAGCAAGGAACTCCAGAAGCAAACTCTCAATTAAAAGGAGGCGAGCCAACTACTGAAAGCAAATGAAAAGTCGCGTCCGGCACCTAGCCTAGTCTTCAAGTCTTCTCACCAGCGCGGAGCTAACTGCTGCCACTAAGACGTGGGAGGGAGCCCCCGAGGCCCGAGGGCGGCACTCCTGAGACTCCGGGGCGTGTACAGCCCCACTCATTATTACGTGAGAGTGTCACGGGTGGCGATCTTCACATGCACTGGGCCTTCTTCACAGGCTCTGGGCCTTTCTTCACAGGCGATGGGCCTTTCTTCATGGGTACAACTTCCGGAGGTGCTGGGTGTTCCAGGCGATGGGCACTCTGGCCCCAGGTCTCTGTGCGCTGGCGCCAGTTCGAGACATGGACGACCTTGAACGGGCCCTCCCACATGGGTGAGAGCTTGTGCAGCCCCTCCCTGGAGAGGACCCGCCTCACGACAAGGTCGCCCGCCTCGAGTGTCCTGGAGCGGATGTTGCGGCAGTGGTATAGCCGCAGCGCCTGTTGATACCTTGTCTCCCGTAGTGCGGCTTCGCGGCGGTGTTCCTCCCCCAGCACGAGGTCCATCCCCCGCGTGGCGTCCTGTTGCATTTCATCAAACGCCAGGACCCGTGCGGAGCGATGCTTGACCTCATGAGGGAGGACCGCTTCTGCTCCGTAGACGAGGAAGAACGGGGCCTCGCCCGTCGTCTTGGTGGCGGTGGTGCGGATGGACCAAAGCACGGACTAGAGCTTGTTGTACCAGCCCCTACCGCAGGCCTCCAGCTTCTTCTTGAAAGTCCTAGTCTTGAGGCCCCTCAGGACCTCTGCGTTGGCGCGTTCGGCCTGACCATTGCTACTGGGGTGTGCCACCGAAGTGTAGCAGATCTGCGTTCCAAGGTTAGCACAGTATGTTATGAAGAGATTACTAGTGAACTGCGAGCCGTTATCAGTGATGATGCGGTTGGGGACCCCGAAACGGCTCACGAGACCCTTGATGAACTTGACCGTGGAATGAGCTGGGATGGTGCAGACGGCTTCCACTTCCGCCCACTTGGTGAACTTGTCGATGGTGACGTAGAGGTAGCGGTAGCCCCCTGGCGCTCGAGGAAATGGTCCCAAGATATCCAGCCCCCAGACCGCGAACGGCCATGCGAGTGGGATAGTCTGGAGACCTTGAGCCGGCTGATGGATTTGCTTGGCGTGGAAGTGGCAGGCTTCACAGGACTTCACCAGCTCGGCTGCATCGTTGAGCGCGATGGGCCAATAGAATCCGCTGCGGAATGCCTTGGCGACGAGGGTTCGCGACGACGAGTGGTGCCCGCAGTCCCCAGTGTGTATGTCGGTCAGCAACTCCTTCCCCTGGTCTCTGGAGATGCAACACAGTGAAACGTCATTTGGTCGCTTCCTGTACAACTCACCGTCCCAGATGCAGTATGTCGTGGCCCGCCGGGCCACGCTGTGACGCCCCCGATTCAATCATACACTAATCATACACGCAAACGTGTACGATCAAGATCAGGGACTCACGGGAAGATATCACAACACAACTCTAAAATAAAATGTCATACAAGCATCATAATACAAGCCGTGGGCCTCGGGGCTTGAATACAAGTGCTCGATCATAGGCAGTCGATGGAAGCAACAATATCTGAAAGTACGGACATAAGTTAAACAAGTTTGCCTTAAGAAGGCTAGCCCAAACCGGGATACAGATCGAAAGAGGCGCAGCCTCCTACCGATCCTCCTAACTACTCCTAGTCGCCGCCGCCGGGCTGCACGTAGTAGTAGGCACCTCCGGTGTAGTAGGAGTCATCGTCGAAGGTGGCGTCTGGCTCCTGGGCTCCATCATCTGGTCGCAGCAATCGGGTAAGAAAGGGGGAAAAGGGGGAACAAGGCAACCGTGAGTACTCATCCAAAGTACTCGCAAGCAAGGAGCTACACTACATATGCATGGATATATGTGTAAAGGGCCATATGAGTGGACTGAATCGCAGTAATGCCGTAATAAGAGGGGATAACTAATCCTCGTCAAGACTACGCTCGGCAGCCTCCGTCTTCTTAAAGATGTAGAAGAGAGTAGATCAAGTCCTCCAAGTAGCATCGCATAGCATAATCCTACCCGGCGATCCCTCCCCATTGCCTGTTAGAGAGCGATCACCGGTTATATCCGCACTTGGAAGGGTGTGTTTTATTAAGTATCCAGTTCTAGTTGTCATAAGGTCAAGGTACAACTCCAAGTCGTCATGTTACCGAAGATCACGGCTATTCAATAGATTAACTTCCCTGCAGGGGTGCACCACATAACCCAACACGCTTGATCCCATTTGGCCGGACACACTTTTCTGGGTCATGCCCGGTCATGGAAGATCAACACGTCACAGCCCCACCTAGGCATAACAGAGAGGTCAGCACGCCGGTCTAAACTTAAGCGCACAGGGGTCTGGGCCCATCACCCTGAGCACACCTGCACGTTGTGTACGCCGATCGAAGCGCACCCTAGCCTAGTGGCGTTCGATCCAATCCGACGCAGCCGCCACGGCGACGTCACGAAATGCTTCTACCGATACCACGACGCCGAGTGCCCATAATCTGTTCCTGCGTAGTTGATTAGTGCGTATAGGCCAAGAGCTGCACTCGGATCAAATACCAAGATCTCGTTAAAGCGTGTTAAGTATCCGCTAACGCCGAGCAGGCCAGGCCCACCTCTCTCCTAGGTGGTCTCAACCTGCCCCGCCGCTCCACCACAAAGTAACAATCGGGGCCGTCGGGAACCCAGGCCCACCTCTACCGAGATGGAGCCACCGTCCTTTCAAATTTCATCTCCTAACAAAGATTGCACGAGGTAATGTAATAGTGTAAAGTATATAGTATATGCCTGTGATCACCTCCCAAAGTGATCACAGCCCAGTAGTATAGCATGGCGTACGGACAAGAGTGTAGGGCCACCGATGGAACACTAGCATCCTATACTAAGCAAGAGGATAGCGGTAAAGGTAACAATGAGTAGCAAGGACAAAGCTATGCAAGAGTATAGGATTAATCGAAAGCAAAGAACATGCTACACTACTCTAATGCAAGCAGTATAGAGAAGAATAGGCGATATCCGTGATCAAGGGGGGCTTGCATGGTTGCTCGCAAGAGAGAGGGATCGTCAACACCGTAGTCGAACGGGGCAGCAGCAGCGTCAGTCTCGGTGTCTAGCGGAAGAAGAGGGGGAAGAAACAATGAATACAATGCAGACAGATGCATAACGATGCATGACAAAGCAATGTGTGATGCTAGGCGTGCCCTAACGCGGTATGAGGTGATGCCGGTGAAGGGGGGAAACATCCGGGAAAGTATCCCCGGTGTTTCGTGTTTTCGGGCAGAGGAGCCGGAGGGGAAAGTTGCGAGTTCGATAGGTTAGGGATGCGTGGCGGACGAACAGACTATGTTTCCGGGTTTGTCTCATCGTTCTGAGCAACTTTCATGTTGAAAATAATTTAATCCGAGTTACGGTTTAAAAGATATGATTTTCTAAAGATTTTATTAATTTCTGGAATTTAATTAATTATTTAATTTAATTCGAAAATGGATTTATGACGTCAGCATGATGTCATGCTGACTTCCGCAGTCAACAGTGGTTGACTGGTCAACCTTACCAGTGGGTCCCGGTTGACATTGTCTAAGACTAACTAATCAGATTTAGTTAGTCTAACTAAAATGATTAGGTTTATTAACTATAATTAATTAGGTTAACTAATCTAATTAATTAATTTAACAGAATTAATTAAGTTAATTATTTAGTTAATTAATTGATTATTTAGTATTTAATTATATTTATTATTATCTTCTTTTTAAATCGCTCATACTGGGCCCTTGTCATTTCGCCTAGGGGCCAACCGGCGCGTTTAATCTGGCAATGGGCAAGGCATTCGGGCATCGGGCGCCTGTAGCCTGCCTGTATGGGCGTGGTGGCTGCCCCAACAGGCGCCGAGGGGGGCGCCATGAGGCGCAGAGTGGGGCGAGAGTCAAGGGCGCCACCGGCGCATCAAGACAAGCGGCAAGTAGGCGCAGGGGCCTGTGGCACAAGAACGAGGAGGACAAGGTGCGGGGCGGCAGTCGTGGGTTCAACGGAGGGGGAGCGGGAGGCGGTGGCCACGCCGACTAGGCAGGCGCGTGGGTCTCCGAGCGCGCAGGGGGCGAGGCCACCATGGCGTGGCGGGCGCGCAGAGCCCGACCGGGTCTCGGGCGCCCTGGGCGGAGGAGGGCACCGCCAGATGCTCATGGGCGCGCGGGTAGCTGGGAGACAGAGAGAGGGAGTGGAGGCCGTGGCCTCACCAGGGGCGTAGGGTCAAGGCAGCGGGGCTCGAGGAGGAGGTCGAGGATGTCGCGGCGGAGGGGAAGCAGGCCGGCGGGGATGGAGGAAGCAGGTCGGCGAGGGAGCTCCGGCGATCAAGCGGCGCAAGGCTGATGTGGCTGAGGTGGCGAGGCGTCGGCGTCAGTAGGCGCCGGGTCGACGAGGACGGAGCTCCAAGGAGGCCGGGAGGGGCGGCGCTTGGCGCGGAGATAGTCCCGCGAGGAGGGGGTCCGTCGAGGAGGAGGGCGGCGAGGCGGCATTCCGGCCGACGGGATCCGGGGGCGACGTGGTCGGGCCTCTCCCCGATCCAGATGGGATTGAGAGGAGAGGGGGAGGAGTGGAGGAAGGCGGAGCGGTTGTGGTAGCGGAGGACGGCGACATCGGCGGGGCGCGGTCGGGGTTGCGCCCCGATCCAGATCAAGGGGGGCGAGAGGGACGAGAGGGTGGGGTGGGGATCGTGCGGGGGGGAGTGGAGTAGTGGGCTAGGGTTCGGTGCCCCCAGGGGGTATAGGGAGTGGAGGTGTGGGGCGGTTGGGCCGGCCCGTTCGGGCCGCGGAGGCCAGCTGGGCCACTTGGCCCAGCGGGGGGGGGGGTCTATTGTTTTTGTTTCTTTTTATTTTCCTTTCATTTGTTTCTTTTTATTTATTTCCCTTTCTGTTTTATTCAATTTAAAATATTTATGCATTTTCTAAAAATGTGTTTACTTCACCATAATTAACTATGCAATATTTGACACGGTCCGAACATTTTTGTTTTAAAGTTTGAAAACTTTGTTTGTTTGCCAAAAATTCAAATTTGAATTTGAATCGTTTTGAACTAACGCGAGATTAGCGACAGTAACGGAGGTGACATGGCGTCATTAGCAGAGGTTACTGTAGCTTGATTATCCGGGCGTCACAATTCTCCTCCACTACAAGAAATCTCGTCCCGAGATTTAAGCGGTGGAGTAAGGGGGAAATTTGTGGTTACGAAATTCTAGCGGGTGTTCCCAGTCTTGGTTGCTCTTCTCGAAGAGGTCGATCCATTACATTGATGTCTTCATTTCTCTACTTCAGGTCATCATGATCAAGTTGTCATCCTTTCTTCGGGAGTTCCATCGTTCTTACGAATAGGTAACGGGGCAGATTGGCAACGACAGAATGCTATAAGGGTAATAATCTGGGATTAACCCATGAATGATCATACGAGTACCTCTCGAGTTGAACAAATAGAACACATCGAGATTAAAGTCTGAAGGTACAATAAGAATTTTCAAGCAGCCAGGCAATCGTTCAGTACCTGAAACAAAGTGTAAAAGGGGTCCAGAGCAATGGGAATAAGTTTTGTGTCTGATACCAGAATTGAAGATCTCTCGGAAGGTGGCTCGTGAATTATATACGAGGCCATGCGCGAGGAACAACCTTGGGAACAGGAGGTGTACAGGAGAGTCAGGTTTCGATCATGTGGAACTGTGGGTTATGGGCCCACCATGTGGGTAAAAAGTAGGAAGAGGGGTGACGGCAAGGCATGTCAGAGAATAACCGGTCAGTTATGTTGGCAGCATCGTTGGTACCAAGGGCGAGGGACGAAGAGAACCATTTTCCTGCTCGTTGAAACGAGGCGGACCAGTAGGCAAAGTTCGCGTCCATCGGTGGTTACCGGAATGTCACCAACAAAAGTAACAGGGTCTTACTGACAGAATTGTATACCGAGGTGTTTACATAAGCAGGGAATAGTACTGCTTAGGACATATAGATCTCAAGAAAGGTTAAACAAACCAATGGAAAGAAAGATGTGATCATCAAATTGAATAGAACAATGGAACGGAAAATGTGTTTAAACACATTATTCAAGGGTATATCCTTCCCAAGGACAAGCAGAGCAAGATATCCATGGCAGGATATAATGTAGAAAACTCTTTAGGTAAGGGGAGAGAAATTTCATGACATTACCCATACAACGGTGTTTGGATAATTGAGCAAGAAAACATTTAGCATTGTGATGCAAGTGTTCTTATTGATGATAGGAGTACCACATACATGCTACGAGATAGCATTGACATGGTCTTTAAGCAAAGTTCGGACTTTGGACACACAAGGCATCCATCATGAACAACTCATAGAATAAGTCCTATGATTTCCTCATGAAAGAATGGTTAACCTTGCTAAAAAGAAATTATAGCAGTAGGTCCTCCGGCCAGGTGTGCTAGGCATGACATCACCTTGCTGGATCATAAAAGACCAGTGTTATAACTCTTGGATATATGTTCCAACCATCATATCTGACCGAGGTCAGATCCGATTGGTGTCGGGATACCACAGACTCATGATGCCTGAGAAGGAAGGGGTGCAACACAATTTGACGAGATGGTGGTGCAATATTCTCGGGAAATGAAATATGGAAGCAAGTTATGAATCATAGTTCATCATTAAACAAGGAGAGGATGAGAAGGTGGCTGATGAACTTAGCGACAATTCATTGAGATTTCCAAAAGATGGATCCCCACAATTAGGTGAACAAGGAGACAAAATTTGTCAGATCAAATGATATAATGATGTATGCTTGAGGAAAAACATACACAATTTAAACATAGGTTGAAAGGTGCACCCGACATATGGGCCTAGGTAGCACAATCAATGTTTGAATGGTGATTCGATATCCAATACACAAAGAATGTAACTATTGTTCATTAACTTACAAGCAATAGGGTTGCTAGAAGTACAGAATCAAAACAACATCGTTCACTTGCTGGTATCCCAGTTAGAATCAACACGGGGACCAAGAAATGAACGAAGATGGCGAGAAGTATTTCTATGTCAAGAATTCTCAAGAGGTGGAACAAATCTCATAACATTCTTGACATAAAAGATGGTAATACTCCAAGGTAAAGAAGAACAATTGCTGGATAGCAAGGAACTCAAGGTATAACAACAAACATGAACAAGCTTGTGTTGGTGGGAAGGCAATAAAGTGGTCGATGATAATACAATTCATCGAGGGCAAGGATGGTATTTCTCATCATGAATTCAATTGATATCCTGGAAGAGCTCGGAATGTTGATGATCACGACACCTTTGTCACGAGAGTTCATGAAGATGTAATCAATCGGCGACAACATCAGGTCAAAGTAATGATGAAGTGAAAGGTTATTGGAACCAAGGGTACGACACAAACTCGAACCAAGCTTGTTGTTCAAGGCGAAATGATATGACGATGAGGATGAACGTAAGGTTAGTTCATCGTTGAAAATTGTGCTCCGAGAAGAAGGACCGGGTAGCACAGTTAAAATTAGCTCGATAATGAGCCGATCAGGCTAGGAATGACTTGAAGGATTAATAAATTTGTAAGCAACAAAAATTACTTAGAGTTATGGAATCAGAGTGCGGAATCGATTCACTTATCGATGTTCTCGGTTGACGACAACCCGTAACCCGTGGAGTCACTATGACGGGAAGGGTACAACTTCATCGTAAATTCATAGAATGAAGTGCAATGGGTTGATATCCTCGAGATACCGAGGGCAATACTCGATGGTAGAACAAAATAGAGGTTGGATTGGGTATTGCTCTGCGAAGTCAAGTGCTTAAACTTGCACGAGAAATGGTATTTAAAGGAGAACATGGTCGGAACCACGATTGCAAAGGCTAGATCCCGTGATATAAGATGAACTTATACCAAGGGAATACTTAATTTAAGAGAAGCTTTCATGATAAGTTCTACATCGTGTCCATGGGCATGAACACAAAGTTCAAGGTCGACTCCCACTTCTCCAATGGACAACCTTTCATTCACTTCTCGCGTTCAATGAAGTTGTAGTGTTGAAATTTTATCTGGCAAAATACCAGAAGAGTACGACTCATGAAAACTTTCGAGTTCACACATATTAAGGAAGGCATAGGTTCAACCCATCGGGGCATCTTAGAATCATATACCGTAATCTTTAGAAGTAATTAACTCAAGCTCAAGGCGAGCATGGTTGAGAAAGCGAGAGGATACAATTTACCAAAGTCATTAAGTATCGTGAGGAAAGGCTCACAAGGTCATTGAATATGAAGGGCGTTGTCGATAAAATCCAACAAAGGATCCGTGGTCCACAAGGGATCCGACGTGAGCATCGGTACTCAACTAGAGGAAGAAGAATGCAAGGAGATCAGATTATAGAAACAACCTGACTAACTCAATTGTCAAATGCAAAGGAATTATGATTTCCAAATCAAGGGATCGAAGCAATGCTCGATTAGGGATGGATAAGTTGAATAGCCTTAGGGTACAATCAATCGACAATTGGATTGGTCGAGAACCAATTCCAGCTTAAAGAATGGCAGCTCAGCCGGAAAAGTAATTTATAAGGACCAATGATGATTGCGTGTATTCAAGAAACATATTGAGTCAACAGACTCAAAATGATAATGACAAGGAATGTCAATAAGACTACGAGACTTATGGGATTAACCATAATGCAAGCAAGCAAGAATTTCAAGAGCCAAAGGCTCCAGAGGATTTTCGGAAGATCAAATAGTATTTCGAAGACTTTTGTGAAACACATGAACAAGCGGGGATGAGCGGATACTCGACAAGTGCGGTATTTATTTGAAGGGGTATTCATGTGGCAAAGAACTGCTAGGCAAGAGGGCACAAAAGTATTCTCGGAACAATAGAGAAAACTTCGGGTATCTTGTAATAACAAGATCAATGGGGATGATCGTATGAATGGCAAGTGTAAGTAGTTTTCCATACGGATTTATCGGTGGTCGGGAATAGCAAAAGTCATGGGCACAAAGTCTCGAGAGAATATCAAAGAGTATCTCCGAAATCTTCTGGTGCACTCGGTGATCATCTGGAGTGAAGGGCCTCTCCGGGAGAAAGTATTTTTGAGAACCTAAAGTTAGATTTTAGTAAAAAAAATTAACCCGATTAGAAGAGCGTTCAGAATCCCAGAATAAAGGTCGAGGAGTAAAAGATCCTAATACCACCCAATGGCGACGTGGGCCCATGGGCTGCACAGCCATGTTAGTAAAAGTTTTGTAAAGTCTAGACACAACTTCGGCCAAGGAGTGTGGAAGGGGGATTCCTACAGGCAGCCGGCTCTGATACCAACTTGTGACGCCCCCGATTCAATCATACACTAATCATACATGCAAACGGTATGCGATCAAGATCGTGGACTCACGGAAGATATCACAACACAACTCTAAAATAAAATAAGTCATACAAGCATCATAATACAAGCAGGGCCTCGAGGGCTCGAATACAAGTGCTCGATCATAGACGAGTCAGCGGAAGCAACAATATCTGAGTACGTACATAAGTTAAAACAAGTTTGCCTTAAGAAGGCTAGCCCAAAGCGGGATACAGATTGAAAGAGGCGCATGCCTCCTGCACTCGATCCTCCTAACTACTCCCCGGTCGCCGCCGCCGGGCCGCACGTAGTAGTAGGCACCTCCGTGTAGTAGGACTCATCGTCAAGGTGGCGTCGCTCGGCTCCACAGGCTCCATCGTCTGGTCGCAGCAATCGGGTAAAGAAAGGGGAAAAGGGGAACAAGGCAACCGTGAGTACTCATCCAAAGTACTGCAAGCAAGGAGTTACACTACATATGCATGGATATATGTGTAAAGGGCCATATGAGTGGACCGAATCGCAGTAATGCCAAAATAAGAGGGGATAACTAATCATGTCGAAGACTACGCTTGGCAGCCTCCGCCTTGCAGCATGTAGAAGAGAGTAGATCAAGTCCTCCAAGTAGCATCGCATAGCATAATCCTACCCGGCCATCCCTCCTCATTGCCACTGTTAGAGAGCGATCACCGGGTTATATCGGCACTTGGAAGGGTGTGTTTTATTAAGTATCCGATTCTAATTGTCATAAGGTCAAGGTACAACTCCAAGTCGTCCTGTTATCAAGATCATGGCTATTCTAATAGATTAACTTCACTGCAGGGTGCACCACATAACCCAACACGCTTGATCCCATTTGGCCGGACACACTTTCCTGGGTCATGCCCGGCCGTGGAAGATCAACACGTCGCAGCCCCACCTAGGCATAACAGAGAGGTCAGCACGCCGGTCTAAACCTAAGCGCACAGGGGTCTGGGCCCATCGCCCTTAGCACACCTGCACGTTGTGTACGCGGCCGGAAGCAGACCTAGCCTAGTGGCGTTCAGCTCAATCCGACGCTACCGCCGCCACCGATGTCACGAAATGCTTGGTGATACCACGCCGTCAGTGCCCATAACTGCTCCGCCAGAGTTGGTTAGTGCGTATAGGCCAAGAGCTGCACTCGGATCAAATACCAAGATCTCGTTAAGCGTGTTAAGTATCCGCGAACGCCCGAACAGGCCAGGCCCACCTCTCTCCTAGGTGGTCTCAACCTGCCTGCCGCTCCACCACAAAGTAACGATCGGGGCCGTCGGGAACCCAGCCCACCTCTACCGAGATGGAGCCACCGTCTTTCAAATTTCCATCTCCTAACAAGTATCACGGTGTAATGTAATAGTGTAAAGTATATAGTATATGCCTGTGATCACCTCCCAAGTGATCACAGCCCAGAGTATAGCATGGCGTATCGGACAAGAGTGTAGGGCCACCGATGGAACACTAGCATCCTATACTAAGCAATGGGATAGCAGGTAAAGGTAACAACAGTAGTAGCAAGGACAGGCTATGCAGTAGTATAGGATTAACTGAAAGCAGCAACATGCTACACTACTCTAATGCAAGCAGTATAGAGAAGAATAGGCGATATCTGGTGATCAAGGGGGGGGCTTGCATGGTTGCTCTGGCAAGAGAGAGGGATCGTCAACACCGTAGTCGAACGGGGCAGCAGCAGCGTCGGTCTCGGTGTCTAGCGGAAGAAGAGGGGGAAGAAACAATGAATACAATGCAGACAGATGCATAACGATGCATGACAAAGCAATGTGTGATGCTAGGCGTGCCCTAACGCGGTATGAGGTGATGCCTTGAAGGGGGAAACATCCGGAAAGTATCCCCGTGTCTCGTGGTTTTCGGGCAGGAGCCGGGAGGGAAAGTTGCGAGTTCGATAGGTTAGGGATGCGTGGCGGACGAAGCCACTGCGTTCCGGTTCACAAATAACTTTCATGTTGAAAATAATTTAATCCGAAGTTACGGTTTAAAAGTTATGATTTTCTAAAGATTTTATTAATTTCTGGAATTTAATTAATTATTTAATTTAATTCGAAAATGGATTTATGACGTCAAGATGATGTCATGTTGACTTCGCATGATCAATGGTTGGTAGTCAACCTTACCAAGGTCCTGTTGACATTGTTCAAGACTAACTAATCAGATTTAGTTAGTCTAACTAAAATGATTAGGTTTATTAACTATAATTAATTAGGTTAACTAATCTAATTAATTAATTTAACAGAATTAATTAAGTTAATTATTTAGTTAATTAATTGATTGTTTAGTATTTAATTATATTTATTATTATCTTCTTTTTAAATCATTCTGGGGCGCTGGGGCCCCCTTGTCATTTGCCCTAGGGGCCAACCGGGCGGCTTAATCGGGCAATGGGCGCGTGGCAACGGGCGACGGCGCCTCAGTAGCCTGCCTGTATGGCGGGCGTGGTGGCTGCCACAGCAGGCGCCGAGGGGCGCCGGGCGAGGCGCAGAGCGGGCGAGGCTGGCGGGCGCCACTGCACGCACAAGCGGCATCAAGGCGCAGGGGGCCCAGGGCGGCATGGCAACGAGGAGGACAAGGCGCAGGGCGGCAGTCGTGGGTTCAACGGAGGGGAGCAGCTGGGAGGCGGTGGCCACGCCGACTAAGGCAGGGCACATGGGTCTCCGAGCGGCGCAGTGGGGCGAGGCCACCATGGCGACGGGCGCCAAGAGCTGACCGGGTCCCCTGACCGGCCGACAAGTCATGGGCCTTGTGGGTAGCGCGGGGGAGACAGAGAGGAGGGAGTGGAGGCCGTGGCCTCACCAGGGGCGTAGAGTCAAGGCAGCGGGGCTCGAGGAGGAGGTTGAGGACGTCACATGGAGGGAAGCAGGCGGGGATGGAGGAAGCAGGCCGGGCGAGGAGCTCCCACGATCAAGGGCAAGGCTGATGTATAGGAGGTGGCGAGCCGTCGGCGTCAGTAGGCGCCGGGTCGACGAGGGAGGAGCTCCGAGGAGGCCGGGAGGGGCGGCGCTTGGCGCGGAGATAGTCCGGCGAGGAGGGGGTCCGTCGAGGAGGAGGGCGGCGAGGCAGCGTTCCGGCCGACGGGATCCAGGGGCGACGGGGTCGGGCCTCTCCCCGATCCAGATGGGATCGAGAGGAGAGGGGGAGGAGTGGAGGAAGGCGGAGCGGTTGTGGTAGCGGAGGACGGCGACTTCGGCGGGCGCTCGGGGTTGCGCCCCGATCCAGATCGAGGGGGGCGAGAGGGACGAGAGGGTGGGGGTGGGGATCATGCGGGGGGGAGTGGAGTAGTGGGGCTAGGGTTCGGTGCCCCCAGGGGGTATAGGGAGTGGGGGTGTGGGGCGGTTGGGCCGGCCCGTTCGGGCGGCGGAGGCCAGCTGGGCCACTTGGCCCAGCGGGGGGGGGGGGTCTGTTGTTTTTGTTTCGTTTTGTTTTCCTTTCATTTGTTTCTTTTTATTTATTTCCCTTTCTGTTTTATTCAATTTAAAATATTTATGCATTTTCTAAAAATGTGTTTACTTCACCAGAATTAACTATGCAAAAATTGACACGGTCCAAACATTTTTGTTTTAAAGTTTGAAAACTTTGTTTGTTTGCCAAAAATTCAAATTTGAATTCGAATCATTTTGAACTAACGCGAGATTAGCGACAGTAACGGAGGTGACATGGCGTCATTAGCAGAGGTTACTGTAGCTTCATTATCCGGGCGTTACACATGCGCTCCGCGTCCTCCTCCTTCTCCGGCAGCGTCCCTTGCATCAGGTATTCCTTGAATTCCTTGGTCCAGCATCCCTCCTGGGGCTCGAGCACCAAGAGTAGGTGCGCTCCCAAAGTCGGGCCACAGGCTGGGGCTCCTGTGGCAGGCGGCTGTGGGAGCTCCTCCCGAGGCTGAGCTGTCCTTGAAAGTGGTGGCGTTGCTGACGGCTTGAAGAGCCGCTCCTCGAAGACGCCAGGCTCTTGGGGCTGCCGCTTGGACGCCCTCTTGGCGATGTCGTCAGCTTCCTTGTTGGTGCCACGAGGCACGTGCTGCAACTCCAGGCCCAGGAACTGCTTCTCCATCTTGCGCACTTCTGTGAGGTATGCCTCCATGTGCTCGTCCTTTGGCTCGTATACTTTGTTGGAGACGTTGACGAGAAGCTGCGAGTCGCCCCTGACGGTGAGGCGCTTCACCCCCAGGGCTGCCGCAGCCTTCAGGCCAGCTATTAGGCCTTCGTATTCTGCAATGTTGTTGGAGACCTTCTCGCCCTACTGAAAGCAAAGTTGTACTGCATAGTAGAGCTTCTCTTGAGTGGGCGAGACGGCAATCTTACTCGGCCCATACCTGCGCGAAGGCCCCATCGAAATACATGACCCAGCCGTCGGGCGCCTCACTTCCCGTCGAGGTGGACCGGTCCTCTCCTACTTCCAGCGCCGGGGGATCCGTCCATTCTGCCATGAAATCAGTGAGTGCAGCTCCCTTGATGACCCTGGTAGTGCTGAACTCCAACTGGAATGCCTGCAGCTCGATGTTCCACTCAGCGACCCTTCCAGCAGAGTTGGGGCTCCTGAGCACTCTCTCCAATGGGTAGGCTGAGACGACCTTGATGGGGTGGCCCTGGAAGTAATGTCGCAACTTGCGCGAGGCCACCAAGAGCGCGAGAAGGAGCTTTTGGGGCACGGGGTATCATGCCCTTGCGTCCCGCAACACCGTGCTGACTAAATACACCGGGTGCTCGACGAGTGCTGGCGCGTTGGTGAGGCTCGTGTCTTGCGGAAGCTGGGATGTCTTCTGAGGTGACGGATGATACGTCCATTTCGCATCATGCTTTTATATCAATATTTATTGCATTATGGGCTGTTAGTACACATTATATCTCAATACTTGTGGCTATTCTCTCTTATTTTACAAGGTTTACGATGAAGAGGGGGAATGCCGGCAATGAATTTCGGCCGAAAAGGAGCAAACGTTGGAAACCTATTCTGCACAGCTCCAAAAGTCCTAAAACTCCACGAAACAACTTTTTGGATTTAACAAGAATTTATGAGTGAAAGAAATAGGCTAGTGGACCCACACCCTGTCCAGGAGACAGGAGGGCGCCCCCCCCCCTATAGGGCGCGGCCCCTATCTCCTGGGCCCCCTGGTGGGCCTCCGGCGTCCATCTTCTGCTATATCATCACTTTTACCCTGGAAAAAATCGTGGGCAAGCTTACGGGACGAAACTTCGCCGCCACGAGGCTAACCTTGGCGGAATCAATCTAGGGCTCAAGTGAGCTGCTCGCCGGGGACACTCCTCCGGAGGGGAAATCATCACCAACGCTATCACCAATGATCCTCTCATCGAGAGAGGGTCAATCTCCATCAACATCTTCACCAGCACCATCCCCTCTCAAAACCCTAGTTCATCTCTTGTATCCAATCTTGTATCAAAACCACAAATTGGTACCTGTGGGTTGCTAGTAGTGTTGATTACTCCTTGTAGTTGATACTAATTGGTTTACTTGATGGAAGATCATCTGTTCAGATCCTTTATGCATATTATTACTCCTTTGATTATGAACATGAATATGCTTTGTGAGTAGTTACGTTTGTTCCTGAGGACATGGGTGAAGTCTTGCTATTAGTAGTCATGTGAATTTGGTATTCGTTCGATATTTTGATGAGATGTATGTTGTCTTTCCTCTAGTGGTGTTATGTGAACGTCGACTACATGACACTTCACCATTATTTGGGCCTAGAGGAAGGCATGGGGAAGTAATAAGTAGATGATGGGTTGCTAGAATGACAGAAGCTTAAACCCTAGTTTATGCGTTGCTTCGTTAAGGGTTGATATAGACCCATATGTTTAATGTTGTGGTTAGGTTTACCTTAATACTCCTTTTTGTAGTTGCGGATGCTTGCAATAGGGGTTCATCATAAGTGGGATGCTTGTCCAAGTTAGGACAGTACCCAAGTACCGGTCCACCCACGTATCAAATTATCAAAGTACCGAACGCGAATCTTACGAACGTGATGAAAACTAGCTTGATGATAATTCCCAATGTGTCCTCGGGAGCTCCTTCTTCATTATTAGAATTTGTCCAGCTTATCCTTTGCTACATAAAGGATTGGGCCACCTTGCTGCACTTTATTTACTTTTTGCTCGTTACTATTTATCTTATCACAAAACTATCTATCACCTACTATTTCAAAGGCTTGCAGAGAAAACCTTACTGAAAACCGCTTATCATTTCCTTCTGCTCCTCGTTGGGTTCGACACTCTTACTTATCGAAAGGACTACGATAGATCCCCTATACTTGTGGGTCATCAACGGAACCTCCGACGCTTGATCACTTGTCGGGACCTTGGCGGCGGCGTCCTGCCGAGCTTGGTCCCCTGTTGATGTCGCTAAGGCTCTTGCTGCGCCTTCCTGATCTTGCGTCACCCCAGCTGTAGCTCGGCGTGACGCGCCTTTGGCTTGGGGCTCTTCCCGAACCGCCACCAATTCTGCGTTGGCGGAGTACGGAGTGGCGGCAAGGTAAAGTACTAGGGGCTCGAGAGGTCGTGGTGCCACCATCACTAGAGGGCTGGTCAGGTACCTCTTGAGGTCTTGAAAAGCTCGGTCGGCCTTCGGGGTCCACTCAAACGGGCCCTTCTTCTTCATTAGCTTGAAGAAGGGTAGGGCGCGTTCTCCCAGCTTGGAGATAAAGTGCCCCAACGTGGTCACCCGACCAGCCAGCTTCTGCATTTCCCTGAGGGTCTGCGGTGGGTTCATGTCTTCAATGGCCTTGATCTTCTCCGGGTTCGCCTCGATCCCTCTGTGGGGCATGAGGAATCCCAGAAGCTTGCCGGAAGGGACACCGAACACGCACTTTTCTAGGTTAAGTCGCAAGTTCACCTGGTGTAGGCTCGCGAAGGTCTCATCCAGATCTTGAATCAAGGTTCTTGCCTCCCGAGACTTCACCACAATGTCGTCGACGTAGGCCTCCGCGTTTCTCCCGAGCTTCCGCCCTAAGGCGATGTGCATCAGTTGCTGAAAGGTCGCGCCCACGTTGCGCAGTCCGAAGGGCATGCAGGTGTAGCAGTACACCCCACACGGGCTCAGGAAGGCTGTCTTCTCTACATCTTCTACCGCCATCTTGATCTGGTGATATCCTGAGAACACATCCAGGAAGCACAGCAGGTCACACTCGGCGGTAGAGTCAATGATCTGGTCGATGCGTGGGAGCGGGAATGGATCTTGGGGGCAGGACTTGTTGAGGTTGGTGAAGTCGACGCACATTCACTCCTTCCCGCCTTTCTTCGGCACTAAGACGGGGCTCACCAGCCATTCGGGGTACCGAACCTCGCAAATGGCACCCGCTGCCTCCAACTTGCAGGTCTCTTGGACGATGAAGGCCTGCTTATCCGTGGACTGCCGTCTCGCCCGCTGCTTCACTGGGCGTATGTTGGGGCACACCCTCAAGTGATGTTGAATCACTTCTCTTGGGACCCCCACCAGCTGCTTGGGCTCCCACGCGAATATCTCCTTGTTTGCGCGTAAGAACTTCACCAACGCTTCCTCTTGGACCGGGTCGAGGTCGGCACCTATGGTAAAGGTGGCTCCTGAGGACCCGTCCTCGTCGACCGACACTTGCTTGGTTTCCACCTTGTCTTGGGTGAACAGCTGCTTCTTCTTGGTTGGTGCGGCTCCCTCGGGCTCGGAGGCGCCCGCGTCGACGGGCTGCGCCGCCGCGGCGGTCTTGAGGGCAACCTTGAGCGCTGCCAGGGCCTCCTTGGCGTCCCTCTTGATGGTGAGGCGCCCTTGCTTCCAGGCATCTTCATGAGGTTGTAGGCCGGATGGGTCGCTGCCATGAATTGGGCCAGTGCTGGGTACCCGAGGATGGCGTTGTACGGGAGGCTGATGCGGGCGATGTCGAATTTGACCAGTTCGGTGCGGTAGTTGTCACGCGTGCCGAAGGTGGCGGGGAGGCGGATCTGCCCCAAGGAGTGGGCGGTGCCGCCGCCAACTCCTGAGAAAGGCTTGCTGAGGCTGAGGCGCTCGAGCGGCACGTGAAGAAGGCTGAAGGCCTCCACGGAGAGCACTTTGAGGCCGGCGCCACCGTCAATGAGGGTCTTGGTGACGGCCACGTTGCAGATGGTGGGCGTGCAGAGCATCGGGAGCTGCTACCTCTTGAGCACCGCATTGGTTTTCCCTTGAAGAGGAAATGGTGATGCAGTAAAGCAGCGTAAGTATTTCTCTCAGTTTTTGAGAACCAAGGTATCAATCCAGTGGGAAGCCACGCACGAGTCCCTCACACCTACACAAACAAATAAATCCTCGCAACCAACGCGATAAGGGATTGTAAATACATACATGGTCACTTACGAGAGTGAGATCTGATAGATATGATAAGATAACATTTTTGGTATTTTTATGATAAAGATGCAAAGTAAAATAGAAGGCAATAAAAATAACTAAGTGTTGGAAGATTAATATGATGGAAAATAGACCGGGGCCATAGGTTTCACTAGTGGCTTCTCTCAAGAGCATAAGTATTACGGTGGGTGAACAAATTACTGTTGAGCAATTGATAGAATTGAGCATAGTTATGAGAATATCTAGGTATGATCATGTATATAGGCATCACGTCCGAGACAAGTAGACCGACTCACCTTTGCATCTACTACTATTACTCCACACATCGACCGCTATCCAAAGATGCATCTAGAGTATTAAGTTCATAAGAACAGAGTAACGCTTTTAAGCAAGATGACATGATGTAGAGGGATAAACTCATGCAATATGATATAAACCCCATCTTGTTATCCTCGATGGCAACAATACAATACGTGCCTTGCTTACCCTCATCACATCGGGAAAGGACACCGCAAGATTGAACCCAAAGCTAAGCACTTCTCCCATTGCAAGAAAGATCAATCTAGTAGGCCAAACCAAACCGATAATTCAAGAGACTTGCAAAGATAACCAATCATACATAAAAGAATTCAGAGGAGATTCAAATATTGTTCATAGATAAACTTAATCATAAACCCACAATTCATCGGTCTCAACAAACACACCGCAAAAGAAGATTACATCGAATAGATCTCCACGAGAGGGGGAGAACATTGTATTGAGATCCAAAAGAGAGAAGAAGCCATCTAGCTAATAACTATGGACCCAAGGTCTGAGGTAAACTACTCACACGTCATCGGAGAGGCTATGGAGTTGATGTAGAAGCCCTCCGTGATCGATGCCCCCTCCGGTGAGCTCCTAAAAGGCCCCAAGATGGGATCTCACGGCATGTAAGGTTGCGGCGGTGGAATTAGGTTTTGGCTCCGTGTCTGGTAGTTTGGGGGTACGTGAGGTATATATAGGAGGAAGAAGTACGTGGGTGGAGCAACATGGGGCCCACGAGGTGGAGGGCGCGCACTGGGGTAGGCGCGCCTCCTACCTCGTGCCCTCCTGGTTGATGTCTTGACGTAGGGTCCAAGTCCTCCGGATCACGTTCGTTCGAAAATCACGTTCCCGAAGGTTTCATTCCGTTTGGACTCCGTTTGATATTCTTTTTCTGTGAAACTCAAATAGGCAAAAACAAAGCAATTCGGGCTGGGCCTCCGGTTAATAGGTTAGTCCCAAAAATAATATAAAAGTGTATAATAAAGCCCAACAATGTCCAAAACAGAATATAATATAGCATGGAACAATAAAAAATTATAGATACGTTGGAGACGTATCAGGAGCATACCCGAGCCGGCGGTGGCGACGGGGTGGTCTTTTGAGTCGAAGGTGAGGTCGGCTTCGGGCGCAGCCCAGCCCGGCGGAGCCCCCGAGCGCTTGGAGGCGGCGCCGATCTGGCGAAGGAATGGCTTGATATGGCGATCTGAAGGCGGCGCTTGAGAGCCGCCTAGCAGGGCCGCGACTGCGTGGTGCACCTGCACTGCGTGGCGCTGATGAAGAGGTCGCGCAGCTCCTCCCAAGATGCCACCGTGGATCCGGGGAGGTTGAGCAGCCAGGCCCGCGGCGCGCCGGTGAGGGCCATGGGAAACCAGTTGGCCATGACCTTGTCGTCCCCTCCGGCCTCGAGGACGGCCCCTCGTATGCCAGCAGGAAAGCTGACGGGTCCGCCGCGCCGTCGTAGCGCGGCGCCATCTCCGGCTTGAACTTGGGTGGCCACCGCACCTGCCGCAAGGCGGGGGCCGGGGCTCGGAATCCCCTGGCCCCGTCATCGGCGTCTGCCGTCGGAGCCGGGAGCGGGACGCCTGCCATGGGGGCGGAGCGCGGTGGTGTCGGAGCGCAGATCGACGGAAAGGAAACCACGGCGCACCCCTACCTGGCGCGCCAAATGTCGGATCACGGGTTCCGGCAAAACCCTTGAGGTTCGAACTCTGGGGTGCGCGTGAAGTTCTTTCCCTACCGATCCACGCCCTAGCTTGCTAAGATCTCGCGGACGAACTCAACGAACTCACAACACAAGAGACACAAGGTTTATACTGGTTCGGGCCATCGTTGTGGTGTAATACCCTACTCCAGTGTGGTGGTGGTGGTGGACTGCCTCTTGGGCTGATGATGAACAATACAAGGGGAAGAACGGCCTCCTGAGGTTGAGGTGTTCTCATGCTTGATGAACTTGTGTGTGTGTGTGGATTCGATCAGCTCGGGCTTGCCTGCCTTCTACTGTGGTGGCTAGTCCTACTTATATAGGCCCTGGTCCTCTCCCCAAATATTGAGCGGGAAGGGAGCCAACAATGGCCAATTTAAAAGGGGACAGCTAGTACAGCTTATCCTGACAAAAGCAGTCTCCGCCTGCAAAAGGCTCTGTCTTGCCGCCTTTGGGCTCCATGGTGACCTCCGTCTTGCCGTCCTGCTGGTCTTGGTCTCGTTGCACTGATATGCAAACCTTTGCTTGATGCCTCGGTACTCCGCGCCTGTGCTTGCCTCCTTTGCACCAAAGAGGAAACAAGGACGCTGCGCACGCTGGCGCACGCCTGGTCTCGATCGTCATGGCTCACGTCACGAGAACCTCGCGAGGTTTGCCCTGTCTTGATCTCTCCGCTCCTCGCGAGCCAACCTGGTGAGGCCGCTCCTGAGGAGGTCTTGTGTCGTCCGCCTCGCGAGGCTTGGCCCCTTGCGAGGGTCTTGAACGCCTTGTTGATGAAGATGGGCCGTACAGGCCTGCTAGCAAAGCCACGCCGTGGGCCGCAGGCAAGCAAGTCTGGGGACCCCCGTTCCCAGAATGCCGACACATTCTGTGATAACCGTTGCATATGTGCCAAGGTATTCATACATCTCAATTGCTTACAGCCGCCACAATCTATCTCCACAACAACTTTACTGAATCCCATATGAGCAGGCATAAAACTACATTTTTCAACCCTACGACATAAATGGACTCCATGTTGCTCACATGTGGTATAAACCCCGCCCCTGCCGCAGGATCTGTTTCCATTTATCTCATACTATGGCCCCTGAAGCGCCTGACATGGTATCGAAGGGCGTGTTTGGTTGGGTTCCACACTTAGCCACACTTTTGTGCCTCAAATTTGACATGCCATAGTTTTCGTGGTGGCCAAACTTGTGACAAAAGTTGGTTATAGCAACTGAGTATATAATAAATGGGGTATATTACTAAAAGAAGTATGGCATGCCACTGCTATGATTGCAACTGAGACGCTTGGCACAATTTACCACACTTGTGGTATCAACAACTTTACTAAATCCAGGTTGACTTTTAACAACTTCATGATTGGGCTTCTTCCACATTTGATTGTCTCTTCGCTCGGGCAATTTTGTATTGGCAACTTTCATGCAGTTAGTCACAAGGACCTTCCAAGGCTGATTTTTTCTCTCGGAACTAGATTGCCTCCCCAAAAAGGAGCTTCCTCCTTTGCCAATAGATATACTAAGGTGCTACTACAGCTGCAAGGTTGTCATCCCCAATTCATTCGATGATGTCGCGATACTCCATGGTTACCATTCTACACCAGTTAACCTCCTCAGCTCGTGAGCACGAGAAGAGGCAGTGTTGGATATCTTTGACCCTGGATGGACGGATTGGAATAACTATCGATGGTAGGTGTTTGTTAGCCAAGACTCCAAAACATGGAGTGTCCCATGTAGCACCTTCGACACATATTTTTTAACCATCATTCCAGTAGATAAAAGGTAGCTCTATGATCGTGTTTTCCATTTGAAAACCCTAACGTCATTCATCCTGCATATGTTTTTTCATTTCTATCAATTTTTGGGGAATGAATCCCATTCTAAAAGAGAGGTAAATTCTTTTTTTTGCGGGTGAAAAAGAGAGGTAAATTCTACTACCTATGTTTTTCTAAATATAAGATGTTTTGGCAGTTTAAATTAAACTGTCAAAACGTCTTACATTTTGAAACAGAGTGTGTACTTTATTTTAAAGGGAGAGGTAAATTCTGCTT
Organism: Aegilops bicornis; assembly: GCA_021605145.1. Lineage (NCBI taxonomy): Eukaryota > Viridiplantae > Streptophyta > Magnoliopsida > Poales > Poaceae > Aegilops > Aegilops bicornis. The sequence goes on from CM038671.1 coordinate 562,500,500, forward strand.
TTTTGTAGGGGGGGGGGGGGTAAATTCTGCTTTTTATAGTGGGAGACGTAAATTTTACTTATGCCCTAACAAAAACAATAGTGGAAGGAAACAGGGAACTAATAAATCCAATGGATATATTTGGGAATTAATTGTTGCACCAGGGACTCCGTGGCCCAATGGATAAGGCGCTGGTCTACGAAACCAGAGATTCTGGGTTCGATCCCCAGCGGAGTCGGATTCTTTTTCATTTTTACCTTTTTTCCTGTAAAATAAATCTCATCTAGCCCTATAACAATTTTAATCCCATAGGACTTCGTGGCCCAATGGATAAGGCGCTGGTCTACGAAACCAGAGATTCTGGGTTCGATCCCCAGCGGAGTCGGATTTTTTTTTTCATTTTTACCTTTTTTTCCTGTAAAATAAATCTCATGGATCCCTAAAAAAAATTTAATCCCATAAAAAAAAGGCAGGTAAATACTGCAATTTTTTGCATAGGACAGGTAAAATCTTTTACCTTTTTTTTCTGTCAAATGAATCCCATCGATCCCTAAAACAAATTGAATCCCATAAAAAAAGGGAAGGTAAATTCTACAATTTCTTTTGTGCAGGACAGGTAAATTCTTTTACCTTTTTTTCAGTTGTTTTTTCATTTTTAAATTTTTTCTGTAAAATGAATCCCATGGATTCCTATAAAAAATTGAATCTCATAAAAAAGGTCAGGTAAATTCTACAATTTTTTGCACAGGACAGGTAAAATCTTTTACCTTTTTTTCTGTAAAATGAACCCCATGGATCCCTAAAAAAAAATTGAATCCCATAAAAAAGGGCAGGTAAATTCTACAATATTTTTTTGCGCGGGACAGGTAAAATCTACTTAACCAAATATAATAAATCAGTCATTACGAAACAAACAGAGGACTGTACTTATGCATAATAAAAGGCAGGTAAATCCTACAATTTTTTGTGCAGGACAGGTAAAATATTTTACCTTATTTTTCTGTAAAATGAATCCCTTGGATCCCTAAAAAAAATTGAATCCCATAAAGTATATTCTTTTTTTTTTTGCGCATGACAGGTAAAATCTACTTAACCAAAAATAATAAATCAGTCATTACGAAAACAAACGGGGGACCGTACTTATGCATAAGTTCTTTGTCAGCAACCTGCAAATTTTAGCGTTTTGGGGCCTTCCTCCCTCTCTCTCTTCACTAGTCATGCTGCATTCCCTCAAAAAAACTTGGCATGCTACAGAGCAACAAGTTACAAAACTTGGGTTCCGGGGCAGAGCATGCGAACATGGATAGTATCCTGACAACAGATGCAATTGTACATTGGAATATATAAAGTAATAATTTTCAGTATTACCTAGAAATAAATTACTTAAATGGATTTATTATTAGCCCACAGTATTACATATCCGTTTGATCAACATTAACCTATACGAATAATTCGACCATGGCCATAACGAAACATCTCGAGGGGTTTCAGTTGAGGTATAAACCGATTAGAAAGAGCATTTCTAACTACCCTTGAAACAGCCATCCCCCTATGACTTTGTAGGTGGTACTGCTGTGGACGAGTATAGAGACTTCAGTTGCCTGTGTATAAGCTTGCTGTCAGACACGGCCAGCAGCTCCATCCCATCCGACCACCATTGCTCCAGCCCGTGCGCCTCCATGAACTTCTGCGGGCCTTTCGACGACGTGATTTAAGAGCTTCGCGACCACATCGCCAGCAATCTCACTCGCCTTGCGCTGCTGCTGCTGCTCATCCGGACCACCGTCGGGTCCGGAGGAAGAGGGAGCATTGTAGTGGCAGCAGATGTAGTCACTGTTGTTCACATACAAGTGTGGCACCCATTTCTTGTCTGCGCGTAGTCTCTTCTTGATGCTGCCCTCCTCTTTGCACTGTCAAGCGCTGCTTCTTCCTTCAATGGCAGGCTTGCCTTCACTTTCTGCCACAGGTGGCTGGCCTTCTCGCTCATGCTTCTTAGGCTCATGGCAAGTGAAACAGAAGGTGGATTGAACAGATGGCAGTCTCTGAAGATTCCTTGCTTGGCGAGATCTTTGCATACCTGAAGGGCAAAGCCAGCTCCCAACGAAGTGCCCTGCGACGCAAACATTTGCGCCCCAAATCTCTCAACTGCGGCCTTCAGTGCTTCTAAAGCGCCAACGTATCTCACTGATCCTTTTAAGCTCTCCCAAACCAGGAAACGAGATCGTCCTGTAGGTCTCTTTTAATTGTAGGTTTCTGCAGCAATGTTCCCGGAGAGCTAGCACGGCCCTTGGTGCGCCACTTGGTCTTAGGAGGATAAGATCAGACAATGCAGAAGACCGGTCCCACTCAAGGACGGCGCCGTATATGGAGCCATCTCTCTCGTCCACCAGTGTCTGTGTGACCTTGTACTTGAAGGGCTTCCACCATTTTGGAGCAAGGCCATCCTCTTCTCCTTTCTGATCTTGTCTGTCTATTTCAAGAAGGTAGACTGCCTGAATGAAGCATGCCATTACCATCCTTTTGTAATTTGGATCCTTCCTGAAAATCAGGCATTAGAAGAAAATGTTACATATACATCATGTGGGAATGTCAAAAGTAAAGTAGGCGTTTCAGAGTCCAGAACCTCATTTGTTGAAGTAATAATTGTTAATTAAAATTACGAGACAAGGAACATACATCCTGTTTGAAATGGGCAATCGACATTCGTATCAGGCTTCAGGCGTTTCAGAGTCCAGAACCTCATTTGCCTAAGTAATACTCCATCCATCCCATAATAACTGTCTTTGATTTAGTAAAACTTTGTACTAAAGTTGTACTAAATCAAAGACACTTATTTAAGGATGGAGGGAGTAGTTAATTAAAATTACGAGAAAAGGAACATAAATCCTGATTGAAATGGGCACTTCGACAATGGTATAATATAAGACGTTTTTTGACACTACATAGTTACAAGTTACAGTTTTGCAATGATGATGATTCTCCTATTCCCTAAAGACTTCAGATTTGTTCATTTCCAATATAATTTGCCCCCAAAAGCCCTGTAAGATGGTGTCCCCTCCATGCCAACATAGTCTTAGCAGGAATATGCAATGTGGATTTCCGTTGCTCATCATTTTACATGATTATGACACCCTTCCCGTCCCCTGATTTTTAAGTTTATAATCCAAAAAGTTCATTTTTCTATATGGCCATTCCCCCATTTTTCTGTAAACATCACTAGCGACGATATTACCAACAGGGATCACATGATGCAAATTTTTCCCATTTTGTTGGGCTGTTTTACCTTGCAGTCTTACATACTAAGATCATACGACTCAGAGTTAACTAGATAACTTAAATCTTTTTTTAGGCAACGAAGCAAACTTAACTTCAAGCAGAGGTTAAAAACTTCCTAAATTGCCATGAAAACAAGAGCCACACAGCTACACAAACAAAGCGGGTTAACATAAAATCAAAGTTTAAAACTAGGAAGGTACGTGCTAGTTTATAGTCTGTGCAAGGGAGGATGCGTAGGTTAAAGGAAACTTAACTGGTTGAATTGGTGCTTTCTTATTTGTACTCAAAAGACAAAACACGGTTCCTAAGGAAAGGTAGGAGGAGCATGTGCACGTCCGTGGCCCAGGAAACAGAAAACGAGATGGAGGGCAATCTTTTGTTTCCAGTCCTTTCATAACCTAAACTTGCAGGAAAAGTACAGGAAACCTATTTTGCACATCACACCACGAGATACTGCAAATAATAAGCAAACTAAGAGAGGGTAAATTTTGCTCTCACAATTTAATCAATCAATAAACTCCCCGCAATTTCAGTTGGCAGGACGAGCATTGCAATTGGACGGCACTTCCTAAACTAATTTCGTTTCCATCTCAACAACAGAACAAAGGGCTCGGCAGACCCCCCGCGGGTTCATCGAATCCACGGCGCGTGCCAAACTCATCATAAACCGGAGTGACCCGACACACCCCGTCTCAATCCTGTATTATTATATGGCACAAGCAGAAACTGCAAGATATATGGAATTATAGGGAGAGAGCGAAAAAATTACCAACTCGATCTGATGATTTCCCTCCAGTTGGGCGGCGGCAGGTTGCGGGGGCCGGAGACGTGGAAGGCGTAGGGGTGCCCCTCGACCTCCGCGTCGGCCGGGGCCACCACCACGGCGTCGCCGCCGCACCGCCCCCCGACCTCCCCCACCACCATCACCACATCCTCCTCCTCCTCCTCCTCCCCCTTAACCGTCTCCGGATTCGCCTCCCCTACCACCGCCGCGGCCGGCCCAGGCGACACCAAGTCCATCGCCATGGCGGCGCAGATCAAACCTCCCGGCCGCCCCGCTCGCCGCGCGGGGGCAAGCGCAAGCGTGGAGCGCGTGAGCACGGGGGAGGACGAGAATGTCGTCGAGGGGTAGGGGCGGGGACTCGTGGGGACCGGGAGATGTGAGAGCGTCGTCTTCGTGGTGGCGTGGGAGGAGAGGTATATCTGGGATCTCGGCGGGGGGCAGCGCCCAACGGTCATGTTTGGAAGGGGAGCAGCAACTGGGGGTTTAATGATGGGCGTGCCTTGGCCAAGTGGGGAAACGAGTATGCCTTCCTTGCTGGCCTTCTTCCTCCTTGGCCCTTGGGGAGGAGGGTTCCGGCCTTCCGGGTCAGATTTTAGAATTCTTTTTTTAACGCGTTCCAGGTGAGATTGGGGTAAGCACCGACCAGGAGATGAACCTTCGCGGCCGGAGGAGAAACTCCCTCGCCCATCCCATCCGTTTCCCTAATCTCCGGAGGCTAGGTCTGCAGTAAAAGCTCAAGCCTCGTGAGTCTCTCGAGATTGATTCATATTTTGGCTCGAGTCAGATCGATCTGCAAAGAAATGATTCAAGTATGACCGTTCTATTAACTCGAGGGAGAAACGAGTTGATCTTAAGCCAACACTATCTCACTCGATTTTAGCTCGATACCATATAATTTTGTTAAATAATCTTGATTTATATTATTATTAAAGAAAAATAAGATATTTTATTGCTATGTGCAATTTTTAAGCCTTATATGGTACACGGTCGACCTTATATTAAAGGGCCATTTGCATTTCTATCCCTAACTCGAACCACCTAATCAGATATACCCCTAATTCGAAAGCCTGCTCAAAAATGCCCCTCCGCCGTTAGTTGCCCTTACAGAAATGTCCTTCCGCGTTGCTATCATTCCCCCAAAGAGCTTTGACCGCTATCTGGCCGTTTCTTTGACATTTTTGCCCCTGTGTCCATGTGCCACTTACCGGTGGGTCCCACTCTCAAAAAATAAAATGAAAAACACTTTCTCTCACCCTCTCTCTCTCTCTCTCTCTCACACACACACTTATATGTGGGGCCAGTCTAAAAAAAGAAAAGGAAAAAAGGACTTTTCAAACAGATATTGGGCCCACATGTCATTGCCTTATTAATATTTTCCAGAAATATTTTGTTTTAATTAGTGCCTTAATTAATTCTTAACTGTGGATTGGGTCGACGGTGGCCATGGCGACCAAATCCAGCAGTGGAGGCACGCCGGATCTTTGCGAGGAGGACGGCCGAGGGAACCGAGCTATAGGCGTGGCTCTACCGCATCCGTGGATGTGGTCGTTTGACCATATGGTCGCCGGAGCAAACGGCGGCCATTCCATGGGGCTCCGGCGACGCAAGTGGGGCAAAGAACCATGCGAGGGGTAGAGAGAGGGAACGGTTTGTGTGACAATAGGGAGCACACTTGGAGCACGACGGCGACGCCACTGGGCTCGGGGTGACCGAAGCGATGACTTCGACGATGGCGGCCATGGAAGAGCTCGGAGCTCATGGGGAAGACGATCCGAGGTCATGGAGCTTGATATGGAGGACTCCCAAGTCTTCTGTGGTGCATAAGTATGCCATAGGAGCCACCGGGATCGGCCGACATGCTTCAACGGAGTCGAATCAAGGCGGCGGTCCGAGCTCGAGGCGGGCAGATGCGTTGTGGCGCTCTGTCGGATATCTCTGGTCAAAATCGTCACCGTTGGACAAGGTCATGGCATATGAGCTTCTGGCGAGGTAGCGGCGCTTGTTGTTGCTACACGCCCTTCGATCGACGCCGTGACGGGCACTCACACGCGCTTATGGGAGAGGGCGGAGAGGAACGAGGCGGGCGGCGGAGAGAGCATGAGGTACAGAGGACTACGGCGTCAGGGGAGGCCAGCGACAGAGGCGGTGGCCGTTCAAGATCCTCGGGAGTTGAGAGGTAGTCGCCCGTCGGCCCGTCGTTGGGGCGGGAGAGAGGTGAGAGAGATAGTTTTTCCTTTTCATTTTTCTATAAATGAGGGGCCCACATGTAAGTGTATGTGAGAGAGGGGTGAGAGAAAGTGTTTTTCATTTTATTTATGTTTTTGACTGGGTCCCACGTGTAAGTGGCACATGGAGGCAGGGCAAAATGTCCAATAAACACCGAGTAGACGGTCAAACCCTTCACTGCATTTTAAACGGGACGGAAGGGCATTTCTGTAAGGGCACCTAACGGCGGAGGGGCATTTTTGAGCAGGCTTTTGAATTAGGGGCAAATGTGAGTAGTGGGTTCGAGTTAGGGACACAGATGTAAAAGACCCTATATTAAATATCATGTTATTCTTGGCCAAAGTTTGAGAACAAATACACTTTCATTTTCTTTTCTTTCTAGTTCATATAGGATCTCTTGATAGTATCAAGTACTCCCTCATTCACAAATATAAGATGTTCTAACTTTTTCTATGGTCAGGTGTATATAGACACGCTTTAGAGTGTGTTTTTACTCATTTCAGTCCATATGTAGTCCATGTTGAAACATCTAAAACATCTTATATTTATGAACGGAGAAAGTATTAGTCTTCAGTTGAGAAAGAATAAATCAAAATTTATAGTGGGTTTTTATGCTGTGTGTGTGGCTCATCTTGTTTAAAAATTGCCTTAGCTTAAGAAAAATCATCTTATTTAGGCCATGTTTGGTTCGGCTGTGGATTTCTAAAAGCAGCTGTGAAAAATCTGCTGTGGAAAAACAACTGTGGAAAATCTAATGTGAAAAAGATGTAGGTCATTTGGCAAACCAGCTGATACAACTTTTTCAGATTTTGGCCCGTAGCGGAATCAGATTTTAGAAAGCACGTCCTGGGCTGCTTCCGCTTTTGGTTCAGATTTTGGCAGCGGATTTCTGGAATCGGATTCCGCTGGGTTCGCCCTTTGGTTCAGATTCTGCTGCGCGGCAGCGGAATCCGTCGATAAAAGCTGAACCAAACAGGGCCTTAGCTCGAAGCTATCTCAAGATTGATACAAAGCTAGGCACAAGCCACTTTCTACAGCTCGGCCTTGAGTTTCGCTCAGTTTGAGCTCGCTCCAATTTTAGTTTAAGTCGAGTAGAGTCAAGTGCAACTCGCTCGAACTCGACTCATTTGCAGCCCTACCGCAGACTGATCGATATGACGCCACGAGACCGGGGAACCGCAAAACTTCCTTCACAATGCAATCTAAGGGTATCTCCAACACCGTCCATGACACGTAAAGCATCCACGGTCAGCCGGAACGCGTTTTGGGAGAACGCTAGCGGGCAGGCCATCCAACCCGGTCTTCAAATAAAAGTGGACACGTCTGATACGTCTCCAACGTATCTACTTTTCCAAATACTTTTGCTCTTATTTTGAACTCTAATTTGCATGGTTTGAATGAAACTAACCTGGACTAACGTTGTTTTCAGCAGAACTACCTTAGTGTTGTTTTCTTATGGAGAAATAAAAGTTCTCGCAATTGGACAAAACTTGGCAGAGAATTTTTATGGAATATATAAAATACTGGTGCAAAGATCCACCGGAGGGGGCCATGACCTGCCCACAAGGCAAGGGTGCGCCCTGTTTCCTTGTGGGGCCCTCGTGGCTCCATTTGCCCTACCTCCAGGTCCATAAGTACCATCTTCCGGAGAAAAAATAAAGAGAAAGTTTCATCGCATTTTACGATAAGGAGCCGCTGCCACCTCCTTCTTCATTGGTAGGCCTGATGTGGAGTCCGTTTGGGGCTTTGGAGGGGGCAAATCATCGCCATCGTCATCAATAACCCCTCTTCATCGACAACCTCTTGATGCTCACTCGGAAATAGTCTGTTAATAAGACCTGATCAACCTTATTACTGGATTCTTTTTTAGGTCGATGAATTCCGTAAAGATAACCTTCTCTAAATTTAGTTCACCCCCTTTTATTTTTAGTTTAATAAAGTAGAATATCATGTTTATCCTACTTTATGAATTATCTATTCAAAAAAAGACCTAGAACTAAAAGTGCTCAGAATGTCGTAAAATTTTAACATGAATTTTTATAGAATAAAATTAAAAAAATTGGCACTGGACACACCCCAGGGGGGTGCCCTTGCTGTCCACAAGGCAGCAGGGCGCGTCTAAGTGCATTGTGGGGCCCACATGACCCCACTCACTTATCTCCCATGCCCATCTTCTTCCTCCACCTCTAGAAAAATTTATGTCCAGTTCTTAGCTCGCGGTTTTGCTCCTAGATATGAATTTTCGATCTCTTTGCTCGGAGGTTCATTTTCAAAACTTTTGGGAGAAATTGCTCTTTGGTATGTGACTCATCCATTAGTCCAATTCGTTTTTGTTCTAGTGGTATATACATAGCTTGCAAAAACGTTGTATATTATGGGATGGAGGGAGTACTTATAGTTCAACCAAATGGACTAAATTTCTAAATGGGAGGGTACCTTTAGGTTCTATATTTGCATCCCCATCATTCAATCATAATTTTATTTTACTGACGGTGAATAGTCTTCAATCATGATTTTTTTTGTGAGATAATGAATTTTCTTTTGTGACAGGTCAATCTTTTTATTTTTTGAGAAAAACCTGTAGCCTTCATTTTTTTTAGGTGAAACTAGGGATTTTATTGATCAACCAAAGTTGCAGGAATACAAATAATGGTTGGTAGGTTCCCTAGCCACACATGGCGCCCAACAGGGAGAGACGAGGCTGCCTTTGCCAAGGCATGAGCCTCATACACTAGTAGAAAAGGGGGCAATGGTCCAGGCCCGGCCAGCCCATTAGTCCCGGTTCAATCCAGAACCGGGACCAATGGGGGCATTGGACCCGTCAGGAGCCCCGGGGCCGGCCGGGCCACGTGGGCCATTGGTCCCGGTTCGTCTGGACCTTTTGGTCCCTGCCAGGACGAATCGACCAATGGGCCTCGGCCTCTGCCCATCACCATTGGTCCCGGTTGGTGGGACGAACCGACCAAAGGTTGCCCTTTAGTCCCGGTTCAAGTCACCAACCGGGACCAATTAGTTGCCTATATATACCCCTCGCTTGAGCAGAGCACTCCCGGCTCGCTTTTTCGTGGGCGCGAGGGAGAGCTTTGTGGTGCTCTAGCTCACCTCCTATGCACACGAGGTGTTCATGGAATGCCCGAGCCACACTACTTAAGCTTTCTCCTCTCCAAGCTCGACCTCCAAGCTCCATTTTCCTTAATATTTGTCTAGGTTTAGCGGTCCGTCACGCCTGCTCCCGTCTTCACCGCCGATCGCCTGCAAGGCCGATCTGCTGCCGGCACCACCGTGGTGAGCCTCTTGTTCTTATCTTCTTTTCCGAAGGAAAAAAATTCTTACTTGTATGTTTATATAGATACTTGTATAATTTTCTTACTTTTATTATTGCATCTTATATAGTGCGATGGTTTTGGTATCCGCCTCGCTGGCCCTCGGCCCTGCCTATGATTCGGATGTGGTATACATTATCTTTTCATAACTATTGGTTCATTTATTGTTTATGACAATTATGCCGACCAACGTGACATAGATTTTATTTATCTAGGAGGTTGTTGAACCGAAATTCCAACCGACCCTATTGTCGAGAGGTTAAATTTAGTTGAAGAAGAAAACAATTTGTTGAAGGAAAAAATTAGAAAAATTGAGGAGGAGAAGATGATATTGGAGTTGCATGTTGCGGATGTCGTCGATGACCACAAGATCAAGATGGATGCAATGCGCTTGAAGATTAGAAAGATTAGAAAATATGCCATTCATACCGAGGTTTGGTATCATTATGCCGTTGGATCAGTTGTTACATTGGTTGTGATTATGATAGCATTTGTTTTCGCATTGAAATGTTTTACATAGTTTCAAAGGTATGGTTTAATTAATTTAGATGCTCTGCAGAGCTTATGTTGTTAGATGAGAACTATGTATGTACTTTGGTTTTAATGTGATGATGAACTTTTATTAATTTGGTCACTTAATTATCTATTCATGATGTTCTGTAATGATTTTTGATTAATTATATATAATGCACGCAGATGAACCGGCAATGGATGTACGGTTCAAGACACACCTCCGAGTACATTAAGGGCGTGCATGATTTTCTCAAGTGGTCGAGGCAAACAAGCGTAATGGTTTTATGTGTTGTCCATGCCCTATATGTGGGAATACGAAGTCTTACTCGACCTGAACATCCTTCACACCCACCTGCTTTACAAGGTTTTCATGCCACACTATAATGTTTGGACGAGGCACGGAGAAATAGGGGTTATGATGGAAGACGACGAAGAAGAAGAGTACGATGACAACTATGTGCCCCCTGAATACGGTGATGCTACTGAACATCAAGAGGAACCAGACGATGTGCACGATGGTGCCGCAACGGGTGAAGTCACCAAGATCAAGAGGAACCAGACGATGTGCCCGATGATGATGATCTCCGCCGGGTCATTGACGATGCAAGGACGCAATGCGAAAGTCAAAAGGAGAAGCTGAAGTTCGATCGCATGTTAGAGGACCACAAAAAAGGGTTGTACCCCAATTGTGAAGATGGGAACACAAAGCTCGGTACCTGCATCGAATTGCTGCAGTTGAAAGACAGAGAATGTCAGGCTCGACAAAGGATTTGAGAAGCTACCAAAATATTGAAGAAGAAGCTTCCAAAGGATAACGAATTGCCCGACAAGACATACGCAGAAAGAAGGTCGTATGCCCTCTAGGATTGGAGGTGCGTAAGATACATGCATTCCCTAATGATCGTGATCCTCTATCATGGTCGTACATAAGGATCTGAACGATGCCCGGTATGCGGTGCATTACGGTATAAGATCGCACGAGATGACCTCGTGATGTTGACGGCGAGCCCCCTGTGAAGAGGGTTCTGCGAAGGTGATGTGGTATGCTCCTATAATACCAAGGTTGAAACTTCGCTCGTAAACGGAGAGCATGCCAAGTTGATGCGATGGCACAGGAGGACCGTAAGAAAGACGGAAGTTGAGAGCACCACGACGGGTCGCAGTGGAGAAAAATCGAGAGAAAGTACTAGGATGAGTTTGCAAGTGAGCCAAGGAACGTATGGTTTGCTTTAAGCGGATGGCATTAATCCTTTCGGGAGCAGAGCAGCAATCACAAAGACTGCCCGTGACTCTATGTATGTATAACCTTCCTCCTTGGATGTGCATGAAGCGGAAGTTCATTATGATGCCGCTTCTCATCCAAGGCCCTAAGCAACCCGACAACGACATTGATGTGTACCTAAGGCCATTAGTTGAAGAACTTTTACAGCTGTGGAATGGAAACGTGTACGACGTGGGATGAGCACAAACAGAGGAATTTAACCTAAAGGCGTTGCTGTTCGTGACCATCAACTATTGGCCCGCTCTCAAGAACCTTCGTGATGTATAACCAAGGGATACCACGCATGCACGCATCGCTTACTTGACACCGATAGTATATACCGCAAGCTGCAGGAAGAATGTGTACCGGCCATCGTCGATTTCTTCCGACCAACCATCACCGCCGAAAGAAAGGCAAGCATTTCAAAAGCGAGGCAGATCACCGAAGAAGCCCGCCATGCGCATCGGTGATCACGTGCTTGCTATGGTCAATGATTTACACGTAATCTTTGGAAAGAGTCCCGCGGACTAGCTGTTCAATGACGCCGAGAATCACGCACTCCATGTGGAAGAAGAAATCTATATTTTGGGACCTACCCTCACCGAAAGACCTAGAGGTCCGCTCTTCGATCGACGTGATGCACGTGACGAAGAACCTTTGCGTGAACCTGCTAGGCTTCTTGGGCGTGTATGGGAAGACAAAAGATACACACGAGGCACGGAGGACCTGCAACGCTTGCACGAAAAAGGGGCATGCCTCCGAAGCGAGATGAAGGTCCCGCCACCACGCTCTTACGTAAAGAAGAGAAAGAAATCTTCTTTGAATGCCTGCTCAAGATGAAGGTCCCGACCGGCTTCGTCAATATAAAGGGAATAATAAATATGCCGGAGAAAAGTTCCAGAACCTAAAGTCTCATGATCGCCACGTGATTATGACGCAATCGCTTCCGGTTGCATTGAGGGGCTTCTACCGAAAACATCCGATTAGCCATTGTGAAGCTATGTGCATTCCTGAATGCAATCTCTCGTAAGGTGATCGATCCGTAAATCATACCAAGGCTAAGGAGTGATGTGGTGCAATGTCTTGTCGGGTTTGGTGTGCCCACCATCCTTCTTCAATATCATGACGCACGTCCTAGTTCATCTAGTTGACGAGATTGTCATTCTGGGCCCCGTATTTCTACACAATATGTACCCCTTTGAGAGGTTCATGGAGTCCTAAAGAAATATGTCCGTAACCACGCTAGGCCAGAAGGAAGCATCTCCATGGGCCATCAAACAGAGGATGCCATCGGGTTTTGTGTTGACTTCATTCCTGGCCTTAAGAAGATAGGTCTCCCTAAATCGCGGTATGAGGGAAGACTGACTGGAAAAGGCACGCTTGGAAGGGATTCAATAATATGCGGCGCAATAAGCAAATGACACAAGCGAAGAAAAAGTGAAGACTTTCCCCCGCAACTATTATGATGATACCATGCCAACTTTATAATTGACGAGTATGATACCATGCCAACTTTCAACTTTTTCAGAGTTCATTTGAAATGCCTTAATGTCTTATGGTTCGGCCCTCGTAATAATTAAAAATGGCAACAATAAGTTATTTGTTGTAAGTAGAAACAAAATAAAATAAATAAAGCAAGAAAGAAAACAAAAAAACAAAAAAAGTGTTTTCAAATTTGAAAACTAATGGCACTAACAGAAAGTTTATAATTTTCCTAAAACTAAAAGCAAAAATAATTGAAAAATAAAGCAAAAACAAAAGAAAATAAATAATGCGTAAATCAAAACAACACAACAACAATAATTATTTTGTTGTAAGTAGAAACAACATAATATAAATACAGAAAGAAAGATAACCAAAAAACAAAAAAAAGTGTTTTCAAATTTGAAAAGTAATGTCTCTAACAGAAAGTTTATAATTTTCCTAAAACTAAAAGCAAAACGAATTAAAAAATAAAGCAATAAACAAAAGAAAAGAAATAATGCGAAAACAAAACAAAAAGTGGAATAAAAATAAAAATAGCAACAATAAGTAAAGAAAACAAAAACAAAAAATGCCTCCCTCGGCTCCCACGGCTGAATACGACATGAAACCCTACTATGGGCCAGATTCAGCCCGCAGAGGCCTGTATGCCCATCGTGCACAAAGAATAGCAAGTAGGCCCGAAAGTCTCATGCGGAGAGGAGCTCGAGAGGGTGCGGTAGTGGGGCTTATAAACCATCGCGCCCCTCTCAACTAGCGAGGTGGGACTAAACTTTGGCCCCGACGCGTGCAAAGACAGGGCCTTTGGTCCCGGTTGGTGGCACCAACCGACTAAAGGGGGCATTGGTACAGGTTCGTGGCACCAACCGTACCAAAGGCCGCCGCTTCCCGCCTCTTTGGGCTGCCGAAAAGAGGCCTTTGGTCCCGGTTGGTGGCACATACGACTAAAGCAGGTATTAGTCCCGGTTGGTTTCACGAACCGGGACCAATGGCTTTGCTATAAAAGCAAACACTTTGCAAAAATTCGAATCTCATCGCCAGCTGATTGCCCCGACGACGCCGACCCTCCTCGGACGTCGCCAGTTGCTCCACCTCGCCGTCGTTGCCGCCCCGCCAAGGCCGCCGCCCAACCCGCGCCGTCTCGTCGCCGGCCTCCCCGAGCCCCGTCGTCCTCGCCACCGGCCTCCTCGAGCTGCGCCCATCCCGCCTCGACGCCGCCCAGCGCCCTGCACCGTCGTCCGCCGCCCGGCGCCCTCGCCGCCCCCACCGTCTGTTGGGGAACGTTGCAGAAAATTAATTTTTTTCCTACGGTTTCACCAAGATCCATCTATGAGTTCATCTAAGCAACGAGTCATGGGAGAGTGATTGCATCTACATACCACTTGTAGATCGCGTGCGGAAGCGTTCAATGGAACGGGGATGATGGAGTCGTACTCGCCGTGACCCAAATCACCGATGACCTAGTGCTGAACGGACAGACCTCCGCGTTCAACACACGTGCGGAGCGGATGACGTCTCCTCCTTCTTGATCCAGCAAGGGGAAGGAGAGGTTGATGATGATCCAGCAGCACGACGGCGTGGTGGTGGATGCAGCAGAACTCCGGCAGGCTTCGCTAAGCAACTACGGGAGGAGGAGGAGGTGTTGCAGGAGGAGGGAGGCGCCAGGCTTATGGTGCGGCCACCCCTCCCTCCCCTCCCTTTATATAGGTGCAAGAGAGGGGGGGGGGAGGGCGCAGCCCTGCCCCTTCCTCCAAGGAAGGGGTGCAGCCAAGAGGGGGGAGGAGTCCATCCTCCCCAAGGCACCTCGGAGGTACCTCGTCCTTCGCCAGTCTCCGCTTATTCCGCAGCTCCTGCTGTGAGTTACATATATGAGCAACGGCACCGGTATCAAATACCCAGGAGTTACTACGAGTACTGGTAAGGTACACATCAATTACATGTATATCAAATATACCTTTAGTGTTGCCGGCCTTCTTGTCTCCTAAGTATTTGGGGCGATTCCGCCTAAAGGATCTTCCCTTTGCAATAAAAGCACTCGCCTCGTGCTTGGGTCCATTCTTTGACTTCTTCCCAAGAACTTGCTTATCGGCACGGCAACATCCTTGCCGTCCTTCTTGAAGTTCTTCTTACCCTTGCCCTTTTTGAACTTAGTGGTTTTATTGACCATCAACACTTGATGTTCTTTCTTGATTTCAACCTCTCACGACTTCAAAGATTGAAAATACTTCGGAATGGTCTTCACCATCCCCTGCATATTGTAGTTCATCACAAAGCTCTTGTAGCTTGGTGGGAGCGATCAAGGATTCTGTCAATGACCGCCTCGTCCGGGAGGTTAATGTCCACTGGGACAAAGCGGTTGTGCAACCTGACATTTTGAGTATGTGCTCACCGATAACTGTTTTCCTCCATCTTACAACTATAGAACTTGTCGGAGACTTCATATCTCTCGACCCTGACATGAGCTTGGAAAACCATTTTCAGCTACTCGAACATCTCATATGCTCCGTGTTGCTCAAAACGCTTTTGGAGCCCCGGTTCTAAGTCAGAAAGCATGCTGCATCGAAACGAGGGAGTAATCATCAAGACGAGACTGCTAAGCATTCATAATCATCACCTAGCGGTGCTTCTAGGACATATTGTTTCTTGGCTGCTATGAGGATGATCTCGTGTTCCGGACCAGTCCGAATAGTTGCTGCCATCGCCTTTTCAAATTGGTTTTCTCTAGGAACGCGTTGAAGTTCATGGTGACATGAGCGTTGGCCATTTGATCTACAAGACATTTTGCAAAGATTTTAGACTAATGTTCATGATAATTAAGTTCATCTAATCAAATTATTTAATGAACTCCCACTCAGATTTGACATCCCTCTAGTCATCTAAGTGTTACATGATCCGAGTCGACTAGGCCGTGTCGATCATCACGTGAGACGGACTAGTCATCATCGGTGAACATCTCCATGTTGATCGATCTTCCATACGACTCATGTTCGACCTTTCGGTCTCTTGTGTTCCGAGGCCATGTCTGCATATGCTAGGCTCGTCAAGTTAACCCTAAGTGTTTATGCATGTGTAAAACTGTCTTTACACCCGTTGTATGTGAACGTAGGATCTATCACACCCGATCATCACGTGGTGCTTCAAAACGACGATCTTTAGCAACGGTGCACGCTTAGGGAGAACACTTTCTTGAAATTGTTATGAGGATCATCTTATTTACTACCGCCGTTCTAAGTAAACAAGATGCATAAACATAATAAACATCACATGCAATTATATAAAGTAGTGACATGATATGGCCAATATCATATAGCTCCTTTGATCTTCATCTTGAGGCTCCATGATCATCTTGTCACCGGCATGACAACATGATCTCCATCATCATGATCTCCATCATCGTGTCTCCATGAAGTTGCTCGCCAACTATTACTTCTACTACTATGGCTAACACGTTTAGCAACAAAGTAAAGTAATTTACATGGCGTTGAATCAATGACTCGCAGGTCATACAATAATTAAGACAACTCCTATGGCTCCTGTCGGTTGTCATACTCATCGACATGCAAATCATGATTCCTATTACAAGAACATGATCTCATACATCACAATATATCATTCATCATTCATCACAACTTCTGCCCATATCACATCACATGACAATTGCTGCAAAAACAAGTTAGACGTCCTCTAATTGTTGTTGCATCTTTTACGTGGCTGCAATTGGGTTCTAGCAAGAACGTTTTCTTACCTACGAATAACCACAACGTGATTTTGTCAACTTCTATTTACCCTTCATCAGGACCCTTTTCATCTAATCCGCTCCAACTAAAGTAGGAGAGACAGACACCCGCTAGCCACCTTATGCAACTAGTGCATGCCGGTGGAACTCGCCTCACGTAAGCGTCACGTGTAAGGTCGGTCCGGCCGCTTCATCCCACAATACCGCTGAAGCAAGATAAGACTAGTAGCGGCAAGCAAGTTGACAAGATCTACGCCCACAACAAAATTGTGTTGTACTCGTGCAATAGAGAACTACGCATAGACCTAGCTCATGATGCCACTGTTGGGGAACGTTGCAGAAAATTAAAAAAATTTCCTACGGTTTCACCAAGATCCATCTATGAGTTCATCTAAGCAACAAGTCATGGGAGAGTGATTGCATCTACATACCACTTGTAGATCGCGTGCGGAAGCGTTCAATGGAACGGGGATGATGGAGTCGTACTCGCCGTGATTCAGATCATCGATGACCTAGTGCCGAATCTGACAGCACCTCCGCTGCTCAACACACATACGGAGCGGATGACGTCTCCTCCTTCTTGATCCATCAAGGGGAAGGAGAGGTTGATGATGATCCAGCAGCACGACGGCGTGGTGGTGGATGCAGCAGAACTCCCAGCAGGCTTCGCTAAGCAACTACGGGAGGAGGAGGAGGTGTTGCAGGGAGGAGGAGGCGCCAGGCTTATGGGTGCGGACACCCCTCCCTCCCTCCCTTTATATAGGTGCAAGAGAGGGGAGGGCGAGCCTTGCCCCTTCCTCCAAGGAAGGGGTGCGGCCAAGAGGGGAGGAGTCCATCCTCCCAAGGCACCCCTGAGGTGCCTTCCCCTTTAGGACTCTCCCCTTTTCTTATATCTTGGCGCATGGGCCTCTTGGGATGGTTCCCTTGGCCCATATAGGCCAAGGCGCACCCCTACAGCCCATGTGGCCCCCGGGCAGGTGGACCCCCGGTGGACCCCGGACCCCTTTTCGGCACTCCACACACCGATAACGCCAAACTTTTCCGTGACCAAAATAAGACTTCCTATATATAAATCTTTACCTCCGGACCATTTCGAACTCCTCGTGACGTCCGGGATCTCATCCGAGACTCAACAACATTCGGTTTGCTGCATACTCATATTCATACAACCCTAGCGTTATCAACCTTAAGTGTAGACCCTACGGGTTCGGGAGACATGCATACATGACAGAGACGGCTCTCGGGCAATAACCAACAGCGGGATCTGGATACCCATGTTGGCTCCCACATGCTCCTCGATGATATCATCGGATGAACCACGATGTCGAGGATTCAATCAACCCCGTATACTATTCCCTTTGTCAATCGGTATTTTACTTGCCGAGATTCGATCATCGGTATCCCAATACCTCGCTCAATCTCGTTACCGGCAAGTCACTTTACTCGCATCAGTAATGCATGATCCCGTGACTGCACACTTGGTCACTTTGAGCTCATTATGATGATGCACTACCGAGTGGGCCCGGTGATACCACTCCGTAACACGGAGTGACAAATCCCGATCTCGATCCGTGTCAACCCAATGTACACTTTCGGAGATACCAGAGTGTACCTTTATAGTCACCCGATTACGTTGTGACGTTTGGTACACCCAAAGCACTCCTACGGTATCCGGGAGTTACACGATCTCATGGTCTAAGGAAAAGATACTTGACATTGGAAAAGCTCTAGCAAAACGAACTACACGATCTTGTGCTATGCTGAGGATTGGTCTTGTCCATCACATCATTCTCCTAATGATGTGATCCTCGTTATCAACGACATCCAATGTCCATAGTCGTGAAAACCATGACTATCACTGATCAACGAGCTAGTCAACTAGAGGCTCACTAGGGACATATTGTGGTCTATGTATTCACACGTGTATTACGATTTCCGGATAATACAATTATAGCATGAATAAAAGACAATTATCATGAACAAGGAAATATAATAATAATACTTTTATTATAGCCTCTAGGGCATATTTCCAACACCGTCGCCATCGTCATCTAGCCGCCCTCGCTGTGAGCCGCCGCGCCGCACCGGCTCTGTTTTTTATTCATTTTTATTAGTTTAATTTTTTTGTTCATATATATATATATAATGTATATGTGTATGTATGTGGCTATGTGTATGTAGATGTTCAAAATGTATAAAAAAATTGTTCGTAGCATGTTTTTCTTCATATATGTATTTTTCGTTCATATGTGTATTAATGTTTTCATATATGCAAAAGATAGATTTTTAGAAAAGTTAGGTTTTTTTCTGTTTATAGATTTTTTTGGTGATATTAATTATTGTAGAATATGAAAATGTTTGTATATTCATATGAACAATGCATTAGGCAAAACCTTTGTTTTTTTCAAATTTTTTATTTGAACATTTTTTTAAAACAAGCAATACTAAAAGAATGAGAGGAAAAGGAAAATAAGAAGAGGAAGAAAGGAGAAGAAGAGGAGAGGAAGAAGAGAATAAATAAATAAGAAGAGGAAATAAGAAGAAGAAGAGAGAAGAAGAAAGGAATAGAGGAGAAGAAGAAAAATAGAAATTCTATTTTTCTTCTTCTCCTCTATTCCTTTCTTCTTCTCCTCTTTTTTCTTCTTCTTTTTTTTCTTCTTCCTTCTTCCTCTTTTCTTCCTTTTCCTTATTTTCCTTTCTCGAGGGAGAAGAAGAAAAAGAAGAGTAGTAGAAGAAGAAAGGAATAGAGGAGAAAGAAGAAACTTCAACACGAGGGGGGGTACCGTACCCCTCCCCGATAACATTATTTTCCCATGTATATGTATGTCACGTCGTTGTCGATATAACCCCTCGAGATAACCCGACATGAGGGGCGGTCGATATATATACCCCTCTCGACCGTGATAACTTATACAACGGCAAGACCCTCGCCCTCTCGCCGTCAATTCAAAACTCTCAAGGACACCCAAACCCTAGAGAGAAAATGATGTTGGTCTCCTACCCGCTCCCGCCGCGCCCCTACCTGACAAATTAACTCTCTCGAGGCCACCCAAATTAACCCTTGAAGCGTTGTGTTGAGGCGACCCCAAACCCTAGAGAAGCAGCGTCGAGGCCACTAACATGATTCCTTATTGTGATTAGCTAGCTAGTTCTATGTTTGCCACTAATATATATATATATATATATATATATATATATATATCCATATGTACCATGTTTGAATAATAATTGACATGTTGTAAATATTTGCAGAAACTATGGAGCACTCCCGAGACGAAGAAACATAAGCGATGTTGGGGCACGAATCGCACAAGGAAGTGATGAAGTTAAGCGTCATTTCTCAACGACACCGATGGTCCCGAAGGACTGGGTGAAGAAGAGGGCTATGTTCATGATGGCTTCACCCATTAATGCCGGGTACAAGAAGAGGACTATGTTCATGATGGATCCGGTGACACAATGGAGGTACAAGAAGGAGACCGTCTTGACCGCTCCGGTGATCAAGTGAGTCCGCCAGTATATATATATTAGTTATGCCCGTACGACTAGTTAATTGATGCATCCATTGTTTTGGTATATGTACACATATTAATTACTCTCATCTTTCTTCCTTATAATTTCTAGCCCTCCGGATCGAAAGCACAACTTCGTAAGGAGACGAGGCCCAAGAAAAAGTTGAGCTCGGATGAAAAGTTTGAGATCATAGAAATCGCGCTCGACGGTGAACCGATTGAACCCATCCGGACAAGGAAGGCATTTTCGCCGGTCAAGGGGTTCTTGTTAGGGACAAGATCCCGATCAGCATCCATCAATGGTATAAGCCTAAGGAGGAAGACCCCGAGGTGTCTTATGTCAATGATATGCGTAAAGAAGATCTTTGGACTCAAATTTAAGGCAAATTTCACCCTACCGCCAGAGGAGGATCCGGAGAAGCCGCTAAAGAGCAATTAATCAAGTCTTGTGCTCTTAAGAAGATGGCAACCCTAATGAGGAGGTGGAGGAAAGAGCTGAACCAGTTTGTCGAGAAAGAAAAGACACCAGAATTCATCGGCAAATATGAGAAGATCAAAGATCATCGCCCGCATTTGTGGCCCACAAGACATCGTAAAAGAGTAAGAAGATGTCGGTGACAAACAAGCAAAATGCTGCGAAGAAGAAGCTTCACCATCGCATCGGGTCGATGGCTACCTCAAAGCCCGCCTAAGTGGTCGAAGGTCGAGCATGATCTCGCTTGAAAAAGGATCAAACCAGAGACAATGTAATCGCTGCATCGCTGCTGCATTTGGTTCTTCGGGTTGGCGGAACCTTGGACCTCAGAATGTGGAAGTGCCAAGGATCTGACGAGCAACCGCAAATACCACCAAGAACCTTCGACACTATATCGATGCAAATAGCGAGGGACGCTCCTTCCAAACAGGAGAAGGACGAGCTCACAATGGCCCTTGGGAATCCCGAGCACCGGACGGACACGAGGCATGCCAGTGCTCCATTCTGTGGAAGGTTGGTTTTCCGGACACGGGGTTACAAAACCCACGAGAGGAGGAAGAAACTGGAGCAGACCAACCGCAGCGCCGCACGAAAGGGTAATGGGGCTAGAGGAACGAGAAGCAGCAGATCGCAGCAAACGACCGCCAAGCTTCCCCGGTTACCCCGCCATCTCAGCCGGAGAAGCGTGGCTTCCACCGAGCTGCTTCAAAGCCGGAGCATGTCTTGACGGCTCCCGCCAATATCCCGTGGATGGTATCATGGAGTCTCAAAATTGCCACATTATGGCGCGATGGATGAATTTGAAGGTCAAGGCAGCAATTGGCCAAGTTTATCCTAGTGGACCTGCACAACTTATCACTACCACCGATTCCGTAAGGATATGCTAAGGTGATGGTGGATGAAATAATGAGGGATTTGAGGACCTCCTCGCTTGACCACCCTACCGTGAAGGGGATACTAGGCTGGGTTCTGCCTCAAGACTCCATGCCTATGGCGTATGAGCTCATCAACCTTCCGAATTGGACGCCTCCGCCTCCTCCTCCTCCTCCGCGAGACAGGCACTCCGCCTCCTCCACCGCCTCCTCCTCCGCGAGTGACGATCAGGGCACGCAGGCGGCACTCCGCCTCCTTCTCCGGCGTGGCGGCACTCCGCCTCCTTCTCCGCTCAAGGCTGACGCCTGAGCAGCCAGCCTCCTCCTTCTCCGCCATGCGGCCCAGCAGCCAGCCTCCTCTTTCTCCGCCTCGTCGGCAAGGGCGGAAGAGACCCGCCGCGCTCCGGCTGCTCCGGCGCATCGTAGTCCTTCTCCTCCGCCTCGTAAGCAAGCAAAGAAGACATCCGCCTCCTCGCTCTGCCGCTGCCTAGCAAGACAGCCAAAGGCGGAGGAAATACAGATTCGCCCTTGTCTCAAGACTCCAGAAGTTACCAGACGAGAGGACCGAGGAGGAAAATGCTAAGATCGCGCAGATCAAGTGGATGACCGGGTTTGCAGGGTTGAAAGCAAAGATACATCCACCTCCGGAGGAGAAGGTAGATCCGGTGAAAGCGGCGCACTGCTGCCCCGAGGAAACCGACAAAGTCTCCGCCAAGAACCAACTATGAGTGCATTATCAATGCATATATCTCCAAGCCGGAGCGGTCGGGAAGTACCGCCAGACATCAAAGAGCAAAAGAAGGAGTAGGCGAAAAAATTGACCAGCTCGGCGAACAAGCAAACCAATCGTGCCCCCGCTCAATGTGTCTAGCGGCAACATCGTCGCTAATGTTCCGGATGGTGGCGGTTATGACAATCTACAAGATTACCCGCTCGACGATGCACTTCCCGAATACATGAAGGTGGAAGAACACAGATATTTAGTACGGAAGCCTCTCGTCAAAGATGAAAAATCTCTAACAACGATGATGCGAAGATTCCATACTTGGTACATGAAAACCTCGCAGAGTCCGGGGGACGAATAGTTTGTATCTCACATTAAAGAGGAGCACGACCTCATTGGAACTGATCTGTTGTGTGTTCCATTTGAGGAGTTCTTCGCGTTCTTCAATCAAAAGGCCCTCGATAAATTAACGATCTTTTGCTACTGCCTGTAAGTACTATTTCTGTCATTAAGTCTCTATATATAGCTCGGCTCTTTCATTGCATGTATTTATAATTAATAATCCACAATATATTATGCAGATTGAAGATCGTCGAGTGCAAAAAAATGAAATCTATGATATTGGGTTCATTAACACAAATATCATAGATGTATTTCTGGTTCAAAAGCACGTCAAAGAGGCCGAGGACAACTTGCTACAATCGTTGATCAAAAATCAAAACAAAGATACCATACTCTTTCCTTACAACGGCAAGTGAGTGTTACTGATCGTTTGCATACTCGGTTTCCCTTATTACTCGAGCGAGGTTATAGTAATGTAATTGATGAGTTATGCATGCGTGCGCAGGTACCACTATATTCTTCTGGAGATTAAGCTTGACTCGAGACGGAAAGATCCCAGCACCTATGCGGACATGACTGAAATGCCAGCAAGTAAGTTCAATCGATCATTATCGCACCATAGCGGCAACTTTTTGTTCATTTCCTGATATCTCAAGTAATAATAATTATTTTCTTTGTCTTGCAGGGTTTGGAAACAGTTCACCGCAAAAGCTCCGGGACTGCCGAAGGAGCTGCGATATACATGAAGGAAATATGCCCTAGAGGCAATAATAAAGTTATTATTTATTTCCTTATATCATGATAAATGTTTATTATTCATGCTAGAATTGTATTAACCGGAAACATAATACATGTGTGAATACATAGACAAACAGATAAGTCACTAGTAAGCCTCTACTAGACTAGCTCATTAATCAAAGATGGTTATGTTTCCTAACCATAGACATGTGTTGTCATTTGATTAATGGGATCACCTCATTAGAAGAATGATGTGATTGACATGACCCATTCCGTTAGCTTAGCACTCGATCGCTTAGTATATTGCTATTGCTTTCTTCATGACTTATACATGTTCCTATAACTATGAGATTATGCAACTCCTGCCATCGGAGGAACACTTTGGTACTACCAAACGTCACAACGTAATCGGGTGATCATAAAGGAGTACTACAGGTGTCTCCATAGGTACTAGTTGGTTTGGCGTTTTTCGAGATTAGGTTTTGTCACTCCGATTGTCGGAGAGGTATCTCTGGGCCTTCTCGGTAATACACATCACATAAGCCTTGCAAGCATTGCAACTAATGAGTTAGTTGTGAGATGATGTATTACGGAACGAGTAAAGAGACTTGCTAGTAACGAGATTGAACTAGGTATTGGATACCGACGGTCGAATCTCGCAAGTAACATACCGATGACAAAAGGAACAACGATGTTGTTATGCGGTCTCGACCGATAAAGATCTTCAGAGAAAATGTAGGAACCAATATGGGCATCCAGGTCCCGCTTATTGGTTATTGACCGAGATGTGTCTCGGTCATGTCTACATTGTTCTCGAACCGTAGGGTCCGCACGCTTAAGGTTTCGATGACGGTTATATTATGAGTTTATGTATTTTGATGTACCAAGGTTGTTCGAGTCCCGGATATGATCACGGACATGACGAGGAGTCTCGAAATGGTCGAGACATAAAGATTAATATATTGGACGGATATATTTGGACACCGGAAAGGTTCCGGAGAAGTTTGGAGCTCCGGAGGTTACCGAACCCCCGGGAGGTATATGGGCCTTATTGGGCCCATGTAGGAGGAAGGGAGAAGGAACAAGGGAGGCGCGCCCCAAGCCCAATCCGACTGGGGAGGGGGCCGCCCCCTTTCCTTTCTCCTTCCCCTCTTCCTATTCCTACTACTAGTACTACTTCCTAATACTAGTACTCCTTCCTTCCCTCCAAATAAGATAAGGAAAGGAGAGGGAAACCTACTTGGAGTAGGTTTCCCTCCCTATGGCGCCCCTTGTGGCCGGCCACCTCCTCCCTCCCTCCTTTATATACGGGGTGGGGGCACCCTAGGACACACAAGTTGATCCTTGAGATCGCTCTCACTGCAGTGTCGGTGCCCTCCACCATATTCCACCTCGGTCATATCAGAAGCGGTGCTTAGGCGGCCTGCGCCGGTGAAACATCAAGATCGCTACCACGCCGTCAGGTCGACGGAACTCCCTCTCCCGAGCTTTGCTGGATCGGAGCCCGAGGAGCGTCATCAAGCTGAACGTGTGCCAAGAACTCGGAGGCGCCGGAGTAACGGCGCTGGGATCGGCTGGATCGCGAGGAGAACGTACGACTACTTCCTCTACATTGTGATCGCTTCCGCTTTGGTCTACGAGGGTACGTAGACAACACTCTCCCTTCTCGTTGCTATGCCATCACCATGGTCCTGTGTGTGCGTAGGAAAATTTTGAAATTACTACGTTACCCAACAATACATACCCGAAAGTAAGTACTACTGGCTAGCTAGTTGTGCGCATCTCCCGTTGATTCTATAGCTATACTTTCATCAATGCCATTTATAATGCTTCATTATCAGTTTGTTTGACCTCTATTTCTCGTGAAAGTGCTTGTGGCAGGAACAAGGCAATGATTTCGTGGATACTACGTAAAGCGAAGTTCATCTACAACGCGACTTTGAAAAATAAGCGGGCTACTCTCAAAGACAATATGAAGTGCGTAAGCAATTAATAATATTCACAATTTCATTTTATTACACCATCATTTCTGTTGAGTTTCATTCATATATATGTATTAGTTAACCCCTTCTTCAAATTAGACGTGGCGGATGCGTAATGAACTCCTAGAACCAGATCGCATTAAAGCAATTCAAGAGGAATTGTCGGGAATCTTTCTAGACCACGAAATCAATAAAGCCGGAGAATACCATGTCTAATATCATTTCAAATCCTATGGGACTGTAATAGAGAGATCTTATAAATAGTACATGTATGTAGCCAAGCGTCGGACATACATGATACGAAACTTGTTGTTCGACCAATCTCTCGGAGAAGGAGAGGTCGACCCGATCATTTCTCTCAGATGCATGACTTAACTTCAGACTGATGGTTCCCTTCATTTTCTTACTAGCTAGCGTGTCGAGGGCTATATGTATATAGTACGTAGCGTCGACTGCCACGGACATAAGAGAGGACACTTCTCTCTATTAATTAGCTAGCTAACACAATATATGAAACACCTAAATTAACCCCCAAAACCCCCACCCCCTTTCAAAAAAAAACAAAAACCCCAACCATCGGAATGTCGACGCTGCGGATGCCTTTTGGTCCCTGGTTGGTGCCACGAATCGGGACCAAAGGCCCCTTCCCGGGCCCGGCGCACCGCCACGTGGAGGACCATCTGTCCCGGTTCGTGTTAGAACCGGGACTAAAGGGGGGAGGTATTAGTAACGACCCATTAGTCCCGGTTCATGAACCGTGACTAAAGGCCCTTACGAACCGGGACTAATAGGTGTTTTTCTACTAGTGATAGTTTGCCTCTCTCCTTTCAAAACAGAAACTAACTCTAGCAAAGTTCATAGCTCTATCTTTGATCTCCTTAATTACAAAAGCATAAGATGAAGAGGTCGAAGCTCCATTGATGTCCGTAACAATCTGCATGCAGTCCGAGGCTATTATCGCATGTGTTACAAGTAGATCTTGAGCCAAGGCAAGCGCCTCATTGCACGCTTGAGCTTCCAAGCTTGGGGCATGAACTAGGCCATCAAAAACCATCGCTGATGCTCCCAAGTAGTTGCCCTCCTTGTCCCGGCAGACCGCAGCGGCTGCACCAGATCCTCCTTGTCGTGAGATAGCACCATCTACATTTATCTTCACCGCTTCTTCTCCTGGTGGGATCCACTTACGGGACTTTGGCAAAACTGCACTGGTAGTCCTCGTTGAAGCACGCTCGGTGGAGATCTCCAAATCCTCCAGGTACCTGTTAATAAAGCACATAGTCAACAGTGGACTTTGAAATTCCTTGTCGTGAATCGCCCTTCTTCTAGCCCACCAGATCGCCCACATTGTGATCAACACCCTGGCAAGATCATGTTGATTTAAAGTGTCAAAAAGCCAGAACAACCACAACCTTGCATCTTCGCTCCTGTTGGATATCACATGCTCCAAAATCTCCTCATCTCCCAGCGCCCACACACACCTCGCCATCCGACATTCAAACAAGGAATGTCTCCAGGAATCCACCGCCTCGTCGCACAGTCCACAAGCTGGGAATGTAGCCATGTTACGTTCACAACGAAGGATACCAGTAGGTAATGACATATGTGCTAATCTCCACACAAAAACTCGTATCTTAGATGGCACTTTCACCTTCCATAAATAAGTCCATGACTTGCATTCAGCTTCAACATTCGAATGACCACTTCTCTGCTCCAACCAATCCTCACGCTGATGTTTGATCCCACTGATCATCTTATATGCCGATCGTACAGTAAAAACCCCTCGTCTGTCGTAGTGCCAAGCCCAGAAATCTTGTTGCACTCGGGAGCTTAAGGGTATATTCATAATGATGTCCACATCCGGCCAAGGTTGGAAAAAGCGGTAGGCGTAAGCGAGGCGGTTGGCCTTCGCCTAGTGCCTAGGCGGTGCTTAAGCGCCCTAGGCGCAGCCTAGGCGGTAATATGATTTTTAGTATCAAGGTGTATATGTAGTTATTATATGTGTATTTTATTAATTCAGGGCATATAAGTATGTTAACTACCAGCTACATGATTGGAATATGGTCCTTTTGGCATATCAGGCAATATGGAATGATTTCTCGCTTGGGTAGACAATTTCTTACTTGCTCTGCCTAGAGTTCTGCTTATGCCCTAGGCGAGGCGATTGGCCATTGCCTAGCGCCTAGGCGTGCTTAAGCGCCTCCTAGGCACTGCCTTTTCCAACAGAGCATCCGGCATGACAAAATGCTCTATCAATGATTGTTTGTTCCATGTGCGAGTAGTTGCATCAATCAACTCTGAGATATACTGCGGCGGTTCAGGGGAGATTGAGCATATAGGTCTGAGCTTATAATCACGGGGAAGCCAATTGTTATCCCAAATATGTGTGTCCATGCCCGACCCAATCCTTCTGATTAGCCCCTGCACAAGTATCTCTTTTCCCTCCATCAACGAGTGCTAGACTTGGGAGGGATGAGCACCGAGTGTAGCCTCAATTACACTGCTATCCGGATAGTAACGAGCTCGGAGAACTCGTGCACTTAATGACTCAGGTTCTTGCAAAAGTCTCCAAACTTGACGGGCTAGTAGAGCTAGGTTAAAAAGCTCGATATCCCGAAAACCTATTCCCCCCATGTTTTCGGTTTGCACATGGTCTTCCAAGACACCCAAGCTGGCTTTCTCTGGCCCCTTTTACTTCCCCACCAAAACTTCCGGAGTAGGATGTTTAAGTGTTCGATTAGGCCTCGGGGCAGCTTAAAACACGACATTGAGTACGTCGGGATCGATTGTGCCACTGATTTTATAAGCACTTCTTTGCCCCCGGCTGAAAGGCATTTCTCCATCCATCCTTGGATATGTTTCCATATTCTATCCTTCAAATACTTGAAAGTTCCTTCCTTATTTCTCCCTACATCCGTCGGTAGCCCCAAATACTTTTCTGATAACGATTCATTGTGAACATCCAGAACACCTTTTATCTCCTCACATGTGGTCTCAGGCACGCCCTTACTGAAAAAGATTGATGATTTATCGGTGTTAATGCGTTGTCCCGAAGCCTCACAATATCTTCGGAGCACCCCATTAACTTGTGCCGCACTCTCCGCGGTAGCTTCAAAGAACAACAAACTATCGTTTGCAAAAAGCAAATGGTTGATCGCTGGGGCAGAATTTGCCACTGACAACCCTCGGATCCCAAAACCTTGGGCCTTTAGGAGGCACAAGAGACCTTCAGCTGCTAACAAAAATAAGTACGAGGATATTGGGTCCCCTTGTCTCATCCCCCTTGTTGGCCCGAAATCATGTAAGCTTCCACCATTAAAAAGGACTGAAAAAGTTACTGATGACACGCACCTCATAACCGTCTCAGTGAAACGAGGGCTAATACCCATCTTCAAC
Organism: Aegilops bicornis; assembly: GCA_021605145.1. Classification (NCBI taxonomy): domain Eukaryota; kingdom Viridiplantae; phylum Streptophyta; class Magnoliopsida; order Poales; family Poaceae; genus Aegilops; species Aegilops bicornis. The sequence goes on from CM038671.1 coordinate 562,529,118, forward strand.
ATTACTGCTTTCAAATAAGGCCATTCAAGCCTATCATAAGCTTTCATTATATCTAGCTTAAGAGCCACAAAACGGTTTGCTTTTACTCTCCATGTCTTCATAATGTAGACACTCATACGCCGTTATAAAGTTATCCGTGATAAGACGACCGGGCACAAAAGTCGATCGCTTCCTCGTAAATTACCTCGGGAGAATGATCTTCAAATTTATTGGCTAAGACCTTTGACGCTATCTTATAGATCACGTTGCAAAGGCTTATAGGCCAAAATTGTCCTAAATTTTTTGGACTTGCTATCTTGGGAATAAGAACGATGAACGTGCAGTTGATATCCTCCGGTGAATCATCTCCATTGAGCAGTTGTATGATCACGCCAGTTACCTCGTCACCACAAAGCTCCCAGTGTCTCTGAAAGAAATGCGCCGGGAAACCGTCAGGCCCTGGTGCTTTGGTTGGGAACATTTGAAAGAGTGCCTCTTTGACTTCTTCTTTTGTGTACGTAGCATTCAGCCTGGCATTCATCTCCCCATCAACCCTTGCAGGTATATGTGACAAAACTTCCTCTATACCAATACAACCTTCGGACTTATAAAGATTACCATAAAACTCGTTTGTCATGTCGGCCATTTCCTCCATATCAGATGTAACCGTCCCATCCGGCTTTTGTAGCTGTGTTATGGAGTTCTTGGCCCTCCTGACACTCGCTTTCCTCTGAAAGTATTGCGTGTTGCTGTCACCGGCAGCTAGCCAATCCATACGTGATCTCTGCCTCATCATAATCCCTTCTCGGTAAGACAATTCAACTATCTGGTCCACAACCGACTTCTCTTCCGCTCTTGGCCCAACACACATCGGCTCTTCTCTAAGCACAGCCAATCTCTGCCGAAGCCTGCGAAGTTCTTGTCTAACCGAACCAAAAGTCATTTTATTCCAAGAGTTTCAGAAAGGCCTAATCGAGGCTAGCTTATCCGCTAGCTCACCATGTTATCACGGCCGCTCCCGATCCCATGCCTGCTCAAGCGTGCCTCCGAATCTGGTGTCACACTCCCACATACATTCATAACGAAACAGCCTTTTTCAGTGCTATTCGTTGATTGCTTGTCTCCATCTCATTAATCAGCAAAATCGGGCTATGATCAGATTTCGCCGTTGTAAGATGCTCAACTGTTGCATAGGGAAACATCATTGACCAACTTGCTGTAGCCAAAGCTCGGTCCAATCTTACCCTGCAATACTCCCCTCCAACAACTCTCTTCTCGAATGTCCAATCCAGCCCTTTGTACCCGAGATCAGCTAACTCACACACGTCAACTGCCTCTCTGAACCCTTCTATCCGAGCGCTATCTCGTTCATTCGGCCCCATTTGCTCCTCTGGCCTCAGAATCTCATTGAAGTCTCCCATGCAGACCCATGGAAGTGCATTCTCCCCTCTCAAAATTTTCATTGTGTCCCATGTTTTATACCGCATGCTCCTCTCTGCCGCACCATAGAAGCACGTCAAACGCCACGGGTCCTTCCCCATCATTTGCACAACAGAATCAATATGATAGCGGGAATAAGTTTTTATTTCAATATTAACATCGTTCTTCCAGAACAAACATAAACCTCCACTCCTCCCACTACTATCCACCCCAAAACGACCTGAAAACCCTAGACTACCTGCCAATCCTTCCACCCGGTACTTCGCCAGTTGTGTTTCCACAATACAAAGCACCATCGGCGCACTTGCCTCCACGAGATTGCGGAGCTCCCGTACTGTCGCAGGGTCGCCAATCCCGCGACAGTTCCAGCACTGTAGCTTCATTGGGCTCGGCGACCCTCCTCGAGGGAGGCCGCCTTATCAACATCTTCCATTACTTCCTCCTAAATCCTACCATCCTGCTTCCTCCTTTTCACAACTGGGTTTTTGCCAGGCGTTGTAGCGGCCACCTGGGCTGCATTCTCCCCTCCATTCTCTATCAACAAGACAGTCTCTGCAACCTTGCCCGAGGTATTAGGCAGGCCTCCTCCTCTCATATTGACTGTGCCGTCAGCACTAACAAGCCTTTTACGTGTGTTCGAATTCTCCTTAGGAGCCTGCTGCGAGTAATCCATGTTCTGCGTTCCTCCATCATCACCATCAAACTCCCTCCTTTCTCCCTCCCAATCTCCTCTTCCCTGTCTACCACCTCTACCACTTCTCCCTCCTAAACCTCCAGATCTACCTCCTCTGCCCCTTCCCTCCATACCGCCTCTTCCTCCTGACGTGTAAGTCGGCTGTTCAGCGCTCCAAAGGAGCCATTCTCCCCATTCACAAGAGCGTGGATCGTGAACTCCGTCGCCGCATTCTTCTACTGTATGTCCCATCAAGCCACAGAAAAAGCAGAAGCTCGGCAACCTCTCATAATAAACAGGATATTTCTTCCTCTTCTGCAAAGTGATCGGTACAAACCTCACGAGCGGTTTGTCAACATCAACAAAAACTCGTGCTCTCAAGGTGCTAGAAGGGTTAATTTTGCCCTCATTGACTGACACTGTAAAAGGTGGTTCTCCAACCTTGGCTGCTACCTTCTCTGCAAGTTCTCTCTTAGCTGTCAAACCATCAGCAAACCCTTGATTCGAGCCCATAATGGAACTTTATTCAGTTTGTACTCAACCACATCAGTAAAGCCATCATATTCCTGCACTATAACCGGGGCAAAACGAAAAATCCAAGGTCCTCCATCCATGGTCCGCTTCCAGTCACCAAGGCAATGGCACTGGAACAAAAAGAGGTTGGGACCTTTGATATTGAAAGTCACTCCCTGGGCCGCCGCCCACGCGTTTCGCATCTGCCTCAACAGCGCTGCATGACTGAAGGGCTTGGTGGTATGAACACGAAACAATCCTAACCACCGCACCCCCTTGATCAGCTCCTCCACTTCTCCTGACAGATCGAGATCGTCTTCCTCTTCTCCATGCAGCTTCATGCCAGCAAATTTGTCCTCCAAATCTGGTTCCGGTCCATAGTAATCCCACTCTTCGTCTTCCTCATCTACCGCATCTCCACCCCCGCTTCCGCTGCCTCCTGCTCCCCCTGCCGGAGTGCCCTTGCTAGTCGCCCCCCCCCCCCCCCATCACCGTGTTCCTTACTCCAATCTGCCTCCTGGCCTCCTCCTCGCCTTCCACGATCGCCGCCGCCTTCAGCTTCTCTTCCTCCTCCCTTGCTCCCACGGGCGATGGAGCCGCCATGCAGAGCGAACCTGGTGTCCTTGATCCCGTCGAGGGATTTTACGTAGACTGCGACGCCGCCGCCGGAGGAACAGTGGAACCCTAGATCGCCTCTAGGAGGAATACTGTATAGGTGAAGTGAAGCCGGGAGGGAGGAAAACCTGTAGCCTGCAAATCATGATGGAACTTGGAAGGAGATGGTGGGGCGAGTCGAGCCCAGCCCGACATTTCTTTTTTTTTAGAACAGCCCAGCCCAACTTGACTCAAGTCATGGGCTCAAATACGCCGTATTTGCATCGAACCGACGGAATTCACACAATAGAAACTTGCGAGGCACACGATTGAGCCCGAGGCCTGAGCTCTCCAAAAGCCAGCCACCGTCCCAACCCGAACCCGGATCCATCCACAACTCTCCTCCCCTCCCCTCCGATCCAACCCGCACCGAGATGGCCCGCCCGCCCGCCGCCGCCGCGGACCTCAAGCGCAAGCGGAAGCGCCGCCGCCGCCCCAAGGCCGGCAAGGGCGCGGCCGCCAACCTCCCCGACTTCTTCTCCAACCTCCCCGACGACGTCGTGCTCGCCATCGCCAACCGCCTCCCGACCCGCCTCGCCGTCACGCTCTCCGTCCTCGCCCGCCGCTTCCGCCACCTCCCCACCCTCTACTCCCACCTCGACTCCGTCAGGTTCTCCGGGCCCGCCTCCCCGGTCCCGCTGCCCGCCAGCCAGCCCAAGCTCCTCCGCCGCCTCGACATCGCCCCGCCCAAACGTATCAAGCCCTCCGCCCTCCGCCACGTCATCAACGCCGCCGCCAACCACGGCCTCTCCGAGCTCGCCGTCCGCCTGCACCGCCGCGTCTGCCTGCCCAAGAACGTCTTCGCCATCCGCTCCCTCGCCGTGCTATCCCTCAACACCTGCAGCGTGCCGCCCCTCTCCGCCGTCGCCTGCGCCCGCCTCCGGACGCTCAAGCTCCACCGCGTCTTCATCAAACAGGTGGTCCTCACCGCCATCCTCTCCGCGGCGACCGGGCTCCGGACGCTGGAGATGGTACACTGCACGGGCTTGGACGCCGGATGCACGGTGGAGTCGTTGACCGTGAGGAGCTTCTTGTTTATGCCCAACGTGGAGCAACGGGAGGTCACGCTGAGAGCGCCGGGGCTCAGGACAATCACGCTTCACACGCGACCCAAGACGCAGAAGGTGCACCTGGAGCCTTCGCCGGATGTCAGCAAGGTTTACCTGCACGTCGCCAAGTCCCAGGAAAAGGTTCTCTTCAGGATGCGGCCCTTCTTGGATGCTGCCACAGGGCTAGCTTCCCTCACGCTCAGAGGCTGTGCTGTGAAGGTGAGCTCTCTCGCATCCATCGTATTCTATCAGCTATTACTGCTGTGTTAATTTGTCTAGATTTGGAGTAGGCTGCTGTCCAATTGTTCACAATACTGGTCATGATACGTGGAAGAATATGCGTAGCTGATGAACGGAAGCTTCAACCAGGCTACGTGTTCCTTGGTAGCATTACAGTGTGTTTGACTTGTCACAAGTCAATGATTCATGTAGTTCAAGCTGCAAAACTAAGTGATCAATTAGTATAACCTTAGGAAGGACCTCCCTGGGTTTGATCCATGAAAACTTGGTTTTAGGAAGGACAGAGTAGTTCGACCGTCACTTACTTGTACCACCTCCGTACCAAAATAAGTGTACCAAAGTTAGTACAAAGTTGAGTCACTTATTTTGGGACGGAGGGGGTCATACTTTGAAGTTACAGTGAAGTTACTTACTTGTAATACCTTGTATGGTGCATTGATTCTTATGTGTGTGGCAATGCATGCTGCTGACAAAGATGTGTCACTTATTCTTATAAATATGAGAAAGACAACTTAAGTGGAAACAAGTAGTTGTTTGAGTCAGAACATAACAAGTGGTTGAAGTCACACACTACTTAACACTTCTATTTCGACGTGGGTTTGGGTGGTCTAACCTAAACAATTAAACATGCATAGCTTAATTTTATCCCATCTGCAGATTGAGTTTTTACCTCATTTGTATATTTGTATCTTATTCCTGTGCAGTTGTTAGCTGGTGAATATAAAGATATTGCGAAGTTGCCAATTACATCTGAAGGGTTGAGGATATTGTCAGTGAGCTTGGATTTCTCGCGTGAATCAGAAGCTGTTTTCCTGGTGAAGCTGCTTCAGAGCTGTCCTAGCCTACAGCAGTTGACCGTCTCGGTATGCATCTTATCATCTACGGGTTTCAGTTCATTGAGAGATGCATTATTATTATTAACACACCTTACTTCATGCTAGGCTGCTGAAAATAAGATGACAGAGGCGTCCTTTAGTTTTGCTGATCACAAGAAGATGCTTGCAAAGGCATCATGCCTAACTAATAGCCTGTTGAAGATCAAGTTTCTTGGGTTCAAGTCTGGAGAATATGAGAAGGACCTCCTCGTTTTCCTATTAAATCGAACCAATAAGCTGAAGAAGATTGGGGTGCAGTTTCCAGCAAGCGAAGAAACCGCTGTGAAGTGGGCTTTATCTGTGAGGCCAGCCCCAATCGAGAGAAGATCTACTATGTTCAACAAGGGCTACCTGCAGTTGGAGTATACCTGATAGCTTACACGATAGGCATACACCACATGTTTTCAGTTTCGCTGCACATACTTCCTTTTGGTAGAACTTTTGTCCTTGACTTGTGATGGTTACAATCTCGAGTGGTTGGGTTCAACCATTCTTTACATGGCTAGGTGAAGTTAGAACAGAGTTTGAGACAGATATATGAAAAGAGCAGGGAATATCTGGGTTGTGTATGGTTGCACAAGAACAGGAGATGAGTTTTACTTGTGTGTCGTAATGAAACCTCAGTTGCTTTATTGCTTCCTTTATAGTACAGTAGTTCTCAACAGTTGGCATAATGTTACACACAGGTAGTACATTTGCACTCAAACATGCATGTCATACAGCAACACCAGTACAAAGGGCTGCTACTCCAGAGCCTGGCTATGTGGTGATTACTGTGAATATTTCGCATAGACCGTGTGCTCGTGTTTGCCGCTCCACCTGCACGTTGGTGACATTGGAAGAGTATAAACTGTCTATAGGTGTCTGAAATTCAAACAGCGAAAAAGTATTGGTGGACTCAGTCACCTGTTGGAATCATCAGATGGCACTTGGAGCTCGTGTCCCGAGGTGAATGGTTCGAAAACACGGTCAATGTCTTCATTCTTCACCTCTTCAACGGTTGCAGGACTCCACTGTTGAGATTGTATGTAAACCCATTTAGGCCCCAGTTGAAGAACAGATGTGCGAGAAAATTTTGTATTGAGAGAGGGGAGGGAGAGGGAGACCTTAGGTGTATTGTCTTTGTCGATGCTCAGAGCTCTAATACCCTATCATGAAACAAAATTGAAAATTGGCTAAGATTCAACCAAAAGACTCGTTTCGTTCATTCATTGTACGATTGCAATACCTCATACACATCACCAGTAATGACAGATCGGAGGATGTTCATTGTTAGTCCGAATTCCTTCTTCAAACACTCCTGCAGACTCTGCTTCCGACCTTCTCTAACCTGAAAAGTAGAAAATAAATCGTGAAAAAGAGTAGACTTACTGGCTTACCTTATGCAAGCAAAAGAACCCCAGCCTACACCGCACTTCATAAAAAGATTCCAAAGTATATAGTGTTTTGCACTAGCAAAGCCATATCTAACAAAAGAATGACTAGTGTGGCTATTAATGGCAAGTGTAGGCACATTTTTAAACAAGAACAAAATATGAAGCCTACACAACAACAAAATTGTCCACGGATAATGGATGACGCGAGAGTTCCTACCGATCGCAGTGTGATCTTCAATCCAGTAGGAGATGATCTTCTCATATTCTTCAGGACTGGAGCTATCCATTGATTTCCGTCGACACTCACTTCTGAATCCTACATCCACAAGCAAAACAGTAATTTATCATTCTATAAAAGAGAGGAAAATCGCTCGTCTCATTATAATGCACGGCAGTTGTTCTGTTCATAGAAGGATTGAAGACTAGTAAGTGTATGTGTGTATCATTTCTGCCTTCCTCCTATGTAAATGAACCATAGAACCAGCATGATAAACCAATTACAACATTCTCCTAAACTGAATGGCCGAGGGCGATATAATTTTAGGTGCTAAAGTGAATACATCAAAAAATTTGAAATTTTTTCATTATCACATGAAGATGTGAAGCAACTGAGTGTAGAACGAGCAAATGCTGACTGGTAGTTACTGAACAACAGATCAAGAAAATTGACAGATAAAATTAATAAGAACGAAGCAACAGTGTGAAGATTCATCATAAGTGCTGAAGCCTTACAAGTGCTTTCAAGATCTCCTCAACAGTCTCGGCTGAGAAACATTTGTCGATAGTTGAAAGCCTATCAAAAATCGACATTCCAGTGTCAGTTTGCTTCCATAAATAAATAGAATAATTACTAGTACATTACTCAAAGAAACCCTTTCTTCTTCAAATAAGTAAACACGGAATCCTTGCAACAAATAATGGAATTATGATATTTATCAAGAAATAATCCTTAACTTGTTTAAAATACTCTCTTGATCAAGTTGAACATCCGTAGAGAATTCCTCAATGACAGCTCGGACTGCAGACTCGTCGCCTGTGTTTAAATTCAGTAATTGTTTTTCGAGATCTTCCAATTTCTGCCATACATATTATAAACTAGTCAAACTACAAGCAAACCAATATCAGCAAGTATTTTGTTAATCAAGCTACAGATTGAGAATATCAGATTTTTGTGCTTGGAACCAAGCAAAAAATACTGTAAACAAAACAGTACATCAAGAAACGCAAACTGCTGGAAGACTCACTTCAGAATGAACAAAATGAGTAGCAAGACCGGCAGAGATCATTTCTTTTGCATTCAGTCTAGCACCAGTCAAAGCCAGATACTCACCTAAAAGTTAAGAAAGAGTGAAAATAAGGAGATTGAAACTGAAATTCCTATTTATAGTTAATTGGCCATGACCAATTTTCTCATGCCAAACTCATTCATACTGTTTGTCCAAAAAGGACAATATCCCTCTGAGTAAGCCATTTAAATTATTATCTGGGGATGTGAGAATGGGAAATTAAACTCAATGCCTACCTAAATATCCAGGGAGCCGAGAATGGATATAAGAAAAGCTACAATCTGTGTGTAGTCCAACACTTGCCTCGGGGGTGGCAAAAACCTACACAAACAGAAATGATCCTTATGAGAAACTCCAAACAGATATATAACTACACTGGAGTATATATTACTCCCTCCATTCCGACTTATAAGATGTTCTAACTTCTTTCTGAATTGGATGTATATACAGACGTATTTTAGTGTGTTTGTTCATTCACTTCAGTCTGTATGTAACCTATATTGAAATATCCAAAACATCTTATAATTCAGAATGGAGGTAATATTCAAGTTTGATTGGATCTCGTTTAAAAAATTATGCAAGTATTATTTATTTACAGGAACAAAGTATCAATAGAAAGGCATTGAATATTACTTTGATGTATGATCACTAGATTATTAAGGTGATGCATGTACAATTTTTTTTGAGAAATCTACGAACGAATTTATCACTAAAAGCCATAAGTGTGGCATAAATTGATTCGTACTGTTTTCTCTGTGACAACTGCAAATTTCAGTGGAGCAACCATGGCTGCACCTCCACCCATGACAAGTCCATTAACAAGGGCCACCTGTATGAATGCACAAGCGTATATTTTCAGAATATAACATCTCCAGTAAAATAGGGAATTTTCCTCAAATATGTCACAAGGGCATCACCGTGGTTTTCTTATATGTATGAATGTGATAGCAGAGCCAGTACATCCTGTACACAACCTCGAGGCAGGAATCATCTGCAAGGCAGTCATATCAATATCTCCAAACAGCCTTGCTTTGTTACATGCAAATATAAATCACTGATGATGCAAATCAGGCAATACAGCACGGGGACTCTGAGAATCCCACCTGATGATCTCCCTTCGTAGAACATCTTTAGGTCCCCACCAGCAGAAAATGCGCGTCCTGCTCCCTGTTGACCAACAAACCTCACATTCATATCACTTGTGACAACTGACAATTGCTGAATATCACAACAGTTTCAAAAGAAAGAAAAAACTTCTGTCGCAGGACACGAGTTTTAGCACCATGTAATGCTATTGCTGAACATGACATTTGGAGTAATTGACAAAAAACTACCACATTTCACGTATCCGTCCCACAGAACTACCACATTTTGAAAACTGACCAAAAACTCCAGATTAGTGCTAATTTCGTGACAAAAAACTACCAGGTCGAGTTGATGACCGTTTTTATGATTTTAAACCTGTTTATGACATGTGGGACCGGCAGCAAAGTCAACTCTGTTTATTTTGACCGTCAAGTTAACCGTTATGACAGGTGGTACCCACACGTCATCATCAACCTTCTTCTTCCTCCCCTCCTCTCTCTCTTTGCCATTTCAACAAACACCTCTTGTGCATGAGACGGAAACAGGGGAGCTCCGGCCGCCTGCTCGCTTTACACCACGTCGGACCCCAACACGAGCGCCGGGTGAACCAGCTCCGGGTCGGCTCTGCCTCGCACTGCACGGTGGCAGTGGCGGCAACCTTCGCGGCGACATCGATATCGGTGTCGCGAGCTACTGCTCAATGGTAGATGCGGGCCTGGCCGGCCGCCGGGCGCGGCCGTGTGTGGGCTGCAGGGGGCGGTGCGGCGCTGGGAGGAGGAGGCGGGGCGAGCCGTGAGCGCGGGTTTGGGTGGGTTCACACAGCGGAGGCAGAGGCGGGAGTCGAGCAGCGGTCGGACTGCGGCGAGGCACGCAGGCCGGCGGGCAGCGCGAGCGGACGGCAGGGGCGGTCTGAGGCGGCGGGGTCGGCAAGCCGTAGCGGCAGCAAGCCAGCAGGGGGCGCGGGCAGGAGCTGCGCGGCAGCAGGCAGGGGAGGCCAGGGGCTCGCCGGCGCGGGCAGCAGAGGCCAGCAGCGGGGACAACGGCGGTAGCGACAGGTAGCAACGACAGCAAATAGAGCAGCAGCGGCGGCGCCTAAGAGCAGCGACGAGCTTCGGCAACAATGGTGGCGGTGGCGAGCGCCGTTAGCCGTTAGCGCGGCAGCCGTCCCGACAGGTGGGCCAGCTCTGTCAGAAAGGGGTTTAAAACGGTTAAATCGGTCTTTAACTCGACCTGGTAGTTTTTTGTCATGAAATTAGCACTAATCTGGAGTTTTTGGTCAGTTTTCAAAATGTGGTAGTTTTGTGGGACGGATACGTGAAATGTGGTAGTTTTTTGTCAATTACTCTGACATTTGGCATTTCCTTTGGATTAGCGAATATATATACTGTACACTGGGTAAAGTGCAATCAGTTTCTTTGTTGCGTTGATTCCCTGAAACTTCTCCAGCTATGGAAAAACATGATACTCTTCAACACCAGCCCTGGTTACCATCCTAAATGTGCTGCGGCATGTGCCAATGAATACGCACCTTGAAGATGACAAGCTTGGCATCGTCATCTTGCTCCCATTTCTCCAAGAGCTGCGCTAGGAGATAGACCTAGAAGCAAAGACAAATAAGCAGTGGCGACTCCCCTTATCAGCATTCCACAGGACCTCTACTGCAAAAAAAAAAAAAAACACTTCTAATCGAACATCTCCCGAGCCAAGAGCAAGAGGGCGCACCACTCTGTCGTTGATGCCGTTGAGCTGGCGCGGGCGGTTGAGGGTGACCACCCTCGCGCCGTTGATCTCCTGCCCGAGCACGACCTGCGCGGAGAGTCGGATTCCCGCGTTCCGTGAGCCGGTGATACCGCGACGAGACGAAGAGGAGAAGCAAAGAATCAATCGTGCTGGATCGTTACCTCGTTGGGATTGGGTTGTTCTTGAGCCATGGCGAATCCGGAGCTGGAGATTTCTTTGACGCGTACAAGCTCGCGGGGTGAGGCAGGTGCTCAATTGGGGTTGGTGAAGGAACCATTGGTGTGGGAGGGAAGAAGAAGGGTAGGGGAGTGGGTTGGTAAGCCTGGAGTGAGGTTGGGGTAGGTGCGACCTGCGACGTGTCGGAGTGGGGACCGGGGCTTGACTACTGTTGAGCTGGGTAGTTGAACTGAAGAAATGTCCACGGCGACAGGTTACCACGGCCAAGGAGGATATGCTTCTGCATCTGGACGATACGATGCATACAACCATTTCATTACCATCATCTAGGCAATCCTTATCGCTACTCCTATCCTTTTGATAAAGATATGTCAACTTCCCGAACCTAATATCAAACAGACATCGCATCAAAACTTAACATCTAAAGCTGGATTCTCCAGCCCAGCCACATACCGGTACTGGGTCACATACCGGTCCGACGCATTCTTAGAGGCTGTCGCCGCCATCTTCCACCGGTCCATCTCCAGAGCAGGAACTAACACATTGACCTTGCCTGGCCTATCGTCGATGCCACCACGACGCCAGACAACTCCACCATCCTGCACGTATCCGTCCACACGCGCCCGTCGCCGAACCTCTGTAGCACCATGGCGCCGGGATCCGTCGTCGGCCTTGCGGTAGATGTAACACTGCTCCTCCTCTTGTCCCCTCTGGCCAGCACTTGCTTCAAAACGATGCCCCCAGGAGAGACAACAGCATCGAAGGTGTCATCATCGTTCGATCTGGTAGACCCAGATTTAGGGCTTCCCCCGAAGCATCACAAGTGGGGTGCTACGACCTGCAATAATGATGCCTCGAGAAGGGAACGGCATCACAGACGCCGCCATCGTCTGTGATGACCGTAGTCGGCGCATTTTCACTGAAAGTCGCGTCACCTCGATCTCGCAGCTGGGTGGAGCCGAACGGAGCCTCGTCGTGGAGACAAGGGCCGTTATCGGCACGCTGGCAGGGAGCCTCCAGCCGCCCCTCACGGTCCTCCTCGCGCCACCGGCCGGCCAAGGCCATACCATGATAGATCTGGGCAGGACGCCAGATCCGCAGCCATCGATGCCCCCCCATCTGCACGCAGCCGCCACCCCCACCACCCAATCTCAAGTCACCGCCGCCCATGGAGACTTCAATCGCCGTCGCGTAGCAGGGGCGACACCCTGACTGCCGCCACCCTCGTCGAATGGAGCGCCGCCACCGCACCACCCAATCTCAGGTTATCGCCGGCCATGGAGACTTCGATCGCCGCCGCGCAGCAGGGGCGCTGCCTTGACTGCCACCCTGACCTTCCTGCATGTAACGCCTCCTCCGCCTCACAGGGGATGTCATGATGCCAGCCCGCCCTGGATCAGCGTCGGGCCCGCCGCCATCGCGGCCCTTGCCAGCGACAACGGCGGCTGGGGATGGAACGAGGGAGGCTGGCGACCAGGGAGTGAATATGAAAGTATTTTCTCATTGACTTGTTTCGTCAACACAAAGTGAATATGAAAGTATGTTCTTCTCCCTCCCACTTAAATAGAAGGAAAATTTAATGATGCTAATATGGTATTGTAATTGTTTATTGTTTTTGGGCCAAACTTCACATCATTTGGCTTGAGTAACTTATAAGCCTTCTTTTTGTACTCAGCGGGAGTAGAGTATGGTGTTTTGGATCTCGGCCTCCATGAAGGCATAATTTTTTTTAAATTCAAACTTCCAAAATTTTAGTTAAAAAATTCTGAAAAAAATTGTACAAATAAACAAAGATGTGAGTTATATGTGTGTAAATTTTTAGGATGAAATACACGGAAACGCAATCTGTACAAAAATGACAAATTCATGGTCTCGAAGGATGAATAATATGATGTGTTAAAAAGTCTCAGATTTTTTTTTGCACAACCCTCATTTCAACGTATTTTTTTTAGAACGAAGACGCACGATGCATCCGGCTTTAAATTAATAAAGCCAACAACAGACAGCGTATAGGAGTCAAGTCGAACAACACATGAAAGCCCACAAAAGCTCTAACAAAGCAGGGGCAGAAGGTTCAGGATTACATGCCGTAGGCGGCAAGACCAGAGCACGCAGGCTCGCTACAACGATGCCAAAAGGACCACCCAGACCCTACCGGGGCGGCGCGGGAGCTCTCGCCAGAGTGTAGACCTGTCGAAGACGGGCGAGAGCGAGGTGCAGCAACTCAACGTCTTGGCGCCTTGCCAGCGGCGCCCACTGCTGCAAAAAGATAACACATTTGAAGATAACATCAGCCGGATGTGAGGGGAACACGCCCTCGATCGTAAGTTTGTTCCTAATACGCCACAGTGCCCAAAGTAAAGCCCCAACACAGCTCCACACGACACATTTAGCGGAACCCGACATGCATTTACGGTGAGAGCACAAAGCTCAACACCTGACCTAGGATCCCAATCCCGGCCAGCGGCCTCTCGGACCGCGCTCCACGCAAACCGAGCTAGATGGCAATGGAAAAAGACATGGTTAGCTGTTTCAGACTCCTTACACACAGCACACGACCCATTGGACGGTCCATTACGCTTGGCGATATTTATCAAAGTTGGGAGTTTGTCAAGACACAGTTGCCAAATGAAAATCTTGATTTTTAGAGGGAGCCGAGCCTTCCATAGCCCGGTCGCCACTTGCTGCTGGGTACCTCTGGCGAGTGCTCGGTACAGGGAGTTAACCGAGAACTTGCCGGAGGCAGTAAGGCGCCAAGACACCACGTCTGGACCTTGAGAAAGGGCAACCCCTTCCACCAGAGATAGCAGGTTTCCCAAACTTGCCGTCTCCAGGCCGGTGAGCTCGCGTCTGAACTGAAGTACAGGGGGGAACTCGGCCAAAACTTGCGCCACAAAAGAGTGCGGCTCGAGCGCAATATTGTACAGCGATCTGAAACAGGACCAGAGGGGTTGGTCGCCAATCCATAGATCCGTCCAAAAACGCGTTGAGCGGCCGTCATTTCAACGTATTGCGTCCTGAAAATTTACACACTTATGCATAATGCCTTAATCTATCTCTGTATCTTTTCACATGATTTTTTAAATGTAAAAATATGAATTTTGCATTTGGAGGCCTTCATGAAACTCAGCCTCCAAAAGCAATTTCTGGAGGCAGTATTATTACAATAAACTAAGTTTGTGGTACATGAACTTAGATGCGAGTGGGTACTTTAGGAACCTTCCACATTTTGCTGTCATGGCCGTCATTACGACAATGTTGTTCCCGTAGCAGGTCATCACACACGCCTGTAGGACTATCCACACCTACCGGTCGACAGCATTGCCACATGATGTAGGATCAATATTATAGTCTAGAGGGGTGAATAGACAATAAAAGATCTAAGACCTTTTAGACGGTATTTCCTCTGTCACTATCTACATGGCGTCGTACTACAAAATGAACGATATAATTTGTATGCACGTAGTCCATTTGTTCAAATTAATTGCCAAACCTGAACCTCGAAAAGCGCCATAGGGACAGGGGGTAGCTTTTAACCTTCTTTACTTCTAGTTGTCTAGAGCAACCAAAGCATGCAAGTCTAAGTAAATAAATATATGGAGAAGAAATCGCAAACGCGGCACGACGAACATGGAGATGTTTTCCCAGTGGTTAGGATTGTTGGTGCAATTATACTGCTGTTGGGGATAAAATCATAAGGCCATAAGGTCTTGGCAAGGTCGACCACTAATCTACTACAATCATGCAAATCATCTTGTCTGTCTATGGCACCATGGCTCAATACCACAAAGGTTGATCTTCACGAAGAAGGTGATCACCAATCCTTGTATACAATTTTGACTCTTTCACAATGATCTCAAGTGATTTCTGACCATCTAGGAGCGACACACCCTTCTAAAGTAAGAAGCAAAGGAAAGTCACCTTGAAGAACTCCTTACAAGATTTTTTTATCAACTTTCAAGAGCACACACGATCTCTCTCACATAAAGAATCAAATGATGGAACAAATAGAGATGTGAGCACTAGACAAGGGGTCTAAGAAGAGATGGAAATCTACCTTCAAAAGCCTCTCAATATTGCTCAGAATTGCTCTAAGATGCATGCGGACTGCCCCTTCGCTCGCATCCCCCGCAATCATGTTGTGCAAAATTACACAACATGTCATCGAATGCCATAATTTCTCCAATTCACATATCATTGCAGCTCCACAAACAATACTCCAACGAGCTTGGAGCACTCCGGATGCCCTCTCCACATCCTCCATAGCACCTTCTTGCATTTGTTCGTACATCGGCCTCAGGTATAGTCTTCCCAAATGCCACCCATAGAGGATAGATACCATGGGTAAGGTAGTACCCTATTTATAATTGTGCCCGTTGACAGTGTAGTTGCATGCTGAAACAACCCCATCATAAAGTCTCTTGAACAACATAGATCGCTGGAGTACATTGACGAGAACCAGGCATCCAAAGAGAACATGCCAAATCCATAAGTGATTTGATGCCACTACTTCAAGTATGATGCACTCTTTGGTGTGACCTTGATATCGCTCGCGCAAACCTTTCGGACAGTTCTTCCATTTTGAATACATGTAATCAATCGAACTAAGCATATCTGGAAAGCGACTTGCTACTCCAATCACCAATAACTTTTGGGATAAGTTGGGGATGCATGAGGTGATTAATAAAGCTGGTGCTATTGATCATGCGAGAGAGGCGATACTTAAATTGTTACTCCTTATTAGTAAGCATGCATGTGCAATGCACGTCTCAAATAAAATGAGTTCCCATGGTATAATACTAAAATAAGTTTTATAAAAAAATTCAGATGGCTACAAAATGTTATCATGTAACTCAAATTGCATTTTCAAAAGTGTGACATATTTGTGATCCAACACACGTATCATAATCTATAGTAAAAACATCAACTCTGAATCTAATTTTTATTTTAGTGAGTTTTATTACCGAGCCATTTAAAATGTGTCTGATGCGCAACGATATGAGCACGCATGTAGCACACGATCCATAAACATCTCTATATAATATTCATGATAACATAATTTCACGATGATTTGAGTCTCGTGCATAGTGGAACATCGACTAAAATATGAATAAGAAAATATTAGCATTATGAGAAAAGAAAAGTAATACATGATTATAGTAACTTACACAAAAATTTAGATCCATATAGTGAGATGGAATGTCTCTGAGAAGCTGGACTTCGTGGCGCGCTAGTATCCGCACATCCATATTAAAACAATCAATATCCATGTATTCATCATTGTTTAATATGTTTTTTATTTGTCTCAAGTTTAAGCTAATAGGGTAAGGATCAGAGCTTTGCACCCATTCAGTCCTGTAAAATCGGAATTATGTCAATTATAATGACATCAAAGTAATTTATTATAATACAAAATCAACTAAAAAAATATTAGCTTACTCTAGTAGAGCGTCGTCACCAACCATACTGATGAACAAGCAAAGTTCATCTATTAAGTGATCATTTGTTGGATTGATAGACGGTGAAAGGATAAATGACTGTGAGATGAGCTCAACTTCTAATGATGTATGCAATGTTCTGAGACTCTCAGGGGGTCTATCCAGAATCATACGTCTGGTGGGATCTGTGTTGTTTTCGTCATCTTCCATGTCTCAATTTCTTATATTATCTGAAGGAAGTATGCCCTAGAGGCAATAATAAAGTTGTTATTTATATTTCCTTATATCATGATAAATGTTTATTATTCATGCTAGAATTGTATTAACCGGAAACTTAGTACACGTGTGAATACATAGACAAGCAGGCGTCCTAGTATGCCTCTACTTGACTAGCTCGTTAATCAAAGATGGTTAAGTTTCCTAACAATAGACATGTGTTGTCATTTGATGAACGGGATCACATCATTAGAGAATGATGTGATGGACAAGACCCATCCGTTAGCTTAGCATTATGATCGTTTAGTTTTATTGCTATTTTTTTCTTCATGACTTATACATATTCCTCTGACTATGAGATTGTGCAACTCCCGAATACCGGAGGAACACCTTGTGTGCTATCAAACGTCACAACGTAACTGGGTGATTATAAAGATGCTCTAGAGGTGTCTCCAAAGGTGTTTGTTGAGTTAGCATAGATTAAGATTAGGATTTGTCACTCCGTGTATCGGAGAGGTATCTCTGGGCCCTCTCGGTAATGCACATCACTATAATCCTTGCAAGCAATGTGACTAATGAGTTAGTTGCGGGATGATGCATTATGGAACGAGTAAAGAGACTTGCTGATAATGAGATTGAACTAGTTATGATGATACTGACGATCAAATCTCGGGCAAGTAACATACCGATGACAAAGGGAATGACGTATCTTGTGATGCGGTTTGACCAATAAATTTCTTCGTAGAATATGTAGGAGCCAATATGAGCATCCATGTTCCGCTATTGGTTATTGACCGGAGATGTGTCTCGGTCATGTCTACATAGTTCTCGAACACAGGGTCATACGCTTAACGCGTTTGATGACGATTTGTATTATGAGTTATGTGTTTTGGTGACCTAAGTTTGTTCAGAGTCCCAGATGAGATCACGGACATGACGAGGAGTCTCGAAATGGTCGAGAGGTAAAGATTGATATATTGGAAGGTTATATACAAACACCGGAATTGTTCCGAAGAAGATCGGCGATTTTTCGGAGTACCGGGAGGTTATCGGGACCCCCCGGGAAAGTTAATGGGCCTATTGGGCCATAGTGGAGAGAGGGAGGCTGCCACAGGAGGTGGCGCCCCCCCCCCCCAAGACCAATCCGAATTGGACAAGGGGTGGGGGCGCGGCCCCCCTTTCCTTGTCCCTCTCCCTCATTTCCCCTTCCCCTCTCCGTTAGATGGAAGGAGGGGGGGGGGGGCGAATCCTACTAGGAACGGAGTCCTAGTAGGACTCCCCCCTCTTGGCGCGCCCCCCCTTGGGCCGGCCTCCTCCTCCCCCCTCCCTTATATACGTGGGCAGGGGGGCACCCCAAAGGCACAACAATTTTTTCTTAGCCGTGTGCGGTGCCACTCCCACCCCTTGTCCAATTTGGTTTGGGCTTGGGGGGGGGGGGGCACCTCCTATGGCAGCCTCCCTCTGTCCACTATGGCCCATAAGGCCCATAACTTCTCCCGGGGGGTTCCGGTAACCTCCCGGTACTCCAGAAAAATGCCCGAATCGGAACCATTCCGATGTCCAAATGCAATCTTCCAATATATGAATCTTTACCTCTCGACCATTTCGAGACTCCTCGTCATATCCGTGATCTCATCCAGGACTCCGAACAAACTTCGGTTCATCAAATCACATAACTCATAATACAAATCATCATCAAACGTTAAGCGTGCAGACCCTATGGGTTCGAGAACTATGTAGACATGATCGAGACACATCTCCGGTCAATAACCAATAGTGGAACCTGGATGCTCGTATTGGCTCCTACATATTTTACGAAGATCCTTATCGGTCAAACCACATATCAACATACGTTGTTCCCTTTGTCATCGGTATGTTACTTGCCCGAGATTCGATAGTCGGTATCATCATACCTAGTTCAATCTCGTTACCGGAAAGTCTCTTTACTCGTTCCGTAATACTTCATCACGCAACCAACTCATTAGTCACATTGCTTGCAAGGCTTATAGTGATGAGCATTACCGAGAGGGCCTAGAGATACCTTTCCGAAACACGGAGTGACAAATCCTAATCTCGATCTATGCCAACCCAACAAATACTTTTGGAGACACCTGTAGAGCATATTTATAATCACCCATTTATGTTGTGACGTTTGATAGCACACAAAGTGTTCCTCCGATATTCGGGAGTTGCATAATCTCATAGTCTGAGGAACATGTATAAGTCATGAAGAAAGCAGTAGCAATGAAACTGTAATGATCATAATGCTAAGCTAACGGATGGGTCTTTTCCATCACACCATTGTTCTAATGATGTGATCCCCTTCATCAAATGACAACACATGTTTATGGTTAGGAAACATAACCATCTTTGATAAACGAGCTAGTCAAGTAGAGGCATACTAGGGACACTTATGTTTTGTCTATGTATTCACACATGTACTAAGTTTCCAGTTAATACAATTCTAACATGAATAATAAACATTTATCATGAAATAAGGAAATAAATAATAACTTTATTATTGCCTCTAGGGTATATTTCCTTCAGTCTCCCACTTGCACTAGAGTCAATAATCTAGTTCACATCGCCATGTGATTTAACACCAATAGTTCACATCACCATGTGATTAACACCCATAGTTCACATCGCTATGTGACCAACACCCAAAGGGTTTACTAGAGTTAGTAATCTAGTTCACATCGTCATGTGATTAACACCCAAAGAGTACTAAGGTGTGATCATGTTTTGCTTGTGAGAGAAGTTTAGTCAACGGGTCTGCCACATTCAGATCCGTATGCATTTTGCAAATTTCTATGTCTATAATGCTATGCACGGAGCTACTCTAGCTAATTGCTCTCACTTTCAATATGTATCCAGATTGAGACTTAGAGTCATCTGGATCAGTGTTAAAGCTTGCATCGATGTAACCCTTTATGACGAACCTTTTTGTCACTTCCATAACCGAGAAATATATCCTTATTCCACTAAGGATAATTTTGACTGTTGTCCAATGATCCACTCCTAGATCACTATTGTACCCTCTTGCCCAACTCATGGTGAGGTACACAATAGGTCTGGTACACAACATATCATACTTTATAGAACCTATGACTGAGGCATAGGGAATGACTTTTCATTCTCTTTCTGTTTTCTGCCGTGGTCGGGTTTTGAGTCTTTACTCAATTTCACTCCTTGCAACACATGCAAGAACTCCTTGTTTGACTGTTCCATTTTGAACTACTTCAAAATCTTGTCAAGGTATGTACTCATTGAAAAAACTTATCAAGCATTTTGATCTATCTCTATAGATCTTGATGCTCAATATGTAAGCAGTTTCACCGAGGTCTTTGTTTGAAAAACTCCTTTCAAACACTCCTTTATGCTTTCCAGAAAATTCTAAATCATTTCCGATTTCACATATACTTATCAGAAAGGCTGTAGTGCTCCCACTCACTTTCTTGTAAATACAGGCTTCACCGCAAGTCTGTGTAAAACTATATGCTTTGATCAACTCATCAAAGCGTATATTCCAACTCCGAGATGCTTGCACCAGTCCATAGATGGATCGCTGGAGCTTGCATACTTTGTTAGCACCTTTATGATTGACAAAACCTTCTTGTTGTATCATATACAACTCTTCTTTAAGAAATCCATTAAGGGATGCAGTTTTGACATCCATTTGCCAGATTTCATAAAATGTGGCAATTGCTAACATGATTCGGACAGACTTAAGCATCGCTACGAGTGAGAAAATCTCATCGTAGTCAACACCTTTGAAGTTGTCGAAAACTTTTTTTGCGAAAATATAAGCTTTGTAGATAGTAACACTACTATCAGTGTCCGTCTTCCTCTTGAAGATCCATTTATTCTCAATGGCTTGCCGATCATCGGGCAAGTCAACCAAAGTCCATACTTTGTTCTCATACATGGATCCCATCTCAGATTTCATGGCCTCAAGCCATTTTGCGGAACCTGGGCTCATCATCGCTTCCTCATAGTTCGTAGGTTCATGATGGTCTAGTAACATGACTTCCAGAAAGGATTATTGTACCAATCTGGTGCGGTCCATAATCAGGTTGACCTACGAGGTTCAGTAGTAACTTGATCTGAAGTTTCATGATCATCATCATTAGCTTCCTCACTGACTGGTGTAGGAATCATTGGAATTGATTTCTGTGATGTACTACTTTCCAATTCGAGAGAAGGTACAATTACCTCATCAAGTTCTACTTTCCTCCCACTCACTTCTTTCGAGAGAAACTCCTTCTCTAGAAAGGATCCATTCTTAGCAACAAATATCTTGCCTTCGGATCTGTGATAGAAGGTGTACCCAGCAGTCTCTTTTGGGTATCCTATGAAGACACATTTCTCCGATTTGGGTTTGAGCTTATCAGGTTGAAGCTTTTTCACATAAGCATCATAGCCCCAAACTTTAAGAAACGACAGCTTAGGTTTTTGCCAAACCATAGTTTATACGGTGTCGTCTCAATGGATTTAGATGGTGCCCTATTTAATGTGAATGCAGCTGTCTCTAATGCATAACCCCAAAAATATAGTGGTAAATCGGTAAGAGACATCATAGATCGCACCATATCTAATAAAGTGCAGTTACGACGTTCGGACACACCATTACGCTGTGGTGTTTCAGGTGGCGTGAGTTGCGAAACTATTCCACATTGTTTCAAATGAAGACCAAACTCGTAACTCAAATATTCACCTCCACGATCAGATCATAGAAACTTTATTTTCTTGTGTCGGTGTGGAACGACACCTATGGGATCACAAGAATCCCTACTACGGTTGCCGGGGCGCAGGGTTGCGAGGAGAGCAGGGCTAGTAGACAGCATAGGGATCGTTTACCCAGGTTCGGGCCGCGAGGATGCTTAAAACCCTAGTCCTGCTTTGGTGGGTGTATTTCTGAGAGTTCTTGAGCTCTCGAACTAGCTGTGGTCAGTGCGTGGTTGAAGAGCGAATCCTTCTCCAAAGATGCCATGGGCCTCCTTTATAGTTAGAAGGGCTGCCACAAGGGCACATGTGGAGGTGGAAAGGCGTGATAGTGCCTGAGCTTATCGCTCAGACATAGGACAAGACGCATTTAATGCGTGGCTTAGGTGTCCCCTTGCTTTATCGGGGACGGGGGCGAGGCCCGTCCCGTCCGTCGCCGCTCCTCCTCGCTTCGACATGCGCCCCGACTAGTGATGCATGCGGTGCCATGTAGGCAGGCATGCAGCTGAGGTGGCGCGGTGGTGGAGCCTTCACGAAGATCTGCATGCCGCCGCGTAGGCGCTTGATGAGTTGGCCTAAGAGCTGCATGTTGCCACGCAGGTGCCCGCCCAGCTGGTTGAGTTGGCAGCTGCATGGGAATGGCGGTGGAAGCTTGGTTGGCGCGGGCGTGGCGGTGGTCCCGCTGGCGTCCTTGGTGATGGCCTTGCCGGGTGGCCCGACAAGGGTCTTGTCGTGTGGCCCGGCAAGGGTCTTGCCGTGGCGTGCTGTCGTCCCCGGCAAGGGTCTTGCTGGGGGTCTGGTAGACTTCCTCGGCGAGGATCTTGCCGAGGATCATCGTCTTCTAATCCTCATCTGATCTTGAATATGTCTTCACAAAGATCTGCATGCCACTACAGAGGTACCTCCCGAGCCTTGGCCCCACGTGCATGATGGTGTTGGGGATCGTGGGCTCAAGGGTGGCTCGCTCTGTTGGTGTGGGGCAAGCTTTCCTGGCAAGGATCTTGCCGGGGCCGCTGAGGTTGCCCCGGCAAGGGTCTTGCCGGGGGAACCTGCTTCGTCCCTCTGCTCTTTGTGGTCTTGGCCTTGGCGTTGCTCTGATTATCTTGGGCTTCGGTCTTACCTTGGCTCACCTCCCCTGCTCTGCTTGGTGTGACCGCGGGCGCGGCTCCAACTGCCTGTGCATAGGTATTGGGGTACAAAAACGCACCCCTCTTTTTGTACACCGACAGGAGCCCCCGGGCCTGGGTCACACATAAGTGCGACATGTTGTTGGGTTAGGCCCAAAATGGTGCGCGGGCAGGCGGGGCGGTTTTTACCGCGGTAAGACTTTTCACGCGCGGCGCTTCCCACGACCCGCGCGCGTGGCGCGGCGTGGAGGGTTGTGTGTGACGTGGGCGGCATGCGTGGGGCGGTTTTCACACGCATGCGTCACATCGCAGTAAAGAGGCGGCTCGCGCCTTCCTCGTAAAAAGAGGGAGGCGTGGAGGTGCGGCTCATTTACTGAACAGGGCCGGGTCGCAGTCTTCAAGGCATCCACTCCCCACGATCACAGGGTGGGGAGAGGTCGCTTCGCCCGTCCCCTCGGTTCTGCACGTCCGCCACGCGTCCCCCATGCACTTGGGGTAGCAAGCGGCGAGGGCGGGAAACCGGGCCATCGCTGGTTGGGGCAGTGGGTCGGTCCCGATTCCGCGCGCCTCTGGTGGCTGGATTGGCCGAACGGGCGGCGAGCCCGACCCCGCCTCCTTTATAAGGAGGGGAAGGGGATGGCGTCCCGCACTCTTCTGTCATCTATCTCCTCTTGCTTCTGCTTCTTCCTTTCACTCGCCATGGAGAAAGGGAATCCTGGTCCTTCAACGATGGCGGCGAGGGTCGCCGCTCGACAACGCGTCCCTCCTCCTCCTGAGCCCGCGGTGGTGGAGCCGGCTGTGAGGGGAAGGGGGAGGGGGCGAGGCCGTGGGCGAGGCCGGGGCAGAGGTCGCAGTGCTCGGGGAAGAGGAGGACGGGGTGGCGCGCCGGCTTCGCCCCCGCCAATGATGCCTTTCCTGATGGAAGGCCATGTCGGAGACCAGCCCCGCGAGTTCTTCATCAGGCCGCGCCAGCCTCTGCGTCACCGTCTTCGTCTTCCCGCTCCATTTGCTCGGGAGATGGAGCGTGACCGGCCCCAATCCCTCAGATTGCACATGAGGGGTTGCAGGAACGGGGGCACGCGGGTCGACGTCGACTTCCCGGCTCCTCGAGTCATGTACCTCTGTCGTGGGTGGAAGACGTTCGCTCGCATCCACAGCCTGACGGCGGGGCTCGTCCTCTACTTCAAATTAATGGAGGACGACCTACTCTCCGTCAAGGTCTTGAGAGTTCGACTCACCAAGTGCTGCGTGGAGAGCTCCTCCGATGGAGATTCTCGACGATGGAAGCTCTTCCTCGAGCGAAAGTGATGAGGACGGCAGCAATGAGCGGATAGCGAGGACGAGTCCGACTAGGCGTCGGACACCCAGCGCTGGGCGGTGCGGCAAGAAGAACATCTGCACTGGCCGCTCCTCCGGCAGAGTTTTGCCGGGGGCGGAACCAGCTCCTTGAACTTCTCCGGGTCGTCTCCTTGGGCGGCTGGCGTCGGGAGGCTGCGAAAGAGGAAGAGGGCGGGCGGCAAGGCCGTCAACTCGGAGTACGCGGGCACCGACGCCTTCATCTCGTATTGCCGGTCCTGCCGCCTTGTCTTCCAGCTCCTTTCCTGGCACCGTCATCACCGGCCCACCTGTGGGCGGCCGCCGAGGTGTTCTCTTGGTGCTTTCTGCTGCTCGTAGCTCGCCTAGGCGCCCCTTTTGCCCTTTCGCCTCCTTGACCTGCCTCCTGAGGAGAGGGACAAGAAAGGGATTATGGGCATCTTATCTCTTTTTTAGTTAGGTGGGGGCAGACAGCTAGGTGGTGCTCAATCACCTCCCTGGGAACACCGGGGATGTCGGACGCTTGCCATGCAAACACGTCGACATTTGCCCGCAGGAAGGTGACGAGCGCGCCTTCCTATTTGCTATCGAGGGCGGTGCCTATGGTGAAGGCCCCTCCCGTGCCATCCTCCCCGACGGGCACCTTCTTGGTCTGCGGCGGCTCGGCTCTGGATCTCTTGATCTTGTTGGTAGAGCTCTCTGGCACGTCCTCAACGGTAGCACAACACTCCGAGGAGGTGCGCTTGCCGGAGTGGGTGCGAGATGTCTTGCCGGGTTCCTTCTTCCCTCCCGGGCCTTCAGCGGTAGGAGCAGGTGCCTTGACGACAGCTACTGCAACTGCTTCCCGATAGAGTTGGTCGGCGCAGGTCAGCGCGTCCTTCTTGTCGGAGGGGACGGAGATGATGGTCAACGGCCCGGGCATCTTTAGCATGTTGTAGAGTGTGACGCCGCCATGAACTTGGCTAGTGTCGGGCGGCCGAGGATCCCATTGTAGGGCAAGGGGATCTCGGCCACGTCGAAGACGATCCTCTCCGTCCTGTAGTTCAACTCTCCTCCGAATGTCACGGGCAGTGTGACCTTTCCCTTCGGCTGGCTCCTCCCCGGATTGACCCCTTGAAACGTGCCCGTTTCCTCGAGGTTTCCATCAGGGATTTGCAACCTTTTGATCACGACAGGCGAGATCAGGTTCAGGCCGAACCCGCCGTCAACCAACATCTTGTTCACCATGAGGTTGCGTATCGTTGGCGAGACCAACAATGGCAAACACCCGACCGCGGTAGTGCGGTCAGGGTGGTCCTCGGCGTCAAATATGAGGGGCGTGATGGACCACTTCAGCGGCTTCTAAGCGTCGAACGACGGCTCTGCTGCTGTAATCTCATGCGCCCACTGCTTGAGCTGGCGGTGAGAGGTATGCAGCAAGGCGCCACCATCGACGCACATGGCCTCCGTAGCCTTCTGGAACCCTTGCTCACCAGATTCGTCGTCCTCGTCGTGATCATCGTCTTCTTGTTTCTTGTCGCGGCCCCGGGCGGGCCTCTCTTGCTGGTTGTCCTTGTCGGGGCGGCCTCCTTGGCCGCCACGCATCTTGCCGGATCCTCAAGATCGCCCTGGTCCTTCTCCTTGTCCCGCCTTTTCGTACTCAGCCTTTTGCTTCTCGGCAAGAAGCAGCTCGACTTGTCGGCAGCTCGAGGTCGTGGCCCTTGGTGCGGTGGATCTTGCAGTATTGCTTGTCGGAGCTTCCTGGCTTGTCGGTAGCCGCCAAGGCCCGGCAGGCGGCGCACCCGGCAATCTCCTTGCCGGGGGCGTCTGCCTTGACCTTCTTGCCGGCACCGGTATCGTCAGATCCCTCAACGGCAAGCACGGCCTTGCCTTTGCGTTTCCTGTTGCGACGCCAGCTCTTCTACGTCGGGGTGGCAGCGTCTTCATCGGTAGAGTCGGTTTCCGTGCCGGCGTCTTCGCCGGGGTACTTCCTTCCCTCTTCAGCCCGGGCGCACCTATCGGCCAGAACGTAGAGCTCGGCCACATCCATAACCTTGGTCATCGCCAGCTCCTCGCGCATCTCGCGATTGCGCATGTTCTGGTGGAACGCGCTAATCACAGTGGTGGGATGAACGTCGGGGATGTTGTACTGCACCCGGCTGAATCTCTGGATGTACTTGCGCTGGGTCTCCCCTTCCTTCTGGGGAATGATATGCCGATCACTGGCCTAGCCATGAGCTTGGTGGCCTCCTGTGAAGGTGCCAACGAACTCATGGCACAGAATCCACCAAGAAGAAATGGAATCCACCGGCAAGTGCATCAACCAAGACATCACATTGGGCTTGAGCGCCAGCGGGAAATAGTTGGCAAGCACCTTGTCGTCGTGAGCCCCAGCGGCCTGCATCGCGATGGTGTAGATGCTGATGAACTCAAACATATGGGTCTTGCCAGTGTACTTCTCGCCGACGTCAGGCTTGAACGTGCGGTGGGACGGCCACTGGAACTGCCTCAGCTCATGGGTAAAAGCCGGGCAGCCCACCTCGTAAGGTAGGCCACCGGGGCCCCCCGGTGCCAGGTGGTCCATAGCGGGTCCGACTGGCGGCGCGTTTCGCGCCGGCGCTCGACGGTGGTTCGAGCGTCTTCGTGAGCTCACTCTCGAAGGACTTGGCGCTGGTCGTGGAGGGTCCGCGGGTCAGACGATGCTATGGAGATGTTATCACAAGCATCGTCGCGACGGGCCGACGCCCGCGGCGGCTAGCGAGGAGGAGGAGAGTGCACCGTGGCCGCAGCTCCCCCAGTCCTCCCAGCGGCAGCATGTGGTGGCTCGGTGGAGCGCCGACTCGAGGGCCCCGCCGGTCACGGATCGTCTTTGTTTAGGACGGCGACAAGGCTCCGGATGGTGGCCCTCCACTCGTCGAGCTTCTCCGCAGCAGGAGGGAAGTCGAGGAGCAGTTGTGCGCACGCCAAAGCTTCCACTGGCGTGGGCGGCGGTGACAGCTACATGGATCACAACGTGCTTCGACTTCTAACTACGTTAGAAGGAGCTCCGTTACGACCCAGCGGCTGCGTGCCATTTCCGCCCGCTCTTTGGCGAGCGTGCTGGACCCCTTCATCTTGCGGGTGACGCACAGGGCTCTTCCCACGGCGGTGCCCAGGGTCACCAACGTGGTGACGTTGCTCGGCGCGCACACCATGGGAAGAGCGCGCGGTGGTCGCCGATGTGAGCGTCTTGGAGGCTGCAGCGCCGCCCGGAGGTGGCACAACGACACCCCTGGAGGGCCCCGCGCCGCCTGCGGGGGGCCCGGCTCCGTCTTTGGATCTGGCGGCGTGCGGCCGGTCGTCTGGCGCTCGAACGACGCCGCTCGCCAGGCTCTGACTGCCTGGGCGATGCTGGTGCTCGCGGACCGCGGCCCGGGTCCTGTCCGCGACCGGTCCACTGCTTGTCTGCACCGGCACGGGCCGTTTGGCTCCCAACAAGCCAATCGCCATGGCCGTCTTCTTCTTAGGAGCCATGGCGACGAAGAACTGCTGGGCTGACTACTAGGATAGATTCTCACAATTGCGCCCCCTACCTGGTGCACCAAAGATATCGGTGTGGAACGACACCTATGGGATCACAAGAATCCCTACTACGGTTGCCTGGGCGCAGGGTTGCAAGGAGAGCAGGGCTAGTAGATAACACATGGATCGTTTACCCAGGTTCGGGCCACGAGGATGCGTAAAACCCCAATCCTGCTTTGGTGGGTGTATTTCTGAGAGTTCTTGAGCTCTCGAACTAGCTGTGGTCAGTGCGTGGTTCGAAAGAGCCGAATCCTTCTCCAGTATGCCATGGGACTCCTTTTATAGTCAGAAGGGGCTACCACAGTGGCACACAGGAGGTGGAAAGGCGTACAGTGCCCCTGATCTTATCGCTCGTATTACAGGACGAGACGCATTTAATGCGTGGCTTAGGTGTCCCTTTGCTTTATCGGGGACGGGGGCGAGGCCCGTCCCGTCCGTCGCTGCTCCTCGCCCGACACGCGCCCGGCCAAAGGATGCGTGCGGTGCCATGTAGGCAGTGCAGCCGAGGTGGCGCGGTGGTGGAGCCTTCATGAAGATCTGCATGCCGCCACGCAGCGCTTGATGAGTTGGCTCGAGCTGCATGTTGCCATGCAGTGCCGCCCGGCTGGTTGAAATTTGGCAGCTGCATGGGAATATGATGGAAAGCTTAGTTGGCGCGAACTGGCGGTGGTCCCGCTGGCGTCCTTGGTGAGGGCCTTGTCGGGTGGCCCGGCAAGGGTCTTGCCGGGGGTCTGGTAGCCTTCCTCGGCGAGGATCTTGCCGAGGATCGTCGTCTTCTAATCCTCATCTGATCTTGAATATGTCTTCACAAAGATCTGCATGCCACCACGGAGGTGCCTCCCGAGCCCTGGCCCCACGTGGATGATGGTGTTGGGGATCATGGGCTCAAGGGTGGCTCGCTATGTTGGTGTGGGGCGAGCTGTCCTGGCAAGGATCTTGCCGGGGCCGCTGAGGTTTCCCCGGCAAGGGTCTTGCCGGGGGAACCTGCTTCGTCCCTCTGCTCTTTGTGGTCTTGGCCTTGGCGTTGCTCTGATTATCTTGGGCTTTGGTCTTACCTTGGCTCACCTCCCCTGCTCTTCTTGGTGTGACCGCGGGCGCGGCTCCGACTGCCCGTGCACAGGTATTGGGGTACAAAAACGCACCCCTCTTTTTGTACACCGACATCTTGTTACGATGATTTTCCACTTCACTCTGAAATTCTTTGAATTTTTCAAATGTTTCAGACTTATGTTTCATCAAGTAGATATATCCATATCTGCTCAAATCATCTGTGAAGGTCAGAAAATAATGATACCTGCCGCGAGCCTCAACACTCATCGGACCGCGTACATCAGTATGTATTATTTCCATCAAGTCTGTTGCTCGCTCCATTGTTCCGGAGAACGGAGTCTTAGTCATTTTGCCCATGAGGTATGGTTCGCAAGAATCAAGTGATTCATAATCAAGTGATTCCAAAAGCCCATCAGCATGGAGTTTCTTCATGCGCTTTACACCAATATGACCTAAACGGCAGTGCCACAAATAAGTTGCACTATCATTATTAAACTTATATATTTTTGCATCAATATTCTATGTATCAATGTGATCGAGATTCAGTAAACCATTTACATTGGATGTAAGACCATAGAAGGTTTTATTCATGTAGACAGAGCAACAATTATTCTCTGACTTAAATGAATAACTGTATCGCAATAAACATGATCCAATCATATTTATGCTCAACGCAATCACAAAATAACATTTATTTAGTTCCAATACTAATCCCGATGGAAAAAGGGAGTGTGCGATGGTGATCTTATCAATCTTGGAATCACTTCCAACACACATCATCACCTCACCCTTAACTAGTCTCTTTTTATTTTGCAACTCTTGTTTCGAGTTACTACTCTTAGCAAGTGAACCAGTATCAAATACCGAAGGGTTGCTATAATCACTAGTAAAGTACACATCAATAACATGTTTATCAAATATACCTTTGTTCACTTTGCCATCCTTCTTATCCGCCAAGTATCTAGGGCGGTTCCACTTCCAAAGGACCATTTCCTTTGCAGTAGAAGCACTCAGTTTCAGGCTTGGGTCTAGCTTTGGGATTCTTCTTGGGAGTGGCAACTTGCTTGCCATTCTTCTTGAAGTTCCCTTTATTTCCCTTGCCCTTTTACTTGAAACTAGTGGTCTTGTCAACCATCAACACTTGATGCTTTTCTTGATTTCTACCTTCGCCAATTTCAGAATCGCGAAGAGCTCGGGGAATCATTTTTTTCATCCCTTGCATATTATAGTTCATCACGAAGTTCCAGTAACTTGGTGATAGTGACTAGAGAACTCTGTCAATCACTATCTTATCTGGAAGATTAACTCCCACTTGATTCAAGTGACTGTAGTACTCAAACATTATGAGAACATGCTCACTGTCTGAGCTATTCTTCTCCATCTTGTAGGCAAAATACTTGTCAGAGGTCTCATACCTCTCGACTCGGGCATGAGTCTGAAATACCAATTTCAGCTCTTGGAACATCCTATATGCTCCATCGTGTTCAAAACATTTTTGAAGTCCCGCTTCTAAGGCGTTAAGCATGGTGCACTAAACTATCAAGTAGTCATCATACCGAGCTTGTCAAACGTTCATAACATCTGCATCTGCTCCTGCAATGCTTCTGTCACCTAGCGGTGCATCAAGGACATAATTCTTCTATGCAGTAATGAGGATAATCCTCAGATCACGGACCTAGTCCGCATCATTTCTACTATCAACTTTCAACTTAGTTTTCTCCAGGAACATATCATAAATAAAACCGAGGAGCTATACGTGAGCAATTGATATACAACATAGATATGCAAATACTATCAGGACTAAGTTCATGATAAATTTAAGTTCAATTAATCATATTACTTAAGAACTCCCACTTAGATAGACATCCCTCTAGTCATCTAAATGATCAGGTGATCCATATCAACTAAACCATGTCCGATCATCACGCAAGATGGAGTAGCTTTCAATGGTGAACATCACTATGTTGATCATATCTACTATATGATTCACGTTCGACCTTTCGGTCTCAGTGTTCCGAGGCCATATCTGCATATGCTAGGCTCACAAGTTTAACCCGAGTATTCTGCATGTGCAAAACTGGCTTATACATTGTATGTGAACGTAGAGCTTATCACACCCGATCATCACATGGTGTCTCAGCACGAAGAACTGTCGCAACGGTGCATACTCAGGGAGAACACTTGTACCTTGAAATTTCGTGAGAGATCATCTTATAGTGCTACCGCCGTACTTAGCAAAATAAGATGCATAAAAGATAAACATCACATGCAATCAAAATAAGTGATATGATATGGCCATCATCATCTTGTGCCTTTGATCTCCATCTCCAAAGCACCGTCATGATCACCATCATCACCTGCTTGACACCTTGATCTCCATCGAACCATCGTTGTCGTCTCGCCAACTATTGCTTCTACGACTATCGCTACCGCTTAGTGATAAAGTAAAGCAATTACATGGCGATTGCATTTCATACAATAAAGCGACAACCATATGGCTCCTGCCAGTTGCCGATAACTATTACAAAACATGATCATCTCATACAACAATTTATATATCATCACGTCTTGACCATATCACATCACAGAAAGCCCTGCAAAAACAAGTTAGACGTCCTCTACTTTGTTGTTACAACTTTTACGTGGCTACTACGGGCTTAGCAAGAACCGTTCTTACCTATGCATCAAAAACCACAACGATTTTTCGTCAAGTGTGATGTTTTAACCTTCAACAAGGACCGCGCGTAGTCACACTCTATACAACTAAAGTTGGAGAAACAGACACCCACTAGCCACCTGTGTGTGAAGCACGGTGGTAGAACCAGTCTCATGAACGTGGTCATGTAATGTCGGTCTGGGCCACTTCATCCAACAATACCGCCAAATTAAAGTATCACATGCTGGTAAGCAGTATGACTATCATCGCCCACAACTCTTTGTGTTCTAGTCGTGCATATAACATGTATGCATAGACCTGGCTCGAATGCCACTGTTGGGGAATATAGTATTTCAAAAGTTTTGCCTGTGATCACGCAAGATCCATCTAGGATAAGCATAGCAATGAGTAGGGAGAGTGTGTCCACGTACCCTCGTAGACCGAAAGCGGAAGCGTTTAGTAACGCGGTTGATGTAGTCGAACGTCTTCGCGATCCAACCGATCCAAGTACTGAATGCACGGCACCTCCGCGATCTGCACACGTTCAGCTCGGTGACGTCCCTCGAACTCTTGATCCAGTTGAGGCCGTGGGAGAGTTCCTTTAGCACGACGGCGTGGTGACGGTGATGATGAAGTTACCGGCGCAGGGCCTCGCCTAAGCAGTACGACTATATGACCGAGGTGTGTGACTGTGGAGGGGGGTGAGGGAGTCCTGGACTAAGGGGTCCTCGGGCGTCCGACCTATTATCATGGGCCGGACTGATGGGCTGTGAAGATACGAAGACCGAAGACTGCACCCGTGTCTGGATATGTAGATTCCTTTTCTTTGTAACCGACCTTGTGTAACCCTAGATCCTCCCGGTGTCTATATAAACCGGAGGACCTAGTCCGGAAGGGGGGATATTCATTACCATAGTGATACAGGCTAGACTTCTAGGGTTTATCCATTACGATCTCGTTGTAGATCAACTCTTGTAACACTCATATACATCAAGATCAATCAAGCAAGAAGTAGGGTATTACCTCCATCGAGAGGGCCCGAACCTGGGTAAACATCCTGTCCCCTGTCTCCTGTTACCATCGATCTTAGACGCACAGTTCGGGACCCCTACCCGAGATCCGCCGGTTTTGACACCGACATTGGTGCTTTCATTGAGAGTTCCACTGTGCCGTCGTCAAAAGGGTTGATGGCTCGCCTTGTCGTCAAGGAAAATATCACCTCCGGAGGAGCCCTGGCCTCAGGCCAAACCCTCCGGCTGGGCGGCTTCTTCATGACCGCCAGTTCGGCCCTTAAGCCGACGATGACCTCTCAAGTCATCGAAAATCGCCTCCGCGTTGATCCCGAATACTCCGCACGGATGGATCCGACGGAGTTATCGTCTTTAAACGAACTCCTAGATCACATTGCCGCCTTGGGGGTCGCTACAGACTACGATCAGATTGAGCTTAAACTCGACCAAAGAGAAATTTAAAACCCGCCGACCACCCACCAGATAGCGATAGTCGAGGAGCAAGACAACTCTTCCTCTATATTGAGTACGAAATATGTTCGGATCACCGATCTCGAAGAGCCGGATACTCTCCGAAAGAAAGACATGCCTTGTCCTCCGAACATAGAGCCGGACGATGAGCCTAAAAAATCTGTCGATATCCCAGAGCCCGAACTAAGTCCGGCAGATCTTAAAACTCCGGATCCAAAATGGGGCCAGGGTTCGGATTTAAAGGCACCCACCCACCCAGATATTAGCGCTCTCATGAGCATACAACGGCAGTCTCCGGAAACGGTCCACCATTTCTGGGCCAGATTCCTCCTTGTCAAGGACAAGGTCAAAGATTGCCGCGACGAAGACGCGATATCAGCGTTCTGCAACAATTGCGCGGACGAAGGAATTCTCAATGCCATCAACCGCCGTCGCATACTACACTTCACTGACTTAGCAACTATCGTCCAGAAGTACAGTGCAATGGAAAGCGCCTGGAAAACCCAGGCAACTCGCTGGGAACTATCGGTCCCCACTCAACCCCTTGTTCAGGCGAAAAGGGCGCACCCTCGTGGCACGCCCAGTCCAGTAACAAAGAAATATAAACCACTATGCGTCACGGAGCCGTTCTGGAAGGATGGCTCGATGGGCCATGCAAACTTCACACAACACCGGATACCATATCAACCCACAGCCTTAGAGCATGTTGGATACTCTGGCAAGTAGCCAAAAGCGGCGAAGATATCCTTACCAAAAATACCCCAGAGCAACACCCTCCAGAAGACGACGACCTCAGAGTATTGACGGTCTTCGAGACATTTGCTTCAAACAATAAGCACAAGAGGGCACTCCACGACCTCGCCGAAGTTTGCTAGATCGCCGCAATAAACCCTTGGAACAACACGGCTATAACCTTTAATGCCGGTGATGAACCTAAATACATAACATTCCGAGCGCTAGCCGCATTAGTCTTGAGTCCTATCGTGGACGGTTTTCGACTCACCAAAGTCCTCATGGACGGCGGCACCGGACTACACCTCATCTATGAGGATACACTCCACAAAATGGAAATAGACAGGAGCCGCATCGAGCAAAGCAGCACGACCTTCCAAGTAATCATTCCTAGTCGGGAGGCGTGGTGTGCGGGAAAATCACACTTGATGTGGTATTCGGCATGCCAGAGGATTATCAGTCTGAAGAAATAACCTTCCAAGTGGCCCCTTTCAACAGTCGATATCACGCCATGTTGGGGCGAGAGGCCTTTACACGCTTCCAAGCTATACCTCATTACGGGTATATGAAGTTAAAAATGCCCAGGCCCAATGGCATAATCATTCTTGTTAGTGATCCGGACATAGCACTCCGTGCCGAAAACAAAATCGCATCCCTGGCCCTCGAGGCATTATCTGAAGCCCTTGCGGCCGAAGAATTAACCGCACTGCGCTCCACGGTGGATAGGGACGATGTGATCCTAGACAAACGACCCAAACTCACTGGTTGCGTGGCAGCTTTAAGCCGCTTTATCTCCAGACTGGGAGAAAAGGCACTGCCACTTTATCGCCTTCTACGGCGCACCGATAACTTCGAGTGGACGGACGCGGTGACGGCCAGACTAGAAGAAATAAAAGCCCTTCTAGCAAGCAACCCAATCCTGGCCGCGCCAAACGTCGGCGAGCCAATGTTATTATACATATCGGCAACACACCAGGTGGTGAGCGCCGTACTCGTCGTCGAGCGAGAACAGGACGGACACAAATTTCTGCTCCAAAAACCAGTATACTATGTATCTACTGTCCTCACACCATGCAAATCCCGGTACCCCCACTATCAAATGATAGCATACGCGGTCTTCATGACATCTCGAAAGCTACGACACTACTTCCAGGAGTGTTCGATTACGGTGGCTTCTGAAGTACCACTCAATGACATAATAAACAACCGCGATGCCACATGCCGGATTGCTAAATGGGCCATCGAGCTCCTTCCATTTGACATAACATACAAACCACGTCGAGCCATTAAATCCCAAGTACTGGCTGACTTTGTCGCCGAATGGACAGAGGTCAAACTCCCTAAAGAGTATGACACATATTCCAATTGTGTTATGTACTTTGATGGCTCCAAAATGTTGGTGGGTCTAGGAGCGGGCGTCGTGTTAATGTCCCCCCTGGAGATGTCGTCCAGTACGTACTCCAAATATTGTACACAGACTCCAACAACGCAACCGAATACGAAGCCTTATTGCACGGTCGTCGGGTGGCTGTATCCATGGGCATACAACGCCTGGAGGTGCGCGGGGACTCAAACCTCGCAATATCCCAAATAAATGGAGACTTTGATGTCAAAGATCCAAAGTTGGCAGCTTATCGTAATGCCGTCCTAAAAATGTTGGCTCGGTTCGAGGGGCTCGAGTTTCATCATGTCGCCCGAGAAAGTAACCAGGCGGCGGACGTCCTTGCTCGCATTGGCACCAAGTGAGACCCCATCCCACCTAACATCTTCCTGGAAAGGCTTTTTAAGCCATCTGTGATGTGGCAAGTGGAGGGCGACAACAACAGTCAAGATCCGAACATAACCCCAGATTCCGAACACATCGATATCATCGGGGGCTCAGCCACTGAAATAACACCGTCGGCCCACCTCATAATGGCAGTCATTGCCCCATGGACCGAACCCTTCCTGGCCTACTTTAATAGGAAGGAGCTTCCCGAAGACCAGAATGAGGCTCGCCGCATTGTCCGGCGTTCGAAGGCCTACAAGGTTCATGATGGAGAGCTCTACAAGAAGAGTACTACCGAGGTCCTCCAAAGATGTATCTCCGAGGAGGAGGGGCGACAGCTTTCGGCGGAAATTCACGCCGGTCTCGACGGACACCACGCCGCAGCTCGGGCCCTTGTTAGCAAGGCCTTCCATACAGGGTTTTATTGGCCGACGGCCCAAGCAGACACACAGGACCTCGTTCAACGTTGCGTCGGATGCGAACTCTTCGCCAACCAAAGCCATATGGCCCCAACTTCCCTACAAACAATCCCCACTACTTGGCCTTTCGTGGTCTGGGGACTGGATATGGTTGGACCCCTTAAAGGAGGAAGCCATAGGAAAAAATATTTGCTAGTCATGGTGGATAAATTCACCAAGTGGATAAAGGCCAAACCAGTTAAAACGTCCGAGTCCGGGCCAGTAATAGACTTTATATCCGGCGTTGTACATCGTTATGGTGTTCCGCACAACATCATCACTGATAACGGCTCCAATTTCACAGTTAACAAAGTGAAAAACTGGTGCACTAATCTGGGCATCAAGCTCGGTTACGCCTCTGTATACCATCCACACACGAACGGTCAAGTCGAACGAGCCAATGGTCTTATTATGAGAGGCATCAAACCCAGACTAGTGCGGTCTTTGAAAGAATCAGACAAGAACTAGGTTGAGGAGCTCGACTCCGTACTCTGGGGGATGCAGACCACGCCCAACCGTACTACCGGATACACACCTTTCTTCATGGTGTATGGCGTAGAGGCTGTGTTGCCCTGCGATATTATTCATGACTCACCTAGGGTGCGCATGTACAAAGAGAGAGAAGCCGAACTAGATCGGCAGGACAACCTAGATGCCCTGGAGGAGGAGTGCGACGTTGCAAAAGCCCGTTCAGCATTTTACCAATAGCAGGCTCGAAGATATCAAAGCAGAGAAGTACGGGCCAAGACTTACAACGTCGGCGAACTCGTTCTACGCCTGCCGGAGAAGAAAAAGGACAAACTCAAGCCCAAATGGGAGGATCCCTTCATAATTGACGAAGTTCTCACCGGAGGAGCATACCGTCTTCGGGATGCATCAGATAATCGCCTAGAGCCGAACCCCTGGAACGCAGCCAGACTCCAAAGATTCTATGCCTAGAGCCGAACTCCTCGTTCGTCTCCTTCTCCCCTGTAGTTTCCATTATTTTATTTTCTCTCTTTTCCGATTATTCTTCCTTCTTTTTGCTTTAAAGGCTCTCGTACGGCTAGACCATACACCCCCGACGTATACATCTTAAAATATGTACGTCCATTATACCTGGGGGCTTCTTGGACAAAAGCTTGCTATTGTTATTCTCCGAGCATCAAGCTCTTCACATATGCGTTTTCTCCCATATGTACCTTTTCTTCGCCATTATATGCATCGATATTGACTTAAGTTTTGGCCAAGCTGGGTTGCCTGGCTCCTGTGCTTATGCCCTACGTTCCCATTAGTTTGGCTAGGGCATAAAGGGAGCACCTCTGCGATTGTTACTGCCGGGTCATCCGGATGTGTACCTCAGACTGGGTGAAGCCGAAAGCTAGCATTCTTAAGGGAATATTCGGTCGGTGAACTAAAGATGTTTTTGCATTCGTCCCATCGTGAACCCCCAGAAGCTATACACATTGTGATTTCTTCATCACAGTTCGGACATGCACACCGATGCATGCACACCCAGGGAAAGGAACCCTTAACGGAACTATTCTCTCTGGAAGATGTTTCTTACACTCTTAATGTAATATAACATAACTAGCCGGATAATTGTCTGTTCAAGCCATGATGACCCCTACGCCTGGTTTCCACACATACCTCGGTTTATTTTGCCGCTCAGGTATTCGGAAACACTCCGCACCTTCGGGTCGAGAGATTGAAGTGAAAAGGTTGGCCATGACAATCATTTTACAATCTAGCTAGAAGGAACAATACATAGTCACTTAGGACTTAAAAACTTCCTCCTCTATACCGTTCAACAGGCGTTCTAATTTCCAATCCTGTTGGGAGTATCTAGCAGCCACCTCTACTTGGCCATATACTAAACTAACGGGAATTTCTTCCCCATTTGACCCTAATGGTCCGACCCAGGCCATGTGATTCGGATCCAGCTTGGTATATCGTGTTTTTACCATCGCCCAGGCCTCTCGCGCCCTCTCGGCAGGCCGATATCTTCCATAGTCGGATACGCCGCCGCGCTCCCTTGATAAGCTCAACAAGCTTCTCCATACTTCCTGGAGGGGAGTCGGATGGCCATAAGGCCTTGGCTACACTCCACATTGCCTGCCGAGCTTGCTCGTGCAACTGCGACATCCCTTGCAAAAGATCACTTGATGATCCGATCACCTCCTCTTCAGGACGGCCCGTCAATATACCTGCAATCACAGGTATATCAGCTACTTTTACTTCCAAACTGTTATAAAGTAAATACGGCCACATACTGAATATGTCGCCTCGCAGGTTTTTGTTCTCCTTTACGGAGTCGGCTAGCTGGGCCCGCACATCTTTCAGCTCTTCGCCTAGTTGGGTGTTTGCATCTTGGAGTTTGTTTTTCTCCTGTCTGACACGGGTCAAAACCCGCTCGCCCGCGGCAAGCAGTCTTTTTGACTCTTTTTCCTCCAATTGATCCGATGATCCTGCTATGAGATAAAGCTGCAGTATTAGCACAGCTACTGTATAATTGTTATTCCTCAATGGAGGGGATCCTTACCATGGGATGCCTTCTTGGAATTATTTAGTTCCGCGGTAGCAGCATTTAGCTATGTCCGACACTGCTCCAGCTCTTGGGCTAGCAGGTTGTTCTTCTCTGCAAGAACCTGGTAATACAACGATCCTTAAATCAGTTGTACCAACTGCTTTTCGATCTCGAGAGACTCTTGGCGTATGGTTATCATCTTCGGACAAAGAAAACTTACCTGCACATCTGTCAAATGCTGCTTTCTGGCTCTGCTAAGCCCATTTGGAGCAGCTCGGATGTACGTGAGAGCCAAGCTGAAGGCATTGAATGCCTCTTCCAAGAACTTGGGGTCTCGTAAAACAGCCCTGCAGCGCCGATGATTAATGGCGCTCTCTACTTCCGAGTTGGTAACGGACATGTCTTCCGAACCCTCGGCCGAAGGACAGTCCGGCGTTGTTCCCATATCGGCTCCCGTTTCGCCGGCGGGTCTAAATCCCGGTTGTTGGGAGTACGACTGGCTGGATACCCGGACATAGTCCGGTGAACCTTTTTCCTGGTACAAGACAAGCGTACAAGTTACAGTTGGATGTGACTACTAAAATATACCTTCAAATCCGTACCTCTTCGACGAACGACCAGTCGTGTCTTCACCGACCTTCCTTTTAGAGGCCTTGCTCAGCGCCGGAGCCGCTCTCTTTGGAGTCGCCCCCGGAGTAGCATGACATGCCGAACGCCTCCCCTTTGGAGCATGAGACAGTGCAGTGAGTGAGGCAGTGCGAGGAAGCTCTTTCGAGGGGGATTTTTCTTGACGACTTACGTGGGAAGCAGGAAGAAGACCAGGATAATCGGTGATAATGGCCACTTCCGTGCCATCGTAGCTCGCCTGGTAAAACGCCCCTTCCGCAAGTACCATGAATATATCCGGTTCCTCTTCAAACCCAGGATCCAGCTCCCGGTTATGGTTCTCTGGCTATGGGGCGGGGCTGTGAAGCCCCTCGGTGATCTTTCGCCAATGCTGTTATAAGCGGATTAGAAATTTATCAAAGGTGATCAGGGAAACGGAATGAGTAAAGTGGAAGGGTTAGAGCTTACCCAACTGGTAGGATTGTAAATAGAATACCCATCTCTATGATTGATCTGAAGAAATTCCTCTTCCTCCCCTTTGAAAAGCTCGGCCAATATCTTGGCTAGAGCGGAGGGGGTGTCCGGACCTTTCCGACCGCAGCGGGAGGCATCATCCTCCCCATTGTAGTGCCACATTAGGAGCCCTCTATATAGAAGCGGCTGAACCCCTCGCGCTATGGAGGTCGCCTTTACCTCAACTATTGTTAATTTGGACTGGGCGAGCATATTTATCTTGCTCATGAGCTGACGAACTTCCGCACTGTCATCCTCTTAAAGACTCCGGGGACGCCAATTGTGGCGTTTCTTCAGCAGAACACTTGCAAATTCAGGAAGACCCTTTCGAACTGGGTCGGGAAGTGCGACGTCCTCAATGTAGAACCATTCGGAAGGCCATTCTTTTGATGCCTTCCTTGGTGTGCCGGACAGGTATCCGGTATCGGCTATGCGCCACACTTTGGCTCCGCCCACTTCATTAGCTTCGGAGTGGGACAAGACAAAACAACTTTCTCCATAGTTCAAAATGGGCCTCAACACCCAGAAATAATTTGCATAAAGCGACATAACCCGTGATGTGTAGGATGGAGGCGGGAGTGAAGTTATGTAGCTGGAGGCCATAGTATTCCAAAAGCCCTCAAAGGAACGGATGGATTGGAAATCCAACGCCTCTTAGCAGATAGGGGACGAAACACACTCGCTCCCCCCGGATGGGTTGGGAAAGTCCTCCGCCTGAGTCTCGCCATTAAAGGAGGCTAGCCCTGCTCGAACAGGGACCAGATCTGCGGGAGGAACAAATCCCTGCGTTTGCAACTTCGCCAATTGACTGTGGGACACAGAGCACTTCTCCCACTCACCTTTCTCTGGGCCGGAACAGGAGGAGGAGTTGGGAATGCTGGCCATGTTGAAGTGGTCTCGCCTAGCAGTCTCTGAGGATTTTTGCCGTGATGTCGAATGGATCTGAGATCCAATCCCTTTAAATAGACGTCATCCCTCGCGCGGCCAGGGTGTTATTTGAAAAAATACCCGAACCTTCCGCATTCGCTCGACACATGGAAGACGAAGTTATTGACACACAGAAGCCGAGGGGAGCGACATTGAATCGACGACCGAATACGTTACTTGGAAATCATCAAAGGAGGAACCCGCCTTGCAATGCCAAAGACAATCTGTGTGCCGAACACCTCGTTATTGAAGACTGGTTCGGGGGCTACTGAGGGAGTCCTGGACAAAGGGGTCCTCGGGCGTCCGGCCTGTTATCATGGGCCGAACTGATGGGCTGTGAAGATACGAAGACCGAAGACTGCACCCATGTCCGGATGGGACTCTCCTTGGCGTGGAAGGCAAGCTTGGCGACCGGATATGTAGATTCCTTTATTTGTAACAGACCTTGTGTAAACCTAGATCCTCTTGGTGTCTATATAAACCGGAGGACGTAGTCCGGAAGGGGGGATATTTAATACCATAGTTATACAGGCTAGACTTCTAGGGTTTAGCCATTACGATATCATGGTAGATCAATTCTTGTAACACTCATATACATCAAGATAAATCAAGCAGGAAGTAGGGTATTAC
Source organism: Aegilops bicornis (assembly GCA_021605145.1). Classification (NCBI taxonomy): domain Eukaryota; kingdom Viridiplantae; phylum Streptophyta; class Magnoliopsida; order Poales; family Poaceae; genus Aegilops; species Aegilops bicornis. The sequence goes on from CM038671.1 coordinate 562,569,893, forward strand.
CTCCATCGAGAGGGGCCCGAACCTGGGTAAACATCATGTCCCCTGTTTCCTGTTACCATCGACCTTAGACGCACAGTTCGGGACCCCCTACCCGAGATCCGCCGGTTTTGACACCGACAGGGCGCACCACACACGGCTAAAAGATCAACTTGTGTGTTCTAGGGTGCCCCCTTCCCCACATATATAAAGGAGGGAGAGGGAGAGGCAGCCGGCCCTAGGGGGCGCACCAAGGTGTGGAGTCCTACTAGGACTCCCTAGTCCTAGTAGGATTCCACCTCCCATACGAAGTAGGAAAGGGGGAAGGGAGAAGGAGAAGGAAGGGGGGGGGGCTTCTCCTAGTCCTAATCGACCTCCTGCCCAAGGAGGGGCACACCAACCCCTTGTGGGCTGGTGTGCTTCCCTCTTATGGCCCATAAGGCCCATAACTTCTCCCGGGGGATTCCGGTAACCTCCCGGTACTCTGAGAAAATGCCCGAATCACTCAGAACCATTCCGATGTCCAAATGCAACCTTCCAATATATGAATCTTTACCTCTCAACCATTTCGAGACTCCTCATCATGTCCGAGATCTCATACGGGACTCCGAACAAACTTCGGTTCATCATCACATAACTCATAATACAAATCATCATCAAACGTTAAGCGTGCAGACCCTACGGGTTCGAGAACTATGTAGACATGATCGAGACACATCTCCGGTCAATAACCAATAGCGGAACCCGGATGCTCGTATTGGCTCCTACATATTCTACGAAGATCTTTATCGGTCAAACCGCATAACAACATACGTTGTTCCCTTTATCATCGGTATGTTACTTGCGCGAGATTCGATCGTCGGTATCATCATACCTAGTTCAGTATCGTTACCGGCAAGTCTGTTTACTCGTTCCATAATACTTCATCCCGCAACTAACTCATTAGTCACATTGCTTGCAAGGCTTATAGTGATGAGCATTACCGAGAGGGCCCAGAGATACCTCTCCGAAACACAGAGTGACAAATCCTAATCTCAATCTATGCCAACCCAACAAATACTTTTGGAGACACCTGTAGAGGATCTTTATAATCACCCATTTACGTTGTGACGTTTGATAGCACACAAAGTGTTCCTCCGGTATTCGGGAGTTGCATAATCTCATAGTCCGAGGAACTATAAGTCATGAAGAAAGCAGTAGCAATGAAACTGTAACGATCATAATGCTAAGCTAACGAATGGGTCTTGTCCATCACATCATTGTCCTAATGATGTGATCCCGTTCATCAATTTACAACACATGTCTATGGTTAGGAAACATAACCATCTTTGATAAATGAGCTAGTCAAGTAGAGGCATACTAGGGACACTTATGTTTTGTCTATGTATTCACACGTGTACTAAGTTTCCGGTTAATACAATTCTAGCATGAATAATAAACATTTATCATGAAATAAGGAAATAAATAATAACTTTATTATTGCCTCTAGGGCATATTTCCTTTAGTCTCCCACTTGCACTAGAGTCAATAATCTAGTTCACATCGCCATGTGATTTAACACCAATAGTTCACATCACCATGTGATTAACACCCATAGTTCACATCGCTATGTGACCAACACCCAAAGGGTTTACTAGAGTCAGTAATCTAGTTCACATCGTCATGTGATTAACACCCAAAGAGTACTATGGTGTGATCATGTTTTGCTTGTGAGAGAAGTTTAGTCAATGGGTCTGCCACATTCAGATCCGTATGTATTTTGCAAATTTCTATGTCTACAATGCTCTACACGGAGCTACTCTAGCTAATTGCTCCCACTTTCAATATGTATCCAGATTGAGACTTAGAATCATCTGGATATGTGTCAAAGATTGGATCGATGTAACCCTTTACGACGAACCTTTTTGTCACTTCCATAACCGAGAAGTATATCCTCATTCCACTAAGGATAATTTTGACCGCTGTCTAGTGATCCACTCCTGGATCACTATGTACCCTCTTTCCCAACTCATGGTGAGGTACACAATAGGTCTTGTACACATCATAGCATACTTTATAGAACCTATGACGGAGGCATAGGGAATGACTTTTCATTCTCTTTCTATTTTCTGCCGTGGTCGGGTTTTGAGTCTTTACTCAATTTCACTCCTTGCAACACAAGCAAGAACTCCTTCTTTGACTGTTCCATTTTGAACTACTTCAATATCTTGACAACGTATGTATCCATTGAAAAAACTCATCAAGCGTTTTGATCTATCTCTATAGATCTTGATGCTCAATATGTAAGTAGTTTCACCGAGGTCTTTCTTTGAAAAACTCCTTTCAAACACTCCTTTATGCTTTCCAGAAAATTCTAAATCATTTCCGATCAACAATATGTCTTTCACATATACTTATCAGAAAAGCTGTAGTGCTCCCACTCACTTTCTTGTAAATATAGGCTTCGCCGCAAGTCTGTATAAAACTATATGCTTTGATCAACTCATCAAAGCGTATATTCCAATTCCGAGATGCTTGCACCAGTCCATAGATGGATTGCTGGAGCTTGCATACTTTGTTAGCACCTTTAGGATTGACAAAACCTTCTTGTTGTATCATATACAATTCTTCTTTAAGAAATCCATTAAGGAATGCAGTTTTGACATCCATTTGCCAGATTTCATAAAATGTGGCAATCTCGTTGTATCATCCAGTTTTAACAAATCATCATACCTAGTTCAATCTCATTACCGGCAAGTCTCTTTACCTGTTCCGTAATACTTCATCCCGCAACTAACTCATTAGTCACATTGCTTGCAAGGCTTATAGTGATGAGCATTACCGAGAGGGCCGAGAGATACCTCTCCGAAACACTGAGTGACAAATCGTAATCTCGATCTATGCCAACCCAAAAAATACTTTTAGAGACACCTGTAGAGCATCTTTATAATCACCCATTTACGTTGTGACTTTTGATAGCACACAAAGTGTTCCTCCGGTATTCGGGAGTTGCATAATCTCATAGTCTGAGGAACATGTATAAGTCATGAAGAAAACAGTAGCAATGAAATTGTAACGATCATAATGCTAAGCTAACGAATAGGTCTTATCCATCACATCATTCTCCTAATGATGTGACCCCGTTCATCAAATGACAACACATGTCTATGGTTAGGAAACATAATCATCATTGATGAACGAGCTAGTCAAGTAGAGGCATACTAGGGACACTTATGTTTTGTCTATGTATTCACACATGTACTAAGTTTCCGGTTAATACAATTCTAGCATGAATAATAAACATTTATCATGAAATAAGGAAATAAATAATAACTTTATTATTGCCTCCAGGGCATATTTCCTTCACAACATAGTGATGTTCACCATTGAAAACTACTCCATCTCACGTGATGTTCGGACATGGTTTAGTTGATATGGATCACGTGATCATTTAGATGACTAAAGGGATGTCTATCTAAGTGAGAATTCTTAAGTAATATGTTTAAATTAACTTTAATTTATCATGAACTTAGTACCTGATAGTTTTTGCATGTCTATGTTGTTGTAGATCAATGTCCCGTGCTACCGTTCCTTTGAATTTTAATGCGTTCCTAGAGAAAGCTAAGTTGAAAGATGATGGTAGCAACTACACGGACCGGTCCGTAATTTGAGGATTATCCTCATTGTTGCACGGAAGAATTACCTCCTGAAAGCACCGCTAGGTGCAAGACCCTTCGCAGAGCAACTCCGGACGTTATGAACGTCTGGCAGAGCAAAGCTGATGACTACTCGATAGTTCAGTGTGCCATGCTTTACAGCTTAGAATCGGGACTTCAAAGACGTTTTGAACGTCATGGAGCATATGAGATGTTTTAGGAGTTGAAGTTAATATTTCAAGCAAATGCCCGAGTTGAGAGATATGAAGTCTCCAACAAGTTCGATAGCTACAAAATGGAGGAGAATAGTTCTGTCAGTGAACATATACTCAAAATGTATGGGTATCATAACCACTTGACTGAGCTGGGAGTTAATCTTCCTGATGATAGTGTCATTGACAGAGTTCTTCAATCACTGCCACCAAGCTATAAAGACTTTGTGATGAGCTATAATATGCAAGGGATGGAAAAGACAATTCCCGAGCTCTTCATGATGCTAAAGGCTGCGGAGGTAGAAATCAAGAAGGAGCATCAAGTGTTGATGGTTAACAAGACCACTAGTTTCAAGAAAAAGGGCAAAGGGAAGAAGGGGACCTTCAAGGAGAACGGCAAGCAAGTTGCTGCTCAAGGAAGAAGCCCAAGTCTGGACCTAAGCCTGAAACTGAGTGCTTCTACTGCAAAGGGACTAATCATTGGAAGCGGATCTGCCCCAAGTATTTGGCGGATAAGAAGGATGGCAAAGTGAAAGGTATATTTGATATACATGTTATTGATGTGTACCTTACTAATGCTCATAGCAGTGCCTGGGTATTTGATATTGGTTCTGTTGCTCATATTTGCAACTCGAAACAGGGGCTACGGATTAAATGAAGATTGGCTAAGGACGAGGTGATGATGCGCGTGGGAAATGGTTCCAAAGTCGACGTGATCGCTGTCGGCACGCTACCTCTAGATCTACCTTCGGGATTAGTTTTAGACCTGAATAATTGTTATTTGGTGCCAGTGTTGAGCATGAACATTATATCTGGATCTTGTTTGATGTGATACGATTATTCATTTAAATCAGAGAATAATGGTTGTTCTATTTGTATGAATAATATCTTTTATGGTCATGCACCCTTGATGAGTGGTCTATTTTTGTTGAATCTCGATTTTAGTGATACACATATTCATAATATTGCAGCCAAAAGATGCAAGGTTAATAATGATAGTGCAACTTATTTGTGGCACTGCCGTTTAGGTCATATTTTTGTAAAGCGCATGAAGAAGCTCTATGCTGATGGGCTTTTGGAATCACTTGATGATTGCGAACCATGCCTCATGGGCAAGATGACTAAGACTCCAAGCTCCGAAACAATGGAGCGAGCGACTGACTTATTGGAAATAATACATATTGATGTATGCGGTCTGATGAGTGTTGAGGCTCGCGGCGGGTATCGTTATTTTCTGACCTTCACAGATGATTTGAGCAGATATGGGTATATCTACTTAATGAAACATAAGTCTGAAACATTTGAAAAGTTCAAAGAATTTCAGAGTGAAGTGGAAAATCATCGTAACAAGAAAAAATAAAGTTTCTATGATCTTATCGCGGAGGTGAATATTTGAGTTATGAGTTTGGTCTTCATTTGAAACAATGTGGAATAGTTTCGCAACTCACGCCACCTGGAACACCACAGCGTAATGGTGTGTCCGAACGTCGTAACCGTACTTTATTAGATATGGTGCAATCTATGATGTCTCTTGTCGATTACCGCTATCGTTTTGGGGTTATGCTTTAGAGACGGCTGCATTCACGTTAAATAGGGCACCATCTAAATCCGTTGAGACGACTCCATATGAACAGTGGTTTAGCAAGAAACCTAAGCTGTCATTTCTTAAAGTTTGGGGTTGCGATGCTTATGTGAAAAAGCTTCAACCTGATAAGCTCGAACCCAAATCGGAGAAATATGTCTTCATCGGATACCCAAAGGAGACTATTGGGTACACCTTCTATCATAGATCCGAAGGCAAGATATTCATTGCTAAGAATGGATCCTTTCTATAGAAGGAGTTTCTCTCAAAAGAAGTGAGTGGGAGGAAAGTAGAACTTGACGTGGTAATTGTACCTTCTCCCGAATTGGAAAGTAGTTCATCACAGAAATCAGTCTAGTGATTCCTACACCAATCAGTGAGGAAGCTAATGATGATGATCATGAAACTTCAGATCAAAGTTACTACCGAATCTCGTATGTCAACCAGAGTACGATCCGCACCAGAGTGGTATGGTAATCCTGTTCTGGAGGTCATGTTACTTGACCATGACAAACCTACGAACTATGAGGAAGCGATGATGAGCCCAGATTCCGTGATATGGCTTGAGCCTATGAAATCTGAGATGGGATCCATGTATGAGAACAAAGTATGGACTTTGGTTGACTTGCCCGATGATCGACAAGCCATTGAGAAAAAAATGGATCTTTAAGAAGAAGACTCACGCCGACGGTAATGTTACTGTCTACAAAGCTCAACTTGTTGCAAAAGGTTTTTGACAAGTTCAAGGAGTTGACTACGATGAGACCTTCTCACCCGTAGCGATGCATAAGTCTGTCCGAAACATGTTAGCAATTGCCGCATTTTATGATTATGAAATATGGCAAATGGATGTCAAAACTGCATTCCTTAATGTATATCTTAATGAAGAGTTGTATATGATGCAACCAGAAGGTTTTGTCGATCCTAAACGTGCTAACAAAGTGTGCAAGCTCCAGTGATCCATTTATGGACTGGTGCAAGCCTCTAGGAGTCGGAATATATGCTTTGATAGTGTGATCAAAGCATATGGTTTTATACACACTTTTGGAGAAGCCTGTATTTACAAGAACGTGAGTGGGAGCTCTGTAGCATTTCTAATATTATATGTGGATGACATATTATTGATTGGAAATGATACAGAATTTCTGGATAGCATAAAAGGATACTTGAATAAGGATTTTTCAATGAAAGACCTCGGTGAAGCTGCTTATATATTGGGCATCAAGATCTATAGAGATAGATCAAGACGCTTAACTGGACTTTCACAAAGCACATACCTTGATAAAGTTTTGAAGAAGTTCAAAATGGATCAGTCAAAGAAAGGGTTCTTGCCTGTGTTACAAGGTGTGAAGTTGAGTCAGACTCAATGCCCGACCACTGCAGAAGATAGATAGAAAATGAAAGTCATTCCCTATGCCTCAGCCATAGGTTCTATCATGTATGCAATGCTGTGTACCAGACCTGATGTGTGCCTTGCTATAAGTTTAGCAAGGAGGTACTGTAACACCCCAAAAATTTAACCAGGTTTTAGTTATTAAAATTTTGCCAAGAGTTTAAAATTTTTGCCTGCAAGAATATCTCTGTTGATTTCAAAACTTTTCCTTTAATATTAAGGAATTTATCCCAAGTGGATCCCTCCAAAACATATTGGACTTCTATGCCATCTCATTAAAACAATTTCCTAATCAGTAGGTTTATTCATTAAATTATTCCACCCTGAGCTATATTCATTAAAATGACTTGTTTTTAGTTTTGGAGCTCTTTTTGTACTACAACCATTTGATTAACTTAACTAAAAATCCAACCAAAATTTGGAGATGTCATGTGATGTCTCTAAAACACTTTTGTGCAATAATATAGTCCATTCATTTCATATTTAGAGTGCTACACATGTTTTTCTTCTCTGGTCCAGTAGGCATTTTTGCACTACAACCTTTTTAAATATTTGTTTCTAGCTTCCACCAAAATTATGGGATGTCAGTAGCAGCATATGATTCCATTATATGCAATAATCCAAGGATGTTCTTTGAAAATTTTGAGTAAATCAACCTAATCTTCATTCTGGTCCATCAAGATGGTTTGTACAACATCCCTATTATTGCTTGCTCTTTGGCCCTTGATTCCTTCTCCTACTTGTAATCCTCCATGCTAAACCCCTAAGTCCAGGAGCATGCAACCCTTGGCATATTTTTGGTTCATGAAATGATGCCATTCACATCCTGTCCAGATTTGAAGTTCTGCAAAACTTGCACTAGCAAGTTTGTGCTTTTCACCAACTAACCTCACCACCCTCTTGTGCACCCACAGAGACACTGATCTGGAAGATTTGGCCACTCCAAGAAAAGCCTAAGTGCCTGTGGCATTTTGTCAAACACCTGGAGGGCATGACCAGTTTTGACATGAATTGTTGTTGACATAGTGAACTTTGTCTCCTGACCAAACCACCTTGTCCCTTGAGCTTCCCTCTATCACTAACCTACTACATTACGCCAACCTCACTGTGACAGAAGCGTGCCACGGCATTGTGTCGAACACATTCCGTCGTGCTTGACCAGACGCGCCAGGCGCCGTATTACGAAGCGGCGCCCAAGCCAGCGTCACGCCCAAGACTCACCTAGCCCGTGACCGACCGCAGCCGGCACGCCGTGTCCCCTTGCGCGCTACATGCTCCCCCTCACCGCAACGCGCCAAGCAGAGCCTCGCCGCGTCCCCGGCAAGCCAAGGACTAGCCGCCACGACCGCCCGACAACTCTGCTCAAGCCAGCGCCGCCCAAGCCACCCCGGCTCGCCACCTGCCCCTGTGAACAGCGCAAACTTATCACCTCGCCCGTCGGCTAGCTACCGTCGTCGCCACGACGCCCTGACGCTACAGGGAGGCGGTTCGCCGTCGTCCTTATCGCCGGCCGCATCGAACCGACCTCCACCGCCTATATAAGGGCCCCGGAGCTCCATCTAGCCCTCGATCAACCTCCAGTGATCCTCCTAGAGCTACCCTGGCCAGCATTCGAGGAGGGGAAGGCCTTCTTCCCGAGTCCGGCCGGTTCGATGCGCCGCCAAGCCCGGCGATTCCATCGCCACCAGGGCCTCTCCTTCTCCAATCTCTCCACCAAGAACTCCCCTCCCTCGCGAGTGCAACCCCTCGATCAATTTTGGTGGAGACCACCGCAATTAAAAATCACCTTGTCACGAAGCCCCTCCGCCCGGAGCTTCGCGCGGCGACTCCCTCCACCTCCGGCGACCTGCGACCCCGGAAGGACCGCCTAGGAGTGGCGGATCCATCCTGCTCTCGGATGCCCGCGAGAAGACGCCATTCGCCGGCGGCGATCGCCGGACGCCTACCTGCTCGGGCGAGAAGAGGAGGGAGAGGGACTGGTCAAACCCGACTGGGGCCCTGGACCCACTGTCGGTGACCCCGCCCCAGTCCACGTGGGTTAAGTGGAAGCACTTCGAAATGCGTTTTCGGCGTATGCGTTTTTATTTGAAAGCGTTTTTCTTTTACATTTTATTTTATATAACAGATTTTGACCAAACTTTGACTGCTGTATCTTTTTAAATATAACTCCAAATGAATTAATTCTTTTCCTACCTCTCTCAAATATTGTCTATTTTATTTTAAGATTTATTTTAAAAAATTTCAGAACAACTTGTTGTGCTGTTTTTATTTTTGTGTTAATTCATTTATATTTCTAAAATAGGATTTTTGAAGGGAGGAGAAGTATTTCAAGAGTTTGAAATGCACCCTGCCTTCCCATGAACTGAAGGCAAGCATTCTGAACCCCGGCATAAATATTTTTGTGTGTTTGATGACACGTTTATAACATCACCTCACTTTGGAGAAACTTGTTATTTCATGTGATATGATCATATGCATGGGTGCATGTTAGCGATTTCCATGCTGTTGGAAATGAACACACTTGTGATGATAATCCTCCTCATGTGCCTTGCATGCATACCGACAGGAACCCGGGAAAACCTCTGCCTTGGGTAGGCATGAGTTTGTCGCCGGTCTCCGTCGGGACGGTTATGTCTGGTATGGCATGGTAAGGTAATATGAGCGGTGACTCTGTTGGTTGAAATATATTCGTTATGCTCATGCAGGGAATACTTAAACCTCCTGAGTCGACCGTAGATCGAGTCTTGTTCCAAAGAACCCCATACTTGTTTCAGACTACCACTCGTCTCTACAACAAGTAGAGTATGGTTCAAGAAGTTGTCAACCTCTTTCTAGCACACACTGCATGAGAGGCCAGGTGGAAGATACCGGTTGTAGGTGGTAGACAGCCACCGTCCGGGGCATGGGTGTTTCGGTTCAGACCGAGGGGAGGCCACCCTTAGAGCGCCGCTGATATAAAATTTGATCCCATGCTACGCGAGGTTGTAGCCTCCCCACTTAGAGTTTGCTTGACAGGTGTCGTGGGTGATTCCAGACACGTGTGAGATAAGCTGGTGTGTGCAAGTTAGGTGTGTTTTCAACAAAAAGGCCGTAGACGGAATTAGTCCCGATGGACTAAAGGAATCCGTTACTCGTGGGTAAAGAGTACACCCTCTGCAGAGATTAAACCTATTCGAATAGCCGTGTCCATGGTTAAGGATTACAGTCTGGGATGGGTCAAGTGTCGGTCTTAGTGTCGGTCTTCAGAGGTGAGACTGTTAAGGCAGAACTGATATTACGACTTGTGACATGTGATAATGATGATTATTATTTTGTTGTGGACTAACCCGTGATATCATTGGTATTATCGAATATCCCTAGGACGGTCCTACCTCCTGGATGTTCACTATGCTTGTTTTTCTTTTAAAGCCCTTTATGTGGTGTCGCTCAGACGCCCGACTGTGGCATTTCTTTTAAAGCCCTTTTATGTGGTGTCGCTCGACGCCTTGATCGTGGCATTTCTTTTTAAGCCCTTTATGTGGTGTCGCTCAGACGCTTCCGATCGTGGCATTTCTTTTAAAAGCCATTTATGTGGTGTCGCTCAGGCCTTGCGACCGGCATTTCTTTTAAAAGCCCTTTATGTGGTGTCGCTCGACGCCTTGACCGTGGCATTTCTTTTAAAGCCCTTTATGTGGTGTCGCTCGACGCCCGACCGTGGCATTTCTTTTAAAGCCCTTTATGTGGTGTCGCTAAGACGCCTGGATCGTGGCATTTCTTTTAAAGCCCTTTATGTGGTGTCGCTCGACGCCTTCGATCGTGGCATTTCCTTTAAAGCCCTTTATGTGGTGTCGCTCAGACGCCCGACTGTGGCATGCTTGTTATTTATTTCGTTATACCTTTTAATACTTCTTTGATATTGCATATTCATATATAACATGCTTACACGTATCAGAGTTATATTTATATTGTTGTGACTGACGTCATGAGTATAAAATATTTTTTAGCACATCATTGCAATATTATCCCTGTGTTCATAATGTTTGCGAGTACATTCAAAGTACTCACTGGCTTGTCCCTGGCTATTGTCTTGGCCAGATTTCTTCTTGTGAGAGGAGCGACCGTGATGACAGCCCCGGAACCTAAGCAACGGTGATAGCAGCCTCGCGAAGATAGGAGTTAACCTGGTCAGTTGTTCCCGTGGGAAATGGGGTCCCATAGACACTGATGATTTTCAACCCGCTTCCGCCATCAACCACTAGAAACCATTTGTTGTACTCACAGACCAGAATGGTCTTGTACTACCTATTTTGTATTTGCTTGGAATTTCTGTATCAACTTGGTGCCTCATCACCAACTTGGTTATCACGGGATGATGAGCACAAGGGCCATTTTCTGGGAATTAGTACCCGGAGAATCGGTCGCCACAGGTACCAAAGTCATCCAGGAGTGGATCACTGGACAGCGGTCAAGAACATCTTGAAATACCTGAAAAGGAATAAGGATATGTTTCTCATTTATGGAGGTGACAAAGAGCTTGTCGTAAATGGTTACATCGATGCAAGCTTTGACACTGATCCGGATGACTCAAAGTCGCAAACCGGATACATATTTATATTGAATGGTGGAGCTGTCAGTTGGTGCAATTCCAAGCAGAGCGTCGTGGCGGGATCTACGTGTGAAGCGGAATACATAGCTGCTTCGGAAGCAGCAAATGAAGGAGTTCATATCCGATCTAGGTGTAATACCTAGTGCATCGGATCCAATGAAAATCTTTTGTGACAATACTGGAGCAATAGCCTTGGTGAAGGAATCCAGATTTCACAAGAGAACCATGCACATCGAGAGACCTTCAATTCCATCTGCGATCAAGTCAAGGAGGGAAACATAGGGAATTGCAAAATACATATGGATCTGAATGTTGCAGACCCGTTGACTAAGCCTCTTCCAGGAGCAAAACATGATCAGCACCAAGACTCCATGGGTGTTAGAATCATTACTATGTAATCTAGATTATTGACTCTAGTGCAAGTGGGAGACTGAAGGAAATATGCCCTAGAGGCAATAATAAAGTTGTTATTTATATTTCCTTATATCATGATAAATGTTTATTATTCATGCTAGAATTGTATTAACCAGAAACTTAGTACATGTGTGAATACATAGACAAAGAGAGTGTCCCTAGTATGCCTCTACTTGACTAGCTCGTTAATCAAAGATGGTTAAGTTTCCTAACCATAGACATGTGTTGTCATTTGATGAATGGGATCACATCATTAGAGAATGATGTGATGGACATGACCCATCCGTTAGCTTAGCATTATGACCGTTTCGTTTTATTGCTATTGCTTTCTTCATGGCTTATACATATTCCTCTGACTATGAGATTGTGCAACTCCCGAATACCGGAGGAACACCTTGTGTGCTATCAAATGTCGCAACATAACTGAGTGATTATAAATATGCTCTACAGGTGTCTTCGAAGGTGTTTGTTGAGTTGGCATAGATCAAGATTAGGATTTGTCACTCCGTGTATCGGAGAGGTATCTCTGGGCCCTCTCGGTAATGCACATCACTATAAGCCTTGCAAGCGATGTGACTAATGAGTTAGTTGCGAGATGATGCATTACTAAAGGAGTAAAGAGACTTGCCGGTAACGATATTGAACTAGGTATGATGATACCGACGATCAAATCTCGGGCAAGTAACATACCAATGACAAAGGGAATGACGTATGTTGTTATGCGATTTGACCGATAAAGATCTTCGTAGAATATGTAGGAGCCAATATGAGCATCCAGGTTCCGCTATTGGTTATTGACCGGAGATGTTTCTCGGTCATGTCTACATAGTTCTCGAACCCGTAGGGTCCGCATGCTTAACATTCGATGCTAATTTATATTATGAGTTATGTGTTTTTTGTGACCGAGGTTTGTTCGGAGTCCCGGATGAAATCACGGAAATGACGAGGAGTCTCGAAATGGTCGAGAGGTAAAGATTGATATATTGGAAGGTTATATACGGACGCCGGAATGGTTCCAAAGAAGATCGGAGATTTTTCGGAGTACCGGGAGGTTACCGGGACCCCCGGGGAAAGTTAATGGGCCAATTGGGCCATAGTGGAGAGAGGGAGGCTGCCACAGGAGGTGGCATCCCCCAAGCCCAATCCGAATTGGACAAGGGGTGGGGGGCGCGGCCCCGCTTTCCTTCTCCCCCTCCCTCCTTTCCCCTTTCCCCTCTCCGTTCGATGGAAGGAGGGGGGGGGGGGGAGAGAATCCTACTAGGAACGGAGTCCTAGTAGGACTCCCCCCTCTTGGTGCGCCCCCTTGGGCCGGCCTCCTCCTCCCCCTCCTTTATATACGTGGGCAAGGGGCACCCCAAAGGCATAACAATTTTTTCTTAGCCGTGCGCGGTGCCCCCTCCACAGTTTACCACCTCGGTCATATTGTCGTAGTGCTTAGGCGAAGCCCTGCGCGGATCACATCACCAACACCATCACCATGCTGTCGTCCTGATGGAACTCTCCCTCAACCCTCTACTGGATCAAGAGCTCGAGGGACGTCATCGTGCTGAACATGTGCCGAACACGGAGGTGCCGTATGTTCGTTACTTGGATCGGTTGGATCGTGAAGACGTTCGACTACATCAACCGTGTTACTAAACACTTCCGCTTTCGGTCTATGAGGGTACGTAGACACACTCTCTTGTCTCATTGCTATGCTTCTCCTAGATAGATCTTGCGTGATCGTAGGAATTATTTTGAATTACTACGTTCCCCAAGATTATCATCCTTCAATTCTGAGTCCACTAAAATGATAGCTAATTTTTATTTGTCATATGATCCTATTAAAGTAGTAATAAGAGTTAAATAGTGATACAACATAGAATAAGTATGATGATGCAAGACGAAAAATACTTGTGTAGGAATGTGTGACAAAATATCTCCTGTGAAGTACCACTACTAGGGATAACCCTAGTAGTAGCGCTTGTTTTATAGCTAGCAGTAGCGCTTGTACAAGTGCAACCAGTAAGGCGCTACAGCTAACTGCAGTAGCACTGGAAAACTAGTGCTACTGCTACACCTAGTTAGCAGTAGCGCTTGGTATGGAAAAGTGCTACTGATAATAGTAAGTAGCAGTAGTGTTTCTTTTGAAAAGCGCTGCTCTAAATTTTCCTGTATTTTTGAAAATGCAGCTTATTGTCGCTGTATTTGTATAGGTTTTATAACAGTACTTTCATCATATGATTTTATGACCATGATTAGTTATTATATAGTATAACAGTGTGGGTGAAATGAACGTGGATTAGATTCAAGTGGAGGCAACATGTCGAAAGTACTACTAATCCAAACTTGATCTAGTTTGGATTAGTAGTACTTCCGATGTGCACCACATGTTGCCTCCACTTGAATCTAATCCATATTCATTTCACCCAATGATGTATATAATAACTCATCATGCTCATATAACAACTTAGCATCATGCGTCATCATAATAATAAATAACTCATCATTGGTATCATAATAAAAAGCCCTACTCATCATCATCATACAACTTCTACTCATTATCATAATAATAAGTCATACTCATCATCATCATAGTCATCTAACCAACCCTACTTAATTGTTCTTAGCACATGATCATGAGTATTAGCTAGGACCTAACTACCCTCTCTAAGGTAAAATAGCATAAAACAAGATAGGCCCTAACTCTCCATTATGGAGAATGGAGATTATCCTGTCTCCAGTTCTTGCGCTTCGCACAATGTTGCTTCCAAGTAGCTCCCTATGATTATCCATACATTTTTTCCAATCTTTGATTGTCATGTCTTCATCGGTTTTAGAAATCCGGTATGAACAGCAGTGAAGCCTAGGATGACCTGGCCGTAAGCTCATAACATCAAGGCGACCTTTCAGAAACATTAGATCAGGCACACAATCCTTCGATATTTTTTGTTGAAAAACATAATAATAACATTGTAGTTATCAATGTAGTTTAGCTTTAGAAGAATATATGCAAAAGATGCACGGATGTCGTAATAGTAAAAAATCTTACCATGCCATCTCCATGGATGTTACGGTAGGTCACCACGTGCACTAGTGGCACGTATTGACCATAATGTGCAGGAGTTTGATAATTGATGTTGTAATTCTCAACATCAATAATAAATGAGATAAGATGATCTTTCTCATGATAAGTTAATTCTGCGCCATCCGTGTAGTAGGTTCTATCTACCATCTTCCGTACATTTTTTGAAGAATTAAAATATGTTGTCAATGGAAATAAGCTGTCAACTATTTTGAAATAAACAATATCAATTACTTAATAACTATGTTTGAGAAACTCACATAGCGGTTGAATTGGAAGCGTATCAACAAGGACCCAAATGTCCATATTCTCTTCGTCGATGTCGGGATCACCAAGATCCAAGGTGACAAGCATACCCTCATGAAAATCATACGTCTTGCAAAGTGCTTCCCAATTCCGGCAACTAAAATGGGATATCCTCTTGATATGGCTCCAACGTATCTACTTTACCTAACGCTTTTCCTCTTGTTTTGGACTTTAATTTGCATGATTTGAATGAAACTAACCCCGGACTGACGCTGTTTTCAGCAGAACTACCATGGTGTTGTTTTTATGCAGAAATAAAAGTTCTCAGAATGGAACGAAACTTCGCGAGGAATTGTTATATAATATATAAGAATTTCTGGAGTCAAGACCTACCGGAGAGGGACCCCTAGGTGGGCACAACCCACTAGAGCACACGGCCCCCCTCTCCTGGAGCGCCTAGGTGGGTTGTCCCCACCTGGTGGCCCCGCTGACCCTGAAACCGATGCTGTAAAATTGTATTTTTCCAGAAAAATCAGGGAGAAAGAATTATCGTCATCCACGAGACGGAGCCGCCTTCACCTCCTGTTCTTCATCAGGAGGCCAGATCTGGAGTCCGTTTGGGGCTCCGGAGAGGGGGATCTTCGTTCTTCGTCATCACCAACCCTTCTCCATCGCCAACTTCATGATGCTCCCCACCGGGAGTGAGTAATTTCTTCATAGGCTCGCTGGTCGGTGAGGAGTTGGATGAGATTCATCATGTAATCGAGTTAGTTTTGTTTGGGCTTGATCCCTAGTATCCACTATGTTCTTAGATTGATGTTGCTATGACTTTGCTATGCTTAATGCTTGCCACTTTGGGCCCGGGTGCCATGAACTCAGATCTGAACCATTTATGTTATCATCATTATATCCATGTTTTAGATCCGATCTTGCAAGTTATAGTCACCTACTACGTGTTATGATCTGGCAACCCCGGAGTGACAATAACCGGGCCCACTCCCGGTGATGCCCGTAGTTTGAGGAGTTCATGTATTCACTATGTGTTAATGCTTTGTTCTGGTTCTCTATTAAAAGGAGGCCTTAATATCCCTTAGTTTCCAATATGGACCCCGCTGCCACGGGAGGGTAGGACAAAAGATGTCATGCAAGTTCTTTCCATAAGCACACATGACTATTTACGAAATACATGCCTACATTATATCGATGAACTGGAGCTAGTGCTGTATCGCCCTAGGTTATAACTGTCACAGGATGAATATCATCCAACAAGTCACTGATCCAATGCCTACGAATTTATCTTATATTGTTCTTGCTAAGTTACTACTGCTATCATCATTCTTACACTTGCTACCAAAATACTGCTATCACTGTTACTGTTACTGCTATCACTACTATCAAAACTATCATATTACTTTGCTACTGATTACTTGCTGCAGATAATTAATCTCCAGGTGTGGTTGAATTGACAACTCAGCTGCTAATACCTTCAAATATTTTTTGGCTCCCCTTGTGTCGAATCTATAAATTTGGGTTGAATACTCTACCCTCGAAAACTGTTGGGATCCCCTATACTTGTGGGTTATCAGCTCTCAGAATTGTATAGATTTATAGCAAAATCATAACCATGATGGGTCCTTAGGTGAACTATCTGTGTTTCCATACTTTCATGATCTTCAAAATCCATCCTCTCCAAGACATAGCGTCTCGCATGGCATGGGATAAGCTAGTCGAATTGTAAAAGACGAAAATTACACGTTGAAGAAGCAGAAGTCGTGCTTAATTACGAAAAAACACTTGTCGTCGTTGCATACTGTTTCAACATCGAAGGTCTCCTGGAGCTTAATACTGAAGCGCCGACCTTCTACCAGGTGAGGCATGTCGCACAGACCCCGGTCATCGCCGCACCAGTCGCACTCTGGGCGCCTACCATTGTCGTCAGACATTTCCTAAGTTCATAATTCAAAGATTAAACTTGTACAATTCATATATGTACTACAAAAACTAAATTAGATCATTATTATTCATCATGGGTTGACTATCGGTCTGTCGAGTCTTTTCTTGAAAACTCTCAGCTCACGTGGTGTATATATTCGACTGTTGGTGGTGTTCGCTCCTCCCTTCGTTCCCAAGTGCATTACACCAAAATGTCTGGCACACGGGAATGAAGGAGAAGCGACCCCCACGACAACAGTCAGGATTCTTCGTCCTCTCATATATGGCGGAGACTCTCCCTCACTGATTCCTCTCCGACGTTTGCGACCGTCGATGATGGTCGTTACTCCTCCTTCCCCTAGTGCATAACAAAGGTCTAGCACAAGGAGAAGAAGGAGAAACGATCCCCATGACAACAGTCGGGATTCTTCGTCCTCTCTCATATATGGTGGACACACTCCCTCACTGATTTTTCGACCGTCGATGATGGTCGTTACACCTCCTTCCCCTAGTGCATAACAAAGGTCTAGCACAAGGAGAAGAAGGAAAAACGACCCCCACGACAACAGTCGGGATTCTTCTTCTCTCATATATGGTGCAGACTTTCTCCCTCACTCATTTGTTGACTGCCATGAATGGAGCCTCGACAGACTTAAAGTCAACCCAAAATGTCGTTTAATTATCTTTCTACAAAATCCGGGTGACTCGATATTTCCTACATATTCTAGCACAAGTCATGCCAAAATTCACGGAAAAATCCGGCATGACCTTTGCTAAAAAGGACATATATCGAGCTCCTGAAATTTGTCGGAATGGAAATTAATCAACACTCCGGCAAAACATAGGCCACTGTGAGGTGTTCCCTGCAAACATAGGCCACTCATGTAGCTACTAATCTACTACAACTATCAAAACGTCTACATCATCATCGAAATGGGGATAGTGCTCTTTCTTACATCGAGGTCGGAGGCGTTCGGTGACGGGGATGACGGCGGGGATGATGCAGGGGCTCTGTGATTTCTGCAAAAACAAAATATAAACAAAAACATTATTATCGACTTAGTGAAACCCTATGTCTAAAACATCCTATTTCTAGCCCTACCATTTACTAAAATACCTTGTTCTAACCCTAAAAAATGAAAAGACCTTACTAAAAATACCATAGTTCTAGCCCTAGCATCCGTCCATCCATCCATCTATCTATATATCCTCATAAATCCTAGAAAAATGCCCTGGTTTTTTAACTACTGTCTACTTGAATCATGGAAAAATGCCCTAATTTCACATAACTTAGAAAAATTCCTACATTTCCAAAAAAAACTACATTTCTGTACCTATTTCTTGAATCATAGAAAAATGCCTAATCTATTCAGAAAACCTACATTTACTAAAAAAATCTCATATAGCATAATACATTTATGTACCTAAAAAATTCTATTACTAAATTCTTTTACTAAAAAAATCCATACCTAAATTTTTATACAAAGAAAGGTGGGAGGAGGAGGAGGGAGGAGTGAGGGCTTCGGGCGGCTGGGGGAGGGAGGAGAGAGGATGGCAGTGGGAGGAGGGAGCAGGGAGCAGGGCGGTCGGACAAGGGAGGAGGGCCGCCGACGCGAGGAGGGAGGAGAGAGGAGGGCCGCCGGTGCGAGGAGGGAGGAGAGAGGAGGGCGGCGAGAGGAGGAGGGAGGCAGATACCTTGGGGCGCTGGTGGGTGTCGGCGGGCGATGGTGTCGCTGTTTTGGGAACGGGGGTCCCCAGACTTGCCCGCCTGCGGCCCACAGCGTGGCTAAGCCAGCAGGCCGTACGACCCATCTTCATCAACAAGGCATCCAAGACCCTCGCGAGGGTCCAAGCCTCGCGAGGCGGACGATGCAAGACCTCCTCGGGAGTGGCCTAGCCAAGCAGGCTCACGAGGAGCGGAGATATCAAGGCGGGGCAAACCTCACGAGGCTCTCGTGACGTGAGCCATGACGAATGACACTAGGCGGGCGCCAGCGCGCGCAGCGTCCTTATTTCCTATTGGGTGCTATGGAGGCCAGCGCAGGCAAAGAGTACCGAGGCATCAGGCAAAGGTTGCTATATTGGTTCAACGAGACCGAGACCAGGAGGACGGCAAGACGGAGGTCATCGTGGAGCCCAAGACGGCGTCACCACCAGAGCTTTTCGCAGGTGAAGACCGCTTTTATCAGGATAGCCTGTACTAGCTGTATTCTTCAAATTTGCCCCATTGTTGGCTCCCTTCCCGCTCGATATTTGGGAAGAGGACCAGGGCCTATATAAGTAGAGACAACCACCATAGTAGGGGCATCTCATCTTAGCTTGATCCAACCTGATCGAGAGCCTACCCTAGTCACAAGAACACCTCAACCTCAGGAGGCTGTTCTTCCCTTGTACTGTTCATCATCAGCCACAGGCAATCCACCACCACCACACTGGAGTAGGGTATTACACCACAACGGTGGCCCAAACCAGTATAAACCTCATGTCTTTCTGTGTTGCGAGTTCGTCGAGTTCGTCCGCGAGATCTTAGCGAGCTACGGCGTAGATCGTTAGGAGGGAAAGACTTCGCGCGCATCCCGGTGTTCGAACCTTAAGGGTTTTTCAAAACCCCACATCCGACATTTGGAGCGCCAGATAGGGGTGCGCCGGAGCTTCTTCTCCACCAACCAGCTCGCCGACGCTCCACAGCCACGATGTCCGGCGACTCAAGGGCCGGCTCCGATCACTGGGCAGCCTGGCCAGCCCGAGCAGCGCCGCCTGCCCATGAAGACCTTGACCCCGCTCTCCAGGCGGCGCAAGCGCCGCCAAACTACGCCGGGCACGGGCAGCGTGGCCAGGCGTCGTCCACCCTCACCTCGCGGTAAGTACGAGCCGCTGCAAGAGCGGCGAGTCATGCCGCGGCAACGGCACCTCACTCACGGCGGGAGCAAGCAAATATGCGGGCGACACTCACGGCAAGGGAGCTGCTGCGATGCAGGCTGATGGAGAGTGGCCGGGATGCACTACTGGAGCGGGTTGCCGAGCTGCTAGATGCGGCAGGTTCCGGGGCGCCACCTTTCTGCTATCGACTTTCTCCTCAGGCCACTACAGGGCCACACGGCAGGCCTCACCACAATCACACGCCATCAGCAACGCCCGGGGGCTTCATCAACACCAGCACGGCCAGCGGCGTAGGGGGCTCCGCTGCCCCCATGCCGCCCGCGACAGGCATGGGCGCAAGCGTCGCCCCCATGGTCCTGGCCGGATGCCACGCTACCATCCTCAGGACGCCACCCTGGGCCGAGCAGCATGGAGCATGGGGCACTACAGCGAGGTGTTCGGGGTGACGGCCCCGGAAGCCTATGTGCCCCGCATGATGGACCAGGAGTACGCACCGGAGGATGACCCCGGCTCATTCGTTGGAGAAGATTGGGGAGAAGGGGCACTAGGAGCCGAAGCCTTCCAAGAATCAACGGAGAACCACGATGATCGCGCCGGCAACGACAACTACAGGGTATCGCTAATCTCTAAGGAATAGGCTTACGCTAACCACAGGCTGCGGATGAATCAGGTTGCAGCGTCGATCGACGACCCTGGCACGGTGGCACACCTTGCAACAAGGGAAACATGCTGGGGGCGCTAGGAGGGAGCTAGGAGCAAGGCCCCTCCCCGCGTCGCGTGACGCCTGGCGACACCCGGAGGTAGGCCCTCTATCGGGGAGGCCTCGACAACCCTTCCCCCGACAGAGGACCTGTGGTCGCCGAGGGCACCGCCGGCGTCCTCTTTCCCTCTTTTGTGTCGTCCTGGTGACCGGTCGGCTCAAAAGAGGTCAAGGGTGGCGCAAGGCGGGGCCCTCGACTGCCGATATGAAGCAAGGCGGTACATGAAGAAGGCCCGGTGCTCGTGAAGCTCGCCGCCCGTGACACTCTCACATAATAATGAGTTGGGGTTGTACACGCCCCAGAGTCTCAAGGGTGCCGGCCTCAGGCCCTGGGGCTCCCTCCCACGCCCAGTGGCAGCACTTAGCTCCGCGCTGGTGAGAAGACTTGAAGACCAGAAGACTAGACTAGGTGTTGGACGTGGCCTTTCGCTTTGGATCTCCCTTTCTGTAGCTTTGCTTTATGGATCGGGATTTAATTTGAAACCGAGTTTTTATCGTCACGCGCGGGGGTGTGGGGGTGTTTTTTCTTGCTCGAGCAATTTCTTGCCTTCTGGATCTCATTTTGTCTGGGACTCATATCCGTCGCCTTCCCCTCACGAGCTCCTCACGAGCGGGATAGCGCGAAGCACGCACGCCAAGTGCGCGCTAGCACTACAACTGGAGCTCACCTCTTGTGGGGCCCCTTCTGACGGGGCGACGAGCTCCGCAGGGTTCTCAGAAACTCGACACCTCACGACCCAGCTCAAAGCTGGCGCTAACTAAGGTAAACCATGACAGAGAACTCGCATCCGGATTCACGAGGACACAAACTCACATCGCATAGGAAAGAAAAAAACTGCAATTTGCTTACACGAGGGGCTCCCCCTCCCAAAATGCTCTTACAAGTTTTCCAAGGGCCATGCCCGAGCCAGGTGCGTGATGAATCGACAGGAGAACATGGGATCAGCCAGAAATGTCGCTCGCTACATCACCCGCGGATGCGTCACTCGCGTCATCATCATCTTCATCAGCAACGTCGCCACCGCCGTCGACGCTCCCGACGCCGTCGTCAACCACGACGCCTTCGTCTGCGGTGACCACCACCCCGTCATCTTCCGAAGTGAAGGCCCTGACCAACGCGCCCCCGTTGTCGTCAACCCAACGCGCCAGGTCATCCCAGACGACCGTGGGAACGGGGGAGATGGCGGCGTTGAAATCAAAGTTGGGGTCGTCATTCAGAAGGTGGCTGAAGACACGGGAGAAAGCGCGCTCAAGCGGGCCATGCCCCCTTTCCCCCACAAGCTGGCGAGCTCTGGCAGATCGAGCCTCCAGGCGCGTCACCACCTTAGTGAAGAAGATTAGATGGCTGGCATAGTAATTCGAGTGAGGGGTCGGCACCTCCACGTCGCAAATATGGCACCGGGCGGTGTTGGCCCTGTTCCGAAGATCCTGAAGCATAGGAGCATGCTCACGCTCCAGCGTTCGTCGTTGGAGCACTTCCTCTGTGTTCTGTCGTGCAACGGCCTTAGCGTCATCAACCCGCCTACGAAGGGAGGGCAGCTCGGCGGGGGCGGAGGCCAAGTCCACCTGCGCCGTAACCAGGGCAGCGGTCGTGGCCTCCACGCGCCTCTCAGCCTCATCCAACCTGGGCCTGAGGGCAGTGGCCCTGCCCGCATCCTCCGTACCCATGAGCTTCAGCTTCAGGTCGTACCTACCCTCCAGGTCCGCGCGAACCTCGGCCACCCGGCGATTCACCTCCTCCTCAACTCCGGCCTCGCGAGCCCCAACGACATCTTCTGCTTGAGCAACTTGACGTTCCCTCGTCTCCAGTCGCTCGAGCTCGAGGTTGCGCTCCACGACTTCCAGGGCCAGCGTCTCACTGCGCTTCTGGACCTCCTCATCCTCTGCGGGCGTCCCCCTCAGCAATGCAAGAGTGGCCCTACGCGCCTCCACCTGCTGCTCAAGGGATGCGCTCCAGGCCTGGAGCTCCCACGCGCGTTCCTCCGCAGCCTCGCGACGGCGGTCAGCCTCGCGAGCCTCTTACAAGGCTCGCGAGAGGGCTTCATGGGCGATCTTGAGGGACGCCTCGGCCTTCACATTCTCAAGGTCGCGCTGATAGCGACCGTGGTTGATGGCCACCCTCAGCTTGCGCTGCTCCTCCACCAGCCAGAGACCTTCGGCCTCAAGGCGCGAGTCAACACCCGCGAGCTCTTCACCAAGTCGGCTCATCGCGCCCATCGCCTCCTGGAAGAGCTCGTGACGAACCACGCTCCGCCCGCGCTCGAGCTCGAACGCTCGACCCTCCTCGTCCTCCACCTTGGGGGCTGCGGGCGGGGCGCCAAGCGGCGCGCTTCCCCCCGGCAGGGGGCTAGGGGCTGATGCCGCACCTGACACAGCCCATCCTCGCGAGGAGCCCAAGCCGGCCGGGGCTCGCTGCTTGAAGAGGAACCAAAGATCGAAGCCAACCAGCTGCTGCCCATGAGCGAAGGAGGAGCCTTGGGCACGCCCGCCAAGCTCCGCCGCATCCGTGGGGAGGCATGGCTGGCCAAGCTGCGGGCTCGGTAGCCACGAAGGCAGAGATGCTCCCCCGACCGACCCAGCTCCAAGGTCGGTAGGAGGACCAGGAACGCTCAAGGCGGATGGGGGTGTTGATGAAGGAGGAGGCCGCTTCTCGGGAGACGCAACAACTTCAACAGAAGGAGCCCTGGAGAACTGACGTCAGGATAAGGAGGCTACACGCAGGAAGCCGTGACAACAAGGTACTTATGCGTCAATGGCGATGTACTTTTGCTGCTTCAACGGCCCGAAGATGTTGCTGCCGCTAGGGGATCCTTTCCTCTTGCGGAGCTCCTCGAAGTCCACACAAAGACGACCGAAACGCTGGACGTGACGGCCGGTGCGCAGCGGGGCCGAAGAAGAGCCTGGAAGGATATCTTCAGGGGTGCCCGGTTGCGGCAAACAGCCGGGCACCGTCTCACCACAACCTCCCGAGGCTCCTGGAGCCTTGGCCTCGGGAGCCGCATGCCGCACCTCCTCAATAATAGGCGCCTCAGGAGGGGGGTTGCAGGCCCCTGAAGACGACGCCCCAGGATCACCACTCGGCACGTGTTCCTCAGGACTCGAGCCACCGGTCCCCGTCGGAGCTCGCTCTCCTGCACCTTCACCTGGGGCGAGCTCGGCACCGGCGGCAAAGAAGGGAACCACGACGACGGGGTTCTCGCGGGGCCGCACCAGTCCGATCGGCCACAGCCCCCATTCGTCGAAGGAAGGCATGCTCGCTGCAAACTCATCCTTGTTCTCGCAGCGATACAACAGGCAATTCTTCCCACGCATTTCGGCCGGCAAAGGGACACCCGTCAAGACCTAGAGCACTGTTTGCCATGTCCCAAGAGGGAGCCCAGACTCCTGGAACCTCATGTGGTCCTGACTGTTGAGAAAGGTCCACATTGGGCGAGAGTGGCGCTGAAGCAGAGCAACCCGGCGTCTCACGAACTCCTTCAAAACCATCGGCGCGGTCACACCACGGTCCTTCAGCAGCCTCAGCCTGGCCCAGACGAGAGCAAGGCGGGGGCTCAAGAGCTTCTGGTGGCTCCAGCTGGAGTTTGGAATAGCAGGCCCCGTCGGGAGACAAAGCAGGGGGCTGAGCACGCCGGCATCGACAAACACCCATCGTGTACGAAACTCGCTCGTGGATGAAGGGAGCTCGAAGTCAATCCCCGTGCCCGCGGTCGCAGCCATGGCATGGAAGCTCATGCACCCCGAGCATTGCTGAGGGTCGGCCAGGTGTAATGAGAAGAAGTGACGGAGGAGGGCCACCGAAGGAGCGATGCCCACCATGGCTTCGCACACGAAGGCGAAGCACTACAAAAAAAACACTTCCGTGATGATACGTGTTTGTCACAGTAGGTCACGTTTTTTGTCATGCATGTACATCCATGACAAATTTATGACAGAATCAAGATAGTCATACCTGTGTTGTCGTAGAAGTATTCCATGACATTACCAAAATTATCATCATGGAAGTGTCCACTTCCATGACGATAAATCGCGAGTCACAGAAGTGCTTTCGTCAAGGGTGACCGACACTATCGGTGTTCTGGGAACGAGGGTACCCAGACTTGCCTGCGTGCGGCCTGCGGCGTGGCTCAAGGGGTGGCCCAGTACGGCCCATCTTCATCAGCACAAGCTCAAGACCCTCGCGAGGGGCCAAGCCTCGCGGGGCGGACGACAGGAAGCTTCCTCAGGCACGGCCTTGCCAGGCTGGCTCGCGAGGAGGCGAAGAGATCAAGGCGGGGTACCTCACGAGGTGCCCATGACGCAAGCCATGACGACCAAGGGCGCTAGGCGGGCGCCAGCCTGTGCAGCGTCCTCATTTCCTCTTTGGTGCAAAGGGGGCAAGCGCAGGCGAGAGTACCAAGCAAAGGCATCCGTTTCGGTGCAACAAGACCAAGACCGTCGCAACGGCAGGAAGGAGGTTATCGTGGAGCCCAAGACGGCATCACCACCAGAGCCTTTGACAGGTGAGGACCAACTTTAGTCAGGATAAGTGTACTAGATGTTCCCCTTCAAAATGGGCAATTGTTGGCGCCCTTCCCGCTCAATATTTGGGAAGAGGCCCAGGGCCTTTGCCTATAAATAGGACTAGCCACCACAAAGAGGAGGAGGATCAAGATCACGGAGAGAGAGAAAGAGAGGCGACTGAACTCACCCAAGCAGTTCATCGCACCAGCTGAAGAACACCTCACCCTCGCAAGGCTGTTCTTCCTTGTATTGTTCATCATCAGCCCAAGAGGCAATCCACCACACCACACACTGGAGTAGGGTGTTACACCACAATGGTGGCCCAGACCAGTATAAACCTTGTGTCTCTTGTGTTGTTCCTTTGGTAGTTTAGATCCTAGCGAGGCAATAGGTGCAGGTAGGTAGGGGGTGAGATCTCCGCGTGCACCCCAGAGTTCGAACCTAGAGGGTCTGCCGGAACCCGAAATCCGACATTTGGCGCGCCAGGTAGGGGTGCACCGGAATCCGCCTTCTGCCTCTTCGCGCCCGTCGACGCCGCCATCATCATGTCCGACGACCAGCGGCAACCTCGATCCCTGGCGGCTGGCCCGCTCACAGAATCGCCGCCTCGGGCGACTTCCCATGCCCTGTGCAGCTCGCGGTCCGCAGCAAGGGTCGCTGGGTGACGCGAGCAACGACAGCTCTCACGCCCGCAGCAGCATCGCTCGGGCGGCGAGGCCCTCCAACCACGTCGCGGACACGACGCCAGACACCCGGCACGGGAGCAGGCGAACTCAAGGGCCGCTCACGGTGGCCGAGAGCTCACCGCAATGCAAAGGCCGGAGGGCGGTCGCGACGCGGTGGCCGAACGGGTGGCAGAGCTCCTGGGCTTCGCCGCATCGGGGGCTCACCCCTTCTGCACCCAACTCCCACCTCAGGTCCAGGGTGGCCCGCGCGGAGGCCCCACGCACGCCTCACAAGAGCTCCAAGTCGACTCCAAGGCCACCCCTAACGCCACCGGGTTGCCAAGACGGGCCAAAGCGGCGCTGCCTCCGCCCGCCAGCGAAGAAGGACTCGCCGACTCCACGGCCCCAAGCACATCAAGGCTTACCACCCCGTGTGGGCGTCTCAAGCGTAGCTGCGTGGCACATGGGGCACTACGGTGCAACATTCGGGATGGCGGCCCGGAAGAGCACGTGCCCCACATGATGGATCACGGCACGCAGC
Organism: Aegilops bicornis; assembly: GCA_021605145.1. Taxonomy (NCBI): domain Eukaryota; kingdom Viridiplantae; phylum Streptophyta; class Magnoliopsida; order Poales; family Poaceae; genus Aegilops; species Aegilops bicornis. The sequence continues at coordinate 562,596,278 of CM038671.1, forward strand.
AGAGGACGAACATGGCTCGCTCCTCGGCCCAAGCCGGGGACGAGGCACCGAAGCCGAGCTCTTCCAGAGCCCCGGAAAGCCCCATCGGGCCGCTGGAAGCAACGATTATCGGGTACCGCTAATTCCTCGTGAACAGGCATACGCTAACCATGGATCGCAGGAGGAGGTACAGGTCGCCGGATGGCTGCCCCACTCGCAGTTTCCTACCCTCAGAGGAGGGCGCCGGGCTGCAGGAGAGGGGCCGAGATCCGCATCACCACCGCGACGTTGAGCAAGGTGTCCTCAGAGGTAGGCCCTCTACTGTGGAGGTGCCTCGGGGCCTACCTGGCGGAGGACCCGTGGTCGCCGGGGAACTGGCGACCGCTCTACCCCATCGGCAACGTCCTTGGTTTCCGGTCGTCGTCGGTGGCACTAGAGTGTGGCGCAAGGCGGGGCCCTCGTCTGGCGATATGAAGCAAGGCCAGTACCTGTGAAGAAGGCCCAGTGCCTGTGAAACTCGCCGCCCCGTGACACTCTCACGTAATAATGGGTGGGGCTGTACACGCCCCGGAGTCTCAGGAGCGCCGGCCTCAGGCCCTGGGGCTCCCTCCCACGCCTAGTGGCAGCATTTGCTCCGCGCTGGTGAGAAGACGTCCAAGACTAGACTAGGTCCCGGTCGCGGCCTTTTTCTGCTTTTCTTGCTCTTTCCCTTGGCTGTCGCTTTTCTCCCCTTTTGGATTTAAGTTGGATTCGAGCTTGCGATTTGCGTGTGTTCAGGGAAGGGGTGTTTAGTCTCGTTCGAGCAATCTCTCGCGTTCTGGTTACCACTCTGCCTCAGCTGCCTCCCCTCGTGAGCCCCCCGCGAGCCGGGCCAGGCCTAGCATGCGCGTGGATCGGACCACCATTACCGCGCCCTCTCAAGAGGTTCTCGTCACAAGTTAAATGGGCTCGTTCAGGGAGCAAACGGAACGCCACAGCCCTCTGCAGGCTATCTTGGGGCCCACGCGGGTCGAAGGTAAACAAGTCAGCCATCTCATCGCAAGGCCAACCACTCGGCACGGGCGTACAGGTGATATCGCATCTACTAATACGCTAACTGCAAGTTTTTACACGAGGGGCTCCCCCTCCCAAAATGCTCTTACAACCTTCAGGGCCAAGCCCGAACTCTACTTGCGCAGGATAAAAAGCAGGGGCAGCACGCATTCAATCGGATAAATCCCCCAATGCATCCTCGAGATCACCTCCTGAATCGCCGCTGGCATCGCTGGCCTCGCCATCGCCCTCCACGTCGCCGTCAGCGGCGCCAGGGCCGTTCACCACGCCGCCTTCATCAGCGACCACGACCGCGCCGTCGTCGTCAGAAGCGAAGGCCCTGATGTGACGCCTGGGTAATCATGCTACAGTAATCCCACGCTAATCATGCCACGTCACCTCAGTTACTGTTGCTAACCTCGCAATGATTTGAAACCGTTTTGAAATTTAAATTCTAAATATGTCAAACAACAAACATTTTCAAAAGTTGAAACAAAAATGTTAAATTGGGTGCCTAATATTACAAGGGTAATTATAATAAAGAAAACATATTTTTAGAAAGTGCCTGAATATTTTAAAATGAATTAAAACAAAAAAGAGAAATAATAAAAGAAAATGCAAAACAAAAAACAAAATAGAAAAAAGGAAGAACTCCCCCCCATCGGGCTACGGCCCAAGAAAGCACCCCTTCTTTGGGGCCTCAACCCACCAGGCCACCATGCCGCCCATTCCGCCGCCTTAACCCCTCCTCCCCCGTAAACCCTAGCACCGCACCCTCCCACTCGCGCCCCACAACCCTCTCGCTCCTCGTCCCTCTCCCGATCCGATCTGGATCCGGGACAAACCTCCCCCACTCCCCCCTCGATCCACTCCTCCCTCTCTCCTCCCACTGGATCGGCGCCGCCACGGCACCCCGTCGCCCTTTCCCGTTGCCGGCGTCGCTCGACGCCTTGCCGCCTCTTCGACCCGCCTCCCGCTGCTCGTTAGGGCGAGATAGCCACCGCGACCGAAGCCCCGCCGCTTCGCGCTTCGCCGCCGGCCGCTCGAACCCCCGTCGCCGCTGCCGGAGTTTCCACGGGCCTCGCTGAGCGCTCCATCACCGGCCTGCCTCCTCCTCGCCGACGTCGTCCCGTCCTCCTCCACAACGGACCTCCCGAACTCCTCAAGCGCCCATTGCACCGGTCCTACACCCCCGTGAGGCCCTCCTCCTACTCGCCTCCGCCCCACACTTGTGCCCGGGGCTGGCCTCCCCACGCCCGGCTGGGCCGTGCTCCCCAGCCGTGCTCCGGCACCACCGCTGCGTGCGGGCCGCGCCTCCTGCGCCTTTGCCTCTTTCCCCACCGCGCCCTCCTACCTGCCTCGCCGCTTCCGCCCCCCACGCCCGGCATCACGGCGGCTACGCTTGATGGGCTTAGTGTCGTCAGTGCCGGGTTTCGCCGAACCCTGTCAGCCGCAGCCCCTGCAGGCCTACTTTCGTCGATCCGTCGCCTCTACCTCGCGTCGTCGGCCGCCGTCGCGGGCGCCCTCGTCCCCTTGGCGGCCTCGGTTGGCCTTGACACCCAATCGGGCCGGGCCTTTCAGCCTCTTTGCCCGCTAGTGCCCAGTGCCCGCTTGCGGCCTGGGCCAATGACGAGTGGGGCCCCGCCCCAGGACGTTTAATTAAAAAAAAGATTTAATAAAAAACATAAATAAATAAAATAATTAAAATATTAATTAGTTAATTAATTAAAGAACTTAATTAATCCTGATTAGATTAACCTAATCACCTAGTTTAGTTAATTAATCTGTTAGGTTAGTTAACAGCCAACGACATGCGGGACCCACACGTCAGTTGACCAGTCAACACCTCTGTTGACTGCTGACGTCATGATGGCGTCAGCTAACATTGTTCTGGATAATGTTGTTTTAAAATAATTAAATAATCCTATAAATGATTTAAATCTTTTAAAATTAATATAAAATAAACCGTAGCTCAGATGAAAATACTTTCTACATGAAAGTTGCTCAGAACGACGAGACGAATCCGGATACGCAGCCCGTTCGTCCGCCACACATCCCTAGCATAGCAAACACGCAACTTTCCCCCTCCGATTCATTCGTCCGAAAACACGAAACACTGGGGATACTTTCCCGGATGTTTCCCCCCTTCACTAGTATCACCTCATACCACGTTAGAACCCGTCTAGCTTTGCTTGTTGTCCTGTTATGCACTTGCTTGCTATGTATTCATTGTTTCTTCCCCCTCTTCTTCCGCTAGACACCGAGACCGACGCCGCTACTCAAGACGACCACGGAGTTGGCGACCCCTCTCTCTTGCCGTAGCAACCAGTGCAAGCCCCCTTTGATCACCCGATATCGCCTACTCTTCTCTATACCGCTTGCATTAGAGTAGTGTAGCATGTTACTGCTTTCCGTTAATCCTATCTTTCTTTGCATAGCCTGTCCTTGCTACTCTTTTGTTGTTACCTTTACCTGCTATCCTACTGCTTAGTATAGGATGCTAGTGTTCCATCAGTGGCCCTCCACTCTTGTCCGTCTGCCATCCTATACTACTGGGCTGTGATCACTCCGGGAGGTGATCACGGGCATATACTATATACTTTACACTATTACATTACATGTGATACTGTTCGGAGATGGGGGCTGAAAGGACGGTGGCTCCATCCCAAGAGAGGTGGGCCTGGGTTCCCACGGCCCCGATCGTTACTTGTGGCGGAGCGGCAGGCAGGTTGAGACCACATAGGAGAGAGGTGGGCCTGGCCTGGTCGGCGTCATGATACTTAACACGCTTAACGAGATCTTGGTATTTGATCTGAGTCCGCCATTTGGTCTATAATACGCACTAACCAACTACGCGAACAGCTTATGGGCACTTTCGACGCCGTGGTATCACCAAGCACTTCGTGGCGTCGGCAAGAATCGAGCGGCGCTACCGGATTGGAACGTAGGCTGCTCTTGTATTAAGGGGCTAGTTACGCTTCACCGCATACGCATAGCGTGCATGTATGCTAAGGCGATGGGCCCTGCACTTCGCGGCGCTTAGGTTTAGACCGGCGTCTTGGCCTCTCTGTTGTGCCTAGGTGGGGCTGCGGCGTGTTGATCTTCCGCGGCCGGGCATGACCCGTAAAAGTGTGTCCGCCAAATGGGATCAAGCGTGTTGGGTTATGTGGTGCACCCTGCAGGGAAGTTAATCTATTCGAGTAGCCGTGATCTTGATAACAGGGCGACTTGGAGTTGTACCTTGACCTTATGACAACTAGAACCAGATACTTAATAAAACACACCCTTCCAAGTGCGACATACAACCGGTGGTGGCTCTCTCTCGTGGTTAAGAGGAGGGATCGCGGGTAGGATTATTGCTATCTGATGCTACTTGGAGGACTTCAGACTACTCTACGCTACATGCTGCAAGGTGGAGGCTGCGAGGCGTAGTCTTCGACTGTGATTAGCTATCCCCCTCTTATTCTCGCATTCTGCGCTCAGTCCAATTGATATGGCCCTTTACACATATATCCATGCATATGTAGTGTAGCTCCTTGCTTGCGAGCACTTTGGATGAGTACTCACGGTTGCCTTGTTCCCCCATTTTCCCCTTTTCTTTACCCGATTGCTGCAACCAGACGATGGAGCCCAGGAGCCGGACGCCACCGTCGATGACGACTACTACGCTGGAGGTGCCTACTACTACGTGCAGCCTGGCAGACGCAGTGAGTAGTTAGGAGGATCCTGTGCGGGAGGCTGCGCCTCTTTGATCTGTATCCCGGTTTGTGCTAGCCTTCTTAAGGCAAACTTGTTTAACTTATGTCCGTACTCAGATATTGTTGCTTCCACGACTCGTCTATGATCGAGCACTTGTATTCGAGCCCTCGAGGCCCCTGGCTTGTATTATGATGCTTGTATGACTTATTTATGTTTTAGAGTTGTGTTGTGATATCTTCCCGTGAGTCCCTGATCTTGATAGTACACATTTGCGTGCATGATTAGTGTACGATTGAATCGGGGGCGTCACACCTGACGAGGGCATCCACGTTGTCTTCCACCCAGTGCGCCAGGTCGTCCCGGACGGCCTGGGGTACTGGGGTGATGGCGGCATCAAAATCAAAGTTGGGGTCCATGTCCCGAAGATGGCTGGAGACGCGAGAAAAGGAACGCCCGAGCAGGGCACGACTCCTCTCCTCCACCAACTTGTTAGCTCTGCCCGACCGCACCTCCAGCTGCGTCACCACATCAGTGAAGAACTGAAGGTTGCCAGCATAGTTGACTGCATGAGGCTCGCCAATGGCCGCCTCGCAGATATTACCCAAGGCCGTGTTAGCTCTTTCCCGGAGCGTGCGGAGCATAGGGCCATGCTCGTGCTCCAGGATCTGCCGTTGGCACCTCTCGTCCTTGTTTCGCCGCGCAACGGCTTCAGCCGCGTCCACCCACTGACGCAGAAGAAGCTCCTCAGCGCGGGAGGAAGTCAGCTCCTCCTGCGCCACACCAAGGGCGGCCCGGGAAGCGTCGGCCCGCTGCGTCACTTCATCCAAATTTTGGCCCCTCGTGGCGGCGATCTGCCGCTTCGGCCCTGATGAACCCCAGCCTCTCCTCGAACACGCGCTCAAGGTTCAAGCGGGCCGTCGCCACCCGACGATCAACCTCTTCCAGGACTCGGGCCTCCCGCGCAGCGACATCATCCTCCGCCTGCATCACCAAGCGCTCCCTCGTCTCCAGCCGCTCAAGATCGCGGGCGCGCTCGGCGGCCTCCAGCGTAAGCTCCTCCTCGTGTCTCCGGAGCTCCGCCTGGTCGATTGAAGCCCCCATCATCGATGCAAGGGCTGTCTCATGCAGCTCCACCTGCTGCTCTAGGGAATTGCTCCAGGCCTGGAGCTCCTGCACCCGCTCCTCCGCCGCCTCACGCCGGCGGTTAGCCTCCCGGGCCTCCCGTGAAGCCGCCAGCGATGCCTCGGCTTTCTCATTTTCAAGGTCACACTGGTGGCGCGCGAGGGCAACGACAACCTTCAGCTTGCGCCCCTTTTCAGCTAGGCGCAGGCCCTCAGCTTCAAGGCGTGCGTCTTTGTCAGCAAGCTCTACGCCAAGCTGGTTCACCGCTTCAGCCGCCCTCTGGAGAAACCCTTGGCGAAGGGCACGGCGCTCCCGGGCGCGCCCGAGCACGTCTTCTGCGTCATCATCCGCCCCAAGTAAGCGTGAGGGGCCATGAATCAGCACTCCCCCTCTGGGCAGGGGGCTGGGGGCTGGTGCCCTCGTGATGGCCGGGCACGCCCCGCGAGAAGCCCGGCCTTGAGCTGGCTCGTCCCCGAACGAAGAACGAAGGGCCGACCTCAACCAATCGCCATCCACGACCAGACGAGAAGCCCAAGGCAGGCTGGCTATGCCCCGGGAAGGCTCGTGAAGGAGGGTCGCGAGGTGCGCAGAGCCACGATGCGCCACAGGATGGCTCACCTCTCCGACCGGCCTCGCCACAAATGCTCTGCTTGAGCTTGGAGTGTTCGAAGACGGTGGAGAGGGCGAAGCCAGGGGGATGGCTCCTCAGCCATCTCCGTGAGCTCGGCAGGAAGGGCCCTGCAGAGCAAGGATCAGCCGAAGCAACGGAGAAACAAGGAACCAGGAAAGGGGAAGGCTTACTCATCAATGGCGAAATACTTCCTGCACTTCAGCAGGCGGCAAGGGTAATCGTCACCCAAGGCCTCCCTTCTCTCCCGGAGAGCCTCGAAGTCCACGCGGAAGCGGCCCAGGAGTTCAGCGCAGGGGTCACTGCGACGAGGAAGAAACACCAGGGGTGACCAGCTGCGTCTGCCCCTGACGCACGCCGCCGGTCGCCTCACCAAGAAGGGTAGCTGGGGCCTCAGGGGCCTCGACCACGGGAGCCGCGGGCCGCGGCTCAACGCCTTCAGCCGCAGCAGTGCGGGCCTCAGGAGCTGCCACCTCAGGAGTGCCGCCTGGCGTCGTCATCCCGGCGGAGGCCCCCTCAGCCTCCGGTGGCCCATGCCTCCCTGCTCCACCACTCGAGGAAGGACCGCCGTGGGCGACTGGAAGGGCAGTCACCACCACTGGGTTCTCGCGAGGCCCCATGAGGCCTGCGGGGCGCAGCCCCCATTCGTCGAAGCTGGGCATCTGCTTCACAAAGTCACCCCTGCTCGAGCAAAAGTACAGCAAAGCACCCCCTTGCCGGATGCTGCCGGGGGAAGGGTCCCCAGTCAGGACCATGAGCACCTTCCTCGCCGGGCTTCAGCGCCGGTTCCTCCTCACAGGCCTCATGCGATCCTCACGCCGCCAAGGTCCACATCCGGCGGGAGTGACGCCGAGAGGGGCAATGCGGCATAGGAGGAACTCATTCACCACCTTGGGCGCCACACGCCGAGCGCCCTCAAGCACGCTGGCGATGTTGCATTTAAGACGAGCCGGGGTCTCGTGAGCGTCTCCTGGCCCCAACCTGAATTGGGGACAGTGGGCGATGTTGGCTCCGAAAGCAGGGGGCTGGGCACCCCGACATCCACGTACAGCCACCGCTCGCGGAACCCAGACGCGGGCGGAGGAAGGCTGAAATCAATCCCTGAAGCCGCCGTTTCTGGTGCGGTTATGAAGCTCACGCACCCCAAGCATTGGGTGGGGTCGATGAGGCGCAGAGAGAAGAAGTGACGCAGCAAGGCAACTGAAGGAGGGATGCCCATCATCGCCTCACAGACAAAGGCGAAGACGGCAAGAAGAGTAATGGATTCAGTACCAAAATGCATCATATGGATCTGGTAATGGGAGAGCACATCGTTGAAGAAATTGGAAAAGGGGGGAACTAGTCCCGCCCACAGGGCATCAGCAAAGTACCGGACCTCGGTGACTATTCTATCAATGGAGAAGCGAGACACGGGCCAGGCCGTTGTCCTCCCGCACTCATTGAAGATAGAGGCAAGAGCAGAGCTAACCTTGTCCAAGCCTTCTCGGTTGAGTATGATCGACCGATCGACAGCAGGAGCCATCAGCGATGGCGAGCGAGGCGGAGGCATGGGTTTCTTCCCTTTCCCCTTCTTCGTCAGAGCCACGGGCGATGTAAAGGGGAGGATTCGAGATTGGATTGAAGCGGAGATCGGAGCTCGAGAGGAGGAAGAGCAGGAGGCGGTCGAGCAGCGAAAAGGGGACGACCGTGTGCAACCACGGGTCCGCCTAGTCGGGCGCAAAATAAGGAGGCGTGGGGAACAGGACGCCCACGCCCAATCAACCGCCACGCTGACGCCTCGAGGTCAAGAAGCTGTTAGGGGCTCAAGCGCTCGTGACTTGCCCTTCACTTCTCTGCTCAGCCAAGTCCAGCGCGCCTTGGGCCGGGGAGCTCTTGTCGGCTTTGCAGGAGCAGGGGTCCCCAGACTTGCCTGCCTGCAACCTGCGGCGTGGCTCAAGGGGTGGCCCAAGACGCCCATCTTCATCAAGACAAGCTCAAGACCCTCGCGAGGGGCCAAGCCTCGTGGGGCGGACGACAGAAGCTTCCTCGAGCACGGCCTCGCCAGCTGGCCCGCGAGGAGGCGGAGAGATCAAGGCGGGTACCTCACGAGGTGCCCATGACGCAAGCCATGACGACCAAGGGCGCCAGGCGCCAGCCCAGCAGTGTCCTCATTTCCTCTTTGGTGCAAAGGTGGCAAGCGCAGCGAGAGTATCAAGCAAAGGCATCCGCTTGATTGCAACAAGACCAAGACCGTCAGAACGGCAGGAAGGAGGTCATCGTGGAGCCCAAGCCAAGGCCACCACCAGAGCCTTTGACAAAGTAGGACCAACTTTAGTCAGGATAAGTGTACTAGATGTTCCCCTTCAAAATGGCCAATTGTTGGCGCCCTTCCCGCTCAATATTTGGGAAGAGGCCCAGGGCCTTTGCCTATAAATAGGACTAGCCACCACAAAGAGGAGGAGGATCAAGATCACGGAGAGAGAGAAAGAGAGGCGACTGAACTCACCCAAGCAGTTCATCGCACCAGCTCAAGAACACCTCACCCACGCGAGGTTGTTCTTCCTTGTATTGTTCATCATCAGCCCAAGAGGCAATCCACCACATCACACACTGGAGTAGGGTGTTACACCACAATGGTGGCCCGAACTAGTATAAACCTTGTGTCTCTTGTGTTGTTCCTTTGGTAGTTTAGATCCTAGCGAGGCGACGAGGTGCAGGTAGGTAGGGAGTGAGATCTCCGCGTGCACCCCAGAGTTCGAACCTAGAGGGTTTGCCGGAACCCGAAATCCGACAGACACGTGGCATCCACAATAACGGAATGCCGTTAAGCTATCGGGTCGGGTTTTGGATCCGATAACCCGTTAACAGCCCCGACAAATGGGGATTTTCCACGTGTAAAATCATCATTGGCATAGGTGTCACTCATCCAATGGGCGAGACGCGCCTATGATATGTTGACACGTGGACCGGCCCATCAAGTTTAAATGGGCCGGCCCAACTGAAGGCCCATAAGATTTTATGACCATAATGGGCTGGCCCATTTAAAGGCCCACGAGATTTTGTGGACCATAATGGGTCGCCCAAATAAAGGTCCACAAGATTTTGCAGCCATAATGGGCCGGCCAGTAAAGGCCCACAAGATTTTTGTGTGCCATAATGGGCCTACTTGTAAAGGCCCACAAGATTCTTGTGGATCATAATGGGCCGGCCCAATTTTAGGCCCACGAGATTTCACGACATTAATGGGCGGCCCAAATTGTGAGGGCCACAAGATTTTGAGGACCCTAGTAGGCCGCCCATTAACCGCTGCCATGTTTTGGGCCAAATGCCGCCCATATTTGATCCGGTCCATTAATGGCTCACACGCTCCGGGCCTAATAGTGGCCCATATGAGATCCGCCCGTTAAAGCCTACCACGTTACGGGCCAAATTACGCCCGGTCAGGTCCGACCATTTAAGAGGCTTTTGGCTCAATTATGGCCCATATCGATTCAGCCCAATCAACCGGACACTATGCTTTTGGGCCCACTTGCTAAAGGCCCACTTAGTAATTCGGCCTGATATTAGTTTTGGCCTGTTAAGGGCCCGTTTAACATTTCGGCCCTATATTAATTTTGGCCTGTTAAAAGCCCGTCATATAGTTGGGCCTAACTACGGCCCGGTTTGCATCCGGCCCGGTTTGCATCCGGCCTGCTCGCAGCCGATATATGATTGGGCCAAACAAGGACCGAGGCAATTTTGGCCTGTTAAAAGCCTGCGATTTGATTCGCACAATCATGGGCCGGGGTTCATTTTGGGCTGCTGCCGGCCCGTGAGCTGTTCGGCACTTTTCAGGCCCAACCTACATCGTGATTGCATGACGGCCCGATTATGTACCGTAATTTTACGGTTTGGCCGGTTTATTGCGAAGACAAGATATATACAGTAAAATAACTGCAACATCATGAATAAGAAAAAACCTAGACTATACAATGAATAAATTACGGCATATTACATCCACTGGGCATCAAAGTTCGCCACTATGATAATAAAGTACAAGCAGGCAGCAGATTACATACACTGGGCATCAAAGATCGCCACCAGTGCAAATAAACACGCCGACAAAAATAATATACAAAACCGACAACACTTCAATAGAGTTCAAGAAAGGTTAGCCTCTTTGGGAGCTGAAGCGCAAGCAATCGAAAGCAAGATGATGAGATCAGCGCTTGTTCAACACTTATATCTTCCTCACTCTGAAAGATAAACAAGCGACATGGATGATGTGTTTTGCACATAAAAGTATCGATCTTTGACAATTCATCACATTTCTTATCGGCCGAATAAAGTGACACAGTTTAAAATTGCATTAACACAATATGGTATTGTTCAGGTCAAGACATGGCAGGAAATGACATTGTGAAGGAGTTGGCAGCTTCACGACACCACCGGATTACGTATCAAGAACTCATAAGTATCAATGGTTAGTGTGCTTTGTCAATTTATACCATTTTAGATTGGCAAATAAAGAGACGGTTTAAATAATAGTAGAATGATATGACATTGTTCATAGTTAAGACATTGCAGCAATATGACATTGTCTTTGTAGTGGGTAGGTTCACCACACCCTTTGGATTACGGATGAAGAACGAAGCATACATGCAAAGTGCAAAAGAAGATCACTTGCTCTGTATAGTTTAATTTACATGGTATGAAGAAGGAACTTGGTTGTACAACTGAAAACTTAAATTGAGAAAGGAGAAACTTTTGTTTATGAACTACATAATAAACTTTACACAAGCAATTTGATGCAAACACCAAAAATAAAAAGCTGTTGCAGTCATTCCTAACCAAATATATACAACAAAGTTTGAAGGCTTGAGATGGACAAACTTACATTATTGGTGAAGACAGGCTCTATAAAGGCCTTGTCCATGCTGATGGGGGGGCAATTCAAGAAGTTTACCACATAATCTTCTTCAAAAGCATTGCCTTTATTCTACATTTTGTTAAGAGCAAATATAGATGTGATAATATATGAAAAAATGGAGAATATTTAAGATAAGATGAAGAATGATGCTACATAACCAAGTAGCTATAAATGTAAGTGCAGCAATACAGGCAAAAGGTACAACCAAGAGCAATGCACAGCTAAACTTCTTCAGTACCAACCTTATGGTAAGAGTAAATATAGATCTGATGTGTAGAAAATGGAGGGCAAAGGAAAATAAGCTGCAGAGTGATGGTACATGAACAACTACTGTCATTATAAGTACATCGATAAAGGACAGCATGTACTTACAAGAACAATGCAGAGCTAAAAAACATTGGCATTGGATATATTCTACACTAATGTAACCATTCATACAGATCGGATAATTTGGAGCGAACAATTGATAAGCAAGCTATCATGCATCTTCTGTCACATAATGAACCAGGTATGTATGCAAAATGCAGTGATACAGGACAACAGGTACTAACAAGAGCAAAGCAGCGGGCAGCATATTTGCGATATCCTGTCGTTCTTGTCAAACCGGAATTCTTCTTCGAGCAGATTTCTTACAAAAAAGATCCATAAGGCACATGCGGAAAAGTAGAAGTTCAAAATGTCATGTGATTTAATAGACATTACCTCATCCAGGAACGAGAACAAAGGCATAACAAGGTTTTTTCCATTCAATGTCTTCTAAATTTAGCACATGATACTTCACCGAAAAATTCGTTTATAGACTTGCCATCAAAGTGTGATTTCCTCGGGTAACACCGACATCGCCGCAATGCTTCCTTGAAAAGCACAAGCAAGCTTTGCTCGTCATGACTATCCAGATTGACCCTCGCCTAGTTACAACAATGTAATGTAAATCATTGATGTGTTCAATCAGCGTAAAACAGGAAAATAATAACCATGAATAATAGCACTTACACGTAAGTTGGACAGGAAGATGTGAAAATGGTGTTTGTCTTCACAATAATCTTCCCATGATGGGAATATATGCACGTAGTCCCTAACAACATTGAAAGCATTGCCTTTTAAACTGGGAATAAATGGAATGGGGTTCCAATCTGCAGGAATTGGCCGTCTCTGCCGGTTGGGATAGGTCTTCGCCGATTGGACTTCTTTGTACTTTTTCTTTGGAGTGGGATTTTTACGTGGTACAGCCGGTGCTATGGCAAATTAAATTGGTATACCTTTTTCTTGGAGTGCAGAGTTACGTGTGGTGGGGCTAGTGGTGTGGCCAAAGAAGTATGGGTACAAGTCTGCTGAGTCGGTCCTACGTTTTGTGTCACTTGGTTGTACACCAATATAAGTGGGGTGCTATCTCGATTTCTCGGCACCACCATCTTTTTCAAGGACTTTTCTTTGGTGCTCCTTCAGATTCGGCAATCACCCTCTTCCTTTTTGATGTCTGATGCACAAGAACAACATTTGAGTGGAAAAACATGGTATGATGACAGATGGAATATGTATTGATAATGGATGGGCATGGCATCTTGACATATATGATGAGTAAACTAAGCAGATGGCGGTGCAACAAAGTAGAAGAAATGCAAGACAACATATGCAATATACCCGCAATCAATAAAACATTGCAAAATTAGAACATGCACCTTGATGGGTGAACATGACACGCCATCTGCCTTTGACTCCTCGAGGTTAGAATAGTCATTAGGATCATATTCTGAACGAGAATAAACAGGTGGGGAGCGTATGAGTTTCTTTGCATCCAGAATGGCACTCAATGCCTTGGTGCCAATTTTGTAAATCATTGCAGTGTTTAGCTTCAAGAGTGGACTGCTGCTAGTGCGACATAAAGCAGCTACACATATCATAGTGTAGATATAACGGGAAAACCTTAAGCATCAGAGTAAAATCAGCAAAGTGGAACTTGCTGGAATATATGTGCTAGTATTGCCGATACGGCTAGAAAGGCTTCGGATACCAGCTCCCTTCAAGTGAAGGTGTTGTACTATTAATATCAGTGTAACTCTCAAAGGCGACACAGCTCCCCGCATTTCCTTGCTATTCTTATAGGATTCAAGTGGGCAGAGCACTACAAATCCTATTCCTATGTTTACAAGATCCTACGAATCAAAGAGGCTCAAAGTGTCCATCACAACCGACCGTATAGACCTCTACACCACAAATGTCCCTGCTCATCTTCAGTACAAGGAACATACTGTACTACTATCATACTCCCTCCGTTCCAAAATATAAGTCTTGGTAGAGATTTCCACTATGGATCACATACAAATGTATCCAAATACATTTTAGAGTGTAGATTCACTCATTTTGCTCCATATGTAGTCCATGGTGGAATCTATACAAAGACTTGTATTTAAAACGAGAGAGAATACATATTAAAGAAGAATGGAAGAGGAACATGGTAAAGAAGAGCAAGCAGATTTTGGATAATAAAATGTTGGTTGCGCAGTGCCCACACATGATGAACCAGAGCGCATTAAGAATGCAACTCCCAGCTATCTCTCGACCATTTCAGGCGGTTGGATGAAGATCCTACGTCTCCTAACCCTTCTTCTTCCTCGTCTCTGATTCTTCCCATACAGAACACCGCACGGGGTCATTTGGCCACCACTGCCCCCACCTGTGTTCCTCCGCCACCCCACCCCCACCCCAGCCCCAACCCCCACCCGCATTGAGTTTTCTTCGTTCGACGAGGCCCCACAACCACCCGAGCCCCTTCGATCGCACCGGCGAACTCCGGCGAGCTCTGAAAAATTGACTGACCCAATTTTGGAATTTAGTCTACTGTGATTTAACTAGTGTGGAATATAAAAGGGGAAAACCATAAGCATTGGGAGTATAGTGTTGAGCGTGCCATGGCAGATCTGAAGGTGCAAACCGGACAAAGGCAACTTCGCAACCAAGACAAGAAATCAGAGTAAAGCAGTGGCGATCTATTTTCTTGCTGCGATAAATAAGTTGAGCAGATACGAAAGAGTACCGCCTCTGGTGTGGCGCCGTGTACGCATCTGCTGAGAATTTGACGGTGCTGCGGTAGCGATGGCTGTCGGCAGCATGGAAGCAGATCTAGGAGGGTAGACGGTGGCGGCGGGGCGCGGTGGACAAGACGGTCGTAGGAGCGGCGCCGGCAAGGTGGACGACGGCGGGGATGAAGCGAGAGGACGGGATGCAAGGATCCCGGTCCGAAGCCGTGGATGAGAGAGGTCGATCTCTTGTAATGGACAGCGGCATCGGGGTATCACCTCCGGCATGGTGGAGGAGGACGACGGTGGATGGGGTGGTGGACGGCGGCGGACGAAGGAGGGTGGCGTGGAGAGGGTGTTTTGGCGCCCACGGAGTACGAATGGGGAAAGGGAGGTAGAGAGGAAGGGGGGAACCATGTATTCAGGGCGCGCTTGTCTCAAATGTGAGGAAATTTACAAACTTAGCCCCCGTTTCAAACTTCTACTACATCACAGCAACGTTAGTCGGTTGGGGATAGGACAGTAATCTCGCATACACCGAATATTTGCCGACGAGAGTTTGTTTTTGGCGCCCACCGTGTATGAATATGAATCGGGAGGGAGTCGATTTCGCCGAGGACACATCAGTGTTTTGGCGCCCACCGTATGAATCCGGGTGAGGCGGTTATGTCACGTTTGGGTGAAATTACAAACCTACCCCTATCGAAACCTATAGAAATCCAGCAGATAGGCTTTGCGTGGCGAGGATAGGCGGTAGTGATTTCCATCTCATGATTTTGGTTTCAAGTGATTCTGCAACTTTCCCCGGTTCGTTCAAATTTTGTAGAGTGCACGTTTACCGTGCCAACTCAATTCGAATCCCGTTTGTATTCTATTTTTTTCGGGCGGGATCCATTTTCAGTTGGAATTACATTCTATATACATCTTTTTTATATATACTTTCAAAATCACAACACCATTTATACATAAATATGGTTTACAAATGGCATGATCTCAGATTCATAAGGTTGTTTCGATCAATTTGGATTTTCAAATATTTGAAACCACTTTATGTTGAAATCCAATGTATGCATTCCTCGCTAATTGTCTCCAATTAATGTGTGTTTCATGCGGGTATTTTTTACTTCTCAAACATGTATAATGTGTTTCACACACGCAACATATAGTGTAATCCCGTTTATACATTAAATGCATATAAACCATGCATTGTTTGTAATTGAAGAATCTATGGATCACCAATATTGATAAACTATATAACATTACACGTGTGCCCAAATTAAAATGAATATGCATGTTTGATACACCAATTTGCGTTATGATATTATCGATGTCGTGAGCTCCAGTTTTAATTTTTGAATCCCGTTTTTTCTTGATATTCGTCTCATATATCTTTCACTCAGGCTTATATAGGACTATCTCTCTTGGACCTATCTGGCGTTCATCGTCTCTCAGGTATCTCTCGTGCTACCTGTATGTCGAAAATGATCTTTCATCTTCGTAACACACTGACGGTACTCTCTCCCTCGACCTTCATCACTCTATCTCTCTCTAAGTATATCTCGCTCCCTGCTATGTGTCTCTAACTATGATTCTCCATGTGGAATCTCTTTCTCTCACACAAACACAAAACTTTGTCTCCGGGGTCTCATTTCTCTCTACTATTCCCATGTGTGCCACTCGCACACCCCTCATACTGAAGATGTCTTTCGCTCCTTAGATATGAGAACCTATGACTCTTCCTCTTCAATATCTCTTTCTCACACACAAACACAAACTCTGTCTCCCAGGGTCTCATATTTCTCCATTGTTCTCTTGTATGTCGCTCACACACACCCTCTCTCCCTAGAGATATCTTGCGTTTCCTCGTATGTCTCTCTAGCTATCACTCTCGTTGTGAAATATCTTTCTCTCATGAGACACAAAACTCCGTCTCTCTGGATCTCATTTCTCTCGATATCTGTTTGTATGTGACTCACATGCACCCTCTCTCTATCTCTCTCACACCCACACACATAACCCATCCTTCTGATCCACTCGACTCCTATCTCTAACGCACACTAGCTAGCATCTTTATCTTTCTATTTATCTGTTTCTCCATCAACCTTCTTTCTCGCCCTCACTCTTGATTACTATCACGCACACTACATATGATTCTCTCTACATGCAGTCAAGTGCCCTCTCACACACATATATAACTTCACCCTTTGAACCACCCGACGGTCATCTCCAACACCCAAACTAGCGGATGTCCCTCTAGCTAGCATCTCCATCTATGTATCTATATGTAGTTTCTCCGTCAACATTTCTTTCTCGCACGGAGTCTTGCTTCCTATCACCCACACTATATATGTCTCTCCATACATATGCATTTATAGGTTGGTCTCTTTTGCACAATCGGTGCGCCTCACTCCCTCTGCTCGCCATAGATGCATGCTCTAGCCCACGCCACTATCTCTTAAAGACAAAAACACATGCTCAATTGTCGGCCTTCTTCCCTGCATTCTCACATGCATGCATATTGTCATACCGATCCGTCTCTCCCATGTCGTTGATCTTATGACTTATGTCTTCTTTCTTTTATCTCGATCATGCGCGCGCGCACACACACACACATCCCACGTATACATGTATACGTCTCACACATGCACGTTCAAGGTCTCTATGTCTCCATACGTAGTTAATTGGGACATTTACATCTATTCCCTTAACTCGAACTCACTACTCAGTTTTGCCCCTAATTTTTAGGTATGCTCAGTTTTGCCCCTCCGCCGTTAGTGTCACTTATAGAAATGCCCTTTTGCGCCGTTACCGTATGGTCAAAGGACTTTGACCACCCAGAAAAAAATAGCAAAAAAATCAAAACAATCTGAAATTTTGTGGGATCGAAGATAGTCATGTCCGCAAGGTGCGTGCAAATTTGTGTGCCGTTCGGACACCCTGGGAGCTCGTGGCAAAGGAAATCATAAATTTTGTACGCATGTGAACAATAAATTCGAAAAAATAGAAAAAAATCAAAAAAAAAATGAGATTTTGTGGGACTGAAGATACTTAGGTGCACAAGATGTGTGCACATTTTTGTTGTGTTTGGACATCGTAGGAGCTCGTGGAGAAAAAAAATAAAGTTTAGCTCCTACGAGCTCCTACGGGCTCCTATGATGTCCAAACACAACAAAAATGTGCACACATCTTGTGCACCTAAGTATCTTCAGTTCCCCAAAATTTCATATTTTTTTGATTTTTTTTCTATTTTTTAGAATTTACTGTTCACATGCATACAAAATTTATGATTTCCTTTGCCACAGCTCCCTGTGGTGTCCGAATCGCACACAAATTTGCACGCTTGCGTACATGACTATCTTCGATCCCACAAAATTTCAGATTTTTTTTGATTTTTTTGCTATTTTTTCTGGGTGGTCAAAGTCCTTTGACCAGACGATAACGTCGCAAAAGGGCATTTTTATAAGTGATACTAACGGCGGAGGGGAGAAACTGAGCATACCTAGAAATTAGGGGAAAAACTGAGTAGTGGGTTCGAGTTAGGGGCAGAACTGGAATTGGCCCTAGTTAATTACCCTCAATCCTAACGCCACATCGAATCGTTCTCCTCTTTTGTGCACATAACTTCCGCCTGGATTGGTAAAACGCACACTCACACTTAACAATCTCCTTCTAGCTACCCCCCGCCTCTCACTCTTCCCCTATATCCCCGAAACCAATAAGACCATCCCTTTGTTTAATTCCTGCCTACATGCACCATTGATATATAGTAGTCTTCCTCGGTGTCTCTCGAACAAACACGTTCTCTCGATGTCGACTTCTCTCACGCGCACACACCTTCTCTTCCCTCTCTACGGGCAATTTTCTCTCGCACCCCATCGTTGGTGGCCTCTGCCATACACATCACCTCTCTATGATGAAGCCATGCACACTTAAATTACATCCGCCACAGAGGACCCCGCGACACACACACACACACACACACGCACGCACGCACCCCCCACACACACACTAAGACTCCATCTCTCTCTCTCTCTCTTTCTCACACACACACACACACAAACACACACACACGCATGCACGCTCGCACACCCCCCCCACACACACTAAGACTCCATCTCTCTCTCTCTCACACACACACACAAACTAAGACTCCATCTCTCTCTCTCCTCTCTCTCTCTCTCTCACAAACTAAGACTACATCTCTCTCTCTCCTCTCTCTCTCTCTCTCACACACACACACACCCCACACACACTAAGACTCCATCTCACACACACATGCTCTAGGCGGAGCATTTGTTCCTACCACCTTTCATCCAACCTTACCCGTATGATAAACAATCACCTTTATTTACTTGCATAACATGGACAGGTTCCACTTTACTTTATTAGTCAGCAAACTTATCATCTGTACCCTTATAAAAAAACGAGTTGGCGGTGATGGTGTGCCTGCCATCTTGTAATAAAGGCAGTATGATCTATATCTTAGGATAGAAAGCAAACTATGATAATTTTACAAAAGATACCCGCACCTCTCTCCACATCATTATCTCCCGCAGCCTCATTGCTCAGCAACTAAATTAGGAATAAGTCTCTGGAACAATCTAGCATGCATGGTGGCCGCTGCCGCCTGCCGACGCCGTCCATCCCCATGCCTCCGCCCATTCCGACCACCAGTCACCACCACGCTCCACTCCTCCTCGCCTTATCTCTCATCTTTCATTTTTTTGATGACATTCTCGAGATACTAGTTTTTCGACAAAATTCTTGAGATATCATTAGTTTTTACACATGGGATTACTCCTGCATGGGTCAATCACAACAGGTGTTCTGTAAAAATATGCATATTGATGTTCCGTGCAATGCACGAGAATCTTGCTTGTAATTATATAACGCAAATCACGAAAGGAAGTGACATTTTTTGACACAACCACGTTAACATGGCCACGTAAATCACTAGCTAAAGTAAATACCATTATCTTGATATCCCGATGCAAAAGTTTGAGTACATGTCCAAGAGTAGAGTTGCACACACACACTCGCTCTCTCGTAATCTCTCTCACACACACCAGTTACGTGACGCCCACTTAAGCAGACACGTATGTTACAATTTGTGCACCCGCGGGTACACGTGATGCTGCGCATTTATTTAAGCCAGAAGGCGAACCCAAACAGTAGCTGCATTAATTCCCCTCCCGCCGCCTCTTCTCTGGTCACCGTCACCCGGTAGCCATGGGCCGGCCGAAGGTAACAACATACGCCATACTCCCGCCGGAGCGGTGCTTTAATATGGAAATTTTAGTGGTCATGCATGCATCTTTTTGTGCTAGCACTCCTATATAAGGGTTGACCGGTCGCTTCCCGCAGACGTGCGCGGGCGGTGGAAGAGGAAGGAGAAGGGAAGCGGGCTGTGGAGTAACATTTTTTACCACAACTAGCAAGATGCCCATGCGTTGCACGGAACACGAAGATGCATTTGTATGTGTAGTTTATCTTGTGGGAGAAAAGGATGAAGAAAGGAAGGCCGTATTTGCAAATGTGGAGAGAAGTACGGGTAAATTTTCATAGTTTTCTTCCTATCCGTTAGATATAGATCGGATGACCTATATTGCAGGATGGCAGGCACACCATCATCACCAACTCTGCTTTTTATAAGAGTAGAGATTTCTTAGGAAACTGAGTGCAATAATTGAGTAGTTTTGTAAACTACCAGTACTACACCTGAAACAGTTCAAAACCTATACTCCCTTGCCAGCGCGCGCTTCCCGCGTGAAACGGTCAGCGTCGCCTTGGAGCGTCAGTGCCGCATTAATGCCCGGCCAGAGCGGAGGCGACCTCTCACTGGCACCGGCTTTGAAGTGGCGCGATGGTCGAGAGAGCGCCGCTTCCCCGTGCACGCGACTGCTCCGCGTCAAGACTGGCCATAGGCCTGTTTGGATCCATGGGTTAGAGTTAGTTTGAGCTAGTTGGGGCTCAAATAGCCCTAAAGTATCCAAGCATGATGGTTTAAATTGGAGCAAGTTGCACCGAACCCACCAAAAAAAACTATCCCACCCAAGAGGTGCTAAGTGGAGATAGTTCTCATTGGGACCACTAAAAAATCACTTTTCTCTCTCCATGAAGTGTATTTATTGTCAATCTAACCCTGTCACCCAAACACCTCTTTGGCTACAGTTAGTTTAGGATTAGTCATGAGTTAGTCTAACCTCTAGCTAAGTTAGAGTATCAAACCAGAGCAGTATAGGACATGCAAGTTGCTCAAAGCATACAGGCAAATTCATACGTGAAAGGATTTTTTTCTTTTTGAAAACGGAACATGAAAGGAATTTTTTTTAGAATGCTCTTGGCATGTCGCTAACATGTGATAGTTAACCAACCTCAATAGACGGCAGAAACGCCAGCCTGCCGCACTTTGATAGAGACGAGGAGGGAGAAGCGATATAGGCTGCTGGATTACTAGAGATAGGTGTCGCACGGAAGCCAAGAAATATGGTGATAGCGTGGGTTAGCCATGTAGAGTACTAGTGTGATGTAACTACACTGGGCTGCCGAGTTTCGTACTCTTCCAGTCCAGTGTGGAGATGATTGGTTAATTTTATATCGTTGAATAATATTAAATATTATGAGTGCAGACGCTCCACCACGAGGTTCCTTGCTCCTTCTCGGTCGTCCGGAATCTATGTTCTTCCACTCTATTTTTTTCGTGAGCTTTGTTCATCCTTTTGCCAACACACGAGACATCTAGCATCAAGGTGCACGTGTTATGCAAGGATCGTTCCATCTATATGAAGAACACGTGGGACTGGAACTACGAGACGAACATGTACCCGGGAGTGGACGTACGAACCTGAGTAATGTAGCGCATTAAGTGAAGTAGAAAGGCACAAATGGTATTAACATGCGTGGCATATAGGGTGTGTTTGGTTGCGTTCTCGTCTCAGCATAGTTGTTCCCTCTTCATGTATTCTCAACTCAACACCCCTCTTCATGCATGCTCTCTTCATGCATGCGTCTAGTGTATTTGTGCTAAACTAGTGTGGACTCATGCACCCTCCATACACTCTACCAAACACCCAAAAGTAGGTCGAGAAGGGAACTCTTGGGCGGCATTTGTCTCTTATTACGTACTACCACTAAATGTTGTACGTGCAATGCACGGTGATGTTATGGAGTACGTGCCTAAGTACTCTACTACTACTATATTAGTTGGAGGCACATATTAACTTTTATATTTGTTTACGTGTATGCCCCGAGACCTTCCAACTAGACGTGTCTTTCTCTCCAGGTCCCACTTTGTATCATTCATACCACTAAGTACTACTACGTGTGGTCTCCGACCCAGAAGTGGAAGAAGTGGAGACGCTCTACCACGCTCTTTTTTTTACGCTGGGCTCTACCACACTGTTCATGTCCCACTCCTTTCGCTGACGTGTGGGACATCCAACATGTGCCGTGTTTGGCACCCTTCATCGTAAGAGTTGAAACGCTAGCATTCATCAGAAATAAAAATTAATTATAAATCGGCAGTGATACTTTTTTTTACGAACCAATCAGCAGTGATACTATACCACGCGGTTCCTTGCTCCTCGATATCGAAAAGAATACTTCCGTTTGCCAACACGTGGGACGTCGACCATCCTGGTCCACTTGCCATGCACGCAGAACTCCAAGGGAGAGTCACCCAGTCGTCGGCGCCCTTGATAACAATGACTAATGAGCCGTCAAATCACAGGCCCACTTCCCACTTTGAAGTTGCTCGGACGAAGGAACCATCATGACTTCGTTGAATTCCGCTTCTTGAAGAAAACTCGTAGCGATCTTTGCTAGCTACTGATGAGTTACTCCAACAGAGGCCTCCTTTCGCTCATAGGATAGGAATATGAAAACATAGGAAGTGAGATGACATGCATCTCAATTCCTATAGAGAAAGAGATGCCATTTGCTGCTTAGGATAGGAATTTTTCCATTTAGTCTAGGCTAATGTCTTTGGTAATTTGCTCTAAAAACTACAGTAGTAACTAGTAGTATTGGTACATGCTCGTACTCGATCCGCAGACACACACTAACTACTAGTACTACTACTTCTCACATGCTGGCCAAACGTCGTTCTCCTTCCCGGCTTTGTCGTGACACCCCACCATGCTTGGATCTCCGCCGACCTCTCCGCATGATGGCGTCGTCCTTTTCTTTCTTGGGGCGGCGGGCCTCACTTTTCTTGAGTGCTTTCTGACTTTTCCGCTCCCTCTGTGCGGCTTTGGCCGCCTCTTGCTCTACCGCCCATTCGGCCTTGGCATCTTCAAATTCCTCCCACATAGTTGTGAGGTCGCGAGCGGCGATGAACTCGGCACAGCGGGATGCCATCGCTTCCCTACCATTTTGTGTGCAGTCGTGGGCGGCGAGGAACTCGGCGCGGCGGGATGCCATCGCTGCCTTACCGTTTAGTGTGCGGTGCAGTGGCATGAACGACGCTTGGTGAGAGCTCTGGGGTGGAGTGGCCGGACAACCGTATAGTGCATTGGTTTGTCAAGAGCTCAAGGACAGAAGACGAAGCAAATTTGGATTCCCCTTCAATCCTGGACATTTATTACCGAGTAAAATGCATTGGCGGTCATCGAACTTGTCTTGATAGGTCACTTTGATCATTGTATACGAGATATGGTGATTATACGGTCACTGGCTCAGCGTATAGCTCCATATTTGTCTGGTTGACCAGTCAAACAGTCCGCATGCGCCTCATCAGCTCGTGTTCTTTATCTATCTCTGGCGGGCCTACCTGTCAATGGAGAAAGAAATACTGTAAAAACCAAAATTATGCGTATGTGGGGAATCAAACCACGGACTCGTCGCTGCAACACACCCTCGTTAGCCAAATGAAAATGAAATACTTCACGTCAGACACTCACGCTCACGCTGTCAAAGCATGCTAATGCATGCACGTCGCCCTCTAAATCAAAGTCCTGCTCATGCCGTAACGCAAACGGCGAGCCCATCACCTGCGCGCCCCGGCGGTGCCTGACACTACTGTTTAGACGTTTGATGGAGGCCTACGCGAACGCCGAGCATGTATTCACCTGGCTCAACACGAACGGTCATACTCGGACCACCTAGCTCATGTATATCGTCCATCACAACGACAATCTATAAAATAGCCTAAGCTAGAGAGGGTACTATGGTAGTATGGTGAGCAACCGATCTTAGTGCCACTGCACACCGAAACCCCTTCCATCGCTAGCGCGCGCTTCCCGCCTGAAACGGTCACCGTCTCTCCAGAATGTCAATGCTGCATTCACCGGACTTAACTGCAGGTGCAATTGGTGTGTCACTGACATGCGGGCCAGATGCCCGTTGGGCCCAAATGTCAGTAACCCAAACGCATCTGTAGTTAAGTCACTGAAGCAGCGTCCGCATTCACGCCCGACGAACCTACTCCGGCGCCAGTTGTCCATGCTCATTGCCATTCGCCCGCTAAATTAACTTGAGCCCCAGCTCCCAGCCATAGCCAAAGACCCACACTTATTCTCCTCTGGTCCCTTCCTTCTGTCGGCACCACTTCAACCATGGCCTCCTGGTGCTCCAAAGCTCTCTTGGACACACTGTCGCAGGAGCAGACGAGGGACATCGGCGGCTCCGCTCCGAGCGCGCTCCAAAGCTCTCTTCGACGTACTGTCGCAGGAGCAAACGAAGAAGACCGCCGGCACCCCCCGGCCGCCCTCCGTCGCCACGACCACGAAGCCGGCGCGCGTGCGCGGGCGCAGCTGGCAGCGAGGAAGAGTAGTACATGGTATGTCGCTGCCGCTCTGGTCCCGGGAAGGCCACCACTACTCCACTCAGTCGACGCCAAGCTTGGTGGGATAAACATCGGCGACCGATTAGCCGCAACCCGACAGCGTGGAGGCGGAAATCTTGAACCTTGTGCTCCGGAGGAGGAGGTTATCGAGGCGGATGAGGAGGAGGCAAAGGCAATGGCCGGCTTTCTCGGGTTCATGGTAGGACATGGTGGTCGGGCGGCGATCATTTAGATTAGGTTCTGATGGGTTTTAGTAATGCGGTTTGTGCGAAATATGTAATGAATTTCGTCCGGTTTGTAGGAAAAGTTTTGAAATGTAATGAATTTCATCCGGTTAATTTGAAATTTGCTTTGTTTGCACGAATTTCGTCCGGTTAGTTCATATAATTGTTGAAAGGTATGCGGGCAGCATCGGATGGCATCCATCAGTGTCCTCGGACAGATGCCGGTGTGAATTTGTGGGCCAGCGCTGGAGATGCCCTAACTATCATGCTATAATCGCTAACAATCCTCCATTATTTGGCGAGAACAGTTATCCCTCGATCAAAATCAGATCCGCGGTGTTTCGCACTCCTCCAGCGTAAGAGTGTAAACTCTTGCTTACATAAAAATGGAGCAAGTGGAAGGCATCAGAGCACGTCATATCACTCGAACTAGCTCGCCTAACGAGCGGGAAAGCACCGCCCTCATCATTTTGTTCTGGATTTCTATCGATCGATCGCGCGAAAATGTTACGCTTTGCAAGTTCTAAAGGAAAAGGCGGCACACTTATGACTCGTACGCGTCGCAACCCCGACAGCCCGGCTCGCACGCCGCTCACTAGAGGGGACACGCGTTGTCTTGCAATTTCACTGACATGTGCGGCCGTAATTGAATAAACCATCGATAGCCAAAATCTAATCGCTCGGCGGGTGTCGACTAAGAAGAGAGAAACGGGGGAGGGAGAAGAGATCGCCTGCCCGCCGCGCACGGACTCCAAGAAATATATGGTGATAATGTGAGGTGGGCCATGCTGGAGTCCGGACCGCTTCCGGAGCCCGCTCTCACTGCCCTGGCCCCTCAAGACGCCAGCTGCCCGCCGCATGCATGCATGCATAGCAAGTAGTACTCCTTATGTGGAGGAGAGAGAGGCATTGACAAAGTCAAGGAGTGGGCTCTGCAAGAGCCCGTCTCTACACTTGCTCCTAGGTATAAAAAAACAATTCTAAAAAAAGGCATAAAAAACAATTGTGTCTTAAAAAAGAAAGGTAAAAAACATTTGAGAGGAAATAGATAGAGAGAAACTGAGAAAAAGCTGTAACCTGGGCATTACATGAGGAAGGAGGGAGTGGTGCACATGCCAAGTTCACTGGGCTGCCGTGTTTCACACTCCTCCGTCGTAACAATGGAGACAATAGCTTTCATCAAAAATAAACAATGAATACTCGTTGCTCGTCCTCTATATCGGAAAGACATGTGGGACATCGACCATCCTGGTCCACCTGCCATGCACAAAATTATCCTGGTCTACCCCGGTCGTAACGCAGGCCCAACCTTTCCCACTGTAAGTTGTTCGGACGAAGGAACCATCATGACTTCGTTGAATTCCGCTTCTTCAAGAAAACTTCTTGTACCCGCAATCTTGCTACCATACGCGAAGACTGGACGGCACTGTACCATGTCATATCACTGAAACCCACTTGGCCAAACTAGCCCGCCTAGGTCGTCTATTTTGGAACAGAGGGAGTACGTCTCTACACTGCTATGATTTTGTGTTGCACGTTCTCTGTAATTTCGCTACGATTTTCCTACCCTATGAACCAAATGAGGCCTGAATGTATGTCGACTATTGTCTGATCGATCGCTAAGCCTACAATTTTAGGAGCTAGGGCTATTGGTCGATCGACGAGGGATAAGTATAAGTGTACCACGAGCTCATCAGCCCCAACGTTTCTCTTCAATGAGTGTTTTGCAAGTACTATAGCTCGCACAGTAGCTAGCCTACTAACACCAAGAATCATCAAACAAGCCCTACTGATATGATAAACAGTTCAAACTTACATCAAAGCATGCCATATATTACATCAAAAGCTGGTGAGGATACATCTATTTCAATAACTCGGAGAGGGTTCACATGATTCATCGCATGATTCACTATCAAACAAAAGTAGCAAGATCCGCCCACACAAGACAGTGCACTAGCCCTAAGATGGTTTGATAACATGCATCATTCTGGTAATTAAACACAGGGCAATGCAAACTACCCTGAAGGATTAGCGCGACCAACTATTTCTTGTCATCGATCTCTCGGGCAATGACCACAGCACGGACAGCGGCATGGGAATCGATTTCTGGGGCGATGTCCACAGGACTGACCGCGACATCGGAATCGATCTCTGGGCGATGTCCACAGGATGGACAGCGGCATCGGAATCGATCTCCGAGGCGATGCCAACAGGACGGGCCACGACATCGGAATCATCAAGGACGTCCACCGCACTGCACAACCCTAACATATTAGCAAGCACATTGCAAATAATCAAAAACCACAACTATGGTAATAAGCCATTATTTTTTACCTTGTGCAGCTCACCGGGGGATCTCATCCCTCCGGGGGCCATCTCCTCGTCCTCGATGGGGGCCATCACCTTGCCAGGGGAATACTGCTTCTCAACGACGACTATCTCCTCAAAATCAGTCTTGAGCCTCACATAGGTGACAATCAGAGTTCCTGGGGTAAGCACGGTGGGGCCCTTGCTATTCTTACAACTTTCTTTGAGGAGTTCGTCCGCCAACGTCCTCAACTCTTTGGCCAGTGATTGTTTCTTGGAGTTCTTCGTCTCCATGGGTTGGCCCGCCAACATGGTCAACTCGTTGGTCGGTGCTCGCTTCACGGAGATCGCTGTCTCCGATTGGGTTGTCCGCCGCAACTCTTTGCCTAGTGCTCCGGGATCCATCAATGAACTGACAAACAAAAAGCAATCGAAAGGAAACCACAATCGCAATGAAAACGGGAAAAGAATAGGATGTGAGAATTGGTTGGTGCTTCGCAAAAAGAAGATTCTTGGAATGAAAATGTAGCAGCATAACTGATTCGCCCACCTTTCCTTCGTCGGTACAGAAGAAAAATGGCGTAAGTGAGTAGCACAGGTGAGGTTTTCTTCAAGAAAGGGAAGAAAGGGCTTGAACGAGCGTTCCAGTGAAATGATGGTTGCTTCTTCCAGTCCAACTTGGAGGCCACCTTACCACTGCTGGTAAAGGTGTGGGTTTTGTGATATGACGGGTCATGATGGCCACACCGAGGTGACATGTGAGTCTCGACTGTAGCACCTCGCTGTGATTTGGTGGATGGCACGCGGCCCGGATGCTTTGAAATGTCCCGCATGTAGATAGAGCAGCTAGTCATATATGAGTGCTCAATATTGTGCACCGCGACCAAGGCGGAGAGGAAAACAAGAGAACTACGTAATTAATGCATGAGTTTAATTAGGGTAGTTTTGTAAAGTACGAGATACATTCCTCCAATCGCAAAATGCCTTGGTTCATGAGATTTGAGATTTGAGCCCTGTAAACCGGAAGGGAGGGAGTACTGCACATGGTGTAGTCTAGTCACTTGTTGAAATCTCTAGAAAGGCAAATAAATACTCCTTTCCAGTTTACAGGGCTATACTACTCCCTCCGTCTAGGTGTGTAAGTCATCTTACAAAAACCAAATAGTCCCAAAACACTTAGGCGCAGTGCATTAATTTCTACCTTGTTTCTTGTTTCTTGACGTATCAACCAATAAGAGATGAGAGGTGTGCATGATTTTAATGACTTGCAATGGCTAGTTCATTGCATGCAATGCTATTAATTAGCAAATAAACATTGGTGACCCCAGGAGGAAACGGTGCTAAGCACGTGGACCTATGCAGAATGAGTATCAACCAATGGATAATGGAGTTTAATTGTTAAACAATAGAAATTTTGTCTCATGCAATAGCCTGGCTAGTACTCCAAGGGACCGCACCACGCGAGCGTTCGCAACTGCCATGTTCAGGTTGCGCTTTGCTCTTCGCCTCTTCGAGAAGATGAACAATGATGTTACTCCTACTTCTACGATGCTCGAATCCATCACTGCATGTCCGTCCACCTCGTGCGGGAGGGATAGCGTAGCGAAGCTTCTACTTACTACTCCTGTCTTTGCGTCTATGATAGGTGGGCCCAATAGGTGGTTGGCCCTCTGTCATGCAGCCAAAAGGCAGGTGTAGTCTACGGCACCGAGCTCAGTCCCATGGGAGAGGGCGTTGTAGTAATCAAATTTCTCGGTCTTGTATGAGTTGACGTGACACATCAAAGCACTGCACTCGATATAAGTCTTTTTACACATTTCAAATGGGCTACTTCGTATGTAGGAGTAGACATATTCTGCTTCGTATGTAGTCACTTGTTGCAATCTCTAAAAAGACTTATATTTGGAAACGGAGGGAGTACAACGCATGCATGCATGCCGTGACTTTCCTTTTGATACTTGCATGTGTTGATTTGATGCACCTTGCCAAATTTTGACTATAAATTTAACTAACCAAATTTTCATGCATGTCGCAAAAAATTACAGGGCTGTTTGGATTGTGACTATGTTTGTCTTATGTTGCCACATTATTTTTCCCACACTTGCCACACTTGCCTAACCTGAGTTGCTCAACTTGTTAGACACACTTTGGCTTGCCTAAGGGAATCTTACCACAATTTTTGTGTCTATGACATGTGGGGTTCACTTCTATAAAAAAATTCTTGTCTTAGGTGTGGCTAATAAAAAAGACTTATATTTAGGAATGGAGGGAGTAGAAAATATAAATAATAATGCATGTTGGGGCAACCCACGTTTCTGCTAATTTTAGTCGTGGGCTTGTTCACAATTTTTATGAGGGGGTGCTTGTTCATTTAATGGAGGGACTTGTAGTACCAGACTTGAATGATAGAAAGTGCGACCTGGCACACCGTAACACCACCTGGAACAAGCAGGTAGCTATCTCAAAAAAACAATCAACAACTAAAAAAACCGCGACATGGCATGTAATAGTACACAATTTTAAACGATTGTTTTGATGGAGTGAAAAAGGAAAACTACCCCACTACGTATATATATAGGCCGGAGCCTCCGCGCTTGCTTGCTAGGGTTGCTCTATTCACACACTCTCATCCTCTCCAGATCTAAACAAGATAGGGGTAGTAACACTGTCTTTCTCCCTTCAAAAAACACTGGCTTTCTATCCTCAATGCTGGTTACAGATCCGGACATATCCCCCTCCGCCGGTGAAGGGGAGGAGGGGCAGCGTTTAGGCCGTCGTTGATAGCGAGGGAGGAGACCCACTGCCGGCCGCACCGTTATCTCTGGCCGAGCGCCCGGTGGAGGTCCTCCGATCCTTAAATCGTTGCACGTGGGCGGATCCGGCCTCCCGCCCACCTATCCACATCCCGACAACCTTCAGGTATATCTTCGTTCGAAACCGCCTTAACTCTACTTCCCGACTTGCTACGTTCTTTGCATGTGCATCATTTTCTACCTCTCAGCCCCTCTCGATCGGATGGTCCAACGTCACATATATTTTTTCTTCTATTGTTAGAGGTAAAGCTACTTCATGGAGTCGAATCTTGTACTTGGTTCAAACAAGAAATAAAGTGGGGGTGGGGGAATTTAGTATGTACATCGTACTTGGTACAAACATGAAGGAAAGGGGGTGAAAGTAGTACAGACTGGTCATCCAACCGGTCGCTTGGTCGAAAAGGGAAATATAGGGGTAACGCTGTACACGGTGGTATGACCAGGACTAGATTTGCTATCCACACATAGGAGTAGGTGGCTAGAGTGAACAAAAATGGGACCAACCCAGATATGTTTCTTGGATGTTTGTTTCTCGGGGCAACAAACTATGAATCACCACTTTATGCCCCTATTTACGTACATGGTGCTGTACTGCCGGTGCACCCACTGTCCCATGCCCTTATACCAAATATTTAGGCTCCGTTCGGAATAAAGGGGCAGAAAATATAGGTCTTGATGAAAACAGAGGAATAGGAAAGGAATGTAGGTATAAAACTATGGAACAGCGAACCGGAGGAAACTCTCAAGAGAATGTGTTCGGATGGACTACGAAATGTACAGATTTGTTTTTTTAGAGTAGCATGCTTGGCAAGATGAGATGCTATTTGTTTATTCAGTTGCACAATGACTACTCTTGTCCTCACCTCACGTACCACACATAGGTTAATTTTTTGTTCCGCAACACAACACAAAGAACCTGTCTAACGCATGGCGGAAGTGCCTGCCTCGGGCTTCCGCCCAAAAAATGAGCAGCGCGTGGATGTTTCTAATCCTATGGAATCAGTACTACAAGACCAGCTTTCCTATGAAACACTATTCACCTTTCCCGTGTTCCGAATGGTTGGAAGGGAAAGAATACCGTAGGAATTGTGTTCCTACGAAAATCCTACACCAAACCTGTGAACCGAACGCAGCCTTAGCTGTTCTTAATCTAATGTCCCTGGTAAAAATGAAGCCATGCCACTGGTATAACCCATGACAAGTTTAGCCAAATGTTTTTGCCTGTAATTGTTTGAGACTCTGACTGTTTCCTATGTGCCTTTTTGTGCAAAGAGGGATATCCAATTCACCTGGTTGCTGTTGTGACCTTTTGGTGCACTAGACAAAACTCTTCTTAAAAGAAGTGACTTTTGTGATGTTTAACTGGAATGTCAGAATGGAACAGTTGGTTCATTTTGGTTGAACTGCACAAAGGGAGATCTGTGTTCCAATCCTCATCATCCATATTGGCGCCATAACCTTCCTTTAGGTAAGAATGATATTTAATGCATGTGTTCATCTCTATTTTCCGACAGCCATGAGAAAATAATGTTGTTTTTTACTAGTACACTTGTACTCCCTCACTGACAAAACAAATTCTGAATTAGAAGGCCAATCATGTACTTGGTTTCACCAACTGGTGAGGAGAAAGAGAAATAGAGCATGAAGAGGATGAAGAAGAAGAATAAACAGTGCCAAGGCGATCTTGCTGAAGCCAGAGGCCTCAGTCGAGGCCATTCAAGGGCTCCGGCAATGACCACCTTACATGTGAGACGATCCTCCAGGGAGCCCTTCCACTTCTGATGTCTCACTTAATTAATTAGGAGTACTTAAGTACCACTAATTTATTACTGCCTAATTTTCCTGTTGGAGTTAAACAAATCTTTAGTAGGACCCTATGCTGAATCATGTACGTGTGTATGTTTGTCTATGGAGGTGAATCATGTGGTGGAGCAGGGAGGGAATATTATTAGTGTCATGACATAATAGTGTTGTTGTTTTGCATGTCAATTTATTGCCATTGGTTCAATGAGGCAATGTTTTGTGTATTGTCCATCATGAATTTGATGCTACTATTTGTGTAATATGGTAATGTCTTCCTATACTTTCTCACTAAGCTAATGAAGGTTTCACCTTGTTCCTACTTGTGCAAACAGGGATCATGTTGTGCCAATCATACATTTTAGTGGAACTACACAAGACAATACAATGAACTGTATCCCAGCCAGTGCTTTAACTCTGCTGGAAGTTCTTGATAATCTTTCGATATAATCTCAGCACTGGTAAACAAGAGTGATTTCAACCATACATTTGAAGTGCACAAAAACATATACTATTGTCTGATTCTAGTGAGTGCTTTATCATCTCTTATGGGACTACATGAATAAGTTTTTTTTCTCAGGTTGGTAATGCAGACTAAGGCCTTCATCCATATTAGTTTGTTGTCATCTCTATTTGTATCGTTACTCTTGTCATGAGAAACTCCTTTATCTTTGCACGTTAAAGTTTTGCAACCTATGATAAATGGCAATGCTTTGAGTGTTGAGTTGAGCTAATTGGCACCGATTAAATAAACTAATACCTCTCTTTAAGCAAGACTACTATGTTGCTAACTTTACCCATTAAGATAATGAGGGTGCTTCTATTTGTTAGTGTATGTTTCATCAACTAGTCCCACTATTACAGTAATCTCACTCTCTCAATATGTGTGCCAACAGGATGCTCGATTTTGGTCGAATCGCACAAAAACTTTGGGTGCTTCATTGCCTCGACAACTTCGTCCTTTCACCGGTTGCTAATCTCCGCTTGCTTTCTTCCTTTGCGATCAGTCGCTTGGCTTATTTCGCTTCCAAATAAAGGAAATAGTAATTGATATGCTACCTCATACAGGTTGGTACCGGTCTTTATCCTGATTATTGTGCCTGTCATATGTATTGGTAATTTGGTATTGTGCTACTCTTGTTTGCTGATTTCATAAAGGAGTAATTTGGAGCCCGAACTTCATGAGCAAATCATTACATCGGGTGATTTCAGTAGAACTACACAAAATGATCAAATGGATAGGTACTTATGTTGTTGCTATGTACTCCAAAGTTCACTCAGACAACCAAATCGACTATGGAAGCAGAACTCACAACATTAGACACATCATGCATCGAAGCAGAATGGCTTCGAGAGCTTTTGATGGATTTGCCGGTGGTTGATAAACCAATGCCGGTTGTCCTTATGAACTGTGACAATCAAACAGTGATTGCCAAGGCTAAGAGTTCAAAGGACAACATGAAATCCACAAAGCACATAAGAAGAAGATTGAAATCTGTCAGAAAATCAAGAAACTCCAGAGTAATAGCGTTGGATTATATCCAGACGGCTAAGAATCTGGCGAACCCTTACGAAAAGGGCTATCACGGACGATGTTGACAAGAAGTGCCTATATTCATTCGAGTATCAACCGGCGTCAACCAATTCTCAAACTCCAAGTATTAGGAGAGTGAACACCAATTGTCAAACTTCAGCATAGCCCAGAAAAACGTTGTCCAGTCTTTGGTCCCAACTTGTGCCTTTTGGTTATCGGCACATATGGTAGCGAACTATATGGCATGGAGTCTAAAGATTCCAGACAAGTTGGTTGACGCGTATATTCATTTGGCACTTAATCAGTCTGCACGCCAAGGATGCTCCATTCCAGTTGAACTGCACAAAAAAATTGGGTGGTTCATTTTTTCAACCGCCTCCTTTCTCGTCTGCAATGTAGAATTTTGGTGAGATACAGGACTAAGATGAGCCAGTAAACTAGTTGGATGAAAGTAGTGGCCAAGTTGCTCAAACCTCCCTCGGCACGAGGCCATTATTTGAGGATAAACCTACAAGCAAAGTTCAGATTGTCTTTGCTTCCTCTTATGTACTCAAAAGTTTACTCGCACAAGAACTAATTTTAGCAAGAAGTACCTCCGATTGAACACCATTTACCAGTCTGTACCCTAGGTAATTAAAGTTCGTCCATGGATCATATTGGTTGTGATCTCAATCATTTGGATGCATAAACATACTGAACATGTGTATATATGAATCTTTTTGTGAATTATGTATGAATATTGTCGTGTGATCTATCAATCATTTGGATGCATAGATATGCTGAGCTTGTGTATATATGAATCTTTTGAGTTGTTGATAGTGAATGTTGGCTATGAATATGAACGTGTCCTGTGAACCTGAGTTTGATATGAATGTTTACCTTTTATGTAGTATTTGTGTGTGAACTTGTTAGTATGCCTCTTGTGGGGTATAAAACGCAGGTCTCTTATAAAAGTAATGTTGTGTCCAATTTATGTTTTACCTTCTAACCACATTATATATATTTATATTATTACTATTATCGTATATTTTATAGAGACTTATATATACATTATAAAAACATCCCACGTGTTATTAACTTATAAAAGTAAATGTTTAACGGAAGTTGGCAAGGAAAATCCTGGTTGTTTTTGACTCACAGGCAAGGAAAATCCTGGTGATTGCGTACAAAAGCTTGCGAAGATTTGAAGGACCAATTTAATAATAATGCACTCATTTTTATTTTGAGCAATAACTCGCCAATTTCTTAATTATATATATAATGTGCCTCTCCGGTTTATTCTTTGATATTAATTGCTCCTTCTAACATAACATTATATATATAACGAGCCCACCTAATATGTGTATTTCAAGGAAGTGCAAATGGGCTAGGATTTCTTAGAAAATATAAATGGGCCTGATTGACGCGAAATTATTTGTTCAACCAGCTCAGCAAATGGACTGTACATTCTAGAAAACATGGGTTAAATATATGCCACATTTTTGTAGGCTGACATGTGGGCCAATAGGTCGAAGCCTACGCAGGGCGTTGTCAACTTGGTCAACAAATGATTGTGTCATCCACAGCCATTGGATTTATATCCAACGGCCGGCATGAACCTTCAATCTCTCGTCTTCTTCCTCCGGCGTCGCCGGGACCGCCTGGTCCGGCCTCCGGCGGCTAGCGGTTCTGCTTAGCACGCATCTCTGTGAAGCGCTACCCCATCGCCGGCCAGGCTATCCCTCCACCCCTCGACACCTCCTGTTATTCTCCACAGACTACAGCCCCACGCCGCAACAGAACCAGTTATAACCCTTCTCCTCCTCTCAATCCGCGACTCCACTACCGCGTTTTCCCATCTCCGAGTCGTTCCCGTCCGGGGCCTCGCCGTCGTCCACCGCCTCGCTGCGTTCGGTGCGGCGTGGTCAACAAACGAGAGTCATCGGAAGAGGATCAGATGCGGAGAGCTCGACGGCCGGGACCCACGAGGTCCATGGTCGCACGCAAGGAAAGTTCCTCCTTATTAAGCCGGAAAAATGTTTCCTCCACCGGCATTTGGGACCCACTGGCCGTATCTTCGCATCTAAAGGAAGTGCCTCCTTGTTTTGGCGAAAAATTTATTCATCCCGTTGATACCGGGACCCGTCGATTTGGTGACCGACTTGTGGGCCTACTAAGCGGGCGGTACGCATGGCTTTGTCAACTTAATCAACAAATGATTCTAGCAGCTGGACCGTTGGATGTTAATCCAACAGCCGTGCTCCTTCTTCAACCTCTCGTTCTTGCTCCTGTCTCCGTGGGCGGCACCGCTGGTGTGCCGCCACTTTTCGGACCAGTGAAGTTTCCCAATCCTCTCCATCTGCGACTCCACTGCCCCGTCTTCCCCATCTCCGGGTCGTTCCAGTCTGGGTGCGCTCGGCACGGTGTGGTCAACATGGTCAACAACCGAGAGTCATCGGAAGATGACTGTACGTGAGAGGCTGACAGTGGGGACGCACCACGCCCATGGACGCATGCATGCAACGGAACGCGGCGAGGTCAACATGGTCAAGGAACGACTTCCATCGGAAGTATACTGTACTCGGAGAGTCTCAGCTGCGTCCACGGCCGCAGCAAGTAAGTGCCTCCTTATTACACGGAAAATAATGATCCTCCAACTGACAGCAGGGACCCACTGGACGGGCCATCGTATTTTGCAAAAAAGCGGTTGCCCCCTGACTGCTGGGACCCACCTGACGGGCCACCGTATTTCGTGAAAAAAATGTTCCCCCCGCTGTCAGCTCGGACCCACCGGAAGTGCCTCCTTATTACGCACAAAAAATGAATACTCCCCCGGCTAGCTGGGACCCACCTTGGTGGGAGGCTGACTTGTGGGCCTACTAAGTTGACGGGGACGAAGGGCGTTGTCAACTTAGTCAATATGAACGATTCTAGCTCCAGTGACCGTACGATGTCCATCCAACGGCCGTAGTGCTTCTTCAACCTCTGGTCTTCTTGCTCCAGCCGCCCAAAGCAGCGCCCGGTCGTGCCGCATGCTCCTGCCTCCCATGGTCGGTCAGGTTGCCGCGGAGGCCTCACCGCCCTACTATTCCCATCGCTGGCCAGGCCTGCCGACGGGCAGCCTCACACCGCAGCCGAACCGGTGAACCTCGTACTCCTCTCCGCTGGCTTACACTGTCGCGTCTTCCCGGCTCGCGTCGTCCCTTCCTAGGCCTCGCCGTCGTCCACCGCCGTGGTGCTCTCCATGGCGTGGTCAACATGGTCAAGGAACGACTTCCATCGGAAGAAATCTTGTCGTGGAGAGGTCGACAGTTGGGTCCACGGCCACATCCCAGTTTTTGTGATTTGCCAAGTAAGTCGCTTTGTCGGGCTGTTGGGCTGCAAATCTTTCAAGACGAGGAGAGCTTTCATTCGGTGGCGAGAAAATGGCCCATCGAGAATGAGAAATGGGATGTACATTTTGAAAACACATCAAACCGCAATTAGTTTCAAATATCTTTTTTTTCATTTTCGAGATTTTAAATTACATTAATTTTTATGCGTAGAGAATTTCTTGGATTTTATATTGATATACATTTATTTTTAAAATCAGTTTGAATGTGAGTCGAGATTTGGGATTAAAAACAGTTCGGACCGCTTTTGAAATATGCAAAATTTCGTATAATTTTTTACCGTGGCCACAATATGGGCTGTAATGCTAACAAAAAGAATATGGGCTCCAAAAAACCTTAAGAATTAGCAAATGGGCTATAAATTATTAGAAATAATGGTAGATGGGTTGTTTGCTGTTTTCCACAGATTTGAGGCTTTCCTAAAAGAAAGGTTGACGCACAAGCAGTGACTGTTGGATGTCCATCGAACGGCCGTCGTGCTTCTTCAATCTATGCTCTTCCTGCTCCAGCCGCTCAAACAAGCGTCGGCGGGACTGCCTGCTCCCTCCTTCCCGCGGCCGGCTATGCTGCCGCGCAGGCCTCACCGCCCCACCGTACTCCCATCGCTGGCCTAGCCATCCCTCTACACACCCACACCTGCTGTTATTCTCCGGCGACGGCAGACGAACCAAGAACCCTCGACAAATATACTCCCCTCTGCGTGGGAAACAAGCTGCCGAAGTCCTCCCGCCTTCGTGTCGTTCCTTCCTAGGCCTCGCCATCGCCCATCGCCTGGTGCTCTCGGCGCTGCCTGGTCAACATGGTCAACGGCCAACATGCATCTGAAGTGGGATCAGACGTGGAGAGGCCGACAGCTGGGTCCACGGCCGCACGCAAGGAAATGCCTCCTTATTACGCGCAAAATAATGATTCCTCCACCGGACATCAGGGACCCACCGAAAGGGCCTCTGTATTTCACGAAAAAACATTACGCCGCTGACAGCTCAGACCCACCAGCTATATCTTCGCACGCAAGGAAGTGCCTCCTTATTACGCACAAAAAAATGAATACTCCCCCTGTTAGCTGGGACCCAGTATAGTGGCAGGCTGACTTGTGGGCCTACTAAGTTGACGGGGACAGAGGGATGTGTCAACTTAGTCAATATGCACGATTCTAGCTCCAGTGACCGTACGATGTCCATCCAACGGCCGTAGTGCTTCTTCAACCTCTGGTCTTCTTGCTCCACCCGCCCAAACCAGCGTCGGTCGTGCCTCATGCTCCTGCCTCCCGTGGCCGGCTGCGATGCGGCGGAGGCCTCACCGCCACCTACTACTCCCACCGCGCTGGCCAGACCATCCCTCTACTCACCCACACCCCCTGTTATTCTGCGGCGACGGCAGCCTCACACCGCAGCGAACCAGTGAACCCTCGTATTCTCTCCGCTGGCTTCCACCGCCGCGTCTTCCCCGGCTCCCGTCGTCCCTTCCTAGGCCTGCGCCGTCGACCACCGCCACAGTGCTCTCGGCACGGCGTGGTCAACGTGGTCAAGGAACGACTTCCATCGGACGTGGATCAGACGCGTGGTGAGGTCGACAATTTGGGCCCACGCCGCAGCAAGGAAGTGCCTCCTTATTACAGCGGAAAAAATGATTCCTCCACCGACAATTTGGGACCCACGGACGGGCCACCAGTATTTCGCGAAAAAAATTCCCCACTGCTGGGACCCACCAGCTACATCTTCGCACGCAAGGAAGTGCGTCCGGCAAAAATGATTCGCCCCGTGATCGCTGGGACCCACCAGCTACATCTTCGCAGCAAGGAAGTGCACGGCGATCGGGACCCACACGGTCGAAGCATACGTAGCGTTGTCATTCTGGTCGCGAACGTGTACATACATATATACTGGTGGATGTAGAGGCGCGCACGTGTCGTAGTAGAGGCGCGCACGTAGCATGTACACGTACCTGCAGCGGCAAGGGTGCAAGAAAGAAAATACGGCCACATATGTGTACATACGGGCGGGGTCTCGAACGCCTACTCGCGCATACGTACGGCGAGGGCTCGTTGACATGGCTGGGTCGGAACAGAGAAACAGCGTCATCGTCGTGTTCATGGGGAGGCAACGAAATGCGTCATGTTCATGGGGAGGCAACGGAATACATCGTGTTCATCGGGAGGCAACGGAACGTGTGGGAGCCAACCGGCTGGGTCGGAACGGAATGCGTGGTCGTGTTCATCGGGAGGGCTTGGACGGAACAGGCGATGGAAGCGAGGCTGGCGTATCGCGACATCGGAGAAACAGACCTCCTACGTTCGAACGGGTCCTGTTGATCGGGAGGGGTGCAGCGTACCGCAAAATGCAGGAAGCGGACCTCCCTACGGTCAAAAGCAGGGGTCCTGTTGGTCGGGAGGGTGTGGCGTACCGCCAAATGCAGGCAAACAGACCTCCTCACGGTCGAAAACGGGGTCCTGTTGATCGAGAGGGTGTGGCGTATCGCCATAAAGCGGACGAAATGGACTTGTGTTGGAGCGCTACGGTCAAACGGGGTCCTGTTCATCGGGAGGGGTGTGGCGTGCCATAAGCAGGACTCCACGGGATACTGTTCATCTCCACCGTCGACCTCCTCCGGCCTCCACGGGCTACCGTCGACCTCCTCCAGCCTCCACGGGCTCCTGTTCATCCAGCCTCCACCGCCGCTTACTCCACCGGCTAATGTTCAACCACCCCTCCACAGGCACCCTCCACCGTCTCTCTGTTCATCCAGCCCTCCACACCACGGGTCCTGTTCAACCACCCTCCACGGGCACCCTCCACCATCTACTGTTCATCCAGCCCTCCACCACACCACGGGTCCTGTTCATCCAGAGGCAACGCCACCGCTCCTTTATTCATCCAACCCCCGTAACACTAACTGTTCATCCCGAGGCAGCATCGATCGGCTTGATTAGCGGCGATGGCGAAGGAATCGCTCGATCGAGTTCGATTAACAACCATCGATCGATCGCTCTGGTTCAGTAACACGTAGCCTGCAGTGCAATCGCTCGGGTTCAGTTAGAGCCCAATGCCTCGCTCAGGTTCAATTAGAGCCAATGCCTCGCGCACACACGTGTACGTGTACAAGAGAAACGCGCATTGCTCGGCCGCCGACCTCCCACCGTAACCGGGAACTCCCCGAAATTTTCCTCGCCCTCGCTTCTACCACGGTTTTTTCCGTCATGGACGGCCCAAAGAATGTCATGCAGCTGCGTCTCCGGCCCGTCCAGGATGAAAAGCCCATTTTCTCTCATGATTTTTTGTCATAGAAGTAGGAGCCCACCACATCTATGATGATACCGGGTTTTGTCACAATTATCGTCATAGAAGTGTCATATGTATGATAGAAAAAAATTTCGTTCGGCCCAAAATGTCACAGATGTGTCTTTTTTTTGTAGTGAGAAAACAGCAAGAAGAGTCACCAATTGGGGGTCAAGATGCAGCATGTGGATCTGGTAATGCTCTAGCACCGCGTTGAGGAAGGTAGAGAAGGGAGGAATCAGGCCAGCCCAGAGCGCATCTATGAAGAATGGGACCTTGGTGGATGCCCGAGCCATGCGAGTGCGAGACGCAGGCCAAGCCACCGTCTCTCCCCACTTGTTGAAGCTGGAAGCAAACATCGGATGCACCTTGTCCATGGCCTCATCGTTGAGCACCCGGGATAGGCCTAGCGCCGGCTCGACAGCTGGAGGTGCGCCTGACGGAGACATTGGCTTCTTCCCCTTCTCCGCTTGTTTTGGTGCCATGGCAACGGCGGGGAGGGCAGGTCGATCGGAGAAGGGAAGCAGAGTCTCAAGGAAGCAGGGGGATTGGGGAAGCGAGGCGCAGGCGACGGAGGAATAACTGTGTAGGCCGCGGGGGCCGCATAGCTAGGCGGATTCAAAGGCAATGTGGGGAAGCGGAGACGCCCACGTCCAATCAACCGCCACGCGTCAACCGAGGCCGCAGGCTTTTGGGGCCCGCGGTGCTCCGAACTTGACCCTTGGCTTCGCCGCGAAGCCAAGCCCGAGCGCACCTTGGGCACGGGGGCTACTGTCGGTGTTCTGGGAATGGGGGTCCCCAGACTTGCACACTGTGGCCTGGCGTGGCTAAGCCCGGCAGTCTGACGCCCATCTTCATCAACAAGGCAACCAAGACCCTCGCGAGGGTCCAAGCCTCGCGAGGCGGACGGCGCAAGACCTCCTCGGGAGTGGCCTAGCCAGGCAGGCTCACGAGGAGCGGAGATATCAAGGCGGGGCAAACCTCACGAGGTTCTCATGACGTGAGCCATGACGAACGACACCAGGCGGGCGCCAGCGCGCGCAGCATCCTTATTTCCTCTTTGGTGCTAAGGAGGCCAGCGTAGGCGAAGAGTACCGAGGCATCAGGCAAAGGTTGTTGTATTGATGCAACGAGACCGAGACCAGGAAGACGGCAAGATGGTGGTCATCATGGAGCCCAAGACGGCGTCACCACTAGAGCTTTTCGCAGGCAAAGACCGCTTTTGTCGGGATAGCTTGTACTTGCTGTCCCCCTTCAAATTTGCCCGCCGTTATTGGCTCCCTTCCCGCTCGATATTTGGGAAGAGGACCAGGGCCTATATAAGTAGAGCCAACCACCATAGTAGGGGCATCTCATCTTAGCTTGATCCAACCTGATCTAGAGCCTACCCTAGCCACAAGAACACCTCAACCTCAGGAGGTTGTTCTTCCCTTGTACTTTTCATCATCAGCCCTGAGGCAATCCACCACCACTACACTGGAGTAGGGTATTACACCACAACGGTGGCCCGAAACAGTATAAACCTCGTGTCTTTCTGTGTTGCGAGTTCGTCGAGTTTGTCCGC
This sequence comes from Aegilops bicornis, assembly GCA_021605145.1. NCBI lineage: Eukaryota > Viridiplantae > Streptophyta > Magnoliopsida > Poales > Poaceae > Aegilops > Aegilops bicornis. Next base: position 562,637,315 of record CM038671.1, read on the forward strand.
AAGATCTTAGCAAGCTAGGGCATAGATCGGTAGGAGGGAAAGACTTCGCGCGCACCCCAGTGTTCGAACCTTAAGGTTTTGCCGGAACCCCACATCCAACAGACGGCGGCGACGGCGCGCGGCCGAGTGAGCGAGTGAGAGTGTGAGGGGGAGAGTGAGGACACGCGCGGGCCAGGCGTGGATAAGGTGCCCCGTAGTAGTAGCGCTGGTTCGTAACCACCGCTGCCGCTAACCTCCATAGTAGTAGCGCTTTATGGGAACAAGCACTACTGCTATGATCATTACCAGTAGCATTTTTACAGAACCAATGCACTACTAAGGCTATGATCATTAGCATGTAAAAAAGCATCAAATTAGAAAAAGCATTGGTCATCAATGATCTTTTTGTCTAGAGTCTAAATTGTCAGTATGAATCTTTGCCGGTTTAGGAACCGGCGAAGACTTATATTGCCACAGATCCTACACATAGAGTACAATGAAGACCAAGTGGTTGTGATAGTTTGAGAAGCACTATATTTAAGGTGGTAAACATTCCGTTCGCGGAGCGAGGTGGGACTAAACTTTGGTCATAGGAGGGGACTGGATTTAGTAGTAGCACTGGTTGGAGGAATCCGCTATTGCTAAGAAAAATAGCAGTAAGTGCATCTAGTGCCCCTTAGTGATTTTGGTGTATTGAAGACTTATAGGTTAAGTAACTAATGCGTTTTTGAGTGTACACAGGTCTATAAGTCTATGAGGAGTTTTGATATTTACAGTAAAAGTCGACCCTAAAAATGAAGTTCTTCAACTGAAGACTTTGATATTCAAGACTTTACGAAGACTTTGAAAGTGAAGAATTGGTGTGATCCTCAAGACTTGGTATTCGCTGAGGAACATGAAGCGTGAAGACTTTTGTTTTCGTAGTTTCATTTTCTCTTTCTTGAGTCATAGGAAACACCGTCTTTGTTAAAGGGGTCGAGGAAATACTAAGGAAAATTTCCATTTGATGCTCAACTCAAAATCCTACACCTACCAAACCCTTCGAGTGAAGCTTTTGGAAATCTCATACAGATTCGATCAATTTCTTCAAAGGATGTAGACGAAGCTCTTACAGTCACCGAGGAATTTGTTCTGACTAAGGAGTTAGGAATTCGCCGGTCGAATTGCCTACACTGTGAGGAACATGATAATACGAGGAATTTGAGAGTCAAATTTCCGACCGTTCTTTGTCTTCTTGCACTGTCCCAAAATATCTTATCCACCTAACGGTCATATCATTGAAGGGCATTTATGTCTTATCATGTCGGGCTGCTCCCTAGGCTATAAATAGTCGCCCCCTACAACCACTAGTTGGTTGGCTGCTCCAAGAGAACTTGACACTTGTCATTTGAGAGCAACCCATCCTCTGAGGACTTTGAGCGAAAATCATCAAGTGAGGAAAAACCCAAAAGTGAGGAAAAACCCAAAACCAAACCCCAACAAACCCAAAGTGATTGAGCATCATGAAGAAATTGATCCTGCGTGGATCCGACGCTTGTTACCTTTGAAGACTGTGCTTCTTCCCGCACGGTTAGGCGTCAAGGTCTAGAGCATCCAAGAGGAATTGTGGATTGCGGGTGACCAAGTATGTGAAGGTTTGGAAGTCGCTGAAGACTTACCACGAGTGATTGGACGAGGTCTGCGTGACCTTAGTTCAAGGAGAATACGGTGAGGACTTGGTGTCCCGAGCTGCGTGCTTTCGATGGATCGGGTGTCCGGATCGTGTGTCCTCGAGTTTAAATACTCACCGCTCAACCCAGGACGCATAACTGAGACAGCAGTTGGAACTGGTCTACCAAATCATTGTCTTCACCAACCTAACTGGTTCTATTTCCTCAACCCTTCCATTTCCTCATAACCGTGTTGAGTGTTTGTCATATCTGTGTTTGAAGACTTTGACTGAAGACTTTCTCAATTTCCTCAGTTCAATTTCTTCAGTCTGTTTGTCTTCATCTTGTGTTATCCTGTGATTACGCTTTCTATACTCTGTGATTGTCTTCATTTCATCATGATGACTATGCTTGTAATCTGTTATGCTTACTTCTGAGTACTTATTCCGCTGCAAGTATTTCTTCGCTAAGGAATTTCCTCACCGCAAATTCCTCGATGAAGAATTCATAAAAATCGCCTATTCACCCCCCTCTAGTCGATATAACGCAGTTTCAATTGGTATCGAGCAAGGTACTCCCTTGTTACGTGTGATTTTGGTTTAACCACACGGAGTTTTAGTTATGTCGACCGCAGGTATGATCAAGGTCTCAGCAGGGTGTCCTACCTTCGATGGGACGGACTACCCCTACTGGAAGAACAAAATGCGAATGCATCTTGAAGCAATTGACAACGATCTCTGGTATGTTGTGACAAAAGGTGTTTCCTCAATCACACTCTCTCTGAATGATGCTGATGTGAAGAGATTCAAGCAACTCGATTCTCAAGCGAAGAATATCATATGTGGCCATCTGAGCAAAGGTCAATATGGAAGAGTGAGTGCTTTGGAATCTTCCAAACTCATCTGGGACAGGCTGTCCAAAGTAAATGAAGGTGTTTCAACTCAGCGTGACTCTCGAGTTGATGTTCTTCAGAATCTCTTCAACCGCTTCAAAAGACTCGATCACGAAAATGTTCAACAAACCTTCGATCGCCTCACTGACATCTCAAATGAGCTTCAAGCACTTTGGGTGCCATCGACATCACCGACCATGAGGTGGTGAAGAAATTACTAAGATCGCTTGATTCCTCATTTGATACTCAGCACCGATGATACAAGAACGAGCTGACTACAAGTCTCTTGATCCTGCCGATATCCTCGAAAGGCTAAATACTCACGAAGTTCCAGCTTTGAAAAGAGAGATCTCTATGGTTACGGCTATGGAAAAACACGTGCCACGAAGGCCAAGGCTGAATCTGAATCTGAGAGTGAAGACTCGTAGTAGCCTTGGAGATCCTGAAGAATTTGGCGAGAGCTAGCACTTTCGTGAAGAAATTCCAGAAATTCTCAAGACGTGGTCGCTTTGGAAAATCCTCAAGAAGCGGTGATTCCTCATCTAGTGACTATAAGCGAAGACTTTGCCACAAATGCAAGAAACCTGGTCACTATATCCAAGATTGTCCTCGATTGGGAAAAGGAATTAAGAAAGAAGAAACACAAGGATTACGCTTACGATGGCGTGAAGAAGAAGAAGAAATCATCAAAATCTTCATCATCAAAATCCTCAAAACCTTCTTCTCACAAGAAGAGCAGCTCCAAAAGGGCTCGGGCATTCATTGGCAAGGAAATGGACTCTGAAGCTGAATCTGAGGAAAATGAGGAAGAGGAGGAGTCTGAAGAATCCGAATCTGGTGTGGCTAGTCTGGCTCTTGCTATTGCATATGTTAGCAAGTCCATCTTCAACATCAAGAAACCGACTCCACCGACAAACCTGATGAGGAAAGCGATGACTACGCTCCCACCTATTGCTTCATGGCAAAAGGTGCCAAGGTACTCAATTTCACCTCCTCTGAATCCGGTGAAAATGAATCGATGAGGATCTCAAGCCCATTACTCTAAACTTGCTAAGATTGCTATAAAACAACAAAGGGCTTTTGAAAAGGTTCAAAACATGCTAGATAAGAGTGATGATATGTTAGGTGAAGAAATGGATCGCACTCAAGCCCTCGATGAAAATCTTCGAGACTTCATCTAAGCTTGATAACCTTCAAGGTCATCATAACACTCTCTTATCGATCATGAGAAACTTTCTTATGAATTTCTTCAAAGAAAGCAAGATCTTGAGAAGCTAAGAGCGAGTTATGAAGATCTTCGAAGGAGCGCGATTCATTACTTGCTCAACAAATCAGCGCTTCTCAAGAAGAATTTGTTCCTCCATGCTTAAAGTGCATTGAGCGTGAATCTGCTAATTCTTCACCTGAATGTTCAAATGCTTCAATCGTTACAAATTCTTCACCTGCCTCTGCTATCACTAATTCCTCATCCGAGGACATTGCTAGTATCACCGACGATGCAGGATTGAAGGAATTGTACATGACAGGCATGTACAAAAGCCTCAAAGGGCATCAGACTCTTTGTGATGTGCTTAAAAGCAGATCCTAAGCAGAAACCCTAGGAAAGTGGGTATCGCATTTGAGAGGAAATTAAATGCCGATGGAACATCTTTGGAAGCCCGAGCGGTACCCCAAAACCTCATGGGTTCTTTTAAAGGGACCTCCGATTGATCCATCTACCTTATCTGGTTTTACATGTGAATTTCCTCATTACATTGATGAGTAATTCGACTCAAACTATAAAATGTTCTAAAAACAGAATGGTGAAGTATTTGCTAGATATGTTGGCACTAACTACAGGAACGGTTCCCCTATGAAGAAAATCTGGGTTCCCAAGAAGTGCCTTGAAAGTCTTCAGTGAATGTCCTCATGACACCACAGTGAAGAAAAGGAACCCCAGATCAAATTCTTCATATGGACCAAATTCTTCATATGGATCCAAGTCCTCATACGGACCAAATTCCTCACGTGGATCAAATTCCTCAAAAGGATCAAAGTCCTCATATGATTATCATCGTGCTAATAACTCTGTTTCGCAGGGTAGAGCTAAGGGCTATGAATATGTGCATTATTCTTCAAACCAATATGTTCATAAGTCCTCGAAGAATTTCTCTACTTATTCATATACTTACCCTAACCCCTCTTATGTGAAAGCGAAATGGTTTGGCCTCTATGCCACCATTCTCATATGGTGCTTTCAGAATGATGAACTCTTTGCCACCCCTTCAGATGTGGGTGGTAAAGAAAAAGAACCAATCTCTTCTGCAGGGTCAGGTCTCGAGGCGTGCCTTAACGTCTGAAGAATTTCTTTGGGGGCACGACAAATTGCACGAAAGGGCCTTGAGCTAATCATGATGAAATGAACTTTCATTTCACACGTCCTCATACCGCTTATCTCAGATAATCTTGGTTGATGAAATTCATCGATGAACTTGATATCATATTCTTCACCGATGAAGTATATGAGATCGTAAGTTGTACTAATTCATCTGCAGGATGATCAACCCAAAGCCACTGAGTGGGTTCTCTATAGTGGATGTACAAATCACATGACTGGTGACAAGAATCTATTGATGGATGCTACCTTATCACCGTCACATCTCAAGCATATCATCTTCTTTGACAAAGGCAAAAGTCGTATTGGGACTTGGTAAGGTTGCTATCTCTAAGGACATGCACATGGACAAAGTCATGCTTGTTGAGTCTTTAGGATATAACCTCATGTCAGTCTCAATGCTTTGTGATCTTGATATGGTTGTTATCTTTGGCAAGTATCGGTGTGTTGTGATTATGGAAGCTGACAATTCCAAAGTCTTCGAAGGCTTTAGGAGAGGAGACTTGTATATTGTTGATTTTTCCACAGACCACAACCAGCCGTGTGTCTACTTGCAAAAGCTTCAGAAGGCTGGCTATGGCATCGACGACTTGGTCATGCAGGCATGAGGAATTTACTGCACACGCGAAGAAGAAGCATGTCATTGGCATTGAGAATGTCAAATTCCTCAAGGATCACTTATGCGAACTGTGAAGCTGGAAAAATGACCAAGGCCAAGCATCCAGCGAAGACTATCATGACCACTACTCGTCCCTTAGAATTGCTTCACATGGACCTCTTTGGTCCCAATCATTATTCAGCTGTCGTTAATGAAGCATCACTATATGGCTTTGTTATTGTTGATGATTACTCTCGTTACACTTGGGTACACATTGTTACTTACAAAAATCAAGTGCAGGAAATCTTCAAACGATTTTCCTCGAGGGCTTCAACCAACTTTGGTGTGAAGATCAAGCACATCAGAGTGACAACGGAACCGAGTTCAAGAATTCGGTCTTGATGACTATCTTGATGAGATTGGTATTACTCATGAGTTATCTGCTCCCTACACTCCATGACAAAATGGCGTCGTGGAGCGCAAGAACAGAACTCTTGTTGAGATGGCTCGCACGATGCTTGATGAATACAAAAGCGCCTAGTCGCTTTTGGATTGAAGCAATTGACACTGCGTGCCACATCATCAACAGAGTATATCTTCACAAATTCTTCAAAAGACTGCCTATGAACTCATCACGGACAAGAAACCCAATGTAAGTTATTTCAAAGTCTTGATTGCTAAATGCTGGATTAGAGATCCTCACCACAACTCTAAATTTGCACCGAAAGCACATGAAGGTTTTATGCTTGGTTACGGAAAGGACTCGCACACCTACAGTAGTCTTCAACATCACTCTACACAAGATTGTTGACACTGTAGATGTGCGGTTCGATGAAACTAATGGCTCGCAAAGAGAGCACCTACCTTCTGTGTTAGATGAACCGGCACCTGAGGATTCTATCAGATTCAAGGCAACTGAGGATGTCATTCCTCTTCAAGAAACTCTTGAAGAATTCATTCACATGCGTGAAGAACGTCGGTGATGCACCAAGATAATCTTTGAAGAAAATGGTGCCGAGGAAAATAATCAAATTCCTCGACGACAATCAGCTCATCCTCGCGTTGCAAAAGAAGTACAAGTTGACAAGATCATCGATGACATTGAAGCGCCTGTGTCCTCTCACACGCTCAAAAGCTTCACATTTATCTAACTTTTGTGGGCACTATGCTTTTGTCTCTATCACAGAACCCACTAAGGTAGATGAAGCATTTACGAGCCGGAGTGGATTCAGGCCATGCAAGAAGAATTACATCGATTCGAGCTCAACAATGTCTCGAACTGGTCAAACGTCCGAGATCCTCGCAAGCATAATATCATTGGCACAAAAGTGGATCTATCGCAACAAGCAAGATGAAAATGGTCTTGTGGTGAGGAATAAGGCACGACTAGTAGCTCAAGGCTACACGCAGTTGAAGGAATCGACTTGATGAAACTTTTGCACACAATAAGCTAGACTTGAGTCTATTCAAGCATATTACTCGCCTATGCTAACCATCACAATATCACTTTATATCAAATGGATGTGAAAAGTGCATTCCTCAATGGTAAGCTTGAGGAAGAAGTATATGTTGCTCAACCACTAGGTTTTGAAGATCCAAAGAATCCTGACAAAGTCTTCAGACTAAATAAGGCTCTCTATGGCCTCAAGCAAGCCCCTCGGGCGTGGTATGATACATTGAAGGAATTCTTCGTGAAGAATGGCTTCACATCCGGTTCACTCGACCCTACTCTCTTTACTAAATCATATGATGGTGAACTTTTGTGTGCCAAATATATGTTGATGATATTATCTTTGGCTGTCTTGACCAACGTTATAGTGATGAATTTGCCTATATGATGAGTGAAGAATATCAAATGTCTATGATGGGAGAGTTGAAATTCTTCTTAGGTCTTCAAATTAAATCAACAACACAATGGCATATTCATATCTCGTGGAGAAATACCTCAAAGATGTCCTCAAGAAATTCGCATGCAAGATTGCAAAGGTGTCAAAATTCCTATGCCCACAAATGGCCATCTATGCCTTGATGAAAATGGTATTGACTTGATCACAAGGTATACCGCTCCATGATTGGTTCTTTATTGTACTTATGTGCATCTAGGCCAGATATAATGCTTAGTGTTTGCATGTGTGCCCGATTTCAAGCTACACCGAAGGAATCACACCATAAGGCTGTGAAGCATATTCTTCGATATCTAGCTCACACACCAACACTAGGATTATGGTACCCCAAGGGTTCTACTTTTGATCTCATTGGATATTCTGACTCTGACTATGCCGGTGATCGTGTGGACCGCAAGTCAACATCTGGTACTTGTCATTTCCTCGGACGATCTTTGGTCTGTTGGTCCTCGAAGAAACAGAACTGCGTATCCTTTATCGCGGAAGCTGAATACATTGCTGCTGGCTCGTGTTGTGCTCAATTACTATGGATGAAGCAAACCCTCAAGGACTACGGCATCAACGTGAAGAATGTGCCTCTCATCGTGACAATGAGAGTGCCATCAAGATTGCTCACAACCCAGTTCAGCACTCCGAAAACAAAGCACATTCAAATTCGTCATCATTTTCTTCGTGATCATGTGTTGAAGGGCGACATCTCCATCGAGCACGTGAAGACCAAGAACAGCTAGCTGATATCTTCACTAAGCCCTTGGATGAGAAGAGATTTAGCAAGTTGCGGTGTGAGCTAAATATCTTAGAATCTTGAATGTTCTTTGAAAAGGACACACATCCTAACACTTATGCAATTTTGATGACTTAGATGTGCAACACATGAAGAAAGCGTTTTCTTCAATCAATGAAGAATAACACTCTAAGTGTGAAGAAATTAATGAAGAATTTGATTCTCGTAACCCTCGACAATTGTACGCGGTGTCCGAAATCATCATTCTTATACGGTGGGTCACGCCACCACCAAAGTTGAAAATCTTCAATTTGAGTTTTTCCTCAAATTTTGAAATTCTTCAGTTTTTCAAATTCTTCAACTTTGCAAATTCTTCACTATTTCATCGTCTTTCTTCATTGGCTATATATAGATATGGATTTATGTCCTCTACAGCATTCACTTATGGCTATTTCTTCAAGTCGCTTTTTTACGCTAAGTGAATGTGATCGACCCTTTCCCCTCTCTGCTATACTCAACCCAATCCATTCACAAATTCTTCATGTGCGTTCTGCTTTGAAACTCGTTCAAATTCTTCACTGTGTCCTTGACAGCTGAAGAAATTGCAATGGAAATTTTAAAACGAATCTTTTTTAAACCTTCGCTTTTACCGCTCAAACCGTTCCGCATCCCACGATGCATTATTATATTCACCCACGATCGTACACGATCTCCACTACACAGTACGTGGGTGACACATGTCGTGAGAAGGGAAGTGGTCAGGCATGTTCGTCCTAAATCTTGGACGATCCGCTTTTCACCGTGTCTATAAATACCCTCTCTCCCTTCCTCACTCTTTTACTCCGCTCAACCTCTCTCTCGCTCGTGCTCCTCAAAACCCTAAGCGCCGCCCGCTACTCCGTCGTCACGGTGAGGAAAAGATTCACTTGCCTTGACCTCTTCGCCGACGTACTACCGACCGTGAAATATCTTCACTCCGCCGTCGCCGTAGCTGATTTCCTCTGCCAAGTTAGGCGGGGAAGATCTGAACGGACGAACTTCTAAACTGTTCATCTCGGTTAAATGCGTGTTCTTCACTTGAGTAAATTAAAAGTTACTTTTATTACTCGCTTTGATTCTCAATTTTTCTTCAAATTCTTCAAAGGTGTTTTCAAATCTTCACACATATGAACACCTTAAATCTCTTGACTCATTTCTCTAAGCAATGATTTTCTTCAAGATTCCTCAATTGTGTGGATCTTCGATCTGTACAACTCTGGAACCTAAGACAAAGAAAGCTTATTGAAATTCTTCAAGGCTCAATCTGGTCAAAATCCTCAAAACTTGTTCTTTTTGAAAAACCTTACGAGAACGCATATGACCTCTCCAAATTCCTCGCACCTATACTCTGTTCACAGGTACAAATGTCCGCTTTGAATCCCTAGGTTCTCATCAACTTAACTCATTTGCAACGTTCCTCGAAGAAAAACTACACACTTCTTGAGAGAACTCAATTGTTCAATTTCCTCAATCAAGAAAATGGCGACGGTAAGAAGCCGCAGAAGGGAGGAAAGAAACACGAGGTCATGACAAGATTTGAAATCCACGAGGAAATATATGCTGATTCAGTACACCGGATGAGGAAACCAAAACCAACGCAAGGTGCGTATTCGTAAGATTGAGCGGAGATGGGCACGGGAATGGAAGGAATACGGATATGTAACTCCTAAGTACATGAAGAAATTCGCTTTAAATCCTCCATGCGCAAGAGCTGCTTTGGCACCTGGCCAAATAGCTGATCCCACTAGCGTCAAACGGTGAGGACTTTCTGATGAATGGGCTAAGCGCCAAGCAAAATTGGCTAAGCAAGCAAAGGAAGCAGTGAAGAAATTCAATGAGGATTCTGCCGCTGCTACTGCCACTGAGGTCTCGGTCAAACCGAGGAAATCAATGCAAAAGAAGCCTGCTCATAAGCCAAGTGCTTCATCATCTACGCCCTCACGGCCAAGTTCCTCAACAGCACCATCCAAGCCAATTCCTCACACTGCTGTTCCATCAAAGTCCTCAACTGCGCCGTCAAAACCCTTAGTTCCCTGTGCATCCGCGTCTTGTCAAAGAACCACTTTGGTTTCTCAATTGCCTCGAGCATTTACGCAAGTTCCTCGGCTGCTCCAACTTCCTCAACAGGTCCGACTCAATTTGAAGACCAAAGCAACAGCTGGTCGAGGTCCTCGGCCTAGCCCGACGAAGAAAATGGTTGCATTCCATGTGCCATCGATGATGAGGCATCCGATGAAGAACTTCGCAGAAATCATCGAGAGACCGACAAGCAAGGGCCGCTAGAGCCAAAGGTACATCTGTGCCCTTTGCTATTGGACCAAGATAGTCCTCGACTTTATTGATCTACGGCACAATGATCCCAATACCCCTCTGCCTGATCTTCACTTGACACCTGGTCAAAGTCATATGTTGAGTCACTTCATAGCTGAAGAAAAATGGAAGTTTGATAAGGCGAGGGAAATCAAAAGGGCTCAATACAGGAAGGAGAAGTTCCTGAAGAAAAACGTTGTCAAGATGACACCTGAGGAGCTTCTCCAGATTCAGACTGAAATTCAAAACCTCAGCAAAAACTTCGATTCATTCAATGCTGATTGGCAAGGAGCCAAGGACAGATTAAATCAATCGGCGAAGAATCTCACAAATGTTCTTTGTCCCAATGCAACATGAAATTTCTCAGTCAGTAGCCTCGGCTCAGCCCTCTTGAAGAAAATGCCAAGACCGCTGATGACGTTCAACTGGCGATGAAAATGCTGATTCGGGCCCGATGATCCCATTCCAAATTTGAAGAAATTGCCGAGGCACCCACTAGTGGTGCGCTGAAGAAATTGTTCAAAAGCAGGGGAACTGCATCAGTTGCTCTGAAGAAAGCTGAACCAAATTCCTCGGCTCCTCCTGCGCCAACTCCAACTCCAATTCTTCCATCCGCTCGATGTGAAGAAAACCAAAGGCTGCGGAAAGAGCTGCTGAAGAAAAGGAAAGCATCAGCTGCGTCAGATTCTTCGGCTGTGAAGAAAATGAAGCAAATGGCCAGCTCTGTTGAAAACCCAATTGATGCTGTTCCAATTTCCTCCATACCTTCAAAGGAAGTAGTTCCTTTTGGAGAAGAATATGAGGTGCCAACGGATCTGATGAAGAACATCAATCTGCCGCTTCATCGGAGAAAATGGATGAAGAAATTGAAGTGGAAGCTATCCCTTCAACCCCGATAATTTCCTCATCGGACTATGAAATTCCTCGGTGGTCTTTGAAGAAATTGAAGATGAAGATGTGGATATTGGATGCACCACACCGATTATCAATGATGACTTTTGGGAAAGTCAGCATCCCAATACTCCTCTCTTCACCCCGCTCCAACAAGTTCCTCACTCCCTGCACGCATTGTCCAAATAGACTCAAGAAAATCAACCCACGGGTTACGTGCATGAAGAAATTCCAGCCACTAGTGTTGATGAAGCTATGCTTCTTTGCTAATCCTCGGTACTGCACAAGTTGAGGACCAAGAAATTCCTCAAGCTGATGAACCTGAACTTATGATTCCTGAGGTGGTGATGCCACTCACTGACACCCCTCTGCCCAAGCAGAAGAATCCGTTCTCAACCAAGCAAAAGTTCAAGGTGAAGATTTCTTTGCCGAGCACGTGTTCTTCACTGAATATAATCCTTATGATTACGCTCGAATTAGGAAGAGGCGCTTACGGACTGCCGGTCAAGCCAACTTCTATTCCTCGGTGCTTTTCAACAAGGATAAAATCTTCGATCATGCTCATATTCCTCATGTGGATATGGAGTCACCGCCAGCTTTGAGCCAGTCCTCGGTGTTCTTCACGACGCAGACTTCTAAACTTCTGACCGATATTTGTGGTGGAACGAAGAGCTAATTCTTCGATTCTATGCAACCCTACATATCACCGGAGACACTGAAGACGTCAATTCATGGGTCTTAGATTGGATGACTGAAAACACACACTACAAGGCACCTGTAATTGAATTGCTTCGTGCTCTACCACTCAGTCCTCCACTTGATGGTGCACGTCGGATCTATGAAGAAAAGGAACTTTCAAATCACTATATGCAAGTGCTGATGAAGCCATTGAAGCCAAAGGCAGGCACCAAGAACCAAATTCCTCGTCAAGGAATTATTATATGTGCCTCGGACCGTCTATCGAATCTTGACGAAGACTATGAGTCCTATCAAAGGCCACGACTCGAGCGATGAAGAAGTCGTTGGCATCATGAAGAATATGCTTTTCAATATCATCCATGGCGTTCCGTCAATTTCCATGATTTCTTCATGAGGACTCTCGCTAACATTGCCATGTCACCATTTGGTGAAGCCTTATGTGCCTTGGATTATGAGATTCATCGGTCAAGGTCCTCACTCAATTACAAAGCTGATACTTTGAACCACCGCAGCTACCTGCCCCGATTGAAGTCCTCAAACGCCAATTGCCTCGGTGATGAAAAGGGCAAGGCTACTTTGTGATAGATGAAGGTATTCGTCCATTGGATGGACAGTTTAGCAAGCGACATCTTACTCCACCAATGATGACTCGCCACACATGACTCGGCAGACAAATACCTCGATAAAGCAAAATCCTCAAGGAATCGCACCTGTGGTGATGATCGATCGTGAATTACTCCTCGGTCTTCATCGGAAGGTTGATCGCAATCATAAGTGGGTCAAACGTCGGTTTGGTACTCTTCTTTACAATATGACGTCTACTCACAATGCGGTGAAGAAAAACCACTACTACCTTCATGAAACCTTCAAGCGCACTGGGCTGTTCTTTCACATGTCTATAATGAAGAAGAATCGACATCAATGGGTCTCAAGGAAGAATTTGACTGGTCTGCACCTCCTCCGAAGAAATTCAAGAAGGTCAAAGTTCCTTCCTTGGTGGCCAGCTCCTATTCTTCATCTCGCGCCACTGATGAAAATGAAGATTTGGAAGACACTGATGCTGGTCCTACTTCAACAAACAACCCCGACAATCTTTGGCGCTCCGTCTTCAACTTGATATTCCTCAAGAGCGTTAGTCCTCGGTTTGATCCTTTTGGTCATTCGATGACAAAGGGGAGAAATTTGAGTTAGTCTTCAAGCGGGTCTAGTTTTTGTCTATATACGGATTTTATTAAGTTACAACTCTCGTTCTTGAAACCTTTTATTGGATCGAGTTGTAATCTTAAACCCTATGGTGCTTTGATACTTTTGATGCATTATGATTTTGCACTATGCTTCATAGCAAATCTACTTGTGCTCACGATACTTTATGTGCTATGATTCCTCACGCTGAATTTCATCAAGCACCATATTTCATCATGCATTTCAAATTCTTCATATTATATGTCAAATGCTGCGTATGAATTACAAGATATAAAGGAGATCTCCATGATTCAATTCTTCAAGTGTGCATTGCCTCAAAAGCAAATTCCTCACTATGCACATCTTCGTGGGGAGTTCTTCTATATCTTGCAATCAAATTCCTCATTATCGGTATTTACAAGTCATATGTTTATCCTCGTTGAAAACTTAACCCATATTGTCATCAATCACCAAAAGGGGAGATTGTAAGTGCATCTAGTGCCCTTAGTGATTTTGGTGTATTGAAGACTTATAGGTTAAGTAACTAATGCGTTTTGAGTGTACACAGGTCTATAAGTCTATGAGGAGTTTTGATATTTACGGTAAAAATCGACCCTAAAAATGAAGTTCTTCAACTGAAGACTTTGATATTCTGAAGACTTTCTGAAGACTTTGAAAGTGAAGAAATTGGTGTGATCCTGAATACTTGGTATTCGCTTGAGGAACATGAAGCGTGAAGACTTTTGTTTTCGTAGTTTCATTTTCTCTTTCTTGAGTCATAGGAAACACCGTACTGTTAAAGGGGGTCGAGGAAATACTAAGGGAAAATTTCCATTTGATGCTCAACTCAAAATCCTACACCTACCAAACCCTTCGAGTGAAGCTTTTGGAAATCTCATACAGTTCAACAATTTCTTCAAAGGATGTAGACGAAGCTCTTGATCACCGAGGAATTTGTTCTCGATCGAGGAGTTAGGAATTCGCCATGTAATTGCCTACACCGTGAGGAACATGATAGCCCCGAGGAATTTGAGAGTCAAATTTCCGACCGTTCAGGTCTTGCGCCACCTGTCCCAAAATATCTTATCCACCTAACGGTCATATCATTGAAGGGCATTTATGTCTTATCATGCCGGGCTGCTCCCTAGGCTATAAATAGCCGCCCCCTACAACCACTAGTTGGTTGGCTGCTCCAAGAGAACTTGACACTTGTCATTTGAGAGCAACCCATCCTCTGAGGACTTTGAGCGAAAATCATCAAGTGAGGAAAAACCCAAAAGTGAGGAAAAACCCAAAAACCAAACCCCAACAAACCCAAAGTGATTGAGCATCACTGAAGAACTTGATCCTGCGTGGATCCGACGCTTGTTACCTTTGAAGACTGTGCTTCTTCCAGACGGTTAGGCGTCAAGGTCTAGAAGCATCCAAGAGGAATTGTGGATTGCCGGGTGACCAAGTATGTGAAGGTTTGGAAGTCGCTGAAGACTTACCACGAGTGATTGGACGAGGTCTGCGTGACCTTAGTTCAAGGAGAATACGGTGAGGACTTGGTGTCCTGAGCTGCGTGCTCGATGATCGGGTGTCCGGACTGTGTGTCCTCGAGTTTAAATACTCGGCCGCTCCAACAGACGTACAACCGAGAGACAGCAGTTGGGAACTGGTCTACCAAATCATTGTCTTCACCAACCTAACTGGTTCTATTTCCTCAACCCTTTCATTTCCTCATAAGCGTGTTGAGTGTTTGTCATATCTGTGTTTGAAGACTTTGATCAAGACTTTCTCAATTTCCTCAGTTCAATTTCTTGATCTGTTTGTCTTCATCTTGTGTTATCCTGTGATTACGCTTTACGTACTCTGTGATTGTCTTCATTTCATCATGATGACTATGCTTGTAATCTGTTATGCTTACTTCTGAGTACTTATTCCGCTGCAAGTATTTCTTCGCTAAGGAATTTCCTCACCGGCAAATTCCTCAGTGAAGAATTCATAAAAATCGCCTATTCACCCCCCCTCTAGTCGATATAACGCACTTTCAATAGCAGTAGCGCTTTTTATGTATGAGCGCTACTAGTATACCTAGCCTGCCGACAATGGTCTGGCAATTATAGTAGTAGCGTGTTTTATAACTACAGCGCTACTGCTATGTGTATAATACCAACACTCTTTCTACCCGCGCGCTACTGCTAACTAGTAGCAGCGCTGCCTTTTAAAAAACGCTACTGGTGAGTTTCTGTGTATAAGGTTTTCCCTAGTAGCGTACTCCATAAAATTTACCATCCACAGACCACAAGATGACATGCATGATTGCCCAACTTAAATATTCTCAATCATTTTTATATTAAAAAACTTTTAAAATCAATCATGACCGTAACAAGCCGTGATGAAAACAAAAATCTCACACACGCACGTTAACCGGACATGCCCTATAAAATATAATGTTTTTTAGAAGTTAATTTTTTTGGTCTGGTCACTTACTTAGTATTACGTACTCCTTTTTTTGTTTTGAGGATCAATATTACATACTCCTAGTAAGTAGAGATTCGAAAGAAAAAAATCTCAGTCAAACTTCCACCGCCCCCTCACACTTCTCCAGTCTTCCCCAATTTTCCTCACTCCCTCCTTCGTGGCCACGAAATCCCCATCCACAATATAGCAAAAAAATCCCTACCACAGTCGGCGCTCTCTGTTGGCTGCCCCTCACCTTCGTCACCACCACCAGCGGACACGCAGGCCCTGCTCTGCGCCGCCCCTCCCTCCTCGCAGGTACACCAGGGCCATCCACAGCGGGCGCTCTCTGGTGGCCACCCCTCCCATTCGTCACCAGCGCCAGCAGACGCGCATGCCCTTGCTCTGCCCTGTCCCTCCCTGTTCCTCGTGACGCTAGATCCCTCCCTCCTCCTAGCCATGCCGGGGTGGTCGAGCTCGGCATGCTCGCCGGCGAAGTCGGGGCCCTCCCTCGTCCTGATGCATTTGTCGTAGCCTATCCACCTTCCCCCGCGCAACTCGTGAAGGAAATACACCCTAGAGGCAATAATAAAGTTTTTATTTATATTTCCTTATATCATGATAAATGTTTGTTATTCATGCTAGAATTGTATTAACCGGAAACTTAGTACATGTGTGAATACATAGACAAACAAAGTGTCCCTAGTATGCCTCTACTAGACTAGCTCATTAATCAAAGATGATTAAGTTTCCTAGCCATAGACATGTGTTGTCATCTGATGAAAGGGATCACATCATTAGAGAATGATGTGATGGACAAGACCCATCCGTTAGCTTAGCACTATGATCGTTTAGTTTATTGCTATTGCTTTCCACATGACATATACATGTTCCTATGACTATGAGATTATGCAACTCCCGAATACCGGAGGAACACTTAGTGTGCTATCAAACGTCACAACATAACTGGGTGATTATAAAGATGCTCTACAAGTGTCTCCGGTGGTGTTTGTTGAGTTGGCATAGATCGAGATTAGGATTTGTCACACCGATTGTCGGAGAGGTATCTCTGGGCCCTCGCGGTAATGCACATCACTATAAGCCTTGTAAGCAATGTGACTAATGAGTTAGTTGCGGGATGATGCATTATGGAACGAGTAAAGAGACTTGCCGGTAACGAGATTGAACTAGGTATGGTGATACCGACGATCGAATATCGGGCAACTAACTACCGATGACAAAGGGAACAACGTATGTTGTTATGCGGTTTGACCGATAAAGATCTGTGTAGAATATGTAGCAGCCAATATGAGCATCTAGGTTCTGCTATTGGTTATTGACCGGATATGTGTCTCGGTCATGTCTACATTGTTCTTGAACCCGTAGGGTCCGCACGCTTTAAGTTCGATGACGATTTGTATTATGAGTTTATGTGATTTGATGACCAAAGGTTGTTCGAAGTCCCGGATGAGATCACGGACATGACGAGGAGTCTCGAAATGGTCGAGACATAAAGATTGATATACTGGACCATGTTATTCAGACATCGTAAGTGTTAGGATAGTTTGGGTAAACTGCAGTCTTGGGAGGGGTTACCGGAACCCCTCGGGGGAACTAATGGGCCACCATGGGCCCTATTGGAGAGAGAGGAGGGCAGCCAGGGCAGGCCGCACCCCTCTTGGAGTCCGAATTGGACAAGGGAAGGGGGCGCGGCGCCCCCTTTCCTACTCCCTCTCCCTCTCCTTCCTTCCCCCTCTCTCCCTCTTGGGGGAATCCTACTAGTACATGGAGTCCTAGTAGGACTGCCCTCCTTGGGCGCGCCCCCTTGGGCCAGCCGGCCTCCTCCCTCCCTCCTTTATATACGTGGGGAGGGGGCCACCCTAGAACACACAAGTTGATCTTTTAGCCGTGTGCGGTGCCCCCATCCACAGTTACACACCTCGGTCATATCGTCGTAGTGCTTAGGCGAAGCCCTGCGCCAGTAACTTCATAATCACCGTCGCCACGCCGTCATGCTGACGGAACTCTCCCTCGGCCTCAACTGGATCAAGAGTTCGAGGGACGTCACCGAGCTGAACGTGTGCAGATCGCGGAGGTGCCGTGCGTTCGGTACTTGGATCGTGAAGACGTTCGACTACATCAACCGTGTTACTAAACGCTTTCGCTTTCGGTCTACGAGGGTACGTGGACACACTCTCCCCGCTCGTTGCTATGCTTCTCCTGGATGGATCTTGCGTGATCGTAGGATTTTTTTTAGATACTACATTCCCCAACAGTGGTATGCGAGCCAGGTCTATGCGTAGATGTTATATGCACGAGTAGAACACAAAGAGTTGTGGGTGATAATAGTCATACTACTTACCAGCATGTCATACTTTGATTCGGCGGTATTGTTGGATGAAGCGGACCAGACCAACATTACATGACCACGTTCATGAGACTGGTTCTACCGCCGTGCTTCGCACACAGGTGGCTAGTGGGTGTCTGTTTCTCCAACTTTAGTTGAATCGAGTGTGACTACGCACGATCCTTGTTGAAGGTTAAAACAGCACACTTTGACGAAAAATTGTTGTGGTTTTTGATGCGTAGGTAAAGACGGTTCTTGCTAAGCCCGTAGTAGCCACGTAAAACTTGCAACAACAAAGTAGAGGACGTCTAACTTGTTTTTGCAGGGCTTGCTGTGATGTGATACGGTCAAGACGTGATGATATATAAATTGTTGTATGAGATGATCATGTTTTGTAACAGTTATCGGCAACTCGCAGGAGCCATATGGTTGTTGCTTTATTGTATGAAATGCAATCGCCATGTAATTGCTTTACTTTATCACTAAGCGGTAGCGATAGTCGTAGAAGCAATAGTTGGCGAGACGACAACGATGCTTCGATGGAGATCAAGGTTTCAAGCCGGTGAGGATGGTGATCATGACGGTGCTTTGGAGATGGAGATCAAAGGCACAAGATGATGATGGCCAATCATATCACTTATTTTGATCGCACGAGATGATTTTATGCATCTTATTTTTCTTAGTACGACGATAGTATTATAAGATGGTCTCTCACTAAATTTCAAGGTACAAATGTTCTCCCTGAGTATGCACCGTTGCCAAAGTTCGTCGTGCCAAGACACCACGTGATGATCGGGTGTGATAAGCTCTACGTTCACATACAACAGGTGCAAGCTAGTTTTGCACACGTAGGATACTCGGGTTAAACTTGACGATCCTAGCATATGCAGATATGGCCTCGGAACACTGAGACCGAAAGGTCAAGCGTGAATCATATAGTAGATATGATCAACATAGTGATGTTCACCATTGAAAACTACTCCATCTCATGTGACGGACATGGTTTAGTTGATATGGATCACGTGATCACTTAGATGATTAGAGGGATATCTATCTAAGTGGGAGATCTTAAGTAATATGATTAATTAAACTTTAATTTACCATGAACTTAGTACCTGATAGTATTTTGCATGTCTATGTTGTTGTAGATAAATGGCCCGTGCTACTGTTCCGTTTAATTTTAATGCGTTCCTAGAGAAAGCTAAGTTGAAAGATGATGGTAGCAACTACACAGACTGGGTCCGTAACTTGAGGATTATCCTCATTGCTACACAGAAGAATTATGTCCTGGAAGCACCGCTAGGTGCAAGACCAGCAGAGCAACGCCGACGTTATGAACGCTGGCGAGCAAAGTGATGACTCTTGGATAGTTCGGTGTGCCATGCTTTACGGTTTAGAACCGGGACTTCAACGACGTTTTGAGCGTCATGGAGCATATTAGATGTTCCAGGAGTTGAAGTTAATATTTCAAGCAAATGCCAGATTGAGAGATATGAAGTCTCCAATAAGTTCTACAATGCAAAATGGAGGAGAATAGTTACGTCGGTGAACATATAATCAAAATGTCTGTGTACCACAATCACTTGACTCAACTGGGAGTTAGTCTTCCGGTTGATAGTGTCATTGACAGAGTTCTTCAATCACTGCCACCAAGCTACAAAAGCTTCGTGATGAACTATAATATGCAAGGGATGGATAATACAATTCCCGAGCTCTTCACGATGCTAAAGGCTGCGGAGGTAGAAATCAAGAAGGAGCATCAAGTGTTGATGGTTAACAAGACCACTAGTTTGAAGAAGAAGGGCAGAGGGAAGAAGGGGAACTTCAAGAAGAACGGCAAGCAAGTTGCTGCTCAAGTGAAGAAGCCCAAGTCTGGACCTAAGCCTGAGACTAAGTGCTTCTACTGCAAAGGGACTGGTCACTTGAAGCGGAACTGCCCCAAGTATTTGGCGGATAAGAAGGATGGCAAAGTGAACAAAGGTATATTTGATATACATGTTATTGATGTGTACCTTACTAATGCTCGTAGTAGCGCCTGGATATTTGATACTGGTCATGTTGCTCATATTTGCAACTTGAAACACGGGCTACTAATTAAGAGAAGATTGGCTAAGGACGAGGTGACGATGTGCGTGGGAAATGGTTCCGAAGTCGATGTGATCGCCGTCAGCACGCTACCTCTACATCTACCTTCGGGATTAGTTTTAGACCTGAATAATTGTTATTTGGTGCCAGCGTTAAGCATGAACATTATATCTGGATCTTGTTTGATGCGAGACAATTATTTATTTAAATCTGAGAATAATGGTTGTTCTATTTATATGATTAATATCTTTTATGGTCATGCACCCTTGATGAGTGGTCTATTTTTATTGAATCTCGATAGTAGTGATACGCATATTCATAGTATTGAAGCCAAAAGATATAAGTTTAATAATGATAGTGCAACTTATTTGTGGCATGCTGTTTAGGTCATATTGGTGTAAAGCGCATGAAGGAACTCCGTGCTGATGGGCTTTTAGAATCACTTGATTATGAATCACTTGATGCTTGCGAACCATGCCTCATGGGAAAGATGACTAAGACTCTGTTCTCCGGAACAACGGAGCGAGCAACATACTTGTTGGAGATAATACATACTGATGTATGCGGTCCGATGAGTGTTGAGGCTCGCGGCGGGTATCATTATATTCTGAACTTCACAGATGATTTGAGGAGATATGGGTATATCTAGTTGATGAAACCTAAGTCTAAAAGATTTGGAAAGTTCAAAGAATTTTAGAGTGAAGTGGAAAATCATCGTAACAAGAAAATTAAAGTTTCTACGATCTGATCGTGGAGGTGAATATTTGAGTTACGAGTTTGGTCTTCATTTGAAACAATGCGGAATAGTTTCACAACTCACGCCACCCGGAATACCACAGTGTAATGGTGTGTCCGAACGTCGTAACCGCACTTTATTAGATATGGTGTGATCTATGATGTCTCTTACTGATTTACCACTGTCATTTTGGGGTTATGCTTTAGAGACGGCTGCATCCACATTAAATAGGGCACCATTTTAATCCGTTAAGACGACACCATATGAACTGTGGTTTGGCAAGATACCGAAGTTGTCGTTTCTTAAAGTTTGAGGCTGCGATGCTTATGTGAAAAAGCTTCAACCTGATAAGCTCGAACCCAAATCAGAGAAATGTGTCTTCATAGGATACCCAAAGGAGGCTATTGGGTACACTTCTATCACAGATCCGAAAGCAAAATATTCGTTGCTAAGAATGGATCCTTTCTAGAGAAGGAGTTTCTCTCGAAAGAAGTGAGTGGGAGGAAAGTAGAACTTGATGAGGTAATTGTACCCGCTCCCTTATTGGAAAGTAGTTCATCACAGAAATCAGTTCCAGTGATTCCTACACCAATTAGTGAGGAAGTTAATGATGATGATCATGAAGCTTCTGATCAAGTTACTACCGAACCTCATAGGTCAACCAGAGTAAGATCCGCACCAGAGTGGTACGGTAATATTGTTCTAGACATCATGTTACTTGACCATGAAGAACCTACGAACTATGAGGAAGTGATGACGAGCCCAGATTCCGCAAAATGGCTTGAGGCCATGAAATCTGAGATGGGATCCATGTATGAGAACAAAGTGTGGACTTTGGTTGACTTGCCCGATGATCGGCAAGCCATAGAAAATAAATGGATCTTCAAGAAGAAGACCGATGCTGACGGTAATGTTACTGTCTACAAAGCTCGACTTGTTGCAAAAAGGTTTTCGACAAGTTCAAGGAGTTGACTACGATGAGACTTTCTCACCCGTAGGGATACTCAAGTCTGTCCGAATCATGTTAGCAATTGCCGCATTTTATGATTATGACATTTGGCAAATGGACGTCAAAACTTCATTCCTGAATGGATTTCTAGAGGAAGAGTTGTATATGATGCAACCAGAAGGTTTTGTCGATCCAAAGGGTGCTAACAAAGTATGCAAGCTCCAGCGATCCATTTGTGGACTGGTGCAAGCCTCTCAGAAATGGAATAAACATTTTGATAGTGTGATCAAAGCATATGGTTTTATACAGACTTTTGGAGAATCCTATACTTACAAGAAAGTGAGTGGGAGCTCTGTAGCATTTCTAATATTATATGTGGATGACATATTGTTGATTGGAAATGATATAGAATTTCTGGATAGCATAAAAGGGTACTTGAATAAGATTTTATCTATGAAAGACCTCGGTGAAGTTGCTTACATATTGGGCATCAAGATCTATAGAGATAGATCAAGACGCTTAATTGGACTTTCACAAAGCACATACCTTGATAAGATTTTCAAGAAGATCAAAATGGATCAGTCAAAGAAAGGGTTCATATTGGCTCCCACATATTATACAAAGATCTTTATCGGTCAAACCGCATAACAACATATGTTGTTCCCTTTGTCATCGGTATGTTACTTGCCCGAGATTCGATCGTCGGTATCTCAATACCTAGTTCAATCTCGTTACCGGCAAGTCTCTTTACTCGTTCCGTAATGCATCATCCCACAACTAACTCATTAGTCACATTGCTTGCAAGGCTTATAGTGATGTGCATTACCGAGAGGGCCCAGAGATACCTCTCCGACAATCGGAGTGACAAATACTAATCTTGATCTATGCCAACTGAACAAACACCATCGGAAACACCTGTAGAGCATCTTTATAATCAACCAGTTACGTTGTGACGTTTGATAGCACACTAAGTGTTCCTCCGGTATTCGGGAGTTGCATAATCTCATAGTCATAGGAACATGTATATGTCATGAAGAAAGCAATAGCAACAAACTAAACGATCATCGTGCTAAGCTAAAGGATGGGTCTTGTCAATCACATCATTCTCTAATGATGTGATCATGTTAATCAAATGACAAGTCATGTCTATGGTTAGGAAACTTAACCATCTTTAATTAACGAGCTAGTCAAGTAGAGGCATACTAGTGACACTTTGTTTGTCTATGTATTCGCACATGTACTAAGTTTCCGGTAAATACAATTCTAGCATGAATAATAAACATTTATCATGATATAAGGAAATATAAATAACAACTTTATTATTGCCTCTAGGGCATATTTCCTTCAGTCTCCCACTTGCACTAGAGTCAATAATCTAGATTACACAATAATGATTCTAACACCTATGGAGTCTTGGTGCTGATCATGTTTTGCTCATGAGAGAGGCTTAGTCAACGGGTCTGCAACATTCAGATCAGTATGTGTCTTCAAATCTTTATGTCTCCCTCCTTGACTTGATTGCGGATGGAATTGAAGCGTCTCTTGATGTGCTTGGTTCTCTTGTGAAATCTGGATTCCTTTGCCAACGCAATTGCACCAGTATTGTCACAGAAGATTGTCATTGGACCCAATGCACTAGGTATGACACCTAGATCGGATATGAACTCCTTCATCCAGACTCCTTCATTTGCTGCTTCCGAAGCAGCTATGTACTCCACTTCACACGTAGATCCCACCACGACTCTTTGCTTAGAACTGTACCAACTGACAGCTCCACCATTCAATATAAATACGTATCCGGTTTGTGACTTAGAGTCATCTGGATCAGTGTCAAAACTTGCATCGACGTAACCATTTACGACGACATCTTTGTCACCTCCATAAACAAGAAACATATCCTTAGTCCTTTTCAGGTATTTCAGGATGTTCTTGACCGTTGTCCATTGATCCACGCCTGGATTACTTTGGTACCTCCCTGCTAAACTAATAGCAAGGCACACATCAGGTCCGGTACACAACATTGCGTACATGATAGAACCTATGGCTGAAGCATAGGGAATGACTTTCATTTTATCGCTATCTTGTGTGGTGTTCGGGCATTGAATCTGACTCAACTTCACACCTTGTAACACATGCAGGCAAGAACCCTTTCTTTGCTTGATCCATTTTGAACTTCTTCAAAACTTTATCAAGGTATGTGCTTTGTGAAATTCCAATTAAGCGTCTTGATCTATCTCTATAGATCTTGATGCCCAATATATAAGCAGCTTCACCGAGGTCTTTCATTGAAACTCCTGTTCAAGTATCCTTTTATGCTATCTAGAAATTCTATATCATTTCCAATCAACAATATGTCATCCACATATAATATTAGAAATGCTACTGAGCTCCCACTCACTTTCTTGTAAATACAGGCTTCTCTAAAAGTCTGTATGAAACCATATGCTTTGATCACACTATTGAAATGTTTATTCCAACTCCGAGATGCTTGCACCAATCCATAAATGGATCGCTGGAGCTTGCACACTTTGTTAGCATCCTTTGGATTGATAAAACCTTCGGGTTGCATCATATACAACTCTTCTTCCGGAAATCCATTCAGGAATGCAGTTTTTACATCCATTTGCCAAATTTCATAATCATAAAATGCGGCAATTGCTAACATGATTCGAACGGACTTAAGCATCGCTACGGGTGAGAAGGCCTCATCGTAGTAAACTCCTTGAACTTGTTGAAAACCTTTCGCAACAAGTCGAGCTTTGTAGACAGTAACATTACCATCAGCGTCAGTCTTCTTCTTGAAGATCCATTTATTCTCTATGGCTTGCCGATCATCGGGCAAGTCAACCAAAGTCCATACTTTGTTCTCATACATGGATCCCATCTCAGATTTCATGGCCTCAAGCCATTTCGCGGAATCTGGGCTCATCATCGCTTCCTCATAGTTCGTGAGGTTCGCCATGGTCAAGTAACATGACCTCCGGAACAGGATTACTGCACCACTCTGGTGTGGATCTTACTCTGGTTGACCTACGAGGTTCGGTAGTAACTTGATCTGAAGTTACATGATCATCATCATTAGCTTCCTTGCTAATTGGTGTAGGAGTCATAGGAACTGATTTCTGTCATGAACTACTGTCCAATAAGGGAGCAGGTACAGTTACCTCATCAAGTTCTACTTTCCTCCCACTCACTTCTTTCGAGAGAAACTCCTTCTCTAGAAAGGATCCATTCTTAGCAACGAATATCTTGCCTTCGGATCTGTGATAGAAGGTGTACCCAACAATCTCTTTTGGGTATCCTATGAAGACACATTTCTCCGATTTGGGTTCGAGCTTATTAGGTTGAAGCTTTTTCACATAAGCATCGCAGCCCCGAACTTTAAGAAATGACAACTTAGGTTTCTTGCCAAACCACAGTTCATAAGGTGTTGTCTCAACGGATTTAGATGGTGCCCTCTTTAACGTGAATGCAGTCGTCTCTAAAGCATAACCCCAAAATGATAGCGGTAAATCAGTAAGAGACATCATAGATCGCACCATATCTAATAAAGTGTGGTTACGATGTTCGGACACACCATTACGCTGTGGTGTTCCGGGTGGCGTGAGTTGCGAAAGTATTCCGCATTGTTTCAAATTAAGACCAAACTCGTAACTCAAATATTCTCCTCCACGATCAGACCGCAGGAAGTTTATTTTGTTGTTACGATGATTTTACACATCACTCTGAAATTCTTTGAACTTTTCATATGTTTCAGACTTTTGTTTCATCAAGTAGATATACCCATATATGCTTAAATCATCTGTGAAGGTCAGAAAATAACGATACCCGCTGCGAGCCTCAATATTCATCGGACTGCATACATCAGTATGTATTATTTCCAATAAATATTTTGCTCGCTCCATTGTTCCGGCGAACGGAATTTTAGTCATCTTGCCCATGAGGCATGGTTCGCAAGTACCAAGTGATTCCAAAAGTCCATTAGTATGGAGTTTCTTCATGCGCTTTACACCAATATGACCCAAACGACAGTGCCACAAATAAGTTGCACTATTATTATCAACTCTGTATCTTTCGTCTTCAATATTATGAATATGTGTATCACTACTATCGAGATTCAACAAAAATAGACCACTCTTCAAGGGTGCATGACCATAAAAGATATTACTCATATAAATAGAACAACCATTATTCTCAGATTTAAATGTATAACCGTCTCGCATCAAACAAGATCCAGATATAATGTTCATGCTTAACGCTGGCACCAAATAACAATTATGAAGGTCTAAAACTAATCCCGAAGGTAGATGTAGAGGTAGCGTGCCGACGGCGATCACATCGACTTTGGAACCATTTCCCACGCGCATCGTCACCTTGTCCTTATCCAATCTTTGCTTAATCCGTAGTCCCTGTTTCGAGTTGCAAATATTAGCAACAGAACCAGTATCAAATACCCAGGTACTACTCCGAGCATTAGTAAGGTACAGATCAATAACATGTATATCAAATATACCTTTGTTCACTTTGCCATCCTTCTTATCCGCCAAATAATCGGGGCAGTTCTGCTTCCAGTGACCAGTCCCTTTGCATTAGAAGCACTCAGTCTCAGACTTAGGTCCAGACTTGGGCTTCTTCACTTGAGCAGCAACTTGCTTGTCGTTCTTCATGAAGTTCCCCTTCTTCCCTTTACCCTTTTTCTTGAAACTGGTGGTCTCGTTGACCATCAACACTTGATGCTCCTTTTTGATTTCTATCTCCATAGCCTTCAGCATCGCGAAGAGCTCGGGAATTGTCTTATCCATCCCTTGCATATTATAGTTCATCATGAAGCTTTTGTAGCTTGGTGGCAGTGATTGAAGAACTCTGTCAATGACACTATCAACCGGAAGACTAACTCCCAGTTGAGTCAAGTGATTGTGGTACCCAGACATTTTGAGTATATGTTCACTGACAGAACTATTCTCCTCCATTTTGCAGCTATAGAACTTATTTGAGACTTCATATCTCTCAATCCGGGCATTTGCTTGAAATATTAACTTCAACTCCTGGAACATCTCATATGCTCCATGACGTTCAAAACGCCGTTGAAGTCCCGGTTCTAAGCCGTAAAGCATGGCACACTGAACTATCGATTAGTCATCAGCTTTGCTCTGCCAGGCGTTCACAACGTCCGGCGTTGCTTCTGCAGCGGGTCTTGCACCTAGCGGTGCTTCCAGGATGTAATTCTTTTGTGCAGCAATGAGGATAATCCTCAAGTTATGGACCTAGTCCGTGTAGTTGCTACCATCATCTTTCAACTTAGCTTTCTCTAGGAATGCATTATAATTCAAAGGAACAGTAGCACGGGCCATTGATCTACAACAACATAGACATGCAAAATACTATCAGGTACTAAGTTCATGATAAATTAAAGTTCAACTAATCATATTACTTAAGAACTCCCACTTAGATAGACATCCCTCTAATAATCTAACTGATCACGTGATACAAATCAACTAAACCATGTTCGATCATCACGTGAGATGGAGTAGTTTTCAATGGTGAACATCACTATGTTGATCATATCTACTATATGATTCACGCTCGACCTTTCGGTCTCAGTGTTCCGAGGCCATATCTGCAATGCTAGGCTCGTCAAGTTAACCCGAGTATTCTGCGTGTGCAAAACTGGCTTGCACCCATTGTATGTGAACATAGAGCTTATCACACCCGATCATAACCTGGTGTCTCGGCACGATGAACTGTCGCAACGGTGCATACTCAGGGAGAACACTTGTACCGTGAAATTTAGTGAGAGATCATCTTATAATGCTACCGCCGTACTAAGCAAAATAAGATGCGTAAAGGATAAACATCACATCCAATCAATATAAGTGATATGATATGGCCATCATCATCTTGCGCCTTTGATCTCCATCTCCAAAGCACCGTCATGATCACCATCGTCACCGGCTTGACACCTTGATCTCCATCGAAGCATCATTGTCGTCTCGCCAAATATTGTTGTCACGACTATCCCTACCGCTTAGAGATAAAGTAAAGCAATTACATGGCGATTGCATTTCATACAATAAAGCGACAACCATAAGGCTCCAACCAGTTGCCGATAACTGTTACAAAACATGATCATCTCATACAACAATTTATATATCATCACGTCTTGACCATATCATATCACAACATACCCTGCAAAAACAAGTTAGACGTCCTCTACTTGTTGTTGCAAATTTAACGTGGCTACTCTGGGTTTAGCAAGAACCATTCTTACCTACGCATCAAGAAAACCACAACGATTTTTCGTCAAGTGTGTTGTTTTAACCTTCAACGAGGACCGGGCATAGTCACACTCGATTCAACTAAAGTTGGAGAAACAAACACCCACTAGCCACATGTGTGCAAAGCATGGTGGTAGAACCAGTCTCATGAACGCGGTCATGTAATGTCGGTCTGGGCCGCTTCATCCAACAATATCGCCGAATCAAAGTATGACATGCTGGTAAGCAGTATGACTATTATCGCCCACAACTCTTTGCGTTCTACTCGTGCATATAACATCTACGCATAGACATGGTTCTGATACCACTGTTGGGGAACGCAGTATTTCAAAAAATTTACCTACGATCACGCAAGATCTATCTATGTGATGCATAGCAACGAGCAGGAGAGTGTGTCCACGTACCCTCATAGACCGAAAGCGGAAGCGTTAAGTAACGCGGTTGATGTAGTCGAACGTCTTCGCGACCGAACCGATCAAGTATCGAATGCACGGCACCTCCACGATCTGCACACGTTCAGCTCGGTGACGTCCCTCGAACTCTTGATCCAGCTGAGGCCGAGGGAGAGTTTCGTCTGCACGACGGCGTGATGACGGTGATGATGAAGTTACCAATGTAGGGCTTCGTCTAAGCACTACAACAATATGACCGAGGTGGAAATATGTGGAGGGGGGCACCGCACATGGCTAAACAATCAACTTGTGTGTCTATGGGGAGCCCCCCTCCCCCGTATATAAAGGAGTGGAGGAGGGGGAGGGCCGGCCTCATGTGGCGCGCCCAAGGGGGAGGATTCCTACTCCTAGTAGGAGTAGGTTTCCCCCCTTCCCTAGTTGGAGTAGGAGAAGAAGGAAGAAGGAGAGGGAGAGAAGGACCGCCCCCCCCCCCCCCCCAATTCGGATAGGGCTTGGGGGCGCGTGCCTCCCACTTGGCCGCCTCCTCCTCTCTTCCACTATGGCCCATTAAGGCCCATTAACTCCTCGGGGGGTTCCGGTAACCCCCCGGTACTCAAGAAAATGCCCGAACTCATCCGAAACCTTTCCGGTGTCCAAACAAAGCCTTCCAATATATCAATCTTCATGTCTCAGCCATTTTGAGACTCCTCATCATGCCCATGATCACATTCGGGACTCCAAACAACCTTCGGTACATCAAACCACATAAACTCATAATATCGATCGTCATCAAACGTTAAGCGTGCGGACCCTACGGGTTCGAGAACTATGTAGACATGACCAAGACTCATCTCCGATCAATAACCAATAGAGGAACATGGATGCTCATATTGGCTCCCACATATTCTACAAAGATCTTTATCGGTCAAACCGCATAACAACATACGTTGTTCCCTTTGTCATCGGTATGTTACTTGCCCGAGATTCGATCGTCGGTATCTCAATACCTAGTTCAATCTGTTATCGCAAGTCTCTTTACTCGTTCCGTAATGCATCATCCCGCAACTAAATCATTAGTCACATTGCTTGCAAGGCTTATAGTGATGTGCATTACCGAGAGGGCCCAAAGTTACCTCTCCGACAATCGGAGTGACAAATCCTAATCTTGATCTATGCCAACTCAACAAACACCATCAGAGACACCTGTAGAGCATCTTTATAATCACCCAGTTACGTTGTGATGTTTGATAGCACACTAAGTGTTCCTCCGGTATTCGGGAGTTGCATAATCTCATAGTCATAGGAACATGTATAAGTCATGAAGAAAGCAATAGCAACAAACTAAACGATCATCATGCTAAGCTAATGGATGGGTCTTGTCAATCACATCATTCTCTAATGATGTGATCCCGTTAATCAAATGAAAACTCATTCCTATGGTTAGGAAACTTAACCATCTTTAATAAACGAGCTAGTCAAGTAGAGGCATACTAGTGACACTTTGTTTGTCTATGTATTCACACATGTACTATGTTTCCGGTTAATAAATTCTAGCATGAATAATAAACATTTATCATGATATAAGGAAATATAAATAACAACTTTATTATTGCCTATAGGGCATATTTCCTTCAGAGCTGTCAGTTGGTGCAGTTCCAAACAGAGCGTCGTGGCAGGATCTATGTGTGAAGCGGAGTACATAGCTGCTTCGGAAGCAGCAAATGAAGGAGTTTGGATGAAGGAGTTCATATCCGATCTAGGTGTCATACCTAGTGCATCGGGTCCAATGAAAATCTTTTGTGACAATACTGGAGCAATCGCCTTGGCGAAGGAATCCAGATTTCACAAGAGAACCATGCACATCAAGAGACACTTCAATTCCATCCGCGATCTAGTCAAGGGGTGACATAGAAGTTTGCAAAATACATACAGATCTGAATGTTGCAGACCCGTTGACTAAGCCTCTCTCACGAGCAAAACATGGTCAGCACCAAGACTCCATGGGTGTTAGAATCATTACTATGTAATCTAGATTATTGACTCTAGTGCAAGTGCGAGACTGAAGGAAATATGCCCTAGAGGCAATAGTAAAGTTGTTATTTATATTTCCTTATATCATGATAAATGTTTATTATTCATGATAGAATTGTATTAACCGGAAACTTAGTACATGTGTGAATACATAGACAAACAGAGTGTCCCTAGTATGCCTCTACTAGACTAACTTGTTAATCAAAGATGGTTAAGTTACCTAGCCATAGGCATGTGTTGTGATTTGATGAAAGGGATCACATCATTAGAGAATGATGCGATGGACAATACCCATCCATTAGCTTAGCACTATGATCGTTTAGTTTATTGCTATTGCTTTCTTCCTGACTTATACATGTTCCTATGACTATGAGATTATGCAACTCCCGAATACCGGAGGAACACTTAGTGTGCTATCAAACATCACAACGAATCGGGTGATTATAAATATGCTCTACAAGTGTCTCCGATGGTGTTTGTTGAGTTGGCATAGATCGAGATTAGGATTTGTCACTCCGATTGTCGAGAGGTATCTTCCGCTCGCCGATAATGCACATCACTATAAGCCTTGCAAGCAATGTGACTAATGAGTTAGTTATGGATGATGCATTACATAATGAGTAAAGAGACTTGTCAGTAACGAGATTGAACTAGGTATGGTGATACCGACGATCGAATCTCGGGCAAGTAACATACCGATGACAAAGGGAACAACGTATGTTGTTATGCGGTTTGACCGATAAAGATCTTCGTAGAGTATGTAGGATCCATATAAGCATTCAGGTTCCGTTATTGGTTATTGACCGGAGATGTGTCTCGGTCATGTCTACATAGTTCTCGAACCCATAGGGTCCACACGCTTAAAGTTCGATGACGATTTGTATTATGAGTTTATGTGATTTGATGACCGAAGGTTGTTCAGAGTCCCGGATGAGACCACAGATATGACGAGGATTCTCGAAATGGTCAAGACATAAAGATTGATATATTGGACCATGTTATCCGGACACTGGAATTGTTCCGGATAGTTTCGGGTAAAACCGGAGTACCGGAGGGGTTACCGGAACCCCCCGGGGGAACTAATGGGCCACCATGGGCCCTATTGGAGAGAGAGGAGGGCAGCCAGGGCAGGCCACGCTCCCCCCATGGAGTCCTAATTGGACAAGGGAAGGGGGCGTCACCCCCTTTCCTACTCCCTCTCCCTCTCCTTCCTTCCCCCTCTCTCCCTCTTGATTGAATCCTACTAAGACTTGGAGTCCTAGTAGGACTCCCCTCCTTGGGCGCGCCCCCTAGGTCCGGCCGGCGTCCTCCCTCCTGCCTTTATATACGTGGGGAGGGGGCACCCTAGAACACACAAGTTGATCTTTTAGCCGTGTGCGGTGCCCCCCTCCACAGTTACACACCTCACTCATATCGTCGTAGTTCTTAGGCGAAGCCCTGCGCTGGTAACTTCATCATCACCATCACCATGCTGTCGTGCTGACGGAACTCTCCCTTGGCCTCCACTAGATCAAGAGTTCGAGGGACGTCACCGAGGTGGACGTGTGCAGATCAGGGATGTGTCGTGCGTTCGTTACTTGGATCGGTTGGATCACGAAGATGTTCGACTACATCAACCACATTACTTAACGCTTCCGCTTTCGGTCTACGAGGGTACGTGAACACACTCTCCCCGCTCGTTGCTATGCTTCTCCTAGATAGATCTTGTGTGATCGTAGGAAACTTTTTGAAATACTACGTTCCCCAACAGCTCGAACTTCCCTCCCCCCTTCTCGGGATGCCATCAAGGTCCTGTTCCAACTCTTCTCCTCCCCTAGATCCGGATGCTCTACTCTCCTACCCCATCTTGATTTCCCTGTTGGATTCGGTCAAGAGTAGGAGCACTTGTTGCTCGACCTCCATCTTGATTAGGATGACCACAAAGACCGCTGCGTGTTGTGCTGCTGCTCAGGACCCTCCCTACGCTTCTCCTCACTCGTCCGGGTCCAGGTTCACTCTCCGACCCCGCCGACTGCTCCTCCCGTCAAATTGGCACATAGCCTCACTGTGTGCAATGTTCGTCCCCTAGGTTTAGTTGCTCAGGGGCCATGGCCTGTTCCGCGTGGGCGCTGCCTTCGCTCCTGCAGTCTCTACCTGGTTGTGTCTCGTGTTGATGATGCGGCCCTTAATGGTTCAGATATCCTGAAGGAGAACAAGGAGATGCCGAAAGAGGATGGGAGCAACAAGTTTGAAGCAAAAGAGGTATACCCATCTGTCTACAATTTGCTTTTAATATAATCTTCCCTTAGCCATGTTGTGATGTTTAAGTCTTTCCACTTATCAGATTTTAGTTCCATTTAAAGCGATGCATACTAGAATATATTTTGGAGTGCGTCCGTCTATCGTCATAGGACAGCGCCCGTACGTGACATCCCGTGGTGGAGGCATCAGGGCACGATCGTAGACGTTGTTACGCTAGGGCGACACGACTCGATCGCGTCTATGATGTTCGTGACGATCACTAGAGGAAGAAGTGGGTCGGTGCCTTCCCGAGCCGAGTGGGCTATGAGCCGACTGGACGGTCATTGCACGCATGGATGCGCTATGGATCCGGTGTCTAGACTGGGACACCACCGCATTCTGCGACAGTGCTGTCTTGGGTCGGCTCTATTCCATGCTCTATTCCAGCTATTGCTTGAATAAATGAGAAAGTATTAGCATCACAAGTGAAGAATAATAGAAATTGTCCTATAAAAAGATGTTGCATGGGACTAATAACTAACCATAGCGGCGAGGTCTTTGCGGTGCATTCCTGGGCCTAGCAAGTCGAGCACGTGGCGTCGCTCCCCGGTATTTATAACTGCTAGGTACCAATGAAGGTATTCAATGTTTACTGGAATGAATATCTAAAAAAGGGTTTTGTTAGTTTAGGTCTCATCTATACAAACATCCTTCCTCGATTGAATTCATAGTAATATGTACGGAACTCAGACTCACCATATCATGTTCTAAATAAGTTGTAGCTCTCTTTAATACCCATTTTGGTGCGTCTTCCCGTATAGAGCTAAATTCCTTTATCATCTTAGAGATGCATGCATTCTCTAAGAACACACTTCCACCTAACCTCATATGTAGATGCTCTTTAGCACTTATGCAATGTATGTATGCGTTTATGATCTGCAATATCAAGTGCACACCCTGGTTATAAGAGATATAGGAACTCATGTTAAAATAGCATCATCTTGTCATAAAGCTACATATACACAGGACGATCTCCTTTACCATACATGACAACGCTCCTATCAAAGCTTTATTGCGGGTCGGTTCCTTCAACCCATATTGCTACTACTTGCGAAGTAGTTGGCGCGGTGTACCTTTGCTGATCAAGGTTGATATATGTTTTTCGTGAGATTCTATATTCATTCAGATTCGGAACAACACCAATGCTTTTAAAAACTTGAGCATAAGGGTTATACTCTAGTATTATCAGAATCTTCTGTATGAGATCTAGCCTAAGATTTGGAGACCTCTTAACCCTGTCAAACAAGTTTTCACCCGTACTGTAAATATATAGCTGCAATTACCGAGGGCCATTATCACCAGACATCATATCATCAAGAGCATGGTAGAACTTCCCACACGCACGAAATGTATACACGTCGGTTTCTACCGCAGTGCTGACTCGACGATCAAGAGTGACTCCAAGAGTTGTGAATGAGAAGTGAGAGTTGAAATAACGTATATTCTCTCTGAAATATTTAGCATCCTCATCCGCTTGATTTGTAAACAACCGTTTTAACTCGTCAGAAACCTCTCGAGTAAACACACCCACTTTCCCCTTTCTGCAACAAAATGCAGGCCCCTCCTATTGAAGACGCAATGCTCCACAATGGCAGCAGCCGCTAACTTTGCTAAGGACATGGTGCGTTTTGGGTAGTTTCATGTATACTCTGTCATGAGTATCATTACTACGAGTTCCATCACCATTTCCAGAACAAGCGAAAGCGCAATAGGAACAAGAGGTCTAGGAACTCTGACAAGGGAAAAGGCACTGCAAAGCCCAAGCATGATAAATCTCAGATTTGCAACAAGTGTGGATGCTACACGCACCCCACTGACAAGTGCAAGATCCCAAAGCATCTGGTTATGTTGTACCAGCAATCTCAGGGATGCAGAGCACCTCAAGGGAAGAGGTTTGAAGCCAACTTCAACCTTCATCCGGACAGCGCTAATGGAGCCGGTAGTTAGCATGACGTTCCTCCTGGATCGAGCAACACCATTGCGTTCCATCAGCCAGAGGACCTTGCTGACACGGAGAACATGATGATTGAGTATACCTCAAACGACGTGTTTGGAGACTTTGACTAGTCCCACAAATCTCCTTAGTGATCTAGTTGTCGCGACCGCTATTTTTTTGACAATACATCATTAAGAATTTTCATAGATCTAAGTGTACCAAAATCAAAAATCAAATTTGCATCAACTGGCCATATATTGTTAATTTATTAACAGGGAAAATTTTAACCAAAATTTGTAGATATATTGAGAAAAAAAGCATGCGAAAATACAACCAAATTTGCTAAAGCAAGTAGCTTGATATTTCTATGTCATACGTTCAATTCCATTTCAGGTACACATGTAAGTTTGCCCTGGAAGGTATCTTCAGCACATTTGGTACTTGTTTTCCAAGTCCTAACAAAAATAATTCAAATTTAGCACCTCTAAATGTCAAAGATCGTGTAGATGAAATTTTCAAGCACGACTGTTGGATCATATTACAAAATAGAAAAAACACACTTTTATTAAAAAGGGATATTTATCGATGTGTTATTCATAACATTGTTGTTAACCATCTCGCCTCACACTGGTAATGAATGTAAACATGACTTTAAGAATGAAAAGGCATGTTGAATCTCACCATTGGTCCATCAATCTCTTCCCAATAATGTATGAAAAGAATTAAATGGGAAAACATAATAATGAAGAAATGCAATGCTTATCTCCAGTTATTGTCTCCGTATGCCATTTAATAACTTTTACTCTCATGCATCAAGGGGACATTCATGGAATAATTTTTACACCATCAGTCACTCTCTTCTCCAACCCAGTACAGAATATGTACACACAGTGAAGAAGGCCACAAACTGAAGAATCAAACTATCACAATGAAAGGATAACTCATTAAAAACAATGGGAAGAACGAGGGTAAACGTCACATTATCTATGTCATGCAAAATACTACTCCATGACTACAGAATTTTATATCCATGCAGTGCTTCACTGCAACTGAACTTTCCTGCATAGTTCCTGCCAAATTATTATCAGAAAGTGTCTCATTAATCTTCTGTGTGGTTAGGCTTCAAACTGGATACCCGTGGAAGATTAAGAAATGCTTCAGTTCACATGGAGAGGCTCGGCGGATATGAAAACTACAACAAAGGTGGGGAGAAGGTCTACCTTACCCTTGATTTCAACAAAGGTGGGGAGAAGGTCTACCTTACCCTTGATTTCAGATACAGATGCGGAGATGGGTTGCGGTACAGCTGCAAGGGCATGGAAGCAGATTAAGGAGGAGGACAGCCAGCGATGGACGCCGACGGCATGAGCTACCATCGCAGCCATCAGGGAGGAACGCTGCAAAACACGACATTAAAAAACACTAAATAAGGCGCCTGCGGAGGAAGAGTACAGGGCTAGAAGAAGGCACCACTACAAAAAAAATACACTTTGCTGTCGTAGGCAACCTCGAAGGCAACCCCGAAGAATACATTAGGCCCTATATAAAATCTTATCAATAATCAAAACCAAGTGTAACTACTACACCAAACAAGTTCAAAACGAGAAACTGGACCCACTCACGACATGACACGCATGTCTCATTTGGTCCGTCGGTCAAAGTGCTTCCTCTTTTTGGCATAACAATAGAGTACAATAAATTTTTTAGAATGCACTTGTCATGTCGCTAACATGTGATGAGTTAACCGACCTCAATAGACGGCAAAAACGCCAGCCCGCCGCACTTTAAGAGAGATGAGGAGCGAGAAGCGATACGAGCTGGTGGATTACTAGAGCTAGGTGTCGCACGGAGGCCAAGAAATATGGTGATAGCGTGGGTTGGACATGTACTATGATGTAACTACACTGGGCTGCCGTGTTTCATACTCTTCCGGTCTACTGTGGAGATGATTGGTTGATTTTATATCGCTGAATAATATAAAATATTATGAGTGAGACGCTCCACAACGAGGTTCCTTGCTCCTTCTTGGTCGTCGAGAATCTATGTTCTTCCACTCTTTTTTTTTGACATGAGCTTTGTTCATCCTTTTGCCAACACGCGGGACATCTAGCATCAAGGTGCACGTGTCATGCAAGAAAATGGAGATAAGCAATGCGTAAGTGAGTCGTGCACTACAATGGCAACTAGTACTACGCAATAGTTTTCCTCCTCGATGGCGCGTGAATAGTGCACGTACTCAATGATGGAGCACGGGATGGTAGCCATGGACATGGTCGGCCCTTTTTGGAGAGAGTACTGAATACGTATTAACTTTGATGTGTCCCGTCAAATCATAGAACGATGAGAAGCACACACTGAATGACGGAGCACGGGATGGTAGCCATGAACATGGTCAACCCTTTTTGGAGACTAATGCACGACTTTTGATGTGTCCGGTCTACTCACAAACGAGGAGAAGCTTTGCTTACTACTAGTACGACCTCTCCCTCACTCACGCGCGTGGTGGCTCGCAGGACGAGGAGAAACTTTTGCTTTACGATAGTGCGCTTAATACAGGTGGTGGACGTGCAACAGTTCATTCAGTGTTAGACTGCCAGAAGTTAGTTTGGGTTAGTTTGGACCCAACTAACCCAAAAATATCCAAATAAGAAGGTTAGTTTGGGTTAGATGCTTCTAACCCATTCAAAAAATCTAACCCACCCAAGAGGTGCTTATTTGGGTTAGTTCTTCTCGGGGCCACTAAAAAACACCTTTTTCTCTCGCTCTCCCCGCAGCAGATCCCTTCCCACTTCCTCGAAGCTTCTCGTCCTCTCCCTCCCTCCCTCCCTCTCGCACCGCCCGTGAAGGCGCTTTGTTGTATCCGCGCTCCATCTAACCCTGCCATCCAAACACCTCTTTGTCTAGAGTTAGTTCAGGGTTAGTTTAGGGTTAGAATCTAGCTCTAACCTCTAACTAAGTTAGAGTATCCAAACAGGGCCATTGTTCGACTTTCGGAAGAGGTGAAGAGCCAAGCGCACGGTCACCTACTCACAGTATAACCGGTCGTGCTTGCATGAATTTTTTAACGTAGTACAATCTAAGTGGATTGCTCCAGTGCTCATCACACGTGAGCCAATCGATTCGCACCCTTCCGCGTTCCATTTTGTCTTGTGTTCCTTCCTCCGTCCAGCACGCTGACAGAGTCGCCTATCACACCCTTTCGATGCCACGTCAATGTACCCACTAGAAACAAGTTAGATTTGTTTGGTTCAACCGCCTCCCTAGGTGTTTGGAGAGGAATTGGCCAGCGCGAGGCGGTTCTATAGGTGGGCAGGCGACTAAAAACAGGGGAAAACACATGAATCAGCTAGACGAGGGAGGGAAGCTTCTACATTCGCAGGGGACGCGGCATTGGCTGTTGGGCAGTAACAGGCGGTCATCCGGGTACGCCATAAAGGATATGAAGAGACATCCTATATCAGCAAGGACCAACTTCCCTACCGATAGCTCATCTAACAGAACTCCCAAGTTAACTGTGCTGAGGCTGGTGTAGTCATGAGATGGGTGACCGGATGGGAAGTGGACTCGATGTTAACTAGAGAGATGGGTTACTGCAAAGGTTTATTATAAACCTTTGCAGTGACCCATCCATCTAGTTAATATCGAGGTATTTGTTTTGTAATTTTTGACATTTATTGTTTTTTGACACATGTTAATCGAAGGTTTTTTGAACATAACGCATCCCAAGACATATATGCTTATGTGGCATGGAGTTAATGAGGAGAGATGTGTTTGTAGTAACATAATATGTTACCGTAACATAATGCACCCCAATGCAAAATGAGTCTACAACATAATAAATGAAGGCTTGCATGACACTACATTTATTACTACCCACTATGATGATAGTAACATAAACTAGTAACATGCATATGTTACTAGTCTAAATTACTGCCCACTATGACTAGCCTTAGGCTGGTCATAGTGGGGAGTAACTTAGAGTAGTAACATGCATACCTTACTACTTTATGTTACTACCCTTATAGTGGGAAGTGATATATGTGTAGTAACATACACATGCTCATTTATTGTCTTGTAGACTCATTTTGCATTGGAAAGCGCTATGTGATGGTAACATATTAGGTTACTCTATTTGCCTCTCTCCTCATTAACTACTTGCCACATCAACATTTTTGCTTATGTGGCATCTATGTTACTACCTATGTTACTCCCATTATGACCAGCCTTAGAGCATGGTTAATAAGGCTAGTCATAGTGGGAGTAACTTAGGTAGTAACATAGCGCATTTCAAGAAAATTTTGCTTATGTGGCATGTAGTTAATGAGGAGAGAGGTGTTTAGAGTAACATAATATGTTACCCTAACATAGCGCTTCCCGAGAAATGATGAGTCTACAAGCTAATAAATGGAACCATCTATAACACTAGTACTATGTTACTTTGCACTATGGAGGTAGTAACTTAGACTAGTATCATATGTATGGCACTAGTATAAGTTACTCCCCACTATGAGCAGCCTAATATACTAGCCAACTCATGGCTACAAGGAACCGCCATGTCATCTACAGCCATCATTTATATGCACTAATACAATAGTGTGGGCTATAAGGTTGGCTATTACATTAGTAGTTTTTTTCCTCTTCTCTCTATCTCTTTCTTCACATTTATTGCATTTACCTAGGAATGCGTATATAGTTGGGCTCTTGCATGAGAACCCACTCCCCTTACTTTTTCACATCTCTCTCCTCCACATAGGCAAAAATGCCATGTAAGCAAGCTATAAGCCCACTATTATACTTGCTCTTAGTAGGTGACCTTGCGCTTGGCTCTTCGCCTCTTCCGGAAGTCGAACAATAATGATGGTACTACAGTAGTACTTCTAGCAATCTGACACCAAATGAACTGTTGCATGTCCATCGCTTGTAAGCAAAAGTTTCTCCTCGTGTTGCGAGCCACCGCGCACGCGTTGGCGAGGGAGAAGGCGTAGTAAGCAAGCTTCTCATCATTCTGCGAGTTGTCGCATGTTGGCAAAATGATGAACAAAGCTCACGTAAAAAAAGAGTGGAAGAACATAGATTCCCCGATGACCGAGAAGGAGCAAGGAACCTCATGGTGGAGCATCTGCATTCATAATATTTTATATTATTCAGCGATTTTAAATCAACCAATCATCTCCACAGTAGACCGGAAGAGTACGAAACATGGCAGCCCAGTGTAGTTACATCATACATGGCTAACCCACTCTATCACCATATTTCTTGGCCTCCGTGCGACACCTAGCTCTAGTAATCCACCAGCCCGTATCGCTTCTCGCTCCTCGTCTCTCTCAAAGTGCGGCGTGCTGGCATTTTTGCCGTCTATTGAGGTCGGTTAACTCATCACATGTTAGCGACTCTTGGGTGGGATAGTTTTTTTTGGTGGGTTTGGGGCAACTTGCTCCAATTCAACCCTCGTGTTTGGATACTTTAGGGCTATTTGAGCCCCAACTAGCTCAAACTAACTCTAACCCATGGATCCAAACAGGGCCAAAGTTAGTCTCGGAAAATGCATTAAGCCCTATATACATGGTCAAACGGAGTACATGATATTAGCAAACGCTCACCAGTAGTAGTAGTTCATTGGTTGGTTTTGATTTTTGATTCAGTTGTTGTGCTGCTACCGTCCAATATTCACGTGTGGTTGTTTCTAGAATAAAAAAAGGAGGTACTCCTACTTATGTTACTCCCACTATGGCTAGCCTAAGGTTAGTAGGTGACCTTGCGCTTGGCTTTTCGCCTCTTCCGGAAGTCGAACAATAATGATGGTACTACAGTAGTACTTCTGGCAATCTGACACCAAATGAACTACTGCACGTCCACCACTTGTAAGCAAAAGTTTCTCCTCCTGCTGCGAGCCACCGCGCACGCGTTGGCGAGGGAGAAGGTGTAGTAAGCAAGCTTATCATCGTTCTGCAATTTGACGGGACACATCAAAGTTATTTACTACGTACTCTCTGCAAAAAAGGGCTCACCACGTCATGGCTACCATCCCATGCTCCATCGTTGAGTATGTGCACTATTCGCATGCCATCGAGGAGAAAAAATATTGCGTAGTAGGTGCCATCGAAGTGCATGACTCACTTACGCACTGCTTATCTGATTATCTCCATTTTCTTGCATGACATGTGCACCTTGATGCTAGATGTCTCGGGTGTTGGCAAGAGGATGAACAAAGCTCACATAAAAAAAGAGAGTGGAAGAACATAGATTCCCGACGACCGAGAAGGAGCAAGGAACCTTGCGGTGGAGCGTCTGCAAGGAACCTTGCGCGTTTTCCCCTGTTTTTTGCCGCCTCCCCACATATAGAACTGCCTCGCGCTGGCCAATTCCTCTCCAAACACCTAGGGAGGCGGTTGAACCGAACAAGTCTATCTTCATAGGAACTTAAAACGCAGGAATAGGAAAATGAGATAAATATAACGCCGGTCACTAAAGTTGAGGCCGAAGCACACTACGGTCATCGGACTTCAGAATACGCTCAATAAGGTCACTGAATAAGAGTTGTGATGAGTGTACGGTCATTGGTTCATCGTATAGCATGGTATCCTATGTGTATGGCATTTGTTGACTGGTCAGACAGTCTATGTGGCGCCTAGTACAACATGTCCTCTCTCTGCCTTGTGGTTCCACATGTCAGTTGGCGGAATAAACAAATAAAAGAACATGAACTATTCTCTAACCACTAGAGACAATACATCAGGATGCTAAGTTGAAGATATTTTATATTTTATATTGACAACCATGCAAGCAGCCACGCATGTACAGGACGCATGCAGCCACGCATGTACACACGCCAACACACTAACTC
Organism: Aegilops bicornis; assembly: GCA_021605145.1. NCBI lineage: Eukaryota > Viridiplantae > Streptophyta > Magnoliopsida > Poales > Poaceae > Aegilops > Aegilops bicornis. The sequence continues at coordinate 562,678,876 of CM038671.1, forward strand.
ATGCACATACGCGCACAACATAGAGCACACAACGCACGTACACAACACATGCATGCACACACACACTCGGCCACAGAATGCACATGAATAACATATGCATGCACACACACTCGGCTGCATGGAGGCGTGCGCCATCTGCGGCTACGTCTGGTTCGTCGTGCTATGGCGAAGCTCCCACACAACAGCGCCTACACATCTCTTGCTACACCTCTTTGTCGTCGTTGCTCAATGACTAGCCGGAGACAAAGGAGACCGCAACCTCGGCCTTAGAGCTAGCACCGATGGAAAAGCACGCATGCTGCACGCACACTGCACGCACGCGAGCACGTATGGAGTGCCCATGACGTGGTGCGTCCCCAGTCACCTCTACTCCTTCTGCGCACATTGTCTATGAAGGCTGCATGCCTAATAATGATGTGGGTGAGATCTTCTAGGACTCAGAAGATGACGATACGGACTAGACGGCCGATGGCAGGAGGAACAAGATGCAGAGCAGGAGCTAGGGTCGTGGACCCATGGTGGCAAGGCGATGTGGTTCTCTAGGGTGTTGATCCAGCATGGTGATTGTTAGAAGGTAGAGAGGGATTTGATGGAATAGTTGATTGTATTGCTTGAGCCTCGTGGGCATATATATAGGAGTACATGGTCATCTTGGAGTACACGGCAAGTCAGAATATTTCCTAGTATATCCTATATTTCTAATCTAACAATGATACTCAACAGTGATCAAGAGTGGTTCACGTGCGAGCAGGACTCCATGCGGGAGCGCATTGATGCCAAGCATGTCATGCAGGAGCACGTTGGCCACAGCAGACAGCGAGCAAAAGAAAAACATGAGCATGTCAAGGGCGGTGAAGGGGTTGGCCGGTGCTCCAATGTCCGTATGTCCTTGTGTGTGCGCGTGCATTCTGCTGGTGCTCTAAGGACAAAGCTGTCGCGGCCTTGCCTTCGTCTCCATTTGGTCATCGAGCAACGACGACAAAGAGGTGCTGCAAGAGATGGCACAACAGGGTGCTGTTTTGGACAAGCTTGGTTGTAGCATGATGAGCCGGACAGTGAAGGCCATGATGGTGGGTGCCTGCCTTCTCGTGCGATCGGGTGCTGCTACGGCGCACGGAGAGGTCTCCTCGCTTGCTGGCTACTGATGTTGTGTGTGGTGGCCACGGTGGTGTTGCACGATGGGTCAAGCAGAGTAGAGCACATGACCGGCTATGTGGTGCAGCCGTCCGGCATGCATATGCAGCCCCCTTCCACCTAGCCGCAGATGGCGCATGAGAAGGCAGGCACGGGTATCCATGTGTTGTGTGCGGACATGGTGTGCTCCGTGTGTGCATGCATATGTATTATTTAAAAATAAAAGATTTGTACATTAGCATTCAAGTGTATTGATTCAAATAATTAGCCTACTGCGTGATCAGCAAGCCAGAGATTCCGGATTCTGCGCGCATAGTCCTTTTTTTACATGTTTATTCATTTCATCAGTTGACAGGTGGGACCCATGAGATAGGCAGGACGTAGCAATGACAATGCAATAGTAGGTTCCACGTATACAAATTTGACCACTCAACTGGACAAAATACGGAGCTCTACGGCGAGCCAGTGACCGTATAATTATTGTAACTCGTATTCAATGATTGTATTGAGCGTATTCTGAAGTCCAATGACCATATCGTGCTTCGACCTCAACTTCAGTGACCATCAGTGTATTTATCTCTAGGAAAATTATGAGGGGGTGTCTCCAACAATGTTCCTCGGCTCACACCTAGCATCACGGTGGTCAAACTTGGAGTCATTCATCTGGTACACGTGGCATCTCAGACCTGGACACAAGGTGACGTACACCATCAAGGTCCACGGTCAAGGGGGTCAGGATGGACGCGACCTCTCACTGTGTCCGCCATTTGAAGCGGCGCGCCGGCCCAGGGCGCCGCCCGCTGCACTCCCAGCTGTACCCGCCTCCTCGCCGCATTCAAAAACCTACATTTAAACCCACGTGGAATGCGAGATACCAACTCCGGCCACACACATCCGTTCAGGAGAAGGGCGCTAGCCAAGCTCCTCCTTCCACCATGTTGTCCACTCTTTCGACGGCATCTGACGAGCATGAAGAGCAGTTCTCCAGCATAAAAGCCGTTTGGGTGGCCCGCCGAGCCCAGCAGTTACAAGCGAGGCAACTTGCTTCTCCACCTACCTTGCCTAGCCCATCGGAGGCAGTTGCCGTACTAAGCCAACGCGTGGTTCCGCAGCTGGCCTCTACAATACAGCTCAAGGAAGAGTGCCAACTTGCTCCACTGCGGCTTGTCAGGGAATATGGTGGCACGGGCATCGTAGCTGCCCTCGACACCGCCGCGTCGTACAGCGCCTCCAGTGTCTGCGACTGCGCCATCCGCTGTCGACGTGCGTGTAGCCGCAACATGCAGGTAGAGAAAGGAGTCGTCGCGGATGTCGACGAGGGGACGCGGCTACGCGTATGTCAACGGGGTGACGGGAAGCACGTCCTCGCCTGCCGCCATCATCGAGGAGAAGTAGAACACCCACAGTCCCCCACAGTCCCTATTAATCTATGTATATTTTGGGCATGTTATTTGACCCCTCATTTTGCCGCGCTACGACTAGTGTGAGTGTCTGCATGCAATACACCATCCTCTAATTTGGTGGATGCCAAGCCGTCCCGAAAAGGAGTTATAACTTTTTTCAAGTTGAAAATGTTCCGATGAGGAGCCATAATTAAGCTGGAGGCGTCTCTTATTTTCTTTCAAATGGGCAATAAGCTGGAGAGCTGGAGAGTGTCTCTAATTGGCTGCCTCTAGTGTTAAGGCCCTCCAGTACGAAACACTGCTACCTCTTGAGCACTACATTGGATTTCCTTGAAGAGGAAAGGTGATGCAGCACAGTAGCTTAAGTATTTCCCTTAGTTTTTGAGAACCAAGGTATCAATCCAGTAGGAGGCTACGCGCGAGTCCCTCGTACCTACACAAAACAAATAACTCCTCGCAACCAACGCGATCAGGGGTTGTCAATCCCCGCATAATACTTCACTTAGAGTGAGATCTGATAGATATGATAGGATAATATTTTTGGTATTTTTGTGATAAAGATGCAAAGTAAAATAAAAGCAAAGGAAATAAATAATGTGTTGGAAGATTAATATGATGGAGATAGACCCGGGGGCCATAGATTTCACTAGTGGCTTCTCTCAAGAGCATAAGTATTTATGGTGGGTGAACGAATTACTGTTGAGCAATTGACAGAATTGAGCATAGTTATGAGACTATCTATGTATGATCATGTATATAGGCATCACGTTCGAGACAAGTAGACCGACTCCTGCCTGCATCTACTACTATTACTCCACTCATCGACCGCTATCCAAAGATGCATCTAGAGTATTAAGTTCAAGAAAATAGAGTAACGCCTTAAGCAAGATGACATGATGTAGAGGGATAAATTCATGCAATATGATAAAAACCCCATCTTGTTATCCTCGATGGAAACAATACAGTACATGCCTTGCTACCCCTACTATCACTGGGAAAGGACACCGCAAGATTGAACCCAAAGCTAAGCACTTCTCCCATTGCAAGAAAAACCAATCTAGTAGGCCAAACCAAACTGATAATTCGAAGAGACTTGCAAAGATAACCAATCATACATACAAGAATTCAGAGAAGATTCACATATTGTTCATAGATAATCTTGATCATAAACCCACAATTCATCGGTCTCAACAAGCACACCGCAAAAAGAAGATTACATCGAATAGATCTCCACGAGAGAGGGGGAGAACATTGTATTGAGATCCAAAAAGAGAGAAGAAGCCATCTAGCTACTAACTATGGACCCGAAGGTCTCAAGTAAACTACTCACACTTCACCTGGAGAGGCTATGGTGTTGATGTAGAAGCCCTCCGTGATGGATGCCCCTCCCGTGAAGCTCCTAACAGGCCCCAAGATGGGATCTCGTGGGTACAAAAGGTTGCGGCGGTGGAATTAGGTTTTTGGCTCTGTATCTGATTGTTTGGGGGTACGTAGGTATATATAGGAGGAAGGAGTATGTTGGTGGAGCAACAGGGGGCCCACGAGGGTGGAGGGCGTGCCTGGGGGGTGGGCGTGCCCCCCTACCTCGTGCCTTCCTATTTTCTTTCTTGACGTAGGGTCCAAGTCTCCTGGATCACGTTCGGTGAGAAAATAACGTTCCCGAAGGTTTCATTCCGTTTGGACTCCGTTTGATATTCCGTTTCTTCGAAACTCTGAAATAGGCAAAAAATAGCAATTCTGGGCTGGGCCTCCGGTTAATAGGTTAGTCCAAAAAATAATATAAAAGTGGATAATAAAGCCCAATAATGTCCAAAACAGTAGATAATATAGCATGGAGCAATCAAAAATTATAGATACGTTGGAGACGTATCAAACACGGGCAGCCAACTGGGCCGATACAAAAGCCTATCCATCTTAAAGCCCATTTGTTTTTGTTTTTTGCGAGGAGAAGCCCATATTTCTTGAAGAGGGGACGATCCCACAAAAACCCTCCTTCCTCCTCGCTTCCACTTATACTGCAGCTTGCTAGACTCTCCCGCTTTTGTCGCCCCCAATTCCCCCTGCTCCCCATCTTCCTCACTCGTACAGAAAATTCCCGCTCACCTTCTTCCTCACTTGTACAGAAAACGCCTGCTCCTCTTCTTCCACTCCTACAAAAAACCTCAGCCCTCTTTCTTCCCCACTCGCACTGCCACTAGGCTCATCTCTGGCTACTTTGCTCAAACCCATGAGCCCGGTGCGACGCCCGCAAGGAAAATGGAGTCGGTTGGCCCCAGCTCCAAGAAGATGAGGTTTCCGCCAATGGGCGACGCCGGGTTGTAGATCCCAAGACTGCGCTGGGAGAAGCGGCGAGCCCCCCCCCCCCCCACCCGAATCTGGGGAACCGTTAGAATCTCCTGTGGACCGCATTAGCGGTCTCCCGGATGACATCCTTGGGGGGATCATCTCGCTTCTCTCCACCAAGGATTGCTGCGCACACAAGTCCTCTCAACTCGGTGGCACCCGATATGGCGCACCGCGCCCCTCAATCTCGACTGTCGTCGGATTTCTGTCCTTCCTGAATTTGATCTCCTCAGAGCCATCGTCTCCTCTCACCAACAGGGCCCTGTTCAACACCTCTGCATCCTTACACGCTACCTGATGTCCATACCCTGCACGGTGGACGCTTGGCTGACATCCCCTGAATTCAGAGAACTCCAGCAGTTTGAGTTCCACCATTAGCACGAAAGTTTCATACCAAGAACACACCAAGAATTCATGCCCACACCACCGTTGTCCATCTCGCAGTTTTCCTCCTCTCTCCACACCGCAACCTTCGCCCAGTGCCACCTACCAGACGATCTAGTACAAATGCTTCGACTCCCACTGCTAAAAAAACTTTTGCTTGTGGTGGTTTATCTGTCGGAGGCCTCACTGCACAACATCATCCACTCCAGTTGCCCTGCCCTGGAGCGCTTGCTGATTGTTTTGGGAATAGAAATCCCTATCAGTTATCTCCAAATAAATTCGCCTCACCTTAAAAGCATTGGAATTTGTTTTGAAGAACGGCAGCTCATCATCGAAGATGCCCCTTCACTTCAAAGGTTTCTCCTTGATGATTGTTATAAACCTTCGCAAATAACTATCGTCTCTACGCCCAAACTGGAGACCTTGGGTCTAATTAGTGATCCGTTTGATGATCACAACAAGTTGGTGTTTGGCTCCTCACTTTTTCAGGTACCGTATATTATCATCTACACATTTGTAATCATAAGCTGCATTTTTCATTTGTGCTCATAAGTTTTATATCATCTTGGAGTATACTTTTGGTACTAATATTATGTTATATGTTCAGTGAAGAGTTCGTCCATGGATAGCCTATCAATGCTGTTGGATTCTGTCAAGATCTTATATATCGGAATGTTTAGTTTTTATCTGAACATAATTATTGGCTTGTTGCGATTCTTTCGATCTCTGGGGAATTTATATATAAAGGTGATGATTTCATGCACATTGAAAGCCCGTATATATTGTACTAGAATTAACCATTCAGTTGTCGCTATTTTGACATACTCTTTTTTCAGACCTTAACTGTTTTCAATCTTCATGTCTACTTAGGCACTACTAACACATGGAGAAAAACATATAACCAATTGGTGGCGTAATAAGCACCAGGATTTTCTCAGTTCTCATGACATTTGTTTGAGGACAATAATGATGGAAGGATATGTATCCAACCAGGCAAACAGAAGCTTTGTCACATTCTTCCTGTTGAATGCGAGGTTACGATTGTCCATGAGGCTTAAGTTTTACAACAAGATATTTCTCATGGACGGACACGTTGAACAGCAAAAAAGAAGTTTCAGGTGGACAAATGAGCTTCTAAATGTGCTGGGCTTCTATTTACAACAACTTGTAGTCGACCTCCAATATTTTTTTTGCACAGGATGTTGATTTTATGGATCAGACCGATCATTTGTTTGTGACTGCGAAAAAGAGTGGTTGGGTTAGATGTTATTGCCATTTTCAGTCTGGATTTTGTATAAATTTGATGAACAATTAATCCTTCGGCTTTTTGTACCGTTTGTAAGCTTGAGTTACATGTTGTTGCCCTCGTACTCCCCTCCGCCTGCCACTACACTTCCGCATCTTCCACGGCTCCTGTTCGTTCCCGTCTGAGGCCTCGCTGTTGTTCTCCTCCTTGGTTCGCTCGTTGTGCCCGCCATTGTGTGGCATTGTCAACATGGTCAACAGCCGAGATGAACCAGGAGATGACTGTACGTGGAGGGGCTGACAGTAGGGACCCACCAGGGTCATTGCATTACACAAGCAGGTGCCTCATTATTACAAGCCAAAAAAACATTTCCTCCTAATTGTTTGACAATTAGGTCTCACGCCATTGTCAATGTAGTCAATAAACGAGAAAATTACACACTGAGCGGATAACACCAGGGACCCAGCAGCTCGCCCAGTTGCTTTTTAGTTTTAGAGACGGAGCTCAACTGCGCGTTGTGCGGGGGCTATGGCCCATCTAGCCCACGCTTACGCTTTTATTTAAGCACATGATGAGCCCAGTTGATAACTTTTTTGTTTCTGAAAATGGCTAGCCTAGTTCTTTTTTTTGGAGAATACCCAACCGAGGCCTACTTGCTTTCCTCAGCCCTGCCAGGCTGCAAATCTTTCAAGACGAGGAGGGATGTAAGTAATAAGAAATGGGCTTGTCTAGAAAATGGGCTATAAGTTGTAATAAATGGGCTGTAAATTTTTAAACCAAAGCCAACCGGCAATTACATTAAAATATCATTTTTTCTGGATTTCTCTGCTCTTATAAAAAGCAGAGTTGGTGATGATGATGTGCCTGCCATCCTGCAATATAGGCCGTCCGATCTATATCTAATGGATAGAAAGGAAACTATGACAATTTACCCGCACTCCTCTCCACATTTGCGGATACGGCCTTCCCTCGTTCATCCTTTTCCCCCACAAGATAAACTACTCATACAAATGAATCTTCATGTTCCGTGAAACACACGGGCATCTTGCTAGTAAATATTTTAAATTTCATTCATTGTTTTGCAGATATTTTTTTTAATTTTATTTTGATACAATTTTTAAAAAATTATTTTTAACATGACTCGAAATTTCGTGATTAAAAGAGTTCGGACCCCACCGATGCAAAATTTCGTTGAATTTTTTAGAAATGCCCAAGAATATATGGTCTGTAATGCTAATAAAAAGAATATGGGCTTCAAAATATCCTTAAGAATTAGCAAATGGACTGCAAATTATTGAAAACAATGGCTAATGGGTTGTATGTTGTTTTCCACAGATTTGGAGGCTGACTTCTGGGCCTACTAGGTTGATGATGACGCTCTACTAAAAAAAGTTGATGATGACGCTGTCCTAATTTTTTTTGACGCGTACGCAAGGCTTTGTCAACTTAGTCAACACAGAGCAGTGACTGTTGGATGTCCATCCAACGGCCGCCATGCTTCTTCAATCTCTGATCTTCTTGCTCCAGCCGCCCAAACTAGTGCCGGCGGGACTGCCTGCTCCCACCTCCCATGGCCGGCTGTACTGCCGCCAAGCCATCCCTCTACCCACCCGCAAATCCTGTTATTTTCCGGCGATGACAGCCTCACCCCGCAGTCGACCAGTCATCCCTTGTACTCCCCTCAGCGTGGGCATCCACTGCCGCATCTTCCCCGGCTCTGCGTCGTCCCCTTCCTAGGCCTCGCCGTCGTCCACCGCCCTGGTGCTCTTGGCGCGGCGTGGTCAATGTGGTCAACGAACGACATCCATCGGAAGTGGACTATACATGGAGAGGCTGACAACTGGGTCCGCGTCCGCCCACAAGGGAATGCCTCCTTATTACGCGCAAAATAATGATTCCTCCACCTGACAGCAGGGACCCATCGGACGGGCCACCGTATTTCGTGAAAAAAATGATTCCCCCTGACTGTTGGGACCCACCAGCTACATCTTCGCACGCAAGGAAGTGCCTCCTTATCCTCCCTGACAGTCGAGACCCACCCAGTCGAAGCATACGTAGCATTGTCATTCTGGTCGCGAACGTGTACGTACATACTGGACGATCGGTCTGTCTACAGGCTGCAGCGATGAACCGTGGCCGAGTAAGGAAGGGCACGTGTCATAGTAGAGGCTGATGACCCACAAGTATAGGGGATCTATCGTAGTCCTTTCGATAAGTAAGAGTGTCGAACCCAACGAGGAGCAGAAGGAAATGACAAGCGGTTTTCAGTAAGGTATTCTCTACAAGCACTGAAATTATCGGTAACAGATAGTTTTGTGATAAGGTAATTCATAACGGTTAGCAAGTAACAAAAGTAAACAAGGTGCAGCAAGGTGGCCCAATCCTTTTTGTAGCAAAGGACAAGCCTGGACAAACTCTTATATAAAGGAAAATGCTCCCGAGGACACATGGGAATTATCGTCAAGTTAGTTTTCATCATGCTCATATGATTCGCGTTCGTTACTTTGATAATTTGATATGTGGGTGGACCGGTGCTTGGGTACTTCCCTTCCTTGGACAAGCATCCCACTTATGATTAACCCCTCTTGCAAGGATCCGCAACTACAAAATAAGTATTAAGGCAAACCTAACCATAGCATGAAACATATGGATCCAAATCAGCCCCTTACGAAGCAACACATAAACTAGGGTTTAAGCTTCTGTCACTCTAGCAACCCATCATCTACTTATTACTTCCCAATGCCTTCCCTAGGCCCAAAAAATGGTGAAGTGTCATGTAGTCAACGTTCACATAACACCACTAGAGGAAAGACAACATACATCTCATCAAAATATCGAACGAATACCAAATTCACATGACTACTTATAACAAGACTTCTCCCATGTCCTCAGGAACAAACGTAACTACTCACAAATCATATTCATGTCCATAATCAGAGGGGTATTAATATGCATGATGGATCTGAACATATGATCTTCCACCAAATAAACAAACTAGCATCAACTACAAGGAGTAATCAACACTACTAGCAACCCACATGTACCAATCTGAGGTTTTGAGACAAAGATTGGATACAAGAGATGAACTAGGGTTCTAGATGAGATGGTGTTGGTGAAGATATTGATGAAGATTGACCCCCTCCCGATGAGAGGATCGATGGTGATGACGATGGTGATGATTTCCCCCTCCCGGAGGGATGTTTCCCCGGCAGAACAGCTCCGTCGGAGCCCTAGATTGGTTTCGCCAGGTTTCGCCTCGAGATGGCGGCGCTTCGTCCCGAAAGCTTCCTTCTGATTTTTTTTTTCAGCGCGAAAGACTTCATATAGCAAAAGATTGTTACCGGAGGCCTGCCAAGGGACCCACGAGGCAGGGGGCGCGCCCCCACCCTCGTGGATGGTGGGTGGCCCCCCTCTGGTACTTTCTTTGCCCAATATTTTTATATATTCCAAAACTGACTTTCGTGGAGTTTCAGGACTTTTGGAGTTGTACAGAATAGGTCTCTAATATTTGCTCCTTTTCCAGCCTAGAATTCCAGCTGCCGCCATTCTCCCTCTTCGTGTAAACCTTGTAAAATAAGAGAGAAAATGCATAAGTATTGTGACATAATTTGTAATAACAGCCCATAATGCAATTAATATCGATATAAAAGCATGATGCTGAATGGACGTATCAACTCCCCCAAGCTTAGATCTCGCTTGTCCTCAAGCGGAAGCCGGTAACGAAAAATATGTCCACATGTTTAGAGATAGAGGTGTCGAAAAAATAAAATACGGACATGAGGGCATCATGATCATTCTTATAACAGCAACATATATATATATATATATATATATATATATATATATATATATATATATATTGTCATATGATTTCTTATATTAAAGTAACAATCTATTCACAATGTCAAGTATGAATCAGAAACTTCATTGAAAACTAAAAAACTATGATCTCGGTCATTGAAGCAATTGCAGTTTATCATAACATCGGAAAGAGTCAATGTAAGAGCTTTTCAGCAAGTCCACGTACTCAACTATCATTTAGTCTTTCACAATTGCTAACACTCATGCAATACTTATGGGTATGGAGTTTTAATCGGACACAGAGAAAGATAGGGGCTTATAGTGTTGCCTCCCAACCTTTTACCTCAAGGGTAATGTCAACAATAATAGTTCATGATGCCCTCCCAACGCCTGGGGGCCTAGGCGCGCCCAGGTGGGTTGTGCCCACCTCGGTGGCCTCCCACACCCCCTCTTTACTCTATAAATTCACAAATATTCCAAAACCCTTCGGGGTTAACCTAGATCAGAAGTTTCGCCGCCGCAAGGCTCTGTAGCCACCGAAAACCAATCTAGACCTGTTCTGGCACCCTGCCAGAGGGGGGAATCATCACCGGTGGCCATCTTCATCATCCCGGCGGCCACCATGATGAGGAGGGAGTAGTCCACCCTCGGGCTGAGGGTTTGTACCACTAGTTATGTTTTTAATCTCTCTCTCTCTCTCTTGTTCTTGAGATGTCACGATCTTGATGTATCGCGGGCTTTGTTAATATAGTCGGATCATATGGTGTTTTCCCTCTCTATCTTGTTGTGATGAATTGAGTTTTTCCCTTTGAGATTTCGTTGTTCTCGGATTGAATACTTTTATGGATTTGAGAACACTTGATATATGTCTTGCAATTGAATACTCGTGCTGACAATGGGGCATCGTATCGATTCACTTGATATATGTTTTGGCACTCAACTCGCGGATTCCCGAGGTGACATTGGGGTAATCTATGCATAGGGTCTAATGCACATTCTTGTATGTGTTTCTCCGGTAGAAACCTTGGGGCACTCTTTTGAAGTTCTTCGTGTTGGATTGAGTATTATGAATATGAATTTGCTTTGGTGTTATTTTAGTACGAACTCTAGGATAGGTCGAACGGAAAGAATAGCTTTGTGTTATTTTAGTACGGACTCTTGAATAGATCGAACGGAAAGAATAACTTTGAGGTGGTTTCGTACCCTACAAACAATTTATTCTTATGTTCTCCGCTAGATAGGAACTTTGGAGTGATTCTTCATCGCACTTTGAGGGTGGTTATATGATCCAATTATATTAGCATTGTTGAGAGATTTCACTAGCGAAATCTGGACCCTAGGCCTCATTCTCAAGCATTGCAATACCGTTTTTGTGCCCGTTTACTATTTGCTACCTTACTGTTTTTATTTATTCAGATTATAAAAATATATTTCTACCATCCATATTACACCTTTTAACACCATCTCTTCGCCGAACTAGTGCACCTATACATTTTGCCATTGTATTGGGTGTGTTGGGGACACAAGAGATTTCTTGTATTTGGTTGCAGGGTCGTTTGAGAGAGACCATCTTCATCCTACACCTCTCATAGATTGATAAACCTTTGGTCATCCACTTGAGGGGAAATTGCTAATGTCCTACAAAACTCTGCGCTTGGAGGCCCAACACGTGTCATCCACTTTATACGCACTCTTACCTTTTCGCAATTTGCTAGCCTCTACGGTACCGTGCATTGCCCTTTATCACATCGAGATTTCCGCAATTTACACGTAAGCGTATCGTATCTACTACGCAACTTTATTCTTGTAGACACGTGTTGGGCCTCCAAGCGCAGAGTTTTGTAGGACAGTAGCAATTTTCCCTCAAGTGGATGACCTAAGGTTTATCAATCCATGGGAGGTGTAGGATGAAGATGGTCTCTCTCAAACGACCCTGCAATCAAATACAAGAAATCTCTTGTGTCCCCAACACACCCAATACAATGGTAATTTGTATAGGTGCACTAATTCGGTGAAGAGATGGTGATAAAAGTGTAATATTGATGGTAGAAATGTATTATTATAATATGAATAAATAAAAACAGCAAGGTAGCAAATAGTAAACGGGCACAAAAACGGTATTGCAATGCTTGAAAATGAGGCCTAGGGTCCGTACTTTCGCTAGTGCAACCTCTCAACAATGCTAACTGATACGTCTCCAACGTATCTATAATTTTTGATTGTTCCATGCTATTATATTATCTGTTTTGGATGTTTAATGGGCTTTAATATGCTCTTTTATATTATTTTTGGGACTAGCCTATTAACCGAAGGCCCAGTGCAAATTGCTGTTTTTTTGCCTATTTCAGTGTTTCGCAGAAAAGGAATATCAAACGGAGTCCAAACGGAACGAAACCTTCGCGAGGATATTTTTTGGAACAAACGCAATCCAGGAGACTTGGAGTGGAAGTCAAGGAAGCAACGAGGCGGCCACGAGGCAGGAGGGCGCGCCCCCACCCTCGTGGGCCCCTCGTAGCTCCACCGACCTATTTCTTTCGCCAATGTATACTCTTATACCCTGAAAACATCCAGGGGAGCCATGAAACCACTTTTCCACAGCCACAAACTTCTATACTCATGAGATCCCATCTTGGGGCCTTTTCCGGTGATCTACCGGAGTGGGATTCGATCATGGAGGGCTTCTACATCAACACCATAGCCTCTCCGATGATGTGTGACTAGTTTACCACAGACCTTCAGGTCCATAGTTATTAGCTAGATGGCTTCTTCTCTCTCTTTGGTTCTCAATACAAAGTTCTCCTTGATGTTCTTGGAGATCTATTCGATGTAATACTTTTTGCCGTGTGTTTGTCGAGATCCAATGAATTGTGGGTTTATGATCAAGATTATCTATTAACAATATTTGATTCTTCTCTGAATTTTTATATGCATGATTTGATATCTTTGCAAGTCTCTTCGAATTATCGATTTAGTTTGGCCTACTAGATTGATCTTTCTTGCAATGGGAGAAGTGCTTAGCTTTGGGTTCAATCTTGCGGTGTCCTTTCCCAAAGGATGAGGGGCAGCAAGGCACGTATTGTATTGTTGCCATCGAGGATAAAAGATGGTGTTTATATCATATTGCTTGAGCTTATCCCTCTACATCATGTCATCTTGCTTAATGCGTTACTCTGTTCTTATGAACTTAATACTCTAGATGCATGCTGGATAGCGGTCGATGTGTGGAGTAATAGTAGTAGATGCAGAATCATTTAGGTCTACTTGACACAGACGTGATGCCTATGTTCATGATCATGCCTAGATATTCTCATAACTATGTGCTTTTCTATCAATTGCTCGGCAGTAATTTGTTCACCCACCGTAATATATGCTATCATGAGAGAAGCCACTAGTGAAACATATGGCCCCCGGGTCTATTTTACATCATATTAGTTTCCCGTCAACTAGCTATTTATGTCGACGTTTATTTTGCAATCTTTACTTTCCAATATATACAACAAAAATACCAAAAATATTTATAATCTTTATCAAATCTCACTTTTGCAAGTGGCCGTGAAGGGATTGACAACCCCTTTATCGCGTTGGTTGCAAGGTTCTTGATTGTTTGTGCAGGTACTAGGCGACTTGCGTGTACTCCCCTACTGGATTGATACCTTGGTTCTCAAAAACTGAGGGAAATACTTACGCTACTTTGCTGCATCACCCTTTCCTCTTCAAAGGAAAACTGTCAGCGCACAAAAGTAGGGGCTCTCCTTTTAACCCCTTTACTTGTGCATGGGCAGTCAGAGCCGCGCCCACGGCCACACTTAACAAGGCAGAGGGTGGAAGTCGGAAGGACACCGAAGCACAAGACAAACAAGGCAACGCCAAGACCAGAAACACTGAAGAGCAAAGGGGCGGGTGGACTCCCCCGGCAAGGCCCTTGCCGGGGCAGCCTCCGCGGCCCCGGCAAGAGCCTTGCCGGGGCAGCTTGCCCAAACACCAACAGAGCGGGCCACCCTTGAGCCCAAGGGTTCCAAACACCGCCAACAACTACATTGGAACCAAGGCTAGAGAGGCACCTCTGTGGTGGCATGCAGATCTTTTCCAAGATCATGAACACACAAGATCAGACGAGGACCAGAAGACGACGACCCTCGGCGGGATCCTAGCCGAGGAAATCCACAAGACCCCTGGCAAGGTCCTTGCTGGGGACGACCACGACACCACAGCAGGACCCTTGCCGGGGCCCCGGCAAGACCCTTACCGAGGACACCAGCGGGGCCACAGCCAGGCCCACGCCTGCCAAAGCTCCACCGCCGTTCCCATGCAGCTGCTAGCTCAACCAGCTGGGCAGGCACCTGCGTGGCGATGAGCGGCCTCTACACCGACCCAGCAAGCACCTGCGTGGTGGCATGCAGATCTTCATGAAGGCTCCACCACCGCGCAAGCCCAGCAGCCATCCAACATGGCGCCACGACGCCTCATCAGCTCGGACGCGTGTCGAAGCCAAGCGAGGCGGCAACAGCTGGGACGTGCTTCCTTGCCGTCCCCGATAAAGTGAGAGGGGCACGTCGGCAGCACATTAAATGTGTTTGTACGACGGTGCCAGAGGATAGACTCATCCACTGTACACCTTTCCACCTCCTGTGTGCCACTGTGGCAATCCCTTTTTCCTATAAAAGGAGGCCCGAGGCGACCAGGAGGAGGATTCGGATCTTTTGGGCAAGTTACGACCCGTAGCTAGCTCAAGAACACAAGAACACTCAAATACATCCACCGAAGTAGGACTAGGGTATTACGCATCTCCGCGGCCCGAACCTGGGTAAATGATCCGTGTGCTTCCTGTCAGACCCGCTCTTTGCACAAGCCCGCGCCCGCCAACCGTAGAAGGGATCCCAGTGGTTCCATAGGTGTCGATTTCCCCCGACATCTTTGGCGCGCCAGGTAGGGGTGGCGCCGGTGTGGAAATCTGGTCTGATCGGAGCAGCGGCTTCATCGTGGCGGTCGTTCCAGGGAAGAAGCCGACCAAGCTTGACGGCACCATCTGCAGATGCGGTGGACGCCCGTGCAACGACAGAAAAGCTAAGTCGTGCGAAACTTTGAGCAATTTCCTTTTATATATAAGGTTATTGTCCTCGAAGGTCCTGCCCTATGTATGGAAAACCTGCACGCAAAGGGGCCCTTCTGCTATTGGCAACGCCCTTGCTCTGTTTCGAGTCCGCTCAACAGCCCAAGCGGCCGCGTTGAGAACGGCAGGGTAGCCTTCCGCAATTGGCAACGCTCTCGCTTCTGACTCGAGTCAAGCTCGACAGTTTGAGCGGCCGCATTTGAGAGCGGTAAGATGGTTCGCCTGGCAGCAAGCACACCTGGCAGGCCATTGGGGATCCGTCCTCAAGGCATCATGGCCTGGGTTTACGCGCCGGCAAGCCTACCCAATTAACGTAGGGTGGACATACAAAGGTAGATCAAACAAGAGAATAACATGCATAATATCAAAAGTACTTGTAACGCCCTCGATGCGGCTATATCTCCCACGTGTCGAAGCATGACTTAGAGGCATAACCGCATCGAAAGCAATGTCGCAAGTGAGGTAATCTTCACACAACCCATGTAATACATAAGGGAAAGAGATACATAGTTGGCTTACAGTCGCCACTTCACACAATACATAAATAAACATCCATCATCCAGAATACACTCAAGGTCCGACTACGGAACCAAAATAAAAGAAGATAATCCAAATGCTACACAGATCCCCGATCGTCCCAACTGGGCTCCACTCATCGATCATCGTGAAAAGACACATAGTAATGACCACGTTCCTCGTCGAACTCCCACTTGAGCTCGCTTATGCGCCACCTGACCGCATCGCCGGCACCTGTAATCGCTTTTGGTAGAATCTGTGAGTCACGGGGACTCAGCAATCTCACACCCGCGAGATCAAGACTATTTAAGCTTAAAGGAAGGACAGAGTTGTAAGGTGGAGCTGCAGCAAGCGACTAGCATATATGGTGGCTACATTCGCAAAAGAGAGCGAGAAGAGGATCAAAGCACGGTCGTGAAGCTATTAGCGATCAAAAAGTGATCCTGAACTACTTACGTCAGACATAACTCCAACAACGTGTTCAATTCCCGGACTCCGCCGAGAAGAGACCATCACGGTTACACACGCGGTTGATGTGTATTTTTAATTAAGGTCAACTTCGGGTTTTCTACAACCGGACATTAACAAATTCCCATCTGCCTCATAACCGCGCACGGCTTTCGAAAGATAATACCTGCAGGGTGTCCCAACTTAGCCCATTATAAGCTCTCACGGTCAACGAAGGATATTCCTTCTACCGGGAAGACCCGATCAATCTCGAATCCCGGACTACAAGACATTTCGACAAAGAATAAAACAAGACCAGCAAAGCCGCCCGATTGTGCCGACAAATCCCGATAGGAGCTGCACATATCTCGTTCTCGTGGCACATCCGGATGAGCAGTCCATACAACTAAAACCAGACCTCAAGTTTCCTTGAGGGGCGCTACAGGGTTTGTTCGGGCCAAGACTCAAAGGAGCACCGTCCGGGGTTTAAAATAAAGATGACCCTCGGGCTCGCGAAAACCCGGGGGAAAAAGGCTTAGGTGGCAAATGGTAAAACCAAAGTTGGGCCTTGCTGGAGGAGTCTTATTCAAAGCGAACTGTCAAGGGGGTCCCATAAATCACCCAACCGTATAAGGAACGCGAAATCAAGGAACATAACACCGGTATGACGGAAACTAGGGCGGCAAGAGTGGAACAAAACACCGTGCATAAGGCCGAGTCTTCCACCCTTTACCAAGTATATAGATGCATTAATTATAGCAGATATATTGTGATATCCCCAACAAGTAAACATGTTCCACTAAGGAACAACATCTCCATGTTCCAACAAGGAACAAACTTCATCTTCACCTGCAACTAGCAACGCTATAAGAGGGGCTGAGCAAAGCGGTAACATAGCCAATCAACGGTTTGCTAGGAAAAGGATGGTTAGGGCTGACATGGCAATATGGGTGGCATGATAAGCAAGTGGTAGGCATCGTAGCATAGGCATAGCAAAAGAGCGAGCATCTAGCATAGCAAAGATAGAAGTGATTTCGAGGGTATGGTCATCTTGCCTGCAATGTTCTCAGAGTTGTCGAAAGCTTGATCCTCGTGGCGTTCTCAACAGGTTCCTCGTTCACGTACTCGTCTCCGGCTCTACCCAAAGCAAGAACACAAACAAAGGAACCACAATAAATCACGGTGCAATGCACAAGCAACATGATGCTATATATGGCATGATATGCGGATGTGATATGCAATGCGATGCGGCGCTCCGGAAGGAAAATGATGAACCAGGCATCAACTTGGCAAACCAAGTATGCCACTGGAAAGATGAGATGATTTCGGTTGAAATCGATATAAAGATCACCGGAATCGGATGCACGGTTTGCAAATGACAAGCAAAACTAGAATGGCACAAATCTGCCATTAACAGCATGATACCACTTAGTAAGCAACAAGAAATTAAGCTACTGCACCCAAACGTACCAACAAAGTATATGGCAGTGATCTATGCAAGATGCTTGAAAAAAGATGAACACTGAGCTACGGCTAAATCATACCATAACAGGTTCAAACAAGCATGGCAAACGTGCAAAACATATCAGCTTCACAGAGTTAATGAAATTACTGAACATGGCAAAAACAGCATCAGGTAGCAATGTTTAGAGCAAGAAAACTACATGCTACAGGAACTTATAATGGCAAAACAAGGCATGGCATGGATCTACTCAAAGCATAGAACAAAAGTCCCGTACTGACCATAAGCCAAAAAGGATAAGTAAATATAGTAACATCCATGTCAATATCGCAAGTTTCGTTAACAGATTCAGCAACATGGCATGTCAAAAACAGATAACAAGTAGGCATGTTTAAGAGCTCGATGCACTCACTACAGAGCATCTCATGATAAACTAAGCATACATACATCAAGAAGACATGGCATAGAATACATACATGGCAAGAAAAACATCATAGCATACACGGATCAACCACAACAACCTTGGCAAAATTGAATAACATGTAAACAATCTGCCAGGAAACATTTTATAGCAAAAGTAGAGCTCGATTGACTCAAGCTATGGCACTCCATAATTGCAAACAAAGGCACGGATGGATATAGCATAACCATATGTTCAAAACATCATTACTGAAGTATCTCAAAATATGCATGGATCTCTTGGTAGCATCAAGTTAACATGGCATCAAAATATCACCTAAACAGGGCTGAAATCAGCAACATCAGGAAGCCTAATTTGCATGCTTGTGCTAGTAACCACATAGATCAAAAAAATACATAGAATACACTCCTGGAAAGATGGCATGGCGTATTACAAAACACATGTAGGACTCAAGTTCATAGGGTCCACACATCAATCATGGCAAAAATGACAAAAGTGCATGTTCTGTTACGAAACAGAAACTAACATCACATAGCCCTCTTCCAACAGCATTTCGGGCACCAAGATGAGCTCAAATTAAAATGATCCAATGAGATGAATTGATCTACTCTTCGAGGCGAACATTTTGACGTATTACACGCACGAAACGAAGCTAGTGGTGCAGAGTTATGATGCGTTGAAAATGCCACAAAATAATCAACGGAATAAAAACTTGCATGAAATTAAGGGGGGGAAAAGTCAACCGATCGGATCTGAGATCCGGATCCGAGGCGGATCGAGGCGGCGGCGGTGCGGCTCGCCGGAGCTCGGGCCGGGAAGGAGAGGGCGCCGGGTCGGTGGTGGCGCGGGCGCGGCGTGAGGAGATGGGCTCGGGAGGGCCGATCCGGCTCACGGCCGGGCGGCGCGGCGGCGTGTTTACGTGGCGCTGCCCGATTAGGCTGGGCGGCGGCGCTGACCGGCGGACACGTCCGGGTGGCGGGTGGACGTGTCCGTCGTCGGGAGGAGGAAGGAGCTAGGGTTTGGACCCGGATTTGGACGGGGGAGGTGTTTAAATAGGCATAAAGGGAGCTAGGAGAGTCCAAATGAGGTGTAGTTTTCGCCCACACGATCGTGGTCGAACGACGGAGAGCATGGAAGTGACTTAGATGGGTTATTGGACTATTTTGGAGGGTTTTTGGGCTGCAACTTAAAAAAGGCCTTTGCGAGAGTGCGGTTAACTGTTGGAGTACCAACGAGCTCCAAATGACCCGAAACTTGACAGTGGTCTACCGTGGTATACCAAGGCCACTTGACAAGGCTCGGTCCATTCCGAGAAAGTTTAGTACCCGCTCACGGAAAAACGTAAAAGGGGACGCCGGGGACAAAGGAGTGCGGATTGCAAAGCGGACAACGGGGAAAATGCTCTAATCATGAGACGAACACGTATGCAAATGCGATGCACATGATGACATGATATGAAATGCATGACATGGACAAAATGCAAAATGAAGAAAAACCCAACCACGAAGGGAATATCATATCACAATGCCGAAAATGGCAAGAGTTGGAGTTACAAATATGGAAAGTTACATACGGGGTGTTACAACACTCCACCACTACAAGAGGATCTCGTCCGAGATCTAGGACCGAAAGAACTCCGGATATTCGAACGGAGGTGATCCTCGCGCTCCCGTGTGGCTTCTCGGTCGGAATGGTGTGACCACTTCACTTTCGTGAATTTGATTGACTTGTTGCGAGTCTTGCGCTCGGTTTCTTCAAGAATAACAGCAGGTGCTCATGATAAGAGAGATCTTCTTGGAGGTCAATTTCTTCGAAGTTGATAGTGCGTTCAGGAGTCTTGAAGCACTTGCGAAGCTTTGACACGTGAAACACGTCGTGCACATTTGCGAAGTTGGAGGGAAGCTCAAGTTGATAGGCGAGATCGCCTCTTTTGCCAATGATCTTGAAAGGACCCACGTATCTAGGGGCAAGCTTCCCTTTGATACCGAAGCGAGTGCCTTTCATTGAGAGACGCGGAGGTAGACATGGTCTCCGATTTCAAAAGCCACATCACGGTGCTTATCATCATAATAGCTCTTCTGGCGCGACTGCGCGGCTTTGAGATTCTCACGAATGACTTTGCACATCTCTTCTGCTTCTGTGATCAAGTCATTGCCAAGAAGTTGGCGTTCACCTGTCTCAGACCAATTGAGAGGAGTACGGCACTTTCTGCCATAGAGAATTTCGAATGGGGCCTTGCCCGAACTCGCTTGGAAGCTGTTGTTGTAGGAGAACTCGGCATATGGAAGACAATCTTCCCACTTCATACCAAAAGAAATGACACAAGCCCTGAGCATATCTTCAAGGATTTGATTGACTCGCTCGACTTGGCCACTTGTTTGAGGGTGGAAAGAAAGCTGTCTTTGAAAGCGAATGTTGGTGCCCATTTCCTTCCGAAAAGAATCCCAAAACTTGGAGGTAAAGATGCTGCCACGGTCCGAAGAGATCAATTGTGGAATGCCGTGCAAGGAGACAATCACGGAGGTGTAAAGCTCGCCAACCGAGCTGCTGTGATGGATTCTTTGATAGGAAGAAAATGAGCCACTTTAGTAAGCTTGGCAATGACAACGAAGATAGCATCATTTCCACGCTTGGACTTTGGAAATGCAGTCACGAAGTCCATTTCGATATGATCAAACTTCCATTCTGGAATAGCAAGAGGTTGGAGGAGACCAGCTGGTCTTTGGTGTTCTGCTTTCACTCTTCTGCAGACATCACACTCATTCACGAATTGAGCAATTTCTCGCTTCATTCGAGTCCACCAATATGACTGCTTGAGGTCATGGTACATCTTCGTACTTCCAGGATGAATGGATAGAAGCGAATTGTGCGCCTCGTTCATAATGACTTTTCTCAGATCACCCTTAGGAACCACAATCCGTTCCTCGAAGAAAAGAGTATCTTTGTCATCAACGTGGAAGCACTTGTACTTGGAAACGCCCTTGTCGATACCACGTTTCACCTTTTTCACCATGGTATCCAGGAGTTGAGCCTCACGAATCTGATCTTCCAAAGTAGGAGAGACTATGAGGTTGGCAAGAAAGCCTTGAGGAACAACTTGAAGATTCAGCTTGCGGAAAGCTTCACAGAGATCCGGTTGGAAGGGCTTGAGGATTAAGGCTGTTGCAATAAGCCTTCCTGCTCAAAGCATCTGCAATGACATTGGCCTTGCCCGGAGTATATTCAATACTTGGGTTGTACTCTTGAATCATTTCGACCCATCGAGTTTGCCTGAGGTTGAGGTTGGGCTGAGTGATAGTCTTCTTATTCAAAAGACGGTAATCGACGCAAAGTCGGTCCGTGCCATCCTTTTCCTGGACAAAAAGAACACCACAACCCCAAGGAGATGAACTCGGTCTGATCAAACCCAGACGCTCTTGTTCATCGAGCTGCTTCTTCAATTCCTTCAGCTCATTAGGTCCAAGCTTGTATGGACGCTTGCAAACGGGTTCGATGCGTGCTCAAGATCAATAACGAACTCAATCGGGCCGATGAGGAGGCATACCCGAAGCTCTTCCGGAAAGACATCTTGGTACTCACAAACGACCGAATCGAGAGATAGCATCCAATTCGCCCTTCTCATTGAGAGAAAACAACCGAATGGTTTCATCACGAGCGGCATAGATGATCACATCATTAGAAGAGTGAGTCAATTGAATTTCACAGCAGCACAATCAAGCCGAGCTTTGTGCTGAGAAAGCCGATCCATCCCGAGAATAAGATCAATATCCGAGTCACCAAGGACAATTGGTTTAGCCAGAATCTATAATCGCCCATCTTGATACCGATATTCGGAACCAAAACTCGAGAAGTCATCTCCTTAGCCGGAGAAACAATAGACAAAGGTCTCGGCAATGCTTGAGTAACCAAATCATGCATAGCCACAAAAGGTCTTGAGATGAAAGAATGCGATGCACCAAGTATCAAATAAGACTTTTGCAGAATATCATTAATCGGCGATTACCCATAATCACATCGGAAGAATCCTTCCGCTTACCTGCATTCATCATGTTCACCTTTGCGGACTTGGGATTATGCTTGACCACCGCATTGCCGGAAGATTTCACAGAGGAGGAGGCGGAAGGCGCCTCTGGTTGAAGCATTTGTTCGCATAGTGACCTTTCTGGCGACATTTGTTGCAAGTCACCTCCGAGAGCGGACGGTGATAAGGAGCATTTGACCTTGGAGCTTGAGAATTAGACTTGTTACGATAGCTTTGGGTTGGGCGGGTGGGAAGATCCACGACCACCGAAGTTCTTCTGGCGATAAGGCCGACGGAACGGAGGAGGAGGAAGGTAGAACTTCTGCTTAGCTGCCACTTGAGAGGAAGAAGAAGACCGAACTGCATCCCCGATTCTTTTCTTAGAAGCCTCACATTTGAGCTGGGCAGCTTCTTGCTTGATGCCATGTTGTAGAATTCATCATACTTTTCTCGCTCAAAAGCACAAGAGCTAATTGCGGATCTTCTCTGAGACCACCTCTGAATTGATAGATCATACTCTTTTCATCGTGGACGTCTTGCTTAGCAAAGCGAAGCGAAGTTTCTCAAATCGGATATTGTATTGATAGACGGACATGTTGCCTTGCTTGAGATTGCGGAACTCCTCACGCTTGCTCTCAACAACACTTTTCGAATGTGGTGAGCTCAAATCTCGGCGGAACTCATCCGGTAATGACACGACCTCCTCTGGAATCTTTGTATTGCCGGAACCACTCAGCAGCTTGGTCCTTGAGTTGAAACGATGCAAACTTGACAAAGTCCTCGTGTCCGACATTGCTACATTCAAAATGTTTGCATATGTCCACAAGCCAATCGTCAAGCGCCTGTGGCCTCGACACGTAAACCGAAAGACTTCGGTGATTAGCGAGGAACCGATTGAGGGTAGCAAAGTGCGGCTGGTTGTTGCCTTGACCTTGATTGCCTTGATTGCCTTGCCCTTGAGTACGCTCTTGCAAGAGCTGCAAAATCATCGAGCATTGGCATTGGTGGCTGCCATGATAGCTTGCCATGCCTCCGGAGGCGGAGGTGGAGGTGGAGGGTTCGACCGATTCTCATCATTGCGATCCGGATTCGTACGTTGGCGGAGCCATCCTGAAGAGGGTGACATCCGTTAGCACTTGATAGACAATTAGTCAAGTTGAATCAACGGATAGAAATTGCAACATATAGTCTTCACAATAAACATTCGAACAAGGATGAACGAATGAATTCCAAAGTTAACATCACACGTCCATTAAGGTGAGAAGCCACTTAGATAAAGATATGGAAACACCATCTGCCTTTGAAACAATTCGAATATCACAACTGGCGAAAACAAAGATTGGCTTCTAGAATAAGCCAGAACAAACACATGATAGAGATTTACGCCCAAAGTGTTCGTGGTGGGGCCCACACGGACACGACGATAGCGGCCGTCACGAATGACAAATAAGACGTCCCGAATCAGCATAGCCAAGGATTCTTTAAGACGCCTCGCGACCACCGTAAATCGACCGTGAATGGGCGGACCACTAGACGTTGGACCCCAATCTCAAATCATACATCCGCCGGAAAGATATCCTGTAAGCTACTAGAATTCCCACCTATAAACTCCCGAAACTTTACGGTTATGCAATCTGGTGTTGGGGACAGGGACACAAAATATATCACCCAAACTAACAATACCTAGATCCAAATTTGAATCCATCCGTCAACACATAACCAAGAAACCTTCGGAAATCGTGTACCTCGACCTTGAAAAGCATCCTTATACGAGTCATGGCAATACTCGAGCTCGCCCAAAGATCGGGTTATCGGGGTTATCTCACCAACAATCGCACAAAAGAGATTTCGATGTCGGTAAAACTCGTGTATTCCGTAATCGCAACGATAAAATTGTGACGACAATCGTCAGACCCCGATTCCAAGTCACATCGACCTAGCCGGTAACACCTCATATCACTTTGTGGCCTCACGCACGGTATTCCCACGGGTGTCGCCTTACCATGGCCCGGACCGTTTGCGTCTTTTGGCTCACGATATGATAGTGTCGCTAGCATCCACATGACAAAGAACCCGGGCCGACATGGCTAGTCGTGAACCAAAGCGGCGCTTAACCTATGGGGACAGGCATACATGAATCACATCAAGCATGTCGGTCATCAACGTATATATTCGGTCAGAAAGCACTGGCTATGAGGACTCCGTTATCCCGGTCAGAAAGGCTAGGCAGGACTCGAATACCACCGCGTGACATTTCCCGAAGGACGGACATAAGGAACGAAGTGAATCACATGCCGCCACCAAGTGTCCAAGCGGTAGTCTTTGGGCTAGCAGGACTCCGGTGAACCGGTATGGCGGACTACTATCGCCGTAAGCACGAGACTTACATTTCCCCATATGAGAGGCTGCCAAGGATAAACAACTAGTTTGTCGGATCCCACCCATACCAAGCATTTCAATCATACACATAATATGCCCGATATGAGTAAATACAACAAGGCATCACAACAAAACTCTACAACTCAAGTACTTTATTTAAAAGGCTCGAGGAGCCATACATAACATAGTCATACAGGTAGGGGTCACATGACCCAACACTCAAGTCATACAATCATACAAGCACATGCGGAAGCAAACTAGTCTGAGTACAGACTCTAGAAAGAAAGAAAGCTTGTTGGAGTCTTCCTATCTACAATGGCCCTTCAAAAGTCTTAGATCGCCACCTGGTGGCTAATTCACTCGCCGATGTCAAGATCTACATAGAACCCATCGGAAGGGGCAGTGTTGTCGTCTGAAAAACATTAATTAAGCAAACATGAGTACGGAGGTACTCAGCAAGTCTTACCACGTAATCCTATCATACATGCACATTCTCAAGAAGGTGGTGGAGTTATTTGCAAGAAGCCAGCTTTGACTCTTGGCTAAGCTATCCTACGTGACACCACTTGAAAAGCATTTGTCGCACACGAGTCCACTAATCACCATCACAATACTCCACCGTGGATCCTCTCTCGTCATCCCCGAGAGGGCCATCCACGATACTCACACTTATCTTGAGGCTTTTAGTAGTATCCATTTACTTGTCTATGAACTGATATAGGTAACCCAGAAGTCCTTCTCCGTGGACACGGCTATTCGAATAGATCATATTTAACCCTGCAGGGGTATACTTCTTCACACACGCTCTCACCACTTATCGTTTACACGGCATGTACTCTGCAACCTTCAAGCGGAAGCCCAACGTGGGTGTCGGCCACAGCCTACCTAAACACTCAAGTCCCTAGTCCAGGTTTATCGCCTATTCGGTTCCATCCGCAGGGAGTCCGGCCGAGGTTTCCCATACAGCCCCGAACGATGTGTGCAGGGTTCCCGAGATACCAAACGGGCACTCGGTACACCGGCCACGTGCCTACCGCAACACAACCCACCCCTAAGGTCAGCGTTGCGTGCGGCCCCCAGCATACTACAAACACCAGAAACTACTTGCAACTCCCGGACTAAGAACAAGCGTGGTTAAGAAGCCGAGAGGGTCAATTAAGGATCCCAATGTGTGGTAGTAACTGTCTCATGGATCACAAACACAGATCTCAGTTCTTAGGTTCGGCTTCAATGAAACAACCCACCATGTACTCCTACATGGCCTCTCATCGATACCTTTACCAAAACGTGTTCAACACTTTCACTCTCGAACCAACACAACCTTTCACTCCAGCTTCATCATCCCGATGAGCCGACACTGACACAACTCTAAGCATAGCAAGCATAGCATGGTAGGAATCACAAACATGGCTCAATCAACTCCTACACATACTAGTGGGTTTCATCTAGTTACTTTGTGGCAATGACAGGTCATGCAAAGGAAGTGGGTTCAACTACCGCTTGACACAACAACAGTTTGAATCGCGTTGTCTTAATGCGATGGAACGAGCGTAAGCGAGAACATGGGTTTGTATCGGAATGATCAATGAGTTGCTTGCCTGATGGAACTGGGGTAGGGAACTGCCCTTCAGATGGGTAGTCGAGGTTATCTTCGGGGGCAGAACCTATCATGAAAGCACACCGAAAGTAAACACACATGACAATATGCAAAAATATGATGCATGCTATGACATGGCAATATGGATGTGTGTTGGCCTAATGCAAGCTGAAAGAACAGGGGATGAACTCATTTGAATCAAGGATTCAAATGATAGCTCATTTGAGTTAGTCCTAATGGTGCAATATCTTATTCTGGTTAAACAGCATAGTTAACTTGCTTTAACATGCATGAAACCTGTACCAATGGATAGAGTGGATTTTTCTGATAATTTTTCATATATAAATCTTTGCATTTGGAGTTATAGATTAAAAGTTATAAGCATTTGAAATTTGAATTATATTGGAATTACTATATTAGAATAAATCCAGAAATTCATTTATTAAGCGTCGAGATGAGGTCAGCGTGACGTCAGGTCAACGGGTCGTCCGGTCAAACTGACCAGTGGGTCCTGCATGTCAGTAGTTAGTTTAACTAATTAATTTTAATTAGAACTAATCTAATTAGTTAACCGGGGGGGTCCACCTGTCATTGACTCAGAACAGTCAACAGGGCCCACCAGTCAATGGTCAGTGGTCAACTCGCCGGCGTCTAGCCGCCGGCGAGGCCAGGCGCGGCGGAGCAAAGTGCTTTTGCACGTTCCGGCCACCAAATGGGGCGCGGAAGGCATCTACGTGGAGCTGGAGATGAACCGCGTCTATTGGTGAGGTTAGTTGGGGTCGGGTGGCCGGAGTTGGCGCCGGCGACGAGTTTGGCGGCGGCCGGGCTCGGGTGATGTTGGACTCGTCGCTAGGGGCAAAGTGAGGCGCGTGGAGTGTAGAGTTAGACCCAACGCGACGTGGTGAGTGCGATGGACACGGTGGCGTGGCTGTTGGGTGGCCGGAGCCTCGTCGGCGACGAGCTCCGCGGCGGTGCGTTCGGGCGAGCTTCGTGTGCTCGTTGTGGTGCACGAGGAAGAGAGTGGAGAGGATGGGGAGGTAGCCAGGCTCACAGCGATCTCGTAGAGCCGAACGACGTGGTCGGGACGAATCGATGCGGCGGCGACGGCGAAGGGGATCTCCGGCGGTGGCGGAGTCGGGCGGGGTCGGTCGCGGTGGCCAGGCGAGCAAGTGCTCGGGCTTGGCTTGTTCGACGGAGTCGACGACGGCAATGCGACTCGGACAAGGTCTCGTGGCGCTGGGACGACGGTGGCTACGGCTACGACGGTGGAGCGGCGGTGGCGTCGGCCATGGCGAGGGAGCGAGGGAGAGAGGCAGGGGCGAATGGCGTGTCCAGGGGTTCGGCGACGACGTGGAGGCCATCCAGCAGCGGCGGCGAGGAGGTGAAGCGAGGCGGCGGCCAGTGCGTGGCGCCCAGCTCGCCGTCGGGCACTGGCTGCTGCTGGCGAACCAAGCAGCTGTTGGCCGGCTCTTGGGCTGGAGCCAGTGGGCAGGCGAGGCGTCAGTAAGTGTTTTCCATTTTAAGTCTTTTTCTAATTTCCTGCAACTTTGTGGGGTTTTTAAAAATACCAAAACTATTTTAAAAATCACCAAAATGCTCCTGGTCACTTGTTAGAATAATCCCAACATGAAACATTTTGGTTTGGTAATTTTTGAACATTTAAAATATTTTATATAATTTAAAATGCTCATTTCAAAAACTTGTGGATTAATTCTAGAACCCTTAGATGACCTAGAAAATGGTACACCTCCTTTGACATGGGTTACGAACCAAAGCAAAGAGGATGAACATTTTGAAGGGCATTTCAGGTTCATTGAAATAATTTTTAGTAAACCCTAGTTGTTTAAAGGGGGTGTTACGGGGTTTCTGCCTTCCCCATTTCAAATTCAAATGAAATTTAAACATGATGCACACCCTAATGCATGGTCTATCCGGGATGTGACAACTCACCCCACTCAAAAGAATCTCGTCCGAGATTTAGGATCTGTTCTTGAAAAGGGTGGGATACTCGAGTCGAAGACGATCCTCCCTTTCCCAAGTTGCTTCTTGCTCGGAATGGTTTGACCATTGAACCTTTAGAAACTTGATATTCCGACGTCGAGTGGTACGCTCGGCTTGATCGAGAATACGAACGGGATATTCTCGATAGGTGAGGTTATCTTGGAGATCAAGCATTTTGTGGTCCACTTCACGGATAGGATCCGAGAAGCAACGCCTGAGTTGGGAAACGTGGAAGACATCATGGACTCTGGAAAGATGCGGAGGTAGTTCCAATTGGTAGGCAACTTCTCCTCGTTTGGCAAGAATGCGAAAGGGTCCAATGTAACGAGGAGCCAACTTGCCTTTGATACCGAAACGATGGGTTCCCTTTAAAGGAGTAACCCGAAGGTAAGCCTTCTCGCCAATTTCATAAGTCATAGGCTTATGCTTGCGGTCATATTGGCTCTTTTGACGGGATTGGGCTGTTTTCAATTTCTCACGAATAACGCGAACTTGCTCTTCTGCTTCTGAATCATGTCCGCCAAAGAGTTGTCTCTCCCGGTTTCGACCAGTTAAGAGGCGTTCGACATTTCCGTCCATAAAGAACTTGAAAGGGCTTTGCCCAGCTGGCTTGATAACTATTGTTATAAGCGAACTCGGCGAATGGAAGGCATTTCTCCCAATTCATGCCGAAAGAGATGATGAGCTCGAAGCATATCCTCTAGGATTTGATTGACTCGTTCTACTTGACCACTTGATTGAGGATGGAAAGCGGTGCTAAAGGAGAGACGAGTTCCCATAGCGTTTTGGAAACTTTCCCAAAATCGAGAGGTGAAAAGACTTCCACGGTCTGAGTTAATCTCTAACGGAATACCATGGAGAGACACTATTCGAGAGATATACAAATCAGCTAGCTGGCTAGCGGTTATGCTCTCACGAACGGGTAGGAAGTGGGCTACTTTGGAAAGACGATCAACAACAACGAAGATAGCGTTATTCCCTCTCTTGGTCCTGGGAAACCCGGTAATGAAATCCATACCGATTTTATCCCATTTCCATTCAGGAATTTCCAAAGGTTGAAGGGTACCAAAGGCCGTTGATGCTCGCTTTAACTCGACGACGTACGCCGCAATTAGCAATGTATTGAGCGATTTCTCTCTTCATCCTAGTCCACCAAAACCTCTGGCGTAGATCTTGATACATCTTAGTACTACCAGGATGAATGGTGAGAGGAGAGTCATGAGCTTCCTTAAGGATCAATTGCCGTAGCTGTTGTTTCTTGGGAACCACTAAGCGGTTCTCAAAGAAGACAACACCTCGTTCATCTATGGAGAAACACTTAGCAGCTCCGCTTAGCAATGTTCTCCTTGATCCGAGATATTCCCTATCATACCGCCGAGCAGCTATGATTCGATCCGTAAGGTTGGGTTTCGCCACCAGGGTGGAAAGGAATCCTCGAGGAACAATGTGAAGATTAAGTTTACGAAATTCCTCGTGGAGAATTGGTTGACTTTGTTGTAACATCAAATTGTTACAATAAGATTTGCGACTTAGTGCGTCAGCCATGACATTGGCTTTGCCTGGGGTGTAAGATATTCCTAAGTCGAAATCTGTAATCAACTCGACCCAACGTCTTTGCACGAGATTCAAATCCGGTTGGGTGAAGATATATTTCAGACTTTGGTGATCGGTGTAGATTTCTAGCGATTACCCGTAAGGTAATGTCGCCAAGTTTTAAGTGCATAAACCATCGCTGCAAGCTCTAGATCGTGTGTGGGGTAGTTATCCTCATGTGGACGCAATCGCCGAGAAGCGTAGGCAATCACATGACGATCTTGCATGAGTATGCAACCTAGTCCTTGTCGCGAGGCGTGTAATAGATAATAAAGTCCTTAGAGAAATCTGGTGGAACAAATGCACGGAGCAGATGTCAGCGTCTTTTCGGTTCTGAAAGCTGAACTCAGACTTGTGGCGTCCATTCGAACTTCTTATCTTTCTTGAGGAGTTCGGTTAGAGGTTTAGCAACTTTAGAGAAGTTCTCGACGAAGCGGCGGCAATAGCTCGCTAGACCGAGGAAACTCCGAACTTGCTTGACCGATTCAGGTGGAGTCCAATCAAGGACGGCTTGAACTCGCTCGGGATTGACAGCAATGCCCTTACCGGAGATTACATGGCCTAGGTAGGTCACTTACGGTAACCGTAATTCACACTTAGAGAATTTGGCATAAAGGCGGTGCTCTCAAGTTTCATCAATACTAGCCTTAGATGTTCGGCATGTTCTTCCTCATTCTTGGAGTAGATGAGTATATCATCGAGGTATACCACGACGAATTTATCCAAGTACTCCATGAAGATTGAGTTCATTAACCGAGAGAAGGTGGTGGAGCATTGGTTAAACCGAAGACATGACGGTGTACTCGTATTGGCCATAACGAGTAACAAAAGCCGCTTTAGGAATGTCCTCGTTCTTGATTTTGATTTGATGGTAGCCCAACCTCAAATCCATCTTGAAAAAGGCGAGGATCCATGAGCTGATCATACGGATCGTTGATCCCGGGAGCGGATACTTGTTCTTGATAGTGACCAAATTGACAGTCGGTAATCTACAACCATCCGATCCGTACCATCCTTCTTCTTGACGAAGAGGACGGGCAAGCCCATGGAGATGAACTAGGGACGGATGAAACCCTTTTGCAAGGATTCATCGAGTTGTTTCTTAAGTTCAGCTAGTTCTAGGGTGCCATCTTATAAGGTCTTCTAGAGATTGGGACGGTTCCGGAATAAGATCTATCACGAACTCAACATCCTGTCGGGTGGAACACTGGCAGTTCCTCTGAAAGACATCCGGGAAATCACGGACTACCGGAATATCTTCGAGGTCCGGAAGGGGTTGGCATTTAAGGAGTAAAGTCGGCGCTTAGACACTCGGGTTAAAACATCCACCGCCTTGCCGAAGGATGGGTAAGTTGAACAGTTCTAGTAGAGCAATCAATCTTGGCATAATGGGTGACATCCGGTCCATACCCAAGATGATGTTTATGTCCGAGGACTTGAGAGCTATTAGAGATGCAAGAAAGACTAATCATGCGACAAGAATTTCATTCCCATGACTTATTCTAGAGGTTTGCCATCTAGAACCGAGGGTCTGAATTTCCATGGAGGTAGGCATGTCACGTAATGTGGTGTTGTGCAATCGAGCATAGCTCTCGTAAATAAATGAATGAGATGCTCCAAAGATTAAAAGAACGGTTGCCGGGTGGCAATTAACAAGAAGCGTGCGAGGGCGACGTTGGGATCCTCATAAGTTTCTTCAGCAGAAACATAGTTGACATGGCCACGAAGCGGTGGCAATCGGTTTAGCATAGGGCACCTTTCTGCTGGCTTGCCACGGCCAATGAGACTTTCCAACTTGACTGGGTTGTTCTGGGACACTCATGGATGTAGTGGCCCGTCTCTCCACATTTGAAGCAAGTTATCATATTGGGGCGTGGAGCAGCACTAGCAGCGGGCCTCCATAAGTTTTGGGTGGAAGATACTGCTGGTTGGGGCGAGGCGCCTCAAAGGATGGCCTCGGGGTGAACCTGGGTGGTAGAGTAGTATGTGGAACCCAAACCCGGCGCTTCTGGGATCCAGAGCCGGATGAAGATCCAGAGTCACGGATGTGCTTGCGCGAAGCCTCAAAATCAGTCTGCCTGGCCAAGGCCGATAGCCTTATTGACTAGCTTCGAAAAGAGGTGCACTCATGCGCACGAAGGTCTCGACGTAGCTCGTGGCTAAGTCCCTTACGGAACCTTGCCTGCTTCTTGGCATCGGTAGAAACTTCTTCGGGAGCATAACGTGCTAACCTCCCAAATTCGCGGCTGTAGGCATCCACTGTTAGCCTACCTTGGGTGAAACTGCAGAATTCCTCCCTTTTGCGGTCCATAAGACCTTCTGGAATATGATGCTCGCGGAAGGCGGCACTGAACTCAGCCCAAGTGGTAACTTGTCCAACCGGACGCATAGCCTCATAATTTTCCCACCAGAGACTAGCAGGGCCTTCCAGATGATAAGCGGCAAAGGTAACCTTGTCAGCTTCAGCCACGTTAGCAGAATGCAGCTTGTGGTGGATGCTGCGAAGCCAATCATCCGCGTCGAGAGGCTCAACGGAATACTTGAACTTCGGTGGATACAGCTTGACGAAGTCATTGAGTGAAACCACATCATTTCTCGGGCGGCGTGCGGTGTTCTGCTCAATCCGCTCCAATAAGCGGTTGGTTTCATGCTTATTATGCTTCGCTTCCAAAGATCACCTCGGCCAAGGATGGCGGTTGCGGCAAATTCACATTTCACTGCACTAGCTTCCCCCGCCCGGAGCAGCAGGAGTGTTGCGAGTGTTGACCATCCTAGGAGAAAGAGCAAAGGTTTAAACCAGGACGGCAGAATTTAACAAGGAAGTGCGGAAGGTAATGGATAGCATGGAATGCAAAGATGTTCATCCGTATGACATGGTAATATAAAGCTGCCATATATATATACCAACGGTCATACACACCATTCATAGTTTAGTACAAGCCCCGACGGGTACAACTATAGTGAACGGCGTTACATCTCATCGGAAGCATTCCAACTCATATACATTATTTTTCTACACTTCCTGAACGATACACACTAAGTCATATTCCACAAGTCACGCAGGACGGCGGAAATACAACTATTACAATACTAGGGATACTACTACTACTCAGACAGCTCCGTAGTAGTCCTCATAGAAGTCACCTCCCAATCCTGGAAGTGGAACATGATCATCCGGAAACAGACAATCCTGTGGAGCTTGTGGACCATAAGGGCTCGGATGTGGCCGTGGACCAACAAACGGTGGCAGACGAGGCCCACGAGGAGGAGTGATGCCTCCAACCTCACGCCACTCCATAAAGTCTGGCAGACTCTCCCGCACAGGGTACAAGTCTCTCATGTCCATATATCCGCTTGCACGGCAGTGCAAACCTAGTCAGAGTAGCCCAGTGGTCCGAACGGGCATTAAAAAGCTCCATACGCAAGGCCCGGTTTTCACGGTCCCTGTCTTCTAGCATCTCCGTGGTGGTGCGAAGAAGTGAGTCCTCATGGGATGCATCACTGTACAAACCCTGGAGGTAGCCATGCGCCCCAGGGAGGGATGCTGGCATGTAGCGGAAATCATCAAGTGACCGGCAAAGGCAGTTCTCGCTCGAATAATAGTCATCATA
Organism: Aegilops bicornis; assembly: GCA_021605145.1. Taxonomy (NCBI): domain Eukaryota; kingdom Viridiplantae; phylum Streptophyta; class Magnoliopsida; order Poales; family Poaceae; genus Aegilops; species Aegilops bicornis. The sequence goes on from CM038671.1 coordinate 562,712,345, forward strand.
GAATAGGCTGCATCTTGCACAGACATCCCAATAGTGATCCCAAGTCCAAAAGAGAAACGATTGGAGCGGTTCGGTAGCTCCGGGATAGGATGGATAAATCGACCGTGCACGTATATTGGCTTTGGTTGAAATCCCTAAACTGCTCCTCGACGGTATATTCAGGATACCATCGGTAACTTTGTCTCGACCATCACCGAACCAACATTGCCGTGTGACCACACACACCAATGCAACGGGTCGACGAACCACTTGGTTACGGGGACGGTGGCCATCTGAAAGCACAACCACAATGCAAAGACATTAGAATTTCTAGGGAAAATCGGGCAGCATAACATCTGTAAATGCTCAAAATCAGATTTGAGACATTCAAAATCAGATTGCAAACCCACTCAACAACATCATATCAAGGTTCTGGTTCAAATGATAGCATACTAAAAATTTAGTAGCACTGAACTGAGGATGTAACCAACAATCCTATAAGTTACTACGGATTAGTAACACGTGAACACGATAGAGAGAAGAGAGCCTGGTCCTATACCCACGTCGAATGAGAAGAGGATGACTCAGATCAGAGGGCATAAGGTAAAGGAGTAAAAAGAGCCTTACGTTCCCTCCCACAATCAATTCCCCTACATATAACTAAAGCATTTCTAGACTCAACATCGACCCGGTTTGGCTTAGCGAACCTCACAGCAGCCCCGCTCGATGCCAACGCTGTCAGACCCCGATTCCAAGTCACATCGACCTAGCCGGTAACACCTCATATCACTTTGTGGCCTCACGCACGGTATTCCCACGGTGTCGCCTTACCCTGGCCCGGGCCCGCTTGCGTCTTTTGGCTCCCGGATAGGATAGTGTCGCGAGCATCCACATGACAAAGAACCCGGGCCGACAAGGCTAGTCGTGAACCCAAAGCGGCGCTAACCTATGGGGACAGCATACATGAATCACATCGAGCATGTCGGTCATCAACGTATATATTCGGGCTGTAGCACTGGCTATGAGGACTCCGGTATCCCGGGCTGTGAGCTAGGCAGGACTCGAATACCACCAGCGTGACATTTCCCGAAGGGAGACATATAGGAACGAAGTGAATCACATGCCGCCAAATCAAGTGTCCAAGCAGTAGTGCTGGGCTAGCGTGACTCGGTGAACCGGGTAGCGGACTACTATCGCCGGAAGCACGAGACTTACATTTCCCCATGTGAGAGGCTGCCAAGGATAAACAACTAGTTTGTCGGATCCCACCCATACCAAGCATTTCAATCATACACGCAATATGCCCGATATGAGTAAATACAACAAGGCATCACAACAAAACTCTACAACTCAAGTACTTTATTTAAAAGGCTCCGAGGAGCCATACATAACATAGTCATACAGGTAGGGGTCACATGACCCAACACTCAAGTCATACAATCATACAAGCACATGCGGAAGCAAACTAGTCTCGAGTACAGACTCTATAAAGAAAGAAAGCTTGTTGGAGTCTTCCTATCTACAATGGCCCTTCACAAGTCTTAGATCGCCACCTGGTGGCTAATTCACTCGTCGATGTCAAGATCTACATAGAACCCATCGGAAGGGGCAGTGTTGTCGTCTGAAAAACATTAATTAAGCAAACATGAGTACGGAGGTACTCAAAGAAGTCTTACCACGTAATCCTATCATACATGCACATTCTCAAGAAGGTGGTGGAGTTATTTGCAAAGAAGCCGCCTTTGACTCTTGGCTAAGCTATCCTACGTGACACCACTTGAAAAGCATTTGTCGCACACGAGTCCACTAATCACCATCACAATACTCCACCGTGGATCCTCTCTCATCATCCCCGAGAGGGCCATCCACGATACTCACACTTATCTTGAGGCTTTTAGTAGTATCCATTTACTTGTCTATGAACTGATATAGGTAACCCAGAAGTCCTTCTCCGTGGACACGGCTATTCGAATAGATCATATTTAACCCTGCAGGGGTATACTTCTTCACACACGCTCTCACCACTTATCGTCGTTTACACGACATGTACTCGGCAACCTTCAAGCGGAAGCCCAACGTGGGTGTCGGCCACAGCCTACCTAAACACTCAAGTCCCTAGTCCAGGTTTATCGCCTATTCGGGTTCCATCCGCAGGAGTCCGCCGAGGTTTCCCATACAGCCCGAACGATGTGTGCGGTGGTTCCCGAGATACCAAACGGGCACTCCAGACACCGGCCACGTGCCTACCGCAACACAACCCACCCCTAAGGTCAGCGCTATGGCGGCCCCAAAGATACTACTAACACCGTAAACTACTTGCAACTCCCTTGACTAGGAACAAGCGTGGTTAAGAAGCCGAGAGGGTCAATTAAGGATCCCAATGTGTGGTAGTAACTGTCTCATGGATCACAAACACAGATCTCAGTTCTTAGGTTCGGCTTCAATGAAACAACCCACCATGTACTCCTACATGGCCTCTCATCGATACCTTTACCAAAACGTGTTCAACACTTTCACTCTCGAACCAACACAACCTTTCACTCCAGTTCATCATCCCGATGAGCCGCACTGACACAACTCTAAGCATAGCAAGCATAGCATGGTAGGAATCACAAACATGGCTCAATCAACTCCTACACATACTAGTGGGTTTCATCTAGTTACCGTGGCAATGACAGTCATGCAAAGGAAGTGGGTTCAACTACCGCAAAGCACACAACAGCTTGAATCGCGTTGTCTTAATGCAAGAACGAGCGAAGCGAGAACATGGGTTTGTATCGGAATGATCAATGAGTTGCTTGCCCGATGGAACTGGGGTAGGGAACTGCCCTTCAGATGGGTAGTCGAGGTTATCTTCAAAGCGTAACCTATCATGAAAGCACACCGAAAGTAAAACACACATGACAATATGCAAAAATATGATGCATGCTATGACATGGCAATATGGATGTGTGTTGGCCTAATGCAAGCTGAAAGAACAGGGGATGAACTCATTTGAATCAAGGATTCAAATGATAGCTCATTTGAGTTAGTCCTAATGGTGCAATATCTTATTCTGGTTAAACAGCATAGTTAACTTGCTTTAACATGCATGAAATCTGTACCAATGGATAGAGTGGATTTTTCTGATAATTTTTCATATATAAATCTTTGCATTTGGAGTTATAGATTAAAAGTTATAAGCATTTGAAATTTGAATTATATTCTGGAATTACTATATTAGAATAAATCCAGAAATTCATTTATTATACAAGATGACGCCGCCAGACGTCAGGTCAACGGGTCGTCCGGTCAAACTGACCAGTGGGACCTGCATGTCAGTAGTTAGTTTAACTAATTAATTTTAATTAGAACTAATCTAATTAGTTAACCGGGGTCCACCGCCATTGACTCGTAATACCAATGTGGCCCACCAGCCAATGGTCGCGGTCAACTCGCGGCGTCTAGTCACGGGCGAGGCCAAAGGCGGAGCAAAGTGCTTTTTGCACGCTCCGCCACTAAATGGGGCGCGAAGGCATCTACGTGGAGCCGGAGATGAACCGCGTCTATTGGTGAGGTTAGTTGGGGTCGGGTGGCGGAGTTGGCGCCGGCCGAGTTTGGCGGCGGCCGGGCTCGGGTGATGTTGGACTCGTCGCTAGGGGGCAAAGTGAGGCGTGGAGTGTAGAGTTAGACCCAACGCGACGTGGTGAGTGCGATGGACACGGTGGCGTGGCTGTTGGGTGGCCGGAGCCTCGTCGGCGGCATTTAGCTCCGCGGCGGTGCGTTCGGGCGAAGCCGTGTGCTCGTTGTGGTGCACGAGGAAGAGAGTGGAGAGGATGGGAGGTAGCCAGGCTCACAGCGATCTCGTAGAGCTGCATTTACGTGGTCGCGATTTAACCGATGCGCGGCGGCGGCGACGGGCGAAGGGGATCTCCGGCGGTGGCGGAGTCGGGCGGGTCGCGGTGGCGGTGGCGAGCAAGTGCTCGGGCTTGGCTTGTTCGACGGAGTCGACGACGGCGGTTTACTCGACAAGGTCTCGTGGCGCTGGGACGACGGTGGCTACGGCCTACGACGGTGGAGCGGCGACGGTGGCGCCGGCCATGGCGAGGGGGAGCGAGGAGAGAGGCAGGGGGCGAATGGCGTGTCCAGGGGTTCGGGCGACGACGTGGAGGCCATCCAGCAAAGCGGCGAGGAGGTGAAGGTGGCGGCGGCTACCATGTGGCGCGCCGAGCTCGCTGTCGGCACTGGTTGCTCGCTCAAGCGAGCCAGCCATTGCCGGCTGTTGGCTGGGCCGGCAGTGGGCAGGCCGTAAGTGTTTTCCATTTTTAAGTCTTTTTCTAATTTCCTGCAACTTTGTGGGGTTTTTAAAATACCAAAACTATTTTAAAAATCACCAAAATGCTCCTAGTCACTTGTTAGAATAATCCCAACATGAAACATTTTGGTTTGGTAATTTTGAACATTTAAAATATTTTATATAATTTAAAATGCTCATTTCAAAAACTTGTGGATTAATTCTAGAACCCTTAGATGACCTAGAAAATGGTACACCTCCTTTGACATGGGTTCTGAACCAAAGCAAAGAGGATGAACATTTTGAAGGGCATTTCAGGTTCATTGAAATAATTTTTAGTAAACCCTAGTTGTTTAAAGGGGGGGGTGTTCTGGGGTTTCCTGCCTTCCCCATTTCAAATTCAAATGAAATTTAAACATGATGCACACCCTAATGCATGGTCTATCTGGGATGTGACAACAACACCTCGGAGCTCAAATCCCCGGGACACTGCCACAACCCCTAAATGTCAGGAGGCACCAAGAACAATGTTCTCGTCACAAAACCATCGGAACGATCCCAAGATACCCGCGTGATCCTAAAAAAAATTTTAGTGAAATTTGAGGAGAGGAGAGCCAAAACTTCTACGTTAGGAGACCTCACCAGAGCGATTTAAGGACCGGGAGTAAAAAGAATCCTACTCTCCGATATATATAATCCTAAGACTCAAAACATTTTCCATTCTAGACTCAACAACGCCAAGAAACAATCAAGTAGGGGGCTCCTAAGTCGGGAAGGCTCGATTACCAACTTGTAACGCCTCGATGCGGCTATATCTCCCATGTGTCGAAGCACGACTTAGAGGCATAACCGCATCGAAAGCAATGTCGCAAGTGAGGTAATCTTCACACAACCCATGTAATACATAAGGGAAAGAGATACACAGTTGGCTTACAGTCGCCACTTCACACAATACATAAATAAACATCCATCATCCGTAATACACTCAAGGTCCGACTCACGGAACCAAAATAAAAGAAGATAATCCAAATGCTACAGATCCCCGATCGTCCCAACTGAGCTCCACTACCGATCATCGTGAAAAGACACATAGTAATGACCACGTTCCTCGTCGAACTCCCACTTGAGCTCGCTTATGCGTCCACCACTGACCGCATCGTCGGCACCAGAATCGCTTTTGGTAGAATCAGAGTCACGGGACTCAGAATCTCACACCCGCGAGATCAAGACTATTTAAGCTTAAAGGAAGGACAGAGTTGTAAGGTGGAGCTACAGCAAGCGACTAGCATATATGGTGGCTACATTCGCAAAAGAGAGCGAGAAGAGGATCAAAGCACGGTCGTGAAGCTAGTAGCGATCAAAAAGTGATCCTGAACTACTTACGCCGACATAACTCCAACAACGTGTTCAATTCCCGGACTCACCGAGAAGAGACCATCACGGTTACACACGGTTGATGTGTATTTTAATTAAGGTCAACTTCGGTTTTCTACAACCGACATTAACAAATTCCCATCTCGCCTCATAACCGCGGGCACGGCTTTCGAAGATAATACCTGCAGGGTGTCCCAACTTAGCCCATTATAAGCTCTCACGGTCAACGAAGGATATTCCTTCTACCGGAAGACCCGATCAATCTCGGAATCCCGGACTACAAGACATTTCGACGGCAATAAAACAAGACCAGCAAAGCCGCCCGATTGTGCCGACAAATCCCGATAGGAGCTGCACATATCTCGCTCTCGTGGCACATCCGGATGAGCAGTCCATACAACTAAAACCAGACCTCAAGTTTCCTTGAGGGGCGCCGACAGGTTTCTAGTTCGCCAGCACTCAAGGAGCACCGTCCGGGGTTTAAAATAAAGATGACCCTCGGGCTCGCGAAAACCCGGGGAAAAAGGCTTAGGTGGCAAATGGTAAAACCAAAGTTGGGCCTTCTTTGGAGGAGTCTTATTCAAAGCGAACTGTCAAGGGGTCCCATAAATCACCCAACCGTAAGGAACGCTAAATCAAGGAACATAACACCGGTATGATTTGAAACTAGGCGGCAAGAGTGGAACAAAACACCGTGCATAAGGCCGAGTCTTCCACCCTTTACCAAGTATATAGATGCATTAATTATAGCAGATATATTGTGATATCCCCAACAAGTAAACATGTTCCACTAAGGAACAACATCTCCATGTTCCAACAAGGAACAAACTTCATCTTCACCGCAACTAGCAACGCTATAAGAGGGCCGAGCAAAGCGGTAACATAGCCAATCAACGGTTTGCTAGGAAAAGGATGGTTAGGGGCTGACATGGCAATATGGGTGGCATGATAAGCAAGTGGTAGGCATCGTAGCATAGGCATAGCAAAAGAGCGAGCATCTAGCATAGCAAAGATAGAAGTGATTTCGAGGGTATGGTCATCTTGCCTGCAATGTTCTCAGAGTTGTCGAAAGCTTGATCCTCGTAAGCGTTCTCAACAGGTTCCTCGTTCACGCATTCGCCTCCCGGCTCTACCCAAAGCAAGAACACAAACAAAGGAACCACAATAAATCACGGTGCAATGCACAAGCAACATGATGCTATATATGGCATGATATGCGGGATGTGATATGCAATGCGTATGCGCGCTCCGGAAGGAAAATGATGAACCAGGCATCAACTTGGCAAACCAAGTATGCCACTGGAAAGATGAGATGATTTCGGTTGAAATCGATATAAAGATCACCGGAATCGGATGTACGGTTTGCAAATGACAAGCAAAACAAGAATGGCACAAATCTGCCATTAACAGCATGATACCACTTAGCAAGCAACAAAAAATTAAGCTACTGCACCCAAACGTACCAAAAAAGTATATGGAAGTGATCTACGCAAGATGCTTGAAAAAAGATGAACACTGAGCTACGGCTAAATCACATCATAACAGGTTCAAACAAGCATGGAAAAAGTGCAAAACATATCAGCTTCACAGACTTAGTGAAATTACTGAACATGGCAAAAACAGCATCAGGTAGCAATGTTCAGAGCAAGAAAACTACAGGCTACAGGAACTTATAATGGCAAAACAAGGCATGGCATGGATCTACTCAAAGCATAGAACAAAAGTCCCGTACTGACCATAAGCCAAAAAGGATAAGTAAATATAGTAACATCCATGTCAATATCGCAAGTTTCGTTAACAGATTCAGCAACATGGCATGTCAAAAACAGATAACAAGTAGGCATGTTTAAGAGCTCGATGCACTCACTACAGAGCATCTCATGATAAACTAAGCATACATACATCAAGAAGACATGGAATAGAATACATACATGGCAAGAAAAACATCATAGCATACACGGATCAACCACAACAACCTTGGCAAAATTGAATAACATGTAAACAATCTGCCAGGAAACATTTTATAGCAAAAGTAGAGCTCGATTGACCAAAGCTATGGCACTCCATAATTGCAAACAAAGGCACGTATGGATATAGCATAACCATATGTTCAAAACATCCTTACTGAAGTATCTCAAAATATGCATGGATCTCTTGGTAGCATCAAGTTAACATGGCACCAAAATATCAGCTAAACAGGGCTGAAATCAGCATCATCAGGAAGCCTACTTTGCATGCTTGTGCTAGTAACCACATAGATCAAAAAAATACATGTCATACACCCCTGGAAAGATGGCATGGCGTATTACAAAACACATGTAGGACTCAAGTTCATAGGGTGCACACATCAATCATGGCAAAAATGACAAAAGTGCATGTTCTGTTACGAAACAGAAACTAACATCACATAGCCCTCTTCCAACAGCATGTCGGGCATCAAGATGAGCTCAAATTGAAATGATGCATTGAGATGCAATGATCTACTCTTCGAGGCGAACATTTTGACATATTACACGCACGAAACGGAGCTACGGGTGCAGAGTTATGATGCGTTGAAAATGCCACAAAATAATCAACAGAATAAAAACTTAGATGAAATTAAGGGGGGAAAAGTCAACTGATCGGATCTGAGATCCGGATTCGAGGCGGATCGAGGCGGCGGCGGTGCGGCTCGCCGGAGCTCGGGCCGAAGGAGAGGGCGCCGGCAGGTCGGTGGTGGCAGGCCGGGCGGCGAGGAGAGATGGGCTCGTGTGGCGATCCGGCCTCACGGGCCAAGGCGCGGGGCGGCGGCGTGTTTGCGTGGCGCTGCCCGATTGGGCGCGGGGCGGCGCTACGGGCGGACACGTCTGGCGGCGGTGGACGTGTCCGTCGGCGGGAGGAGGAAGGAGCTAGGGTTTGGACCCGGATTTGGACGTGAGGTGTTTAAATAGGCATAGAGGGAGCTAGGAGAGTCCAAATGAGGTGTAGTTTCTACCACACGATCGTGATCGAACGACGGAGAGCATGGAAGTGACTTAGATGGGTCATTGGACTATTTTGGAGGGGTGTTGGGCTGCAACTTAAAAGAGGCCTTTGCGAGAGTGCGGTTAACCGTTGGAGTACCAAACGAGCTCCAAATGACCCGAAACTTGACAGTGGTCTACCGGTGGTATACCAAGGACACTTGACAAGGCTCGGTCCATTCCGAGAAAGTTTAGTACCCGCTCACGGAAAAACGTAAAAGGGGACGCCGGGGGACAAAGGAGTGCCGGATTGCAAAACGGACAACGGGGAAAATGCTCGGAATCATGAGACGAACACGTATGCAAATGCGATGCACATGATGACATGATATGAAATGCATGACATGGACAAAATGCAAAATGAAGAAAAACCCAACCACGGAGGGAATATCATATCACAATGCCGAAAATGGCAAGAGTTGGAGTTACAAATATGGAAAGTTACATCCGGGGTGTTACAGTACTGCAGAGTTATATTACATCAATTGTTGTTGTGGTTCTAACTAAAGATAAAAATTTTCTTGGTCGTGAACCTGCAGCGGCGATGAGAAACGGGGTGCCTAGTCCCGGCGCAGGCCCTCCACCCTCTGGATTCCGTCGATGCAGCTGATGATGGGCTTGATACGCTCCTTGAGCACCGTGAGGTACGCATCCTCCGGCAAGCTCTCCAGCGCGGCGTCGAAGTCGAGGTTGGGATTTCAGTGCGCTACCTTAGTGAAGGCCTTGGTCATGGCACCCCGGCAAAGCCTCCGGGCCTCATCGGCCAGAGAGGCCGCCCGACTGGAGTGAAGCTGCTCCAAGGCCCCGAAGACACCCTCGAAGAATAGGGTCAGCTTGGCGTTGGGACTCACGTTACGCTCCGGGGTGTACCTCACATTTGGCATCCCCATGGTAGCCAGATGCATGTTGATCCTGCCGGCGACGTCTTCGAGGCGGCCGACCCAACGGGTCTCGCCCTCCATAAAATCCTTGTGGTTGGCAGCTTCGTTCTTCCGCTGCTGCTTCTCAGCCTCCAGATCCTTGGCCAGGGTCTCCTCCCGGGCCTTGGCCTCCGAGAGCGTCTCCTGAAGACCCTCCAGCTTCAGCTTCAGGTCTTTGATGGAGTCGTTGGCCTTGGAGAGCTGCTCAGCCTTGCCGAGGACTGCGCCCTGCGCCTCCACCAGGGCACCGTTGAGCGTGTTCTTCTCCTCGGCTAGCTTCAGGGCATGGTCCTTCAGCCTGTCCCGCTCCACCTCCAGCTCCTTCACCTTGCCGGCGTGAACCAGAGCCTGGGCATTGAGTGCCTCCCTGTGCATCTGCTCCAACTCCTGGGTCCACTGCACGACGAGCTTCTCCACCTCCTGTCCTTGCCGTGGAGTGTTGCGGCGAGCTTCTCCTCACGCGCGGCAAGGTCCTCCTCCTCGGAGTTTAGCGTGGCCTGCTACTGGTGCCGAGCGGCCTCGGCCTGGGCGGCCTGCTGCTCCGCCAGTTCCTGGGCCTTCTCGATGTCAGCATGCTTCATGATGAGCTCCAACTGGCGCTCGGCCAGCGCGTCCTGGGCGGCCTTCAGGTCCTTGTGGTTCTGGCGGAACCAAGCCTGCGCCTCGGCAACGCGCCCCTCGAGGTCCGCCTCCGCCTTGTCCACCATCGCCATCCTGGACTTGGCCTTGTCCAGGCAAGCGCAATGAAGCGCCCGGAGCTTATGGAAGTTGGCGCCCATGGCCTGGAGGAGCCGCTCTTCCTGGGAACCGCCGCCACCGGCGCTCGGCTCGTCAACAACCTCAAGCCCGGCGGTGGCGAGCACTTCGTCATCGAACACCTCCCCCTCGACGGGCGCCCCGGTGATCGCCGTCCCTGGAAGGTGGACGAACAGGTTGTCGCTCACCCTCAGGTACCTGCCCGAGCCAAAGGTAGCAGAGGAGGAAGGTTGGTCGTCAACCACCTCCTCCTCGGCAGCGGCCTTGCCGGCCTCCCCGGCAGGTCCCTTGTCGGGCTCCTCGGCAGCAGCCTTGCCAGGCTCCCCGACAGACTCGGTGGCGGTCTTCTCGGCCTCCACCGCGGCATCATTGGCAACATCCTCGATGACGGCGTCTATGTCCTCCCGGTCCGCCGTGGGAGGATCTACATATCGATAAGGGGATGAGGTGAGGCCAAGACCAAGATTCAAAAAGAAGAGAAAAAGAACATGGACGGAGGGCAAGTGACTTACCCGTGCCGGGCTGGGAAGAAGAGGCCCCCTCCCTGCCAACATCTGGCGCCGAGGCGAAGCCACCAGCGCCCGAGTTTGCCTCCTCCTCCTCCGTGTGCATGGGCTCGGTGCTTGGCGCCCTTGCCGGGGACGCCCCTCGGGGCGGCATGGTCGGTGGGGGTGGCGTGTTGGGGGTAGCCCTCGGTGGCTCCTCCTGCTGCCGTCCTCCTCCTACAACCACGGCAAGGTCAGCGCCAAGGGATCGTACCCCCAACACACATGGACGAGGGGTGAGTGATGAGCTCACGCTGGGGGCTGTGCCGGGGGCTGCTGTCCGGGCTGCTCAACACCATCAACGGTGTACCGGAAGCGCCTGCCGGGGGCTGGCCACCCGCTGAAGCCCTGGCCCTCTTCACCCTCTGGGTCAGCGTCTCCGCGTCCCTGCAAAGATGAGAACAAATCAAGATAAGTGGTACAGTTTGAGGAGGCAGAGATGGCAAAAAAGCGAAAAAAGAGCAAGATACTTACTCATCCTCCACCTCCTCTTCTGCTGCCTTCCTCTTCCTCCTTGGGTTGAGGGACCCGAAGTCAAATACGACCTCCGCGTCAACGTCTACTGGAGGAGGGAAGAAGGTGGAGTCTGGACAAGCTTGGACGTAGAAGAGGCAGTTGCTTTCTTCTTCGCCACCGCGGCCTTCACCAACTTCCTCGCCGCCGCGGCCCTTGCCTGGCGCACGGACTCCTCCTGGGTCTGTTGTGGCAGCATAGCCCTGCCGGGCCGGACCGGCTCGCCGGAGCTGGCCCGTCGTAGGACTCGCCCTCTCCTCGTGGCCGGGGGATCGACAGTCTCGGCCTCCTCCTCCGACGACTCGTCAACCACATCCTCGATGAGAGGGGCCCCGGTGTCGGCGTTGTTGGCCTCCCCAGCGGACTCCGCCCACTGGGCAAGCTCCTTTTCCTTCATGGCCGCCGCGACCTTGTCCTCCGTGCCGCCAGCGCTGCCGGCCTCCTTGGCGAGCTCCGCCTCCGCCGCCCTGGCGGCGATGTAATCCAGCTCTGCCTGGGTGGTGTCCTGGACGAGCCGCGGCTCGGCACGGACGTACTTCTCCTCCAAGGTGTCAAAAAACTCCTGCACCTGATCCGCCGGCGGCTCGGCCCAATTTGGGACGAGGCCGTGCGCATTGAACTCCAGCATCATGGCGATGATGTTGTTTCGGCGCGAGTTATTGCTCAGCGGGACCACCCCCGCTCGCAACCCAAATAAGGGCCCCTTGGCGACCTTGCCGGCCTTCGCGGGCTTGCCGGACCGCTCGACCTTGCCGTCGCGGTTCATGTCGAACTGGAAGAGTCGTTGGCAGAAGTGGGTGTGCCCCATCACCGTTTAAGGTTGTGGTCCAAGCCGGGGCGAAGCCTCATGATGTCGGCCGCATTTGTGAAGAGCCAGGCCGGCCTCCCCTTGTTGTGCAGCGGAGCGATTCGGCGGCAGATGAAATTCGCCCCGATCATCTCAAGGGTGAGCTCGGCCTCGGTGAGGCGAAGAATCCTGGTGGTGGCGACCGTGAGCTTCACGTCGTCGGCGTCAACATTGCTCCAGTCATTTCTGCGAACCGACAGCGCCTGGCAAACCTGGCAGAATACTGGTGGATCCTCCTCCTCAATCCAGCACGACCGGCCCCGCCACTCCTCCCACCTCTCCTTCTGAACGCCCTCTGGGTATGTCCCCTTGGACCTTGGGATCCAGGCGATACAACCGGAAATGGCGCCTCCCTTTTGGATCCGAGGGAAGAAGTAGTGGCGGAAGAGCGCCGGGTTGGGATGCACCCCGACGAAGCCCTCGCAGAGATGCACGAAAAGAGCCATGCACGCCACGGCATTTGGAGTGAAATCCAAAAGGTGGAAGCCGTAGGTGAGCATGATGTCATTGAAGAAATCGGAGAAGGGGGGCAGAGGTCGCAGGAGAAGTAGTCGACGAAGAATGGGTACCGATTCGGGCCGACTTCGGCAAAAGCGGCAGGATGACGCTGGCCGGTCAGCTGCCGTCGTCCCCAGCTGCTGCCTTGCACCACCACAGGTGCTTGAAGTAGTCCCGGAGATGAATCGCGTCGACCACCGTGGGGAAGTAGGTAGACTGCGTCCGCCGTACCGCCAACTTGCTCTCCGGCGGCTCCTCCGCCCCGGCGTCCTTGGCCACTCCCTTGCCTTTACTGATTTTGGGTGCCATGGCGGCTGCGAGAGACAAAGGGGGAAGGACGACGAGGACGCGGCGGTGGCGAGCAAAGGCAAGAGCTTGAGAGGAAGGAAGAAGGAGACGGCGGTTCCGAGATTGGAGAAAGTGCAAAGGGGGGTAAATGAGCAGCGCGCCTGCGGTTATTCCTTTTTACGGAGAAGGAGTGGGCCGCCTCCTTTCCCACTAACTGCGATGTGACGCATGCGTGTGGGAACCGCCCCACGCATGGCCCCCATGTCATGCACGACCCTCCATGTTGCGTGTTTAACGCGGGTCGTGGGGAAGTGCAGCGGACGAAAAGTTACTGTGGTAAAATCTGCCCCACCTGCCCGTGCACCGTTCTGGGCCTAGCCAAACAACGCGTCGCGCTTATGTGTGGCCCAGGCCCGGGGGCTCCTGTCGCTGTACAAAAGTAGGGGCTCTCCTTTTAACCCCTTTACTTGTGCATGGGCAATCAGAGCCGCGCCCACGGCCACACTTAACAAGGCAGAGCGGGGAAGCCGGAAGGACACCGAAGCACAAGACAAACAAGGCAACGCCAAGACCAGAAACACTGAAGAGCAAAGGGGCGGGGTGGACTCCCCCGGCAAGGCCCTTGCCGGGCGGCCTCCGCGGCCCCGGCAAGAGCCTTGCCGGGGCATGTAACATCCCAAATTTCCTATTTGGAATGTTTTACAATTATAGATAAGCATCCTATGCATTCTGTTTGAATTTGATTGCCATTTGAAGTTTCGGAGAATTTTGAGTTTTGAATTTGAATTCAAACTTTGGCATGTGGGAAACATTTCAAAAACTAAGCCTGATGAATACTTGATCAAAAGTATGAGAGGAGCAAACATGACACTCCAAAAATATCAGAGGAAAACCTTGCCAAAAGATTTGGATTCAAATCTGAATTTTATTTGAATTTGAAAAAAATGGATTTTTATAAAGTTTGGCTTTTGCCTTTGGAAAAATGTTCAAATGAAAGGGAATATTCCCCTGATCATTTTGGTATATATATACCCTATATAAAATATTTATAGTTTGGGTTTTATTTTGTTTTTAGTTTTATTAAAAAAATAAAGAAAAACCCTGTGGGCGCCAAAGCCACCCAGTGCCTAGCCGCCACCCTCACCTCAAATTTCGCCAAACTGAAGCCGGCCAATCGCCAGCCCAGAGCTACCAGCCAGCCACCTCACCCGCCTCGCCTGAAACCCCCGGCTTGATTCGACCGCCCACCAACCTCCCTCTCTCTCCCATCGACCCGCTGGCCCCGCCCGTCTTCCTTCCTCGCCCACGCCACGAGCTCGCCGGAGATCCACCGGATCCCAAGGATCCGGATCCCCGACAGCCCGATGCCCTTCCGAACCACCTCTCACCCCCGGCTATAAAGCCAGAGGCTCCGCACCCATTCCCCCTAGCGACGCCGACCCCTCTCCTCTCCCTCCCGAGCTCACCGGAGCACCAAGCTCTCCCCGCCAAAGTCACCGCCCGCCACCCTAGTCCACCCCGACCCCCAACGACCCCACCCAACCACTCCCGACCTCCCCACATCCTCCCGACGACTCCCAGGCTCCCCGGCCAGAAGCTCCGACGCACTCTCGCCGCCCGCCGCCGTCATGCCGAGTCCGTGAGTCCCGGCAGCACCCTCCCCCGTCCGATCGTCGATCGATGGCCTAGATTAGAAGCCCCCGAAGGGGTAGGTTTTAGTTAGAAAACCGGCCGGCCCGATCGGTTTATTATTTAGTTTAGGTTTATTTTATTAGGCCGGTTCGTTAGTTTAAACCCTAGGCCCGTTTAGACTAAACTACGCCTAGTGCATGATATAGGCCCATTGGGCTTTTTCTTTTTATTTTGATTTTCTGTTTTAGCCGAATAGTTTCAGTTTTCAAAAATGTATATCTTTTATTCTGTTTAATATTTTTGAGTGATTCTTTTTTTTGTTGGATTGCAAATTTTATGTAGTTTCTGAAAAATATATATTTAGCTATGTTAAAAATAATTAAAAATGCTTTAATATTGTTTTAGTCAGAATAGCAAATCTGCTATAGTTTTAGTTAGAAAAATTATTTTTGCATGATTCTTTTTGTCACCACTTTATTTTGACATTGCCAAACCCTAGAAATTAACTTTGGTATTTTAGGATTAATAAATAATTAGTTCTAGACAGAATCCTATTAATCCTAATTAATTGACTAGATCCTGTTTTCCTAATTAATTAATTAGTAAATTAATTTATTTTTAACTTGTGATTAGTTATTCTAGGTTAGTTGCTGTCATTCTAGTAGATGAACTTTTATTTATAATTATTAAAAGTTTTAAATTATTTTCTTAATAGAAATTGGATTAGGCCTAAAATGAGTTTTATAATAGCTATTTAATTAATTCTTTTTGCACCTAGTTGCTTAGTGAATCCTTTTCTGTTAAGTTAACCTAAAACCATGATTAGGTCATATTAAGAACTTTTGTTATATAAAACTATTTTTTGTTATTGTTGGAGTAGGGAAAAACTTTGAATTGGTTTCTTTGAGTTTTCTTTTGGATTTGGTTTTGATTGTTTTGTTGTGCTATGTTACTATTGTTATCTTGTGTGATCCTCTTGCTTTGTGCTTATTGTGTTATTGTTTGTCTCGGTAGAGTTCCCGAGTGCTGAAGCTTGCTACTACGACTCTTTAGCTTACGAGGATCATCAAGAAGGCAAGTTTTGATCATGTTATTTCTATACCTATGTTTTTGTGCATTAGTAGTTGTCACCACCCCACCATGCATGCAGTAGTGAAATCTTGAAGTCATTAAACTTGAGTAGTATCATGTGGTAGGATGAACCAATCCCTTGTTACCATGACCCCGGGACGTAGTAGTTATTTTGCTATGCTCGTGAGACGGATTTGGTATGAGTGATATTCATAAGCAAGATGTGAGAGTCAATGATGATGATAACCCCATGAACTACAATGATCAAGATGGACTTGGAAAATCACTACTGGGTGGAGGACGGTTGACGGGCACCTGGAGCACCCAGTGGTGGCCGGGATGCATGGAGAAGCGCCATGACATCCTGCGGAAAGCTTCACCCAGCCACGAAGAGAAGGATGGATGCCCCATGACCCGAAGCTTACCTGTGCAGCCGCAAGCCATTATGGGCTCTGGCTGGGTTGACCCTAGTAGTGACGCTGGCTGGACGGTACTACGAGAAGTAGACGAACGGTAGGATTGGATGGGTACCGGCGGGCCGTAAGAACTCTTTGGAAGACCCTGTTTCATTCGTCCCGTCTTCAAACACCATGAAGTGCGAAGACTCTAAAGGAGGGAATGATTCTTGCGGGAAAGTGCAAAACCTCTGCAGAGTTATAACCTAATCGATTAGCCGTGTCCCGATTACGGACATTTGAGCCTCTGGAACTTGGAAGTATTCGGATATCTCAACACTAAAACTAATGAATTAATTTGAGGGTTTATGACTTAATAATTGGGAACGAGATATTGGTTGGCGGAACCATCTCAATAACCACCAACATTTGTAGTAATTTGCAAATAAGTCCACTGTAGTAGGATAAAATTGGCTTTACGCAAAATGATGAAACTTAGAGCTCCACAGCCAAAATGCATATAGAGTTAGTAACTTGATTATTGTTATTCTTCATAACTTGCCAAATTATTCCAAAAGCTGACCTACATGGCTGCAACGTATTATGTTGCGTAGATATATTCCGATCAGAGTGAGGCTACGCTCAGCGCTTGGCGATTGCCCTTTGGAGTCAGACGGACTCGCTTTACCTCGGCACGCCTTCCGCAGCATTAGTAGTTTATTTCTCATGAGTTGGCCTTGAGCCGAATTTATTCCCTTGTAATAAAGACTCTATATGAGAATCGTGTAATAAAATTCAGGTGTGATTGAACTTTGATTACTTTATCGATGTAATCGTGAGTACCAAAGATGATCTTGGGATGGTATGCATACGTAGACTTGACCGATGTTGGGTCAGTCGCTACAGAGATGGTATCAGAGCACACGCTGACCGTAGGATCGTAACCCCTAGGATCGGAAAGCCATAAGCAGAGACCATTTACTTTGAACCCCTTTCATTCTATAATTCTTCCTTGTTCTATTCTGACTCTTCTCCCCTTTGCAACATTCTAGATGGCCGTCGAGTTCACCCCAGTTTTGCTACCGGAGTTACGCCACCGATGAGACGATGCCTTCGGAAGGAAGCTGGTCCAGATGGTGAAGCAATGAAGATAGCTCTACCCTCGATCACCGGAAACCCACTAATGCACTTCCGACGGACACCCGCTACAGGATTGAGGTGCATATCCTGTGGAGGACCTTTGGAGGACACACGGAGCCTATCAACTTTGAGTTCACCGAGTTCAACTGGATCATCGGAAGGGACGTGGCGATCTACCGAGCACTTGGACATCTCCGAGAGGAGTACAGGCCGAGCTCGATCACTCGAGACCTCGCCATGGTTTCTCGCAGGCAAGGAATGGAGATATCATCCGTACCATCGAGGACGATTCCACTCTTTCTTACATCCAGGACTTGGAGTGTCTTCTCGTGAAACGGGAGATTCAGACTCACCAGAACTTCGAAGACACACCGGAAGCTCTTGTTCCGCGAATCGAATCGAGGAGAAGGCACGCGCAGACTTCCTTGGCCATGAGGAAGAAATCACGGACTTCATGGAGATAGTCGACGACCAAGATGAAGCTTGTCGCGATAGAGGAAAAGATGGACTTGGGAGAGGACCTTTACCCGAGTGGAGACGAAGCTCCCCTCGTGAGCAATGATCAGGATTTCGAAGGGAGTACCACTGAAGGAAACCCCAAGAGGAGGCGCCACTGATGAGGACTTTTTAGTCGACCACCATGTTATCTTTTACCTTTTCGTCGATCAGTTAGGCCGATATTTTCCTTCGATTAGTCATGAGCTTTTGTAATCGAGTTTGAACCATGTTTGAGTGGAATGAATAAATGATTGGTGTGTTATGATTGTGCATTCATGTGGGTAGTGTTATTCCTTATAGACCATTGTTCTATTCTAATTTTCTCACCCACTCCAAAAACACCAGATGCCTCCGAGACGTGACACTGGTTTTCCGCCAGAGCTCACCTAGCTGCTTCCAAAGCAGTAATGCACCGATGCAGCTCCCGATTCGTAATCGTAACAACACCGCCAACAATCCACCACCACCACCACCCAACCGTGGACAACTTGACTCGATTTACTGAGGTTGAATCCGCCAGTTCTCTAGTAGCACCGAGCCGATTGTGGCTGATGATTGGCTCGCAAAATCGGAAGGGAGCAAGTCACCGTTGGATGCACTGATCACCCCGATTCATTGGCCCATACAAAATCCTCGAACGTCGTGGAGAAGTTGCATACAAGTTGGAATTGCCGGAAGGATTGTCCGGAGTTCATGATGTCTTCCACGTTTCTCAGCTAAAGAAGTGTCATGCCGACATGGCCGATGTTTCGTTAAGAGACACAAGGTTCCTAGAGGCCATACAATTGACAAAGCATTTGACTTACAAGGAGAAACCCGTCCAGTATTCTCGAGACTGCAAGCGAGTCACCCGCAGCAAGGTCATCAAATTTTGCAAGGTGCTGTGGAGTCACCACACCGAGGAAGAAGCCACAGGGAACGCGAAGAAGATCTTCGCCGAGACCATCCGCACTCTATTTGTTATTCAACCCGAATCTCGAGGGCGAGATTCATCTTAAGGTGGGTAGGTTTGTAACATCCCAAATTTCCTATTTGGAATGTTTTACAATTATAGATAAGCATCCTATGCATTCTGTTTGAATTTGATTGCCATTTGAAGTTTCGGAGAATTTTGAGTTTTGAATTTGAATTCAAACTTTGGCATGTGGGAAACATTTCAAAACTAAGCACGATGAATACTTGATCAAAAGTATGAGAGGAGCAAACATGACACTCCAAAAATATCAGAGGAAAACCTTGCCAAAAGATTTGGATTCAAATCTGAATTTTATTTGAATTTGAAAAAATGGATTTTTATAAAGTTTGGATTTTGCCTTTGGAAAATGTTCAAATGAAAGGGAATATTCCCTGATCATTTTGGTATATATATACCCTATATAAAATATTTATAGTTTGGGTTTTATTTTGTTTTTAGTTTTATTAAAAAATAAAGAAAAACCCTGTGGGCGCCAAACCAAAGCCACCCTGTGCCTAGCCAGCGCCACCTCCTCAAATTTCAAGGCCAAATTTCAACCGAGCTGCCTAATCGGGCCAGCCCAGAGCCACCAGCCAGCCCACCACCTCACCTCGCTGAACCCCTGTGCTTTGGCCGACCGCCCAACCTCCCTCTCTCTCCCATCGACCATGGGCCCCGCCTGCCTTCCTTCCCCTCGCCCACGCCACGAGCTCGCCGGAGATCCACCGGATCCCAAGGATCCGGATCCCGACAGCCCGATGCCCTTCCGAACCACCTCTCACCCACGCTATAAAAGCCAGAGGCTCCGCACCCCATTCCCCCCCCTAGCGACGCCGGACCCCCTCTCCCTCTCCCTCCCGAGCTCACCGGAGCACCGAAGCTCTCCCCGCCGCCAAAGTCACCGCCGTCGCCACCCTAGTCCACCCCGACCCCCAACGACCCCACCGAACCACTCCCCGACCTCCCCCACATCCTCCCGACGACTCCCAGGCTCCCCGACGCCAGAAGCTCAAGCGCACTCTCGCCCGCCGCCCGCCGTCGTGCCGAGTCCGTGAGTCCCCGGCAGACCCTCCCGTCCGATCGTAGATCGATGGCCTAGATTAGAAGCCCCAAGGGGTAGGTTTTAGTTAGAAAACCGGCCGGCCCGATCGGTTTATTATTTAGTTTAGGTTTATTTTATTAGGCCGGTTCGTTAGTTTAAACCCTAGGCCTGTTTAGACTAAACTACGCCTTAGTGCACAATGATAGGCCCATTGGGCTTTTTCTTTTTATTTTGATTTTCTGTTTTAGCCGAATAGTTTCAGTTTTCAAAAATGTATATCTTTTATTCTGTTTAATATTTTTGAGTGATTCTTTCTTTGTTGGATTGCAAATTTTATGTAGTTTCTGAAAAATATATATTTAGCTATGTTAAAAATAATTAAAAATGCTTTAATATTGTTTTAGTCAGAATAGCAAATCTGCTATAGTTTTAGTTAGAAAAATTATTTTTGCATGATTCTTTTTGTCACCACTTTATTTTGACATTGCCAAACCCTAGAAATTAACTTTGGTATTTTAGGATTAATAAATAATTAGTTCTAGACAGAATCCTATTAATCCTAATTAATTGACTAGTTCCTGTTTTCCTAATTAATTAATTAGTAAATTAATTTATTTTTAACTTGTGATTAGTTATTCTAGGTTAGTTTCTGTCATTCTAGTAGATGAACTTTTATTTATAATTAATAAAAGTTTTAAATTATTTTCTTAATAGAAATTGGATTAGGCCTAAAATGAGTTTTATAATAGCTATTTAATTAATTCTTTTTGCACCTAGTTGCTTAGTGAATCCTTTTCTTTTAAGTTAACCTAAAACCATGATTAGGTCATATTAAGAACTTTTGTTATATAAAAACTATTTTTGTTATTGTTGGAGTAGGGAAAAACTTTGAATTGGTTTCTTTGAGTTTTCTTTTGGATTTGGTTTTGATTGTTTTGTTGTGCTATGTTACTATTGTTATCTTGTGTGATCCTCTTGCTTTGTGCTTATTGTGTTATTGTTTGTCTCGGTAGAGTTCCCGAGTGCTGAAGCTTGCTACTACGACTCTTTAGCTTACGAGGATCATCAAGAAGGCAAGTTTTGATCATGTTATTTCTATACCTATGTTTTTGTGCATTAGTAGTTGTCACCACCCCACCATGCATGCAGTAGTGAAATCTTGAAGTCATTAAACTTGAGTAGTATCATGTGGTAGGATGAACCAATCCCCTTGTTACCATGACCCCGGACGTAGTAGTTATTTTGCTATGCTCAGAGACGGATTTGGTATGAGTGATATTCATAAGCAAGATGTGAGAGTCAATGATGATGATAACCCCATGAACTACAATGATCAAGATGGACTTCGAAAATCACTCTTTGGGTGGAGGACGGTTGACGGGCACCTGGAGCACCCAGTGGTGGCCGGGATGCATGGAGAAGCGCCATGACATCCTCGGAAAGCTTCACCCAGCCACGAAGAGAAGGATGGATGCCCCATGACCGAAGCTTACCTGCAGCCGCAAGCCATTATGGGCTCGCTGGGTTGACCCTAGTAGTGACGCTGGTCGGACGGTACTACGAGAAGTAGACGAACGGTAGGATTGGATGGGTACCGGCAAAGGGCCGTAAGAACTCTTTGGAAGACCCTGTTTCATTCGTCCTGCCTTCAAACACCATGAAGTGCGAAGACTCTAAAGGAGGGAATGATTCTTGCGGAAAGTGCGCAAACCTCTGCAGAGTTATAACCTAATCGATTAGCCGTGTCCCGATTCACGGACATTTGAGCCTCTGGAACTTGGAAGTATTCGGATATCTCAACACTAAAACTAATGAATTAATTTGAGGGTTTATGACTTAATAATTGGGAACGAGATATTGGTTGGCGGAACCATCTCAATAACCACCAACATTTGTAGTAATTTGCAAATAAGTCCACTGTAGTAGGATAAAATTGGCTTTACGCAAAATGATGAAACTTAGAGCTCCACAGCCAAAATGCATATAGAGTTAGTAACTTGATTATTGTTATTCTTCATAACTTGCCAGCTTATTCCAAAAGCTGACCTACATGGCTGCAACGTATTATGTTGCAGAGATATATTCCGATCAGGAGTGAGGCTACGCTCCGCGCTTGGCGATTGCCCTTTGGAGTCGGATGGACTCGCTTTACCTCGACGCTTCCTCAGCATTAGTAGTTTATTTCTCATGAGTTGGCCTTGAGCCGAATTTATTCCCTTGTAATAAAGACTCTATATGAGAATCGTGTAATAAAATTCAGGTGTGATTGAACTTTGATTACTTTATCGATGTACTGTGAGTACCAGCATGATCTTGGGATGGTACAGACACAGAGACTTGACCGATGTTGGGTCAGGTCGCTACAGGGCAGATTGCCCAAACACCAACAGAGCGGGCCACCCTTGAGCCCAAGGGTTCCAAACACCGCCAACAACTACATTGGAACCAAGGCTCAGGAGGCACCTTCGTGGTGGCATGCAGATCTTTGTCAAGATCATGAACACACAAGATCAGCCGAGGACCAGAAGACGACGACCCTCAGCGGGATCCTAGCCGAGGGATCTTGCCGGGGACGACCACGACGCCATGGCAGGACCCTTGTCGGGGCCCCGGCAAGACCCTTACCGAGGACACCAGCGGGGCCACAGCCAGGCCCACGCCTGCCAAGGCTCCACCGCCATTCCCATGCAGCTGCTAGGTCAACCAGCTGGGCAGGCACCTGCGTGGCGGCGAGCGGCCTCTACATCGACCCAGCAAGCACCTGCGTGGTGGCATGCAGATCTTCAGAAGGCTCCACCACCGCGCCAGCCTAGCAGCCAGCCAACATGGCGCCACGACGCCTCGTCAGCTCGGACGCATGTCGAAGCCAAGCGAGGCGGCGACAGCTGGGACGTGCTTCCTTGTCGTCCCTTATAAAGTGAGAGAGGCACATCGGCAGCGCATTAAATGCGTTTGTCCGACAGTGCCAGAGGATAGACTCATCCACTGTACACCTTTCCACCTCCTGTGTGCCACTGTGGCAACCCCTTTTCCTATAAAAGGAGGCCCGAGGCGACTGTGAGAGGGATTCGGATCTTTTGGGCAAGTTACACCCCGTAGCTAGCTCAAGAACACAAGAACACTCAAATACATCCACCAAAGCAGGACTAGGGTATTACGCATCTCCGTGGCCCAAACCTGGGTAAACGATCGGTGTGCTTCCTGTCAGATCCGCTCTTTGCACAACCCGGCGCCCGCCAACCATAGAAGGGATCCCAGTGGTTCCATAGGTGCCGATTTCCCCCGACAAAAACCAACGCATGCTCAAGAGGTAGCAAGAAGGATTTCTGGCGCCATTGCCAGGGAGATTTACGCACAAGTCAAGACATACCAAGTACCCATCACAAACTCTTATCCCTCGCATTACATTATTTGCCATTTGCCTCTCGTTTCCTCTCCCCCACTTCACCCTTTCCATTTTATTCTCCCCTTTTTCCGTTCGTCTCTTTTCGCTTGTTTCTTCTATGCTTGTGTTGGATTGATTGTTTTTCATGATGGCTCAAGATAATACTAAATTATGTGACTTTTCCAATACCAATAATAATGATTTTATTAGCACTCTGATTGCTCCTATTACCGATGCTGAATCTTGTGAAATTAATGCTGCTTTGTTGAATCTTGTCATGAAAGCTCAATTTTCTGGCCTTCCTAGTGAAGATGTCGCTACCCATCTAAACAACTTTGTTGATTTGTGTGATCTGTAAAATAAGAAAGATGTGGAAATTGACATTGTTAAATTGAAGCTATTTCCATTTTCGCTTAGAGATCATGCTAAAACTTGGTTCTCTTCTTTGCCTAAAAATAGTATTGATTCATGGAACAAGTGCAAAGATGCTTTTATCTCTAAGTATTTTCCTCCCGCTAAGATTACCTCTCTTAGAAATGATATTATAAATTTTAAGAAACTTGATCATGAGCATGTTGCACAAGCTTGGGAGAGGATGAAATTAATGATACGTAATTGCCCTACACATGGTTTAAATTTATGGATGATTATACAAAATTTTATGCTGGATTGAATTTTGCTTCTAGAAATCTTTTAGATTTGGCCGCGGGAGGCACTTTTATGGAAACCACTTTAGGAGAAGCTACTAAACTCCTAGATAATATTATGGTTAATTATTCTCAATGGCACACTGAAAGATCTACTAGTAAAAAGGTTCTTGCGATTGAAGAGATTAATGTTTTGAGTGGAAAGATGGATGAACTTATGAAATTGTTTGCTAATAAGAGTGTTTCTTCTAATCCTAATGATATGCCTTTGTCCACTTTGATTGAGAATAATAATTAATCTATGGATGTGAATTTTGTTGGTAGGAACAATTTTGGTAACAACGCAAATAGAGGAAACTTTAATTCTAGGCCGTTCCCTAGTAATTCCTCTAATAATTATGATAATTCCTACAACAACTCCTATGGAAATTTTAATAAGATGCCCTCTGATTTTGAGATTAGTGTTAAATAATTTATGAATTCGCAAAAGAATTTCAATGCTTTGCTTGAATAAAAATTGCCTAAGATTGATGAATTGCCTAGGAACGTGGATAGAATTTCTCTTGATGTTGATTCTTTGAAACTTAGATCTATTCCACCTAAGCATGATATCAATGAGTCTCTCAAAGCCATGAGAATTTCCATTGATGAGTGTGCAAAGAAAGAACCGCTAGGATGCATGCTAAAAGAGATTGCTTTGTGAAAGCGTGTTCTTCTAGTTTTCAAGATAATAATGACGAATATCTAAAAGTGATTGATGTGTCTCCTATTAAATCTTTGTTTTCCAATATGAATCTTGATAAAGATGGGACTGGAGATGAGTCAACTTTAGATAAAAGGCGTCCCAATGATTCGGAGTTTTTAGATCTTGATGCAAACATTAATAAAAGTGGGATTGAAGAGGTCAAAACTTTACATAGCAATGAACGCACTATTTTGGATTTCAAGGAATTTAATTATGATAATTGATCTTTGATAGATTGTATTTCCTTGTTGCATTCCGTGTTAAATTCTCCGCATGCTTATAATCAAAATAAAGCTTTTACGAAACATATCATTGATGATTTAATGCAATCTTATGAAGAAAAACTTGAATTAGAAGTTTCTATTCCTAGAAAACTTTATGATGAGTGGGAACCTACTATTAAAATTAAGATTAAAGATCATGAATGCTATGCTTTATGTGATTTGGGTGCTAGTGTTTCCACGATTCCAAAAACTTTTTGTGATGTGTTAGGTTTCCGTGACTTTGATGATTGTTCTTTAGATTTGCACCTTGTGGATTCCACCATTAAGAAACCTATGGGAAGTATTAATGATGTTATTATCGTTGAAAATAGGAATTATGTGCCCGTAGATTTCATTGTTCTTGATATAGATTGCAATCCTACATGTCCTATTATTCTTGGTAGACCTTTTCTTAGAACGATTGGTGCAATTATTGATACGAAAGAAGGAAATATTAGATTCCAATTTCCATTAAGGAAAGGCATGGAACACTTTCCTAGGAAGAAAATTAAATTACCTTATGAATCTATTATGAGAGCCACTTATGGATTGCATACCAAAGATGACAATACCTAGATCTATTCTTGTTTTTATGACTAGCTAGAGGCGCTAAACGGTAGCACTTGTTGGGAGGCAACCCAATTTTATTTTTGTTCCTTGCTTTTTGTTTCTATTTAGTAATAAATAATTCATCTAGCCTCTATTTAGATGTGGTTTTATGTTTTAATTAGTGTTTGTGCCAAGTAGAACCTTTGGTAAGACTTGGGTGAAGTCTTTGCGATCTTGTTGTAAAAAACAAAAACTTTAGCGCTCACGAGATTAGCTGCCATTTTTACTGGAGAGTGCTTTTAGGTTGATTATTTTTGTAGATGATTAACAGATAAATTCCTCACGTCCACAATTTATTTCAGAATTTTTGGAGTTCTAGAAGTATACGTTTGATACAGATTACCACAGACTGTTCTGTTTTTGACAGATTCTGTTTTTCGTGTGTTGTTTGCTTATTTTAATGAATCTATGGCTAGTATCGGGGGGTATGAACCATAGAGAAGTTGGAATACAGTAGGTTTAACACCAATATAAATAAAGAATAGTTCATTACAGTACCTTAAAGTGGTGGTTTGTTTTCTTACACTAACGAAGCTCATGAGATTTCGGAATAAGGAGTGGCAAGAGCCAAAGCTTGGGGATGCCTAAGGCACCCCAAGGTAAAATTTAAGGACAACCAAAATCCTAAGCTTGGGGATGCCCTGGAATGCATCCCCTCTTTCGTCTTCGTCTATCGGTAACTTTACTCGAGGCTATATTTTTATTCACCACATGATATGTGTTTTGCTTGGAGCATCTTGTATGATTTGAATCCTTGCTTTTTAGTTTACCACAATCATCCTTGCTGTACACACCTTTTTGGAGAGACACACATGAACTGGAATTTATTAGAATACTCTATGTGCTTCACTTATATCTTTTGAGCTAGATAATTTTTGCTCTAGTACTTCACTTATATCTTTTTAGAGCACGGTGGTGGTTTTATTTTATAGATTATTGATCTCTCATGCTTCACTTATATTATTTTGAGAGTCTTTTAGAACGGCATGGTAATTTGCTTTTGGTTATGAATTTAGTTCTAATATGATAGACATCCAAGATGGGTATAATAAAAACTTCCATATAAAGTGCATTGAATACTATGAGAAGTTTGATTCTTTATGATTGGTTTGAGATATGAATATGGTGATATTAGAGTCATGCTAGTTGAGTAATTGTGAATTTGAGAGATACTTGTGTTAAAGTTTGTGATTCCCGTAGCATGCACGTATGGTGAACCGTTATGTGATGAAGTCCGAGCATGATTAATTTATTGATTGTCTTCCTTATGAGTGGCGGTCGGGGATGAGGGATGGTATTTTCCTACCAATCTATCCCCCTAGGAGCATGCGTGCAGTACTTCGTTTCGATAACTAATAGATCTTTTCAATAATTATGTGAGTTCTTTATGACTACTGTTGAGTCCATGGATTATACGCACTCTCACCCTCTCAACATTGCTAGCCTCTCTAATACCACACAACTTTCGCCGGTATCATACACCCACCATATAACTTCCTCAAAACAGTCACCATACCTACCTATTTTCGCATTTCCATAGCCATTCCGAGATATATTGCCATGCAACTTTCCACCATTCAGTTTATTATGACACGCTCCATCATTGTCATATTGCTTTGCACGATCATGTAGTTGACATCGTATTTGTGGCAAAGCCACCTTCATAATTCTTTCATACATGTCACTCTTGATTCATTGCACACCCCGGTACACCGCCGGAGGCATTCATATAGAGTCATATTTTGTTCTAAGTGTCGAGTTGTAATTCTTGAGTTGTAAGTAAAGAGAAGTGTGATGATCGTCATTATTAGAGCATTGTCCTATGTGAGGAAAGGATGATGGAGACTATGATTTCCCCCACAAGTCGGGATGAGACTCCAGACGAAAAATAAATAAATAAATAGAAGAAAAAAAAGTGGCCATAAAAAGAGAAAATGCCCAAGAGATAAAAATGAGAGAAAAAGAGAGAAGGTACAATGCTACTATCCTTTTACCACACTTGTGCTTCAAAGTAGCACCATGATCTTCATGATAGAGAGTCTTCTATGATATCATTTTCATATACTAGTGGGAATTTTTCATTATAGAACTTGGCTTGTATATTCCAATGATGGGCTTCCTCAAATTGCCCTAGGTCTTCGTGAGCAAGCGAGTTGGATGCACACGCACTTAGTTTTTTTGTTGAGCTTTCATACACTTATAGCTCTAAGTGCATCCGTTGCATGGAAATCCCTACTCACTCACATTGATATCTATTGATGGGCATCTCCATAGCCCGTTGATACGCCTAGTTGATGTGAGACTATCTTCTCCTTTTTGTCTTCTCCACAACCACCAATCTATTCCACCTATAGTGCTATCTCCATGGCTCAGGCTCATGTATTGCATGAAAGTTGAAAAAGTTTGAGAACATCAAAAGCATGAAACAATTGCTTGGCTTGTCATCGGGGTTGTGCATGATTTAAATACTTTGTGTGATGAAGATAGAGTATAGCCAGACTATATGATTTTGTAGGGATAACTTTCTTTGGCCATGTTATTTTGAGAAGACATGATTGCTTTGTTAGTATGCTTGAAATATTACTGTTTTTATGTCAATATTAAACTTCTGTCTTGAATCTTTCGGATCTGAACATTCATGCCACAATAAAGAAAATTACATTGGAAATTATGTTAGGTAGCATTCCACATCAAAAATTCTGTTTTTATCATTTACCTACTCGAGGACGAGCAAGAATTAAGCTTGGGGATGCTTGATACGCCTCCAACATATCAATAATTTTTGATTGTTCCATGCTATTATATTATCTGTTTTGGATGTTTAATGGGCTTTAATATGATCTTTTATATTATTTTTGGGACTAACCTATTAACCGAAGGCCCAGTGCAAATTGTTGTCTTTTTTTGCCTATTTCAGTGTTTCACAGAAAACGAACATCAAACGGAATCCAAACGGAACGAAACCTTCGCGAGGATCTTTTTTGGAACAAACTCAATCTAGGAGACTTGCAGTGGAAGTCAAGGAAGCAACGAGGCGGCCACGAGGCAGGAGGGCACGCCCCCAACCCTCGTGGGCCCCTCGTAGCTCCACCGACCTATTTCTTTCGCCTATATATACTCTTATACCCTGAAAACATCCAGGGGCCACGAAACCACTTTTCCACCGCCACAACCTTCTCGTGCCGTGAGATCCCATCTTGGGGCCTTTTCCGTGATCCGCTTGAGGGGAATTCGATCATGGAGGGCTTCTACATCAACACCATAGCCTCTTCGATGATGTGTGAGTAGTTTACCACAGACCTTCGGGTCCATAGTTATTAGCTAGATGGCTTATTCTCTCTCTTTGGTTCTCAATACAAAGTTCTAATTGATGTTCTTGGAGATCTATTCGATGTAATACTTTTTGCGGTGTGTTTGTCGAGATCCAATGAATTGTGGGTTTATGATCAAGATTATCTATGAACAATACTTGATTCTTCTCTAAATTTTTATATGCATGATTTGATATCTTTGCAAGTCTCTTCGAATTATCGATTTAGTTTGGCCTACTAGATTGATCTTTCTTGCAATGGGAGAAGTGCTTAGCTTTGGGTTCAATCTTGCGGTGTCCTTTCCCAAAGGATGAGGGGGAAGCAAGGCACGTATTTTATTGTTGCCGTCGAGGATAAAAAGATGGAGTTTATATCATATTGCTTGAGTTTATCCCTCTACATCATGTCATCTTGCTTAATGCGTTACTCTGTTCTTATGAACTTAATACTCTAGATGCATGCTGGATAGCGGTCGATGTGTGGAGTAATAGTAGTAGATGCAGAATCATTTAGGTCTACTTGACACAGACGTGATGCCTATGTTCATGATCATGCCTAGATATTCTCATAACTATGCGCTTTTCTATCAATTGCTCAGCAGTAATTTGTTCACCCACCGTAATATATGCTATCATGAGAGAAGCCACTAGTGAAACATATGGCCCCCGGGTCTATTTTACATCATATTAGTTTCCCGTCAACTAGCTATTTATGTCGACGTTTATTTTGCAATCTTTACTTTCCAATCTATACAACAAAAATACCAAAAATATTTATCTTTTTATCTTTACCAGATCTCACTTTTGCAAGTGGCCGTCAAGGGATTGACAACCCTTTTATCATGTTGGTTGCAAGGTTCTTGATTGTTTGTGCAGGTACTAGGCGACTTGCGTGTAGTCTCCTACTGGATTGATACCTTGGTTTTCAAAACCTGAGGGAAATACTTACGCTACTTTGCTGCATCACCCTTTCCTCTTCAAGGGAAAACCAACGCATGCTCAAGAGGTAGCACTAACATAGTTGGATCATGTGATTATCCCTCAGAGTGCAATAAAGAGTCACTCCCGAGTTCCTATTAGAGGAGAACAAAAGATAGAAATTGTTTGTAGGGTAGGAAACCACCTCAAAGCTATTATTTCCGATTGATCTATCCTAGAGTTCGTACTAAAATAAGCAAGCTATTCTTTCCAATCGATCTAACCAAGAGTTCATACTAAAATAACACCAAAGCAAATTCATATTCATAATACTCAATCCACGCAAATAACTACAAAAAGACCCCAAAGTTTCTATCGGAGGAAAGATAATAAAAACATGCATCAACCCCTATGCATAGATTACCCCAATATCACCTCGGGGATCGGCAAGTTGAGTGCCGTAACATACATCAAGTGAATCAATATGATACCCCATTGTCACCTCAAGTATTCATACCGCAAGACATACATCATGTGTTCTCATATCTGAATATTCAATCCGACAAGACAAAACTTCAAAGGGTAAAGATTCAATTCATCACAACAAGAGAAGAGAGGGGAGAAACATCATATGATCCATCTATATTAACAAAGCCCATGATATAGATCATGAGAGAGAGAGAGATATTAAACACATAACTACTGGTACAAACCCTCAGCCCCGAGGATGGACTACTCCCTCCTCATCATGGTGGCCGTCGGGATGATGAAGATGGCCACCGGAGATGATTCCCCCCTCCGGCAGGGTGCCGGAAGGGGTCTAGATTGGTTTTCGGTGGCTACCGAGCCTTGCGGTGGCGGAACTTCTGATCTAGGTTAACCTCGAAGGGTTTCAGAATATTTGGGAATTTATAGTGCAAAGAAGGGGTGCGGGAGGCCATCGAGGTGGGCACAACCCACGTGGGCGCGCTTGGGCCCCCAGGAGCGCCCTGGTGGGTTGTGCCCCCCTTGGGGCACCTCCCAGGTGCTTCTTTGGCCCACTGTTGGTCTTCTGGTCCATAAAAAATCTCCGTGAAGTTCCGTTGCATTTGGACCCTGTTTGGTATTGATTTTCTTGATGTAAAAAACAAGCAAAAATACAGCAACTGGCACTAGGCATTGAGTCAATAGGTTAGTCCAAAAAAATGGTATAAAGTTGATATAAAATGATTGTAAAACATCCAAGTATGATAAAATAATAGCATGAATACTTCATAAATTATAGATACGTTGGAGACATATCAGCATCCCCAAGCTTAATTCCTACTCGTCCTTGAGTAGGTAAATGATAAAAGAAATAATTTATGAAGTGTGAATGCTAGCAAAGTGCATAAGTTTGATCAATGATAATTTCAATCACTTTTCCTAGCATCATAACAACAATTCTTTCTTATAAAACTTCTCATGTTATAGTGGCAACCAATTCACATGTTAAGGTTCAAACAATGAACTCTCTTGAAACTCAACAACATATGTTCTTAGTCACCAAGCAATTGTAATTCAACTTATTCAACAGAGTTTAAGTAAGAGCTCCACAAACTCAACCATCATATAGTCTTCTATGATTGCTAACACTAACCGCATACACATAGCAAAATGTTTCAACTGGACACATAGAAAGATAGGGGCTTATTGTTTTGGCTCACGTATTCACCTCAAGGGTGATGTCAACAATAATAACTCATGCTACCCATATTCAACTGGACATATGTGCCTAGATCTTTCCTCACCACATGATGCTTGCCCAAAGAGAAAAAAATAAAGGAATAGAGAGGATAACTTTGACTCTTTGCATAAAAGTAAATACTGAAAAGTAAAAGATAGGCCCTTCACAGAGGGAAGCAGAGGTTGCCATGCGCTTATTTGTTTGTATGCTCAACCCCTTAGTGCAAAAGAACGTCACGTTATATTGCCCCTTATGATAGCAACCTTTATTATGAGTCCGTCGCTTTTATTGGTTTGCCATCATAAGTTCGTACAACGCTCAATTTTCTCTTACACTAAATGATCTAACACTTTTAGAAGCAATTTTTATTGCCTTATTGCACCAATGACAACTTACTTGAAGGATCTTGCTCAATCCTTAGGTAGGTATGGTGGACTCTTGAAGATAAGATTTGGGTTTAAGGGTTTTTGGATGCACAAGTAGTATCTCTACTTGGTGCGGAATTTTTGGCTAGCAAGGATGGGGGGCAAGCACCACATGTTGAAGGATCTATGACAATATTACTTCTATGTGAATATGAACAAACATAAATCATTACGTTGTATTCCTTGTCCAACGTCAACAATTTTGGCATATAATATTTTGATGGGGGCTCACAATCACAAAACATTTCCAAGATAGTGTATTTGCATATGAAAGTTCTCTTCCTTATACTAATTATTCATGAATTGCTTGTATGACCAAAATTGTGATTGTCAAGCCTCAAAATATTTCACTTTCTAAACCCAATGTGAAGCTACCACTTAGCATGATATGATTTCAACTTCATGACATTCAATTTATTCAACAATTTACTCATATGATATAAGTGGAGCACAAGAGCAATTCCAAAGAAAAAGCTTCATTGATGGGATGTGAATGCCGCTTACTTAGACTCCTTGGCAACTATTTGAGGACTCTATTTTATTTCAAAACTTTCAGATCTAAGTATTTTATTAAAACAGCAAGTAAAAAAATGGCATTCTAAGAATAGCACAACTCATGTGAAGAGGCAAAAAGTTAGGCTCAACCGATACTAACCGATAATTGTTGAAGAAGAAAGGTGGGATGCCTACCGGGGCATCCCCAAGCTTAGATGCTTGAGACTTCTTGAATATTATCTTGGGATTCCTTGGGAATCCCCAAGCTTGAGCTTTTGTGTCTCCTTAATTCCTCTCATATCACGGTTTTCCTAAATCTCAAAAGCTTCATCCACACAGAACTCAAAAAGAACTCGTGAGATAAGCTAGTATAAACCAATGCAAAAGCTTTATCATTCTCTACTGTAGAAAATCACTAAATTATTAATCAACATCGCACACCAAATTCCTCTGTATATTTAATACTCATATCCTCAAATAGATTCATTAAACAAGCAAGCATATGCAAACAATGCAAACATAATAGCAATCTGCCAAAACAGTACAGTCTGCAAAGAATGCAAGAGTATCAATACTTATTCAACTCCAAACATTATGAAATTCTACCACACTGTATAAAATTTATCAGATCTTGTTATGCAAAAAGTTTCAACATTTTATCACCTTCTGACCTTCCTCAGGAATTTTTGCAACATCGATAAACTTTCTGTTTTCAAACAGCAACATGTATACTTGCAAGGTAAGCATGGCAAAGGCTATCAATGCCACTTTTATTGAAATAAAAGATGCAAAACATTATTCTAAATAACGTCAAGCAAATTCTAACAAAATAAAATGACGCTCCAAGCAAAACACATATCATGTGACGAACGAAAACATAGCTCCAAGTGAGGTTACCGATAATGTTGGAGACAAAAGAGGGGATGCCTTCCGGGGCATCCCCAAGCTATGTTGCTTGGATATCTCTTGTCACTCCTTATTCTCCTCATATCGATATCTCACCCAAAACTTGAAAACTTCAATCTCACAAAACTTAACGGAACTTTGTGAGATAGGTTAGTATGATAAAGAGCAAACCATTTCACTTTTGGTACTGTCAAAGACAAGATTCATAATTGTTTCCACACAATGACTAATGTAGCATATAATTTCCACAATTTATATTGAACAATATAAGCCATAGAAACTCGAAAACAAGCAAACTATGCATTGAAAACAGAATCTGTCAAAAATAGAACAGTTTGTAGTAATCTGTACTCAAACCATACTTCTGCTACTCAAAAAATTATGAAAAAATTATGAAAAAATTAGGACCACGTGAGAAATTTGTATATTAAACTTCTGCACAAAGAATAAACTCAAAAGCACTCTTCTGATAAAAATGAGACTTATTTTCGTGAGCGCAAAAGTTTCTATTTTTCAGCAGGGTCAAATCAACTATCACCCAACATGATCCCAAAGGCTTTACTTGGCACTTTATTGAAACAAAAGCAATAAAACATGATTACTACAGTAACTTAATCGGGTTAACACATAAAAATAGTAGGTAA
This sequence comes from Aegilops bicornis, assembly GCA_021605145.1. Lineage (NCBI taxonomy): Eukaryota > Viridiplantae > Streptophyta > Magnoliopsida > Poales > Poaceae > Aegilops > Aegilops bicornis. Next base: position 562,746,125 of record CM038671.1, read on the forward strand.
AAGTGTTGGGTTGTCTCCCAACAAGCGCTTTTCTTTGATGCCTTTTAAGCTAGGCATGATGATTTCAATGATGCTCGTATAAAAGATAGGAATTGAAACATAAAGAGAGCATCATGAAGCATATGACTAGCACATTTAAGCCTAACCCACTTTCTATGCATAGGGATTTTGTGAGCAAACAACTTATGGGAACAAGAATCAACTAGCATAGGAAGGCAAAACAAGCATAACTCCAAAACTTTCAACACATAGAGAGGAAACTTGATATTATTGCAATTCCTACAATCATAAGTTCCTCCCTCATAATAATTTTCAATATCATCATGAAGAAATTCAACAATATAATCATCACATAATGCACTCTTTTCATGATGCATAAGCATAGAAATTTTATTACTCTCCACATAAGCAAATTTATTCTCACGAATAGTAGTGGGAGCAAACTCAACAAAATAACTATCATGGGATTGAAAATTAAAATCATGATGACAAGTTTCATGGTTATCATTATTCTTTATAGCATACATGTCATCACCATAATCATCAAAGATACGAACTTCGTTGTCATAATCAATTCTGACTTCTTCCAACATAGTGGAATCATCATTAAATAAAGTCATGACCTCTCAAAACTTGGGCGACTAAAAATATCATCTTCATCAAATATAGCATCCCCAAGCTTATGGCTTTGCATATCATTAGCATCATGGATATTCAAAGAAGTCATACTAACAACATTGCAATCATGATCATCATTCAAATATTTTGTGCCAAACATTTTATTGACTTCTTCTTCTAACCATTGCGCACAATTTTTCGATCCATCATTTTCAAGAAAGATATTATAAAGATGATCAATAATATGATGCAACCTCAATTCCATTTTTTATGTAGTTTTCTTTTATAAACCAAACTTGTGATAAAACAAGAAACTAAAAGATTCAATTGCAAGATCTAAAGATATACCTTCATGCACTCACCTCCCTGGCAACGGCGTCAGAAAAGAGCCTGATGTCTACTATGCAACTTTATTCTTGTAGACACATTTTGGGCCTCCAAGCGAAGAGTTTTGTAGGATAGTAGCAATTTTCCCTCAAGTGGATGACCTAAGGTTTATCAATCCGTGGGAGGTGTAGGATGAAGATGGTCTCTCTCAAATGACCCTGCAATCAAATACAAGAAATCTCTTGTGTCCCCAACACACCCGATACAATGGTAATTTGTATAGGTGCACTAGTTCAGCGAAGAGATGGTGATAAAAGTGTAATATTGATGGTAGAAATATATTTTTATAATCTTAATAAATATAAACAGCAAGGTAGCAAAAAGTAAACGGGCACCAAAACGGTATTGCAATGCTTGAAAATGAGGCCTAGGGTCCGTACTTTCGCTATTGCAACCTCTCAACTATGCTAACATAGTTGGATCATATGATTATCCCTCAAAGTGCAATAAAGAGTCACTTCCGAGTTCCTATTAGCGGAGAACAAAAGATAGAAATTGTTTGTAGGGTACGAAACCACCTCAAAGCTATTATTTCCGATCGATCTATCCTAGAGTTCGTACTAAAATAACTCAAGCAATTCTTTCCAATATCACCTCGGGAATCCACAAGTTGAGTGCCATAACATACATCAAGTGAATCAATATGATACCCCATTGTCACCTCAAGTATTCATACCGCAAGACATACATCATGTGTTCTCATATCTGAATATTCAATCAGACAAGACAAAACTTCAAAGGGTAAAGATTCAATTCATCACAACAAGAGTAGAGAGGGGGAAAACATCATATGATCCATCTATATTAACAAAGCCCGCGATATAGATCACGAGAGAGAGAGAGAGAGAGATTAAACACATAGCTACTGGTACAAACCCTCAGCCCCGAGGGTGGACTACTCCCTCCTCATCGTGGTGGTCACGGGATGATGAAGATGGCCACGGAGATGATTCCCCCCTCGGTAGGGTGCGGAAAAGGGTCTAGATTGGTTTTGGTGGCTCTGAGCCTTGCGGCGGTGGAACTTCGATCCGAGATAACCAGAAGGGTTTTGGAATATTTGGGAATTTATAGCGCCAAAGAAGTGCGGGAGGCCACCGAGGTGGGCACAACCCACTGTATGCCGCTGGGCCCCAGGCGGGACACAGTGGGTTGTTCTCGAGGCACCCCAGTGCTTCTTGGCCCACTGTTTGTCTTCTGGACCATATAAAATCTCCTGAAGTTTCGTTGCATTTGGACGCCGTTTCGTATTGATTTCCTGCGATGTAAAAAACTAGCAAAAAACAGCAACTGGCACTAGGCACTGGGTCAACAGTTTAGTCCCAAAAAATGATATAAAGTTGCTATAAAATGATTGTAAAACATCCAAGAATGATAAAATAACAGCATGAATACTTCATAAATTATAGATACGTTGGAGACGTATCAATGATGCTAGGAAAAGTGATTGAAATTGTCATTGATCAAACTTGTGCACTTTGCTAGCATTCACACTTCATAAATTATTTCTTTTATCATTTACCTACTCGAGGACGAGTAGGAATTAAGCTTGGGGATGCTGATACGTATCCAATGTATCTATAATTTATGAAGTATTCATATTGTTATTTTATCATTCTTGGATGTTTTACGCTCATTTTATAGCAACTTTATATCATTTTTTGGGACTAACCTATTGACCCAGTGCCCAATGTCAGTTGTTGTTCTTTGCTTGTTTTTTACATCGCAGGAAATCAATATCAAACGGAGTCCAAACACCGCGAAACTTGCTGGAGATTTTTTATGGACCAGAACACCCAAGATGGGCTGTAGCAGCACTGGGGTGCCCCGAGGGGCACAACCCACCAGGTGCGCAGGGGCCCAGGCGCCCAGTGGGTTGTGCCCACCTCGGTGGCCTCCGCACCCCTCTTTACCCTATAAATTCACAAATATTCCAAACCCTTCTGGTTAACCTAGATCAGAAGTCTCACGCCGCAAGGCTCAGAGCCACCGAAACCAATCTAGACCTGCTCAAGACCACGGAGGGGGAATCATCACCGTGGCCATCGCCATCATCCCAAATCAACCACGATGAGGAGGGAATAGTCCACCGGGCCGAGGGTTTGTACCAAGAGCTATGTGTTTAATCTCTCTCTCTCTCTCTCTTTCTCTCTCTCTCTCTCTCGTGTTCTTGAGATGTCACGATCTTGATGTATCGCGAGTTTTGTTAATATAGTCGGATCATATGGTGTTTTCCCCTCTCTATCTTGTTGTGATGAATTGAGTTTTTCCCTCTGAGATTTCGTTGTCATCGGATTGAATACTTTTATGGATTTGAGAACACTTGATATATATATGTCTTGTAATTCAATACTCGTGGTGACAATGGTGTATCGTATTGATTCACTTGATATATGTTTTGGCACTCAACTCGCGGATTCCCGAGGTGACATTGGGGTAATCTATGCATAGGAGTTGATGCATGTTCTTGTCTTTGTTTCTCTAGTAGAAATCTTGGGGCACTCTGTGAAGTTCTGTGTGTTGGATTGAGTATTATGAATATGAATTTGCTTTGGTGTTATTTTATTACGAACCCTATGATAGATCAAACGGAAAGAATAGCTTTGTTTTATTTAAGTACGGACTCTTGAATAGATCAAACGGAAAGAATAGCTTTGAGGTGGTTTCGTACCCTAGCTAAAAACTATTTATTCTTATGTTCTCTGCTAGATAGGAACTTTGGAGTGATTCTTCATCGCACTTTGAGGGGTGGTTATATTATCCAATTATATTAGCATTGTTGAGAGACTGCACTAGCGAAAATATGAACCCTAGGCCTCATTCTCAAGCATTGCAATACCGTTTTTGTGCCCGTTTACTATTTGCTACCTTGATGTTTTTATTTATTCAGATTATAAAAATATATTTCTACCATTGATACGTCTCCAACGTATGTATAATTTATGAAGTATTCATGCTATTATATTATCCTTCTAGGATGTTTTAATGGGCTTTACTATGCACTTTTATATTATTTTTGGGACTAACCTATTAACCCAAAGCCCAAAGGCCGATTTACATTTTTCTCCTTGTTTCAGTGTTTCGCAGAAAAGGAATATCAAACGGAGTCCAAACGGAATGAAACCTTCGGGAGAGTTATTTTTGGAACGGGAGCAATCCATGGGACTTGGAGTACACGTCAGGGAATCAACGAGGAAGGCACGATGCAGGGGGGCGCGCACACCCCCCTGGGCACGCCCTCCACCCTCGTGGGCCCCTCGTGGCTCCCCTGACCGACTTCTTTCGCCTATATATATCAATATACCCTAAAACCATCGGGGAACGGAATAGATCGGGAGTTCCGCCGCCGCAAGCCTCTCAGCAGCCACCAAAACCAATCGAGACCTCTGCTCCAAGACCGCCGGAGGGGGAACCCTCATCGGTGTCCATCTTCATCATCCCGGCGCTCTCCATGACGAGGAGGGAGTAGTTCACCCTCGGGGTTGAGGGTATGTACCAGTAGCTATGTGTTTTGATCTCTCTCTCTCTCGTGTTCTTGAGGTGATATGATCTTGATGTATCGCGAGCTTTGCTATTGTAGTTGGATCTTATGATGTTTCTCCCCCTCTACTCTCTTGTAATGGATTGAGTTTTCCCTTTGAAGTTATCTTATCGGATTGAGTCTTTAAGGATTTGAGAACACTTGATGTATGTCCCGTCGTGCTTATCTGTGGTGACAATGGGATATCACGTGATCCACTTGATGTATGTTTTGGTGATCAACTTGCGGGTTCCGCCCATGAACCTATGCATAGGGGTTGGCACACGTTTTCGTCTTGACTCTTCAATAGAAACTTTGGGGCACTCTTTGAAGTTCTTTGTGTTGGTTGAATAGATGAATCTGAGATTGTGTGATGCATATCGTATAATCATACCCACAGATACTTGAGGTGACATTGGAGTATCTAGGTGACATTAGGGTTTTGGTTGATTGGTGGCTTAAGGTGTTATTCTAGTACGAACGCTATGATAGATTGAACGGAAAGAATAGCTTCGTGTTATTTTACTACAGACTCTTGAATAGACCGATCAGAAAGAATAGCTTTGAGGTGGTTTCGTACCCTACCATTCTCTTCATTTGTTCTCCGCTATTAGTGACTTTGGAGTGACTCTTTGTTGCATGTTGAGGGATAGTTATATGATCCAACTATGTTATTATTGTTGAGAGAACTTGCACTAGTGAAAGTATGAACCCTAGGCCTTGTTTCCTAGCATTGCAATACCGTTTATGCTCACTTTTATCATTAGTTACCTTGCTGATTTTTTTATTTTCAGATTACAAAAACCTATATCTACCATCCATGTTGCACTTGTATCACCATCTCTTCGCCGAACAAGTGCACCTATACAATTTACCATTGTATTGGGTGTGTTGGGGACACAAGAGACTCTTTGTTATTTGGTTGCAGGGTTGCTTGAGAGAGACCATCTTCATCCTACGCCTCCCACGGATTGATAAACCTTAGGTCATCCACTTGAGGGAAATTTGCTACTGTCCTACAAACCTCTGCACTTGGAGGCCCAACAACGTCTACAAGAAGAACGCTATGTAGTAGACATCAAGCTCTTTTAAGCGCCGTTGCCGGGCAGGCTAGGTAAGCGGCACTCACACCCCGTCAACTAAGCTCTTTTCTGGCGCCGTTGCCGGGGAGGTGAGTGCTTGAAGGTATATCTTTAGATCTTGCAATCAAATCTTTTAGTTTCTTGTTTTATCACTAGTTAGTTTATAAAATAAAACTACAAAAAAATGGAATTGAGGGTGCCTCATATGCTTCATCTTTTTAATGTCTTCCGTGAAAATAAGGATTCCAATAATTGTGCTCAATTGCTAGAGAAAGAATGCATTAAAATGTTTGGCACTAAATTTTTGAATGATGAGCATGATTGCAATGTTTTTAGTATGAATTCCTTGAATACCCATGATTGTAATGATATGCAAAGCCACAAGCTTGGGGAAGTTATGTTTGATGAAGATGATATTTTTTGTCCCCCAAGTTTTGATGAGCAAATTTATTATGATGAAAGCATGCCTCCTATTTATGATGATTATTGTGATGACACGTATGCTATAAAGAATAAAGATAACCATGAAACTTGTCATCATGATTTTAATTTTCAATTGGATTATGCTTCACATGATAGTTATTTTGTTAAGTTTGCTCCCACTACTATTCATGAGAAGAAATTTGCTTATGTGGAGAGTAATAAAATTTCTATGCTTGTGCATCATGAAAATAATGCTTTATGGGCTGGTTATATTGTTGAATTCATTCATGATGCTACTGAAAATTATTATGAGGGGGGAACATATGCTTGTAGGAATTGCAATAGTATCAAGTTTCCCCTCTATGTGTTGAAAATCTTGAGGCTATGCTTGTTTTGCTTTCCTATGCTAGTTGATTCTTGTTCCCATAAGTTGTTTGCTCACAAAATCCCTATGCATAGAAAGTGGGTTAGACTTAAATGTGCTAGTCATATTCTTCATGATGATCCCTTTATGTTTCAATTCCTATGTTTTATGTGAGCATCATTGAAATCATCATGCATAGCTAGGGGCGTTAAACGTTAGCGCTTGTTGGGAGGCAACCCAATTTTATTTTAATTTCTTGCTTTTTGGTTCTGTTTAGGAATAAATAATCCATCTATCTTCTGTTTAGATGTGGTTTTGTGTTTTAATGAGTGTTTGTGCCAAGTAGAACCTTTGGGAAGACTTGGGTGAAGTCTTTATGATCATGCTGTAAAAAACAGAAACTTTAGCGCTCACGAGATTAGCTGAAACTTTTTACTGGAGAGTGCTATTTAGTTGATTCTTTTTGCGTATGATTATATACAATTACTCAGGTACACCAATTTATTTTAGAATTTTTGGAGTTCCAGAATTATATGTTAGTTAAAGATTACTACAGACTGTTCTGTTTTTGACAGATTCTGTTTTTCGTATGTTGTTTGCTTATTTTGATGAATCTATGGCTAGTAAAATAGTTTATAAACCATAGAGAAGTTGGAATACAGTATATTTAACACCAATACAAATAAAGAATGAGTTCATTACAGTACCTTGAAGTGGTGTTTTGTTTTCTTTCGCTAACGGAGCTCACGAGATCTTCTGTTAAGTTTTGTGTTGTGAAGTTTTCAAGTTTTGGGTAAAGATTAGATGGAATATGGAATAAGGAGTGGCAAGAGCCTAAGCTTGGGGATGCCCAAGGCACCCCAAGGTAATATTCAAGGACAACCAAGAGCCTAAGCTTGGGGATGCCCGGATGGCATCCCTCTTTAAATCTTCGTTCATCGGTAACTTTACTTGGAGCTATATTTTTATTCACCACATGATATGTGTTTTGCTTGGAGCGTCGTTTTATTTTCTTTAGCTTTGCTTGCTGTTTGAATAAAATACTAATATCTGAAAATTTTAAATGGTAGAGGCTTCACATAGCTACATAATATTTAACTACTCATTGATCTTCACTTATATCTTTTTGGAGTAGTTTGTCATTTACTCGTGTGCTTCACTTATATCCTATGAGTAAATGGTTGAATGACTTGAATATCATAAATCTGAAATTATATATGTTTCATATGCTTATCCCATGGGGAGTAATGACTTTACATATAAGAAGTAGAGGTGGTAAATTTATTGAAGGTTAGCAAACATTGTATTGGTCACTTGAACAATTCATGAAAGAATATTGAAGGAAGAGAGATTTCACATATAAATATACTATCTTGGACATTTTTTGCAATTGTGATCACTCATTAAAATATGACATGCTAAAAGGTTGATGTTGGACAAGGAATACAACGTAATGGATTATGTTTTCTTATATTCGAAATAAAGTATATTGTCATGGATCGCCCAACACGTTGAGCTTGCCTTTCCCCCTCATGCTAGCCAAATTCTTTGCACCAAGTAGAGATTCTACTTGTGCTTCCAAACATCCCTTAAACCAGTATTGCCATGATAGTCCACCATACCTACCTATGGATTGAGTAAGATCCTTCAAGTAAGTTGTCATCGGTGCATGCAATAAAAATTTCATCGGTGCATGCAATAAAAATTGCTCTCTAAATATGTATGATCTTTTAGTGTGGAGAAAATAAGCTTTATACGATCATTGTGATATGGAAGCAATAAAAGCGACGGACTGCATAATAAAGGTCCCTATCACAAGTGGCAATATAAAGTGACGTTCCCTCGCATTAAGATTTTGTGCATCCAACTATAAAAGCGCATGGCAACCTCTGCTTCCCTCTGCGAAGGGCCTATCTTTTATTCTTCTCTTTTACCTTATGCAAGAGTCATGGTGATCTTCACCTTTCCTTTTTACATTTTATCCTTTGGCAAGCACATTGTGTTGGAAAGATTCTGATATATATATCCAATTGGATGTAAGGCATCATGAACCATTATTGTTGGCATTACCCTTGAGGTAAAAGGTTGGGAGGCAAATCTATAAGCCCCTATCTTTCTCGTGGTTCCATTAAAACTTTGAACCCATAAATATCACGTGAGTGTTAGCAATTGTGAAAGACTAAATGATAGTTGAGTATGTGGGGTTTTCTAAATTAAAGCTCTGACATAGACTCTTCCTAAAAATAAGATGAATTGTAATTGTTTGATGACTGATAACACGGTTTGTTAGTTTTCAAGAAAGTTTATGATCTATACTTTAACATGTGAATAGCTTGTTACTTGATCATGAGAAGCTTTATGAGTTGAGCTACTGTTATGATATATAATGATGCTAGAAAAGGTGATTGAAATTATCATTGATCAAACTTATGCACCTGCTAGCATTCACACTTCATAAATTATTTCTTTTATCATTTACCTACTCGAGGACGAGCAGGAATTAAGCTTGGGGATGCTGATACGTCTCCAACGTATCTATAATTTATGAAGCATTCATGCTATTATATTATCCTTCTAGGATGTTTTAATGGGCTTTACTATGCACTTTTATATTATTTTTGGGACTAACCTATTAACCCAGAGCCCAGTGCCAGTTTCTATTTTTCTCCTTGTTTCAGTGTTTCGCAGAAAAGGAATATCAAGCGGAGTCCAAACGGAATGAAACCTTCGGGAGAGTTATTTTTGGAACGGTAGCAATCCAGGGGACTTGGAGTACACGTCAGGGAATCAACGAGGAAGGCACGATGCAGGGGGGCGCGCCCACCCCCCTGGGCGCGCCCTCCAACCTCGTGGGCCCCTCGTGGCTCCCCTGACCGACTTCTTTCGCCTATATATATCAATATACCCTAAAACCATCGGGGAACGGAATAGATCGGGAGTTCCGCCGCCGCAAGCCTCTCAGAGCCACCAAAACCAATCGAGACCCTGTTCAAGACTCGCCGAGGGGGATCCCTCATCGGTGTCCATCTTCATCATCCCGGCGCTCTCCATGACGAGGAGGGAGTAGTTCACCCTCGGGGCTGAGGGTATGTACCAAAGAGCTATGTGTTTTGATCTCTCTCTCGTGTTCTTCGTGTGATACGATCTTGATGTATCGCGAGCTTTGCTATTGTAGTTGGATCTTATGATGTTTCTCCCCCTCTACTCTCTTGTAATGGATTGAGTTTTCCCTTTGAAGTTATCTTATCGTATTGAGTCTTTAAGGATTTGAGAACACTTGATGTATGTCTTGTCGTGCTTATCTGTGGTGACAATGGGATATCACGTGATCCACTTGATGTATGTTTTGGTGATCAACTTGTGGGTTCCGCCCATGAACCTATGCATAGGGGTTGGCACACGTTTTCATTTTGACTCTCCGGTAGAAACTTTGGGGCACTCTTTGAAGTCCTTTGTGTTGGTTGAATAGATGAATCTGAGATCGTGTGATGCATATCGTATAATCATACCCACGGATACTTGAGGTGACATTGGAGTATCTAGGTGACATTAGGGTTTTGGTTGATTTGTGTCTTAAGGTGTTATTCTAGTACGACTCTATGATAGATTGAACGGAAAGAATAGCTTCGTGTTATTTTACTACGGACTCTTGAATAGATCGATCAGAAAGAATAGCTTTGAGGTGGTTTCGTACCCTACCATAATCTCTTAGTTTGTTCTCTGCTATTAGTGACTTTGGAGTGACTCTTTGTTGCATGTTGAGGGATAGTTATATGATCCAACTATGTTATTATTGTTGAGAGAACTTGCACTAGTGAAAGTATGAACCCTAGGCCTTGTTTCCTAGCATTGCAATACCGTTTACGCTCACTTTTATCATTAGTTACCTTGCTGTTTTTATTTTCAGATTACAAAAACCTATATCTACCATCCATATTGCACTTGTATCACCATCTTTTCGCCGAACTAGTGCACCTATACAATTTACCATTGTATTGGGTGCGTTGGGGACACAAGAGACTCTTTGTTATTTGGTTGCAGGGTTGCTTGAGAGAGACCATATTCATCATACGCCTCCCACGGATTGATAAACCTTAGGTCATCCACTTGAGGGAAATTTGCTACTGTCCTACAAACCTCTGCACTTGGAGCCCCAACAACGTCTACAAGAAGAAGGTTGCGTAGTAGACATCAACCATCCATATTACACTTTTAACACCATGTCTTCACCGAACTAGTGCACCTATACAATTTGCCATTGTATTGGGTGTGTTGGGGACACAAGAGATTTCTTGTATTTGGTTGCAGGGTTGTTTGAGAGAGACCATCTTCATCCTACACCTCTCACGGATTGATAAACCTTAGGTCATCCACTTGAGGGAAAATTGCTACTGTCCTACAAAACTCTGCGCTTGGAGGCCCAACACGTGTATACAAGAATAAAGTTGCGTAGTAGACATCAGTCAATGACCTGGGAGAAAATCTTGTGCGTACATAACAGCGATTTGACGGCTGATAGCATCAATCCGCTCTGGAGACTCCTAACTAGCTGAGTTATACTGTTTAGTACTAAGTATTGTTGTTGTCTTTATATTGTATCAACACATTTGATATAATAAGATTGTAATTGTATCAACATTTTTGATATAAATAAGATTGTATTCTATGTATTTACATGAGATTTTATTTTTGAAAGTTCTTTGCCTTATATATAGTTATCTACGGTGACAATCCAATGGAAGAGGAATTATGCCTTGTGGACAGTGCAACCACAAACTCCATACTGAGTGAGATGAAATATTTCCAAACTCTTAAAAAGATAAATGGAGATATTCTAACTACCGTTGGACGCGATACGGCAATCACTGGCACTGGATGTGCCATATTTACCCTCCTAGATGGTACACAAGTGACAATCGAGGATGCATTGTTGTATCCCAACTCATCACGTACCCTGATCAGTTATCGAGATTTCCGTAAAATGGCTTTCACATTGAAACACATGAAGACAATAAAGAACAGTATCTACTCTTCACCAAAGATCACAGATGTGGCAAGCAGGTACATGAAAAAATTCCTTCTCCATTGTCTGCTTTGTACTATACGTACATCAAACCCGTAGAGCATGTTGCATACAAAGTAATTTTTCAAAATGCTGACGCATTTCAAACCTGGCATGATCACCTAGGCCATTCCAGGGTAGGGATGATGTGAAAAATTACTAGCGATTCCATTGGTCATAATTTGCTTGAGCCAAAATTTCCTCAATCTTCGGAATTTGTGTGCACATCTTCTGCCATGGGAAAGTTAATTTTGAGGCCCTCTCACCTCAATATACAATCTGAACCACTTCGATTTCTTGAACACATTCAAGTAGACATTTGTGGTCCCATCTAACCATTATCTGGACCTTTCCGGTACTTCATGGTTCTAACTGATGCATCTACACGATGGTCACACGTGTGTCTTCTATCCACGCGAAACCATGCATTTTCCAATATAATGAGGCAAGTCATTAAGTTACAAGCCCATCATCCAGAAATTCGAATTAAGACAATTCGCATGGACAATGCTGCAAAATTCTCCTCACGTGCTTTCAATGATTATTGCATGGCCCTGGGGATTGAAGTTCAACACTCCGTTCCATATGTCCATACAGAAAATGGTTTGCCTGAATCATTGATTAAAATGATCAAACTCATTGCAAGACCTTTGTTAATGAACTGCAACTTGCTAACCTCTAGTTGGGGTCATGCGGTTCTACACGTTGCTGACTTGATACAATTGAGGCCTACTGCATATCATAGTACTTCCCCTTTGCAATTGCTACGTGGAAATCCTCCAAGCATTTCCCATCTGCGTAAGATCAGATGTGTTGCATACATCTCGATCTCACCACCACAGCGGACATCCATGGGCCCACATAGGAAACTGGGGACCTATGTGGGGTACAAATCATCGTCGATTATTAAGTACCTGGAACCCCTTACTGGGGGCCTATTCACAGCTCGTCATGCTGATTGTATATTTAATGAGGAACACTTTCTAGCATTAGGGGGAGATTTCAAGTACCAGAAAGAATGCCCGGAAATTTATTGGAATGCTCAAGCCATTTCGTCCTCTGATCCACGTACTCAAGAGATTGAACTCCAAGTTCAGAAAATCATTAATTTGCAACATCTTGCAATTAACCTGCCAGATTCATTTACTGATCTAAAAGGTGTTATAAAGTTGAAAGATCGTGGATGTCGCCTAGAGGGGGGAGGGTGAGTAGGCGCTTTAAAATAATTATGGTTTAGGCTTGAACAAATGCAGAATAGAACTAGCGTTCAATTTGTCAAGCACAAAACCTGAAACAACTAGACTCACCTATGTGCACCAACAACTTATGCTAAGCAAGATAAACAACTTAGTGATAGCAAGATATATAACAAGAAACAATATGGCTATCACAAAGTAAAGTGCATAAGTAAAGGGCTCGGGTAAGAGATAACCAAGGCACGCGGAGACGACGATGTATCCCGAAGTTCACACCCTTGCGGATGCTAATCTTTGTTTGGAGCGGTGTGGAGGCACAATGCTCCCCAAGAAGCCACTAGGGCCACCATAATCTCCTCATGCCCTTGCATAATGCAAGATGTTGTGATTCCACTAAGGGACCCTTGAGGGTGGTCACCGAACCCATACAAATGGCAACCCTTGGGGGTGGTCACCGAACCCGTACACTTTGGCAACCCTTGGGGCGGTCACTGGTACCCGTCAAATTTCTCGGGGCGATCTCCACAACCTAATTGGAGACCCCGATGCTTGCCCAAAGCTTTACACCACAATGATTGAGCTCCGAACACCACCAACCGTCTAGGGCGCCCAAGCACCCAAGAGAAACAAGCTCAAGGGTACCAAGCACCCAAGAGTAATAAGCTACTAAACTTTCACTTCCACGTATCACCGTGAAGAACTCAAACCGATGCACCAAATGCAATGGCAAGGGCACACGGAGTGCCCAAGTCCTTCTCTCCCAAATCCCACCAAAGCAACTAATGCTAGGGAGGAAAATGAGAGGAAGAACAAAGAAGAGAACACAAAGAACTCCAAGATCTAGATCCAAACGGTTCCCCTCACATAGAGGAGAAAGTGATTGGTGGAAACGTAGATCTAGATCTCCTCTCTCTTTTCCCTTAAGAACTAGCAAGAATCATTAGAGGGATTGAGAGATAGCAAGCTCGAAGAAGGTCAATAATGGGGGAAGAACACGAGCTAAAGAGATAAGGTTCAGTGGGAAAGAAGACCCCCTTTTATAGGGCCTCCCGAATCCAACCGTTATGTGCTCAGCCCGGACACGAGCGGTACTACCGCTCAGGAGAGCGATACTACCACCCGGGCGGTAGTGCACATAGAGAAATGCAATGGAGTGAGACCAAGAGCCGATAGTGCCGCCGGAGCGGTACTACCGCTGGGGTTGCAGCTCAGGGCACTAAGGAGGCAGAGCAGGACAGATGGGGTGAAGCAGAGCCACACCAGTGATACTACCGCTTGAAGGAGCGGTACTACCGCTTGGAGGCGGTCGTGCCGCACACCGACTGCCGTCTACAACCGTTGGGAGCACCCAGGATCCTGGAGGGGAGCGGAAGTGGAGCGGTAGTGCATGGGCGGTACTACCGCTTACAAGCGGTACTACTGACGGTGTCCTGGACTAGGGGGTACTCACCACGTCGTCTCCCGATCAGTTGGATTGGGCCGAGGACCACCATGGTCGTATACTCATGGGCCAGTCCGGACAGTTGCCGCATACAAGGAAGATTCCACAAGACTTGGCGATCAAGACAAGGACTCCTCCCCCACCGGCGTATTCGGCTAGGACTCTTGTTATCCTAGGCCTCTGGTGCATTATATAAACCGAGGCCAGGCTAGTCGATAGATATACAACAATCATACCATAGACTAGCTTCTAGGGTTTAGCCTCTCTGATCTCGTGGTAGATCTACTCTTGTACTACCCATATCATCAATATTAATCAAGCAGGAGTAGGGTATTACCTCCATCGAGAGGGCCCGAACATGGGTAAAAACATCGTGTCCCTTGTCTCCTGTTACCATCCGCCTAGACGCACAGTTCGGGACCCCCTACCCGAGATCCGCCGGTTTTGACACCGACATTGGTGCTTTCATTGAGAGTTCCGCTGTGTGTTCGGCAAAAGGTCGATGGCTCGCCTGCAGATCAAACTGCGACTTCAAAGATCTTCGTCACCAGCTCAACTGGTCACCTTGGTTCGACCAAGGGCTGCGCCCTACCTCCGATCGTCATGTTCGGATGAGGGCCTTCATCAACATCAACTCCGATCTCTATCAAGATCATGGAGGAATCATCCAGGGAGCCCGGGGGCTCAACGTCAACATTGCCCTCGGGCGACCGTACTGTTTTTCTGGACAGCGGACTTGTGTCCGCCGCCACCAACTCCTCAAGTGTCGTTTTAACGATGCTTCGGTGGAATTGTGCAGAATTGAGTCTACAACAACCCTGAAAAATTTTGTCGAGTTCCGATGGAGGAATCTCTCGCAATCTCCGGTATACCGGAGCCGCATTGAATCTGGACGAGAATCCGGACGAGTTTAGGGCGTGGTGTCCAGCTTCTAGCTCGGACTTCCTTCGGAAGATCCAACCGTTGATCGGCTGCAGAATTTCTATATCTACCATCCCTCAAAATTTCAGCTCAATCCGACCGTCCAAACTCCGGGAACCTTTCGATTAGTGCATCACTTTTCGGATCTGTTTTCTGCGCGAAAACGAATCCGACCCGAGTTCGTCTTTTTTATGAACGGGATTTCGGACATCCTTTTCGAAGGAAGTTTTGTATGGGGTATTGTGTTTTGTTCCCGAACACATCCCACTAACTTTAAAATCTTTTGAACATGATCTTCAATATCATGCTGGTGTCAAACCAGTCCGGCAATATTGCTCCACGGCTGCCGACCTGCGCTAGACACGTTGTCACTTTGTTGAGCCGAGCTTAAGTTCTTCGGATCATCATCTCGGCAAGCCGAACAAGAGTCCGGCATCGCGAAGGATAAATCATCACCAACATCGCCGCCCCACGGATTACACGGAGCGGGCATACCGGCATCGCCGCCGCGGTCGCTTCATCAAGCCCGGCATCGACCACGTCACGACCTGCATCGGCGGGGCGCACTATTGCTTCTTCAAGCTGGTGTCCATCACGCCGACCTACTTCGACATCTCGGCTGGACCGGGGGCTCCGCCATCTCTTCATCAACCTACTCCGGACACTTCAGCGTCACTAGCCGACCAGCTCCGTCACGTTAGCTGGACCGAGGGCTTTGCCTCGGCGAGCCAACCTTTGCCAGCATTGACATGTCGTCGTTTTATCGCCCATCAGGCAATGGGTGCGCGGATCGAGTCCCAATTTTGGGAATCACCTTCCTCCGGATTACTACAACAAATAAAACAGGTGCTATTAATCCTAGTATTTTTTGCTTGTTTGGGTTCATTTTTCCAAGGAATTATTACTCTGGTTTGTCCATCATATATACACAGGTCTATCAAGTGGTGGCCGCATTATCGACAGTCGCATGATGGTTCGGTCAGTTTCCGTACATAGTCCGTGACGCCGCATCCGAACTCGAACCGACTGTGAATTCAGGCCTTGCCATGCCTTTACCGCATCACGCCCGCCTCAAGATCGACATTGACTTTGCCAGCCATATTTCTTTTATTACTCACTTTGCATAAATTATTTGTTATGCAACTAAATTTTTATTCTTATTATTACTATTACCCCGGTCTGCACTATTTTTTGTGCACAGAAAATGATCCAAATTGGACTATATCCTTTGGCGTCACCTCGGCTGGCCGACGGGGCTTCGTCAACACTTCATAACCCCATGCAGGGACTTCGCATCACTCTGCCGTCCTGCATTGACCGTGCTATGTCACCACTTGAGTGCCGAGCTCTTTGCTCCGCCACCTCGGGATCAGCTTGGGGATGGAACCTTGTCCGCATCAAGCTCGGACGCGTCGTCAATACCGAACACATTAACCAGCTAAGTTGCCTTCATGCTCAAAGTTTTAAATTTTTAACTTGTGTTCGGCTCGACCAAGCGTTATACTTTTTGAGAAAAGTTGCTTGTAAAATTTTCCTTGTCCAAACTTTGTTTGTGACGCATAAATTCAAATACCCCGTTTACTTGGGGGCTTCCTTCATGAAGCTTTTTCCTCTTGCACATGATTATACTTATGCGGCTTCGTTCCTTGTTCGTGTATTACATACAATATGCACCATATTGACTTAAGTGATTTGCAAGCTGGGTTGCCTTGCCTCTGTGTTTACCCCTCGTTCCCGATTGTTCGGCTAGGGAGTAAAGGAGCACCTCTGCGATTGTCACGATCGGGTCACCCGAGCCGGACCTCGACTGGTGAAGCCGAAAGCTAAGCGCTCTTATTGTTTTCAATAATGGTCGGCACACAATGGAACTCATGAGTAAAAAAATCTATTGCACAAGTCTCATATTAACAATGAGCACCGAAGAAAGGTATCGGTGGGGGTACTATTTTCTTCGAAGATGCTTCTTACACTTTATCAGTAATATAGCATAAGTTCCCTGAGCGCGCTTTGTCTATTACAGCCTTATGACCTGATTGCCTGGTTATCGGAAACATCGTCGATATTCTCGACAGATGGAGTACATAACACTTTTCGGTCCTTGACCGAAGAGGGAGAAGCCGACGGTCGGTTAAGACGCGTTTAAAGTTTGGTTGAACATAGATATGATATAAGTACTTCGGTACATAGAATCATTCTTTTACCCAAGTCACTTGGGGGCTCTTATGTTTATTTTGAGCCGTTTTATAATAAGTGTTTTTCTTCTTAGTCGTTGCAGAGTTTTTATTATTATTTATCACTCCTTTTCTCGACACGAGTGTGCGGTCACTAGCCGGGGAGCCTAATTTCTCTCTCAAAACCGCTAAAGTTTAGTTTTATAAACTGGCCTAATGAGAAGTACTCCGCCTTGTGATGGGGAGGCTGAAGCCGTAGGTGACCCACTTGAAGTCTTGAGATAGGATGTGTCATGTTAAAGCACCATGTAAGCACTTTTTTCTAAAGTCCAATTTTCGGATTGGAACCGAACACTTGATCTTGGTCGGACGTTTTTTGGTTTTCCAAGCTTTTGTCACTTTTAAAATATTTGTGTGTTTTCAGCACAAGTCTCGCAGTGCAACGCCGGACACCTTTAGAGATTCGGCAAAAACATTCTCGGATATTGCTATATATGCATCGGTTTTGAATTGTGTCTTTGGTCAATAGTCGGGTTGCCCGGCTCCTGCGCTTGCCTCCTACGTTCCACTTTGTTTGGCTAGGTGTGCAAAGGGAGAACCACTGCGATTGTGCTTCCAGCTCGCATGGTCAAGCACCTCAGTGGAGAAAGCCGAAACCGATCGTCACAATAGGTGTAAACTGGTCAGCGATCCGATGACTATATTAAATGACGGGCCATTCATAAAATTGGCGAAGTGTTTCGGCTTGACCTCGATCGTCGCCGAACACTACCGGGGCTAGTAATCGCCTCCCAAACTAAATCCTCAATATTTTGCTCTTACATTGAGCCGAGGTTTCATGATCATGCTTAGCATGACAACCCAAAGAAAGGAACCGATAGCGGGACTATTTTCTTTGGAAGATATTTCTTCTGTTAAACAGTAATATAACATATCTCTCTGCGTACGTTTGTTTCTAAAACCGTATGGCCAGATTGCCTTGTTTGTCGTAAATCTTTGCCCTCATAAAGGCTTTATAAAGTAGGACAAACACTCCTCGACATCTTGGCCGAGGAGGTTGAAGCCGATGGTCGGTCAACAAAGGTTTGTACAATGCGGATCCGAGCATTAGTGACATAAAGTACTTGGATACATTGAGTCATTACACATAATTTGTGATTTTACTATGGATATCGATCCTTAATTCGGCCACCCGTGCCCGCATTAAGGCTCGGGGGCTACCGGGCTTCGGGCTTATTATTTACAAATATTAAAGGGGCACATCAATCCCCTGATCCGTGTTGCCACCCGACCCGATGTCTCGTGGGCTCTTGCATTGCCTGTTCTATGCGTAAAATTTTAAGTGCAATATGATTTCGAGGAGATTTTGATCCTCGGGTTGGTCGGCCGCACCCAACCCGAGTCTCGAGGACCGAGCACGCCGCTTTTGTGTCCCGGTATTCTCGCCGAGCTAGGACTTGATCCTCGGGCCGATTTTGCAAATCAACTTTGAGTCTCGGCTGACTCTTTGGGATCATCGGTCTTACGTCATCCTTCAGGTGCATCTCGGGTTTTAGACCGATACACACCTTGTGGGCTATCGCTATGTATCTCGGCAGAGAATAAATTGCACCAATCAAAATATTGACAAAAATCGGCCCATATTCGGGTGGTGCACCACCTCGGAAGCGATCCAAGCATAAAGCTCGGGCTCTAGTGGCTGGCTCCATAGAGGGCATTTCCGGCATTAAGCTCGGCTAAGCTCCTTCAAACTTCTTTGAACCAAGGTGATTTACGACACCTCGGATACAGTCCGGCGTTGGAGCTCGGATACATAGTCCGGCGTTGGAGCTCGAATACAGTCCGGCGTTGGACCTCGGATACATAGTCCGGCGTTAGAGCTGGGAAGCAGTCCGGCATTGGTGCTCGGCTGCAAAAGATACCTCGAATGCGGTCCGGCGTTGGAGCTCGAACGCAAGAGGACGCTGCCGCCCGGGAACAACTTCGAACCCGAGGTGCGGCATAAAAATAACAAGGCATTGATAAAGGCCGGAAACTTAAAGGGGCTCCTCGAATACCCGACGTGTAAACTCGTCGAATGCATTTCGGCGATCCTCAAGATCGAAGATGAGAAGATTTGTTGAACCAGTTTTCAAGACCGACGACCGAAGATGAAGAACAGTTCGGAAGAATCGAGGAGCATCCCTAACTTGAAGACCGGTTCAGGGGGCTACTGACGGTGTCCTGGACTAGGGGGTACTCACCACGTCGTCTCCCGATCAGTTGGATTGGGCCGAGGACCCCCATGGCCGTATACTCATGGGCCAGTCCGAACAGCTGCCGCATACAAGGAAGATTCCACAAGACTTGGCGATCAAGACAAGGACTCCTCCCCACCGGGCGTATTCGGCTAGGACTCTTGTTATCCTAGGCCTCTGGTGCATTATATAAACCGAGGCCAGGCTAGTCGATAGATATACAACAATCATACCATAGACTAGCTTCTAGGGTTTAGCCTCTCTGATCTCGTGGTAGATCTACTCTTGTACTACCCATATCATCAATATTAATCAAGCGGAGTAGGGTATTACCTCCATCGAGAGGGCCCGAACCTGGGTAAAAACATCGTGTCCCTTGTCTCCTGTTACCATCCGCCTAGACGCACAGTTCGGGACCCCCTACCCGAGATCCGCCGGTTTTGACACCGACAACTACCGCTCATACTACCGTTTCACTGTCACGCAACCCGACAGGAAAAATTGCATCCCCAGAAGCAGCAGTACTACGCGTGGCATAGGGTCGCGATACTGCCGCTTACAAGCGGTACAAGCGGTATTGTCGCTTGAGGCCTTCAGGAACACAACAGAGAAACCAGAGGATACAATAAAGACTGAACTGCCACAACTTCTGCAAATGAGCTCCGAATTGAGAAAACTCAAGCTTGTTGGATAGATGACGACGAGTAGCAGTAGAAAATTGCCAAAGGTATAGAGATGTGAAACCTCTATGAATGAAGAACCAGCAAAAACTCCAGCATCGAAAACATCATAGAAGATGCACATGAACTCCGTTTTTGGTGAACTAGAGCTTGTCATCAAGATGACCATAAGCTCTAAGACTCACAAAGAGAAACACCAAACAAGAACCAAGAAGGATGATGCAAGGATGCAATGGTTTGAGCTCTCTACGAACGATATGATCAAGCTACTCACTTGAGAGCCCCCCTTGATAGTACGACAATTGATCATATAACCCGGTCTCCCAACTACCACCACGAGACTGCTAAAATATAAAACCTATCAAGGGCAAACCTTTGCCTTGCGCATAATCCACTTGATTGACGATCTTGTCCTCCTCAAGATGGACCACCTTTCTTGATTGCGTTGGGTCGATGAATACTAGTTGATTGCTCCCCCATACTCCACTATTGGTGAGCCACTCTTCGGCACATTTTCACAAGTCCATTGTCACCACAATGGACGGCAAGCTTCAAGCACTTGATATCTTCATGATGCTACACTTGAACTTGCACACCGCAATCTTGATGACGATCACCACTTGGTGTCATCCTCTCCATGGGTTGTATGATTTCTTCATCTTGACGCAAGCCCATAGAAACATACCTAACCTCACATATAACTCTCACGTAGACCATGGATTAGTACACAAAACATAATGGACAATGCTTACCATACCATGGGACTTGATCCCTCTCGGTACATCTTGTACGCTTTGTGTGTTGATCAACTTGATTCACTCTTTGACTTAGTCTTGATCAACCTTGTTTCATGTCTTCTCTCTGACCAAACTTTGGATAATTCCTTGAATAATAC
Organism: Aegilops bicornis; assembly: GCA_021605145.1. Classification (NCBI taxonomy): domain Eukaryota; kingdom Viridiplantae; phylum Streptophyta; class Magnoliopsida; order Poales; family Poaceae; genus Aegilops; species Aegilops bicornis. The sequence goes on from CM038671.1 coordinate 562,767,119, forward strand.
CTTGGTCAACTTATAAACTCCTTGAAACCAACACATGGACTTCAAGAAATGCCTATGGACAAATCCTTCAAATATAACCCAAGGCAACCATTAGTTCATACAGAATGTCATCAATTACCAAAACCTCACATGGGGGCACCGTACGTTCTTTCAGAAGTCCTTAAATCCGGCTAGAAATGCGCCCGAAAGACTGGAGGTACCAATAAAAACCACTCAACTCCCTGTTCCTAAAAAGAGGGGGAGTAGTACAGCCTCTAACCTGGAACAAGCTTCTAGCAAGGAACAAAGGAAATCGAGGAGAAAACCTCGAAGTCAGAAAATGCGGGTCAGCTCAACGTTGACAGACACCTTATGGGTAGTATACACCCAGTGGAAGGGCAACCTCCACAACCCAGCTTCAGTTTGCACACACTAGCTGGGCCATCGGCACACCCAGACTCAAACATACTGGGAAATCACTAAGAGTCACTAGGCTGTCGACATTTATTTTGCTAAAAAAATTGCAGATATCCTTCTCACTGATCATGATCCAAAGACCATCTTTGGTGCCAAAAGCGCCCCGACTGACCTAAATGGAAGGACCAATACAAGCAGAAATTGCCTCGCTTAGTAAAAGAAAGGTATTCACTGAAGCAATGCTGACACCTCCCAATGTTTTTCCTGTGGGATACAAATGGGTTTTTCTCTGGAAACGAAATGAGAACAATGAGGTGATGAAGGGTTCACGCAGAGACCCAGCATTGATTTCAATGAGACATATTCTCCTGTAATGAGTGGGACCACTTTCCGATACGTTATATCTCTGGTAGCGCAAAACCGTCTATCTATGCAGTTGATGGACGGCGTGACCGCATATCTTTACGGGCCACTAGATTCGAACATGTATATGAAGGTTCCTCACGAAATCTCTATCCCGAATACAAGCGCAAAAGGCAACATGTATTGTGTAAAACTTAATAAGTCAATATATGGCTTAAGACAGTCGGGACGGATGTGCTACAACCGACTTAGTGAGTTCCTTCTACAAAATGGCTACTCCAATAGTAGTGATTATCCATGTGTCTTTATCAAAAAGTCCTCTACATGATTTTGCATCATTTCAGTGTACGTCGATGACCTCAACATCATTGGCAACACACAAGACATTGATGAAGCACGCAATCACCTAAAGATGGAATTTGAGATGAAGGATTTGGGTAAAACCAAATTTTGCTTAGGTATTCAATTTGAGCACCTTCCCTCAGGAATCATGGTACACCAAGCTGCTTATATCCAGAAAATATTGGAGAAATTCAATATGGACAAAATCCTACCCATCTAAAACTCCCTATGGTGTTTCGTCTCTAGACGTAGAGAAAGATCCGTTCAGGCCAAGGGACGCTGGAGAAGAAATATTGGGACCTGAGGTTCCATATCTCAGTGCCACGGGAGCGCTCACGTGTCTTGCAAATTGCAGGAGACCACCTCGCATTTGTAGTGAATCTGCTTGCTAGCCATAGCGTAGCTCCCATCAAACGACATTGGTCCGAAGTTAAGAATATCTTTCGGTATCTCCAAGGCACAAAGGATTTTGGCCTATTTTTTCAGTTACAGAGAAATCAGGACTCTGATATGATTGGATACGCCGATGCTGGCTATTTATCTGATCCCCATAATGCCAGATTGCAATCTGGCTTCGTGTTCCTACATGGTGGAACTGTCATATCATGAAAGTCTTCTAAACAGACTTTGGTGGCAACACCTACCAATCATTCTAAAATAATTTCATTATTTGAGGAATCACGCGAATGTGTGTGGCTTCGCAGAATGATAAACCACATACAACAGTCATGTGAAATTGGTTCTATAGAATCACCTACCATTATCTACGAAGATAATGCGGCTTGTGTTGCACAGATGCAAACAGGATACATCAAGAGTAATATCACCAAGCATATTTCTCGTAAGTGATTTTTCCCCCATGATCTTTAGAAAAGGGGGAAAATGAACATCTTGCAAATTAAATCATGTGAAAATCTTACTGATTTATTTACCAAGTCTCTACCAAATTCTACATTCCAGAAATATGTTTATGAAATTGGTATGCGACTGACTTCGAAACTTGCAAGAATAAGGGGGAGTGTCTCTCTGAACTATACCTGTTTGAAGTGTCATATTACATTTCTTTCTCTCTGTGAGTTTTATGTTTCAAGTTAGTATTAATGAAGAATTGCCGAAGGAGAATCCTTTCAAGGTGATGATGCAACTTGGATAGTCTTTCAAGATGACGATTCTATATGGTGAATTGGTGATCATGTGATGATTCTACATGGAGAAGAGTAGATTAGGGGGAGTGTTGTGATTAATTAGAACATATATTAATTAGAGGATAAATCTTCTCTTGTCTAACCGTTGTGCGGTTACATAACATCAACAGACGCATCTCTAGGATGCGCCTGCATGAACCATCACGCCCCTTGTACGAACCGTCGCGCCAGTGCGACGCCGCATCTCTTCTAGACATATATAAAGTGTACTCTTAACTATCAATCAATACAAGTTGATCTTTCACTCAAACAGTTCTGACTAATTTTCTTATGATAGTTTAGACATGTTCCCAATGAAATTCATCTTCTGTAGCAAGCAACAACTTGTTTACTATGTGTTGTTCCGTGATTAGACCGTAGGGATGAGTTACTTTTTTAGTGCACCAAGACATACAAGCTTTGTCTTCTTTTCAGACAGACTAACTATTTTGGGATGTAACAATGGTTCTTCTGGCCTTCATGTTTCTGATAAATTCCTGAATGGCAGCGCTGATGGTTTTATTATAATTCGCAGGATGGCAACAGGAGCAAATGAACACGCACCTGCGTTGGACAGGTGTATGAGTTCATGGACGCTGACGACAGCGGCGTATAAAAGCCTCACGAAGTCCAAAAGAGCCTTGACCTCTGTTGGCGAAGTACTCGTCGTCGGGTGCCTCGCCGTCTGCGTAGGGCGCAGGTCGATCGCCGTCTGGGTAGGGCAACTCTGAACGGCGGCACGGGCTAACTGAATAGATCACCTTTTTTTTCTATGCAGTTGAACAACTCAGCCGGAGATCACGTTTTGTTTCCCTTGTATGCCCCTTTTTTTCCTACTATTTTTTTTAAGGGAATGTCGTCATGGCTAGCTTTATTAGATCAGAACACGTTTACATCATCTATTAACATTTAACCAATTAATTAATCAAAGCCTTATTACAATAACTATAGTTTGCTAGCACATGCGCTACTTTGTTGCAAAAACGAAGACAATGCTTAAACATGACCTTCCCGATCATAAATCCTAAATCCACACACTCAGCGAATAAAGCTGCCTCTTCATCCCACCATCTGGTCTGTTCATTGCAGTAATTGATGACTTGTAGTGAGTCCGACTTGGTTCAAACCGAGCGAATTAGCGAACTCTAATCCATCCCTCATAGCCATTGCTTCAACAGTAATAACATTCGCTGCAACCGGGATGAATTTGCACTGAGCCGCAACATCTGCAGTAGTTAGAGATGACAGGCCAGTCCTTCATCTGCAAAGAGCGCTGCATCAACATTTAGCTTAGTACATCACGGGTCAGGTTTACTCCATTTTGTTTCAGGCAACTCTAGAGAACGGGATGAAGACATTTGAAAATTCTACTACTTTAGTGGAACGTGTGAGCGCAGTCTTTTTGTCTGCCATTTGAAATTAATAACTCGGATGAGGGTCAACTGCTATTGTGACGGTAGATATAAAGCAGTGAGTCGGATCATGTGCCCCTCATTAGTCCGGATTGTTGTGCCTGCGCTATGTGGGTGCATTTAGGGAAGAAATTGTTGGCTCTTTTAATAGTAGTAGAGATGCCAGACAGACGTAGGATAGTTCATGAAGGAAAGTTCCAATAAGAGTACCACACATCCATGGGGACCGGACTATAACGGCTAATCATGTTAAAGCTCACTCCCTAATGCAACCAGTAAACGAGGGGATGAGGTAAACCTCTTATGTGGGACAGAATGGAGGCAGGCTGTTTTTGTTAAGACTGATTTATTTTCACTAAATTTTCCTTCCCAAGTTCCTATTTTCATTTCAAGCTGCACTTACAGTTCAGTTCAGAGGCAATACAAACCACCCATCGAAGTGCAAAGGACTGGAAGGATACTTCCATCATCTTCAATTGACTAATGTTTTACACCATTTGGAGGCGCCACGCAATTTTAAACATACAGCAGCAAAATCATATCTGGCATAGTAATGGCAAAGAACAGGCAAATTATCTAATTGCCAAACATATAAGATCCCACAATGGAGTAATAGTCCGTCCGGCACAGTAAAGCAAGCTGGAAGAGTAATAGTCCGTTCGGCACAGTGAAGAGTAATAGTCCGTCCGGCACAGAAAAATATTTGCTATCAATTTAATTCAGAACTGAAACCAAAAAGGATTTGTTTTAAATAGATAATCTCAGTCACAAGTCAAACCAAATCAGTTCAACAGTAACAGCTACTCCCTCTACATAAAGATGTATATATAGACATAGTTTAGGAGTGAGATGGCATGCATCTGAATTCCTTTAGAGAAGACGTGTCATTTGATGCATAGGATAGGAAAATTTCCATTGAGTCTAGGCTAATGTTTTTTTCCTTCCAAATGTGAAGGATTGAATCCTATGCTACATAGGAATAGGAATCCTTTCCTACAAACCAAAGGGCTTGAAAGGATTTTTTTCCTACAAAGTTCTTGTCCTTTACAAATCCTACAAAATTCCTATGAACCAAGAGGCCTTAGTGTAGATACACTCATTCTGCTCCTTATGTAGTCCATATAGGAATCTCTAAAAAGACTTGGGGCCTCTTTGATTCGCAGGATTTTGAAATCGCAGGAATAGGAGAAGTATAGGATTGCAATGGCATGGCCACTTGAATTCTATAGGATTAGCAAGGAGTGTTTGATGTCACGGAAAAAGCAAAGGAATTATAAAAAGAGGTTGGAGTGGATGTTAGATTTTCTATGAAATCTAGTACAAAAGATTCCATAGGAAAAATTCCTATGGGATTCAATCCTATGAATCAAAGGACAAACATAGGAAAAATCCCAAGGATTTCAATCCTTCAAAAATCCTATAGAGTTCCTTTGAATCAAAGAAGCCCTTATATTTAGAAACGGAGGGACTATTGTACAGAGATTTTGAAACTTGGTACTCCTTGCAACAAATGCACTTTAACTACATAAAACTACAGATTAAAAAAATGTTGGCGAGGATGCCTGCCATAACCTGAAGGCCAGGGAGCTAGAGCATCCTGGCAGCTAGCGATGTAGGCAACAGGGAAAAAGAGGGAACCAAACAATTTGTTGGAAACCTCGGCAAAGTTGCCTCATAAATCATAACCACATGAACTTAACTTACGCTTCAGGTAACAAAAAGTATGGCAAAACACCTTATAATTTGCACTTGGCGAGAAGATATTGGCAAGGATGCCTTCCATAAACCAAATAAGGCCAATGAGCTCAAGCAACCAAGCAACTCGATGTAGGCAACAGGGAAAAAGAGGAAACCAAATTATATCTTGGAAACCTCGGCAAAGTTGCCTCACCAGGTCCCAGTGATAAATGAGACCTGGTGAGCAGAACTCGTTTGGAACTGCAGAATACATATAGGCAGTACGTATGTTGACAAGTATGCATACCATGAACCTAAGAAGGTCAATGAGCTTGAGCAAACAAATGCCAAATGTTATAGGCAACAGGGAAAAAGAGGAAACCAAATTATATCTTCTTGGTAGCCTCGGCAAAGTTGCCTCACCAAATCCCAATGATAAATGAGATCTAGTGACAAAAACTCAAATATATCGTCAGAGTTTAGAGAATACACATTCACTAGTGTATAGGCAGTGTGGAACTACAAAGGATGTTGGCAAGTATGCATACCATAAACCTAATAAGGTCAATCAATTTGAGCATATAGTTGACAAATGTTATAGGCAACAGGGAAAAAGAGGAAACCAAATTATATCTTGGTAGCCTCGGCAAAGTTGCCTCACCAAATCCCAATGATAAATGAGATCTAGTGACAAAAACTAAAATACATCGGCAGAGTTTAGAGAATACACATTCACTACCAAGGATGTTGGCAAGTATGCATACCATAAACCTAATAAGGTCAATGAGCTTGAGCATATAGTCGACAAATGTTATAGGCAACAGGGAAAAAGAGGAAACCAAATCATATCTTTGGCAGCCTCGGCAAAGTTGCCCCACAAAATCATGAAATAATGATCCAAAGCTATGATTGCGAGAATAGCAGATAACTAACAACTTAAATATGAAACATATTCAGAAGTGTTGGCATGGATGTTCATCCATTAAACCATCAGGCTAATGAACATAAATAACAACATCCAGCAGCAAGCATGATTTTGGCAACAGGGGAAAAGAGGGAACCAAATTAACTGTTGGTAACCTCGGCAAAGTTGCCATGCTAACTACCGAAACCTTTGTAGTGACGTTCAGAACAAAAGTGACGGCAACATGACTAATAAACAAAGTCCAATTGTGCAAATCGATGAGACTAGAACATAAGTATGACAAAGTACATTCAAGAAACAAAGTAACTAGATTATTACAACCCTTAGTTGGCAAATGGTTCGTCCCAATCATTATAGAAGGAAAACAAACAAAAATATAGATTCAGATAAAAAACATTGGAGCAAAAAGAGAGTTCATGTGCTCGTATCAGGCAGTCATATAACCACAAATGTTACAAAGATTAAACAGGGGTTGTCAAGCCCATAAGGGGCACTACAGGAACTGCTATCTAGAATTAAGAAGAATAAAATGTTGCAAATCAATACTATTAATATGAACTAGCAATGACACTTCATAATGGACGGGCTTACAGGTTATGGACGGATGACTTGTCACATGAACAAGTTTGGCCTGGAGGCCTTGAAGGTCGTCTTCAGCTTCCTGGTTGGTGGCCTGACCTTCTGGTAGACCAGCGGGAACCTGATGTCTGACTTGTGAAACTGCTTAGTGTTATCACGCTTGCAGATGTTGGAAGTGGAGAGTGGCTGTCTTGATGATCTGGATGCAGTGGGGTCTGACACACTGGCGAGAAGCCATCTTAGTGTACATCTGCTCGACCGCACCATTGAGGGTGGTGTCGCTGTACTCTTTGTACATGTTGTGGTATCCAGTCCTGCTTTCGTAACGCAGCCAGATACCAAAGTTCTTGATTGTGGTGGGCTTCTACTCAAAAATCTACAGATCGAACAAAGGCAACACTATAAGTCAGACATGCACTAGAAGCCAATGATTGAATTCTTCACCATCCAACATTAATCAGAAGTTACAGCAGACACCTGTAGCATTTTGACCAACGAGAACAGTTGGTGGTACACTAATGCAAATAAATTAACAACGATCTCACACTCGGATATCCTTCTAATGGCATTGCCAAGCTAGTACGATTCAACCACGGAGTAAACTAAAATGAGCGTGGAAGAAGAGCTCACCTCGTTGAAGGCGAGGATCTGGCCGTTTCTCTTCTTCACGCATTCTCGAGAGGCTTCCAAATTTGAATCATGTACTCACCAGAACTTGGACTTGGCGCGGACCTCGTTGGTGGCCCAGAGCTTCATGCGGTAGATCCTGGGATGCTCCTCGGTCGGCGTCGGCAGGCCCCTCCCGACCACCTGGTACTGGTGGGGAACTGCACGAGCGCGAGCACCAAATGGTTAGTTCAGATCACGCGACGAGAACTATTTCCCATGATAGCGGTGCGTACGAGTAAGAAGAGCTCACCCGGAAGGCGACCATCCTGGCCGGCGTTGCTGAGGTCGCTGTGCGGCGGTGGGGGGCGACGGGCTTGCTGCCGTGCGATGCTCCGAGACGGCGGCGGCGCCGGGAAAGGGTTAAGGGGTCGGGGGGATTTATAGATTACGCAGAGCGCGACGAGGCCGAAGAGGCGGGTGAAGGGACGAGGCGTAAAACCCTAGTGGGCCGGAAACATTGTGGGGTGGGTGTATCATCCTAAGCCCAAAGGCCCAGCAGGCCATTTCTTTTATTTTCTCTTTCTCGTGAGGTGATTTCTTTTCTATAAAGGGTTTAAGGTTCAAAAAGTAAAGTTAGAGATGCAAGAGTGTGAAGTTGGATACTGTCTTATCCAGGGTGATGGTTCAGTGTCGGATGAAATATTGTCGTACGTATAGTGGTTCTTTATTGAGAGTGACATAATAAACAGGTTACGCATTACCATCGGCTAGAATTTCTTACAGCACCGTGGACATTACATCAAGGCAAGCATCATGTGATCAAAGATTGATGCACCTACGATGACAAACATTGATGCATCCATCCCCAAAGACAAAACAGGCAGCGAAGCTGCAGTCACAACTTCAGCTCGCATAACAAGTATGGACGGAAACAGGCACGCACGGAGCTTCATAGCCTTCCCTCTGCCCAACGATAAAAGTCGCAATCCGCCGGACGCTAATCTACGGGCTTTAGATAATATTCATCGGTAAAAAATATAAGAGGAGGAGGATGGCGTGTCGCTCCCACCCTCCCCCTTCCCCTTCCTCGGGCAACGAGAGCGAAACGAGAATAAATCCCGAATCTACTTGCCCCCCTCACCTACCTCGCATCAATTCGAGCTCTCCCCACCCCCAGCTTCCACCTACCAGTTCTCATGGCAGGGGCGCGCCGTCGTGGGCTGTGGATCCGATGGCTTATGCCGTCGACTCGGGTGGCGGAGCCACGAGCGCTCCCATCTCTGGGGCAGCTCCCCTCCCCGAGATCGACCCCAACTCACCGGAGGCTCAACGAGAGATGCAACGGGTGGTGCGGGAGCGGTTCCCCAATCAGGAGGCGTGGGGGGACATTCACCTCGACATCCTTCGCTATGTGAACTTCGCCGAGCGCGCGCGCTTCATCGGCGACGACGGCTGCATGGATGTGGAGCTCCTCTTCTGGGCGATTCAGGAAGCTGAGTCGCCAAATCCTGCACAGGCGGCAAAGTGGGCGTTCTTCAAGACGGCGAATCCTTCTCGCCTCAACATCAGGCCGCCGTCGGTGGAGGGGATTGCAAGCATTCCGCCGGAGTTCCTCCCCCGGGGGGTGGAGCTGCCCCGCCGTCGCCAGTAATGGATCCGACGCCTCGCCTGTCCCAGCACCGCGCCATTGATCCCCCTCCCTGGCCTGGTGAGGAAGGTATGCATGCATTCCGCCTTCCTCGTACATTTCGTTCGCGGTTATTGGCTCTGCGTTCGCGGAGGATCCAGTACAAGGTGTTGATGGATTGTGTATCGTCTCGCTTAGTTGATTCGAATGAGGATGGGATTTCTCCTGTCATGCGCTGTGAACCACCTGATGTTGCTGCCATTTCTATGGCCTCTGGACATGTGATTAAATCAAATTTGGATAGGATTAGGGGTTCCCCTGGTGCGTTGACTGCCTCTACTAATGTTGTTGCCGTTTCTACGGTCGGTAAATCTATGAACAATTTGAATTTGGGCGATAGCCTGCTTCACAGCACGGGGGCGATGGGTAAAAAGTTGTCCTCTGTTCCTACTCAGATTGCGACAGGCCCCAGTTTCAAAATTCGTGATTCTGGTAGGAAAACATACTCTCAGGGGGCGCGTTCACGTGGGCAGGGTGACCTAGAAACTATAGAAGAGCACTTTGGCCAACTTTGGCTTATCCCATCCCCTCCCCGCCGCCGCCTACCTCCTCCACAAACATCCCCTCATGTTCATACCTCCACTTCTGGGTTCACTTGCTGGATCCGGAAGGATTTGATCTCCGCCCACTCCTTCACGGGCGCTGATTGTCATCCTGCGTCGCGTCGTGCTTTTGATCCAATTCCAAGAACCTCAAGGTTTCGAGGGAGGGTTTGGGCCCTGGATCTCTTTCATTTGCGGTTGTTGTGAAGCAAGGGATTGCGATGGCTGACCGGAGGGTTGCTGGTGCGGGATCTGGGGCGGGCGGCCCCTCGAAGGCTGCTACCCAGAGAGCCAACCCGCAAGGAGGGAGGAGACAGCCATCTGCCACCACCTCGAAGGAGCTGATGCCAGCAGCAAAACCTACCAGATCCACAACCTCTACGGCTGCTTCATCCCAGGTGCAGTCTTCTCAATCAATAGAGGTAGAGATGGAGCAAGTTTTAGGTCCTAAATACAAGGATATGATCTGTTTCAACTGCGGTGGTCCAGGGCATTATGTTGGGAATTGTATTAAGCCGAAAACATGTTTCATATGTCAGCAAAATCACAACGTGAATAACTGTGCTGCCTGGACTAGGGTGCAACCAACTGCTGCCTTTTTTGGCAGTGGAGCAAGTGGTCTTGGCTTTTACCATGTGGATGTCCCTGTTGCTAATGAATCCAACTGGCTGAACTTTCAAAACTGTGTTGTGGTTAATATTCTCAAAGGTGATGTGGACAAGGAGTTGCTGCTAAGTCTTTTGACTGCTACCTTTTGTAAAACTAGACAGTGGCCTTGGCAGATCAGGGGTCTGTCCAGTAAGACATTTCTGGTGAGATTTCCACCATGAAAGAAAGTGGAGGATCTCATCGAACTTCCTGGATTCTCTTTGCCTCAAGATGTCTCTGTTACACTTACTGAGTGGAAGGGGGCATGCGAACCTTTTGGAGAGCTTGTTGAGGCTTGGGTTCTGATTGAAGGAATTCCCCCTAAATGGTGCACATGGAAGGTTTTCGCTCAGATTGCTTCCCTGTTTGGGGTACTGACTGATGTAGACTGGAATGGCATGTTCATGACCTTTTTTGAGAACGTTATGATTAAAATTGCTTGCAAGGACCCCACAAAAATTCCATTTGAAAGGCTCATTGAGATGAAGAAGAAGTTATTTCTACTGGGTTTTACTGTGGAGGGCTTTGAACAAGTGGGTGGGGTTGACTCTGTTATTGATATTGAGGATGAGGAGGAGTTTGAAGGAGATGGTGCTGCTGAGAGACAGGAGGATGAGGGTGGAAATGTTCAGAAGGATGGTTTGGAAGACTTACATGATAGTGAGGAGGCAATTGATGAGTTAGATAAGGCTAATATTACTAGTCAGAGTAAGAATAAACAGAAAGGGGTACAAGCTGACATGTTCTGCTCTGATTCTGATCATGAAACTTTTATCCTAGAGTGTGTTAATGCTAGTAAAGAAGAACATCTGGTGATTGATAAAAGAACTGACCTTAAGGATTTCTGTCCTTCTGTTTTGATGGATTCTACTCCATCTAAGTCTTTGTTGAAGATTGTTGAGGGAACCACTAGTTCTGGGAGGAAGCTTGAAAGCATGGAGTATTGTGAGAGTATCCTTAAATCTGTTGACTTTTCTGAGTCTGAGGAAGAGGATTCCAAGGATGATGTGTTGGGGAACGTAGTAATTTCAAAAAATTTCCTACGCACACGCAAGATCATGGTGATGCATAGCAACGAGAGGGGAGAGTGTTGTCTACGTACCCTCGTAGACCGAAGCGGAAGCAATCACAACATAGAGGACGTAGTCGACGTTCTCCTCGCGATCCAACCGATCCAAGCACCGATTACTAAGCACCTCCGAAGTTCTTGGCACACGACAGCTCGGTGGCGCTCCTCGGCTCCGATCCAGCAAAGCTCCGGGAGAGAGAGTTCACAAGACGACGGGCGTGGTGACGATCTTGATGTTCTACCAACGCAGGCTTCGCCTAAGCACTACTATGATTCGACCGAGGTGGAATATGGTGGAGGGGGCACCGACACGGCTAAGGAACGATCTCAAGGATCAACTTGTCATCCATGGGGTGCCCCTGCCTCAGATATAAAGGAGGGAGGGAGGAGGAGGCCGGCCTAGGGAGGAGGCGCCATAGGGGAGTCCTACTCCCACCGAGTAGGATTCCCTTTCCTAGTCCAACTAGGGATCCTTCCATGTATTAGGAGTAGGAGACTAGGAAGAGGAAAAAGAAGGGAAGGAAGGAGGGGTGCGGCCTCCCCTTAGCCCACCCGGACTAGGGCAAAGGGGGCGCAGCCTGCCCTAGGCATCCTCTCTCTCTTTCCCGCAGGGCCCAATAAGGCCCAATACTTATCCCCGGCGAATTCTCGTAACTCTCCGGTACTCCGAAAAATACCCGAATGACTTGGAACCTTTCCGAACTCCGAATATAGTCGTCCAATATATCGATCTTTACGTCTCGACCATTTCGAGACTCCTCGTCATGTCCCCGATCTCATCCGGGACTCCGAACTCCTTCGGTACATCAAAACTCATAAACTCATAATATAAGCATCATCGAAACCTTAAGCGTCAAGGACCCTACGGTTCGAGAACTATGTAGACATGACCGAGACACCTCTCCGGTCAATAACCAATAGCGGGACCTGGATGCCAATATTGGCTCCTACATATTCTACGAAGATCTTTATCGGTCAGACCGCATAACAACATACGTTGTTCCCTTTGTCATCGGTATGTTACTTGCCCGAGATTCGATCGCTTTATCCAATACCTAGTTCAATCTCAAGCATCGCAAGTCTCTTTACTCGTTCCGTAATACATCATCTCACAGCTAACTCATTAGTTGTAATGCTTGCAAGGCTTAGTGATGTGTATTACCGAGAGGGCCCAGAGATACCTCTCCGGCAATCGGAGTGACAAATCCTAATCTCAAATACGCCAACCCAACATCTGCCTTTGGAGACACCTGTAGTACTCCTTTATAATCACCCGATTACGTTGTGACGTTTGGTAGCACCAAAGTGTTCCTCCCAGAACGGAGTTGCATAATCTCATAGTTACAGGAACATGTATAAGTCATGAAGAAAGCAATAGCAACATACTAAACGATCGGGTGCTAAGCTAATGGAATGGGTCATGTCAATCAGATCATTCAACCAATGATGTGACCTTGTTAATCAAATGACAACTCCTTTGTCTATGGTTAGGAAACATAACCATCTTTGATTAACAAGCTAGTCTAGTAGAGGCATACTAGTGACACTGCTTGTCTATATATTCACACATGTATTATGTTTTCTGTTAATACAATTCTAGCATGAATAATAAACATTTATCATGATATAAGGAAATAAATAATAACTTTATTATTGCCTCTAGGGCATATTTCCTTCAGTCTCCCACTTGCACTAGAGTCAATAATCTAGATCACATCACCATGTGATTAACATCGATAGTTCACATCATCATGTGATTAACACCCATAGTTCACATCGCCATGTGACCAACACCCAAAGGGTTTACTAGATTCAGTAATCTAGTTCTCATCGCTATGTGATTAACACCCAAAGAGTACTAAGGTGTGATCATGTTTTGCTTGTGAGAGAATCTTAGTCAACGGGTCTTTCATATTCAGATCCGTTATGTATTTTGCAATTTTCTATGTCTACAATGCTCGCACGGAGCTACTCTAGCTAATTGCTCCCACTTTCAATATGTATCTAGATCGAGACTTAGAGTCATCCGGATCGGTGTCAAAACTTGCATCGACGTAACCCTTTACTTACCGAACCTTTTGTCACTTCCATAATCGAGAAACATATCCTTATTCCACTAAGGACAATTTTGACCATTTGTCGATGATCTACTCCTAGATCACTATTGTACTCCCTTGCCAAACTCAAAGTGTAGGGTATACAATAGATCCGGTACACAAGATGGCATACTTTATAGAAGCTATGGCCAAGGCATAGGGAATGACTTTCATTCTCTTTCTATCTTCTGCCGTGGTCGGGTTTTGAGTCTTACTCAATTTTACACCTTGTAACACAGGCAAGAACTCTTTCTTTGATTGTTCCATTTTGAACTACTTCAAAATCTTGTCAAGGTATGTACTCATTGAAAAAAAACTTATCAAGCGTCTTGATCTATCTCTATAGATCTTGATGCTCAATACGTAAGCAGCTTCACCGAGGTCTTTCTTTGAAAAACTCCTTTCAAACACTCCTTTATGCTTTGCAGAATAATTCTACATTATTTCCGATCTACAATATGTCATTCACATATACTTATCGTAAATGTCAGAGTGCTCCCACTCACTTTCTAGTAATTACAGGCTTCACCGCAAGTCTCAGATAAAACTATATGCTATGATTAACTTATCAAAGCATGTATTCCAACTCGAGATGCTTGCACCACCATAGATGGATCACTTTGGAGCTTGCATATTTTGTTAGCACCTTTAGGATTTACAAAACCTTCTCGTTGCATCATATACAACTCTTCTTTAATAAATCCATTAAGGAATGCAGTTTTGTTTATCCATTTGCCGATTTCATAAAATGCGGCAATTGCTAACATGATTCTGACAGACTTAAGCATAGATACGAGTGAGAAACTCTCATCGTAGTCAACATCTTGAACTTGTCGAAAACCTTTGCGACAATTCTAGCTTTGTAGACAAGAACACTACTATCGTCATCCGTCTTCCTCTTGAAGATCCATTTATTTTCTATGGTTTGCCGATCATCGGGCAAATCCATCAAAGTCCATACTTTGTTCTCATACATGGATCATATCTCAGATTTCATGGCCTCAAACCATTTTATGGAATCTGGGCTCATCATCGCTTCCTCATAGTTCGTAGGTTCGTCATGGTCAAGTAACTGACCTCCGTAATGGGATTACCGTACCACTGCAGTGCGGATCTCACTGGTTGACCCTACGAGGTTCGGTAGTAACTTGATCTGAAGTTACATGATCATCATCATTAGCTTCCTCACTAATTGGTGTAGTAGTCACGAGGAACTGATTTACGTGATAAACTACTTTCCAATAAGGGAGAAGGTACAATTACCTCATCAAGTTCTACTTTCCTCCCACTCACTTCTTTCGGAGAAACTCCTTCTCTAGAAAGGATCCATTCTTGGCGCATTTAATGTCTTGCCTTTCGGATCTGTGATAGAAGGTGTACCCAACATTTTGGGTATCCTATGAAGACGCATTTCTCCGATTTGGGTTCGAGCTTATCGGGATGAAACTTTTCACGTAAGCATCGCAACTCCAAACTTCAAGAAACAACAACTTTGGTTTCTCGCCAAACCACAGTTCATACGGTGTCGCCTCAACGGATTTAGATGGTGCCCTTTTTAACGTGAATGCAAATTGTCTCTAATGCATAGCCCCAAAACTATAATGGTAAATCAGAAGAGACATCATAGATCACACCATATCTAGTAAAGTGCGATTACGACGTTCGGACACACCATTGCTACTGTGGTGTTCCGGTATGGCGTGAGTTGCTAAACTATTCCGCATTGTTTCAAATGTAGACCAAACTCAGAACTCAAATATTTATCTCCACGATCGGATCACGTAAACTTTATTTTCTTGTTACGATGATTTTCCACTTCACTCTGAAATTCTTTGAACTTTTCAATTATTTCGCACTTATGTTTCATCAAGTAGATATACCCATATCCGCTCAAATCATTTTGTGAAGGTCGAAAATAACGATACTTGCCACGAGCATCAACACTCATTGAATCGCATACATCGGTATGTATTATTTCCAATAAGTCAAGAGCTTGTTCCATTGTTCCGAGAACGGAGTTTTAGTCATCTTGCCCAAAAGGCACGGTTCGCAAGCATCAAATGATTCATAATCAAGTGATTCCAAAAGTCCATCGGCATGGAGTTTTCTTCAAGCACTTTACACCAATCTGACCAAAACGGCAGTGCCACCACTAAGTTGCACTATCATTATTAACTTTGCATCTTTTGGTTTCAATATTATGAATATGTGTATCACTATGATCGCGATCCAATGAACCATTTTCATTGGGTGTGTAACCATTGAAGGTTTTATTCATGTAAATGTAACAACAATTATTCTCTCGATTTTAAATGAATAACCGTATTGCAATAAACATGATCAAATCATATTCATGCTCAACGCAAACGCCAAATAACATTTATTTAGGTTTAACACTAATCCGAAAATATAGGGAGTGTGCGATGATGATCATATCAATCTTGGAACTACTTCCAACACTCATCGTCACTTTCCCTTCAACTAGTCTCTGTTTATTCTCAGAACTCCTGTTTCGAGTTACTAATCTTAGCAACCGAACAAGTATCAAATAATCGTGGGCTACTATAAACACTAGTAATGCACACATCAATAATCATATATCAAATATACCTTTGTTCACTTTGCCATCCTTCTTATCCGCCAAACACTTGGGGTAGTTCCGCTTCTAGTGACCAGTTCCATTGCAGCAAAAGCACTTAGTCTCGTGCTTAGGTCCAGACTTGGGTTTCTTCACTCGAGCGGCAACTTGCTTGCCGCTCTTCTTGAAGTTCCCTTCTTCCCTTTGCCCTTTCCTTGAGACTAGTGGTCTTGTCAATCATCAACACTTGATGCTCTTTCTTGATTTCTACCTTCGTCGATTTCAACATCACGTAAGAGCTCGGGAATCGCTTTCGTCATCCCTTGCATACTATAGTTCATCACGAAGTTCTAGTAACTTAGTGTTGGTGACTAGAGAATTTCGTCAATCACTATCTTATCCGGAAGATTAACTCCCACTTGATTCAAGCGATTGAAGTACCTGCAGACAATGCGAGAACATGCTCACTAGTTGAGCGATTCTCTTCCATCTTTTAGCTATAGAACTTGTTGGAGATTTCATATCTCTCAACTCGGTATTTGCTTGAAATATTAACTTCAATTCTGGAACATCTCATATGGTCCATGACGTTCAAAACGCCTTTGAAGTCCCGATTCTAAGCTGTTAAGTATGGTGCACTAAACTATCAAGTAGTCATCATATTGAGCTAGCCAAACGCTCATAACGCCTACATTTGCTCCTGCAATAGGTCCATCACCTAGCGGTGCATTAAGGACATAATTCTTCAGGCAACAATGAGGATAAACCTCAGATCACGGATCCAATCCGCATCATTGCTACTAACATTTTTCAATACAATTTTCTCTAGGAACATATATAAAAACATAGGGAAGCAACAACACGAGCTATTGATCTACAACATAATTTGCAAAATTCTACCAGGACTAAGTTCATGATAAATTAAAGTTCAATTAATCATATTACTTAAGAACTCCCACTTAGACAGACATCTCTCTAGTCATCTAAGTGAACACGTGATCCAAATCAACTAAACCATAACCGATCATCACGTGAGATGGAGTAGTTTTCAATGGTGAACATCACTATGTTGATCATATCTACTATATGATTCACGCCGACCTTTCGGTCTCCGTGTTCCGAGGCCATATCTGCATATGCTAGGCTCGTCAAGTTTAACTCGAGTATTCTGCGTGTGCAAAACTGGCTTGCACCCGTTGTAGATGGACGTGAAGCTTATCACACCCGATCATCACGTGGTGTCCGGGCACGACGAACTTTGGCAACGGTGCATACTCAGGAGAACACGTCTTGATAATTTTTAGTGAGAGATCATCTTAAAATGCTACCGTCAATCAAAGCAAGATAAGATGCATAAAGGATAAACATCACATGCAATCAATATAAGTGATATGATATGGCCATCATCATCTTGTGCTTGTGATCTCCATCTCCGAAGCACCGTCGTGATCACCATCGTCACCGGCGCGACACCTTGATCTCCATCGTAGCATCGTTGTCGTTTCGCCATCTACTGCTTCTACGACTATCGCTGCCGCTTAGTGATAAAGTAAAGCAATTACAGGCGTTTGCATTTCATACAATAAAGCGACAACCATATGGCTCCAGCCGATTGCCGATAACTTCGGTTACAAAACATGATCATCTCATACAATAAAATATAGCATCACGTCTTGACCATATCACATCACAACATGCCCTGCAAAAACAAGTTAGACGTCCTCTACTTTGTTGTTGCAAATTTTACGTGGCTGCTACGGGCTTAAGCAAGAACCAATCTCACCTACGCATCAAGACCACAACGATTCTTAGTCTTATAGACTCAGTTTTTTCCTTCTCTAGGACCGGGCGTAGCCACAATCGTTTCAACTAAAGTGAGAGAGACAGACACCCGCCACCACCTTTAAGCACGAGTGCTCAGAACGGTGAAACCGGGCCTCGCCAGAAGCGCACGCTGCGTAATGTCGGTCCGCCGCTTCATCTCACAATACCGCTGAACCAAAGTATGACATGCCGGTAGGCAGTATGACTTGTATCGCCCACAACTCACTTGTGTTCTACTCGCGTGCAAAACATCAAACCATAAAACCTAGGCTCGGATGCCACCGTTGGGGAACGTAGTAATTTCAAAAATTTCCTACGCACACGCAAGATCATGGTGATGCATAGCAACGAGAGGGAGAGTGTTGTCTACGTGCCCTCGTGAGACCGAAGCGGAAGCAATCACAACGTAGAGGAAGTAGTCGACGTTCTCCTCGCGATCCAACCGATCCAAGCACCGTTACTCGGCACCTCCGAGTTCTTGGCACACGACAGCTCGGTGACGCCTCCTCGGCTCCGATCCAGCAAAGCTCCGGGAGAGAGAGTTCCACAAGACGACGTGGCAGGACGATCTTGATGTTCTACCAACGCAGGCTTCGCCTAAGCAATCGCTATGATTTGACCGAGGTGGAATATGGTGGAGGGGGCACCGCACACGGCTAAGGAACGATCTCAAGGATCAACTTGTCTGCCCATGGGGTGCCCCCGCCTCAGATATAAAGGAGGGAGGGAGGAGGAGGCCGGCCTAGGGAGGAGGCGCGCCATAGGGGAGTCCTACTCCCACCGGGAGTAGGATTCCCCTTTCCTAGTCCAACTAGGGATCCTTCCATGTATTAGGAGTAGGAGACTAGGAAGAGGAAAAAGAAGGGAAGGAAGGAGGGTGCGGCCTCCCTTAGCCCAATTCGGACTAGGGCAAAGGGGGGCGCAGCCTGCCCTAGGCATCCTCTCTCTCTTCTGCAGGCCCAATAAGGCCCAATACTTCTCCCCGGCGAATTCTCGTAACTCTCGGTACTCAAAAAATACCGAATGACTCGGAACCTTTCCGAACTCCGAATATAGTCGTCCAATATATCGATCTTTACGTCTCGACCATTTCGAGACTCCTCGTCATGTCCCCGATCTCATCCGGGACTCAACTCCTTCGGTACATCAAAACTCATAAACTCATAATATAACTGCCATCGAAACCTTAAGCGTGCGGACCCTACGGTTCGAGAACAATGTAGACATGACCGAGACACGTCTCCGTCAATAACCAATAAGCGGGACCTGGATGCCCATATTGGCTCCTACATATTCTACGAAGATCTTTAACGGTCAGACCGCATAACAACATACGTTGTTCCCTTTGTCATCGGTATGTTACTTGCCCGAGATTCGATCGTCGGTGTCCAATACCTAGTTCAATCTCAATTCATCGGCAAGTCTCTTTACTCGTTCCGTAATACATCATCTCACAGCTAACTCATTAGTTGTAATGCTTGCAAGGCTTAGTGATGTGTATTACCGAGAGGGCCCAGAGATACCTCTCCGGCAATCGGAGTGACAAATCCTAATCTCGAAATACGCCAACCCAACATCTGCCTTTGGAGACACCTGTAGTACTCCTTTATAATCACCCGATTACGTTGTGACGCTTTGGTAGCACCAAAGTGTTCCTCCGGTAAACGGAGTTGCATAATCTCATAGTTACAGGAACATGTATAAGTCATGAAGAAAGCAATAGCAACATACTAAACGATCGGGTGCTAAGCTAATGGAATGGGTCATGTCAATCAGATCATTCAACCAATGATGTGACCTTGTTAATCAAATGACAACTCCTTTGTCTATGGTTAGGAAACATAACCATCTTTGATTAACAAGCTAGTCTAGTAGAGGCATACTAGTGACACTGCTTGTCTATATATTCACACATGTATTATGTTTCCTGTTAATACAATTCTAGCATGAATAATAAACATTTATCATGATATAAGGAAATAAATAATAACTTTATTATTGCCTCTAGGGCATATTTCCTTCATGATGATCTTGAAACTCTTCCTCTTGAAGCTGTAGAGGCCATTCAGAACATTTCTCTGAAAAGATCTCTGCTGGAAACCCTTGATCAGGCTCATGATCCACCAAAAGCTGAGAAGACCAAGTGGGGGCCTGTACTGGTCCAGAAACCTACTACTAGGGGGCATGGCAACTTGAACATCATGGAGAAGGCTGTTGCTTACAAGAGGAAGCAGAATCTCGAAATTCCAAAAAAAATTAAAGGTAAATCATTCACTAATACTGATCATGACATTTTATTTGAACAAATAAGTAAAATTGATATTTGCATTGGGGGGGACGGGATGATGCTAATAGACATGAAACCATTGACATATTGGTTGATGGGGAGAAAGAGAGATGTTTGGCTTTTGCCAATAACAACCCTGAAATTATCCTTCCAGATAATTTAGAATTAAATCATGATGACTTGGTTGGGACACCTTTGGATGACTCACTCAAGCCAGTGGGCACTGCTGATGCCTTGAGGAGAAATCCAAATGTCTTAAACTAAAGCTAGGCCTTGTGGCCTGTCTCATCCTTTCAAAGTTGCTTAAAATGATGGGTCTCATTTGGAATATTAGAGGGCTTGGTAAACCTGGTAAAGTTCAGTGCCTTTGTGATACCATTGCTAGAGCTAACCCTGATTTTATTGGGTTTCAAGAAACTAAGAAAGAGGTTATTTCTGAGGGTTTCCTCAAAGCTATAGATAGAAGTGATAATTTTGGTTGGCATTATTTACCTGCTGTTAATACTGCTGGTGGGATCCTTTTGGGTCTTAGAAAAAGATTTTTTGAAACTATTAGTTTTGTTAACCATGAATTTTCAGTTACAGCCACAGTTAAAAACAAAGAAGATGGTTTTGCTTGGCACCTGGTGATAGTGTATGGCTCTGCTTACCCAGAATTCAAGATGGATTTTGTGGCTGAACTGCATAACATTGCTGAGTTTGCATCTTATCCTATTTTGGTATGTGGAGACTTCAACCTAGTTAGGAATGAGAGCGAGAAGAGCAGTGGGCTAGTTAATCATCATACCACTTTCATGTTTAATGATTGGATTAACAGATGGGGGCTTTTGGAGATTTCTATCTCCAATAGGGGGTTTACATGGTCTAATAATCAGGATAGCCCTGTTTTTGCTGTGCTACATAGAGTTTTTACTTCTATGGATTGGGATGCCCACTTCCCAATGTCCTCGTTAACTGCCCTTCCTAGGGTGGGGAGTGACCATACCCCGTTGGTGTTAGACGCTGGAGGGCGACGGTCTTTGAGTCCTAAAATGTTCAGGTTTGAGAAGTGGTGGCGGTCTCAATCTGGTTTTCGCCAGATGGTCCATGAATGGTCGTCTGTTTCCTCACCCACTTCTTCGGTAGATAACTGGTTGTCTAAAACCAGAATACTTAGAAAGAAAACAAAAGGATGGGCCATTTGTTGGGGAACGTAGTAATTTCAAAAAAATTCCTACGCACACGCAAGATCATGGTGATGCATAGCAACGAGAAGGGAGAGTGTTGTCCACGTACCCTCGTAGACCGAAAACGGAAGCGTTAGCACAACGCGGTTGATGTAGTCGTACGTCTTCACAATCCGACCGATCAAGTACCGAACGCATGGCACCTCCGAGTTCAGCACACGTTCAGCCCGATGACGTCCCTCGAACTCCATTCCAGCCGAGTGTTGAGGGAGAGTTTTATCAACACGACGGTGTGGTGACGATGATGATGTTCTACCGACGTAGGGCTTCTCCTAAGCACCGCTACAGTATTATCGAGGTGGACTATGGTGGAGGGGGGCACCGCACACGGCTAAAAGATCAACATATCAATTGTTGTGTCTCCAAGGGGTGCCCCCCTCCCCGTATATAAAGGAGTGGAGGAGGGGGAGGGCCGGCCCTCTCTATGGCGCGCCCTAGGAGGAGTCCTACTCCCACTCGGGGTAGGATTCCCCCCCCCCTTCAAGTAGTAGGAGTAGGAGTCAAGGAAAGGGGAGAGAGAAGAGAAAGAAGGAGGGGCTCAGCCCCTCCCCCTAGTCCAATTCGGACTAGGCCTTGAACCTAAAAAATATTCCTTGACTTGAATAAAATCTGGGGGGGGGGGGGGGCACCCAGTCTCACTTCTCTCTTTCCCCTAAAGCCCAAAAAGGCCCATAAACACCCCGGCGAATTCCCGTAACTCACCGGTACTCCAAAAATACCGAATCACTCGGAACCTTTCCGATGTTCGAATATAGTCGCCCAATATATCGATCTTTACGTCTCGACCATTTCGAGACTCCTTGTCATGTCCCCGATCTCATCCGGACTCGAACTACCTTCAAGACATCAATACACATAAACTCATAATATAAGCAGCATCGAACTTTAGCGTGCGGACCCTACGGGTTAGAGAACAATCTATACAAGGCCGAGACACGTCTCCGGTCAATAACCCCTAGTTGAACATGGATGCACATATTGGCTCCCACATATTCTACGAAGATCTTTATCGGTCGCATCGCATAACAACATACATTGTTCCCTTTGTCATCAAGATATGTTACTTGCCCGAGATTCGATCGTCGGTATCTCAATACCTAGTTCAATCTCGTTACCGGCAAGTCTCTTTACTCGTTCCTTAATACATCATCCCGTAACTAACTCATTAGTTACAATGCTTGCAAGGCTTATAGTGATGTGCATTACTGAGTGGGCCCAGAGATACCTCTCCAACAATCGGAGTGACAAATCCTAATCTTGAAATACGCCAACCCAACAAGTACCTTCGGAGACACCTGTAGAGCACCTTTATAATCACCCAGTTATGTTGTGATGTTTGGTAGCACACAAAGTGTTCCTCCGGTAAACGGGAGTTGCATAATCTCATAGTCACAGGAACATGTATAAGTCATGAAGAAAGCAATAGCATAATACTAAACGATCGTGTGCTAAGCTAACGGAATGGGTCAAGTCAATCACATCATTCTCCTAATGATGTGACCCCGTTAATCAAATGACAACTCATGTCAATGGCTAGGAAACATAACCATCTTTGATCAACGAGCTAGTCGAGTAGAGGCATACTAGCGACACTCTGTTTGTCTATATATTCACACATGTATTATGTTTCCGGTTAATACAATCTAGCATTAATAATAAACATTTATCATGAAATAAGGAAATAAATAATAACTATATTATTGCCTCTAGGGCATATTTCCTCCAGTCTTCCACTTGCACTAGAGTCAATAATCTAGTTCACATCGCCATGTGATTTAACATCAATAGTTCACATCTTAATGTGATTAACACCCATAGTTCACATCGTCATGTGACCAACACCCAAAGGGTTTACTAGAGTCAATAATCTCGTTCACATCGCTATGTGATTAACACCCAAAGAGTACTAAAGTGTGATCATGTTTTGCTTGTGAGAGAAGTTTAGTCAACGGGTGTGCCACATTCAGATTCGTATGTATTTTGCAATTTTCTATGCCAACAATGCTCTTGCATGGAGCTACTCTAGCTAATTGCTCCCAGTTTCAATATGTATCCAGATTGAGACTTAGAGTCATCTGGATCAGTGTCAAAATTTGCATTGACGTAACCCTTTACGACGAACCTTTTTGTCACCTCCATAATCGAGAAACATATCCTTATTCCACTAAGGATAATTTTGACCGTTGTCCAGTGATCTACTCCTAGATCACTATTTGTACTCCCTTGCCAAACTCAGTGTAGGGTATACAATAGATCTGGTACACAGCATGACATACTTTATAGAACCTATGGCCAAGGAATAGGGAATGACTTTCATTCTCTTTCTATCTTCTGTCGTGGTCGGGCTTTGAGTCTTACTCAATTTCACACCTTGTAATATAGGCAATAACTCTTTCTTTGACTGTTCCATTTTGAACTACTTCAAAATCTTGTCAAGGTATGTACTCATTGAAAAACTTATCAAGCGTCTTGATCTATCTCTATAGATCTTGATGCTCAACATTTAAGCAGCTTTACCGAGGTCTTTCTTTGAAAAACTCCTTTCAAATACTCCTTTATGCTTTCTAGAAAATTCTACATTATTTCCGATCAACAATATGTCATTCACATATATTTATCAGAAATGTTGTATTGCTCCCACTCACTTTTTTGTAAATACAGGCTTCACCGCAAGTCTGTATAAAACTATATGCTTTGATCAACTCATCAAAGCATATATTCCAACTCCGAGATGCTTGTACCAGTCCATAGATGGATCGCTGGAGCTTGCATATTTTGTTAGCACCTTTAGGATTGACAAAACCTTCTGGTTGCATCATATACAACTCTTCTTTAATAAATCCATTAAGGAATGCAGTTTTGTTTATCCATTTGCCAGATTTCATAAAATGCGGCAATTGCTTAACATGATTCGGATAGACTTAAGCATAGATACGAGTGAGAAACTCTCATCGTAGTCAACACCTTTGAACTTGTCAAAAACCTTTTGCGACAATTCTAGCTTTGCAGATAGTAACACTACTATCAGCGTCCGTCTTCCTCTTGAAGATCCATTTATTTTCTATGTCTTGCCGATCATCGGGCAAGTCAACCAAAGTCCACACTTTGTTCTCATACATGGATCTCATCTCAGATTTCATGGCCTCAAGCCATTTTGCGGAATCTGGGCTCATCATCACTTCCTCATAGTTCGTAGGTTCGTCATGGTTAAGTAACATGACCTCCAGAACAGGATTACCGCATTCACTCAGTGCGGATCTCACTCTGGTTGACCTACGAGGTTCGGTAGTAACTTGATCTGAAGTTACATGATCATCATCATTAGCTTCCTCACTAATTGGTGTAGGAGTCACACGAACAGATTTCTGTGATGAACTACTTTCCAATAAGGGAGCAGGTACAGTTACCTCACCAAGTTTTACTTTCCTCCCACTCACTTCTTTCGAGAGAAACTCCTTCTCTAGAAAGGATCCATTCTTAGCAACGAATATCTTGCCTTCGGATCTGTGATAGAAGGTGTACCCAACTATCTCCTTTGGGTATCCTATGAAGACACATTTCTCCGATTTGGGTTTGAGCTTATCAGGATGAAACTTTTTCACATAAGCATCGCAACCCCAAACTTTTAAGAAACGACAACTTTGGTTTCTTGCCAAACCACAGTTCATACGGTGTCGTCTCAACGGATTTATATGGTGCCCTTTTTAACGTGAATGCAGCTGTCTCTAATGCATAACCCCAAAACTATAGTGGTAAATCGATAAGAAACATCATAGATTGCACTATATCCAATAAAGTACGGTTATGACGTTTGGACACACCATTATGCTGTGGTGTTCCACATGGCACTAATTTGTGAAACTATTCCATATTGTTTAAATTCAAGACCAAACTCGTAACTCAAATATTTGTCTCCGCGATCAGATCGTAGAAACTTTATTTTCTTGTTACGATGATTCTCCACTTCACTCTGAAATATATGAACTTTTCAAATGTTTCAGACTTATGTTTCATCAAATAGATATACCCATATCTGCTCAAATCATTTGTGAAGGTTAGGAAATAACGATACCCGCCGCGAGCCTCAATATTCATCGGACCACATACATCAGTATGTATGATTTCCAACAAATCTGTTGCTCGCTCCATTGTTCCGGAGAACGGCGTTTTAGTCATCTTGCTCAAGAGGCATGGTTCACAAGCATCAAGTGATTCATAATCAAGTGATTCCAAAAGCCCATCAGCATGGAGTTTCTTCATGCGCTTTACACCAATATGACCTAAACGGCAGTGCCACAAATAAGTTGCACTATCATTATTAACTTTGCATCTTTTGGTTTCAATATTATGAATATGTGTATCACTACGATCGAGATCAAACGAACCATTTTCATTGGGTGTGTCACCATATAAGGTTTTATTCATGTAAACAGAACAACAATTATTCTCTAACTTAAATGAATAACCGTATTGCAATAAACATGATCAAATCATATTCATGCTTAACGCAAACACCAAATAACACTTATTTAGGTTCAACACTAATCTCGAAAGTATAGGGAGTGTGCGATGATGATCATATCAATCTTGGAACCGCTTCCAACACACATCATCACTTCACCCTTAACTAGTTTACATTCATTGTGCAACTCCTGCTTCGAAAGTTACTACTCTTAGCAACCGAACTAGTATCAAATACCGCTGAGGTTGCTATAAACACTAGTAAAGTACACATCAATAACATGTATATCAAATATACCTTTGTTCACTTTTCCATCCTTCTTATCCGCCAAATACGTGGGGCAGTTCCGCTTCCAGTGACCAGTCCCTTTGTAGTAGAAGCACTTATTCTCAGGCTTAGGTCCAGACTTGGGCTTCGTCACTTGAGCAGCAACTTGCTTGCCGTTCTTCTTGAAGTTCCCCTTCTTCCCTTTGCCCTTTTCTTTAAACTAGTGGTCTTGTCAACCATCAACACTTGATGCATTTCTTGATTTCTACCTTCGTCGATTTCAGCATCACGAAGAGCTTGGGAATCGTCTCCGTTTATCCCTTGCATATCATAGTTCATCACGAAGTACTAGTAACTTGGTGATAGTGACTAGAGAACTCGGTCAATCACTATCTTATCTGGAAGATTAACTCCCACTTGATTCAAGTGATTGTAGTACTCAGACATTCTGAGCACATGCTCACTAGTTGAGCAATTCTCCTCCATCTTGTAGGCAAAGTACTGTCAGAGGTCTCATACCTCTCGACACGGGCATGAGTATGAAATACAAATTTCAACTCTTGGAACATCTTATATGTTCCGTGGCATTTCAAAAAACGTCTTTGAAACCCCGATTCTAAGCCGTAAAGCATGGTGCACTAAACTATCAAGTAGTCATCATACCGAGCTTTTGTCAAAACGTTCATAACGGCTGCATCTGCTCCTGCAATAGGTCTATCACCTAGCGGTGCATCAAGGACATAATTCTTCTGTGCAGCAATGAGGATAAACCTCAGATAACAGATCCAATCCGCATCATTGCTACTAACATCTTTGAACTTAGTTTTCTCTAGGAACATATCAAAAATAAAACAGGGAGCTAAACGCGAGCTATTAATCTACAACATAGATATGCTAATACTACCAGGACTAAGCTCATGATAAATTAAAGTTCAGTTAATCAAATTACTTAAGAACTCCCACTTAGACAGACATCCCTCTAATCTTCTAAGTGATCACGTGATCCATATCAACTAAACCATGTCCGATCATCACATGAGATGGAGTAGTTTCAATGGTGAACATCACTATGTTGATCATATCTACTATATGATTCACGCCGACCTTTCGGTCTCGGTGTTCCGAGGCCATATCTGTTATATGCTAGGCTCGTCAAGTTTAACTCGAGTATTCCGCGTGTGCAACTGTTTTGCACCCGTTGTATTTGAACGTAGAGCCTATCACACCCGATCATCACGTGGTGTCTCAAAGACGAAGAATTTTCGCAACAAAGGCATACTCGTGGAGAACACTTATACCTTGATAATTTAGTGAGAGATCATCTTATAATGCTATCGTCAATCAAAGCAAGATAAGATGCGTAAAAGATAAACATCACATGCAATCAATATAAGTGATATGATATGGCCATCATCATCTTGTGCTTGTGATCTCCATCTCCGAAGCACCGTCATGTTCACCATCTTCACCGGCGCGACACCTTGATCTCCATCGCAGCATCGTTGTCGTCTCGCCAACTTATGCTTCTACTACTATCGCTACCGCTTAATGATAAAGTAAAGCATTACATGGCATTTGCATTGCATACAATAAAGCGACAACCATATGGCTCCTGCCAGTTGCCGATAACTTGGTTACAAAACATGATCATCTCATACAATAAAATATAGCATCATGCTTTGACCATATCACATCACAACATGCCCTGCAAAAACAAGTTAGACGTCCTTTACTTTGTTGTTGCAAGTTTTACGTGGCTGCTACGAGCTGAGCAAGAACAGTTCTTACATACGCATCAAAACCATAACGATAGTTTGTCAAGTTGGTATTGTTTTAACCTTCGCAAGGACCGGGCGTAGCCACACTTGGTTCAACGAAAGTTGGAGAAACTGACACCCGCTAGTCACCTGTGTGCATAGCACGGCGGTAAAACCAGTCTCGCATAAGCGTACGCGTAATGTCGGTCTGGGCTGCTTCATCCAACAATACCGCCGAACCAAAGTATGACATGCTGGTAAGCAGTATGAATTATATTGCCCACAACCCACTTGTATTCTACTCATACATATGACATCTACGCATAAAACCAGGCTTGGATGCCACTGTTAGGGAACGTAGTAATTTCAAAAAAAATCCTACGCACACGCAAGATCATGGTGATGCATAGCAACAAGAAGGGAGAGTGTTGTCCACGTACCCTCATAGACCGAAAGTGGAAGCGTTAGCACAACACGGTTGATGTAGTCGTACGTCTTCACGATCCGACCGATCAAGTACCGAACGCACGGCACCTCCGAGTTCAGCACACGTTCAGCCCGATGACGTCCCTCGAACTCCAATCCAGCCGAGTGTTGAGGGACAGTTTTGTCAGCACGACGGCGTGGTGACGATGATGATGTTCTACCGACGCAGGGCTTCGCCTAAGCACCGCTACAGTATTATCGAGGTGGACTATGGTGGTGGGGGGCACCACACACGGCTAAAAGATCAACAAATCAATTGTTGTGTCTCCAAGGGTGCCCCCTCCCATTATATAAAGGAGTGGAGGAGGGGAGGGCTGCCCTCTATGGCGCGCCCTAGGAGGAGTCATACTCCCATCGGGAGTAGGATTCCTCCCCTTCCAAGTAGTAGGAGTAGGACTCAAGGAAAGCGGAGAGAGAAGAGAAGGAAGGAGGGGGCGCAGCCCCTCCCCCTAGTCCAATTCGGACTAGGCCTTGGGGGGGCGCGCAACCTCTCCTCTCTCTTTCCCCTAAAGCCCGATAAGGCCCATATACTCCTCGGCGAATTCCCCTAACTCTCTGGTACTCCGAAAAATACCTGAATCACTCAGAACCTTTCCGATGTCCGAATATAGTCGTCCAATATATCGATCTTTACGTCTCGACCATTTCGAGACTCCTCGTCATGTCCCCGATCTCATCCAGGACTCCGAACTACCTACGGTACATCAAAACACATAAACTCATAATATAACCGTCATCAAACTTTAAGCGTGCAGACTCTACGGGTTCGAGAACAATGTAGAAATGACCGAGACACGTCTCCGGTCAATAACCAATAGCGGAACCTGGATGCTCATATTGGCTCCCACATATTCTACAAAGATCTTTATCGATCAGACCGCATAACAACATACGTTGTTCCCTTTGTCATCAGTATGTTACTTGCCCGAGATTCGATCGTCCGTATCTCAGTACCTAGTTCAATCTCGTTACCGGCAAGTCTCTTTACTCGTTCCGTAATACATCATCCCGTAACTAACTCATTAGTTACAATGCTTGCAAGGCTTATACTGATGTGCATTACCGAGTGGGCCCAGAGATACCTCTTCGACAATCGGAGTGACAAATACTAATCTCGAAATACGCCAACCAAACAAGTACCTTCGGAGACACCTGTAGAGCACCTTTATAATCACCCAGTTACGTTGTGATGTTTGGTAGCACACAAAGTGTTCCTCCGGTAAACGGGAGTTGCATAACCTCATAGTCATAGGAACATGTATAAGTTATGAAGAAAGCAATAGCATAATACTAAACGATCGTGTGCTAAGCTAACGGAATGGGTCAAGTCAATCACATCATTCTCCTAATGATGTGATCCCGTTAATCAAATGACAACTCATGTTAATGGCTAGGAAACATAACCATCTTTGATCAACGAGCTAGCCGAGTAGAGGCATACTAGTGACACTCTGTTTGTCTATATATTCACACATGTATTATGTTTCCGGTTAATACAATTCTAGCATGAATAATAAACATTTATCATGAAATAAGGAAATAAATAATAACTTTATTATTGCCCCTAGGGCATATTTCCTTCGCCATTAATATTGAGGCTGCGATGAAAAGAAAGAAAAAATCCCTCCTTATGGAGTTTGACCTGCTGGATGTTCTATCTGAATCCCAACAGTTGTGTGGTGCTGATCATGATAGAATGAAAGCTGTGAAATTAGAACTAGAGGAGATTTGGAAAAAAGAGGAGATTGCCTTCTGGCAGAAGTCTAGAGACAGGAAAATTCTTGAAGGGGATCGTAATAATGCTTATTCCCAAGCCTTAGCTAACCATAGGCATAGGAAGAATCATCTGTCTGAGTTGATAGGCCCTTCTGGACCTGTGACATCCACTGCAAACATGTTGGAAGTAGCTACTGAGTTCTACAAAAACCTGTTTGCTTATGAACCTAAACCTGATTTGCATTTGGGAAATGGTTTTTGGCCTGAGGCAGAAATGATTAGTGAGGAAGTTCGGAGAGACCTGGAGAGACCCTTTTCTGAGGATGAGATCGAAGAGGCGATTATGAGCTCATATGCCAGTGGGGCCCCATGCCCTGATGGCTTATCTTTTCTCTTTTATCAAAACTTCTGGTACCTTATTAAGAATGACTTTATGTGGATGGTCAGGGATTTTGAGAATGGGGTGTTGGATATTTATAAACTTAACTATGTTATCATCACTCTCATTCCTAAGATTCCCCTGGCCAGAGAGATGAAGAATTTCAGACCCATTAGTCTTAGCAATTGTGCTATGAAAATATTTTCTAAAGCCATGAATACTAGGGCTTCCCCTATCTGTGATAAACTCATTTCACATAACCAGACTGCTTTTATTAAAGGGAGATTCATATTGGAAAGCGTGGTTATGGCCCATGAAGTGATTCATGAGGTTCACAGATCTAATACTAGTGGGTTGATACTTAAACTGGATTATGAGAAAGCCTATGATAGGGTCAGCTGGGATTTCTTGGAGGAAATGCTTCTTTCTAGAGGCTTTGGGGTTAAATGGGCCAGTTGGGTGCTTAGCACCTTGAAAAATGGGACGTTTTAGGTTAGGATCAATGACACTAATGGGCCACACTTTGTTGGTGGGAAAGGGCTGAAGCAAGGTGACCCTCACTCCCCATTACTCTTTAACCTAGTGGCCGAGTTCTTTTCAAAAATGCTAGTGAAAGTTGTTAATAATGGTCTGATTGGCGGGCTTCTCTGTAGCGACCAGACCTCAAACAGTCTGATCTCTGTGCATCAGTGTCATCCCTGGATAAGTAATGCTGACACGCACAGTACTTGAAGGATTTATAACAGAGTAGCAATCACACACTTATTACATCGAATGTCTCAAAAGAGAACTTATTACAATAAATATGGCTTAAGGCCATCTAATAATGATAACAATGGAAGGCTTGGAAGATAAGCGACTCCATCAACTCCAACGGCATCACTGAGTATAGAACCACGACCGCACCTTACTCGTCGTCTGAAAAGTCTGCAACATGAACGTTGCAGCCCGAAAACGGGTCAGAACATGGAATATGCTGGCAATGTAACACATAGAGAGTAATATGAAAGAGTAATGCTATACTACATGCATATATGGCTGGTGGAAAGCTCTATGGTTACAGTTTTGCGTACAGACAATTTTTCCCTCTTGCAAAGGAATAAATTTTATTTAACTATCATGGTGGTTGTTAAACATTGAGAATGGTTGACAAAGATTCTCAATCCCAATTAAGCATCATCATCAAACCCAACAATATTAATTAAAGTAAGATGATGAGATTCACATGATAATCCAAGTACTAGATACTCAAGATGTCCATAACCGGGGACACGGCTAACCATGATTAGTTTTATACACTCTGCAGAGGTTTGCACACTTTTTCCCACAAGACTCGATCTCCTCCGTTGAGATTCTCGCACTGCATGGTGTTTGAGAAACGGATGACCGAGACATAGTCTTTCAGAAGCGCTAGCACCTTACGATGGGTAGACCTTTACACCAACATCCCCTACATCTACTAGTCAACCACTGTAAGAGTTCGCAGGACTTAATCAACTATGCTAGGGCCCATAGTAGCTTGTGGCTGCACACGGAAGTTTCTAGCATGAATAATCTCATGATTCCCTTTGAGCCTGGGTGGCGGTCCATAAAGAAAAGCAAGCAATCCTGGAATACCCAGGTACCTCAATCCACCCAGATGTGTATTAAAGTTGCCACCTTAAATAAACCATTAATTAACAAACTCATATCTGTCATGGATACACTCACCCAATCCACGTCTACTAGCATAGCATGGCAATATAAGCAAACGTAGAAGTAACTCCCAAGGGTTTGAAAATAAAACAGGTAATAGGTACTACCTCATCTACTTTCCCAAAACCCACAATTTACTTAGATCCTAATCATGCAATGTTTGAGGATTGATCTAATGCATAAAAACTGGGTATGAAAGGGATATGATCAAAGTGTTACTTGCCTTGCTGATGATCCGCGGAACCTAGAGATTCAAAGTAGCAAGCGGCGCACTCCGGGTACTCTATCGCAAACAAACAAACATACAATAAGTACTCATCTAATGCACAGGTAAAACTCAAATAAAAGATCTAACCAGAAAGTTCAACTTAAGAACTCTGGTTTGCAAAAAGAATCAAATCAAACGAAGCAACAAAAGTCAAACGGCGAAAGAGACAAGCTTCGTTTACTAATCTGGACCTAAGTCAAATTTTACAGTAGCAAAAACTTGTTTGAGTTGGTTAAACGGAAAGAGGGTTTCGAGACGAAACTCTAGGCGCTTGAATCGCCTGATTCCGATAAATGAGCGAAAAGATACACTAGATCGAAAATCGGATCAGAAATCGCGATCAGAAATAATCGCGGAAAATCTGAGAAAAATAAAAACGGACGAACAGGCTAACGAACGAACGTTCGATGTCTGCGAAAAAAATGAAAATCGTTCGTTAAAACGAACGAACGAACGGGCGTTCGCTAAATAACTAAACCGGAAAAAAAACATAAACCGATCTAAAAAAACAACCGTGGTTTTATATAAAAAAGCCGGGCGGTTAACCGGCGGAGGATCCGTTGGCTACCTCCGGCGGCGGCGGGCTCCGGCGAGGCGGGCGTGGCCAGTGGCGGTGGCGGTGTCTTGGCGGCAGGCGGAGTCAGCCTTGAGCGGCGGCGGGGCTCGGCGCAGCTAAGGTTTTGGGTGGTCTGGGGCTGCTCCCGGCTTATAAAAGGCCGGCGGGCCTAGAGTCCCAAAGTGACACGGCCCAGAGGGTCGGTTTTTTTTCTAAATACTTTCGCGCAGAAAACAAATAAAAGAAATACTAAACGGACTCCAAAAATCCCGAAATAAAATTTCCCGGCTTCTAAAATCAAGCCGGACAAGATGAACATTTATTTGGGGCCTAAAGCAATTTTGAAAAACGCGCATTTTTCCTAAATTCAAATAAAATAGCGATAAACACTAAAATAAAATCTTATTTGATTTTTTATTAAACCTTCAATATTTCTTTATTTTGGGAAAGTCATTTTATTCTCTCTCTCATTTTTTTAAATAGAAATAATTAAAGATAAAATAAATAAAATCAAATGATCCTATTTTCAAAATTTGAGAAAACTCAAATATGAAAATAACGAAATCTCCAACTCTCTCCGTGGGTCCTTGAGTTGCGTGAAATTTCTAGGACAAGCCAAAATGCAATAAAATATGATGTGCAATGATGATCTATGTATAACATTCCAAATTGAAAATTTGGGATGTTACAAACCTACCCCCCTTAAGATGAATCTCGCCCTCGAGATTCGGGTTGGCTAGAAAATAGGTGAGGGTGGTCCTTCAACAGATCTTCCTCTCGCTCCCAGGTGGCTTCATCCTCGGTGTGGTGGCTCCACTGAACTTTGCAAAACTTGATAACCTTGCTGCGGGTGACTCGACTGGCATACTCAAGAATTTTAACCGGTTTCTCCTCATAGGTCAAATCATTATCCAATTGAATTGCTTCCAAATGAACCTTTGTATCCCTCGCCGTATATCAGCCATCTCTGCGTGGCACTTCTTCAACTGGAACGTGGAACACGTCGTGAACTCCCGACAATCCTTCTGCAATTCCAACTTGTAAGCAACTTCTCCCATACGCTCCAAAACTTTGTATGGTCCCACAAAACATGGCGCTAATTTTCCTTTAACTCCAAAGCGCTTAACTCCTCGAAGTGGAGATACTCGAAGATAGACTCTATCTCCGACTTCGTAAACTGTCTCCTTGCATTTTGAATCTGCATAGCTCTTCTGCTAGACTGGGCTACCTTGACCCTATCGCGAATCAACTTCACCTTATGTTCAGACTCCTTAATCAAATCTGGTCCAAACAACTGGCGGTCTCCAACTTCATCCCACGACAATGGTGTTCTGCACCTCCTTCCGTACAAGGCTTCAAAAGGGGCCATCTTCAAACTAGATTGATAACTGTTGTTGTAAGATGAAAGGATCGATATGGTTGACTAGAGGGGGGGGGGGGTGAATAGGCAACTAACAATTTTTAAGCTTTTCTTTACCAATTTAAAACTTTGCAATAATAAAGGTTGTCTAGATGTGCAACTAGGTGGACAACCTATATGATGCAACAACACTACCACATGAGCAAGCAAGGATAAGACCACAAGTAAGCTTGCACAAGTAAAGGGATGAGATAACCAAAAGTGGAGCCGGTGGAGACGAGGATGTGTTACCAAGTTCCTTCCTTTTGAGGGAAGTACGTCTCCCTTAGAGCGGTGTGGAGGCACAATGCTCCCCAAGAAGCCACTAGGGCCATCAGATTCTCCTCACGCCCTCACACAATGCGAGATGCCGTGATTCCACTATTGGTGCCCTTGAAGGCGGCGACGAACCTTTACAAGCAAGGTTGGGGCAAACTACACAACAACCGGAGGCTCCCAACAACAACAACAACACCACGAAGCTTCACCACAATGGAGTATGGCTTCGAGGTGACCTCAACCGTCTAGGGTGCTCAACACCCAAGAGTAACAAGATCCGCAAGGGATAAGTGGGGGGAATCAAATTTCTCTTGGTGGAAGTGTAGATCTGGGCCTTCTCAACCAATCCCGAGCAAATCAACAAGTTTGATTGGCTAGGGAGAGAGATTGGGCGAAAATGGAGCTTTGAGCAATAATGGAGCTTGGGGGAAAGAGGTAGATCAACAAGGAGGAAGAAGACCCCTTTATATAGTGGGGGAACACATCCAACCGTTGCCCCACTATGCAGCCCCGCACAGAGCGGTACTACCGCTAGGGAAGGGCAAGATTACCACGAGGGCGGTACTACCGCTTCCCTACCCAGCCGTACTACCGCTACCAAGAGAAGGGCAGGCCAAAGGCCCCAGAGCGGTACTACCGCGGGAGCAGAGCGGTACTACCGCTGCTACTGCCGCTGCTGGTGCCGCAAAACCCGACACGAGAAAACATCGTCTCGAATCGAGGCGGTAGTAGGCGCGAACTATCGAGGTACTACAGCCGAAGCCTGCGAGCGGTACTATCGCTCAACCGGCGGTACTATCACCGAGAGCGGTACTACCGCTCAGGAGCGGTACTACCGCTCTGTGGAGCGGTACTACCGGGAGGCTTCGCAGTACTATCAGTAGGTCGCAGATACTACCGCACAGGCGAAGATGAAACGGACTATCGGAGCAGCTCCAAAGAAGCGACAGAAGGCGATGGGTGAGAAAGGATGTACGCAGTGATTCCACCCAAGACTTACCAAAGCGGATCCCTCTTAATAGTACGGAGACTCCTACGAAACTAGTCCACCAACAACGTAAACGCAGGAGCTACACCGTCTTGAATAAAAACACCGAGGGAGGAAATCGTCTCGCCAATGGATGATCGTCTGAAAGAACTTAACGCACACGATTAGTCCGCAAACGCATTGTCATCAATCACCAAAACCACTAGGGAATAAATATGCTCTTACATAAGAGAACTCCGCATATGGCAAGTTGTCATCCCAACTTGATCCATGATCTAGTGCACAAGCTCTCAGCATATCCTCCAAAATCTGATTGACTCTTCCGGTCCATCCATCTGCTCATGGATGAAAAGTCAGATCTTGAACTCTAGTCTGGTACCCAAAGTTTCGTGCAACTGATTCCAGAACTTTGAGGTAAATTGGGTTCCTTGATGTCTACTATGCAACCTTCTTCTTGTAGACGTTGTTGGGCCTGCAAGTGCACAGGTTTGTAGGACAGTAGCAAATTTCCCTCAAGTGGATGACCTAAGGTTTATCAATCCGCGGGAGGCGTAGGATGAAGATGGTCCCTCTCAAGCAACCCTGCAACCAAATAACAAAGAGTCTCTTGTGTCCCCAACACATCCAATACAATGGTAAATTGTATAGGTGCACTAGTTCGGCGAAGAGATGGTGATACAAGTGCAATATGGATGGTAGATATAGGTTTTTGTAATCTGAAATAATAAAAACAGCAAGGTAGCAAGCGATAAAAGTGAGAACAACGGTATTGCAATGATAGGAAACAAGGCCTAGGGTTCATACTTTCACTAGTGCAAGTTCTCTCAACAATAATAACATAGATAGAACATATGACAATCCCTCAACATGCAACAAAGAGTCACTCCAAAGACACTAATAGCGGAGAACAAACGTAGAGATTATGGTCGGGTACGAAACCACACAAAGTTATTCTTTCGGATCAATCTATAAAAGAGTTCGTACTAGAATAACACCTTAAGACACAAATCAACCAAAACCCTAATGTCACCTAGATACTCCATTGTCACCTCAAGTATCCGTGGGCATGATTATACGATATGCATCACACAATCTCAGATTTATCCAACCAACATAAAAGTACTTCAAAGAGTGCCCCAAAGTTTCTACCGGAGAATCAAGAACGTGTGCCAACCCCTATGCATAGGTTCCCAATGTCACGAAACCCGCAAGTTGATCACCAAAACATACATCAAGTGGCACATGATATCCCATTGTCACCACAGATAATCATGGCAAGACATACATCAAGTGTTCATAAAAGAATCAATCCGATAAGATAACTTCAAAGTGGAAACTCAATTCATCACAAGAGAGTAGGGGGAGAAACACCATAAGATCCAACTACAATAGCAAAGCTCGGGATACATCAAGATCGTATCACCTCAAGAACACGAGAGAGAACACGAGAGAGAGAGAGAGAGAGAGAGAGAGAGATCAAACACATAGCTACTGGTACATACCCTCAGCCCCGAGGGTGAACTACTCCCTCCTCGTCTTGGATAGCGCCGGGATGATGAAGACGGCCACCGGTGATGGATCCCTCCCAGTGAGTACCTAAAGGGGTCCCATTGGTTTTTCGTGGTTACGGAGGCTTGTGGTGGCGGAACTCCCGATCTATCTTCTGTTCTGGAAGTTTTAGGGTACGACGGTATATATGGGTGAAAGGAGTACGTCGGTGGAGCTACGGGGGCCCCACGAGGCAGGGGGGCGCGCCTAGGGGGGAGGGCGCGCCTAGGGGGGAGGGCGCGCCCCCCACCCTCTTGAGCACCTCCCGTATCTTCTGACATGGGGTCCAAGCCCATCAGGTGGGTTTCCTTCCAAAAATAACTTCTCCAGTTGATTTCGTTCCGTTTTGACTCCGTCTGATGTTCCTTTTCCTCGAAACACTGAAATAGGCATAAAACAGCAAATCTGGGCTGGGCCTCCGGTTAATAGGTTAGTCCCAAAAATAATATAAAAGTGGATAACAAAGCCCAATATTGCCTAAAACAGTAGATAAAGTAGCATGGAGCAATCAAAAATTATAGATACGTTGGAGACGTATCATTCCTCTATCTGATACAATGCTCCTCGGAACTCCATGCAGACATACGATCCTGGTCATGTATATCTTAGCCAACTTGGCCCTGTTGTAAGTAGTCTTCACTGGGATGAAATGGGCTACCTTCGTCAAGCGATCAACTACGACCCATATCGAGTCATAACCTGAACGAGTCTTGGGAAATCCCGTGATAAAATCCATGCCTAGTTTATCCCACTTCCATTCGGGTATCGGCAATGGCTGTAACAATCCTGTTGGCTTCTGATGTTCTGCCTTCACTCTCTGACATACATCACAAACTGCTACATACTCCGCAATATCCTTCTTCATTCCGGTCCACCAGAAAGTGTCCTTCAAATCCAAATACATCTTGATATTTCCTGGGTGAATCGAGTACGGCGAATCATGGGCCTCTTGCAAAATCA
The DNA here is from genome assembly GCA_021605145.1 of Aegilops bicornis. Lineage (NCBI taxonomy): Eukaryota > Viridiplantae > Streptophyta > Magnoliopsida > Poales > Poaceae > Aegilops > Aegilops bicornis. Next base: position 562,805,323 of record CM038671.1, read on the forward strand.
ACTTCCTGATTTCCGGATCATTAGGCACGTAAACGCGGTCCTCAAGCCATAAGGTATCGTGTTCATCCTCACGAAATCCTTTAGCTTTTCCCTTGCTCATTTTCTATTTAATAGAGGCAATCTCCTTGTCAGTTTTCCGAGCTTCTCTGATCTTATCCATCAAAGTAGACTAAATCTCCAATGCTGCTACATAGCCTCTCGGAACTGTCTCTAAACATAGCTCTCGAAGATCCTCGGCTAACACCTTTGGTAAATCTCCGGTCATGAGTGTGTTGACATGGCTCTTGCGGCTCGACGCATCGGCTACTACGTTAGCCTTTCCGGGGTGATAATGCAATCTCATGTCATAATCCTTAATGAGCTCCAACCATCTCCTTTGCCTGAGATTCAACTCCTTCTGCGTGAAGATGTACTTCAAACTCTTGTGATCCGTGTACACCTCACAATGGTTTCCAATGAGAAAATGTCTCCAAGTCTTCAATGCGTGTACTACGGCTGCTAACTCCAAATCATGGGTAGCATAATTCAACTCATGGGGCTTAAGTTGTCGTGAAGCATACAAAACAACTCTTCCCTCCTGCATAAGTACTGCTCCAAGTCCTCGACGTGAAGCATCACAATATACCTCATAATCCTTATTCTGATCTGGCAGAATCAACACTGGTGATGTAACCAAACGTTTCTTTAACTCCTGGAAACTAGCCTCACATTGATCAGTCCAATTGAACTTGGTATCCTTATTTAATAACTCCGTCATAGGCTTCGCAATCTTCGAGAAATTCTCAATGAATCTCCGGTAGTATCCTGCCAGCCCAAGGAAACTCCGGATCTCTCCAACTGTCGTTGGTGCTTCCCGATTTGTCACGGTGACAACCTTGGTGGGATCTCGCTATACCTTCTCCGGATATAACATGTCCGAGGAATCCAACTTCCTTCAACCAAAACTCACATTTGCTGAACTTGGCATATAACTGATGTTCTCTGAGCTTCTCAAGCACTAAACGCAAATGCTCCTTATGCTCCTCTTCATTCTTCAAGTAAACCAAAATATCATCAATGAACACCACGACGAACTTATCCAAAAACTCCATAAACACCTTGTTCATCATGTTCATGAAATAGGCAGGTGCATTAGTCAGACCAAATGACATAACAGTATATTCATACAGTCCATACCTGGTGGTAAAAGCGGTTTTAGGTATATCCTACTCTCGAATCTTTAATTGATGGTATCCTGATCGCAAATCGATCTTGGAAAATACCTTGGCTCCTTGTAATTGATCAAACAAATCGTTGATCATCGGCAACGGGTACTTATTCTTGATAGTTACTTCATTCAATCCTCGATAATCAACAACCATTCTCAATGATCCATCCTTCTTCTCCACTAGAAGTACTGGCGATCCCCAAGGCAAAGAACTTGGGCGAATAAAACCTTTATCCAGTAACTCCTTAATCTGCTTCTTAATTTCTTCCAAATCTGTTGCGGGCATCCGGTATGGTCTCTTAGATATCGGCCCTGTGCCTGGAAAAAGCTCAATCAAAAACTCAATGTCTCTATCTGGTGGCATACCTGGCAACTCTTCTGGAAATACATTAGGGAAATTCTTCACCACTGGTACTCCTTGCTGCACAACTCCTGATAAGGAATTTACTTGAGTCATCTTCGACTCATGCCGTGACACATACTTGATTCTTCTTCCTTCTGGGGTGGTAAGCAAAATCGACTTACTGGCGCAATCGATGTTTCCTCCATGCATCGATAGCCAATCCATACCTAGAATCACGTCCAAACCTTGCGATTCCAGAATGATTAAATCCGTGGTGAAAACATGCCTACCTATGCTCAAAGGCACTTGAAAACATCCTCGACTAGCCATATACTCCGCTCCTGGTGAGCTTACTAACATAGGTGTTCTAAGAACCTTGGTGGGCAGTTTATACTTATCCACAAATCCCCGTGATATGTATGAATGCAATGCACCAGTATAAAAAAGAACGATTACAGTAAATGTCTTAACTAAAAACTTACCTATTACTGCATCTGGCTGGGCTTCAACCTCCTCCATGCTAACGTGGTTCACCTGTCCCCTGTTGAAAGGGTTCGTCTTCTTCCCAGAGCTTTCATTGCCATTTCCATTCTGGGCTTCAGGACATTCATTGGTATAATGTCCAGTCTTCTAACACTTAAAGCAAGTGACTTGGCTCAGGTCTCTCTTGGCTGGGGTTGATGGGTTGGTCCGGTTTTGTCCGTTGCTTCCTCCATTCCCGTTACCATTCTTGGAGCCATTATGATTGTGCGAGCTACCTCCTCCATGGGTATGCCGAAATTGTCCTCCCAGTTTTGGGGTAAAGCGTAGCTTTTGCTGAGCTCCAGAATTGTACTTCCCTTGACCATACTTCCTCTTGCGGTTTTCAATCGGTTGCTTCTTCCCTTCAATCATAAGAGCACGATCTACCAACTCCTGGTAGTTGTTGAAAGTTGCTACCATCAACTGCATGCTCAGCTCATCATTTAGTCCTTCCAGGAACTTCTCACCTTAGTCGCATCTGTAGCAACGTCATCTGGGGCATAACGTGCTAACTTACTAAAGTCCTCCACATATTGGCCTACAGTGTGTCCTCCTTGGCGTAAGTTGCGAAACTCACGCTTCTTCATGGCCATAGCTCCTGCTGAAACGTGGGCAGTACGGAAAGATTGTTGAAACTGGTCCCATGTGACAGTGTCAATAGGGTGTGTGGCTGTGTAATTCTCCCACCATGATGTTGCGGGTCCATCAAGCTGAGGTGCGGCAAAATGCACTCTCTCCGCATCATGCATCCGGCGTGGCGGCTCCTTCCAACCTTGCGGAGCCAATCATCTGCAACAATCGGCTCGGTGCTCTTTGGAAAACACCAGCGGATTTAGCCTCAAGAAACGAGTCAAATGGTCAACAGGTGGTGGTGGTGGTGGGTTGTTGTTGTTGTTGTTGCCTTGGTTCTGTACTAGTGCTTGCATCAAAGCATTCTGCTGCTGAATCAACTGAATGATCTTCGGTGGGAAAACAAATCCGGTGTCGCGTCTCGGAGGCATCCGAGGGTTTTAGAGCAGATGAGAATATAGAATAGAATGAGGTCTAGTGAGACAAATGCAAACAAAAATCACTCCAATCAATTCAAACAAAGGTATACAACGGTCTATCTATCGTTACAAAAGTGCTCGGACTATGCACATGAGACAAATGCAAACAAAAATCACTCCAATCAGTTCAAACAAAGGTATACAACAGTCTATATATCGTTACAAAAGTGCTCGGACTAAACTAGATACATAGGGAAATACTACTACTGTTATGGTGGTCAACTAGAAAAAATGCTCCGATGAAGAATCCATGATATCTGCTCCAGCTTCATCAACATAGTCATCATCGCCGTAAATGCAGGTCCGAGTCGGTGTAAATCGATGATGATATAGTTATTCGGGCAAGTGGAATTGTCATCTTCCATTCTTGGTGCGGGGTCTCCCATGAAAACTCCTAGCTTCCTGGTTAAGTCGTCATTCTTCTCCACTAGCACTTCGATTTCTTCCATGTAATCTTCACGTGTAGCCTTGAGTTCTTCCTCTAGCTCCGTGATCTTGGTCAAGGCCTTCTGCAGATCCATCATGCCTGGGCACATCTGGTTCTCCTGGCATCGGATGTCTTTGGTTTAACTCCTGGATAAAAGCTGCGATTGATCTATCCTTCCCGGTGTGATCATCTCCCATTGCTCATCTCTCGGCCCACAAATCTGGTAGATAGTATCCTTGAGATCATTGCGGTAAACTTCTCCAATACGTCCCATGGTGATGTGGGCTGCCATGCTCTTTCCTAGTTTCCGGGTTGGTGCATCAAAGGAAAACTCTATGGGCTCCGTGACTGGGGCGAACGTCCTTCCTGGAACTTGAACTTGAACCATCCAGCGCTCCTCTTCGGGTAAAGTGGCGTTGTAGGTCCCGGTGAAGCTTGGTACTCCGATGTTCAAGTATCTAGTGACTTCCTTCAAGTGACGTCCAAAGGGTGTATCATCATCCGGTTGCATGAACTTGTTCCTTGCATCCGCCATCCTAAAAAAGTAGAAAAGATGAGGAGTCAGAAATGAGAAGAAAGAGTAGTGATCTAGGTCTTTAGCTTAGTGGTCGTGTCCTACAGTCAGCGGGTGCTCTGATACCATCTTATAACGACCAGACCTCAAACAGTCTGATCTTTGTGCATCCGTGTCATCCCTGGATCAGTAATGCTGACACACACAGTACTTGAAGGATTTATAACAGAGTAGCAATCACACACTTATTACATCGAATGTCTCAAAAGAGAACTTAATACAATAATTATGGCTTAAGGCCATCTAATAATGATAACAGTGGAAGGCTTGGAAGATAAGCGAGTCCATCAACTCCAACGGCATCACTGAGTATAGAACCACGACCTACAGCGCCTTACTCGTCGTCTGAAAAGTCTGCAACATGAACGTTGCAGCCGAAAACGGGTCAACACATGGAATATGCTGGCAATGTAACACATAGAGAGTAATGAAAGAGTAATGCTATACTACATGCATATATGGCTGGTGGAAAGCTCTACGGTTACGAGCTTTTGCGTAAAGCCAATTTTTCCCTACTACAAAGGAATAAATTTTATTTAACTATCATGGTGGTTGTTAAACATTGAGAATGGTTGACAAAGATTCTCAATCCCAATTAAGCATCATCATTAAACCCAATAATATTAATTAAAGTAACATGATGAGATTCACATGATAATCCAAGTACTAGATACTCAATATGTCCATAACCGGGGACACGGCTAACCATGATTAGTTTTATACACTCTGCAGAGGTTTGCGCACTTTTCCCCACAAGACTCGATCTCCTCCGTTGGGATTCTCGCCTTTGCATGGTGTTTGAGAAACGGATGACCGAGACATAGTCTTTCAGAAGCGCTAGCACCTTACGATGGGTAGACCGTTACACCTACATCCACTACATCTGCTAGTCTACCACTTTAAGAGTTCGCATGACTTAATCAACTATGCTAGAGCCCATAGTAGCTTGTGGCTGCACACGGAAGTTTCTAGCATGAATAATCTCATGATTCCCTTTGAGCCTGGGTGGCGGTCCATAAAGAAAAACAGGCAATCCTGGAATACCCAGGTACCTCAATCCACCCAGATGTGTATTAAAGTTTCCACCTTAAATAAACCATTAATTAACAAACTCACATCTGTCATGGATACACTCACCCAATCCACGTCTACTAGCATAGCATGGCAATATAAGCAAACGTAGAAGTAACCCCCAAGGGTTTGAAAATAAAACAGGTAATAGGTACTACCTCATCTACTTTCCCAAAACCCACAGTTTACTTAGATCCTAATCATGCAATGTTTGAGGATTGATCTAATGCATAAAAACTGGGTATGAAAGGGATATGATCAAAGTGCTACTTGCCTTGCCGATGATCCGCGAAACCTAGAGATTCAAAGTAGCAAACGAAGCACTCCGGGTACTCTATCGCAAACAAACAAACATACAATAAGTACTCATCTAATGCACAGATAAAACTCAAATAAAAGATCTAACCAGAAAGTTCAACTTAAGAACTCTGGTTTGCAAAAAGAATCAAATCAAACGAAGCAACGAAAGTCAAACGGCGAAAGAGACAAGCTTCGTTTACTAATCTGGACCTAAGTCAAATTTTACAGTAGCAAAAACTTGTTTGAGTTGGTTAAACGGAAAGAGGGCTTCGAGACGAAACTCTAGGCGCTTGAATCGCCTGATTTCGATACATGAGCGAAAAGATATACTAGATCGAAAATCGGATCAGAAATCGCGATCAGAAATAATTGTGGAAAATCCGAGAAAAAGAAAAACGGACGAACAGGCTAACGAACGAACGTTCGCTGTCTGCGAAAAAACAAAAATCGTTCATTAAAACGAACGAACGAACGGGCATTCGCTAAATAACTAAACAGGGGAAAAAACATAAACCAATCTAAAAAAACAATCGCGGTTTTATATAAAAAAACCGGGCGGTTAACCGACGAAAACCAGCGACGGATCCGGTGGCTACCTCCGGCAATGGCCGGAGCTCGGCGGCGGGAAGTCTTGGCGGCGTCGGGCGAGCCAGCGGCGAGGTCTGTGTGGCAGCGGCGTCAGCCTTGAGTGGCCCGCCCGGCGTCGGCGGGGCTCGGGCGCGGCTAGGGTTTTGGGGTGGGCTACGAGGCTGCTCCCCCGGCTTATAAGTCCGGTCGGGCCTAGAGTCCGAAGCGGACACGGCCCGGTAGGTCGGTTGGTTTTTTTAAATACTTTCATGCAGAAAAACAAATAAAAGAAATACTAAACGGACTCCAAAAATCCCGATATAAATTTTCCCCGGCTTCTAAAATCAAGCCGGACAAGATGAACATTTATTTGGGGCCTAAATGCAATTTTGAAAAACGCGCATTTTTCCTAAATTCAAATAAAATAGCGATAAATACCAAAATAAAATCTTATTTGATTTTTTATTAAACCTTCAATATTTCTTTATTTTGGGAAAGTCATTTTATTCCCTCTCTCATTTTTTTATAATAGAAATAATTTAAGATAAAATAAATAAAATCAAATGATCATATTTTCAAAATTTGAGAAAACTCAAATATGAAAATAACGAAATCTCCAACTCTCTCCGTGGGTCCTTGAGTTGCGTGAAATTTCTAGGATCAAGCCAAAATGCAATACAATATGATATGCAATGATGATCTATGTATAACATTACAAATTGAAAATTTGGGATGTTACATTCTCCCACATGCCATCCCTAGTGGAGTAGTTAGTTTACAATATGTTGATGATACCATTCTGTTCATCCAGGAGTCTGTGGATTATGCAAAAAAATTGAAATGGATCCTGGCTTGTTTTGAGAAGCTTTCTGGTTTAAAAATCAACTTTCATAAAATTGATTTGCATACCATTCATGTTTCTGAGCAAATGTCTAGAGAGTTTGCTCAAATTTTTTGCTGCCAATTTGGTGACTTTCCCTTCAAATATATTGGTGTGCCCCTTCACTTTAAAAAACTGAGAAGGGAAGACCTGCAACCTATCATTGATAGGATTATTAAAGAACATTGCTGGTTGGCTGGGCAAACTGTTATCTTATAGAGGCAAACTGATTCTACTGACTACTTGTATTGCCAGCATTACCTCATATCTCATGGCTATGGTGAAATTCCCAAAGTGGGCTATTGACATGATCACTTCCCAAATGTTTCATTTCTTTTGGGGTAATGTGGGTGAGGTTCACAAATACCACCTAGCTAATTGGGGCCTTGTGGCTAGAAGGAAAGAATTTGGTGGCCTGGGTGTCCCCAACCTTAGGGAATTTAATATGGCTCTCCTGGCCTCATGGGGAAAAAGATTTTATGATGGGAGGGAGGGAGACTGGAAAAAACTTCTTTGCTTTAAGTATGCTACTGATAAACCTAATATTTTCCATGCTAAACCTGCCTCGGGGTCCCCTTTTTGGAAAAGCATTTCCTAGGCTTTTGCTACTGCCAAAAACTTCTGGAAATGGAATCCTGGGAATGGGGATAACATTGCCTTTTGGCATGATAACTGGACTGGGGGATGCTCCCTGAAAACTGCCTTTTGGGATTTATTTGATATTTGTCATCAGCAGGATGCTACTTTGTCCTAGGTGTGGGATGGGGTGAACCTGTGTCTTACCTTCAGGAGATGTGTAGATGAGGCTATGATGCACAAATGGGGCTTGTTGGTTGACTTGGTTAAACAAACTACCCTTTCAGATCACCCAGACAGCCCTATCCGGGGCCTAGAATCAAATGGTCAATACTCTGTTAAATCGTTCTATAAACTGATTAACTTTGGTGGGATACCTTCTGAGATTAGAGATTTTATTTGGAAAATCAAAGTCCCTCCAAATATCCATGTCTTCTTATGGCTGATGTACAATAACAAGAGCTTGACTAGAGACAATTTGGCCAAAAGAAGACATGTAGAGGATAAAACGTGTGTTTTCTGTACTGAACCGGAATCTATCCAACACCTTTTGTTTGATTGCATTGTTGCGTCTAATATCTGGGCTGTGGTTGCCGAAGCACTTGACATTACCCTCCGGTTTCTTTTATACCATTGACTTCTTTCTGGAAGAGGAAAAAAATAATGTGAAGCTATAAATATTGTTACATCTGCTACCTTGTGGTGCTTATGGCGTTTGCGCAATGGTTTTGTTTTCCAGGGGAAAAGATGGCGAGATATCTGTTGTGTCTTTGGGTCGTGGCAGTAACGATCAGGCAATGGAAAATCCTATCTTCAGAGGCCCAGGGTGCTCTACTTCTCCGGTGCTTAAGGCTTTTGGAGCGTCGAAGAGGGGAACTGCTTAGAATTGCTTGGGTCTAGCTAATGTAATGAGTGACTTATCATCTTCAGTGGTTGTGTGAAGAGTGATACTCCTATGGAGAGATGTAATAGGGAGGTAGCTTAAAATTCTGATGTTTGTTCTGTGGCAACTATTTTTGATTGTCGCCGAGAGCTGTTCAACAGTCTGATTTCTGTCGTTGCCTTGGCTTAATAAAAGTTGGGGCGGGGGGCGGCCCCTTTCTTTCAAAAAATATACTCCCTCTGTCCCATAATGTAAGACGTTTTTCGACACTACACTAGTGTCAAAAAACGTCTTACATTATGGGACGGAGGGAGTATATGTATAAGAGTGTTTAGATCACAATGATCTAAACACTCTTAGGCCTAGTTTGGTAGCACTGTTATTTTAAAACTGTGGTAATCCAAAACCTCAGTTTTTCAACGCGGGGGCAATGAATACCACGGTTTGTCCAAAGAGTTGTTTTACTCTGTTTCGCCAAAACCACCGATCCGTTTGGCAAGTTCTGTTTTACCGGTTTTTTGACTGACTGCAACTAACTCAGCTACACCCAAGGAGCTAATCAGCGTGCAAAAAGTAAACACTGCCATGCAATGCATGCAGCATCACATGCAAGCCAAGTCCTATGGCAACATAGAATTGATCGGCTAGCTACCATTTAGCCTGCTGTGCGTACTGAGTGTTCTCCAACGACAAATTAACCTACTCCATGGGCGAGCTTTGTTTTAGACGTCCACTACTCGCCGGATAGTTATCGTCAGTCAGCGACTCAATAGAAGCATGCAAGATTGCCGGAGAGTGACTTGCACCGCTGGCTCAACCGATGGGGTCGTCTACAGAAAAACTAACTACATGCTACCCCTTGCGGCATGGTGACCAACAGACGAAGGAATCCCTGGCGACAGCGTCGAGAAGAAGATGGCTTGTGAGAGACCAGCGAAATAAAAAAAGGTTAAGCACCTAGCCTGAAGCGCCTAATAATGAGAAGATAAATTGCATTTCAATTAATGACGAGGAGTCGAAGGCGCTGCCCTTTTCTCTCGGTTCTGTTTTGACAAAAGAGGTTGTGACGTGCGTGAAGCCGTGAAGTGGAGGAGAGATGTGAAACGCCAAGAGGCAAATCGAGAAGGAGGGAGGGCAGCACGGCCAAATGTTAATCAAAATTTGTTAAAATATTTTTTTTATTGATATGGCAAATTGCTGATGTGGATAGGCTGCATGTAAAGAGAAATAGGATAGTGGGAATAAACTATTTAGGTATTACAGATTACTTTGCATCCAAACACACCCTTATATTTTTTTACGGATGGAGTACTAAAAAACAAGATAAAGTAAGATACAGAAGTGTAAGAAAAAAGTGGATTCATTAGATGATACATGAGTCCTTAACTCCGAATCCGGCCAAAACACCACTGGCTGTGGCTGACTGGCTCCTTGTGTCGGCTGCGACTGCTACACCAAGATAGAGATACAACCTTGAAAACTTAGAGCAATTACAATAAGGTGACATAAACAAAGCAGGCTATAAGGACTAAAATATTTGCTTAGTTGGAGTAAAAAGAAGATGAGGGAGAAAAGTAGGTCAAGCCCCAAGACAATTTGTGAGGTTGTAAAGTAGGTCAACTATTAATAAAGTAGGACACATTTAAAATTTACTACTGTACATGCCGACTATTAGGTTGGCTCTAGATGACATGACAACTCCTTATAGCCGATTGTTGGTTGTATTGCTAACCATGCTCTTACCGCGAACAGCACCACCCCCACCCTATGGATACCATCGCCAACAACACACCAACACAATAGTAACTTAATATACACACAAGCACTGAACTGGCGTTACCGGCAGGAAGGCCGGTGAGAAAATATTGCATGGATAAATCACGACTGTCCTAACCTAGTTTCTTTTTAACAGCAGATGCGTAGGCTAGTTACTTTAGAAACCTTGCGGATGCCTGACCTTCCCATCTCCAATTCTCGATCAGCACTACAAGCTTAAAACTTTTCTAACCTGAAAATAACACAGTTAATTTGGTGAGTTCACCAAGAATATATCATCACAATGCGTTGAATATAAGATTGCTGTCCTGTGGTTGCAAGTTGCAGCAGCTTCCAACAGGATAACAAAGGCTTGCTACTGCTGAACTGGATTAAAGTAGAAAGTAGTTCCGTAGATCATAAGATAAGAGTGTGTTTGGATGAGGGGTCCTTTTTAGGGTGTCATTCAAGCTAAATACTGAAGCTCCTCAAAACAATACCCATCAGTCAAATATCCCCTAAATCTTGATAAACTTCTTAGTCTAATAACAAACAGAATATCATATGCTCAATCCAGGAAAATGATGAAAAATCGGCAACATTTTGAATACGCTTAACATTTCCATAGTTCTGAATGACAGCAAAGTTACTAATAATAAAGCATCACTCAAATGCCAGGACATATAAACCAGCTTAGCTGAATAACAAATCAATTAGTATATCAATTATGTTATCATGTTCAGCCTAACTCACTTGGGCGGGACGGGGGTGGATATACAATCACACCTCTCGGGTCCAGACCCTCATAGATAGTTTTTTTCTCTTGTTTTCGTCTTAGTTTAGGTTAGTCTTCATACGGTTTTTTTTGTTGACGCATGGTAGATGCCACTGGCGTGGTAGGAACTGCTTTGCACCTTCATGACATTCTTCTTCTGATATAGAGCGACATGCATTTTGATGCGCGTCTGTTCGAGAGAGAGAAATAGAACATGCCACTTATCCTACATGTTCCTTCATTTTGTTCTAACAAGATAAGAAGCTTACACTTTACGTCATTTCACAAAATACTACTCCCTCCAATACATATTAATTGCCGCAGCTTTAGTACAAAGTTGTACTAAAGCCGTGACAATAAATATGTATCGGAGGGAGTACTAGAGAAAGAAAGAACACACTTATAAATTGGAGGGGCCAAAGCTTACGTTTCAAAATATATTGTCTCCTCCATGCCCGAGTGCTCCGTCGAGCAAAGTAGAAAACGAAAATACATACAACAACACCCAGTTCAATAACTGCAGCCATTCTTAATCCTGTAAACAGGACAATTGAAATCAGGTATAAAAAACATATTCCGTTCCAGAAACAGCTACATCTAGCATTCTGAAGGGAAAGTACCTCTTAGCTTCTGGATAAGATCTTCTATGTCAAGTGTATGTTTACTAGAAATTATGTCCGTTCCACCTAAATGTGCGACTGACAGCTCACTAACACCATTGTCTGTCTCGGCAGTATCATGTCTCTTTTTACATGTGTTCGGACAATGGATGCCATTTTCATACTCATCACTTCCATCACAGCAATCTACAAACATAGAAACAGTATCAAAATTTCTGCTGCTAACAAAACAGAATCCAGCAAATACTAAGTACAAACTAGTAAAGGAAGGGCATGATTTAAGGATTTGATAGTCTGCAAAATCAATAGCATACCGCAAATGTTATCATTCACAAATGAAGAGAACAAGATACGAGGAAGATCTCCAGTGTTTATACAATAAAATTTGCCTTCTGGGCAAGCCGAAGTGCCTGTATAACGCAATAATGTGAATGACAACATTACATTAGTGAATATCTTGGGCATTGCTGTTAACATCAAGTGAAGAGAAAAAATTGTTGTGTGGCAATGTTTTCTAAAGTGAGCATTCAGAATTACAGGAACAAGTAACAGCGAGGCCTGCCACAATAGCAGTTAGCACAACAACAAAAAGAACACATTTGGTAATGTGGACATGTGGTACTAGTGTAATGCATAAAGATCTGCGGTAGTTATAGCTGGCCTAATAGCTCATTCTGATCTAAACTGCCGAAAAATAAACTGTAAAGTACTGTCAAAGTTAAGCATTTCACTCTTGCACTTAGTTTGGTGAATTGCAGTTTCAACTGGCGTAACTAAATCCGCAAGACAAAGCTGAACTGCTTTAATCAATTATAGTACCTAACCACGAAATTCCAATCAGACGTAATCACATCAGCAAAATCGACCAGATCTACTCAGTTGGGGACTTCGCAGTCAAGTTCGGGCAAATCCAAAGCAGATAGGGGAAAACCTGGCTCGTCGGTTCCATCGGTGCAATCGCAGTATCCGTCGTTGAGCCGGCTCCTGGGGAAGGAGCCCGAGCCGTCCCTGCAGGCGATCACCTGCGGCGCGAAGTACGCCTCGTCTGCAGAAACAATTTGGTCAGGACGAGAGGAGGAAATAGATGCGAGGAGGGCGCACAGGCATGTGGCTCCTTCACCCTGGGGAGAAACGCCGACTAGCGGTGGCACGGCGTCGGCGGCGCCGGCGAGGAGTAGGAGCAGGAGAGTGGCGGGAGCGGCGGAGGAGACCAGGCGACGACTTTGTTGTCGGGGCGTCATCTGCCGTTGGATGCGACCTTCGATTGGTCCGGATCTCAAGGAGTCAGGGCAACTCCAACTACGCCTTTCATCCGCTGAGTCCGATTGGATCGGCGTGGGCAGAAATCATGACCCAACACCACAACTTATTTGACAATTTCATTTATTTCATGTTCGTGTGAACATAAATTTGAATCAAGTTTGCGTCCACACGGATAAGAGACGGACGCGTCCCATGTCCGCTCGGTATCCGTCCCGAGCCCATGCAGCAGCTATCCAACTACCACACGATGGTCCTTTTTAAATGATACGTGTGGGGGTGCCTCGGAAGCACGACCATGATGTCAACTCTTCCTCTGAGCGGCGGCACGTGGCACCCTGTCGCCTGGGTTGCGTCCTCGTGCGCGCCCGCAGTATGTGCTTGTCGTGGCGTGACGGTAGCGCTCTTGGCGATGGGTCATCCATGTACCTTGGTCGGACGTGCACCTACCGAATACGGTGGTATTTGAACACAGAAAGGGTTCCAGTGCTGGTCGTTCCGGCCTCTGGCTGCGCGGGGGCTTCACAGATCCACCGACGCCGCGATCTACTTCCCGACGACCTCCGCCACGATCATGTGTTCGCCGAGAACTCGCCCCACTAGGATGTGTGGTTCTACGACGAGCAAGACTAACGTCAGGCGTGCTTAAATGCCGCTCATGCGCGCGTGAGCGAGCCACATGTGATGAAGGAGAAGGGGTGAGGACGACGAGGCCCTCAGCGCACCCTCGAGGCCTCGTGCGGGCCGAGGCTCATGAGCTACTTGCCCCGCCATCGGTGCTCGGGGCTAGTAGAGGCGGAACATGGACGTGGACTTCCATGCTCCCATGCACGCCCTAAGCCGAAGGAGGAGCATCAGAGCCGCCATGACTACACACCATGTCCGCCAATGTGGTCATATCCATAGGCATATTTTACCATACGAAAAACAATGGTGGAACCTGAATAATGACCAACATAGGTATGACATGTATGCATCTAGTAATCCACTAGTTTTTTTTTTTGACCCGAAGTAATCCACTATTCTTAAATTTTTAACATGTATACAGGGATACCTGTGTGACATGTAGAACAGGGAGGGATTTCATGTCGCTTAGTTAATTTGGCAATCAAACCAGGGTACACATGTTTTTTTGCCAAAAATTGTGTCTACATCGTTTGGAACCACGCGAAGCGGTATTGAGGACCGAACTAATTCAGTTTAAATTTTCAGGACATCGTGTGGAGGGGGCTGAGGGAGTCCTGGATTAGGGGGTCCTCAAGTGTCCGGCCTATTTAGTATGGGCCAGACTGATGGGCTGTGAAGATAAAGCAGAAGACCGTTCCCCGTGTCCGGGTAGGGCTCCTGTATGCGTGGACGGCAAGTTGAGTGTCTGGATGTAATATTTCCTTCCCTTGTAATCCGACTCTGAACAACCCTAGGCCCCTCCGGTGTATATATATAAACCGGAGGGTTTAGTCCGTGGAGGCTATCAGAATATTCATAGGCTAGACAGCTAGGGTTTAGCCATTACGATCTCGAGGCAGATCAACTCTTGTAACCCCTATACTCATCGAATACAATCAAGCAGGACGTAGGGTTTTACCTCCATTAAGAGGGCCCGAACCTGGGTAAAAATCGTGTCCTCATTGTTCCTTGTTACCATTGGCCCTTAGACTCACAGCTTGGCCCCCCCTACCCGAGATCTGTCGGTTTTGACACCGACATTGGTGCTTTCATTGAGAGCTCCATTTGTGCGATCCTGGCGATCCATGGCTCGCCTTGTCATCAAAAACGATATCACTTCTGGAAGGAGCCTGACTTCAGGACAGGTCCTCCAACTCGGCGGTTTCACCGTGGATGCCCACACGGCCATCAAGCCAACGGCGTCCCCCGCGATCGCCAAACATCACCTCTGCATCGGTCTCGAACACTCCAAAAGATGGATCCAGCTGACATCTCGTCCTTAAACGAGCTGCTAGATCACATCGCCGCCCTGGGGCTTTCAATAGATTATGATCGGATCGGGCTTCAACCTGACCAGAGGGAAATTAATCTCCCGCCGATCACTCACCTGGTGGCGATCATCAGGGAACGAGCCGAAAACGCCTCTTCCCCTAAATTAAAAACCAGCTATGTTCGGATCTCCGAACCCATTGAACCGGAAACCCTTCCTTTGGATGAGACTCCGCGTCCCCCGAACTCAGGGTCGGACTTAGGGTCCGGGGAGCACTTGGACCTTCCTGGACCCGAACCGGTGACCTCAGAGATTTTACAAGCTCCGGACACAATTATGGGTCGGGATTCAAGTTTTAGCCCACCCACCCACCACAACCAATACTCTCCAAGTAATTCAGGCCCTCCGGACATATACGACCTGATGTATGTACGTCAGCAACCTCAGGAAACGGTCCATCACTTTTGGGCCAGGTTCCTACCTGTCAAAAACAAGATTAAAGATTGTTGCGACGATGATGCGGTCTCGGTCTTTCATCGCAGTTGTACCAATGAGGGAATTCGGAATGCCCTCGACCGCCGTCGCATACAGAGTTTCACAGAGCTATCACACGTAGTACGGAAGTACTTGCGCGATGAAAAGCCCATGGAAGGCCCAAAAAAACCAATTGGAACCTGCTGCCTTTAAGCAGTGCACTGCCCGGGAAAAACGGGTACACCCTTACGAGGCATTCGGTCATAAGCCCGTCGGCAAGAAAAACAAACCCTTTGCGGGATATAGGTCCGTTCTTGACGAACTCCTCGACAAACCTTGTTAGATACATGCGATGCCAAGCACCGAACCAACTCACAACCTTTGGGCATGTTGGGTACTCCGGCAAGTGGCTAAAAGTGGCGAGGCCGTCCTCACCACCGCTACTCCAGAGAAGCATTCTCCGGAGGATGACAACCTCAACGTCTTCACAGTCTTCAAGACTTTTCTCTTCAAATAATCGGCATAAGAGGGCGCTCTGCGACCTCGCCGAAATTCACCAAGTAACCACAATGAGCCCATGGAATGACGCAGCAATAACCTTCACTGTTGATGACGAACCAAGGGTCCGATCAGTCCGGGCACCCGTCGCCCTGGTTCTAAACCCAATTGTGGACTGCTTCCGACTTACCAAACTGCTCATGGACGGCGACAGTGGGCTTAACCTCATCTATGAGGACATGCTCGACAAAATGCATATTGACAGAACACGCGTCAAGCAAAGCAGTACCACCTTTTGAGGCATCATCCCCAGTCGAGAAGCACGATGTTCAGGGAAAATCAAACTTGACGTAGTATTCGACACACTGGAGAATTACAGGTCTGAAGAGTTGCTCTTCCATGTGGCTCCCTTTAATAGCGGATATCACGCCCTTTTAGGGCGGGACGCTTTCTCACGCTTCCAAGCCATACTCCATTACGGGTACATGAAGCTTAAAATGCCAGGGCCCAATGGACAGTTACAAGTGATCCGGATAAAGCACTCCGCGCCGAAAACAAAACCGCATCCTTGGCCCTTGAGGCACTATCCGAAGCCCTTGCAGCCGAAGAACTAACCACCCTGCGATCCACGATGGACAAGGATGATGTGATTCTCGATAAGAGACCTAAATCCACCTCTTTCAAGCCAGCAGATGAAATAGTTAAATTTCAAGTGCACCCGACGGATCCCAATTAAACAGCGTCCATTGGAGCACAACTGGATCCGACGACAGACGTCGCCTTATGCGCATTCCTATGTGAGAATTGGGATATCTTTGCCTGGCACCCTTTGGACATGCCCGGGATCCCACGCAGACTGGCCGAACATAGCCTCAATATCAAAGGGTTCAAACCAGTCAAGCAAACGCTTCGGCGATTCTCTGAACCCAAACGACAAGCCATGGGAGAGGAACTAGCCAAACTACTCGAGGCCGGGTTCATCAGAGAAATCAAAGACCCAGATTGGCTGGCCAACTAGGTCACAGTGCCGAAGAAGGATAAATCTTGGTGCCTCTGTGTCGACTTCAAAGACCTCAATAAGGCTTGCCCTAAAGACCCCTTCCTGTTGCCCCGCATTGACCAGAACATTGATGCGACCGCATGACATGACTCATTGTGTTTTCTCGATGCTTACTTCGGATACCATCAGATTAAAATGAAGGAGTCCGACCAGGCCGCAATAGTGTTCATCACCCCGTATGGGTGAGGGAGTCCTCGATTATGGGGTATCCGGACAACCGGACTATATCCTTTGGCCGGACTGTTGGACTATGAAGATACAAGATTGAAGACTTCGTCTCGTGTCCGGATGGGACTCTCCTTGGCGTGGAAGGCAAGCTTGGCAATACGGATATGTAGATCTACTCCCATTGTAACCGACACTATGTAACCCTAGCCCCCTCCGGTGTCTATATAAACAGGAGGGTTTAGTCCGTAGGACCAACAACAATCAGACCATAGGCTAGCTTCTAGGGTTTAGCCTCTACGATCTCGTGGTAGATTAACTCTTGTACTACTCATATCATCAAGATCAATCAAGCAGGAAGTAGGGTATTACCTCCATCGAGAGGGCCCGAACACAGGTAAACATCGTGTCCCTGCCTCCTGTTACCATCCGCCTTAGACGCATGCAGTTAGGACCCCCTACCGAGATCCGGGGTTTGACACCGACATTGGTGCTTTCATTGAGAGTTCCACTATGCCGTCACCGTAAAGCTGGATGGCTCCTCCGATCATCGATAACGATCACGGTCCGGTGAGGCTTTCCTCCCGGACAGATCTTCGTGATTCGCGGCTTCGCATCAAGGGCCAACTCGCAGCCATCCGAGTAGATTGAGAGCTACGCCCCTGGCCACCAGGTCAGGTTTGGAAACTTGAATTACACTACCGATGTCCGTGGAGACTTAATCTTCGACGGATTCGAGCCCATGCCAGGTGTGCCGCACGATCACGACGAGCACGATGTAGCTCTGCCGTCGGACAGTGTTCGGGAAATCACGCCAGCAACCACTCCGGCCTTCAATCCGGAACGGACTGCGCCATCCAAGGACGGGCGGATAGACCCCGCCTTGGAGGCTGCACCCTCAGTGGCGATAGAGCCGAATACTGACCTTACCCCTCACGAGAACCGTGACGCCGAATCGCTGGACTCGTCTCAGGCCACGGACTCCGAACCGCCTGCGCCCATGCCTATCGAATCCGATCAGGCATCGATCATGGAGTTCACCTCCGCGGATATCTTTCAGCACTCGCCCTTCGGCGATGTACTAAACTCATTAAGGTCTCTCTCCCTGTCAGGAGAACCTTGGCCGAACTATGCTCGGCTAGAATGGGATGCGGATGACGAAGAAATTCACCCCCCACCCACCACCCACTTAGTAGCCACTGTCGATGATTTAACCGACATGCTCGACTTCGACTCCGAAGACATCGACGCTATGGACAACGATGCAGGAGACGAACAGGAACCACCGCTAACAGGGCGCTGGACCGCCTCTTCATCACATGACATATACATGGTGGATACACCCAAAGAAAATGATGACGAGGAACGGAAAGATGCACGAAAGATAGCTCCCTCGAGAAGCAATGAAAGCGGCGCCATAGGCGGCGCCGCTCCAAATCCCGCCTCGGCAAAAACAACGATAACAGCGCAAGAAAAAACAATACCACGGTCGACTCCGGAGGAAACGACGACCAAATAGACCCAGCGATAGGCGAGGGTGAGCCCGGTAGACGATGAACAAAGTACGGAGTCGGCTGACCCGAACACGGCGACGCCGAAGCGTCAAGCTAATCAACCCGTCTCCGGAGATTAGAACGGTCCGGATGACGATGAACACATCATCCCGGAAGGCAGGTGGAGCAAGAGAACCTCCATAGAAGGCTTATCACCCGCTGCGAGAGTGCGAAGAAGCAGAAGCAAAGGCTCAAGGCCGCACAAAACACACTCAACAGTAGATGGAACAAGGTGCTCGATACGGCAGAAAAGTATGGCGGCAGTCGCCACAAGAAGAGCTACCCAAAGTGAAAGCTGCTGCCTGAATTCGACGATGAGGCCTTAGAGCCCCCACAGCCAAAAAATAAAACTGTCGACCGGTCGGATCGACGACCTCATGGCCGCGATAGAGCGGCCAACGAGGCCGCACATAAGTCAGTACATGACCCACGCGAGGACTCGCATCAAAGGACCGGCACAACCAGATCCATCTACGGATCAAGGAAAGCAGCGCTCCAAGAATCAACCAAAACCAAATATCACAACCGTCCGAACACCATGGTGCAGCTAAATCTGAGGGTGCCGCGCACACCCCTATGTTTCAGCAGCGAGGTATTAGACCATGAATTTCCGGAAGGATTCAAACCCGGTGAACATAGAGGCGTCTGACGACGGGACAACGAACCCGAAGTGCGGATTAAGGACTTCATCCTCCATATTCATATGGCTCGTGGAGACGATCTCCATGCCATCAAATACTTGCCCCTCAAGCTCAAAGGACCAGCTCGGCACTGGCTAAAAAGCCTCCCCGAAAACTCCATCAGAAGTTGGGAGGAGCTCGAGGATGCTTTTCGGACTAATTTTCAAGGGACTTATGTCCGACCCCCGGACGCAGACGATTTGAGTCATATAATTCAACAGCCCGGAGAGTTAGCCCGAAAGCTTTGGAACAGGTTTCTCACTAAGAAGAACCAAATTGTCGACTGTCCGGACGCCTAAGCCTTAGCAGCTTTCAAGCATAGCGTCCGAGACGAATGGCTTGCCAGACACCTCGGCCAAGAAAAACCAAGAACAATGGCAGCCCTAACAAGCCTTACGACCCGCTTTTGCGCGTGCGAGGACAAAATTTGGTTAGCCCGGCGGCAAGACCAGCGACCCAAGCACATCCAAGTCGGGGATGGCAATGGAAAACCACGACGCATAATAAAAACAAGCGCGGAACAAAGAAGACAGCCCAGATAACACGACAGTGGCAACGCTGGATTCGGGGGCTCTCGACCGGTCGTGGAAAAAGCCCTTTAAAAGGCAACAGAGATGGACCGACCAGCCTAAACAAGATTCTAGACAAACTATGTCGATCCACGGCACCCCGATAAACACGCAAATCATACCCACAGAGAATCTTTGGGTCTTCAAGCGGTAAGCAAGCTAAACGCCGAACACAAGGGGGAGGACACACCGAGCGAAGACGAGGATGAGCCTCGCCAGCAAGGCACTAGGGGACAGAAAAAATTCCCACCAGAAGTCAAGACCGTAAATGTGATCCACGTGACAAAGAGGAGAAACAAATATGTACTCTGGAAATACACAAGCCGTAGAGCCCGTCACCCCTGAGTTCTACCCCTGGTCGGCCTGCCCGGTCACTTTTGATCGCAGGGATCACCTAATAAGCATCCGGCATGAAGGATCAGCCGCCTTGGTGCTGGACCCAATAATAAATGGATACCATCTCACACGAGTCCTTATGGACGGCGGCAGTAGTCTAAATCTGATATATCAGGACACCATCCGCAAAATGGGGATAAACCCAACAAAAATCAGCCATAGTAATACTACCTTCAAGGGAGTAATACCGAACCTGAGAGGCTCATTGCACGGGCTCTCTAATACTAGAGGTTGTGTTATTTCGCCCGACAACTTCTGAAGTGAAAAGTTAACCTTCGACATTGCTCCATTCCGAAGTGGCTCTCAAGCACTACTCGGACGAGCGCTTTCGCTCGTTTTAATGCAATACCGCATTACACTTTTCTTAAGCTTAAAATGCCCGGTCCGCGTGGCATCATCACAGTACATGGAAATGTTGAGCGCTCCTTACAAATTTGAAGAACGTCTGGCTGCTTTAACGGCCCGAACACTAAACGACCTCACCACGGAAACAGATGACCGGTCGTTAAGACCACGGACACGTTTAGGCGAGTCCGCTAATCGTGGATAGAGATTGGTTTGATGGTTATACATTGTAGACGGTACCGAGGGCTTCTCGGCGATAGTTCGGCTCAACTTTACCCATCTTAACTTTTAAATGGTTTATTTATAATAGCCAATTTTTGCATGACAACTTTCAACTAAGTTCCTCTCTTTTACGAGATGATAATCGTACTACACCCGTCGAGGATACGGCACAATGGAACCACGGTAGCGCAGGCGTGCGGCGAGGACCCGTTCAAAGGTTTCTCTTTAGATTAAGACCCTGCGTAAACCTTTTTTACTGTCTTTTGTTGTTCACATCCTCCGGATTCTCAATACACCGAGAAGGATGCTGACGTTCTTGGCATGTGGCCACGCCAGAATATTGCTCGTACCCAAACACTAGGGGCTCATTATCTAAGGGCATCATTTAGCCCGGTATATATCTCAAAGACCGAATACCTTAGGGAGTGTTGGCGTCATGAAGTTTGGCCTTATATGCATCAGCTCGAATCATGTCCTTGGTCAAATGTTGGGTTTGCCCGGCTCACGTGTTTTGCTACCTTACGTTCCGCTCTATCGGCTAAGCGGCACCGGAGAACTACGGCGATTGTGCCTGGTTCGGCCGGACGAGCACCTCGAGAGAAAGCCGAAAACCGGTATCGTCATGATAAAGCGAGACTGGTCAACCACTCGATGACCTAACGGAATCTTGAGATTCCTCCGCATTAACGAAGGGCCGCTTTCCGGCCAGGCATGTCTGGCGCCCGTATTCGGATGAGCGGAGCCACCGAGGCTATATAGTAGCCCCAGTCAAACTCCTATGGCTAAGTGGAAGTGTTAAAGCAATATAGTCCGGTTGCCTCGTTTCTTTGCGCTTATCACCTCCTTAATGGACCAAGGCGCTGGATCAAGTGTGAACACACGTTTTCTGCGAACAACCCGCATTATATGCACAGTGAAACCCGACTGCAAACTTTCAGGTTATATACATATATACATAAACAGCCGCACATGAGGCATCATCATACTTTCAGGCAAAAGTATAAAAATAGCCTTTACAATTCTGTAAAACATTGTTTTTCAATGGGAATACATGTCACTAGAACATAATATTCTTTGAGCACTGAGCTTCTATTGAACGAGCACCTTCGAGGACTTCATCAAAGTAGTGCTCGGCAGCTACTCGACTAACGACCGAACTCGGGGTTGCAATTGCGGCGGCTTCCATCTCCACCTAGTATGTCTTGACACGGGCAAGCGCCATCCGCGCACCCTCGATGCATGCCGACCTCTTCACAGCGTCGATGCGCGGCATAGTACCAAGGAATTGCTGCACCAAACTAAAATAACTGTTCGGCCTTGGCCCTTCCGGCCATAGATAATCCACAACAGACCTCATGGTGAGCCCGGATAACCTATGGAGCTCGGCCCATTCGGCCATCCGCTCATTCAAAGGAAGCAGACGCGCTGGAACGTTAAATTGTGACCAGAACAGCTTCTCCACTTTGCGATCTTTTTGATCTTTGAAGTATCCGGCCGCATCAGTGACACTTGTCGCCAAATCCGGATAAGCGTCGCAGAACTCCACAACCGATCCAGGTGAGCATCACGAGGATCTACGAACTTCATCCGCAGCATAAAGGGCTTCCCGGCCGCGATATCCCGGCGTGACGCAGCTCCTCCTTCATCGCTCTAATTGTAGAGCGGGCGTCATAGCGCCCACGGTGGCCTTCTCCAGGTCCGTCATCTTCGCTCGATCTTCCTTTTTGAGAAGCTCGTAACGGCCGGCGGCATCCTTCAATTCCACAGCCATCTTGGCTATTTCCTCGTTGCTTCGACAATGAGCAGCCTTTTCGGCTCTCAGCTCCTCGACCGCCTTTAGGGCGTCCGCATCACTTTTCCTGGCTTGTTCTTTGGCCCGGGCAAGTTCCGCTCGAAGGGTCTCCACGGCCGTAACTCCATCTGCAGTCGCAGCATATTAAAGATACTGGCATCATGCTCCTCTTACTACGTACCGATCACTGGAGAAATCACATACCCTGTGCCTCGTCAAGCCGCTTGTTGACAAGCACGATGTCAGCATCCGCCGCATCAAGTTGCCGCTTCAGCGCGGCAAACACACCAGTCTGGCTAGCCATCGGACCTTCCGCCACCTGCATATGAGGCCGGCCGGATTGTTACCTGGGACTATGATCCTTTGTTTGTCGCCGTTTTCGACAGCAACCAGAGTCTCAGGGGCTACTATCTGCACAGGACACACCTTAACGTGTGCGATGCGACAAAAATACACACTATTTCACGTACCTCAAAACCTTTGGCCAGACTCATAAAGGCTTCATGCAACCCGCTTTCGGACGGATGAAATCCTCTCAACCACCGTACCCATTAGCGTCGATGCGCCACGAGATAGCCGCTGCTCTAGCAGATCCTTGATCGTCCGATCGCGCATAACAAAGCGGTCTTGACCCTTCGATTGCTCTCTTCAAGAGCCGGATCATCGAGGACTTTGGGTGGCCAAAGGATTACCATCAGCCTTCTTTGGATCTGGAGAAGCCCTCCGCGACGACACCTCGGGGTCGCCCGCCTCGTAAGGCGGGAGGGCATGGGGAGGTGTTTCGCTCTCCATCATCTCCGGAAGAAGATCCCCCGAAGACGAGCTTTGCCG
The DNA here is from genome assembly GCA_021605145.1 of Aegilops bicornis. Classification (NCBI taxonomy): domain Eukaryota; kingdom Viridiplantae; phylum Streptophyta; class Magnoliopsida; order Poales; family Poaceae; genus Aegilops; species Aegilops bicornis. The sequence goes on from CM038671.1 coordinate 562,828,653, forward strand.
AGAATGGCTATGATCCGGACAACAAGATAAGCGTTTCGGTTATTTTCCTCAGAAGCAAAGCAGGACATTTTTTACTATTAAGTCCCCTTTCTACTTACAGCTCGGTGAGGCTGACCCCCTTGCGGGCATTGTGCGACCAAGGTATCCCCCGGGGCAGGACCCTCTGGCGAAGATTCCTTCCCCCGTTTGGAGACCATTGTCTCCAGGTCTTCAGAGGCGGTCCTCTTCCTTCCTTGGGAAGGGGGAATTTCATTTTGTTCCCCCCGATTATCCTCCTTCGCAGAGGCGCTAGCCTCTTTCTTCCTGTTGGGGATATAACTATTTGTGTAAGCCGCCCAGGAGGGGCCGGGTTACGTAAAGAGTTACCAGACAGAAGCCCAAGTCCAAGCATGAAGATGGCGACTCAACAAGGAGCCTAAGGCCTGAGCGACTTAAGGCCGTTGTAGTAAACCGCCATAATGGCATGACTTGTGTCATAAGGTAGACTTGACTAGTTACCGAGCGGACCTTTGTTTATGAGCCGTAGGGATTACGTAAGCCATGAGGCGTCAACCCGTGTATAAAGGGGCGACCCGGCGGCTTAGGGCAAGAAACAACACCTCGAGAACCGGGCATAGCGTATCTCGCTCCACAGTCATCGAAACCTCAAGCAATACCAACCCAACTAGGCGTGAAGCTTACCTTCACCGTAAGGAGCCGAACTAGTATAAACCCTCTCGTGTCCTTTGTCCCGATTAACCCTTTAAGCTTCCTAGTTGCGATGGCTCCACGATTAAGTCCTTGCAAAGGACATCTGCCGTGAAAATTCCAAGGCAGTTGGCGCCCACCGTGGGGCTAGCGACGCAGTGGATTTGAGTTCTTGAAGGGCAGCTTGAAGGGCTCAAGGGATACTGTGATGGGCGGATGACCAAGAGTCGTCAGCGGCAAGATCTACATCGACAATGAAGGCTGGGGCCCCGAGGCCGACTCAATTGAAGTCTGGTACCAGGTCCCCTTTGGCGGAATTCACGTCTTTATCGGCCGGATTGGTGAGCGAGCCCAGGCCGGACAGGTATCTTGACCTCATTGAGACGGCTTAGCGTGCGAGACCCGCTCAGATTCAACCTATGATGAAGCGTGCCTTTGTGGGCTGTGTTCATGGAGAGGCACTTTCGGAAGGATCTAAAGACGGCGAAGAGACGACCATCCCATCAGATGATGATTCGTCCTCCGGCTCAACAGATTCTCTGTATCAGGTCCGAGAAGGCATGCTAGGGGCTGTTACGACGGCTCTAGCGTTCGGATTGCTATGAGCCGCCAAGCTGGGCAGGAGTCTTCATGGCTGGTACCCAACCCGACCAAAATTCGACGGCTGCGGCAACAATAACGTCCGGGTTAGGAGAAGCCGGGGCAGGAGGCCCCGCGCGCCCGCCGGCTCAGGTGCTGATAGATCTTATGGACAAGTTGACGACTTTGTTAACCTCCACGGTTATTCCTGCAAATCCGGATGAGCATAATGCAGAGGTGGCAAAGGTGCGTGAGGAGATAACCCGGGCCAAGGAGGTCTTGGCGGCTGAGGACACCGAGCTAGGCTGCGTGGCGGCGGTTTTGGATGCATCGGGCGCAATGACTTCAGCCAGAGGCTTTCCAAATTAGCATGAATCAATGCATCCAATGAGGTGATGAGAAGGAGGCATCGTAAACCCGATCCCATACGCCTCCGACTACGATCCTCGGAATCTTTTCACGACACCCAGAGCTGGTCCCAGCAACCCGCCTGAAGCCAATCAATTTATGACACCCGAAGGGCCGCTGAGATGGATGCCGTCTCTGCTGTACTTATGCTCCATCAGAATTGTTGTTTTGTGCCGCTGAAGTAGAAGCTGGGGCGCCTTAAGCGTGATTGCAATGACATGGGTACGCTGATGGCGGCTTTGGTTAAGTATGCCGATTCTGATACTACTGAAGATCCCGTGTCTGTGGAGGAAAAGACGGGGGAGGGAAAGAAGAACGGCAGCGGAAAGGGTCGTGATAACGGTAAAGCAAATCAAGGTGGTAACAAAGCGTAAGCCGGACGGTAACCCAGCGTTTGTGGCCAATGCTAATGCTCAAGGTAATAACAAGAAGCGTAAGGAGAGGACCTCCTCGATCTGGTGGCTCAGTCCATCTCTTGAGCAGCTTGAATGAGCCTTGTCCAAGACACGGTACTCGAGAAAATCCTGCCACCCACTTATGGAAGGATCCGCGATCATGAAGGCGTTCAAGAATTCAAACATGTTTGATGGCAATCATGGGTTAGGCGGCGGTTCAGGAGCAGGTGGTTTCCATGGCCCGGGTGGCGGCTCAAGTTCCGGTTTTCAAGGTGGTCAAGGTGGCTATAATCAGCAGCCGGTCAGGGAGGATAGCAGCAACAGCAGTCAGGTTGTCAGAGCCATCCAAAACAGTTAAACGGAGGGCAATACCATGTGTTCACCACTAATTTGTGTAAACGTGACCAGAAGGTTCATAAAAGGGCAGTGAATTCGGTTGAACCGGCGGTTCCGCATTATCTGAGGTGGTCAGAACAGCCTATCATTTGGAGTAGGGAAGATCAACCCCCCCCCCCGGGTTGATAACCCGGGTCAGCTAGCCCTGGTGGTGGACCCTCAAGTTGGTGGATATAAATTCACTAAGGTGCTCATGGACGGCGGAAGCAGCATCAATATTCTCTATTATGAGACCTTTCGCCGTATGGGTCTGACTGATAAAGACTTGAGGACATCTAACATTGTTTTCCATGGGGTGGTACCCGGTAAGTCGGTGTATCCTGTTGGAAAGATCGAGCTGGAAGTGGCTTTTGGAGATGAATACGATTCCAGGGCGGAGAAGCTGACGTTTGAGGTGGTCAAAATCAGAAGCCCATATCATGCTTTCTGTTTGGACGGCGGCTTATGCCAAGTTTATGGCACGGCCGTGTTATGTTTATCTGCAGCTCAAGATGCCGGGTTACAAGGGCACCATCACGTGCATGGGAGTCGAAGGTGGCCTTGGAGTGCGAGGAAGGAGATGCGACTTATCTTGAGTCCATCTGTCTTTGAAGAGGAGCTGAAGTTTTATCAAACTAATGTTGATCCGGCAGATATGACCTCTTTGAAGAAGCCAACCACGAGCAAGACTCGGCTTTGAAATTTAAGTCGTCACGAGACAAAACTGGTTGACTTCACTCCGGTGACTCTTCCAAGCGATTCGACATCGGTACCAATTTGGATCCAAAATAGGAAAGCGCTCATCGAGTTCATCCGTGAGAACCGGGACATCTTTGCATGGAAACCTTCCGACATGCCGGGTGTCCCGAGGGAACTCATTGAGCACACTCTTAATATTGATCCAAAGTATAAACCGGTCGTGCGGTTTCTCGGCGATTCAATGAGGAAAGGCGAAAGGCTATAGGGGAAGAGGTCGCTCGGCTCTTAGCGGCGGGTTCATCGTGGAAGTTTTTTCACCCGGAGTGGTTGGCTAACCCGGTGCTTGTGCTCAAGAAAAAGCGGCACTTGGCGGATGTGTGTCGATTACACGGACCTAAATAAAGCTTGTCCAGGTGATCCCTTTGCCTGCCCGCATTGATCAAATCATTGATGCCACTGCGGAGTTCTGGCCGGTTGAGTTTTTGGATGCTTACTCTGGTTATCATCGAGATCAAGATGGCGATTAAGGACCAGGAGAAGGCGGCTTTCATTACTCCATTTGGAGCCTTCTCGCTATGTGTCTATGCCGTTTGGGCTTAAGAGTGCCCAGGCGACTTATCGTGGTGTGTGCGATTGTCTCCACAATCAGATTAGGCGCAATGTTCATGCTTATGTGGATGACATTGTGGTGAAGTCGAGAGAAGGAAACCTTGATCTCCGATTTAAAGGAAACCTTTGATAATCTCCGGGTCTACAAGATGATGCTTAACCCGAATAAGTGCGTATTTGGTGTACCTGCAGGCAAACTTTTGGGATTCCTGGTCTCAAACATGGGCATTGAAGCTAACCCGGAGAAGATTAAGGCGATTACCTCTCTGGCTAAGCCGGCGTGCATCAATGATGTTCAGCGATCGGGCGGTCGCGTTCTTTGCTAAGCCGATTCATAAGCCGGCTAGGGAGAAGGCTTTACCGTTGTATCGATGATGAAGAAAGCGAGACACCTTTATGCAGGTGAAATTTCTTGATGCCGCTTTTGAGGACTTAAAGAGACAATTGGCTGAGCCGCCCGGTTCTCGCAGCTCCGATTGATAAAGAGCCATTGCTATTGTATGTTCTTTGCTAACTCACGTGTTGTTAGTGTGGCTATTGTGGTGGGCGTAAGGAGGCGGCAAGGAGCATCCGGTTCAACGGCCGATTTATTACATCGATGAGGTGCTCATAGAGTCCAAGCAAAGGTATCCACATTGGCGTAAACTGGTTTATGGGGTGTTCATGGAGAGCGGAAGCTAAAACAGTACTTCTGGGTCATCCTATAACGGTGGTAAGTTCAGCCCCTTGGGAGACATCATCCGAATAGGGAGGCCACGGGGCGAGTTGCCAAGTGGGCCATCGAGCTTGGGCCTCACGGTTTGAAGTATATGCAGCGCCACGCGACTATCAAGTCTCAAGCCCTAGTGGACTTTATTAATGATTGGGCGGAGTTGCGGGCACCGGAGGAGAAGCCGGATAACACGTATTGGACTATTCACTTTGATGGGTCGAGACGGTTGGAAGGCTCGAAATTTGGAGTTGTTTTAACTTCCCCTCGAGGTGACAAATTTTGCTATGTGCTCCGTCTTATGTTTTCCTGTACTGACAATGCAGCTGAATATGAGGCCTTACTCCATGGCCTCCGGATGGCCAAGGAGATGAATTTAAGCCGGGTGAGATGCTTGGGCGATTCAGACCTCGTCGCTCAACAGGTGTCAGGCACATGGGATTCTAAGGATCCCCTCATGGCGGCTTATCGTCGTGAGGTTGATGCGGTGGCTGGGCACTTCAGAGGTTATCAAGTAGAGCACATTGATCGAAGGAAGAATGAGGCGGCTGATGCTTTAAGCCGGCTCGGGTCTCAGCGTAAGTCGGTGCCGCCTAATACCTTTCTTGACGTTTTGCATAATCCTTCGTCCAGTGCCTCTGAGAGGAAGAGCTTGCAGTACTGCATCCGGGCGCAGCTGGTGGCGGCTCTCCATGCCACCTCGGACTGGACGGTCCCATACTTAGCCTATATGACCCGGGGAGAATTGCCTGAGGATAAGACCTTGGCAAGACAAATCGTCAGGCGGTCCAAATCCATGACAATTGTTCATGGTGAGTTGCATCACCGCTTGGCGTCCTTTGAGGCGTTTCAACGTTGTGTGTCACCTACGGAGGGTCGGGGAGATACTTCGTGAGATTCATGAAGGTGATTGTGGCCATCATGCCGGTTCAAAGTCTCGTGGCCAAGGCTTTTCATTACGGTTTTTATTGGTGACGGCTCATCTTGATCACGGAAGATCTGGTCGACAAATGTGACGGATGTCAAAAATTCTCAAGACGAGCTCATGTGCTGGCTCAAGAATTGAGGATGATTCCAATTACTTGGCCGTTTTGCGATGCAGGGGCTTGATATGGTTGGACCTTTCAAAAGGTCTAAAGATAAGAAGACACACTGTTGGTGGCGGTGGATAAATTCACCAAGTGGGTTGAAGCGAGCCGGTCGATAAGTGTGATGCAGCCACGGCGGTTTAGTTCATCAAAAGGTGATCTTTTGTTTTGGTTTTCCATACGATATTATAAGCGATAATGGTACTAATCTCTCCAAGGGTGCCATGGAAGAGTTACATCAACAAGAGCACATCCGGCTTGATGTTTGGTGTTGCTCACCCCGATCTAATGGTCGAGGCGTAAAGAGCTAATCAAGAGATCTTGAAAGGTATCAAACCTCGGCTCTTAGTTCCTTTGCAGCGAACTCCGGGTTGTTGGGTGGAGGAATTACCTTACGTGCTATGGAGCATCAACACAACGCCTATGAGTCTCTTGGTTATACACCTTTCTTCATGGTGTATGCAGGCGAGGCGGTTCTACCAAGTGACATCCGGCATGATTCACCCGGGTGGCGGCTTACATTGAGGCTGATATGAAAAAGCTCGACGGGATGCACTTGACTTGTTGGATGAAGAGCGAGACTTGGCCATAGCCTGCTCGGCGATTTACCGACAAGACCTGGCCGTTATCCACAACCGCCGGGTTAAAAGCGAGAACTTTCCAAGAGGGTGATTTGGTGCTCGGCTCATCCAAGATCAAACTGATATGCACAAGTTGTCCCCTCCTTGGGAAGGACCTTTCGTGGTCGACAAGAATCTCAACAACGGGTCATATTACCTCATCGATGTTCGAGAGCACAAAGACTCACGTAAGTCGGAGGAGGAGACCAACCGTAGTGGAACATAGCACATCTCCGGCCCTACTATACTTAAGCCGGCTTTAGAGTATATTTACCTTTTCTTTTTAGCAATGTATATATCATATAAAGCAATAAAGCGGGACCTCTTTCTTTTCCATCCTACAAGGTTTATGTGTCTTCTTGACCGGTGATGGAAGCGACTAACATGGAGCGGATCATATCTGAATCCGGCTTTCCCTTTGGTTGACTTATGATCATATCTGAATCAAACCATGGTCATTTGGGGCTTCTGTTCAAACATAGGTCGTATTCGAACCAAAGAGAACATAGCTGTCGATACCCAATTGATTGGCACCTTTGCCGAACCCACTTGGGGCTTCTTGATCATATTTGAATCATAGCATAACCTCTTTGGGCGGGCGTGGATCGTATTCGAATCAGCGTCATTAAACAACTCTCATGGTCACTTGGGGGCTTCCTGTTCAAACATAGGTCGTATTTGAACCAAAGAGAACATAGCTGTCGATACCCATTTGATCGGCATCGCCAAAGCCATTGGGGGCTATATGATCGTATCCGAATCTTAGCTTAACCCCTCTGGAACGGTTCTACTGATTGTATTCGAATCAGAGGCCTTTGAAAATCAGGTTTACTTTATTCTATAAGAGTAAATAATACTAAGGGCGAGGTAAACATTATATGTGCCAATTTTGAAGTTAAGTATAGCTATGCCTTTTTTGGGATCAAGTAAGCGGTAAGGTACGCCTTAAACGGTGATACTTATGATGTTTTGGTTCCTACTCCGGGTTAACGTTATCTTACATGACCCCGGATGTGGTGAGATGCCAAAGGAAAATTTTTGTTTTATACACAGAGTAAAGCAGAAAGCTTTTGGATGACTCAAGTAAGCCGGCAATGCACATTGCTGGCGGCTTAAGACATTGTTAAGCACCGCAAAACATGCGCGAAGGCATGACAGAGTTAAGGAGTTTTCTCTATCCTATTACAAGACTCCCCGAGTCTAAGGTAAGTGAAGCATTGTTTTGCAAAAGTCATAATACATCTGGCGGCTCATTCTTACAGGTACGGCTTGATGACTCCGGGTTATCCTTCCCGCCTCTCCTTGGTTGTTTTGTCACGGAAGGTTGACGAGGTCCAGTCAATGCCGCTTAAAGCTTCAAATTCAGCTTCATCATCTATTAAGCTGGCCGGGTCAACTTCAGGAGCGAAGGTATGCTTACGAGTTGGCGGGATCAGGCTGATGTCATCATAATGAGGAGTTGGAATCCTCCGGTTCTCATTGTCATAACCCGGCTGGTACTTTGTAAGATCAATATCATTGCGATGATGGTGGCCACAGGACGTACGACTCTCACACGGTGGTGAAGTCTCGATTGGTGAATCTTGAGCCGTCCTCCTTTAAAATTTGGGGTATCCAAGAGCAACGTCGTTTAAATCTAGATCTGGAGCCAATGCTTTGGCCCGGCTTAAAGCTGACTATGGCCCGGCTCTACCGGATGCTCGCCTTAACTCCTGAATCCATTGAGGTAACACGGCAAGCCCGGCAGGTACATCTTGCAGGAGGTAAGGAGCATCATTTGATAAAGCCACAACGGCTAAAGCACGTTGTGACCCGGTGTATAGTTGTTCCACCAGAGTGTACACCTCCTTAAGCTTGACCAGCATATTCTACTTAAGGTTCATGCTCCTGGGGCCTGTGTTTACATATAAGGTGAGCCGGAGTTAACAGTTAAAATAGGCATCAAAGGAATTATTGTGACATTCAGAGTTATACATGGTAACTTACCATAGATTGTGGAGACCATTTGAGATATTTGGCGCTTTAAGCCGGACAGCTCGGCGGTTGCCTCGGCAAGAGATGCCTCTGCTGTTTCAGCCCGGGTCACCAATGAAGCCCTCTCCTCAACCCAAGTTTTCTTCTCCGATTCAAACTTTTCTTGATTTCTCTTGTTCGGAGACACCGAATTCAAACTTGGAGTTGGCTTTACGAGTTTCAAGCTCTTGGGTTTTCAAGCGACTCTTGGTCGACAATCTCCGTCTCAAATTGACTTATGGCGACCTGCATCGACATCAGGTTATGGTAAGAATCATGGTAAGGTTACATTCAAGTCCCAAACACTTTACAAGTAAAGATACTTGGCACTTGGGGGCTAATGTATGCTTAAAGAATTTCTTAACATATTTTACCGGGTCTTGTGTATTAAGTCTCAAGCACTTTACAAGTAAAGGCACTTGACACTTGGGGGCTAATGTGTAACCCAAATTCAAAGTTTCATGCTATCACCGGGTTAAATATATTCAATTTAAGCCGGACAAACTAACAGTAAGCAGATTTCTAAGTCTACATCATATTCATTTATAAGCAATAGACTTGGGGGCTGATACAGTAAGTAAGGTTCAAGGTATACCTCAGATTTATGCTGTATTTGCTTCACCATGTCAATTTCCAGGTCACAGCTATTGTGCACTTGGTTTAAATAGCCCGAGACTATATCACAAATGCTTAGGTGAGTATAATCAGTGATGTCTTGTTTGGTTTTCCGACGTTGGGCAAACTCCTCCTTGGCGATTAGCATCGAGCAAGGGCGATGGGCGGCCGGTTCAACATATTGGCTTTTCAGAAATTCAACTTCCGGTTCGATCGTCTTGGCCGGCTAGGAATTCTGGCTTATCGTAATCGTGGACAACATCTTACTGCGGTAGTCGAGATTGGCCGGAATGTCAAAAGCCGGTTCGGCGGTGGGCGATGAGTGGAGCTATCGAGGAGCGGATGAGTCAATTGCGGTTCGGTGACCACCGGGTCTTGGGACAAATTATTCTTTCCGGCCCTCTTGCTGAAGGCTTCGCATAGGCTGTCGGTTAAAGTGGAAGGATGAGTACCAACGAATAAGTATGGAAAAACTTAAAGTAAGAAAGGTGGCATTACCGGAGCTGTTTTAAAAGCGGCATGTTTGATTGCATCGACTTCATGGGAAGGCGGAGAGGTATCCTGATAATTGGAGTCGGATGAATTGAGGGTCGACGAAATAAACCCGCCAAAGGATAAGCGAGCATAAGCGGAGATGACCTCGATTCGACGCTTCACAGTTATATCGGGTAAGCCGGAGGAGAGTTCTGCGTCTTGAGTGGCCCGAGTTTGCCTCCGGTTCTCAAATTGTTGTTGCTTCAAAAGAAATTGAGGATCTTGGTAAGCTAGAGGGTGTGAAAACCTTACTTTCCGGGTCACTCTTGGATTTTTGTGTTGGCAAAGGCTCGAGTCGGAGGAAATTATAGTTACCTCTTAGCGGTACCTTGGTATTTCCAGTATCCTCCTGAAAGGATCAAAGGTTAGTAAGGAATGGCAAAGGAGTTAAAGAAAATTGAAAAAGATTACCTCTTCCTCATCCGAAGAAGAGTCATCCAGCTTAAGCAGATCAGAGGCGCTGGGTCTCTTCTTCTTAGAGGTGCCCGTCTGGCGGTTTTCTTTCGATCTTCTTGGCCACCTCGGCACATTTAGCGACTTCATGGTCATACTTGACCTTCCGAAGTCATCGGCCTGTGGAAAGCAGATAAGGAATCATAAGTATAAGAAGGTAACATATAAAAGAGTATTTGTGAAGACTAGTAACTTACCGCGAGGCCGGGTTCTTCTTCTGAAGGAAGTAAGCGAAGGCATTCTGATTCTGATGCCTTCCTTCAACAGAGTTTGGACGGTAGCATCTATTGCATCGTCGATAAATCATCGAGCTATGACGCCGAGTCATCTTTTTCGCTGTATAAGTACACATTAAGCGGGCGGCGGCTTAATGGTAGTATCCGCCAGTGACCCGGACTCGAACGGATCGATGCCATTTAAACCGTTCCCTAGAAGAGCTTTGATCTTCTTGATGGTGGGGTTGAGAGGCAAGCGTTCAACACGGATAACTTATACGCGGTGGATGATTGGATTCGAGGCCTTGCGAAAAGCGAGCGATGGCTTCTCATCACCGGTGATGTATCTTGGCGATAGAACCACGTCTGGTTCCGATCTTTTGGGTGACTTGGCAATTCAGCATAAGGAAAAGACAATCTCTTCGCGCTGGATGGAGATGCCGCCAAGCTCAAGACTCGGCTTTGTTAGCACGTTCGTTTTGCGGTTCAAATAAAAATGTTCTCTGAACAAAAGCAGACTTGGTTCTTCTCCCAGGTACACTTCGCAGAAAACTTGAAAATTGCAGAGATTTGACACGAAATTGGGCCCGATGTCTTGAGGTCTAAGGTCAAAGAAATTCAGAACTTCTCTGAAATTTTTTGAGCTGGGAGGGGCAAATCCCCGGTTCATATGATCCGTGAAAACTATCACTTCTCCGTCTTTTGGTTGAGGTTTTTCTTCGGATGGGTCAGGAACACGATAAGACATGACTTCCTTCTTTGGCAAGTGACCAGACTTCACAAAATCAGCCAACTTGTTTTTGGTGACAGTGGATGGAACCCAGTTGCAGGTTACATGAGCTTTGGTTGGTTTAGGCGCCATGACAACAGATTGGCCTATTGTAAAATAAGAAGTTCCGGCTTAAATTTCAACCCGGAAGAAGATATTCATATTGCTGAAAGGTAGCGACTTAAAGGGGCCTAATGACATAAGGATAATTGGGCAGCATTATTTAAGCCGCCACAAGTGTTAGCGACAATTCAAAAGTTTTAAAGACCTAAGAAGGTGCCAAGGTTTACAGACCAAATGGGATGCGTTTAAACCGGACATTTGAACAGTCATGTTGAAGGCATTTGACATAAGAAGTGTTCCGGGTGATAAAAACAGATTTCATAAGTTGCAACTGTTATTTTGGATCAAATGGTCGTTCAGAAAGGAAAAATTTCTAGACCTAAAAACATGATACAGAGGAGTTCATGCATCTTAATGAGGATTCTTTGCAAGAAAAGAAGATCTGCTAGTATATAAAATGGATGCGGAATAGGTACCGCACGAGATTTATGCTACGGTCAGATCAAAAGCAGCCCTGGCAGAGGAAACACGAAAAACAAGGGATGAACTGCGAACTGGACAGAAGAACTGTCAACCCTAGCATAGATATAAGATGCGGAAAGGGGAAACTTACAAGTACTGGACCTGTGGCGGAGAGGCGCTGTCGTTCTCTGGTCGGATTCAAGTTGATGCAGCGGCCAAGGTCGATGAAGACGAGAGGTTCAACGGCGGCGGCGGCGGAGCTTGAATGACAGAGAAGAGAGGAAGAAGACAACTGGAAGGAGAAGAATGAAAAACCGAAAAGTTGCGCCTATTTATAGGGAGAGGGTAACCGAGACGGCGCGGGAAATAAGGAGATAAGAATTACTATCCAGCGGCCCCGACGCCTCGATTCTCGGAACGAGCAATAAAGACAAAGATCCGTTGGGCCGATTCGGTGGAATTAAAGGAAAGATGACGTCATGACGGGTTAACACGGATCCAAAGAGTGACGTCACACCGGGTTAAAGAAAGTCTTTTTTGCGCAGCCCGAAGATTGAAGATTTATGTTTTAAGTTATTTTAAGATTGACATGAACAGGTTCAAATCAATGCAGGGCCTAATGTTGGGGATATAACTATTTGTGTAAGCCACCCGGGAGGGGCCGGGTTACGTAAAGAGTTACCGAATGTAAGCCCAAGTCCAAGCATGAAGATGGCGACTCAACAAGGAGCCTAAGGCCCACGGGCGACTTAAGGCCCGTTGTAGTAAACCTCCATAATGGCATAACTTGTGTCATAAGGTAGACTTGACTAGTTACCGAGCCGGACACTGTTTATGAGCCGGCCGGGATTCTGTAAGCCGCAAGGCGTCAACCCGTGTATAAAAGGGGACGACCCGGCAGCGGCTTAGGGAAAGAAACAACACCTCGAGAACCGGGCATAGCGTATCTCGCTTCCTGGTCATCGAAACCTCAAGCAATACCAACCCAACTAGACGTAGGCTTACCTTCACCGTAAGGAGCCGAACTAGTATAAACCCTCTCGTGTCCTTTGTCCCGATTAACCCCTTTAAGCTTCCTACTTGCGATGGCTCCACGATTAAGTCCTTGCAAAAGGACATCTGCCGTGACAATTCCACGACACTTCCCCCCTTTGTATTCCCCTAAGGGCGCTTGATAAGGCGCGGGCTCCAGCATCCTGGCTAGTACAGGATCCGGTGAGACCTCAGGGAGGGGGGCCAGACACCTGATCATCTTCGCCTTTGTTACCCAGTCACAGTCGAGAGGCGACTTTTCAGAATGATGTTATGATAAATAAAGATACAACATGTTCGGTTACAGGACTACTTACTTGGGTATCTGGACGATTGCAGTTCAAACCCGCATCCTCGGTGGTGTCCGGACACATTATTGGTGGTCCGAAGAACAATTTATACATCTCCTTAGGCGTCATGCCAAGGAAGTGATGGATAGCTCGCGGTCCCTCCGGGTTGAACTCCCAGATGCGGAGGGAACGACGTTTGCAGGGCAGGACTCGACGAATTAACATGACTTGCATTACCGTGATTAGACTGATGCCTCTCTCTAGGAGATCCTGGATGCGGCTCTGCAATATTGGCACATCCTTTACTGGCCCCCAGTCCAGCCCCTTGTTGACCCATGACGCTAGTTGAGGCGGGGGGCCTGAGCAAAAAATAGGGGGAGCCACCCACTTGGTACCCCGGGGAGTTGTGATATAAAATCATTCTCGTTGCCATAAGCTGGACACCTCCTGGAAAGAACCCTCTGGCGATGGGGCGCTGGCACTTTTGCTTATTACTGCGCCTCCGCACTCTGTGTGCCGCCCCTCGATCATCTCCGGCTCCACCGTGAAGGTCTTGAGCCACAGGCCGAAGTGAGGGGTAATATAGAGGAAAGCTTCACACACGACAATGAACAACGAGATGTGGAGGACATAATCCGGAGCCAGATCATGGAAATCCAGCCCATAGTAAAACATGAGCCCCCTCACGAAGGGATCTAGGGCAAGGCCTAGCCCTCGGAGGAAGTGAGATACGAACACAATGCTCTCGCCGGGTTTGGGAGTGGGAATGACCTGCCCTCGAGCAGGCAGCAGTCTGAGGATCTCGCCCGATCGTAAACCTGGCCTCTCTTAACTTTTTGATCCTCCGTAACGGAGGAAGGCATCCACCGACCTTGAAGGTCGGATCTGGACATGGTTGAAGGTCCGGCGCTGACTGAGCTTGGTGTTGGAACTCGAGGCAGGGGAATGATTCGATTGAGTTCGAGGAGTAAAAAGGATAGGCCTTGGTCTCTTTATAAAGAGGGTGAATACCAAGCGTCCTCCTCGTGACCGTTTGGGACTTGCCTACAATCGAGGAGTCATACCAACGGGCGCGGTTGGGTTACCCACGCCCGTATTGATGAGAATCCCGTGATGAGGGGACACGATCTCTGCTTCGACAAGACGTGCCAAGGAAACCGCCTCGCAATATGCGCCAAGGCTGGTTGAGAAAAACAGTTCGAATAATGACCGGGCCATGGTATGATGTAATGATATCAAGTGCGTCAGCAGATTAGATTTGTGGAAATATTATTCTCTCTACGGTGGTATGTGGGACTTGTTTTGCAGAGCCGGACACTATCCTCGGGTTCAAGATCTTCTATGGAGTATTCAGAGGAGGAACCTGCCTTGCAATGCCGAAGACGATCTGCGCGCTGGACTCATCGTCATTGAAGCCTGGTTCAGGGGCTATTGAGGGAGTCCTGGATTAGGGGGTATCTGGACAGCCGGACTATATCCTTTGCCGGACTGTTGGACTATGAAGAAACAAGATTGAAGACTTCGTCTCGTGTCCGGATGGGACTCTCGTTGGCGTGGAAGGCAAGCTTGGCGATATGGATATGTAGATGTCCTCCCATTGTAACCGACTCTGTGTAACCCTAGCCCCCTCCGGTGTCTATATAAAGCTGGAGGGTTTAGTCCAATGGGACCAACAACAATCATACCATAGGCTAGCTTCTAGGGTTTAGCCTCTACGATCTCGTGGTAGATCAACTCTTGTACTACTCATATCATCAAGATCAATCAAGCGAGAAGTAGGGTATTACCTCCATCGAGAGGGCCCGAACCTGGGTAAACATCGCGTCCCCTGCCTCCTATTACCATCCGCCTTAGACGCACAGTTCGGGACCCCCTACCCGAGATCCGCCGGTTTTGACACTGACAATGGGCCTTTCTGCTTCAACACTATGCCCTTTGGGCTCAAAAATGTTGGTGCCACTTACCAACGCATGATTCAAATATGCTTGGAAAAACAAATCGGCAAGACAGTCGATGCATATGTAGACGACGTGGTCATCAAGACTAAACACATCGAATCATTGGTGGACGAGCTCCGCCTCACGTTTGACAACCTCTGAACACACTACAAAAAAAAAATACACTTCCGTGATGATACGTGTTTGTCACAGTAGGTCCATGACGATTTTATGACAGAATCAAGATAGTCATACCTGTGCTGTCGTAGAAGTGTTCCATGACATTACCAAAATTATCATCACGGAAGTGTCCACTTCCATGACGATAAATCGCGCGTCCTTAAGTGCTTTTCGTCAAGGGTGACCGACACGTGGAATCCACCGTAACGAACGCCGTTAAGCTATCGGGTCGGGTTTTGGATCCGATAACCCGTTATGACCACGACCAATGGGGATTTTCCACGTGTAAAATTATCATTGGTTGGAGGAAACACGTGTCGGCTCACCGTTGGGACAGATGTCATCGACTCATTGGACCCGAAGGCGCCTATGATACGGGGACCGTGTACGGCCCAACAGAGGCCCATTCCTGTGAAAAGGCCGGCCCGTTTGACTTGGTCAAAAGGTGGCGGGCCGGCCCATGGAAAGTCTGTTAACGGCCTGTTTGCATATAGCCCATTTACAACCCGCTAACCCAGGGCCCGTTACGCCCTATCCGAATTATGCCCAGTAGCGTCATCTGGGCCGTCCAATATGATTGAGCCCATTTTAACTTTCGGCCCATGTGTGGCCCATGACTTCTTTCGGCCCATATGAGGACCTTTGTAACTCTTGGCCCATTAACGGCCCGTGGTGAAACTGGCCCGTAATGAACAGTGTATCACTTTATACCTATTAACGGCCCGTTATTCCATTGGGCCGTTTCATTAAGTTATCTTCGGCCTTCTCGGGGCCCATTGATTCTTGGGCTCATTTGCAACATTCGGTTACATACGGCCCATCTTGTCATTTTCTGCTTGTGGGCCAAATTCAGCCCGTCGTTACAGTCGGCCCGTTTGCGGACTGTTAATACGTTGGGCTGTTTTCATGTCAAAAAAAAACCCGTTGGGCTGTTTTCATAGAGTTATCAAATACGGCCTATTAACGGCCCATTATGGTCCACGAATAGAATGGCCCATGATTGGCGAAATGATGATACGCCCCATAGAAGGCCCATGGATCCTACTACCCGTATGAGGCCAATGGATACGGCCCGTAGAAGGCCCATGGATAGTATGGCCCGTAGAAGGCCCATGGATCCTACGGCCCGTAGAAGGCCCATGGACCCTAAGGCCCGTATAGAAGGCCGATGGATCCTACGGCCCGTATTGAAGGCCAATGGATCCTACGGCCGGACGAAGGCCCATGGATCATACAGCCTGCAGGAGGCCCATGGTTGCAACAGTCCTTGTGTTGCCATGATTATTTTGGCATGGCTACCAAAAATAGGCTATTGTGGCCACTAGAAAAAAACCAGAAAAAGAACTGCAGTGACTACAAGCAAACAACTAAACAAGACAATAAGGAAATAAATAAGCAAGCAATTAACGCTAGCCTATTACCGCTATTACACATATTACATCCTTTGGGCATCAAAGTTTGCCACCGATTGCAAATATAGGGAACAAAGCGACACATTACATACCTTTGGCCGTCAAAATTGGCCACCGATTGCAAATAAGCAGCGGCAACAAAACAAGAGCATAATGAAACAACTTCGGAAGAGCTCAAGAAAGCGTTATCTGGGTATCCACCATCTTTGGCAATAAGCAGCAAGCTGATTAGCTTTGTCCTGTTTGGTGCTAAAATCCTCCAACACTTGTTGTTGCACAAGAAAGTATGCATCCCGAATGCTCCGAGGACTTCCACAGTCCTTCCGCTTCTTGTCGCAAAGACTGACTAATCGATGTCTTTCACTTGTAGTTGAGACTCAAGAAACCGAACTGATTCAGACGGTGAGTTTGAATAGCTTGTGCAAGCGGTAGTGGCCGATAACTCGAACACTAAACCAAGACAGGACTTTGGGGTTGTCTCATTGTCTTCAAGATAGTCTTCCTTAGCTGTTTTATCAGCTTTGTTGGAGACCAACAAGGATGTGTCACTATCCTGAACCTTATACGCATTACTTCCTTTACCATTGCTTAATAAGGCACTCTTCCCCAATATTACATCGGCGTTCTAAAAAGAAGAAACAAGCGGACACATAACAAGTTTAGCATGTACTAGTATATGAAACTCATTTGGTGAACAGTTCATTAGTAAGGTGGACAAGATTAAACTACCAAGTCTTCTATTGCCAAGTACTAGTACATAATAAAAGCATCAAACAAACATATATCTATGTCCTATGGTCACTGCATTGTCTTGCCAAATCAAAATAGAGACAGGGTTCAAATCATATCAGTTCAAGACAAAGCAGCAGTGAAAGAATACAAAGCGTGTGAAACTACATGGCACAACAAGATTTCAGATGAGTACCACATGTCTACATGTACAACAACACTATTGGCTCTGTTGTGATGCTAGTAATGTGCATGATATGAAAGTCAACTGTATACACAATTGAAATTCAAATCGACAAAGCTATTGATAAGAGAAAACCTGTTAAAGAAACATGCGTGAACATACCTGCTTTGCCATTGGAGTTTCGATTGGAACCTTCAATTTAAAAATAAGTTTGTATGAGTAAATACAGTGATACAAGAGCAAAGCAATCATAGTTAAAAAAAGGCGCGCCTAAGCGAGCGCTTAAGCGCGCCTAGGCTCTAGGCGTTGGCAAAACGCATTGCGCATAACTACGCTTAATCATGCATAAGCTGCGCATAAGCAGCGCTTTGGTCATAAAAGCGCAAAGCGTGACAAAACGCACAATTAATGCCTAAGCGCTTTTTGAACTATGATAGAAATGGAATCTTAAATTAGAACAGTTGTTCTTGAGGTTTTAGGCACTTGTTCTACATGAATAGAGTACAGTAAGCCGCAAGAATATAATACTTAAAAATAGAAAATGAGCTCATAGACCTTACCACATTCTTGGTTCGGGACCAGTACAGAACAAGGCGTTCCCAGTCATCATCCAGTAAATGTCTCAGGAGAACGTAAGGGAATTTGATGAGTTTTTTTGCCGGTGAAGTATGTTTTCTTCACGTAATTCCGATACTGCCACCAAGCATTCTTGAAGATAGCTGAGGTATTAGCACAGGTTACCTCATCCTGAGTTTCCAAATCGGTCCTTCTCTATAGAGAAAAATGGGAAAATCTTGTGTATTATAACCATCATGGAGGTAATATGTATGGGACGAAGCAAAGTAATTGCCATGAATAACATTACTTACACATAACTCCTGGACAAACACCTGCAACTGGCATTTTCCTTCATCTTGATATAATATTTCCAAGATGGGAAGATACTTTGCACATACGATTTAACAACATCAAATGCGATAGAGGCTAAACTACGACTAGCTGGTTGTGCTTCCTCCACGAGGAATAGGCGTACTAAGCTGGTGGAGTTGGGGTTCGCCATGATAATCTTGGCCCTTTGGGCCTTTGGAGCTGCCTTACTAACTGCTCTTGTTTGGGAGCTCTGTGGTGGAGATGGTCTTTGTGTCAATAGGAACTGGTTACTATCGGTGGGGTTGGGGTTAGATTGGGTGAAGCTGGTTCTCTGTCCATCGCAAAGAGGGGTACAATCTGCGAGAGTTTGGGTTATGTGTGGTAGGGCTGTTTCTTGTGCATGTACAACAGGGGTGCTATCTCCACCAAGAGGTAGCACTGTTTTATTTGAAGACCGTGTTTTTAGTCCGCTAGATACTGGCATCACCCGCTCCAATTTAAATGGCTGATAAACAGGAAGCATAGTTGAATGTACATACATTGTATGAGAGACAGATGCAATAGATAGTGTGGAAAAAAGAGGGCATGAAATAGTTGACATGTATATTGTTGAACTAAAACGGATAGTGTTGGGGATATAACTATTTGAGTAAGCCGCCCAGGAGGGGCCGGGTTACGCAAAGAAGACTAATCTTAAGTGAAGCCCAGAGGCCAAGCATGAAGATGGCGGTTCAATAAAGGGGCTAAGGCCACGTAGGCGGCTTAAGGCCCGTGATGATAAACCGCCATAGTGACATGACTTGTGTTATAAGGTAGAATTAACTAGTCACCGAGCCGGACACTGCTTATGAGCCGGCCGGGACTCTGTAGGTCGTAGGGCGTCCACCCGTGTATATAAGGGGGCGACCCACTGGCGGCTTAGGGCAAGAAACAACTCATCGAGAGCCGGGCATAGCATATCTCGCTCCCTGGTCATCGAAGCATCAAGCAATACCAACCCAACTAGACGTAGGCCTTACCTTCACCGTAAGGGGCCGAAATAGTATAAACCTCTCGTGTCCTTTGTCCCGATTAACCCCTTTAAGCTTCCTAGTTGCGATGGATCCACGATTAAGTCCTTGCAAGAGGACATCTGCCGTGACAATTCCACGACGATTTAAGCGCCCACCGTGGGGCCGGTATGCAGTGGATTTGAGTTCTTGAAGGGCAGCTTGAAGGGCTCAAGGATACCAATGGGCGGATGACCAAGAGTCATCGGCAATATCTACATCGACAACGAAGGCTGGGGCCCCGACGCCGACACAATCGAAAGTCTGGTACCGGGTCCCTTTAAGCGGAATCCACGTCTTCATCGGCGGATTGGTGAGCCGGGCCTGAGCCGGACAACCGTCGACCTTGTCGAGACGGCTCATGTGAGACCCGCCCGAAGTTCAACCCGGCATGAAGCGTGCCTTCGTGGGCTGCATCCACGGAGAGGAACTTTCTAAAGGATCTGAAGATGGTGGTGAGACGGCCGTCCTCTCCGACAGTGATTCGTCCACGGTTCAACAGATTCAGATCAAGTACAAGAGGGCATGCTTGGGGGCTGTTAAGCGGCTCTAGTATTCCGGACTCCTATGAGCCGCCAAGCTGGGCAGGAGTCTTCATGGCTGGTACTCAACCCGGTCAAAACTCAACAACTGCAACGGCAATAACATCCGGGTCAGGAGCGGCCGGGGCAGGAGGCCCTGTGCGCCCGTCGGCTCAGGTGCTGATGGATCTCATGGATAAGTTGACGGCCCTGTTAACTGCCACAATTATTCCTGCAAATCAAGATGAGCATAACGTGGAGGTGGCAAAGGTGCGTGAGGAGATAGCTCGGGACAAGGAGGCCTTGGCAGCTGAGGCCACCAGGTTAGCTACAGAACAGGCGGCTTTGGATGCACGGGCGCAGCAACTCCAGTCAGAGGCTTTCCAGCTTAATATGAGCCTGAACGCATCTAATGAGGTGATGAGAAGGAGGCACTAGAAAACTCAGTCCCGTTTGCCTCCGGTTTACGACCCTCGGTACCTTTTCGCTACACCCGGTGCCGGTCCTAGCAACCCGCCCGAAGCAAATCAGTTTATGACAACTGGAGCGGGAGGACCGGCTCAGCCTCGAGATATGGCACCTCCCGAGGGGAGTATGGCCCCGCCCCGCTATGTACCAATACCGCCGGGTCACTTTTCCAACCCCATGGAGAACTTGATCGCAGCGTCAGCATGTTTGGCGGCTCTCCCGGTGGACGGCAACGATCCAACAGCAGTGGAGAACCAAAGGATCAGAGACCTCGTCCAGACAGCCCTAGCCCAGCAAGAGACTTATTCTTACAACCGGGACATGATTCATTCAACTCCTCCACCTTGGTTAGCTCCGGCTCGTCCAAACCGTAGTCCGAGTTACAACAGGCACATGGAGTCGGAAGCTTTGTCAAGCAACGCCCAGCGCTGTAACCAGCCTGTCGGTTATAACCCGGTGTAGGATCGAATACGTCAGGAGGACGAGCGGGCGGCTCAGCTAGCGGCTCAACAGGCGGCTCATCAAGATCTCCCAGAGTATCCGACGACTTCCGTTGGAGCAGGAGTGGCTACTAGAACCGGCGGTGTTCCTTGTTTGGTGCCGGCTCTGCGTGATGTACGCCTACCCAAGGACTTCAAGGGACCTCGAAAGGTGCCGAATTACACGGCCGATTTACAGCCCGGAGCATGGATTGAAAGTTATGAGATGGCCATGGAGCTATTGGAGGTCAGCGACGCAACAATGGCTAAGTATTTCACCATGATGTTGGATGGAACGGCCCGGTCTTGGTTAAAGGGTTTGCCGCCCAATTCCATTAGTTCATGGGCTGAAATAAAGGCCCGCTTCATCCAGAACTTCAAAGACACTTGCAAGCAATCCATGTCGATTATGGACTTGACAAATTGTAAGCAGGAGGAGGGTGAATCCACAACTCATTGGGTGCGCCGAGTCAAGGAAATAATACATTCGTTTGATAAGATGGATGTCGGCTCTGCTGTCCTCATGTTGGAGAAGAACTGCCGCTTTGAGCCTCTGAGGCAGAAACTGGGGCGCCTTAAGCGTGATTGCAATGATATGAGTACGCTGATGGCGGCTTTAGTCAAATACGCTGATTCTGATAGTACCAAGGATCCCGCGTCTGATGAGGAAAAGACAGTGAAGGGAAAGAAGAACGGCAATGGAAAGGGTCAAGCAGATAACCCGACAAATCAAGGAGGCAACAAGCGTAAGGCGGAGGGTAACCCGAGTTTGTGGCCAATGCTAATGCACAGGGTAACAATCAGAGATGTAAGGAAAACCGCCCCTCGATCTGGCGGGTCGGGCCCATCTCTTGAGCAGCTTCTCAATGAGCCTTGCGAGGCATCGCACTGCGAGAACGACCCGCCACCCACTTATGGAAAGATTGCGCGATCATGAAGGCTTTCAAGAATTCCAACATGTTTGATGGCAATCATGGATCGGGCAGCGGCTCAGGGGCCGGCGGCTTTCATGGCCCGGGCGGCGGTTCAAAATCCGGCTTTTAGGGACCTCAAGGCGGTTATAATCAACAACAGTCTGGTCAAGGGGGACAACAACAGCAGCAGTCAGGTTATCAAAGCCACCCGAAGCAGCTAAATGGTGGGCAGTATCACGTATTCACCACTAACTTGTGCAAACGTGACCAGAAGGTTCATAAGAGGGTCGTGAATTCTGTTGAGCCAGCGGTTCCCCGTTATTTGAGGTGGTCAGAACAGCCCATTATATGGAGCAGGGAAGATCACCCCCTCCGGGTTGATAATCCGGGTCAGTTGGCCTTGGTGGTAGCACCTCGGGTTGGTGGATATAAATTCATTAAGGTACTCATGGACGGAGGTAGAAGCATCAATATCCTCTATTATGAGACCTTTCGCCACATGGGATTGACTGATAAGGACTTGAGGACGTCCAACACTGTCTTTCATGGAGTGGTGCCCGGTAAGTCGGCTTACCCAGTTGGCAAGATTGAACTGGAAGTGGCCTTTGGAGATGAGTATGATTCTAGAGCTGAGAAATTAACTTTTAAGGTAGTCAAAATCAAGAGTCCATATCTTGCTCTGTTTGGTCAGCCGGCTTACGCTAAGTTCATGGCACGGCCTTGTTATGTTTATCTGCAACTTAAGATGCCGGGTCACAAGGGCACCATCACCGTGCATGGAAGTCGGAAGGTAGCCCTGGAATGTGAGGAGGGCGACGCAGCTTATGCTGAGTCTGTTTGTGCAGCAGAGGAGCTGAAATTTTATCAAGACAATGTTGACCCGGCAGATATGACCTCTCTAAAGAAGCCAACCACCGAGCAGGACCCGGCGATGAAGTTTAAGTCGGCTAATGAAACCAAGCTTGTTGATTTCACTCCAGGCGATTCGTCTAAGCAGTTCAGTATCAGTGCCAATTTGGATCCTAAATAGGAAGGCGCGCTCATCGAGTTCATCCGTGAGAACCGGGACATCTTTGCATGGAAACCTTCTGACATGCCAGGTGTACCGAGAGAACTCGCTGAACACACTCTCAATATTGATCCGAAGTATAAGCCGGTTAGACAGTTTCTTCGACGGTTCAACGAAGAGAGACGGAAAGCTATTGGAGAGGAAGTCGCCGGGCTCTTAGCGGCTGGGTTTATTGTGGAAGTTTTTCACCCGGAGTGGTTGGCTAACCCGGTGCTTGTGCTCAAGAAGAAACGGCACCTGGCGGATGTGTGTGGATTACACGGACTTAAATAAGGCTTGTCCGGCTGATCCCTTTGCTCTCCCCCGTATTGATCAAATCATTGATGCTACGGCGGGTTGCGAGTGTTTGAGCTTTTTGGATGCTTACTCCAGTTATCATCAGATCAAAATAGCAGTTAAGGACCAGGAGAAGACGACTTTCATTACTCCGTTTGGAGCCTTCTGCTATGTATCTATGCCATTTGGGCTCAAGAGTGCTCAGGCGACTTATCAGCGATGCGTACAGAACTGTCTCCACGATCAGATTGGGCATAATGTTCACGCCTGTGTGGATGACATCGTGGTGAAGTCCAGAGAGAAGGAAACCTTGATATCTGATTTAAAAGAGACCTTTGATAATCTCCGGGTTTATAAGATGATGCTTAACCCGGGAAAGTGTGTATTTGGTGTACCTACAAGCAAGCTCTTGGGTTTCCTGGTCTCAAACAGAGGCATTGAAGCTAACCCGGAGAAGATCAAGGCGATCACCTCTTTGGCTAAACCGGCGTGCATCAATGATGTTCAGCGACTGGCGGGTCGTGTTGCCGCTTTAAGCCGGTTCATAAGCCGGTTAGGTGAGAAGGCCCTACCGCTGTATCAGATGATGAAGAAAACAGACACTTTTGTCTGGAGTAATGCTGCTAATGCTGCCTTTGAAGATTTAAAGAAGCAGTTATCTGAGCCACCGGTCCTTGCTGCTCCCATTGATAGAGAGCCATTACTGTTATATGTGGCTACTAACGCCCGAGCCGTCAGTGTTGCCATCGTGGTGGAGCGCAAGGAGGCTGGCAAGGAACATCCGGTTCAACGACCGGTTTACTACATCAGTGAGGTGCTCATTGAGTCTAAACAAAGGTATCCACATTGGCAGAAACTTGTTTACGGAGTGTTTATGGCAAGCCGGAAGGTGACAAGATTTCCAAGGTCATCCTATTATCGTGGTAAGCTCGCTTTATAGGAGACATCATACAGAATAGAGAGGCCACAGGATGAGTCGCCAAGTGGGCCATTGAGCTTGGGCCTCATGGTTTGAAATACATGCCTCGGACTGCTATTAAGTCTCAGGCCCTGGTGGATTTTATCAATGATTGGACAGAATTGCAGACACCTGAGGAGAAGCCAGATAACACATATTGGACTATTCACTTTGATGGGTCCAGGCAGTTGGAAGGCTCGGGGGCTGGAGTTGTTTTAACTTCCCCTCGAGGTGACAAATTTTGTTATGTGCTCCGGCTTATGTTTCATTGTACTAACAATGCAGCTGAGTACAAGGCCTTACTCCATAGTCTCCGGATGGCCAAAGAGATGAATTTGAGCCGGGTAAGGTGCTTGGGCGACTCAGATCTCGTAGCTCAACAGGTGTCAGGCACGTGGGACTCTAAGGATCCCCTTATGGCGGCTTACCATCGTGAAGTTGATGCTGTGGCTGGGCACTTCAAAGGTTATCAAGTGGAGCACATTGATCAAAGGAAGAATGAGGCGGCTGATGCTTTAAGCTGTCTGGGATCTCAGCGTAAGCCGGTGCCGCCTAACACTTTTCTCGATGTTTTGAATAATCCTTCTGTCAAGGTACCTACAGAGGAAGAACTAGCAGTGCCAGACCCGGAGGCATAGCTGGTGGCAGCTCTTCATGTCATCCCGGATTGGACAATTCCATATTTGGCCTATATGACCCGGGGAGAATTGCCTGAGGATGAGACTTTGGCAAGACAAATCATCATGCGTTCCAAATCTATGACGATTGTTCATGGCGAGTTACATCACTGCAGTGTCACTGGGGCGTTTCAGCGTTGTGTGTCGCCTGCGGAGGATCAGGAGATACTTCGTGAGATCCATGAAGGGGACTGTGGTCATCATGCCGGCTCAAAATCTCTTGTGGCCAAGGCTTTCCGTCATGGTTTCTATTGGCTGACGGCTCATGCTGATGCCGAGGATCTGGTCAGCAAATGTGACGGATGTCAAAAATTCTCACGACGAGCTCATGTGCCAGCTCAAGAGTTGAGGATGATTCCAATTACTTGGTTGTTCGCAGTGTGGGGGCTTGACATGGTTGGACCTTTCAAGAGGTCTAAGGATAAAAAGACACACCTCTTGGTGGCGGTGGATAAATTCACAAAGTGGGTTGAGGCAGAGCCGGTCAGTAAGTGTGATGCAGCCACACCGGTTCAGTTCATGAAAAAGGTGATCCTTCGTTTTGGTTTTCCACACAGCATCATAACTGATAATGGTACTAATCTCTCCAAGGGTGCCATGGAAGAGTTTTGTCAACGAGAACATATCCGGCTTGATGTTTCGGCTGTTGCTCACCCTCAATCTAATGGTCAAGCAGAGAGAGCTAATCAAGAGATCTTGAAGGGTATCAAACCCCGGCTCTTGGTCCCATTACAACGAACTCCGGGTTGTTGGGTGGAGGAGCTAACCTTTGTACTGTGGAGCATCAACACTACGCCCTACTTGGTCTACTGAGTTATACACCTTTCTTCATGTCAGACGGAGCAAAGGCAGTCCTGCCAAGTGACATCCGGCACGACTCACCCCGCGTGGTGGCTTACGTTGAGGCTGATAACGAAAAAGCTCGTCAGGATGCATTTGACTTGTTGGATGAGGAGCGAGACTTGGCAATAGCCCGCTCGGCGATTTACCAGCAAGACCTGCGCCGTTATCACAACCGCCGGGTTAGAAGCGAAGTCTTCGGGAAGGCGACTTAGTGCTCCGGCTCATCCGAGGATCGACCGATATGCACAAGCTATCCCTCCTTGGGAAGGACCCTTTGTGGTCGGCAAGAATCTGAACAACGGGTCATACTACCTCATCGATGTTCGAGAGCACAAAGACTCACGTAAGTCGGAGGAGGAGACCCGCCGGCCGTGGAATATCGCTCATCTTCGGCCTTATTATACTTGAGCCCCCGGCTCTCAATATGTATATATTTTGAAGATGTATATATTATATAAAGCAATAAAGCAGGACCTCTATCCTTTTCACATTCAAAGGTTTATATGTCTTTTCTATCAGGTGGTGGAAACAACCAACAGGGAGCGGATCATATCTGAATCCGGCTTTCCCTTTGGTCCGGCTTATGATCATATCTGAATCTAGCCATGATCACTTGGGGGCTTCCTATTCAAACATAGGTCGTATTCAAACCAAAGAGAACATAGCTATCGACACCCACTTGATCGGCATACTGCCAAACCCACTTGGGGGCTTCTTGATCATATTTGAATCATAGCTTAACCTCTTTGGGTCTGACGTGGATCGTATTCGAATCAGCGTCATTAAACAACTCTTATGGTCACTTGGGGGCTTCCTGTTCAAACATAGGTCGTATTCGAACCAAAGAGAACATAGCTGTCGATACCCACTTGATCGGCATCGCCAAAGCCACTGGGGGCTATATGATCGTATCCAAATCTTAGCTTAACCCCTTTGGAATGGTTCACTGATTGAATATGAATCAGAGCCCTTTGAAATCAAGTTTATTATTCATTATACTTTGTAAGTGTAAATGTTATTAAGGGCTAGGTGAACATTATATGTGCCAACTTTCAGGAGTTAAACTTACTCTCATGATTTGGGTCACATAAGCCGGCGAGAATACCAAAAAGATCACAGGTATGCTATTGTGATTATAATCATAAACCGGCCTTTATATGATGTTTTGGTTCGTACTCCTGGTTATCAATACTTTATGTGACCCCGAATGCGATAAGTCGCCAAGGGAGTTATGTTTGTTTTATATGTAGGATAAAGCAAGCAAGTTTTTAACATCAAGGAAAGATCAACATAAGCTGGAAGTATATAGCAATGGCGGCTTGCGAAAGTATTAAGCGCCACTAGCATGCGCGAAGGCATGACAAAAACTGAGAGGTTTTCCTACCCTATTACAAGACTCCCCGAGTCTGAATAATGAAGCATTGTTTTCACAAAGTCACAAACGCCTGGCGGTTCACTCCTTTGGTGGGCTCGAAGACTCCGGGTTATCCTTCTCCGCCTCTCAAATGGCTGCCCTATCACGGAAGGTTGACGAGGCCAGTCAATGCCGCTTAAGGCTTTAAACTCAGCTTCATCATCTATTAAACCGGCTGGGTCAACTTGAGGGCAAAGGTGTGCTTACGAGTTGGAGGATCGGTGACATCATCATAGTGAGGTGTTGGAATTCTCCGGTTCTCATTTGTCATAGCCGGTGATACTTGGTAAGATCAATATCATTCCCAATGATGGTAGCCACAGGACGTACGACTCTCACACAGGCGGTAAAGTCTATTTCGTTGAATATAGAGCCGTCTTCCTTCAAGCTGGGAGATCCAAGAGCAACGTCTGCCAGGTCTAACTCTGGAAGCAACGCCTTGGCCCGGCTCAAGGCAGCTATAGCCCCGGTTCTGGCAGATGCCCGTCTTAGCTCTTGGATCCGCTGGGGTATGACGGCAAGCCACTTTAGCACATCTTGCGTGAGATGGGGAACGTCATTTGATAAATCCACAACGGCCAAAGCATGTTGTGACCCAAAGTGTCTGATTGCTTCACCAGAGTGTAAACCGCCTTGACTTGATCAACATGTTACGCTTGAGGTTTGTGCTCACAGGGCCTGCGTTCATAAACATAAGGTGGCCGGAGATGACAATTAAAATAGTCATCAAAGGAAGGATTGCAATATTCAAGGTTATATATAGTAACTTACGGAAGATTGCTGAGACCATTTGAGATATCTGGCGCTTTAAGCAGACAGTTCATTTGTTGCTTACGCAAGTAGCGTTTACTGCTGTCTCGACCCAGGTCACCAGTGAGGCCTTCTCATCAGCCCAGAGTTTCTTCTCCGCATCAAAATTCTTCTTCAACTTCTCTTGTTCAGAGATGCTGAATTCAAATTTTGAGTTGGCCTTTTGAAGTTCAAGCTCTTGAGCTGCCAGGCGGCTCTTCAGGTCAGCAATCTCTGACTCAAATTGACTTGTGGTGGCCTGCATTGATGTCGGGTTATAGTCAGAATTATGGTAAGATATCATTAAGTCCCAATCACTTTGCAAGCAAAGGTACTTGACACTTGGGGGCTAATGTATCTTTGAAGAAATTTAACGTACAATGCCGGTTCATGGAAATTAAGTCCCAAGCACTTTGCAAACAAAGATACTTGGCACTTGGGGGCTAATGTGTATCGCAAATTCAAGGTATCATGTTACAACCGGGTTAAAAGTCTTCTGTCTAAACCGGACAAGGCAGGGCTAAGCAGGTTTTTAAGTCTACAACATATTTATTCATAAGCAATAGACTTGGGGGCTGATAGAGTAAGTATGATTAAGAAAAGTAACGTAAGTCATACCTCGATTTTCTTGTATGTCTGCTTCACCATGTCAATTTCCAGGTCGCGGCTGCTATGTACTTGATTGATATAGCCAGAGACTATATCTCCAATGTCAAATGAGTATAATCTACAATGTCTAATTTAGCCTTTCGGCGCTCCAAAAGCTCTTCCTTGGCAGAGCACTTGGCAAGGACGTTGGGCTGACTTGGCTCGACAAACTGAGTCTTGGTAATTTCAACTACCGGATCAATTGTCTTGACCGGGCTAGGAGTTTCGGTTTATCGAGCCGCCAAGAGTTTCTTCGTGAGGCGGATCGGAGGATGGTGCTGGAATTTCATATGCCGGTTCAGCGGCGGTTGATGAGTGGAAGTGTCGAGGCGGCTGTTAGAGTTAAACTCGATTACTACCGGGTCTTGGGATGGCTTATTCTTTTTGCCCTCTTCTTTGGGCTTCACTTGCACTGCTTGTGGACAAAGGCAGAAAGGATGAGTACAAAAGCATGAGTAAGGTAAAGCATAAGGTAAACAAAATTACATTACCCAGGGGCGGTTTTGAAAGCCGGCATGTTAGATTGCATAGACTCACCGGAGGAAGGAGAGGTATCTTGATAATTGGAGTCAGATGAATTGAGAAGTTGAAGAATTAAACCCGCCAATGGATAAACAAAACGTAAATCGGAGATAACCTCAGCCCAACGCTTCCTGGTTACGTCAGGTAAACCGGAGGATAGCTCTATATCCTTGCTTGTTCTGGTCTGCCTCCGGCTTTCAAATTGTTGTTGCTTCAAAAGAAATTGAGGATCTTGGTAAGCCAAAGGATATGAAAATCATACTTTCCGGGTTACCCTTTGGATTTTTGGCTTTGGCAAAGGCTCTGAGTCGGAGGAGATTATAGTTACCTCTTCGTCAACCGCTTGGTTGTTCCCCGTATCCTCCTGAAAGGGCAGAATGTCAACAAAATAATGATAAAGGAGTTAGGAGAATTAATGATTACCTCTTCTTCGTCGTCAGAAGTGTCATCCAATTTAAGTAAATCGGAAGCGCTTGGCTTGCTTTTCCTTGAAGTTCCAGTCTTGGCGGTTTTCCTTTCGGCTCTTTTTGCCGCTCTGGATTGTTTGGCCGCCTCATGGTTATACTTGACCTTCCAGAAGTTATTATCAGCCTGTGAAGAAGGATAAGGGGTTATGAATAAAAGTAAGGTATAACACAGTAAGGAGTAATTATTGAGGTTGATGACTTACTGCAGGGGCGGGTTCTTCTTGCGAGAAAGGAAGTAAGCCAAAGGCGTTCTTGGTCACCGTGCCCTCTTTCGACAACGTCTGGTCGTAGCATCCACCACATCATCTGGTAAGTCGTTGGGACTATGACGCGATGGGTCATTCTTCTCGCTGAATAAGTGCACATTAAGCGGGCGGCTTAACGGAATCACTCGCCAAGCGACCTACTCGCATCAGATCAACACCATCTAAGCCATTTCCCAAAAAGAGCTTTGATTTTACTAATGGTGGGAGCGAGTGGCGGGGCGTTCAATAGCGGTCGGTTTATCCGGCGTGGTGGTTGGAGTCAAAGCGCAAAGCGCGGAAGCCAGCGAGAGGGTTTTCGTCGTAGGAGAAGTATCCTCACAAGAAACCACATCTGATTCCAATCCTTTGGATGACTCGGCGATTCGGCATAAGGAAGCAGGCGGTCTCTCCACCGCTGAATCGAGATGCCACCAAGTTCCAAAGCTGGGCCCGTTCGCGTTAGATTACGCGGTTTAAGTAAAAATTCTCTGAATAAAAGTAAGCTGGGCTCTTCTCCCGTGTACACTTGAAAACTTGGAAGTTGCAAATATTTGACACGGAGTTAGGTCCAATGTCTTGAGGTCTGATATCAAAGAAATGTAAAACATCCCTGGAGAATTTTGAACCGGGTGGAGCGAAGCCCCGGTTCATGTGATCAGTAAGCACGATCACGTCCCCCTCCTTGGGTTGAGGTTTCTCCTCTGCCGGGTTAGGAGCACGATAAGACATGACCTCTCTCTTGGGCAGATGGCCGGATTTCACAAAGTCAGACAAAGTGCTTTCTGTAACAATGGATTTAACCCAGTTGCAGGTCATAGGAGCTTTGGGAGCCTTGGGTGCCATTGTATAAATTGAAGCCTGTGACGGAATAAGAAGTTCCGGCTCAAATTTAACCCGGAGAAAAACATTTTAATTCTATTCAAAATGGCGGCTTAAGAAGGGGCCTAATGACATATGGGTAACTATGCAGTGATATTTAAGCTGCTACAGGTATCAAAGGCAGTTAAATTTTCTTAAGCTGCGGGAAGCAAGCAAAGCTGACAATCAGTGTTGTCTTCTTAAACCGGCTACATGAGCTACCGCATGAAGCAGATTTAACAGATATAGTTTTTTGGCTAAGTATGGAATAAACAGGTTTCACAAGTTGCAGCTATTATTTTGGATCAAACGGCTGTTCTGAAAGGAAAATTTCTAGACCTAGAACTGACGCAGATGAAGCTCATAGGCTTGAACGGGGCCTGTGTGCAATGGAATGAGATCTGTTTCTATTCAAGACGGGTGCGAAACAGCTATCGCAGTAGTTCTAGCTGTTTAAAAGATCAAAAGGAGCACTGGAAAGGAAAAATATTAAAGGGTCTCAGAACGGCGGCGATGAACACCGACGAACTCGGGAGGCCGCAATGCAGATCTAAAAGCGAGGAAGGAAAAGGACTTACAGATGCAACCTTTGTTGCAAGGTTCCGTCGTGTTTCTCTGGTCAAATCAGGTTGATGCAAACTGAGTTGGAGAAGATGAGGAGATCTGCGCGGCGGCGGCGAAGCTTCGAGCAATGAGAGAGACAACAAGAGGAAGAAGATGAACGAAGGGGGAGAATGGAAAAGACCTAGGTCGTGCCTATTTATAAGGAAGGGCTGACTGAGACGGCACGAGAAACGAGGAGGCCAGACATCATTATCCAGCGGCCCCGACGCCTCGGTTTTCGGAACGGTCAATAAAAGCAAAGACCCGTTGGAGGATACGGTGGAGTAAAATATGAATTTAAGCAAAGATTACGTCACGGCGGGTTAACGCGGATCCAGAAGATGACGCCATGGCGGGTTAAAAAATCTTTTGCACAAGCAGAAGGCTGAAGGTTTATTTCTTAAGGTATTTTAAGATTGACATGAACAGGTTCAAATCAATCGGGGCCTAATGTTGGGGATATAACTATTTGAGTAAGCCGCCCAGAGGGGCAGATTACATAAAGAAGACTCATCTTAAGAGAAGCCCAGAGGCCAAGCATGAAGATGG
This sequence comes from Aegilops bicornis, assembly GCA_021605145.1. Classification (NCBI taxonomy): domain Eukaryota; kingdom Viridiplantae; phylum Streptophyta; class Magnoliopsida; order Poales; family Poaceae; genus Aegilops; species Aegilops bicornis. Next base: position 562,859,929 of record CM038671.1, read on the forward strand.
CGGTTCAATAAAGGGGCTAAGGCCCGTAGGCGGCTTAAGGCCCATGATGATAAACCGCCATAATGACATGACTTGTGTTATAAGGTAGAATTAACTAGTCACCGAGCCGGACACTGTTTATGAGCCGGCCGGGACTCTATAGGTCGCAGGGCGTCCACCCGTGTATATAAGGGGGCGACCCGCTGGCGGCTTAGGGCAAGAAACAACTCATCGAGAGCCGGGCATAGCATATCTCGCTCCCTGGTCATCGAAGCATCAAGCAATACCAACCCAACTAGACGTAGGCCTTACCTTCACCGTAAGGGGCCAAACTAGTATAAACCTCTTGTGTCCTTTGTCCCGATTAACCCCTTTAAGCTTCCTAGTTGCGATGGCTCCACGATTAAGTCCTTGCAAGAGGACATCTGCCGTGACAATTCCACGACAGATAGCATGACATAATTTCACATATATGATGTCTATCTAAACTTGATAGCATAGCATAACATAATTCAAAGATATGATGAATAACTAAACAGGATCGCATGACATAATTCACCTACATGTTATCTAAGTAATCAGGATCGCATCATTTAATTCACATATGTGATTTATATGCTAAACAGAGGGCATTTGATATGATGTCTGAACTAAGAACATGATGTTGAATATTGTGTATATGATGTCTAAACTATGCAATGCAAGACACCGTATGCATGTGTAACGCCCCCGATGCGGCTATATCTCCCACGTGTCGAGGCACGACTTAGAGGCATAACCGCATTGAAAGCAATGTCGCAAGTGAGGTAATCTTCACACAACCCATGTAATAAATAAGGGAAAGAGATACATAGTTGGCTTACGATGCCACTTCACACAAAGACATAATTAAACATCCATCATTCGTAGTACACTCAAGGTCCGACTCTACGGAACCAAAATAAAAGAAGATACCCCAAATGCTAACACAGTTCCCAGATAATCGTCCCAATGGGCACCTCTCTTGATCATCTGGAAGCGACACATAGTAACGACCACGTTCCTCGTCGAACTCCCACTTGAGCTCGGTTGAGTCGCCTGCACCGCATCGTCGGCACCTGCAACTGTTTTGGAAGTATCTCGTGAGTCACGGACTCGACAATCTCACACCGCCGAGATCAAAACTATTTAAGCTTATAGGAAGGACTGAGTAGTATAGTGGAGCTGCAGCAAGCGACTAGCATATATGGTGGCTACTTACAAAAGAGAGAGGCGAGAAGAGGAGCAAAGCACGGACGTGAAGCTAGTAGCGATCAAGAAGTGATCCTGAACTACTTACGTCGAGACATAACTCCAACATCGTGTTCACTTCCCGGACTCCGCCGAGAAGAGACCATCACGGTAACACACGCCTTGATGTGTATTTTAATTGAGGTCAACTTCGGGTTTTCTACAACCGGACATTAACAAATTCCCATCTGCCTCATAAATCATGAGCACGACTTTCGAAAGATATTACCCTGCGGGGTGTCCCAACTTAGCCCATTATAAGCTCTCACGGTCAACGAAGGATATTCCTTCTACGGAAGACCCGATCAATCTCGGAATCCCGGACTACAATACATTTCGACAAAGAATAAAACAAGACCAGCAAAGCCGCCCGATTGTGAAACAAATCCCGATAGGAGCTGCACATATCTCGTTCTCGTGGCACACCGGATAAGCTAAGCGTCTGAGGAACCGACGTAATCCAAGTTGCCCGGGAATGGTCCCAAGACGGTGCTCTAGTTTGGACCAACACTCGAGGAGCATTGGCCGGGGTTTAAAATAAGATGACCCTCGGGCTCATGAAACCCGGGGAAAAGGCTTAGGTGGCAAATGGTAAAACCAAAGTTGGGCCTTCTTTGGGACGAGTCTTATTCAAAGCGAACTGTCAAGGGGTCCCATAAATCACCCAACCGTGTAAGGAGCATAAAATCAAGGAACATAACACCGATATGACGGAAACTAGGGTGGCAAGAGTGGAACAAAACACCAGGCATAAGGCCGAGCCTTCCACCCTTTACCAAGTATATAGATGTATTAATATTAGCATATATATATTGTGATATCCCCAACAAGTAAACATGTTCCAACAAGGAACAACATCTCCATGTTCCAACAAGGAACAAACTTCATCTTCACCGCAACTAACAACGCTATAAGAGGGCTGAGCCAAGCGGTAACATAGCCAATCAACGGTTTGCTAGGAAAGGATGGTTAGGGGCTGACATGGCAATATGGGTGGCATGATATAGCAAGTGGTAGGCATGGCAGCATAGGCATAGCAAAAGAGCGAGCATCTAGCATAGCAAAGATAGAAGTGATTTCGAGGGTATGGTCATCTTGCTCGCAATGTTCTCGAGTTGTCGAAAGCTTGATCCTCGTAGCGTTCTCAACAGGGTCCTCGTTCACGTACTCGTCTCGGCTCTACCCAAAGCAACACAAACAAAGGAACCACAATAAATCACGGTGCAATGCACAATCAACATGATGCAAAACATGGCATGATATGCATGATGGGATATGCAATGCTTATGTGCGCTCCGGAAGGAAAATGATGAACCAGGCATCAACTTGGCAAACCAAGCATGCCACTGGAAAGATGAGATGATTTCGGTTGAAATCGATATAAAGATCACCGGAAACGGATGCACGGTTTGCAAATGGCAAGCAAAACAAGAATGGCGCAAATCTGCCATTAACAGCATGATGCCACTTAGCAAGCAACAAATAATTAAGCTACTGCACCCAAACGTATCAACAAAGTACATGGCAGTGATCTACACAAGATGCTTGACAAAAGATGAGCACTGAGCTTCGGCTAAAACACATCATAACAGGTTCAAACAAGCATGGCAAAAGTGCACAAAATATCAGGCTGGACATGGCAAAAACAGCATCAGGTTGCAATGTTCAGAGCAACAAAACTACATGCTACAGGAACTTAAAGTAGCAAAACAAGGCATGGCATGAATCTACTCAAAGCATAGAACAAAAGTCCCTTACTGACCATAAGCCAAAAGGGATCCGAAAATATAGTAACACACATGTCAATATTGAAAGTTTCGTTAACAGATTCAGCAACATGGCATGTCAAAAACTGATAACAAGTAGGCATGTTTAAGAGCTCGATGCCCTCACTACAGAGCCTTAAATGATAAACTAAGCATACATACATCAAGAAGACATGGCATAGAAGACATACATGGCAAGAACAATAACATAGCATACATGTATCAACCACAACAACCTTGGCAAAATTGAATAACATGTAAACAATCTGCCAGGAAACATTTTATAGCAAAAAGTAGAGCTCGATTGACTCAAGCTATGCTACTCCATAATTGCAAACAAGGAAATGGATGGATAGAGGAAGACATTTTTAACAAAACATCCTTACTGAAGTATCTCAAAATATGCATAGATCTCTCGGTATCATCAAGTTAACATGGCATCAAAATATCAGCTAAACAGGGCTGAAAATAGCAACATCAGGACACCTACTTTGCATGCTTGTGCTAGTCACCACATAGATCACAAAAATACATGGCATACACCCCTGGAAAGATGGCATGGCATATTACAAAACACATGTAGGACTCCAATTCATAGGGTGCACACATCAATCATGGCAAAAATAACAAAAGTGCAAGTTCTGTTACGAAACAGAAACTAACATCACATAGCACTCTTCCAACAGAATTTCGGGCACCAAGATGAGCTCAAATGAAAATGATGCAATTGAATTAAATAATCTACTCTTCGAGACGAACATTTTGACATATTATACGCGAAAAATGGATCTACAGATGCGAAGATATAGCATGTTGAAAAATGCACAAAATAACAAGAGAAGCAAAATACTTAAGAGAAAAAGGAGGGGAGCCACAGAACCCAACGGGTGCGGTTCCCGAGGTCGGATCGGCCGGATCGGCGCCGGATCGGGCGACGGGCGGCGGCTGAGGGCGGCGCGCTCCGGCGGGGCAGATCCGGCGGGGCCGGCGCCGAGGTGGCCGGAGGGGAGAGAGCCGTGAGCGACGGCCGGCTGAGGCGCCGGGCGGCACGGGCGAGAGGAGGCCGAGCGGCGCGGCGGCGCAAGGCGGCGCCGGAAGCGCGGGCGGCGCCGGAGGCGGCGGCGGGCGCGAGGCGCGGCGCGGGAGGCGCGGAGAGGAGCTGGCCGTGGTGGCCAGGCTCGGGGCCAGCGGCGGCGGGCTACGTGGCGACGCGTGAGTGGGGCGGACGCGGCGGGGCGATTTGTCCGGCGCCGGGCGGACACGTCCGGCGCGGCGCGGAGGGAAATTAGGGTTTCGGGGAGGAAGATGATCCGGATTTCGGGGGAGGTCTTTAAATAGGCATAGAGGGAGCTAGGAGAGTCCAAATGAGGTGTAGTTTTCGCCCACACGATCGTGGTCGAACGACGGAGAGCATGGGAGTGACTTAGATGGGTTATTTGGCTGTTTTGAAGGGGTGTTGGGCTGCAACTTAAAAGAGGCCTTTCATGAGAGTGCGGTTAACCGTTGGAGTACCAAACGAGCTCCAAATGACCCGAAACTTGACCGGTGGTCTCTGGTGGTATACCAAGGCCACTAGACAAACCTCGGTCCATTTCGAGAAGATTTAATACCCGCACACGGAAAAACGTAAAAGGGACCGCCGGGGGAGATAGGAGTGCCGGATTGCAAAACGGACAACGGGAAAAATGCTCGGAATCATGAGACGAACACGTATGCAAATGCGATGCACATGATGACATAATAAAATGCATGACATGGACAAAATGCAAAATGAAGAAAACCCAACCACGGAGGGAATATCATATATCAATGCCGAAAATGGCAAGAGTTGGAGTTACAAATATGGAAAGTTACATCCGGGGTGTTACAACACTCCACCACTACAAGAGGATCTCGCCCCGAGATCTAGGACCGAAAGAACTCCGGATATTCGAACGGAGGTGATCCTCGCGCTCCCGGTAGCTTCTCGGTCGGAATGGTGTGACCACTTCACTTTCAGGAATTTGATTGACTTGTTGCGAGTCTTGCGCTCGGTTTCTTCAAGAATAGCAACGGGTGCTCATGATAAGAGAGATCTTCTTGAAGGTCAATCTCTTGAAGTTGATAGTGCGTTCAGGAGTCTTGAAGCACTTGCGAAGCTGTGACACGTGAAACACATCGCACGCTTGCAAAGTTGGATGGAAGCTCAAGTTGATAGGCGAGATCGCCTCTTTTGCCAATTATCTTGAAAGGACCCACGTATCTAGGGGCAAGCTTCCCTTTGATACCGGCGGCGAGTGCCTTTCATTGGAGAGACGCGAGGTAGACATGGTCTCCGATTTCAAAAGTCACATCACGGTGCTTATCATCATAATAGCTCTTCCGCGCGATTAGCGGCTTTGAGATTCTCACGAATGACTTGGCACATTTCTTCCGCTACGTGATCAAGTCATTGCCAAGAAGTTAGCGTTCACCTGTCTCGGACCAATTGAGAGGAGTACGGCACTTTCGCCATAGAGAATTTCGAATGGGACCTTGCCGAACTTCGCTTGGAAGCTGTTGTTGTAGGAGAACTCGGCATATGGAAGACAATCTTCCCACTTCATACCGAAATAAATGACACAAGCCCTGAGCATATCTTCAAGGATTTGATTAACTCGCTCGACTTGGCCACTTGTTTGAGGGTGGAAAGGCATCTTTGAAAGCGAATGTTGGTGCCCATGGCCTTCCGAAAAGAATCCGAACTTGGAGGTAAAGATGCTGCCACGGTCAGAAGAGATCAATTGTGGAATGCCGTGCAAGGAGACAATCCACGAGGTGTATAGCTCGCCAACCGAGCTGCTGTGATGGATTCTTTGATAGGAAGAAAATGAGCCACTTTAGTCGACTTGTCAATGACAACGAAGATAGCATCATTTCCACGCTTGGACTTGGGAAAACCAGTCCACGAAGTCCATCTCGATATGATCAAACTTCCATTCGGAATAGCAAGAGGTTGAAGGAGACCACCGGTCTTTGGTGTTCTGCTTTCACTCTTCTCTGAGACATCACATTCATTCACGAATTGAGCAATCTCTCGCTTCATTCGAGTCCACCAATATGACTGCTTGAGATCATGGTACATCTTCGTACTTCCGGGATGAATGGATAGAAGCGAATTGTGAGCCTCGTTCATAATGACTTTTCAGTAGATCACCCTTAGGAACCACAATCCGGTCCTCAAAGAACAAGTGTCTTTGTCATCGACGTGGAAGCACTTGTACTTGGAAATGCCCTTGTCGATACCACGTTTCACCTTCTTCACCATGGTATCCAAAAGTTGAGCCTCACGAATCTGATCTTCCAAAGTAGGAGATACTATGAGGTTGGCAAGAAAACCTTGAGGAACAACTTGAAGATTCAGCTTGGAACGCTTCACAAAGATCCGGTGAAAGGGCTTGAGGATTAGACTGCTGCGATAAGCCTTCCTGCTCAAAGCATCTGCAATGACATTGGCCTTGCCGGAGTATATTCAATACTTGGGTTGTACTCTTGAATCATTTCGACCCATCGAGTCTGCACTTTGAGGTTGAGGTTGGGTTGAGTGAAGATGTACTTGAGACTCTTGTGATCGGTGAAAATGTCCACTTTCCTTCCCAACAAGAGATGTCTCCAAGTAATCAAAGCATGGACAATCGCCAACTCAAGATCGTGAGTGGGGTAGTTCTTCTCGTTGGGCTTCAATGGCGAGAGGTATAAGCCACAACTCTCTTCTCTTGCATTAACACAAAGACCGAGACCTTGAAGAGAAGCATCACAGAAAACTTCAAATGGCTTGGATTCATCAGAGGAGTCAAGACAGAGCTGTGACGAGTTTCTCTTTGAGGGTATTGAAAGCAACGTCACACTCAGGAGACCGGACATACTTCACATGCTTGGAGGAGGTTGGAAAGAGGCTTTGCAATCTTGGAGAAGTTCTCAACGAATCTTGACAATAGCTTGCAAGACCAAGAAAATCAAGGAGCTGCTTGACGATTCTCGAGGAGGTTCCCAATTCACAATTGCGGACACCTTCTCGGGATTAATAAATGATGCCCTTGGCGGAGATGATATGACCAAGATAAAGCACTTCATCAAGCCAAAATTCACATTTGGAGAACTTCGCATAGAATTGATACTCTACGAGCTTGTCTAGCACCAATCGCAAATGTTTGGCATGATCCTTCTTATTCTTGGAGAAGACCAAAATATCATCAAGATAGACCAAGACGAATTCATTGATGTAGGGGTTGAAGATGAAATTCATCATCCGAGAGAATGTTGGAGGAGCATTGACGAGGCCGAAAGACATGACAAGATATTCATAAGAACCAAAGCTTGTTCGAATCTTTGTCTTGGGAATATCTTGTTCACGAATGCGAATCTGATGATAACCCATACGAAGGTCAAGCTTGGAGAACACCGTAGCACCTTTGAGTTGCTCGAAAAGCTCATTGATGTTGGGAAGTGGGTACTTATTCTTGATTGTCTTCTTATTCAATGGATGGTAATCGACGCAAAGTCGGTCCGTGCCATCCTTCTTCTGGACAAAAAGAACACCACAACCCCAAGGAGATGAACTCGGTCTGATCAAACCCAGACGCTCTTGTTCATCGAGCTGCTTCTTCAATTCCTTCAGCTCATCAGTCCAAGCTTGTATGGGACGCTTGCAAAGCGGGTTCGATGCGGGCTCAAGATCAATAACGAACTCAATCGGCGATGAGGAGGCATACCCGGAAGCTCTTACGAAAGACATCTTGGTACTCACAAACGACTGGAATCGAGAGATGGCATTCAGTTCGCCCTTCTCATTGAGAGAAAACAACCGAATAGTTTCATCACGAAGCGGCATAGATGATCACATCATTAGAAGAGTGAGTCAATTGAATTTCCACAGCAGCACAATCAAGCCGAGCTTTGTCCGAGAAAGCCGATCCATCCCGAGAATAAGATCAATATCCGAGTCACCAAGGACAAATGGTTTAGCCAAAAATCTATAATCGCCCATCTTGATAGAAACATCCGGAATCCTTGTGGTAGCCCTCATAGAAGAGGCTGGAGAAACAACTCCCAAGGGTTTTCCAAAGATTTCGAAATGAAATCATGCTTTGCAACAAAAGATCTAGACATGAAACAATGCGATGCACCAAGATCAAATAGGACTTTTGCAGGAATATCATTAAGCGGAAGATTACCCATTATCACATCAGAAGATTCCTCTGCTTGAGCTGCATTCATCATATTCACCTTGGCAGCCTTGGGATTATGCTTGACCACTGCATTGCTGGAAGATTTAACAGGAGGAGGGGGCGGAAGGCGCCTTTGGTTGAAGCACTTGTTCGCATAGTGACCTTTCTGCTGACATTTGTTGCAAGTCACCTCAGAGAGCGGACGGTGGTAAGGAGCACTTGACCTTGGAGCTTGAGAATTAGACTTGTTCGATAGCTGTGGTTGGGTGGGTGGGAAGATCCACGGCCACCGAAGTTCTTCTGGCGATGAGGCCGACGGAACGGAGGAGGAGGAAGGTAAAACTTCACTGCTTAGCTGCCACTTGAGAGGAAGAAGAAGACTGAACTGCATCCCTGATTCTCTTCTTAGAAGCCTCACATTTGAGCTGGGCAGCTTCTTGCTTCAGTGCCATGTTGTAGAAATCATCATACTTATCTGGCTCAAACAGCACAAGAGGTAATTGCAGATCTTCTCTCGCACCACCTCTGAATTGATAGATCATACTCTTTTCATCGTGCACGTCTTGCTTAGCAAAACGAGCGAGCTCGAACTGGATATTGTATTGATAGACAGACATGTTGCCTTGCTTGAGATTGCGGAACTCCTCACGCTTGCTCTCAACAACACTTTTCGGAATGTGATGAGCTCAAATCACGGCGGAACTCATCCCGTGTAATAACACGACCTCCTCTGGAATCTTTGTATTGTCGGTACCACTCGGCCAGCCTTGATCCTTGAGTTGAAACGAAGCAAACTTGACAAAGTCCTCGTGTCGACATTGCTACGGTCAAAGTGCTTGCAGATGTCCACTAACCAATCGTCGGCTGCCGTGGCCTCGACACAGAAACTGAAAGACTTCGGCTGATTAGCGAGGAACTGACTGAGAGTAGCAAAGTGTGGCTGATTGTTGCCTTGACCTTGATTGCCTTGATTGCCTTGATTGCCTTGCCCCTGAGTACGTTCTTGCAAGAGCTGCAAAATCATCTGAGCATTGGCATTGGTGGCTGCCATGATAGCTTGCCAGGCCTCTGGAGGCGGAGGTGGAGGTGGAGGTGGAGGGTCTGACCGATCCCCATCATTGCGATCCGGATTCAGACGCTGCGTTGGCGGAGCCATCCTGAAGAGGGTGACATCCGTTAGTCCTTTGATAGACAAATTGATAAGTAGAATCAACGGATAGAAATTGCAACATATAGTCTTCACAATAAACATCCGAACAAGAATGAACGAATGAATTCCAAAAGATAATCATCACACGTCCATTAAGGTGAGAAGCCACTTAGATAAAGGATATGGAAACAACATCATCTTAGAAACAAATCGAGTATCACAACTGAAAACAAAAGGTTGGCTTCTAGAATGAGCCGGAACAAACACATGATAGAGATTTCGTCCAAAGTGTTCGTGGTGGGGCCCACACGGGCACGACGTATAGTGGACGTCACGAATGACTAACAAGACGTCCCCGAATCAGCATAGCCAAGGATTCTTTAAGACGCCTCATGACCATCAGAATCGACCGTGAATGGGCGGACCACTAGACGTTGAACCCCAATCTCAAATCATACATCTGTCGGAAAGAAATCCTGTAAGCTACTAGAATTCCCACCTATAAACTCCCGAAACTTTCTGGTTATGCAATCTGGTGTTGGGGATACAGGGGACACAAAATATATCACCCAAACTAACAATACCTAGATCCAAATTGTATCCATCCGTCAACACATAACCAAGAAATCCTCGGAAATCGTGTACCTCGACCTTCGAAAAACATCCGTTATACAAGTCATGGCAATACTCCCGCACTCGCCTCAGTACTGGGCTATCGGGGTTATCTCACCAACAACTGCACAAAAGAGATTTCGATGTCGGCAAAACTCAGGTATTCCAGAACTGCAACGATAAAATTGTGACGACAACACCTCGGAGCTCAACTCACCGGGACACTGCCACAACCCCTAAATGTCGAGGCACCAAGAACAATGTTCTCGCCACAAAACCATCGGAACGATTCCAAGATACCCACGTGATCCTAAAAAAATTTAGTGAAAATTGAGGAGAGAAGAGTCAAAACACTACGTCGGGATACCTCACAGAGCTGACGAAGGGACCGAAGTAAAAAGAATCCTACTCTCCGATATATATAATCCTAAGACTCAAAACATTTTTCCATTCTAGACTCAACAACGCCAAAGAATCAATCAAGTAGGGGGCTCCTAAGTCGGGAAGGCTCGATTACCAACTTGTATCGCCCGATGCGGCTATATCTCCCACGTGTCGAGGCACGACTTAGAGGCATAACCGCATTGAAAGCAATGTCGCAAGTGAGGTAATCTTCACACAACCCATGTAATAAATAAGGGAAAGAGATACATAGTTGGCTTACAATCGCCACTTCACACAGTACATAATTAAACATCCATCATTCAGAGTACACTCAAGGTCCGACTACGGAACCAAAATAAAAGAAGATACCCCAAATGCTAACACAGTTCCCCGAATCGTCCCAACTGGGCACCTCTACTGATCATCTGGAAACGACACATAGTAACGACCACGTTCCTCGTCGAACTCCCACTTGAGCTCGGTTGAGTCGCTCAGACCGGCATCGTCGGCACTCGCAACTGTTTTGGAAGTATCTGTGAGTCACGGGGACTCAGCAATCTCACACCCGCGAGATCAAAACTATTTAAGCTTATAGGAAGGACTGAGTAGTATAGTGGAGCTGCAGCAAGCGACTAGCATATATGGTGGCTACTTCGCAAAAGAGAGAGCGAGAAGAGGAGCAAAGCACGGACGTGAAGCTAGTAGCGATCAAGAAGTGATCCTGAACTACTTACGTCAGACATAACTCCAACACCGTGTTCACTTCCCGGACTCCGAGAAGAGACCATCACGGTAACACACGCGGTTGATGTGTATTTTAATTGAGGTCAACTTCGGTTTTCTACAACCGGACATTAACAAATTCCCATCCGCCTCATAACCGCAGACGCGGCTTTGAAAGATATTACCCTGCAGGGTGTCCCAACTTAGCCCATTATAAGCTCTCACGGTCAACGAAGGATATTCCTTCTACCGGAAGACCCGATCAATCTCGGAATCCCGGACTACAAGACATTTCGACAAAGAATAAAACAAGACCAGCAAAGCCGCCCGATTGTGCCGACAAATCCCGATAGGAGCTGCACATATCTCGTTCTCGTGGCACACCGGATAAGCTAAGCGTCACGTGAACCGACGTAATCCAAGTTGCCCAGGAATGGTCCCGACGGTGCTCTAGTTAGGACCAACGCTCGAAGGAGCACTGGCCCGGGGGTTTAAAATAAGATGACCCTCGGGCTCGCGAAAACCCGAGGGAAAAAGGCTTAGGTGGCAAATGGTAAAACCAAAGTTGGGCCTTGCTGGACGAGTCTTATTCAAAGCGAACTGTCAAGGGGGTCCCATAAATCACCCAACCGTGTAAGGAACGCAAAAATCAAGGAACATAACACCGGTATGACGGAAACTAGGGTGGCAAGAGTGGAACAAAACACCAGGCATAAGGCCGAGCCTTCCACCCTTTACCAAGTATATAGATGTATTAATATTAGCATATATATATTGTGATATCCCCAACAAGTAAACATGTTCCAACAAGGAACAACATCTCCATGTTCCAACAAGGAACAAACTTCATCTTCACCTGCAACTAACAACGCTATAAGAGGGGCTGAGCCAAGCGGTAACATAGCCAATCAACGGTTTGCTAGGAAAGGATGGTTAGGGGCTGACATGGCAATATGGGTGGCATGATATAGCAAGTGGTAGGCATGGCAGCATAGGCATAGCAAAAGAGCGAGCATCTAGCATAGCAAAGATAGAAGTGATTTCGAGGGTATGGTCATCTTGCTCGCAATGTTCTCGAGTTGTCGAAAGCTTGATCCTCGTAAGTGTTCTCAACAGGGTCCTCGTTCACGTACTCGTCTCCCGGCTCTACCCAAAGCAACACAAACAAAGGAACCACAATAAATCACGGTGCAATGCACAATCAACATGATGCAAAACATGGCATGATATGCATGATGGGATATGCAATGCTTATGTGCGCTCCGGAAGGAAAATGATGAACCAGGCATCAACTTGGCAAACCAAGCATGCCACTGGAAAGATGAGATGATTTCGGTTGAAATCGATATAAAGATCACCGGAAAGCGGATGCACGGTTTGCAAATGGCAAGCAAAACAAGAATGGCGCAAATCTGCCATTAACAGCATGATGCCACTTAGCAAGCAACAAATAATTAAGCTACTGCACCCAAACGTATCAACAAAGTACATGGCAGTGATCTACACAAGATGCTTGACAAAAGATGAGCACTGAGCTTCGGCTAAAACACATCATAACAGGTTCAAACAAGCATGGCAAAAGTGCACAAAATATCAGGCTGGACATGGCAAAAACAGCATCAGGTTGCAATGTTCAGAGCAACAAAACTACATGCTACAGGAACTTAAAGTAGCAAAACAAGGCATGGCATGAATCTACTCAAAGCATAGAACAAAAGTCCCTTACTGACCATAAGCCAAAAGGATCCTAAAATATAGTAACACACATTTCAATATTGAAAGTTTAGTTAACAGATTCAGCAACATGGCATGTCAAAAACTGATAACAAGTAGGCATGTTTAAGAGCTCGATGCCCTCACTACAGAGCCTTAAATGATAAACTAAGCATACATACATCAAGAAGACATGGCATAGAAGACATACATGGCAAGAACAATAACATAGCATACATGTATCAACCACAACAACCTTGGCAAAATTGAATAACATGTAAACAATCTGCCAGGAAACATTTTATAGCAAAAGTAGAGCTCGATTGACTCAAGCTATGCTACTCCATAATTGCAAACAAGGAAATTGATGGATAGAGGAAGACATTTTTAACAAAACATCCTTACTGAAGTATCTCAAAATATGCATAGATCTCTCGGTATCATCAAGTTAACATGGCATCAAAATATCAGCTAAACAGGGCTGAAAATAGCAACATCAGGACACCTACTTTGCATGCTTGTGCTAGTCACCACATAGATCACAAAAATACATGGCATACACCCCTGGAAAGATGGCATGGCATATTACAAAACACATGTAGGACTCCAATTCATAGGGTGCACACATCAATCATGGCAAAAATAACAAAAGTGCAAGTTCTGTTACGAAACAGAAACTAACATCACATAGCACTTTTCCAACAGCATTTCGGGCACCAGGATAAGCTCAAATCGAAATGCTGCGATGGAACGAAATGATCTACTCTTCAAGGCGAACATTTTGACATATTATACGCGAAAAATGGATCTACAGATGCGAAGATATAGCATGTTGAAAAATGCACAAAATAACAAGAGAAGCAAAATACTTAGAGAAAAAGGAGGGGAGAGAGAAGTCAACGGTGCGGTTCCCGAGGTCGGATCGGCGGATCGGCGCGGATCGGGCGACGGGCGGCGGCTGAGGCGGCGCTCCGGCGGGAAGGAGGAGGCGCCGGGGCAGATCCGGCGGGCCGGCCGGCAACAGGTGGCCGGAGGAGAGCGCCGGCGGGCGACGGCCGGGCCAGGCGCCAGGCTAGCCGGGCGGCTGCCGGGCGAGAGGAGCCGGGCGGCGCGCGGGCGCCGGGCGGCGGCGTGGCCCGGCGCCGGAGGCGGCGGCGGGCGCGAGGCGCGGGCGGCATGGAAAGCGCGGGAGAGGAGCGGCCGTGGGCTCATGAGCCAGCGGCGGCGCGCCACGTGGCGACGCGTGAGTGGGGCGGACGCGGGCGGGCGATTGTCCGCGCCGGGCGGACACGTCCGTGTGCGCGAGGGAAATTAGGTTTCGGGAGGAAGATGATCCGGATTTCGGGGGAGGTCTTTAAATAGGCATAGAGGGAGCTAGGAGAGTCCAAATGAGGTGTAGTTTTCGCCCACACGATCGTGATCGAACGACTGAGAGCATGGGAGTGAATTAGATGGGTTATTGGGCTGTTTTGAAGGGGTGTTGGGCTGCAACTTAAAAGAGGCCTTTGCGAGAGTGCGGTTAACCGTTGGAGTACCAAACGAGCTCCAAATGACCCGAAACTTGACCGGTGGTCTACGGGTGGTATACCAAGGCCACTAGACAAACCTCGGTCCATTTCGAGAAGATTTAATACCCGCACACGGAAAAACGTAAAAGGGACCGCCGGGGGAGATAGGAGTGCCGGATTGCAAAACGGACAACGGGAAAAATGCTCGGAATCATGAGACGAACACGTATGCAAATGCGATGCACATGATGACATAATAAAATGCATGACATGGACAAAATGCAAAATGAAGAAAACCCAACCACGGAGGGAATATCATATATCAATGCCGAAAATGGCAAGAGTTGGAGTTACAAATATGGAAAGTTACATCCGGGGTGTTACAGCATGATATGAGCAGTATAACCGTGCCAAGTTAGATCATACACCTCAGTGGGGGAATAGGATTGGTCATCTGTGTCTGAATCCATCTCTGAGGAGCTATCGGGACCCAACAAGATATCTGCTTCGACATGTAGCACTGTCTGCTCTGAAGGCCTTGTTTTCACTCCAGATTTTTCCATCTCCCACCCAAATGGCTGATTCACAGGAAGAGTAGTTTAAAGTACAAACATTGTCGACAAATGGAAATGTAATGAAGAAAAGGCTGGGCAAGATATCATTCAAATATATGATGCCTGGTTAAACAGGATGGCATTGCGCATTTCACATATATTATGGCTGGCTAAAAGACATGAGACTGCATAATTCCCATATATGATATAGAAACTAAACAGGTGGCTTTACAGAACATGCCTAAACTAAGCAGATGACATATATGATCTCAAAAGTAGGCACGCAAAGGCAACATATGCATGATATGACTAACATGATCATGCCAAGGTAGAGCAAACACCTTGGGGGTAAATAGGAGTGGTCGTGGCGTCAGATCCGCCTCAGAACAGATATCTTCCTCTGGATACAATCTGGAGAGGGGCGGGGAGGGTTTGCCATTGAACCCACCATGGAGCGATGCCTGCATGACATTGTATTGCCACGCAAAACTCTTCTCTTTTTTTCTACATGTTCAGCATGACTGTGTACAATATCTGACATGCATAAGAAAAAAATATGGTGAGATTATGTAAGGAGAGCATTCAGAAATTTAGAGTGATGGTAACAACTAGTGGATCGATGTTTTTCCGTTGAACCAAAATAGCCCTAATGGATCGACGTGAATGTATAGTAATAAGTGATGCAACAAGTGTACAACCTCTTTGCCGTAGCCGTGTCGACCTTAGCATCATTGGGTTGGTCGGGCCAGCGGTTGAGGCGCAGGTGGGCTGTCGGAGGTGTGGAGGAAGATCTGAGGAATCAGAGAAGCGCCTGTGGCACTGCTTTTTGTGATGGATCGCTTACGTCGTTGGAGCAGCTCCAATGAGCCGTAAGACGTCAAGGTCAAGCAAAGACAAGATGTACATCGTCCATCTCAAGTGGTGTTCTAATAGCATCTCCAATAGATGATGTAAAATGGATGTAAAATTAACATCACCAAAAACCACCTGACTACAACAGATGAGGTAAAAACTGTTGACTCTGAACTTAACTGTCGAAACCGAAATTTACTGTGGAATCTGAATGCTACTGTCGAAACAAAATGCAATGGTAGCAGAGAGGCACTTGACATGTAGTTTAGGGAGGGCCTGCAGTTCATCTTCAACCTGCACCCCCTTAGCCGCCAGCCACCACCGGTCGAACCGCCGGCCCAGGGCCGCCTCGCCGCCCTGAAACAACTCGCCACGGCCGCCCTGGCCAGCCCTCTAGGCCCCCCGCCCCCACCCTGAACCCTAAGATAGATAGTGGGGTACCTCTCCGGCGAGCCCCCCACCCCCCGGCGGGTGGTTCTTCCGTAACACCAGCGAGCCCCCCACCCCCAATCGATCACCCAAAAGTCGATTCAGTCGACTGAAGTGTGGCTTAATTGGAGCAGAGCAGCAACACGAGCAAGGGGGAGAGCAGCAGCAGCAACTGGGCGATCGAGCGAGAGCCGGAGCAGCAGCAGCAGATCCGGCTAGTATGGACGCCGCCACCGAAGGGGCCTCACACTGGGGGAGACCCGCCGTGGAGATGTCGCCCGCGGCGCCGGCTTCAAGGTAGCCGCTCCATGGGGGTGCGGGATGGAGCACCGTCAGCCCCGGGAGGTCGAGTAAAGAGAAGGTGCGATGTGATGAGTGTACAACCTCATTGGTGGCGCCGAGTAGGCCTCGGCTTCTTCCGAGGAGTCGGTGAGGATGCTACGGTTCCGGTGGAGCAGGTTAAGGCGGCGCTGTGGGGATGGAGCAACCGCGATAGACGAGGCGGTCGTCGGAGCAGCTCCTTGGAGGTGGAGGACGGGGCGGCTGAACCGGCAGGACGGCGAGATGGATGACGGATCCTCATCCAGGGAGGTGGACGAGGGACGTCGAGCTGGTGCGGTGGACGACGCCATCGGGGAAGAGGCTCCGGCTGGGCAGCGGTGACGTGGCGGACGGAGGAGGGTGGGATTTTGCGGCTGGGGCGGAGAGGTTATGGCGGCCTGGGATTTCGAAGGGCGAAAAGGGGGCGATGGGAGGGGGTGAAGTATGACTTAGGGACGCGCTTGTCCAAAATGTATGGTGTGTTACAAAAGTACCCCCCACCAATTTGAACTAGCGGCCCTTTCGGCTCAGGGTTAGAAGGGGGATTTCGCGTGTCGGGATTTGGCAAATGGAGGGAGTTTTCGTAGCGTTGTAATTTCGGGATAGCAAGGCGCGGGTTGTGAAGGCGCCAGTTTTGGGAGCACGATATCTGAATTTTCGGGATATAACAAGACGCGGGTTGAATTTTAGGGACAAGCCTAATGTGTAGTAATATTGTACTTGTACGTACCAAATCAATTCGCACTTCCCTCAACCAAAAAGAAAACGAAAAAAAGAAAAGAGGCCATAAAAAAAAAGAGAAAAGGCCCAAAAAAATGAGAGAAAAAGAGAGAAGGGACAATGTTACTATCCTTTTACCACACTTGTGCTTCAAAGTAGCACCATGATCTTCATAATAGAGAGTCTCTCGTTTTGTCACTTTCATATACTAGTGGGAATTTTTCATTATAGAACTTGGCTTGTATATTCCAATGATGGGCTTCCACAAATTGCCCTAGGTCTTCGTGAGCAAGCGAGTTGGATGCACACCCACTTAGTTTCATTTTTTGAGCTTTCATATACTTATAGCTCTAGTGCATCCGTTGCATGGCAATCCCTACTCACTCACATTGATATCTATTGATGGGCATCTTCATAGCCCGTTGATACGCCTAGTTGATGTGAGACTATCTTCCCTCTTTTGTCTTCTCCACAACCACCATTCTATTCCACATATAGTGCTATATCCATGGCTCATGCTCATGTATTGCGTGAAGATTGAAAAAGTTTTGAGAATGTCAAAAGTATGAAACAATTGCTTGGCTTGTCATCGGGGTTGTGCATGATTTGAATACTTTGCATGGTGAAGATAGAGCATAGCCAGACTATATGATTTTGTAGGGATAAATTTCTTTGGCCATGTTATTTTGAGAAGATATAATTGCTTTGTTAGTATGCTTGAAGTATTATTATTTTTATGTCAATATTAAACCTTTGTCTTGAATCTTTTGAATCTGAATATTCATACCATAATTAAGAAGAATTACATTGAAATTATGCCAAGTAGCACTCCGCATCAAAAATTCTCTTTTATCATTTACCTACTCGAGGAATGACGAGAATTAAGCTTGGGGATGCCTGATACGTCTCCAACGTATCTATTATTTTTGATTGCTCCATGCTATATTATCTATTGTTTTGGACTATATTGGGCTTTATTTTCCACTTTTATATTACTTTTGGGACTAACCTATTAACCGGAGGCCCAGCCGAAATTGATGTTTTTGCCTATTTCGTTGTTTCAAGAAAGCGGGATATCAAACGGAGTCCAAACGGAATGAAATCTTGAGAACATGATTTTCTCATCGGATAAGCTCCAGGAGACTTGGACCCTCGGTCAAGAAAGGAGGGAGGCGGCCACGAGGTGGAGGGTGCCCCCCTAGGGCGCCGCCTGCCTCGTGGGCCCCAAGCTCCACCGACGCATCCTTCCTCCTATATATACCTCATTACCCCCAACAGATCGACACGGAGCCAAAACCTAATTCCACCGCCGCTACTTTACGTATCCACGAGATCCCATCTTGGGGCCTATTCCGAGCTCCATGGGAAGGAATCCACCATGGAGGGCTTCTACATCATCATCATAGCCTCTCCAATGAAGTGTGAGTAGTTTACTTGCACCTTGGTCCATAGTTAGTAGCTAGATGGCTTCTTCTCTCTTTTTGGATCTCAATACAATGTCCCCCCCCCCCCTCTCGTGGAGATCTATTCGATGTAATCTTCTTTTTGCGGTGTGTTTGTTGAGAACGATGAATTGTGGGTTTATGATCAAGATTATCTATGAGCAATATTTGAATCTTCTCTGAATTGTTTTATGTATGATTGGTTATCTTTGCAAGTCTCTTCGAATTATCCGTTTGGTTTGGCCAACTAGATTGGTAGTTCTTGCAATGGGAGAAGTGTTTAGCTTTGGGTTCAATCTTGCAGCGTCCTTTCCCAGTGACAGTAGGGGCAGCAAGGCACATATTGTATTGTTGCCATCGAGGATAACAAGATGTTTTTTTATCATATTGCATGAATTTATCCCTCTACATCATGTCATCTTGCTTAAGGAGTTACTCTGTTTTCATTAACTTAATACTCTAGATGCATCTTTGGATAGCGGTCGATGAGTGGAGTAATAGTAGTAGATGCAGCAGAGTCGGTCTACTTGTCTCGGACGTGATGCCTATATACATGATCATACCTAGATACTCTCATAACTATGCTCAATTCTGTCAAATTGCTCAACAATAATTTGTTCACCCACCGTAGAATACTTATGCTCTTGAGAGAAGCCACTAGTGAAATCTATGGCCCCCGGGTCTATTCTTATCATATTAATCTTCCTACGCTTTATTATTGCTTTGCTTTTTATTTTACTTTGCATCTTTATATACCAAAAATATTATCTATCATCTCTATCAGATCTCACTCTCGTAAGTGACCGTGAAGGGATTGACAACCCCTATTCGCATTGGTTGCGAGGAGTTATTTGCTTTGTGTAGGTACGAGGGACTTGCGCGTGCCCTCCTACTGGATTGATACCTTGGTTCTCAAAAACCTGAGGGAAATACTTACGCTACTCTGCTACATCATCCTCTCCTCTTGAGGGAAAACAAACGCAAGCTCAAGACGTAGCAACCTGCAGCTGGCATTTTCCTTCATCTTCAGTATAATATTTCCAAGATGGGAAGATACACACATACGATTTAAGAACATGAAATGCGATAGATGCTAAACTACGACTAGTTGGGTGTGCTTCCTCCACAGGAATAGGCGTACTAACTGGTGGAGTTGGGGTTCGCCGTGATAGTCTTGGCCCTTTGGGCCTTTGGAGCTGCCTTACTAAGCTGCTCTTGTTTGGGAGCTCGTGGTGGAGATGATGCTTTGTGTCAAGGAGGCCCAGGTTACTATCAATTTGGGGTTGGGGTTAGATTGGGTGAAGCTGGTCCTCTGTCCATCGCGGTAGGGGTACAATTTGCGAGAGTTTGGGTTATGTGTGGTAGGGCTGGTTCTTGTGCATGTACAACCGGGTGCTATCTCCACCAAGAGGTAGCACTATTTTATTTGAAGACCGTGTTTTTAGTCCACCAGATACAGGCATCACCCGCTCCAATTCAAATGGCTGATAAATAGGAAACATAGTTGAATGTACAGACATTGTATGAGAGACAGATGCAATAGTCAGTGTGGAAAAAATAGGGCATGAAATAGTTGACATGTATATTGTTTAACTAAAACGGATAGCATGACATAATTTCACATATATGATGTCTATCTAAACTGGATAGCATAGCATAACATAATTCAAAGATATGATGAATAACTAAACATGATCGCATGACATAATTCACCTACATGTTATCTAAGTAATCAGGATCGCATCATTTAATTCACATATGTGATTTATATGCTAAATAGAGGGCATTCGATATGATGTCTGAACTAAGAACATGATGTTGAATATTGTGTATATGATGTCTAAACTATGCAATGCAAGACACTGTATGCATGATATGAGCAAAGATAACCGTGCCAAGTTAGAGCATACACCTCGGTGGGGGAATAGGACTGGTCATCATGTCTGAATCCATCTCGAGGAGCTATCGGGACCCAACAAAAGATCTGCCTTGACGGGTAGCAGCATGCGCTCTGAAGGCCTTGTTTTCACTCCAGATTTTTCCATCTCCCACCCAAATGGCTGATTCACAGGAAGAGTAGTTTAATGTACAAACATTGTCGACAAATGGAAATGTAATGAATAAAAGGATGGGCAAGATATCATTCAAATATATGATGCCTGGTTGAACAGGATGGCATTGCACATTTCACATATATTATGGCTGGCTAAAAGACATGAGACCCATAATTCCCATATATGATATAGAAACTAAACAGGTGGCATTACAGAACATGTCTAAACTAAGCAGATGACATATATTGATGTCAAAAGTAGGCACTGCAAGGCGACATATGCATGATATGACTAACATCATCATGCCAAGGTAGAGCAAACACCTTGGGGGTAAATAGGAGTGGCTAGCGGCGTCTGAATCGGCCTCAGAACAGATATCTTCCTCTGGATTACAATCTGGAGAGGGGTGGGGAGGGTTTGCCATTGAACCCACCATGGAGCGATGTCTGCATGACATTGTATTGCCGCGCAAAACTCTTCTCTTTTTATCTACTTGTTCAGCATGTCTGTGTACAATATCTGACATGCATACAAAAAAATATGGTGAGATTATGTAAGGAGAGCATGCAGAAATTTGGAGTGATGTAACAACCAGTGGATGGATCCAAAAATAATGATAGCAGGCTGATGATTGCTTTAAATTAATAAAAAGACAGATGATGATTGCTTTACTATTTGTTTCCCACCCAAGATTAACAACATAGGCATACTCTAGGTGAACCAGATATTAGACTGACATACTATTCATTGCTACCTCGATATGTGCCCGACAACTAATTTAGAACTCAAGTTTGAACATTAATTTGGACCTGACTTGGGAGTCCAAGAGCTGAACAGGATGATAAAGTAGCAGGTAAGTTTAAGAAATGCATAACATAAGTAGAAACAAAAGAGTGTGACCTCTCTTGTGGACCCGTGTAGTCCTTAGGTTCATCTACTGAGTCGATGATGGTGATGCCGTTGCGGTGGGTGCCGGCGGCAAGGAAGGAGATCTGAGGCGGCGAAAGACGGTCAGGAGTCGTGATGTCTGGTTTGGTGGATGCTTCTGTCGATGGAGCAGCTCAGGTGAGGTGGACGACGTCACGGCAGGAGCAGGACAAACCACACAAAGTTCCCTTCGACACGCACTGTGAATCAAGTAATTACGTAAGGGCTCATTTGGCTTGCATGATTCTTAAAAGCAGGATAGGAAAAACACGGAATAGGATAGGAAAATGCACATGGTAAAATGTAGCATTTGTAAACACATGATTTCTGTCAACTTGGGTGTTTGGTTTACAGGAATTGGAAGAGCGGAGGAATGCAAAGAAACATGGCCAAAATAAAGTGAAACCATATGAAAGCGTGTATAGTTAGAATGTTATTCTGGCACTAATGCACTTGGTCTTGTTTTCATGCATAGGATTTTGAAAAGTAGGTCCAGGTGGATGTTTTGCTTCATTCCTTTCAACAAAATGCATGAATAATTGAATAGTAGAGTGCCATTGGAAAATTCCTTATTGCTATGTTTTTCCGTTGAACCAAAATAGCCATAATGGATCGACGTGAATGTATAGTAATAAGTGATGCAACAAGTGTACAACCTCTTTGCCGTAGCCGTAATAAACCTCAAAGCATCATTGGGTAGGTCATTTGAAGCGATTGAGGCAGAGGTGGCTGTCGGAGGTGTGGAGGAAGATCTGAGGAATCAGAAGCGGCTTCGAGGCGGTGCTACTGTTGTGATGGATCTTTACGTCGTTGGAGCAGCTCCGGTGAGCCATAAGGCGTCAAGGTCAAGCAAAGACAAGACAGACATCGTCAATCTCAAGTGGGATTCTAATAGCATCTCCAATAGATGATGTAAAATGGATGTAAAATTAACATCACCAAAAACCACCTAACTACAATGTATGAGGTAAAAACTGTTGACTCTGAACTTAATCTTAAACTGAAATTTACTATGGAATCAATGCTACTCAAATCGAACGCATAATGGTAGCAGAGAGGCACTTGACATGTAGTTTAGGAGGGATCAGAAGTTCATCTTCAACTGCACCCCACGAGCCGCCACACCACCGGCCGAACCGCTGACCCAGCGCGCCTCCGCCCGAAACAACTCGCCACCGCCGCCTCGGCCAACCCTCTAGGCCCCGCCCCCACCCCGAACCCTAAGATAGATAGTGGGGTACCTCTCCGTGAACCCCGTCCCCTGGGGTGGTTCTTCCTTAACTCCGCGAGCCCCCCAACCCCTGAAAACCGACTGACCCAAAAGTCAATTCAGTCGACTGAAGTGTGGCTTAATCGAGCAGAGCAAAGAAGACGGCGAGGGGAGAGCAGAAGAAGAAAGGGCGAAGGAAGGATCGAGCGAGAGCCGGAGCAGCAGCAGCAGATCCGGCTGGTATGGCCGCCGCCGCCGAAGGGGCTTCGCATTGGGGGAGAGCCGCCATGGAGATGTCGCCCGCGGCGCTGGCTTCAAGGTAGCCGCTCCATGGGGGTGCGGGATAGAGCACCGTTGGCGCAGGGAGGTCGAGTTAAGGAGAAGGTGCGATGCGATGAGTGTACAACCTCTTTGGTGGCGCCGAGTAGGCCTCGGCTTCGTCCGAGGAGTCGGTGAGGATGCTACGGTTCAGGTGGAGCAGGTTAAGGCGGCGCTGTGGGGATGAAGCAACCGCGATAGACGAGGCGATCTCGGAGCAGCTCCTTGGAGGTGGAGGACGGGGCGGCTAAACCAGCGGGACGACAAGATGGACCACGGATCCTCATCCGGGGAGGTGGACGAGGGACGTCGAGCTGTTGCGTGGACGACATCATCGGGGAAGAGGCTCCGGCTGGGCAGCGGTGATGTGGCGGACGGAGGAGGGTGGGGTTTCGCGGCTGGAGCGCAGAGGTTATGGCGGCCTGGGATTTCGTATGGCGAAAAGGGGGCGATGGGAGGGGGTGAAGCATGACTTAGGGACGCACTTGTCCAAAATGTAGGGTGTGTTACAAAAGTACCCCCCCCCCCACCGATTTGAACTCGCGGCCCTTTCGGCTCAGGGTTAGAAGGGGGATTTCACGTGTCGGGATTTGGCAGCTGGAGGGAGTTTTCGCGGTGTAGTTTCGGGATAGCAAGGCGCGGGTTGTGAAAGGCGCCAGTTTTGGGAGCACGATATCTGAATTTTCGATATAACAACACGCGGGTTGAATTTTAGGGACAAGCCTAACGATGTAGTAATATTGTACTTGTAATGCACCAAATCAATTCACACTTCCCTCAACCAAAAGAAAACAAAAAAATAAAACTATTCACACCACACAAAGAGTGAGTCTTGCCCGTTTTACTATACAAATGCTATTCAAGCTACTCCTCCTTCCATCTATATAGGGCCTAATGTATTTTTTGATGCTAACTTTGACCAAATATTAGAGCAATGATATATGACATGCAACTTACACAAATCACACTGTTAACTTCGTCTGTGAAAGGTTCTTTCAATGATATAATTTTCACATTGTGCATGTCATGTACTATTAATCTTGTCAATAGTCAAGCGCGGTCTTAAAAATCTCATTACGCCCTATATAGATGGTAGGAGGAGTATGAATCCATGTTATGTCCGATTAAATTTTTCGCTTTGTATAATGCATGTAACCTACTCATACCAACATTTTAGTGCATTCCAAATGTCTATACTACCGCTGCAATTCGAACTAAATTTGAATTCGTTTCTCTATTTCAATAAGAATATACAATCATGATTGTTGCCAACTTCAACCATCATAGTTTCCTTGCTATCCATGGGATATAAATCGGACTGACCTATAATGCGTGATGGCAGCACACCATCATCAACAACTCCGCTTTTTATAAGAGTAGAGATAAAGTATATTAAATGTAGTATAACATGTTCATAACCACACCATGTGTATCACCGTTATATATATTCACACATGCGTCAGTTTAAAACACTATGATAAATTCTTCAAATATCCGAATTCGCTTTTTATAATGAAGTATATATGATCTCTGTTCATCTTTTACACCCACACAACCCTCTTATCTTTGTAGCCAGCGCTAACTTTCTCTTGTGCATGCACACGCCCGCATCCCTCTCACCCTCCCTCAGCATTCTCTAGCTCCATCGTGCAAATTCGTCTTTTCACTTTAGGTCGCTCACCCATGGTGTGTGTAGGCCCCCAGCTCCTTCTTCTGGCACACATCGATCGATATGCCTCTCAAGCTAGTAGTGCCTAGCACAAACACAAGCTTCCCATCTTCTCTTGTCACCGTCCATGCCTCACTCCCACCACTCTTTTCATCGTTCTCATACTCGCACACTCCTCCCCCCTCGATATAGTATGCCTCTCGTACCACCTCCTACATGCATTCCTCTCTCTCTCTATCCTTCTCCTTGTGCCTCATTTGCTTCTAACACACACATGCATGTATATCGATTGATCTCCCAACATATACCTAGATCAACTTTAACTACCCCCCCATCGATCGACGTACCTCACAAGTTATGTCTCTCCTTTCTCTAACAAAGGGCGATTGATCTTCCTATGTAGTTACATCTGCTTACCACAGCCACATCGTCCCCCTATCATTCGTGCATGCCTCCTGACCCGTCTCTCACACGCACGTGCATAGACAACAAGCAGCCATCTCCTCTCTTATTGATATTGCGGGCATGCCCTCCGTTTGTCTAGCAAGCCTATCCCACCATTTGTTAGAAGCAACTCCACTACCACCCCCTCCAACACTCTAGCTCTGTCTCTCTCCCAACCTTAGTCCTCTCCTGCACATATGCATGGATGCCGATCGATCTCCCTTAATACATGAGGCAGATTGATTTCCTTAACACATGAGGTAGGCCTGTCTCCTCCTCCACACATATACCATCCATTGTACCTCTATAGTTAATTGGGCCTCCCTCTTCCCCCACCACACATCGATAGTCGAGCGCTACAGGTAGGTATCCATGCCACAGAGACAAACTGCACATGTCCCCTCTCACGTTCCAGTAGGCCGGCCACTCTATATCTTTGACGTGGGCACACACAAATTCGATGGCACTCTTTATCGATCGCGCACACACACATACACACATCATCCCTCTCTTCGATTCTATGAACACCTCAAGCCGATGATACCTCCACTCTCTTCTCGTGGATCGCCCCCTCTATATATATGTTATATCCAGGACTCTATTTCACACACATTGGATATGTTACATTTTTTTATTGACCCCCCCAAAAAAAAACTCTCAAGAACCCACACACTATATCTCTCTAGGTTTGTATCTGTCTCACACAACCCCATGTAGGTGGTGTATGTATGCAAGAAGAGAATAGGTGCACCGTGCACGTACTCACGCTTCATGCCCAGCCACACCCGCGCGGGTACATGGTGGAGCTCATTTCTTTACGAAATGGCAGCCCGCGTGCTAATTTGAACGCCTGTAGCGGTTGTTTACCTAGGGAGGTCATGTACCACACGTGCACGAAACAAAGTTCGACTTGACGCATTGCCGCGTTATTTTTAAATAAAGTTATAGCGCTCAATGGCATGTACACATAATATAAAATGATTTTTATGGAGAAAAAGGTAGTCCGCTCACTATATACAATGGAGCCTGCCTGCCTGGTTTGTCACTCTTCAGAGTACCTCACACAAGGCTGTGATGGCCTCTCTCTCTCTCACCGTTGGTCACTGATCTGGCCGCATCCCGTCCGCCGGGGGAAAGGGAGTGTGGTGGCCTCTCTCTCTCTCACCGTTGGTCACTGATCCGGCCGCATTCCGTCCGCCGGGGGAAAGGGAGGAAGTGCATCGTTTCTCCGTTCGACGGTGCCGAGGCAGCACGTCTCGATTTGCGGTACACGCCGTTCTCTTTGACCAAGCTCCGGCGCGGAGGCCTCGCCACCTGCTCATGATTCCGCCCGCCGCCGCTCACCTAGTTACATCCCGACGACCTCCAGGTATCCCCTCCAGCCTTGCTCCACTGCCCGTCTTCCCACGTCGCTACATGTGGATCTTCCATAGTTCTTTGCCCAGAACATAGCTCGTCCGGCGTACTTTTCATATTGCATTCTCGTCCTCACACCGTTTTAGACAAACACAACCGTGTTGTTATCTTCCCTTAGGACAAGGAATATGCTTCTTTTTTGTCGTCGCATGTGTCATCAACTGTTATTGGCCAGTAATTGTTTCCTTACTACCTCTTCTTTGCAAATAGGGCTATCCATTTCACCTCGTTGCTATTGCGACCTTTTGGTGAACTGCACAAATCACTTTTTTCTTAAGAGTGTTTTGTGCAGTTGTACTAAAATGTCACACGGGCAACGTCTCTACATTTCAGTCTTGATCGCACAAAGGGAGATTGGTTTTGCTCTATCCTCCTCATCCAACTCCGAGCCTAATCTTCTCCAACTAGTTAGTCTTAAGAGAGACTACAAAGGTGACTGGCTTCTATTTGTGTGTTTATTGTTTCATCATCAGTCCTCTATTATCGTAATCGCACTTAATATCTTTGGAACAGGGACGCTCAGCTCTATTTTAGTGGAACTGCACAAAATGATCGGAATGTTGCATGCTCCAGACAGCTACTTTTTTCCCAACATGCCTTGTTGATTTAGACAGAGCTGGGGGACGTTGTTGCCAATGAAAGCATGGATCAATTTTAATTTAACACCTTCTCACAACTCGTCTTGATTTGTGATGTAATTATTAGCTTCGATCTGCTAATAATTGACATGCATTAGCAAGGAAGTTAGTTTTTTATTGTTTCGAAAAGAGCATCGATGGCAAGACACGCGAAACAAAAGCTGAAAGCTCACACCATTGTACAATTTAGGTATCATTTGGAAAATTATTTGTATAGTACGTCAATTATGTAAACAAATGATGGAAGCTTGATAGCATTGCCAGAAGCCTCTTCATCATCCGGGTCCATGTGCCATGCACAAAATTATACTCCTTCGTTCCTAAATATTTATCTTTAAAAAAAATTCAAACGGACATATTTTAGAGTGTAGATTCACTCATTTTGCTTCATATGTGTACTCCCTCCGTTCCTAAATATTCTATTCATCTTTCTAGAGATTTCAACAAGTGACTACATAAGGAGCAAAATGAGTGAACCTACACTCTGAAATATGTCTATATACATCCGTATGTGCCAGTCCATTTGAAATCTCTAAAAAGACAAATATTTGAGTAGTCACTCATTGAAATCTCTAGAAAGACAAATACTCCGGAGTATATTTAAGAACCGAGGGGGTAGTGCGCAACCGCATGGGAGACTCAGCCCGGTCGTTGCGCCGCATTAATAGTGAGTAATGAGCAGTCAAATCATAAGTCCCACCTTTCCCACTGTAAGTTGCTCTGAAGAAGCAACCATCAATAAGCTCTTCTTTGAATCCGCTCATACTACTCCATCCGCCACTATTTATACAGCGTGCTTCAGAAAAAAGAAAAAAAATCTACGGGACCAAGGCGACTAGCGATCGGCCTGAAAAATAGCATTGGTAGTTATAGCACGGCATCTATTACTAGAGGGAATAATGCGTACACACATGCATGCAGTGCTTCCACCCTGGGTACACACATGCATGCACTTACTCCACTCCGTAGTAGTAGTAGTAGTACAGTACATGGAGACAAAATTGTGGACTTGATTGCGGTTACCACGCCCTAATTAATTGAGCATTAAACCAAACGCGTCTAAAGTCTCTCTGGTGGTGGAAATGCATTGAGAGAAATGCATCATAATGAAGCGCACCACATAAACTGTGACGGAGGGAGGAGTAGTATGAAGGTGCAAAACCAAATGCAGCGTATGGCCAGTCGGCCACGCACCTCCTCTTGGCATATCACTGACATGTGGGACAGGAGTGTGAGCAAACCGATCTCAATTGACGGCAAAGAGCCAACCCGCCGTTCCTTGAGAGAGACGAGGAGCAAGAACACACAGACGGGCTCGCACGGAGGCCAAGATATATTCGAGCATGGTTGGTTGATCGATATCATTCATTACATGTTGGGCTGCCGTTTTCCGCCCTTCTCCGGAATAAACGTGTACTTTATCAAAGAAAAAATATAAGAGTACATACGCTCCACCATGCGGTTCTAGTAGTAGTACTACTCGTACTGCTGCGCTTGCCTCTTCGCCTCTTCGTGAAGTCGAACAATGATGGTACTCCGCATGTTGGGTACTACAGTGTATGCCTCTGACAACCTGACACCGAATGGACTGATGCATGTCCACCGAGGGTAGGTTGCATTAGTCAAAAGGCGTAAGAGAGCTTCACCTTGTCCTGCAAGCTTCTCCTCGTTCTGCGAGTTGACGGGACACACCAAAAATTAGTGCTAGTCCATACTCCCTCCTTTCTGGTTAATATGGCTTAATCTTTTTTGTGGGTAAATGAGAGAGCTTTATTCATATATAAGCATTCTTAGGGCGACCAGCCAAGACACTGGTCACTAGGAAGCGAGGTACCCCGCAAAAAAAGAAGTAGGAAGCGAGGTACCCCGCAAAAAAGTAGGAAGCGAGCTGTTTCATCAAGCCAGCTCTCGGCTACATTCAAAGTGCAGCCTTCTCCTCGTTCGGCAAGTTGACGGGACACAACAAAGTAATGCTAGTCCATACTGCCTCCTCTCCGGTTAATATGGCTTAATTTCAAACGAGATAAATACTGCATGTGTCACCGTATATTTGTAAAAATACGGTCGATGGACTTCATAATACGCTCATTGCGCTCAATATATATATTTTCCGGTGTTTATACGGTCACTAGCTCACCCTGACTGAGTATGTGTGTGCATGCACGTGTAGGTTGAGCACTTGAGCGTGACCGTGTGTGTTCCATCGTGTGCTCGGACATGCATGCATTAGGGTGTTGCGCGCGTTTTTGCATCCATGTGTATGTGTGACTTTTGCATACATGTAGGGGGAGTACGTGTAGGGGCCAC
The DNA here is from genome assembly GCA_021605145.1 of Aegilops bicornis. Taxonomy (NCBI): domain Eukaryota; kingdom Viridiplantae; phylum Streptophyta; class Magnoliopsida; order Poales; family Poaceae; genus Aegilops; species Aegilops bicornis. The sequence continues at coordinate 562,889,520 of CM038671.1, forward strand.
TAAGGAGCAGCCAAATCACACAGTAAGTTAGTCGGAAGAAGCAACCATCATTTCACTCTTGAATGACACGTACGCAATATAAAATGGTTGATATGGAGAGAAAAAGAAAACCACTATATATACACTAGCAGAGCCTAAGCTACAAGCCCGCTTGCTTAGGTTGCTCTCTTCACAAGCATAGAACGACGGGCCCGATCCCAGTGGGGAAGGGAACAATGTTCTGCGTAGACGCGGTCGACATAGGCGAGGGAGAAAACCCACAGTCGGTGCGTCCCAATCGGGGGTCACCGCGGTATGGGCCGATGCCGCATCCCAACTGCCCTTCTAGCTACAACCCGATGTCCCAGGTAGTCCATCTTCCTTTTGGAGTCGGCTTGCTCCACTGTCGTAGCTCCATCTCCATGTCGATCTTTCTCTACTTCTATCGGCTTTCTACTTGTGATGAGTTTATGTCTCATGAACTAGTGCAAGTACTATTATTCTAATCGCACTTCTTCAATATCTTTGCCATCAGGGATGCTCAGGTCGATTTTAGTGGAACTGCACAAAAGCATCGTATGATCCGAGGGTGCCAGCCGTCTTTCCTTCGACAGGTTCTACGGCGGAAATTAAATCATGTTTAGGGTTTATGGTTTAAGTCGTAGTGACCCCATCAGTAGTTTTTCTTTCGTACACGCTCTCACAACTTTTTCCTTTAGTTGTGAAGGAAATATTGGCTATGATCTGTGAATCATTGAGATGCATCAGCATGCGTGTTAGTTTTCCTTTGTATTTGATGGAATATTGTAACGGGGCAACCTCGGAATAGGAATGAAAATGGAGTGGAAAGTTTCCGTTTTTCCGGAGAAAAAATGGAAACGGAGAGAAACCAATGTTTCGTTTCGTTGGATCGCGCCATCGAGAAAACCAATGTTTAAATCACGTCTGCCGTGTTCGTGTCTCACCCTCCTCCACGGCTCGACCCAACACGGTCGCTCGGCATGCCACTCACCGCAAACCGAGTATACGATAACTTTCCCGCCTGCTTGTCGATGGATCACGCCATGGAGTACTAGCACTACTTGAAGAGATTGACGGGTTGGGGGAGGACAACTAGCTATAGCATGGACTCCCAAGAACTTTTTACATGCATGGTGTAGCCGGCTATTGCGACCTTTGAACGCAGCGAACGCGTGCACCGGAAGCGGCGCGAGCGACGCTCTCTCGCCGGCCGCGCTTCAATGCCGGCGCCAGTGAGAGGTCGCGTCCGCTCTGGCCGAGCATGAATGGAGAACTGACCGTTTCGGGCGGGAAGCACGCGCGGGTGATGAAGAGGGTTCGGGTTGGTCAGGACCGGCCGTGGCAGCGGTCTAGACGTGCGCAAACAAGAGATGCTATACGTTAATATTGCTGCGTATATAATTAACAACGTAAATAATGTGCCAGTTGGACAAATATGATTGGAGATGGAGATGGAAATGGAATTTTACGTAAACACGGATATGCATGTCTATGTCTATGTGTGTGTCTTGTGACGACTCTCGTGACTGGAAGCGGGCGTGTTTTTTGATCGAGTTTTCTTTCTTGATGCGTTAGAAAATCAGTTTGTCTAATTCACATCTTGATGTTATTTAAGGATATCACATCTAAGCTCCCACAAGTATATAATGTAGCAACAAGAAACAAAAAAAACTAGGAAAACAAATAGACCACAAACAGAGTGGACATCAACTTAGATGTGACATAACTATGTCACATCTAGATGTGTCCTAGACCGACGCTTAAAAAATTGTCCGCCAGTTTTCGTTTCTTTTTTCCGGGAACGCGCGTATTCTATTTAAAATCACTGCTATGGAGAGATTTTTTACTCCATTATAGCCTCTTGTTTGATAGAGTTTCTCGCGTCTCGCTCTCTCACCCTCTCCATATCAAAACAAGATGACGGTGTCCACTCTATCTCTCTCCTCACCGGTGGTCACAGATCCGGCCGAATCCCGTCCGCTGCGGGAGGTGAGGAGGTGCAGCGTTGACGTTGTCGCCGTCGTGACGGAGGAAGCCGATCGCACCATCCTCTCGGAGCCGAGGCGCTGGACGAAGATCCTCTGCGCCCTTGTTCGCTGCCGTCGTGTGGCAGATTCCACCATCGCCTAAATGACATCTCGCCCACCGAGGTATAACTTCTTGTCTTGGTCTTGCTCCCAGTCATTGCGTATGGTTTTCTTCTATGCGACTACTCCCCAGCTCCCCATGCATAGTAGCTAGGGTTCGTCGGCTGGTCCAATATCACCTACTAGTACTATTATAGAGGAAATGCCACTCAAAAAGTTGTCCTGATTTATGCCTCGGTGGAGGTATACATGTTGTTTCGACAAAAAGTACATGGTGGTTGTGCGGTCATTGTCCATATGGTGGTAGTACTATCCTTTGGTTAAATGAAGAAATGCTTTTTTCTCGGGTATCCTGGTTTACTCCCTCCGTCTAGGTGTGTAAGTCATCTTCTGAAAACCAAATAATCCCAAAACACATAGGAGCGGTGCATAAACTACTACCTTGTTTCTTGTTTCTTGACATATCAACCAATAAGAGATAAAGAGTGTGCATGCTTTTAATGACTTGAGACTATCAAACACGACATGCAGTGGTTAGTTCATTGCATGCAATACTATTAATTAGCAAATAAACATTAACATTTCTCGTTTTCCCCTCCTCCTTGGTCACGGTGCACAACCTAAGATGACTTACTCACCTAGACGGAGGGAGTAGTTCCCATCAAGATATAACTATGATGCTTCTGTTTGTTGGTGTACTTTTCATTAATTCTTATTGACAATTGAGATGTCGTTGCTAACCCTTTTTTATATTTTTGGAAACAACGATGCGTGTCTCCATACACGGGCATGTCTTCCTCAATTTTAGTGGGACTGCACAAAATTGGATGGCCATTGTTGTTACGCCTCACTTGTCCTCGCCACGTGGTTCTTCCTTCCTCGAGCTTGATTCTTGAGAAGAAAGCAGAGACCCACGGTGAGGATTTGTCGAACTTCATAGGTGCCTCACCCAAACTTGATGCCAAATGGATGATGCATCACCACGATGACCTATCGATGCTCATGGTTGTGCCTCATGGTTGCGTCGGTGGTGAAGCCGATCGATTTTCAATGAAAAACAAGCTGTCTTCCATCAGTGCTCTTTGCTTGTTACGCACAAAGATGATATCCTTCGTCAGTTCACCTTGGTTGCGTTGGAGATGCGGTCGTCTTTCACGTTGGTGCAATTTTATCACACAATTGGCTATGAACCAAATGTTTCCTCGAAGAAGGATCGATGTTGGTACTAAGAGCATAAGTTTTCTATTGATTTCTAAGCCTTCTCACAACTTTGTCTCCAACTCCCTGTAATTTTATTTGTCCAGCTATTAACTTTGATTTAAAAAATGGTGTGGACTAAAAACCCGGATGGACGTAGTAGCCCTCCATTTTTATTTACTCCACATATTAGATTTGACTGAAGTCAAACTTTGTAATACTCTCAAAACTTTCCTATAACTGAAATTAAAATTCTTTATTTGTACACACTCTCACATGTTTCCGATAATTTGGCGCATTTGTGGTTGTTCACTTAAGGGAGGGTAGTGTACCACACGTGAAGGACAGGAAGTGCGACCATGACGCGTGGGCGTGGATCGTTAGTTCATCGGAAGTAGTACTAGTTTTCTTCACTGTACATTAAATAAAGAGTTTCGTTTCTTACTTACACAATTTAAAACAATTGTTATGGAAAGAATAAGAAAACCACTCCACTATATATTAGTCGTATACACGAGAGTACTATATGGGCCTTGACTTCATTGACTTAGTGCACTGCCTTTGGGTTTTATGACAGGTGGGCCCAAAATGTGGCTGGCTCACATCATACAGCCAAAAGCAGTGCAGTGAAGGCACCGGAGCTCGGATTCGTACTACAATAGTATATATATAAGCGGGAGCCTCAGCGCTTGTTTGCTAGGGTTTGCACTCTCCACACGCTCGCCGCACTACATATATGTTACACGCTGGAGGCTCAGCGTTCATTTGCTAGGGTTTGCTATATTCACAGTCTCTCACCCTCTCTTCACCAGATTTAAACAAGAATGCGTTGGCCTCTTGTCTCTCTCTCCCCCCTCACAGTTGGTGAAGGAGGCGTCCGTATCCCGTCGCATCGGGAAGGGGAGGAGGTGCAGCGTTCACTCTATCGCCTTCGGCGAGGAAGGCAATCCACTGCCGGCTGCGCTGTTCTCTTTCACCCAGCGCCTGTGCGGGAGGGCCATCGACCCCTTCTTCCCACTGCCGTACATAGTGTGGGCAGATCCGGCCTCCCGCCGGACACCTTGCCACATCCCGACGACCCTAAGGTATAAGTTTCTTTGAAACCGTCGTTGCTCTAGCTGCATGTGGATCTTTTTCGATCTGTAGTCGAATCTAGGTCTTGGTTCAAAGAGGAAAGAAGGGTGTGGTGGGCTGGAGCAAGAATCTAGGATGTGGTTCAATGAGGAAATGAGGGGCGGAAAGTAGTATAGACTGGCTATCCAGCCGCTTTGTAGGTCGAAAAGGGAAAAGGGGGGTAACCCAGTACACACATATGTAAGGAACCGATCTCTTTGTTGAAAAGGGAAAGAAACTGGGGGGTCGGGTAGTTTGTGCAGGACAAGATTTGCGTCCCTCACATAGGAAAAAGGTTCAAAGAGAACAAATATGGGACCAACGCATATATGCTGCTTGGCTACATACTCTGCATCACCCATTTATACGTGTGTACGCACATGGTGCTGGCATGTCCCATACAGCTATTTTGTTGTTGTTAATCTAAGAATGCCGCTGGAAAATTGAAGCAATGACACTGTTAAAAGTAAATTACATTTTTTGAATGAATGTTGTTTCAAGAGAATGTCTCTGTTAATGTTAATCAATGCAACCATTTTAGAAATGCTACTATCCTACTTTGTTTTCCATCCAAGATAAGTTAGATGCTTCTTTACATCCTTTGTTTGTTTCATCCTCCTTTATCGGCAAGTAATTGTTTCCTTTTTGCCTCTGTTAAAACAGGGTATCGATTCAACTTGTTGCTATTGCAACATTTTGCTTCGCTACTCGAAACACTTATGTTTTAAGAGTGTTTTGTGCAGTTCAACTTGAATGTCACACCGGTGACTTTGCTTAATTTTGTGGAACTGCACAAAAGGAGATCGAGATTTGTTTCCAGTCTTCATGGTGAGTTGTTTCAAATCTTGGTCTCATCCACGTGATGTCTTGATGTGCTTTGAGATGTTGTGCTACTTGTTTTGGTACTATTTTAAATAAATGTTGAATTGAAGCTATTGTATTGCTGTCTTTTCCCATTAAGTAGTGAACAAAAATGGGACCAACCCAGACATGATGCTTGTTGCTTTGTTACAACAAATTCAGCATCACCCCCTTTATAAGCCAATAATTGATGCCACTCTCAGAATTAACTACTGAATCTTATTTCAAAACTGCAACACTTGTTAGGGATTGGCGGGATTACCATTTTTGTGGTCGCATGTTTCATCCTCCTTTATTAGCGATGGTGATTCCTTTTTGCCTCTGTTTAAACAAGGATATCTATTCAACTTGTTGCTATTGCGACATTTTGCTTCGCCACGCATAAAACACTTTGCTTGATTTCGATTGCAAGCACAAAAGCGAGATTGGATTTCCTATTCGTGTTGGCAAATTCGTATTTTATCCTGGTATTCTCATGAAAGGTCAGTACAGGCCTTCATCCACATGATTGTGTAGTGTGCTTTGAGATGTTGTGCTAGTTGTATTGGTACTGTTTTAAATAAATGTTGAATTGAAGCTATTGTATTGCTGTCTTTTCCCATTAAGTAGTGAACAAAAATGGGACCAACCTAGACATGATGCTTGTTGCTTTGTTACAACAAACTCGCATCACCCCTTTATAAGTAGATGGAAGCACATACCGTTGTTGCACCCACTCTCCCCTCGAGTTGTTTATGCTTTTGTTAATCTAATGTCATTTGGTAAAATTAAGCAATGCCACTCGTAATTAATTAACTACTGAATCTCAGTTCAAAACTGCAACACTTGTTAGGAATGGTACTATCCTGCTTTGTAGTTCTTTCTACATGTTTAACCAAGGTATTGTTACGATAATGCCTCTTTTAAAATGAATCAGTTGCATTGTTTTAGGAATGGTACTTTTCTGCCTTGTCATTCTTTATACATGTTGAAACAAGGCATTGTTAAGATAATGTCTCAGCCAATATGAATGATTCACACTGATGGAGAATTGCTACTCTCCTGCTTTGTTTCCCATTAAGATAAAGTAGATCAGTAGATGCTTTTCTTCTAGGAGTACAAGTCATCAACCGTTATTTCTCAGTAATTGTTTCCCTTATACCTATTGTTGCTTACAGGGATATCAAAATTAAAGCTCGGTTTTATTTCGACTTTGATTTTATTTGAACTGCACAAAAGGAGCCAATGTGTCCAAGGCAACCGCTGCATTCTTGGGTCCAGTTGGTCGCTCCACTTTGCGAAAGAAGTAGTCCTTGTTTGTGCTACATTACGTAGGAATGATCGAGAAGCTTTTACAGTATTATTAGACACCGGTGACATGACATGACTAGTCTGCAGAGACCATTGGCAATTTAACAACACGTGGAGTGCCCTGGGCAAAAAGTGCCCAAACAAGTACAAGAAGCTATGACAGGACTCCACGATCATAGGCATTACATATTTGAATGGGAAAAGCTTGTAAAAGTTTAATCATTGATGTTAGCAAGAAGACGTTAGTTTAATATATTGGAATTGGAAAACCTTGTCAAAATTTGCTCATTGATGTTAGCCAGAAGACATGCATTTGATATTTTTGAGTGGGGCGCCCTTCTTTGTGAGCAGCGTCAGTGTTTTTCCTATTCCATGTTTAGTTTAGAAGTAAATAGTTACTCTGCTGAGATATTCCTGTGTTAAGAGTTTGTCCTGAATATTGTCTATGTAATGCCGGGCCTTGTGTTTGATTGCAAAGTTGAGCTTGGAATGTTGTGGCATGCGGCATGACGAGCTGTTCACCGTGCCTCCTAAGAATAATGCTTCGTATTGTTTTGCATGTCGATCTAATGCCGGTGATTTGCTTGTTAAGAAGATCATCCTCTTACATTGTTTCCGTGCTTAAGAAGTTCATCGTCGATGTTTCATTCATAGCCTATATGACAAGTCGGGTAGGTTAGGCGTGAAACCATATGATCTTCCGACCAACTCATGATATTAGGCCGTGATTGGATCGTCGTTTTCCAACCAAAACCGCTTGTAAAACTGACACTTGTAAATTAAAGCAGATGGTCTCGGGCGAAGGCGCTTGGTTGGTCGATTTCGACTAATAAAATATCAGAAGTACTTCATACACGATAAAAACACTGAACGACACTCGGACGATTGCTAATCCAGCCGTTAGCTGCTGTTTCAGCCTTGCCCATGGATGGCATGATACGCATGTCGTGCATGTATCGTCTGGTAATGTCGTCCATATGGCAGTGCTCGTAAAATATACACGGGTCTCTCAAATTACACGCGTAACCCGCCGGTTTTACTTATAGACCTCGGGCCCTCGGTTTCGTTATGCCTGTATTTTACTCGTTGTTTTCGATGACGAGTAAATTACACTTGTATGTTAATACAGGTTTGAAATAAACTAGAGCTCCCAAGCGCGGCCTTACCGTTTCATGCCGTATCAGTTTCTCGAAGGTGCTCATAGGTGTCCGATGATCCTGTCTTCCTGAATGAGCAGCGAGCGCTGTATCAGACCATCCGTAGGGCCCGCGAGGCCCTCTCCGTTGTCCTTCGAGTTGTTGCGCTCGCCGTGGCGCCGAGCATTGTTAACATCGTCAACGAACATGAGGATTCAAGAGATAACTTTATTTTGACTGGATGACACTAGGGACCCACCAGGGCCATAGCCGTACGTACGCAACTGCCTCCTTATTATGTACAACTATATTTTTTTTGCTTTCTCCTGGTTTCCTGACATCACTGTCCCACACCATTGTCAACCTATCTAGTCAATATAAACGAGAGAATTGCACAAGGTGCGGCCGACAGCTGGGACCAAGCAGCTCGAGCAGTATTTGTGTTTTTGAGGCGTGAGCACCGCAGAAGTTTTTCTTGGCGATGATTTCGTTGTTGTTTAGAGGAGAGCAGGGTATTAATCGGGCGGGCTGTGGCGATCTAGCCCGAGCCGGATATCCAGCCAGATAATAATTTTTTCAAGATGAATATGGCTAGCCAAGCTATACGTCTTTTTGAGGAATACCCTGGCAAGGTTAACTTGTTATTCTCCGCCCCTCTGGGCTTAAATATTTCCTAGGAGGGATGCATTAGGCTTAACAGGAAAATGGGCTTTAAAAAATAATAAATGGGATGTAATTATAAAAACTAGGCAAGAACTATAAAAAAATGCACCAAACACGAAATTAGTTTATAAAATATTATTTATGGATTTTGAAAATCTTAAATTTTCATTGTTGCACGCGCAATGTTTCGTTGGATTTTTACGTAATACAAATTTATATTTAATCTGACTAGAAATTTTGGGATAAAAAATTGTCGGATCCCATCAAAATGTGGGAAATTTTATTGAATTCTGTCTTCAACGGTTGGTTGAAATTATTAATCGTTGTCCTAGCTAGAAAATGAGCTGTACTTTTAACAAACTGTAAATGGGCTGTTGTAAATTCCATTAGAATTCAAAAATGGGCTGTACATTCTTACAAAATGCAAATGGGCTATAAGTTCTCTGCCACACACTTGTGGGCCTACTAAGTGACGCGTCCCCTAAAAAAATAAGTTGACGCGTATGCAAGGCTTTGTCAACTTATTATAGTCAACACACGGTTCTAGCAGCAGTGGCCGTTGGATGTCTATCCAACGGATGTCGTGCTTCTTCTTCAATCTCGGATATTCTTAGCTTCGGCCGCCCAAAAAATGATTCCTCCCCCTGACATCTGGGGCGCACCATTTTGAAGGCTGACCTATGGGCCTACTAAGTTGGAGCGTACCAAGGGCTTTGTCAACTTAGTCAATATAAACGATTCTAGCTTCAGTGACCATACGATGTTCATCCAACGGCCGTAGTGCTTCTTCAACCTCTGGTCTTCTTGGTCCAGCCGCCCAAAGCGGCTGGTCGTGTGCCTTCCTGCCTCCCGTGGCGGCGGTCTTGTCCACGGAGGCCTCACCGCCCCCATACTACTCCCACCGCTGGCCAGGCCATCCCTCCACTCACCCACACCCCCTGTTATTCTGCGGCGACGGAAGCCTCACACTGCAGCCGAACCAGTGAACCCTCGTACTCCTCTCCGCGCGGGCTTCCGCTGCTGCGTCTTCCCCGACTCCGCGTCACCCCCTTCCTAGGCCTCGCCGTCGTCCATCGCCCTGGTGCTCTCGGCACGGCGTGGTCAACATGGTCAACGACCGACTTCCATCGGAAGAGTACTGTACGTGGAGAGGCTGACAGTTGGGTCCATGGCGGCCGCAAGGAAGTGCCTCCTTATTACGCGCAAAATAATTATTCCTTCACCTAACAGCAGGGACCCACCGGACGGGCCACCTTATTTCGTGAAAAAAACGTTACCCCTTGACTGCTGGGACCCACCGGTCGGGCCACCGTATTTCATGAAAAAAAAAGTTCCCCCACTGTCAGCTCGGACCCACCGGAAGTGCCTCCTTATTACGCACAAAAAATGAATACCCCCTACTAGCTGGGACCCACCTTGGTGCGAGGCTGACTTGTGGGCCTACTAAGTTGATGGGGACGGAGGGCTTTGTTAACTTAGTCAATATGAACGATTCTAGCTCCAGTGACCGTACGATGTCCATCCAACGACCGTAGTGCTTCTTCAACCTCTGGTCTTCTTGCTCCAGCCGCCCAAAGCGACCGGTCGTGCCACCTGCCTCCCGCCTCCCGTGGTCGGCCAGGCTGCCACGAGGCCTCACCGCCCCCTACTATTCCCACCGCTGGCTAGGCCCTGCGGTGACGGCAGCCTCACACCACAGCCGAACGAGTGAACCCTCATACTCCTCTCCGCGTGGGCACCCACTGCCGCGTCTTCACCGGCTCCACGTCGTCCCCTTCCTAGGCCTCACCATCGTCCACCGCCCTGGTGCTCTCGGCGCGGCGTGGTCAACGTGGTCAAGGAACGACTTCCATCGGACGTGGATCAGACGTGGAGAGGCGATACCGGGTCCACGGCCGCAGCAAGGAAGTGCCTCCTTATTACACGGAAAATAATGATTCCTCCACCTGACAGCAGGGACCCACCAGACGGGCCACCGTATTTCGTGAAAAAACGTTTCCCCCATGACTGCTGGGACCCACCAGCTACACCTTCGCACGCAAGGAAGTGCGTCCGGGCAAAAAAAAATGATTCGCCCCTGACTGTTGGGACCCACCAGCTACATCTTCGCACGCAAGGAAGTGCGTCCAAGAAAAAAAACAAAATGATTCGCCCCCTGACTGCTGGGACCCACCAGCTACATCTTCGCAGGCAAGGAAGTGCCTGACAGTCGGGACCCACTTGGTCGAAGCGTGCAAGGCGTTGTCATTCTGGTCGGGAACGTGTACGTACATACTGGTCGATGTAGAGGCGTGCACGTGTCGTAGTAGAGGCGCGCACGTAGCATGTACACGTACGTACAACGGCCAGGGTGCAATAAAGAAAATACCGCTACGTATGTGTACATACGGGCGGGGTCTCGAACGCCTACTCGCGCATACGTACGGCGAGGGCTCGTGTACATGGCTGGGTCGGAACGGAGAAACAGCGTCGCCGTCGTGTTCATGGGGAGGCAACGAAATGCGTCATGTTCATGGGGAGGCAACAGAATGTGTCGTGTTCATCGGGAGGCAACGGAACGCGTGGGAGCCAACCGGCTGGGTCAGAACAGAATGCGTCGTCGTGTTCACCGGGAGAGCTTGGACGAAACAGGGGATGGAAACGAGGCATGGCGTACCACACAAATGAGGAAACAGACCTCCTACATTCGGAACGGGGTCCTGTTGATCGGTAGGGGTGTGGCGTACCGCAAAACGGAGGAAACAGACCTCCTACGGTCGAGACGGGGGTCATGTTCATCGGGAGGGGTGTGGCGTACCGCAAAACGGACAAAACGGACCTCCTACGGTCGAAACGGGGGTCCTGTTGATCGGGAGGGGTGGCGTGCCGCAAAAGCGGACGAAAGCGGACTTGTGTTGGAGCGCTACGGTCGAAACGGGGGTCCTGTTCATCAGGAGGGGTGTGGCGTACCGCAAAACAGGACTCCACGGGATACTGTTCATCTCCACCGTCGACCTCCTCTAGCCTCCACGGGCTACCGTCGACCTCCTCCAGCCTCCACGGGCTCCTATTCATCCAGCCTCCACCGTGCACTACTCCACCGGCTACTGTTCAACCACCCCTCCACCGTCTATTGTTCATTCAGCCCTCCACACCACGGGGTCCTGTTCAACCACCCCTCCACGGGCACCCCTCCGCCGTCTACTATTCATCTAGCCCTCCACACCACGGGTCCTGTTCATCCAGGCAACGCCACCGCTCCTTATTCATCCAACCCCCATGGCGCTCATTGTTCATCCAATCGATCGGCTTGATTAGCGATAGTAGAGAAGGAATCGCCGATCGGGTTCGATTAACGACCATCGATCGATCGCTCGGGTTCAATAATGCGTAACTGCGGTGCAATCGCCGGGTTCGATTAGAGCCCAACACCTCGCTCGAGTTCGATTAGAGCCAACGCCTACGCACCTGCAGCGTGCGTGTCACGAGAAAGCAGCGCATCGCTCGGCCCCGACCTCCCACCGTAACCGAACTCCCGAAATTTTCCTCGCCCTCGCTTCTACCACGGTTTTTCCGTCATGGGACGCCCAAAGAATGTGACGCTGCGTCTCCGCCCGCCAGGACGAAAATCCCATTTTCATCATGATTTTTGTCATAGAAGTAGGATCCCACCACATCTATGATGATACCGGGTTTTGTCACAATTATCGTCATAGAAGTGTCATATGTATGACATAAATTTTTTTCGTTCGGCCCAAAATGTCACGGATGTATCTTTTTTTTGTAGTGACATACGACATACGGCTCAATCCGAAAAAATGCGTCTTCGGCGTCCCAGCCGGAAAACTATTAGGGTTTATTGCCTCCCACATAGGAATTGAGGCAAACCCAACTAAAATTTAAGCCTTGTCGCAATTGGCTATACCAACAGACTTAAAGCAGGTCCAAAAACTAGTAGGGTGCGTAGCGGCTTCGAGCCACTTCATCTCCAGATTAGGGGGAAAAGCATTGCCACTTTACAGGTTGCTTAGACGCACCGACAACTTCGGATGCGGCCACAACCGGATTGGAAGAAATAAAACCCTTATTAGCATGCAACCCAATCCTAGCCGCCCCAAGTGTTGGCGAGCCTATGTTGCTTTATATATCCGTAACTCACCAGGTAGTGACACTACAAAAAAAAAGACACATCCGTGACATTTTGGGCCGAACGAAATTTTTTCCTGTCATACTTATGACACTTCTATGACAATAATTGTGACAAAACCCGGTATCATCATAGATGTGGTGGGCTCCTACTTCTATGACAAAAAATCATGACAGAAAATGGGCTTTTTAAGTCACAGGCGGGCCGGAGACACAGCTGCATGACATTCTTTGGGCCGTCCATGACGGAAAAAACCATGGTAGAAGCGAGGGCGAGGAAAATGTCGGGGTGTTCCCGGTTACGGTGGGTGGTCGGGGCCGAGCGGTGCGTGTTTCTCTCGTACATGCACGCGCGTGGGTGCGAGGCGTTGGGCTCTAACTGAACCCGAGCAATTGCACTGCATGCTACGCGTTACTGAACCCGAGCGATCGATCGATGGCTGTTAACTGAACCCGATCGAGCGATTCCTTTGCTAGTGCTGCTAACTGAAGCCGGTCGATGCTACCTCTGGATGAATAGTGAGCGTTGCTGGGGGGGTGGATGAACAGATTCGGTGGGGTGGATGAACGAGACCCGTGGTGTTGCTCTCTGGATGAACAAGACCCCGATCGATCAAGCCGGTTGGGGCTGGATGAACAGGACCCCGTGGAGGGCTGGATGAACAGAACCACCCCGTGGAGGGCTGGATGAATAGTAGATGGTGGAGGGCTAGATGAACAGTAGCCCGTGGAGGGGTGGTTGAACAGGAGCCCGTGGAGAGGGTTGGTTGAATAGTAGCCGGTGGAGTAGCGCGCGGTGGAGGCTGGATGAACAGGAGCCCGTGGATGAACGATCCAGTGGAGGCCGGAGGAGGTTGACGGTGGATGAGCAAGAGCCCGTGGAGGCTGGAGGGGTCGACGGTGGAGATGAACAGATCCGTGGACTCCGTTTTGCGGTCGCCACACCCTCCCGATGAACAGGACCCCGTTTTGACCGTGGCGCTCCAACACAAGTCTGCTTCTCTGCTTTTGCGGTCGCCACACCCTCCCGATCAATAGGACCCCCGTTTCGACCGTAGGAGGTCCGTTTCCTCCGTTTTGCGGTACGCCAAACCCCTTCCGATGAACATGATCCCGTTTAGAACATGGCCGGTCGAACACAAGGCCGTTTCCTCCATTCTGCGGTATGCCCGACCTCGTTTCCATCGGTTGTTCCATCCAAGCCCTCCCGATGAACATGACGATGCATTCCGTTCCGACCCAGCCGGTTGGCTCCCCATGAACACGACGACGACACTGTTTCTCTGTTCCGACCCAGCCATGTACACGAGCCCTGGTCGTATGTATGCGCGAGTAGCCATTCGAGACACTTTTCGTATGTACATACGTGGCCGTATTTTCTTTCTTGCACACTGCCGTTATGCGTGCGTGTACATGCTACGTCGGCGCCTCTACTACCACATACGCGCCGCCTCTACATCGGCAAGATGTACATACACGTTCGCAACCGAATGACAACGCTTCGTGCGCCTTGACCGAGTGGGTCCCGGCTGTCAGGCACTTCCTTGCGTGCGAAGATGTAGCTGGTGGGTCCCAGCAGTCAGGGGGCGAATCATTTTTTTTGCCCGGACGCACTTCCTTGCGTGCGAAGATGTAGCTGGTGGGTCCCAGCAGTCAGGGGGAAATGTTTTTTCACGAAATACGATGGCCCGTCCGGTGGGTCCCTGCAGTCAGGTGGAGGAATAATTATTTTGCGCGTAATAAGGAGGCACTTCTTTGCTGCGGCCGTGGACCTAGCTGTGAGCCTCTCCACGTACAGTCCACGTCCGATGGAAGCCGTTCCTTGACCACATTGACCACGCTGCGCCGAGAGCACTAGGGCAGCTGACGACGGCGAGGCCTAGGAAGAGGACAATGCAGAGCCAGGGAAGACGCGACAGTGGAAGCCCGCGCGGAGAGGAGTACGAGGGTTCACTAGTTCGGCTGCAGTGTGAGGCTGTCGTCGCCGCAAAATAACAGGGGGTGTGGGTGAGTGGAGGGATGGCCTGGCCAGCGGTGGGATTAGTATGGGGGCGGTGAGGCCTCCGACGGCAGCACAACCAGCCACGAGAGGCAGGAGCAGGCGGCATCACCGGCGCTGGTTTGGGCGGCCGGAGCAAGAAGACCAGAGGTTGAAGAAGCACTACGGTCATTGGATGGACATCGTGCGGTCACTGGAGCTAGAATCGTGCACATTGACTAAGTTGACAAAGCCCTCCGTCCCCATCAACTTAGTAGGACCACAAGTCAGCCTGCCACTATACTGGGTCCCAGCTAACAGGGGGAGTATTCATTTTTTTGTATGTAATAAGGAGGAACTTCCTTGCGTGTGAAGATATAGCTGGTGGGTCCGAGCTGTCAGTGGCGGTAACGTTTTATTCACGAAATACAGAGGCCCTTTCGGTGGGTCCCAGATGTCAGGTGGAGGAATCATTATTTTGTGCGTGATAAGGATGCATTTCCTTGCGTGTAGCTGTGGACCCAGCCGCCAGCCTCTCCACGTACAATCCACTTCAGATGCATGTGGTCATTGACCATGTTGACCAGGCTGCGCCGAGAGCACCAGGGCGATGGACAACGGCGAGGCCTTGGAAGGGAACGACACGTAGCCAGGGAAGACTCGGCAGTTGTTTCCCACGCGGAGGGGAGTACGACTGTACGAGGCTTTACTAGTTCGTCTGCCATCACCGGAGAATAACAGCAGGTGTGGGTGAGTAGAGGGATGGCTAGGCCAGCGATGGAGAATCTGATGGGCGGTGAGGCCTGGCAGTAGCACAACCGGCTTGAGGAGGAGAGAAAGGCAGTCCGTGGCGCTTGTTTGAGCGGCTGGAGCAGGAAGAGCAGAGATTGAAGAAGCACGACGGCCGTTGGATGGACATCCAACAGTCACTGCTTGTGGGTCAACTTTTTTTTAGGAAAGCCTCAAATCTGTGGAAAACAACAAATAACCCATTTGCTAATTCTTAAGGTTTTTTTGGAGCCCATATTCTTTTTGTTAGCATTACAGCCCATATTGTGGCCACGGTTAAAATTTTTTACGAAATTTTGCATATTTCGGTACGGTCCGAACTGTTTTTAATCCTGAAATTTCGAGTCACATTCAAACTGATTTTAAAAATAAATGTATATCAATATAAAATCCAACAAATTGTCCACGCATAAAAATCAATGCAATTTAAAATCTCAAAATGAAAAAAAGAAATTTGAAACTAATTGCCGGTTTGATGTGTTTTAAAAATATACAGCCCATTTCTCATTACTGATAGGCCATTTTCTCGGCCAGCCGAATGAAGCTCTCCTCGTCTTGAAAGATTTGCAGCCCCACAAGCCTCACAAAGCGACTTACTTGGCAAATCACAAAAAAACTGGGCTGTGGCCGTGGACCCAGCTGCCAGCCTCTCCACGTATAGTACTCTTCCGATGGAAGTCGGTCGTTGACCACGTTGACCACGCCGCGCCAAGAGCACTAAGGCGGTGGATGACGGCGAGGCCTAGGAAGGGATGACACGGACCCGGGGAAGACGCGACAGTGGATGCCCACGCGGTGAGGAGTACGAGGGTTCACTGGTTCGGCTGCGGTGTGAAATTTGTCATCGCCCTTGAGAATAACGAGGGTGTGGGTGAGTGGAGGGATGGCCCGCCGGTGGGAGTAGTATGGGGCGATGAGGCCTCAAGGGCTGACAAACCCGCCACGGAGGCGGGAAGCGGGCGGCACGACCGACACTTTGCTTTTGGGCGGCCGGAGCAAGAAGACTAGAGGTTGAAGAAGCACTATGGCCGTTGGATGGACATCGTCGGTCCATTGGAGCTAGAATCGTTCATATTGACTAAGTTGACAAAGCCCTCCCTCCCCGTCAACTTAGTAGGCCCACAAGTCAGCCACCCACTATGGTGGGTCCCAGCTAGCAGGGTGTATTCATTTTTTGTGCGTAATAAGGAGGCACTTTCTTGCATGCGAAGATATAGCTGGTGGGTCCGACCTGTCAGCGAGGGGAACGTTTTTTCGCGAAAAACAGAAGCCCTTCCCACGTACAGTCCACGTACAGTGCGTAACAAGGAGGAACTTTCCTTGCGTGCGACCATGGACCTCATGGGTCCCAGCCGTCGAGTTTCCACGCATCTCCTCTTCCGATGACTCTCGTATGTTGAACACACCGCGCCGAGCGCACCGAGGCGGTGGACGACGGCGAGGCCCCAGACTGGAACGACCCGGAGATGGGGAAGACACGGCAGTTGAGTCACAGATGGAGAGGTGTGGGAAACTTGACTGGTACGGGTGCGGGGTGGGCCTACACTCGGTAGAGAATAACAGGAGGTGCGGAGTGGAGGGATGGCCTGGCCGTCGGTGGGGTAGCGTTTTGCTGAGGAGCGCAAAACAACGCCCATTGGAGACCGGAGAGGCTGGAGCGGCCCGGTCCGGCTGGGGAAGAAGACGAGAGATTGAAAAAGAATGCCGGCTGTTGGATGTAAATCCAGCGCCTTCTTAGGCTTCGACCTACTGGCCCACATGTCAGCCAGTCCATTTATTTTTTTAGTCCATTTGGTGGGCTGGGTGAAACAATGATGTAGCATCTATGTAGCCCGTTCATATATATGGTAGAATTTAAAGCCCATTTGCATTTTTCTCGAAATCCGCGAACTTGCTGGGCTGGGTGAAAATATCATGTTGGGCTAAGACGGAGAAATGTTATAAAAACATAAACACATGATTGCACGTCTATTACTGCATTGGTCTGTAAAATATTTGCAAGCTTATGTACGCAATCACTAGGAGTTAACTTGCCAAATTATATATAAACAATTATTATTATTATTTTGTAAGAACTTTCAACTTACAAAATAAAATATCATTTTAATTTGATGAGTTAATAGTACATGGGGTATTATTATTTTTTAGGCTAGACGTGGGACAGTTGAGTTGGTTTTAGGGAAAAGTACTAGGAGAAAACTCAGTTTACATCGAAAAACAAAGTGGGAGAAAATTCAGATGTAGGATTAATGAAAACAAAAAATAAAGAACGTGGGAAGGTCTATAAAATGGTTGGACGAACAACAGGTTTAATGGAAACTTATGTTGTTTCTAATATATATATATATATATATATATAATGAAATAAGATATAAATATAGGTTCAGTTTTGCATTCTTATAGAAAAATAGAACTGAAATAAGGCGCCTTGAAAAACAAACATAACTTGGGCTGATGTTATAGACAAGCTAGGTTGGAAGGCCCAGAGGCCGCTTGATACCTGCTGGATCCAAAAAATGTTGAAACATGTCGTGGGTTGCCCATGTTAAACAACAAAACCTAGGCCATGGACCTGGTGGGCCCGGGACTGTCAGCCTCTCGACGAACAGTTGTCTCCTGGTTCCTCTTGTTTTGCTGACCATGTTGGGAACAAAAAACAGCGGCGCCGCGGCTAGAGCACCAAGGCAGAGGACGACGTCGAGATCTCGGACTGAACGAACCAGAGCGGGGGAACACGCAGGTGGAGGGGAGTACGAGGGTTGACTTGTTCGGGTGCAGGGTGGGCCGGTGGAGCTGCCGCTGCCGGACAATGTGTGGTAGTAGAGGGATGGCCTCGCCAACGCCATAGGCTATGATGGCCAGCCACTGTATAGGAAGAGGACGAAAGATTGAACAAAATAAAGAAATACAAATGCATAGGTGGTTGGTCCCATATGTCTGTGTACGAGACCTGCTAGGTCCACCTGAGGAGGGGAATATGTTGGGAGGAAGGAGATTCAAAGCACGGCAGCCGAGTGAACTAGTTTTTTAATGCATAAGTGAACTAGTTACATACATAAGCAAATAGCCACTAAAAAAGCAAACAGGTTAATGGGTTCTTAAAAGAAATATTTCGGAGAAAACATATAATTACGACACATAGGCTAATGCATGAAACACTCAGATGATAAAGGTTCTTATAAACAGATAAAGAATAACATCTAGGCCTTCCTGGCACGCTTGATCATGACGCTGCGGCTATCCGTGTACTCATCGGTTACGGGAAGCAGACACAACCTCATGTCCAAGATCTGCCTGTATATGTCGTAGCATGCGTATGCGTCCTTGGCCGTGTAGGTTATGTAGGCTAGATTTAGAGGTACCTCCCACGTGTTCAGGTCCTTGGTATCGTTGTCTTCTTCCATGTTGGCGTATCAGGGGTCGGTGATGGTCTCGGCGAGGTGAACCACGGAGTCCTTCTCCTGCCCATTGCTGATGATCTTGTATTGCTTCTGGACGTTGACAAGCTTGTTGCACCAGATGGCCGAATCGTCGCGTTCTTCCTTCTCTCCACCGTAGGCCGTAGCGAAGGTGCGATCGTATTGCCGATGAAACGGCGAATGCTCGGAACCTCGATGGCCCTCTGAAGTGGTAGATGAGAACCTCGTCCGCACACATACCGGGCGACGGCGATCCGCTGGTCCTGTCGGAGATGAATGGATGGGCACAAGGTCTAGTCACGCAACCTTGTGCTTTCGTCCTGTAGGTACTGCTTGAACTCGGCGAGGCAGAGCTTCACCGAGTCCGGATCGTTGGTTTACATCACATTCAACTTGGTGCAGCCATAGGACTGAACGACAAACTCAAAGGGGAACTACTTGCTGAAGTCCATATCTAGCAGGCTCACCCCTCAGATCGCCATTGGAGTCTCTTCAAGTGAACGAGTGTGTAGGCGGCGGCAACAGTTCATTTTTCAGCTCTTGGGGAACTGGATTCAACAGTAAACTGAGTGTGTACAGGCGACAACAGTTACTACCCCTCCCTCGTTTGCTGCACGCCCGGCAGAAGATGCACTCTCGGCGCATTCAAACGCCTCCATTAATAAACCTACTCCTACCACACGTGGGTTCACGAGCGGGTCTGTATTAGTACTATAATAGGAGTTAGTGATCACTTACTTAAATTTAATTAGCTTTAATAAAAATTTATACTTAAAACAAGCAATGCATTGGCTCGTTCTATCAGTGCCATAGGATCAACATGCACAAAAATTAGAATTGTTATTCTCAGGACGCACACGATCAGCACATTTGTCGCACTTTCACAAAGATAATACTACCAAGTTTGAACTGTTTGTTATGGTTGTTGTCCTCTGCATCATCATGCCGTGTTTCCCAGCTTGCAAGATTCTGAACCAATAAATAAGATCCAAATAATAAGTACAACAAAGATGCCTACACATCTCATTGATTCCCAGCTTGCAAGATTCAGAACCAACAAATAGGATCCAAATAATAAGTACAACAAAGATGCCTACACATCTCATTGATTCCCAGCTTGGAAGATTCAGAACCAACAAATAAGATTCAAATAATAAGTACAACAAAGATGCCTACACATCTCATTGATTCCCAGCTTGCAAGATTCAGAACCAACCCATTAGAGCTTTTTGGTAAAGTGAATATCGGGGTTAAATCCATCTTGGCTAGCCATGTCATACAATCAAAGAACTTGGCGAATGCTCTTGACCGTCACAACATCTGTAGTTGAGTATTCCTGTTTGCACAGCACAAACAAGAAGAGCATGATTTCACTTTAATAGTGGCCTGCTTGAACTCAGCCTGCAGCTCCACTCGGATGAGGCCTGCCTGGAGTTCCATGATTCAATTCATGCGCCTTTTTTGCAGTTCACCTGAAATGAAGCAAATATTGCATCATTCAGCTAGCAAGAAGTACTTGCTCTCGTGAGCTGGCAGGTTCTTCTTTAGTAGTTGCACTAAAATTGAGGAACATTAAGGTTGGTTGTTCGGCTCATGTAAGGTGCAACTATAATTTTCTTATCCTTTTGTGCAGTTCCATTAAAATAAAGTGCCATTGTGGTGACAGTGACGGCTCATCTTGCAAAGGCTAATAAAATGTTGCA
The DNA here is from genome assembly GCA_021605145.1 of Aegilops bicornis. Classification (NCBI taxonomy): domain Eukaryota; kingdom Viridiplantae; phylum Streptophyta; class Magnoliopsida; order Poales; family Poaceae; genus Aegilops; species Aegilops bicornis. Next base: position 562,909,881 of record CM038671.1, read on the forward strand.
TGAGATTACCAGCAGAACTTGACGAAGATTTTAGAAACTCCAATCACCATTTTGTGCAGTTCCACCAAAATTGAGAGATGTTGCCCACGTGACATTTTAGTTGAACTGCACAAGACACTCATTCCAAAAGAAAGTGTTTTGTGCAGTTCACCAAAAGGTCACAATAGCAACAAGGTGAAATGGATATCCCTATCTGCATAAAAAGGTAGAAAGTAAACAGTTGCTGGTCAATAAGAATATACGAAACATATACGAAATGAAAAGAATCATCTTAATTATGTTCATGGCAATCACGCAAGGACAATAGAAATTTTAAAACATCAACAATGCTTCATGTTACCAAAAGCATTACGATCAACAATGAGATTCCTCAAATATGGGATTACTGTAATGGTGGCATTGCTTGTTTACTAGATACAGTAAAGCAACAGCAGCTAAAGAGTTGGTTTAAGGGCATGGGACCGTGGGGACACCAGGACACTCAGCAGCGTAAAGGAGCAACTTACTTATCATACTGGGGAAAACAACAGGAGTGCCATTTGTAACACGGTTTAATTGCATCTTATCACTGGAGGCATTAGATTAACAATAACACTTTGGTTAGACATGTCCCTAAGGTAACAGTGTGATCGCTTCATTTTACATGCGCCCTTACATTAACAACAGCAAAAGGTTGGTATAAGGACATGCGACGATTATGCGCATCAACACAATGTACAAGGAGGCATAAAGTGGTGATGCCGAGTTTGTTCATGCTATGTGAGGGCAGCAAATCTAATCCTGGAGACCTTTTACTATGTGAGGGCAGCAAACCTAATCCTGGAGACCTTGTACTATGTGAGGGCAGCAAATCTAACCTTGGAGACCTTTTACTATGTGAGGGCAGCAAATCTAATCCTGGACACCTTTTACTATGTGAGGGCAGCAAATCTAATCCTGAGACCTTTTACTATGTGAGGGCAGCAATTCTAATCCTTGAGACCTTTTACTATGTGAGGGCAACAAATCTAATCCTGACTTGTCCACCAGCCGCCACTTTCTATCCTTTTTTCAACCAATAATAGATCTATTCATTATCCAGTTTGTACTGCATTTTCTCATTATTTCCCTTTTCAACCAAGAGACCGGTTGGGTATCCGGTCTCTACTACTTTCACCATATTATTTCCTATTTGAATCAAGTCCTAGATTCATGCTACAACTTTCCCCCTTTCTTCGTTGTTTGAACAAAGCCCTAGATTCGAATGCATGAAGTATCTTTACCTCTAATAATACTAAAAATTTAGGTGGCTTTGGGAGAGCTGATGGGAGTAGAAAAAGATGCACATGCTGAGACCATTGGGGAGGCTGAGGCGATAGAGCAAGGCCACTTTCAAGAACTTATACCGAGGGTCATCGGGATGTCGGTGGCGGCAGGTCGGATCTGCGGACAATCTGGCGGGGAGGAAGAAGGGTCGGAGGAGCTCTGGCCCGTGCCAGGTCGGAGAGAATGGCACGGGCAGAGGATCGGGACCCTCCGGCAGCTGTGGGTTTCCTCCATCACTGGCGATGACCGCGTGAACGATGCACCTAGTCCTCTACACACACTAGCCGAAGGGATCCGGCCGGATCTGTGACCAGCGGTGAGCAGAGAGAAATTGTCACTACCGCTGTCTTGTTTATATCTAGAGAGGATGAGAGAATGAAGAGAGCAACCCTAGTAAAGCAAGCGCTAAGGCCCCTGCGTACATATATAGTGGAGTGATTATGTTTTTCTCTCCACAACAAGCGTTTCAATTTGTGTACGTGGCATTAAAGAAAATAAACTCTCTATTTAAGGTGACTACTGTTACGACTCCTACTTACTACTACTAGTAGTATTGTTCATTTGTGCTCCCCGACCCTCCATTCATTGAACAACCCCACGGGTGAATAAAAATACAATACTAGTATTTATATAGAACGAACAAGCTCGAACTATTTTTGTGTAGTTAAAATTTGAGGGCGGGGCTTTTCCCAGGGCTGTACGCGTGGCAGTTTTCGCGTAGGCGGTTTGACAGAGAGGCGAGGAGGGTGAGGGAGTAGCGGATTCAACTTACTGCTGGAAAGGTCGGGCTGTGCGATTTGATGGTGCGTTACTGTTTGGATCCATGTGTTAGAGTTAGTTTGGGTTAGTTTGAACTCAACTAACCCAAAAATATCCAAACAGGAGGGTTAGTTTGGGTTACTGTTTGGATCCATGTGTTAGAGTTAGTTTGGGTTAGTTTGAACTCAACTAACCAAAAAAAATCTAACCCACCCAAGAGGTGCTTATTTGGGTTAGTTCTTCTCGGGACACTAAAAAACACATTTTTCTCTCGCTCTCCCCGCAGCAGATCCCTCCCCACTTCCTCGAAGCTTCTCTTACTCTCCCTCCCTCTCGCACCTCCCATGAAGGCACCTCGCCGTATACGCGCTCCATCTAACCCTGCCATCCAAACACCTCTTTTGCTAGAGTTACTTCAGGGTTAGTTCAAGATTAGAATCTAACTCTAACCTTTAACTGAGTTAGAGTATCCAAACAGGGCAGGCAAGACGACCGGTCTTGCCCCTTCCGTTCCGCACTCTAATCTGGTGCATGACACGTATTACATCGACCCGGATGCTGCTGGCTGTCCCACATATCAGCGAAGTAGTACGTAGTAGTAAGAAGGAGCAAATAATCATGTGATATAAGTCTTTTTAGAGATTCCAACAAGTGACTAGACTACACCGCGTGCAGTAAAATCTCAAATCTCCCTTCCAGTTTATAGGGCTCAAATCTCAAATCTCATCAACCAAGGCAATTTGCGATTGGAGGAATGTATCTCATACTTTACAAAACTACCCTAATTAAACTCATGCATTAATTACGTAGTTCTCTCGTTTTCCTCTTCGTCTTGGTCGCGGTGCACAATATTGAGCACTCCTATATGACTAGCCGCTCTATCAACATGCGGGACATCAAAGCATCCGAGCCCGCATGCCATCCACCAAATCACAGCGAGGTGCTACAGTCAAAACTCACCGGTCACCCCGGTGTGGCCGTCATGACCCGTCATATCACAAAACCCACACCTTTACCAGCAGTGGTGTTGACGCTCAAAAGTGACACGTTTATAAAGAGTGGCTTGAAGCTATGTCAAGATTAATTCAAACTTACTATTGAAAGTCACCATTAGATGGTTCTCTTTGGTAAGATCAAGATGAATATGAAGATGGTCTAAAACGGAGCTCGGATGCAAAAGTTATGACAAGTTCAGAGATGCTCATGTCGACACCAGATTAAAGAATGGATAGAAACCCCACTAAAATGGCTTCAAATTGAGAAAGTTTCAACATGAAAGTTGTGCGTCTCATCGAAACGATCGATTCTGATATAAAGATTGTCCCAATCCGAAGTCGTATGCAAAAGTTAGAGCCCTCACAGCGCGACCCTCCAATGAGCAAAATATGACGCCCGGAACCAGACACATATGTGGGTATGTCTGATGAGCTGCGTAAATAATTATCTGTTTTGCGCGAGCGATTTGACCCTCGAGATGACCTCTGATGAAAAAGCATTCAACATGAAAGTTGTTCTTCTCGTTGAAACGGTAAAGATTGCTTTTGGGCTCGTTTCCATCCAAGGTCGTTTACCGCCTCAAAAAATACCCACAATGTGCAGCCAGTTTTAGACCGATCAGTTTTGGAAAGTTCGGACAAAACCAATCCGAATTTGACTAGGGTTTTGGACGTGAATCCAAGTCTTTTCCTTGCACGGGAAGTCCAGCCCCCTCTTATATAGCTAAGGGGTGACAGCCGATTGAACAACACACAATCGAACAAACACATCTACTACTTTTTCGTGTTCATCTACTTTTTATCCTCTCCCTTGTTCTTCTTCTTCCTCGTTCTTCGTCTGTTCTTCTTCATTGCAGGGCGGCGATCCACGAGTCCCTAGGGGCGAACAGGTCGACTTAGGGCTGCCCATAGCCGCCGCGCGCCCTGACGGGGTCCCTCCCGGGCGTGTGGGGTTTCGGGTCCTCAAAAGCGCCCACCAGATTGTCTTGCGTACCGCGCTTCCGGCGGGTCTCCTTCGACGTGAGCTGCGGTGCATCACCCCCGGTGTCTAGGGTACACGATGACGTGTTCGTGTGCGAACAAACTTTTTGGCGACTCCGTTGGGGACGAAGCTTTGAACGGTCTCCGGCCCGTTCTTGCTACGAAGAGATCGTCATCAAGTTGCTGCAATCTACAAAGGTAATATGAATACCCAATTCCCCTTTGTAGATGCAAATAATCCATATGTTGTTGCTGGATCACCTAATGTGCATAATGTATCGGCTAGCCCTAGTTTTATCAATCATGCATCTAATTATGCGCATGGGCCGATGCAAAACAATCTTCATGCTTCAAATTCTTATGATTTTAGCAACGTACAACATATGTATCAAAACTCTCATGCATCGGCAACCCCACAAATCCATATGCCGATGAACAACATGATGGGTTTGGTTAATCAATTTGAAACACCTCATGTTAAAATTTCCAATAGCATACAAGAAAGTGTTTCACCTTTTTATTCATCGGCAACTAATTTGAAATATGTGAAGAATTGGCCATGCTACTACTAGCTATTCGGCCAGTTACTCTCAACCATCATATGCTACACCTCATGTTAGTAATTTCTCAGCACCGTATGCAACTGTAGATGTTCATAATTCAGCCCCGCATCTTCATGATCATAGCCGAATAAGTGAAAATTTTACAGGAACACATGTCCCGTCATCAAATACTATAGCATATAATGCATACTCTACGCAATTCAAGAATTTCGGCAACACACGAATCATTGCCGAAAGAAACTGAAAGTATTGTGGAGCAATCCCTTCCAGAAGCGGTTGTGGCTGCATTAAAAAAGAGCTTGGCACAAAACAAGAGGATTAGTGCTCTTTGCCTTGAACAATATGCAAAGGGGTTGTTTCCTAATTATGCCGCAATAAAGGCTAGAGTTTTGCAAGAAGATGAAACTTCATCAATTGATAGAATTGGCGAGAGAGCATATTGTTATACACCAGTGCATACACTTCCACCTAGTGCCGCAGCATATTATACACCCTCTACGATTGCGAATTTCGGCAGCACTAACAGTTCATTGCCGAAAGATCCTAAAAGCATTGGGGGGCAAACTAATCTAGAGAGGGATGAAATTGAGAGGGGAGTTAAAGCTTTGCGCGATAGGGTGCAAGTACTTCGCCAAGAGAGAATTGATAGGGAATTGGCTCAAAGGAAAGAAGCTTTGCCAATTGATATAACCGGTGAAAATAATGATGATTCGGAAACTAAAAGTGCTTCTTTTGAAAAGGCCGACTCAAGTAGTATATATTTCGAATCCATCAAATCCAAAGATGCAAGCATCATTGATAAAGGGCATGGCAAGCATAGGAAAACATCCATGCTTGATTTTTCTGAAGTCAATGGAACCTACTTCCTGCCCTATGAGTTTCGTGCCACAGAAATTGAGAAGCATCAAGGACAAGTACAAGTAGCCGAACAAAGTTCGGCTGACATGGATCTTCAAAGTAATGATGCACGAAATCAAGAAAAAAGTGATGAAAAGTAATTGGGGAGCCATCCAAATACGGAGCAAGATATTATTGAAGTCACAACATCATCGTGCTCTCCCAATATCTTTGAAGAGGTATGCCTAGCAAGTAATTTACCTATTTTCAGATTTGGTCGCAGCTTCATTATTGATGCATCTATTAGAAATTTTCTCATAAGTAACTTTGAAAGACCAATGAAGAAGGGTAATTTACTTGATAGCAATAAAATTGTTATAGAACATATCGGTCAACCCATTGCACCATTTATAGAGACCGATAGTGACTTATTGTTGCAACAAAAGCTTTCCCCATTGATTTACATAAAGTTCATATCCAATTGGGTAGCTTTTCTTATTTCTTACTTGGCTTACACTTGGTATCAACTGAGACATGTATATTCTAACTATCTTCGTTTCATAAATTTAAAGCCAAGCTCAAATTCTTTTGACAAAACCGATGCAATTATAATATCTTATCGGGAGACATCGGATATAGAGTGCAAAACACATTGCATAGCCGAATGGAGAGATTCCAAATCTGAACCATTCGTTTGCTTACCTCCAAAGCCGTTCTCACACCAAGATCGGCTAGAAAATAAGAAGTATACCTTCAATTCAAGCATGTGTGATCAAATATTTGATTTGTTGCTGAAAAATAATTACATAAGAATTCTTGACCACCATGTCAAGCCATCAATTCAAGGACGAATGTATTGTAGGTTGCATCATTCGTTCAAGCATAATTTTGAGGGTTGCAATATGTTTCGTCAAATAGTTAAATCGTCCACTAAAAAAGGACGATTGAAATTTGTTGAAACACCAAAAGATGACCAGTCTATTCCGATTGGTCTTGATGGCAAAAGGTTTTTGAATCGACTGCTTCAACACGATTCCTTTAAAGATGAGAATGTCAAGACTGCAGGTGATGCGATCAAGCCTCCAAATAAGGAAGTTGTTCGAGATCATGATGAAAATATTCTTGAGGGAGAAAATTCTATCAAAGTTGCAATGAAGGCGCCAAATCTTTGGGGGCAACAAGAGAATCCAAAGATCGATGCAAACTAAGGCCGAGGTAAGCACAAAGGTAAAAAGCCGAAAGTCACTTTCGTGCAACTATTAGAAAAATATCGGAAGATAAGTGAGGAGAAAATTTCTTATCAGCCAAGTAATGCAAAAGCATCAAGATCACCCCCTAGGCGCAAATCCAAGGATCGGTATTGGCAAGAAGAGAATTTGAATGCAACACATTCGTATCCATATTTTGGGCCGCCAATGCCAATGCCATGGATACCTCCCTATGCTCATGTAAATCCATATCCATCACGGGACAGGTATGATATAGGGGCATATTCTCCATCTTATTTTGGACCATCTCACCAATATTATGCAGCTCCGAGAAGATCTACATTTGAACAATCACATGTCAAAGACCGTTTCAATTATAAGGAATCGGTCCGGAGCTCAAGGAAGAAGAAAGAGGTGGTTGAGCAAGTCTACCGCGTCAAAAGAGATGGTCATAAGAGTGCAACTTCAGATCTGATCTCAAATGAAAAAGAGCCAATTAAAGTGTTGACATTGGCTACTAAAGGAATGAGACAAATCAACCAATTATTGAGAGTCGAAGTGCCAAATCTGAAGAAAAGAAGTTGAGAGTGCACAAGGCCAAAAAGGAATTGCCATTGGTCAAAACAGAATCACAACCGAGATGCCTGCTCGGCTTACCGTATTGGCAAAAGAATAAATTACAAAAACTTAGTGCACAGGAACTTGAAGAAAGGAACATGGCATGGGTTCCCAAAGAAAGTGCTCAAAATAAGAATTATGTGCAAACTTCGATTACAAGAAGTGCAGCAAAGGTGAAGAAGGAAAAGAGTGAAAACTATGAAGGACCAAGCCGAATGTTTCAACATCTTTGGTCTACACATTATCCATATTCTTCAACTATGCCATTAACGACTATGCCATGGAATTAGGCCATCGTGTATGATTGGTAACCCTCAATGGGCTTATTTTATTCCATGGATGCAATATAATTTCTTATGTCATGAAAGGGTATTACCAAGTCCTTTGTACATTTGATTAGCTACAAGTTTGTTCTTTGATCCAAAAGGCGAAATACTTGATTTGTCATTTCATTTGTTTATTTACTATATGTGCTTTGAATGAAGTTTACATGGTAATGTCCGATATTTATCTATCGTCCTAAGAGTATGTCAATGCATGGCCGGTGTAGTATTCTAACATCGTCCTTAGTTCGATTGGAGAGCGAGACAAGGTATGTGCTCATGGAAATTTATATGTATGCCTATATTATGATTGAATGGAGTTGAGACATCATGACCGATGCCATATATGCTGCATAGGCCAATTCATAGTTGCAGAATTGGTTAGTGGGCTTATACTTTGTTTGAATATGATTTGGCTTATGCATCTTTGAGATCTATAAGAGGCCAAATCATAGCTGATTTTATTACTGAACATCGGATTAATGACATGCATAATGTTGATATTTGCCTTGTCTTTCTAGTACTATGGAGATTATATATTGATGGTTAAATTTGTAGCGATGACCAAGGTGTTGGTGTTGTTTATATATCTCCTCATGGTGCTGTTTTTGAAGCCTCGTGTCGTTTAGAGTATTTCTGCACAAATAATCAGGCCGAATATGAAGCATTGTTATTCCGTTTAGAGATGTTGTTTGCCATAGGTGCTACACATATTGAGGCTTTTGGTGATCCGTTATTAGTAGTGCAACTAATATCCAAAGTCTTTCTATGTTTTGACGAATCACTTCATGTTTATCTTGATAAATGGCTAGATATAATTCCTAGTTTAGATTATTTTAGCATTGCTCATATATCTAGACATGATAATTGGAGAGAGTTGGCTTAGTAAGCATCCGGCTACCCCGTCGGTCATGGTGTATTGCACATCTATCAATAGCCGATGCTTATTCTTGCCAACATAGGTGAGGCCGAATTGGAGCTCACCACCTCGGCCACTAATGAAACTTTTATGCAGGCGAAGTAAGGATTGGAGGAGTTCATTCTTGATTATCTGCAAAATCCTAGTGAAAGGGTGAACAATATGGTTCGGAGGATGGTTTTGATCTATGGAACCTTATCACTGGATTGTTATGGAAGTTGAGAAGTCTTCACCCAAGTTTGCATCAAGAAGTTCACACAAGACATGACCGATATATACTTATCGTCCTAAGAACATATAAATGGCCGATGGAGTGTTGACATCGTCCTTAGAACAAACTTGGTACAAGTTATTTTTCGGCACGCTAGCTTTGCCGAAAAAAGCGAGAGCATGTGTTGACGCTCAAAAGTGGCACGTTTATAAAGAGTGGCTTGAAGCTATGTCAAGATTAATTCAAACTTACTATTGAAAGTCACCATTAGATGGCTCTCTTCGGTAAGATCAAGATGAATATGAAGATGGTCTAAAACGAAGCTCGGATGCAAAAGTTATGACAAGTTCAGAGATGCTTATGTCGACACCAGATTAAAGAATGGATATAAACCCCATTAAGATGGCTTCAAATTGAGAAAGTTTCAACATCAAAGTTGTGCGTCTCGTTGAAAGGATCGATTTTGATATAAAGATTGTCCCAATCCGAGGTCGTATGCAAAAGTTAGATCCCTCATAGCGCGCCCCTCCAGTGAGCAAAACATGACGCCCGGAACCAGAAACATATGTGGGTATGTCTGATGAGCTGCGTAAATAATTAGCTGTTTTGCGCGAGTGATTTGAACCTCGAGATGAGCTCTGATGAAAAAGCGTTCAGCATGAAAGTTGTTCGTCTCGTCGAAATGGTCAAGATTGCTTTTGGGCTCGTTTCCATCCGAGGTCGTTTACCACCTCAAAAGAGACCCACAATGTGCAACCAGTTTTAGACCGAACAATTTTGGAAAGTTCGGACAAAACCAATCCGAATTTGACTAGGGTTTTGGATGTGAATCCAAGTCTTTTCCTTGCACGGGAAGTCCAGCCCCCTCTTATATAGCTAAGGGGTGACGGCCGATTGAACAACACACAATCGAACAAACACATCTGCTACTTTTTCGCGTTCATCTACTTTTTATCCCTCTCCCTTGTTCTTCTTCTTCCTCGTTCTTCGTCTGTTCTTCCTCATTGTAGGGCGGTGATCATGAGGCCCTAGGGGCGATCAGGTCGACTTAGGGCTGCCCATAGCCGCCGCGCGCCCTGACGGGGTCCCTCCCGGGCGTGTGGGGTTTCGGGTCCTCAAAAGCGCCCGCCGGATTGTCTTGCGTACCGCGCTTCCGGCGGGTCTCCTTCGACGTGAGCTGCGGTGCATCACCCCCGGCGTCGAGGGTACACGGTGACGTGTTCGTGTGCGAACAAGTGGTAAAGTGGCCTCGAAGTTGGACTGGAAGAAGCAACCATCATTTCACTGGAACGCTCGTTGAAGCCCTTTCTCCCCTTTCTTGAAGAAAACCTCGCTCCAGGCTACTCACTTCTGCCATTTTTCTTACATGCAGACGAAGGAAAGGTGGGCGAATCGGTGATCTTTGCTATATTTTCATTCCAAGAATCTTCTTTTTGCGAAGCCCACCGATTCTCACGACCTATTCTTTTCCCGTTTTCATTGCGATTGTGGTTTCCTTTCGATTGCTTTTTGTTTGTCGGTTCATTGATGGATCACGGAGCACTAGGCAAAGAGTTGCCGTGGCAACCCTTTGAGACAGCGATCTCCGTGAAGCGAGCACCGACCAACGAGTTGACCATGTTGGCGGGCCAACCCATGGAAACGAAGAAGTCCAAGAAACAAGCACTGGCCAAAGAGTTGGCGACGTTGGCGGACGAACTCCTCAAAGAAAGTTGGAAGAAACGGCAAGGGCCCCACCGTGCCTACCCGAAACTCGATGGCCACCTATCACGAGGCTCAAGGCCGAGTTTGAGGAGATAGTCGCCGTTGAGAAGCAGTATTCCCCTGGCAAGGTGATGGCCCCCATTGAGGACGAGGAGATGGCCCCCGGAGGGATGGGATCCCCCGGTGAGCTGCACAAGGTAAAAAATAATGGCTTATTACCAAAAGTTGTGGTTTTTGATTATTTGCAATGTGCTTGCTAATATGTTAGGGTTGTGCAGGTGCCGGTGGACGTCCTTGATGATTCCGATGTCGCGGCCCGTCCTGTGGACAACGCCCAGGAGATCTTTTTCGATGTCGCGGTCCGTCCTGTTGGCATCGCCCCGGAGATCGATTTCGATGCCGCGGTCCGTCCTGTGGAAATCGCCCCAGAGATCGATTCCAATGTCGCGGTCAGTCTTGTGGACGTCGCCCCAGAGATCGATTCCCATGCCGCTGTCCGTGCTGTGGTCATTGCCCGAGAGATCGATGACAATAAATAGTTGGTCGCGCTAATCCTTCAAGGTAGTTTGCATTGCCCTGTGTTTAATTACCAGAACAATGCGTGTTATCAAACCATCTTAGGGCTAGTGCACTGTCTTGTGTGGGCGGTACTTGCTACTTTTGTTTGATAGTGAATCATGTGAACCCCTCTCCGAGTTATGGAAACAGATGTATCCTCACCAGCTTTTGATGTAATATATGGCATGCTTAGATGTAAGTTTGAACTGTTTATCATATCAGCAGGGCTTATTTGATGATTCTTGGTGTTAGTAGGCTAGCTACTGTGCGAGCTATAGTACTTGCAAAACATTCACCGAAGAGAAATGTTGGGGCTGATGAGCTCGTGGTACGCTTATACTGATCCGTCATTGATCGGCCAATAGCCCAAGCTCCTAAAATTGTAGGCTGAGCGATCGATCAGACAATAGTCGACACGGATACATTCAGGCCTCATTTGGTTCATAGGGTAGGAAAATCGTAGCAAAAAGTACGAGAACGTATAACACAAAATCATAGCAATCTGAGAGGCGTCCTCCGTTCCAAAATAGATGAGTCAACTTTGTACTACTAACTTTGAAACGGAGGGAGTACAAATCCTAGGCGGGCTAGTTTGGCCTAGTGGGTTTTAGTGATACTAGTAGACCCATTGCACCAAATGGTGCAAAGACCCGCTAAAGACATGTTGTCGATGAAAATAGTTTCATTTTGCAAGGACATATTCGATATTGGTAGTAGTAAGCCCATGTGTTAAGTCATAAGTACTATATTGAAAATATGTTTATCACGCTGAGAAACCTGAGTTAAAAAAAACATATTTCTATAACATGCATAGACCAGCTAAGGAAGCATTTTTAAGTTGAAAATATGGTTATCACAATGAGAAATCTGAGCTTGAAAAAAAAAATTCATGTTTATATAACATGTATGGACCAGTTAAGGCTGTATTTTTAGCAGTGTTTTCACTAAAATTTTATTTTCCATGTGCAAAAACCTCTCTATGTTGTGCATAAGGAGGCATATGTATTTGAAAGGCCCATATGCTACCTAGCCCGGTACTGGAACAATTCTTTGTGTGGGCCGTCCAAAATAGCTAGCCTGGCCCAGGAACAATTCTTCGTGTGGCTCGTCCGGAGTAAAATATGAAGCGGCATCGCAGATCGTGACTTGTATTTCTTTTCTTCCTCGGTTCCTCCTTTGGGAGGGAGAAGCGTACTGAACTGGTGACACAAATGGCCCATTACGCCATATAGCGCATTGTTCATTTCAAACACAAAGTGTTTTGAAAATTAAATTAGGTTTTAGCACTAAGGAACAGTCCAAACTTGAAACAACGGATGAAACCACTTTACCAAGTCAAACTCTTTAGCAACCATTTATGATTATGATGTCGAATGGCACAAGGTGTCGATTTAGACTAAGAGTTATTTGAAACATGTTTCATTTGTTCTTTACAAAGTGTTAGATACAATTTCACTGCACATAAGAATTTTCAAGCTCGGTTAAAACGTATTTTCAAGCATACAAACCACAACTAAACAATGCAAATGTATAAGGTGTATTTGTTTATACTATAAGGTGTATTTGCCATTCAACTATACGACTGAGTCATACTCCGTCCGTTCCTTTATATAAGGTGTATTTGTTTTTTCAAAAGTCAAACGAGTGCATGTTTGACCAAGTTTTTAGAAAAATATATTAATACCCACAACATGAAATTTATATCATTTGATCAATCATGATAGGTAGTTTCATATTTTATCTATCAGGTATTGTAGATGTTCCTATTTTGTTCTATAATCTTGGTCAAACTTTCAAGTGGTTGACTTGCATGGAAACCAATACACCTTATATTCTGGAACGGGGGGAGTACTTCCTAGAAAAGGCAAGCAATGGACTGGTAATAGGTAGGCCTGTTTTAGAGAGATTGTGGTAAACTACAGTTCATTATTACATGCAAAATGTTTTTGCTTCGGAGCAGAACACTGATCTATCTCTGTCTTCATATCTTTTTCTTCTCAGAGCTGGGGTGTGATGCCTTGCTCCTATTCATGGCTCTTGACCTACAATTTTTGAACAATCTAAATTAGTTATTCATTCAATGGTAAATCTGAAGTGGGGATTACTTCGCCAATATCATTAGCAAGTTTATGAGGGAAAAGAAAGTGATATAACTTCCAAAAGCAAACGTAAGAATGAAGTACATAGTATTGTAGCTGGGAAAGTAGGAACATGAGATGCGGCGTGTTTCAGAAAAATGGCCGAGGTTCCCTGATCCTAGTAACATGAGTTGAGATTATTTTGTCAGGGACTCATGGTCATGGCTGTATATAATTTTCACAAGCAACAAACCCTATGTGACAACCTACCTTCGATCACAAAGCTATATAATCTATATAATAGACAAAAATGGAGCCTTCGATAACTTAAATACCTATTTTTCCTACCATAGTATGATGAGGCTCTGAAACTGCACATATAGGGATTTTCATGGGACCATTCAGGACTTTGAAAAAAGATATAAAAACTGCATTCAGCTCCTCCATCTAAGGCTACCTCAATAATAAACCAATACTTCATGATAGAATAATCTGAAAATCATATATGATAACAATGCATAATAATCTTGCAGCACCTCCTAAAACTGTAAAAGCTGTGAAATTGGCAGTCAACTTACTATCAATGGGAAACACCACACTACGATAACAATGCAAAATAATCTTGCAGCACCTCCTAAAACTGTAAAAGCTGTGAAATTGGAAGTCAACTTACTATCAACGGGAAACACCACACTGCACTATATTTTTTCAGGAACAAGATGCTAATATGCTTTCCCGTTCCCCACTGCAAGGATGCATGTCGTCTCCCCATTCTCCACCGCCAGGACGCCGGCGCGTTCCTGTTCTCCACCGCCAGGACGCCCAACTCCTCCCCTATCTCCACCACGAGGATGTTGGGCGCCTCTTTGTTTGCCACCCTGAGCACCGCATTGAGGTCGTCTAGCAATGTACTATTGAGGCAACTGCTTTTAATTGTCCCCCTCTCTTAATTTTTCGCAGAACACACCCCTTGTTATTGTACACCTAGGATGGTTTTTCTTGTGGATTTTGCTGACCACCATATTCTGCAGTAATTAGTATGGTTGCAGTCCAATGTGTTGATTTTCAGCAGACCAATGTGTTGATTGACTAATTTTGTGCATCAAAAACAGTAGGGCAGTGTTGATGAATCAATTTTGGTTAGTAAAAAATGGAGTTTGTGACAATACTATAAAAGCGCTAGTCTCCAAAATCCACCATGCCGCAAAAACATTTAGCACCCATTTAAATATGGATTTGGGTTCATGTAAACACAAAGCACAGTAATTATTGTGAAGCAAGAAAAAGAATGCTCCTACTATCAGAAATATGTGCCGACAACAACACCATCTATTAGAGCTCGAAACAGGAACAGAGAAGGCACCTATACCTGTTCATGGAGCTGTGTCTAAACCTCCATTTGCATATGCAGAGCTTCTGCCAAGTTCCTAAGAAAAGGAGAAGGGGACAGATGTAAATTTGTAAGGTCATGGTATTTACCATGCATACATTCTAGTGCAATAATTCAGAGATATTACTTGTTTTTGAACGGAGCACTTCCACTGCTACCTAGTCATACCTTCTTAATGTCCGAGGGGCCCTTCTTGTCTGCATAAAGTATGCATCAAAATTCAGTATAAAAAAGGACTGCTCATGAGTAGAAAGATCATTGCCGCAATTTGGAATGACATGTTCTAGTAGGAATCCTATAGATATACAAAGAGAGGATTAGTTCGGCAGAATCAATACAATTATTAGTAAAAAAACAGTCTGTAACAATACTATAAAAGCGCTAGTCTCCAAAGTCCACCATGCCGCAAAAACATTTAGCACCCATTTAAATATGGATTTGGGTTCATATATACACAAAGCGTAATAATTATTGTGAAGCAAGAAAAAGAATGCTCCTACTATTAGAAATATATGCCGACAAGGCGACAACAACACCATCCTATTGGAGCTCGAAAACAGGAACAAAGAAGGCACCTATAGCTGTTCGTGGAGCTGTGTCTGAACCTCCATTTGCATATGTAGAGCTTCTGCCAAGTTCCTGAGAAAAGGAGAAGAAGGGGACAAATGTAAATTTGCAAGGTCATGGTATTTACCATGCATACATTCTAGTGTAATAATTCAGAGATATTACTTGTTTTTGAATGGAGCACTTCCATTGCTACCTAGTTGTACCTTCTTAATGTCCGAGGAGGCCTTCTTTTTCTGCATAGAATATGCATCAAAATTCAGTATAAAAAAGGACTACTCATGAGTAGAAAGATCATTGTCGAGAGTATTAGTTCAGCAGAATCAATATGACTATGCAACAAACTATCAACCATTGCACTATATCTCAAGAATTTATAGTGTAGCCACCAAACAAAGTGGTAATCAAGGCAACATCAATCTAACAACAATGGCTGACTGATGATGTTTTAGTCCTTCTGGTTTACTAATTCAGAGGAACTGTAACAAAAATCGCTCTTTGGTCAATAGCATCAACTGATTCTTTGAACTCTAAATTCCACTCTTAGCTAAAATTATTCTTCCTCTCTTCTATGTCAGATCTGCACACGTCAAGTTTAAAAATCCATATAATAGCAAAGTAAAATACGCGTGAGGAAGAAATTAAGGGAGGGGGAGAAAGAGTGGAGCACCTAGTTCGCCGCCGGCTTGCATCGCTCGAGCCGCCTGCAACAGGCACATGTTGTCCTCCTTATACTCCAGATCCACGAGGCAACCATGGGAGGAGGGATGAGCTCCTGGTTCCTCTCGCCTTCCCACACCGCCTGTTCACCTCGAGCTCCTTCACTCATGGTCATACATATGGTTTGTATCTCCACAAAAACAAATGGCAACTTGGTGAAGATTTACAATAGAAAGGCATCAGATGTCGGTGCAGGAAGCCTATTAGAATCATAAATTATGTGAGTATTGTAGGGCATATAGAAACTTCATTCTGGCCCGCACAGTAATAGCTCTATCACACAACTTGTTTTTTATGGATTCAGTAAAAGATTACGGGAGAACTTATTTTTGAAAAGCAAGAGATCATAATAATAGTGGGCATTGACGAAACAAGATTTATCGCCTCAACCAGTGTATTGTGATGACCAACACCTAAATAACTTGTCGCTATTCCCGAGTTACATATGCTCTAATAACCCTATGATCCCTGATTCATGGTTTCAAATATCAGATGTTTCGTCAACCGTGGTACAAAACACAAATAGATCAACCCGTCAACCAGTGAATATAATATTCTCCAAGAAAATAAAATAGTTTGTAGAAGCAAGGTGTAATTTAAATCGTTACCAATAAGGCAATACAAGTTACAGACCAAACAGAGCATAAAAGGTTCGAACTAGAGCAAGCAGGAGAACTCGACATCCTTGACCTGAACATCATAAATCACAAATCCAGAATAAACGGTTAACCCAAAGTTTTTCTTCTCATGACTCTGAAGGAGGTCCACGTGTTGTTATCTACACAATAAAAATTACTGGCCCAAGCTTGAAGTCTAACCAGAATAATTTGCTAATGGAATTAAATCATATCCGATTTCTTTGAGGATGAGATGCAAATGAAGGCTGACACATGATTGATAAATTCGTACAAATCTTTTCAGTCCCGTGAAGTAAACATGGGAACTGAGGTTTAATTAATCATGTAATTATATAAGAAGAATCATTATTATTCATTGTTCACTTTGAGTGCATCAGAATCAGCCATACAGCAAGCTGGATGGTGATTTGTCAAATAAGAGCTTCTTGGGTAAATAATAGAACCACATCCACTTGATACTTAACTGTAAACTACACATCAATTTGACGGTCTGATCTATAATGCTTCATGAAACAATCAATCTAGAAGCTCAAAATACCCGTGAAAGCTCCAAGAAAATCAGAAAGAAACATCACAGGTCTATTTAATTACTCTGGTGAGAGGCCATGTACAAAAGAAATCACAATTACGCCATGTTTGGATGTCTGTATTGAGCCTCTGAATTGGATTTCGTATTGCCTGGCTGCCAATTCAGCTGTTTGGATGCACACTGAAACGCCAGACTGAAATGAGTCCCAATACAGAAGCGAATTCGCTCTCACACATGGAGGCCTCCCGCAATACGGAGCTCCATCGCTCCAATTTCGGTCGAATCCACCTACACCCGCAAAAGAAAATGATTGGATCTACGCCCCAGAGGCAGACCTGCCTCTTCTCCCTCACGCGTGACTGGAGGAGCCGCACCCAGGGCAGCACACCGGCGGCGTTGCCCAGGTAAGCTCCTCTCGCCGGTCCTCCTCCTCCTCTTACGCCAGTACCGGCATCCCCGCTGCCACAACTCGTTCCCCTTACTCCCATGGCGTCCCATCTCCTCTGCCATCGGGTCTCCTCTACCGCTCCATGTCCTTCCATGGCCACCACAGCCGTGACCTAGCTGCCCACTGCCGCTCCTCATCCTCTACCTCTGCTCCGTCATCCTTCCATGCCACTGGACCCCCTCCTCCTCCGCCGCCGGTTCCCCCATCTCCTCTGCTCCTTCCACATGTGCTCTGCCCGTCTGCCGCCAGATCCCCTCTTTTGCCCTCTCCTTCTTCAGTTAGCTATGTATGATTTTCTTCAGCTTTTGCAATACGTGTACACAGTACAATGATCATGTTGGCCAATGTAATCCTGGTGCACATCTTCAGTTAGCTAGGTGTTGGTTTTGTTCAGTTTCGTCAGATAATAAGTATGCATGCATCGTGAGCCTGTAGGAGAAAAAGGAGAGTGAGGGTATCCAGCTGCAATGACAGATCAGGTCATCAGGCTGAAGCTGAGTGTGCATCAAACCCGAGCCCCAATCCACGGCCTCAATCACGGAGATTCAATGAGCCAATACAATGAGCATCCAAACAAGCGAATTGGTATTCATGTCCATTACAGTTTCCTTGCTGATTTGGAATTGAAACCAATTCAATACGGAGGCCTCCAATACAGACATCCAAAAACAACGTTAGCAAAAAGGAGCTTGCCATCAGCTGCGAAGAAAAACCATAAAAAAGTAAGTGCATGTGTGGTCTTTATGCCTTTGAGGATTTCCTCAGCATCCTACAGAAATTCAGAACAATGATTTGAGTGTTTGACACTATTTGATAGTGATAATAACTGGAATTTGAGCGTGATGACAACAACATGTACAACAATACCTTGAGTTAAACCAATAATTTTTCACACATACACACTTGCATTTTCCTCTGCTCCTCTGATATCTTCTGTCAGTGCACCTTGGGTCTGCATGAACCACCAACTTCATCTATAAAAGTATTATACAGATGTAGCCATATTAGTAGATCAGACATGGTAAGAAATAAACAATACAATATTCTTGATACCGATTTAGCTATGCAAAGCATGACTATAAAATGCAATGAGGTAAGTCCTAAAGAAGATGCACACCAAAGAGATAAGAGAACTTACATGGGCATCGAAATAATATGATCTTTGTACAAATATATGCCTGTTGTCTTTAAACAGATCTTTTGAACAATCTATTCGTTAGAACACATCAGGATCCTATCATTGGATCATTCTATATGGTCCAGCTTGTAGTGCAGATCTGTAGAAATTGATCTGTAGAAATTTACTGTGAGTGAAAATCTCCAATAATAATTATAGAATCATGTAAACTTTTCTTTAGCTGTATGTAATCATGTAACTGAAACTGTAGAACATACTGCCTTCCTCTAAGCAGTCCTCCTTGAGCATTTTTACAAACAGCTAGTGCTTAGATCTACAGCCTCAAATGCTAAATGTGAGAGGGAAAATGAGTGCGGGAGAGAGAGATGGTTGTGGGCTCACTTGCGGACCTTCAGCCGTGAAGACACCTGAAGGACGGCGCTAGGGTCTGCCGCGGCCCGGACACGAATGACGGCGTCGAGCCAAGCCGACTACCTGGCTGGCATCTGCTCTTCTCTGCTTGAGCCCCTCCTCCCGCGGCTTCTCGAGACGAGGTCTCTCCTCCTCATGTTGCTTCCTCGCGGCCTGGGCAGATGAGCACCTCGAGCAGCAAGGGACAGATGAAGAACTGGGAGAGAGTGGAGAAGGTCGGGGCGGAAGGAAATTGGCTGCTTGCACGGACAGAGTCGGTGGACGGAGGAGCCGTAGCGGCGGCGGCGGCTGACGAGGGAGGTCAGAAGGAGCAGCGGCGGCGGCTGACGAGGGAGGTCAGAAGGAGCTAGGGTTCGTGGCGGCTGAGGGAGAGAGATCGAGGAGGGAGGGAGGGTTGTGGCATGCGGGGTTACCCAGCCAATAGGCATAGAACAAGAGCCCACCAGTCATCGGCCATGCAAACTTACCACGCGGTTAAAACCAGCAGCGAGAGCAGCGAGCATCTAACGGCCCAAACAAAGTCAAAGACCAGATTGACCACGATCCAATGGCCAACGAAGCCCCAATCGAGGGAGCCTCCTGGATGCGAGTTGGCTAGCCTCTTTATTGATTTAAATGACGTGGTACAGTGCCGTCCAGTCTTCGCGTGTGGTAGCAGTACTGCGGGTAGAGTAAGTTTTTATGAAGAAGCGGAATTCAACGAAGTCATGATGGTTCCTTCGTCCGACTAACTTTGTGCATGGCAGGTGGACCAGGATAATTTTGTGCATGGCAGGTGGACCAGGATGGTCGACGTACCACATGTCGGCGAATGAAAGTATTCTTTCCGATATAGTGGACGAGCAACGAGTATTCATTGTTTATTTTTGATGAAACCTATTGTCTCCATTGTTATGACGGAGGAGTGTGTAACACGGCAGCCCAGTGAACTTGGCATGTGCACCACTCCCTCCTTCCTCATGTAATACTACCATAGTGTTGACTATAAGGTTACAACTTTTTCTCACTTTCTCTTTATCTATTTCCTCTCAAATGTTTTTTTACCTTTCTTTTTTAGACACAATTGTTTTTATGCCTCTTTTTTTAAAATTAGTTTTTTTATACCTAGGAGCACGTGTAGAGACGGGCTCCTGCAGATCCCACTCCTTGGCTTTGTCAATGCCTCTCTCTCCTTCACATAAGCAGGCTTGTCGAGAAGACAAGAGATGATCTCTTAGCACAATATGTTTCACCATGTTTTTAGGAATAACCAGTTATTGAAGATAAGGTTAAGAGATGATCCATTGTACACATGTTTTTTTGTCATCTCTAAATTACATGCAAGACTTATGATAAGACTATCTTATCAACCATTGTACATGCCCTTTATAGCCCGGAGTTTCACCAGTGCGAGCTATATTACTTGCTATGAATGCGGGCAGCTGGCCTCTAAGGGGGGAGCGCGCGGCGGGAGGTGGTGGAGTGGGGGAGGGGTTCTGGTGGGCTAGGGCGGTAAGAAGCGGGCTTGGAAGCGGTGCGGACTTATGATAAGACTATCTTATCACCACATATTTCTTGGAGTATGTGCACGACGGGCGGGTGATCTCTTCTCCCTCCCCCGTCTCTCTCCTCTCAGCCGACGCCCGCAGAGCGATTAGATTTTGGCTATCGACGGTTTATTCAATTGCAGTCCCACATGTCAGTGAAAATGCAAGACAACGCGTGTCCCCTACGGTGAGCGGCGTCTGGCCGGGCCTTGGGTGCGGCGTGAACGCATAGCAGCGTATGAATTGTAAGTGTCTGCCTTTTCCTTTTGAACTTGCAAAGTGTAACATTTTACGTCGCGATCGATTGATAGAAATCCGTAACAAAATGACGAGGCGGTGCTTTCCCAGCGTTAAGCGGGCTAGTTTGAGTGATATGGCGTGCTACTGATCTGCCCACTTGCTCCATTTTTATGTAAGCAAGAGTCTACACTCTTACGTGGGAGGAGTGTGAAACACGGCGGATCTGATTTTGATCGAGGGATAAGCTGTTCCTGCGAAATAATGGAGCAACCTTTGTTAGCGATTATAGCATGATAGTTAGGGCATCTCCAAAGATCGCCCTAAAATTTACACCAAAGATTCGTCCGAGGACACTGATGGATGCCATCCAATGCTGCCCGCATACCTTTCGACAATTATATGAACTAACCGGACGAAATTCGTGCAAACAAGCAAATTCCAAATTGACCGGATGAAATTCATTACATTTCGAGAACTTTTCCTATAAAATGGACGAAATTCATTACATATTTCGCACAAACCATACTAAAACCTACTGTAAACCTAATCTAAACGATCGCAGGCCCCCGACCACCATGTCCGGCCATGAACCCGAGAAAGCTGGCCATTGCCTTTGCCTCCTCCTTATCCGCCTCGATAACGTCCTCCTCTAGAGCACAAGCTTATGAAGATTTCCGCCTCCACGTCGTCGTCAAGCGGCTAATCGGCCGCCGATTTTTATCCCACCAAGCTTGGCGTCGACTGAGTGGAGGAGCGGTGGCCTTCCTGGGACCAGAGCGGTGGCGACCTATCGTGTACTACTCTTCCTCGCTTTGGTGTGCAGCGCGCGTCTTGGCCGGCTTCGTGGTCGTGGGCGGAGGCGGCGGGGGAGAGCAGCGATCTCCTTTGTCTGCTCTTGCGAGAGTACGTCCAAGAGAGCTTTGGAGCGCGCCCAGAGCGGAGCCACCGATGTCCTTCATCCGCTCTCGTGTGATTCGGCCAAGAGACCTTTGGAGTGCCCGGAGGCCATGGTTGGAGTGGTGCCCAGCGAAGGAAGGGACCAGAGGAGAATGAGTGTGGGTCTTTGGCTATGGTAGAACTAGGGCTCAAGTTAATATAGCGGGCGAATGGCAATGAGCCGCGGCAGATGAATGGACTGCACCGGAATAGGTTCATCGGTGGCCGTGGTGTCATTAACGCGGAAGCGATCGCTTGCACGGGATGCCGCGGGTGGCGCTCTCTCGGCCGTCCTTCCGCAATGCCGCGCCCGATGAGAGGTCGCGTCGGGCGTGAATTCGGACGCTGCTTCAGTGACTTAACCGCAGGTGCGTTGTCTCACTGACATGTGGGCCCAACGGGCATCAGGCTCGCATGTCAGCGACACACCAACTGCACCTGCAATTAAAGTCGGTGAATGTGGCATTGACGTTCTGGAGAGACGGTGATTGTTTCAGGCAGGAATTGCACGCTAGCGATGGAAGGGGTTTCGGTAGGCCAGGGCGGTCAGACACTAGCGTGGTGGTAAAATGTGAACCCATGGATGACGAGCCTTTGAAGTGTCTGCGGCACGTATTGACACCAGGCGTCCATGCAACCGCTCTTGTCGCCAGCTAGCATTTGACGACCACCATTAGACACCACACAACCATACATAACTTACGAATAATGGACGAATCAATCAGACACACACTCGTGTGCAGTGGCACTATGATCGGTTGCTCACCATAGTACATACTCCGCACCATAGTACCCTCTCTAGCTAGGCTGTTTTATAGATTGTCGTTGTGATGGACGATATACATGAGCAAGGCGCCAAGTCACGAGTATGACCGTTGGTGTTGAGCCAGGTGAATACATGCTCGGTGTTCGCGGAGGCCTCCAGCAAACGTCTAAACAGTAATGTCACATACGCATAATTTTGGTTTTTATTTCTTTCTCCACTGATAGGTAGGCCCGCATAGATAGATAGATAAAAACACGAGCTGATGAGGCGCATGCGAACTGTTCGACTGGTCAACCAGACAAATACAAAGCTATACGCTGAGCCAGTGACCGTATAATCACCATACTCCCTCCTTTTCGGTTTATAGGGCTCAAATCTGAAATCTCATCTATCAAGGCAGATGATGAGTGGAGGAATATATTTAAATACTTTATAAAACTACCCAAATTAAACTAATGCATTAATGTGGATTAATTACACTGCATGCATGCTTGGACACTAGATGAGTAGGAACATTGCATGCATTGGTGAGTTCCTTTTGAATTATTGCATGCAAAGATTTAATGCACCTCGGAATCTCAATAGGAGTTGGAGATGAGCCCTTTAAATCGAGAAAACGAAAAATTTGAGATAAGCCTTATAAACCGGAAAGGAGGGAGTATCTCGTATACAATGATCAAAGTGAGCTATCAAGACAAGTTCAATGACCGCCAATGTATTTTACTCGGTAATAAATGACCAGGATTGAAGGGGAATCCAAATTTCCTTCGTCTTATGTCCTTGAGCTCTTGACAAATCAATGCACTTTACGGTTGTCCGGCCACTCCACCCCAGAGCTATCACCAAGCGTCGTTCATGCCACCGCGCCGCACACTAACCGGTAAGGAAGTAATGGCATCCCGCCGCGTCGAGTTCCTCGTCGCCCACGACCGCACACGGAATGGTAGGCAAGCGGTGGCATCCCGCCGTGCGGAGTTCATCGCCGCTCGCGACCTCAAACCTATGTGGGCGGAATTTGAAGCTGCCAAGGCCGAATGGGTGGTAGAGCAAGAGGCGGCCAAAGCCGCACAGAGGGAGCGGAAAAGTCAGAAAGCATTCAAGAAAAGAGAGGCATGCCGCCGCAAGAAAGAAGAGGACGCACGCGCTGCTGCGGAGAGGTCGGCGGAGATCCAAGCACGGCGGGGTGTCGCCAACAAAGCCGAGAAGGAGAACAACGACGTTTGGCCAGCATGTGAGAAGTACTAGTACTAGTAGTTAGTGTGTGTGTCTGTGTCGCCCGTACGTTTGTTTAATTAATTACGAGCATGTAACAAGATCGCTAAGTTACTTTGTAGTTTTTAGAGCAAACTACCAATACATTAGCCTAGACTAAATGGAAAAATTCCTATCCTATGCATCAAATGGCATCTCTTTCTCTATAGGAATTGAGATGCATGTCATCTCACTTCCTATGATTTACATATTCCTACAAAATTCCTATCCTATGAACCAAAGGAGGCCTCTGCTGGAGTAACTCATAGCTAGCGATCTTCTTTGGTGCATGATAGTTTTTTCAAGAAGCGGAATTCAACGAAGTTATGATGGTTCCTTCGTCCGAAACAACTTCACAATGGGTAAAAGGTTTAGCTTTGTGATTTGACGGCTCATTAGTAATTACTTGCGTGACGGCCGGGTGACTCTCCCTTGGAGTTCTGCGGGCATGGCAAGTGGACCAGGATGGTCAACGTCCCACATGTGGCGAGCGGAAGTATTCTTTCCGATATCGAGGAGCAAGGAAACTGTGTGGTATAGTATCACTGGTGATTTATATTTATTTTTTATTTCTAATGAATGCTAGCATTTCAACTCTTACGACGAAGGAGTGCCAAACACTACGACGCGTCTTTGGATGTCACCTGCGTCGGCCGAAAGGAGTGGGACATGAACATCGTGGTAGAGCGTCTCCACTTACGGGTCGGAGACCACACGTAGTAGTACTACTGTACTAGTGGTATGAACGATACAAAGTGCGACCGGAGAGAAAGACACGTCTAGTTGGAAGGTCTCGGGGCATACACGTAAACAAATATAAAACCTAATATGTGCCTCCAATTAATATAGTAGTAGTAGAGTACTTAGTCACGTACTCCATAACATCACCGGGCATTGCACGTACAACATTTAGTGGTAGTAAGAGACAAATGCCTATATGCCACACATGTTCATACTATTTGTGCCTTTCTACTTCACTTACTGCGCTACATTACACAGGTTCGCACGTCCACTCACAGGTACATGTCCGCCTCGTAGTTCCGATCCCACGTGTTCTTCATATAGATGGAACGATCCTTGCATGACACGTGCACATTGATGCTAGATGTGTCGCGTGTTGGCAAAAGGATGAACAAAGCTCACGTAAAAAAATAGAGTGGAAGAATATAGATTCCCAACGACCGAGAAGGAGCAAGGAACCTCGGGGTGGAGCGTCTGCACTCATAATATTTTATATTATTCAGCGATATAAAATCAACCAATCATCTCCACGATTAATTTGGAAGAGTACGAAACACGCCAGCCGGTGTAGTTACATCATACTAGTACATGGCTAACCCACGCTATCACCATATTTCACGGCTTCCGTGCGACACCTATCTCTAGTAATCCGAAGAGCCGTATCGCTTCTCCTCCTCGTCTCTCTCAAAGTGCGGCAGGCTGGCGTTTTTGCCGTCTATTGAGGTTGGTTAACTCATCACATGTTAGCGACATGCCAAGAGCATTCTAAAAAAATTCCTTTCACGTTCCGTTTTCAAAAAGAAAAAATCCTTTCACGTACGAATTTGACTGTATGCTTTGAGCAACTTGCAAGTCCTATACTGCTCCTGTTTGGATACTCTAACTTAGCTAGAGGTTAGACTAACTCATGACTAACCCTGAACTAACTGTAGCCAAAGAGGTGTTTGGGTGACAGGGTTAGATTGACAATAAATGCACTTGATGGAGAGAGAGAAGTGATTTTTCAATGGTACCAATGAGAACTATCTCCAGTTAGCACCTCTTGGGTGGGATAGTTTTTTTTGTGGGTCCGGTGCAACTTGCTACAATTTAAACCCTCATGCTTGGATACTTTAGGGCTATTTGAGCCCCAACTAGCTCAAACTAACTCTAACCCATGGATCCAAACAGGGCCTATGGCCAGCCTCGACGCCGAGCGATCGGTGCCGAATGTGGCGCTCTCTCGCCGTCAGCGCCACTTCAAAGCCGACACCGGTGAGAGGTTGCCTCCGCTCTGGCCGGGCGCATTAATGCACACCGACACTCCGAGGAGGCGACCTCTTCACGCAGGGAAGCCTGCTACCGGCAAGGGAGTATAGGTTTTGAACCGTTTGTGTAGTAATCTTGGTAGTTTGCAAAACTACTCAATTATTGCACTCAGTTTCCTAAGAAATTGTTGTAAAAAACGTTACTCCATAGCCCTCTTCCCTTCTCCTTCCTCTTCCACCGCCCGCGCACGTCCGCGGGAAGCGATCGGTCAACCCTTATATAGGAGTGCTAGCACAAAAAGATGCATGCATGACCACTAAAATTTCCAGATTAAAGAGCCGCTCCGGCGGGAGTATGGCGTATGTTGTTACCTTCGTCCGGGCCATGGCTACCGGGCGGGACATGGATCCTCTGACATGGCTATCACTACCTTACCCTGCCTTTCCTTCGCTGACTGGTGGGACCTACGCTTGGGGGTCCCACATGTCAGTGATAGAATGGTAGGATTGTTCACGTCAGGGGATCCTCATCCCTCTAGGCGACGGCGACTAAAGAAGAGGCGGGGAGGGAATGAATGCAACTCTTGTTTTGGGTTCGACGTCCGACTTAAATAAATGTGCAGCATCACGTGTACCCGCGGGTGCACAAATTGTAACATACGTGTCTGCTTAAGTGGGCGTCACGTAACTGGTGTGTTTGTGTGTGTGTGTGTGTGTGTGTGAGAGAGAGAGATTCTGAGAGACAGAGTGCGTGTGTGCGACTCTACTCTTCGGACATGTAGTCAACCTTTTGCATCGGGATATAAGTATAATGGTATTTACTTTAGCTAGTGATTTACGTGGCCATGTTAACGTGGTTGTGTAAAAAAATGTCACTTCCTCCTCGTGATTTGCGTTATATAATTACAAGCAAGATGCTCATGCATTGCACGAAACATCAATATGCATTTTTTTTACAAAACACCTGTTGTGATTTACCCATGCAGGAGTAATCCCATGTGTAAAAACTAATGATCTTTCAAGAATTTTATCAGAAAACTAGTATCTCGAGAATGTCATCGAAAAAATGGAAGATGAGAGATAAGGTGAGGAGGAATGGAGCATGGTGGCGACTAGTTGTCGGAATGGGCGGAGGCATGGGGATGGACGGTGCCGGCAGGCGACAGCGGCCACCATGCTAGATTGTTCCAGAGACTTTCTTTTTTAATTGCTCAGCAATGAGGTTGTGGGAGATAAGGATGTGGAGAGAGGTGCGGCTATCTTTTGTAAAATTATCATAGTTTGCTTTCTATCCGTCAGATATAGATCAGACGGTCTATATTACAAGATGGCAGGCACACCATCATCGCCAACTCGGTTTTTATAAGGGTACAGATGATAAGTTTGCTAACTACTAAAGTAAAGTGGAATTTGTCCATGTTATACAAGTAAATTAAGGTGATTGCTTATCATACGGGTAAGGGTGGATGAAGGGTGGTAGGAACAAATGCTCCGCGTAGAGCATGTTTGTGTGAGATGGAGTCTCAGTGTGTGTGTGTGTGTGAGAGAGAGAGAGAGAGATAGATGGAGTCTTAGTGTGTGTGTGTGTGTGTGTCTTTGTGTGTGTGTGTGTGGGTGTGGGTGGGTGCGTGCGTGCACGCGCGCGCGTGTGTGTGTGTGTGTGTGTGTGTTTGTTTGTGTGTGTGTGTGTGTGTGTGTGTGTCGTGGGGTCCTCAGTGGCGGATGTAATTTACGTGTGCATGGCTTCATCATAGAGAGGTGATGTGTATGGCAGAGGCCACCAACGATGGGGTGCGAGAGAGAAAATGCCCGTAGAAAGGGAAGAGAAGGTGTGCGCGCGTGAGAGTAGTCGACATCGAGAGAACTTGTTTGTTCGAGAGACACCGAGGAAGACTACTATATATCGATGGTGCGGTGGTAGGGAATTAAGCGAAGGGATGGTCTTTTTTGTTTCGGGGATATAGGGGAAGAGTGAGAGGGGGTAGCTAGAAGGAAATTGTTAAGTGTGAGTGTGTGTTTTACCCATCCAGGTGGAAGTTATGTGCACACAAGAAGAGAATGATTCGATGTGGCGTTAGGGTTGAGTGTAATTAACTGCGTATGCAGACATACAGACCTTCAACGTGCATGTGTGAGAGGTATACATGTATATGTGGGATGTGTGTGTGTGCGCGCGCGCATGATCGAGATAAAAGAAAGAAGACATAAGTCATAAGCAAAGATCAACAACATGGGAGAGACGGATCGGTATGACAATATGCATGTATCACGAGAATGCGGGAAGAAGGCCCGACAATTGAGCATGTGTTTTTGTCTTTAAGGGATAGTGGCGTGTGGAGCATGCATCTATGGCGGCGGAGGGAGTGAGGCACAACGATTGTGCAAAAGAGATCAGCCTATAAATTAAAGAAGGTTGATGGAGAAACAGATAAATAGAAAGATAAAGATGCTAGCTAGTCTGCGTTAGAGATAGGAGTCGAGTGGATCAGAAGGCTGAGTTATGGGTGTGGGTGTGAGAGAGATGAAGAAAGGGTGCATGTGACTCACATACAAACAAATATCAGAGAGAAATGAGATCCTGAGAGATGGAGTTTTGTATCTACGAGAGAGAAAGATATTTCAAAAAGAGAGTGATAGCTAGAGAAACATATGAGGGAACACAAGATATCTCTAGGGAGAGAGAATGTGTGTGAGCGACATACAAGAGAACAGTGGAGAAATATGAGACCCTGGGAGACAGAGTTTGTGTTTGTGTGTGAGAAAGAGATATTTAAGAGGAAGAGTCGTAGGTTCTCATACCTAAGGAGCGAAAGACATCTCCGTATGAGGGGTGTCTGAGTGGCACAGGGGAATAGTAGATGCAGAAATGAGACCACGGGAGACAAAGTTTTGTGTTTGTGTGAGAGAAAGAGATTCCACATGGAGAGTCATAGTTAGAGACACATAGCGAGGAGCGAGATATACTTAGAGAGAGATAGAGTGATGAAGGTCGAGGAGAGAGTACCGTCGGTGTGTTCTGAGATAAAAGATCATTGTAGACATACAGTAGCACGAGAGATGCAGAGAGGCGATGAGCAGCGTATAGGTCTAGAGAGATAGTCCTATATAAGCATGAGTGATAGTAATATGAGGCGAATATCTGGATTAAATGGGATTCAAATATTTAAAGCGGAGATCAACACATCGATAATATCATAACGCATAATTGGTGTATAAAACATGCATATTCATTTGAATTTGGGGACACGTGTAATGTTATATAGTTTATCAATATTGGTGATCCATAGATTCTTTAATTAGAAACAATGCATGGTTTATATGCAATTAATGTCTAAACGGGATTACACTATATGTTGCGTGTGTGAAACACATTATACATGTTTGAGAAGTAAAAAAAAAACCCCACATGAAACACACATTAATTGGAGACAGTTAGCGAGGAATGCATACATTGGATTTCAACATAAAGTGGTTTCAAATATTTGAAAATCCAAATTGATGGATACAACCTTATGAATCCGAGATCATGCCATTTGTAAACCAAATTTATGTATAAAGGGTGTTGTGCTTTTGAAAGTATATATAAAAAATAATGTATATAGAATTTTATTCCAATCGAAAATGGATCCCGCCCGAAAAAATAGAATACAAACGGGATTCGAATTGATTTGGCACCATAAACATGCACTCTGCAAAATTTGAACGAAGCGGGAAAAGTCGCGATGAATCACCAAACCAAAATCTGCGAGATGGAAATTACTACTCCCTATCCACGCCACGCATAAAGCCTATCTACATTCGATTTCTATAGGTTTCGATAGGGGTAGGTTTGTAATTTCACTCAAGCGTGACATAACCGCCTCTCACCCAGTTCATAGTGAGCAGTGAGCGTTGCGGGGGGTTGGATGAATAGTGATGGCGTTGCCTCTGGATGAACAGGACCCGTGGTGTGGAGGGCTGGATGAGCAGTGAGCGGTGGAGGGTGCCGTGGAGGGTGGTTGAGCGATGGCGGTGGAGTAAGCCTTGGTGGAGGCTGGATGAGCAGGAGCCCGTGGAGGCTAGAGGAGGTCGACGGTGGCCCGTGGAGGCCGGAGGAGGTCGCGGTGGAGATGAACAATATCCGTGGAGTCCCGCTTTTGCGGTATGCCACACCGCTCCCGATGAAACAGGACCCCGTTTTCGACTGGCGCTCAACACAAGTCCGTTTTGTCCGCTTTGCGATCGCCACACCCTCCCAATCAACAGGACCCCGTTTAGACCATAGGAGGTCGGTTTCCTCCGTTTTGCGGCACGCCACACCCTCCCGATCAACAGACCCCGTTTCGACCGTAGGAGGTCCGTTTCCTCCGTTCTTGCGATGCGCCACACCCCTCCCGATCAACAGGACCCCGTTCCGAACGTGGCCGGTAGAACACAAGGCCGTTTCCTCCGTTCTGCGGTATGCCAGGCCTCGTTTCCATCGCCTGTTCCGTCCAAGCTGGTTGGCTTCCACGCGCTCCGTTGCCTCCCGATGAACACGACGCATTCCGTTGCCTCCCCGTGAACACGACGCATTCTGTTACCTCCCCATGAACACGATGCATTCCGTTGCCTCCCCATGAACACGACGCATTTCGTTGCCTCCCCATGAACACGAGCCCTCGCCGTACGTATACGCGACTAGGCGTTCGAGACCCTGCCCGTATGTACACATACGTTGCCGTATTTTCTTTCTTGCACCCTGGCTATTGTACGTACGTGTACATGCTACGTGCGCGCCTCTACTACGACATGTGCGCCTCTCTACTACGACACGTGCATGCCTCTACATCGACCAGTATGTACGTACACGTTCGCGACCAAGATGACAACACTACGTATGCTTCGACCAGGTGGGTCTCGACTGTCACGCACTTCCTTGCCTGCGAAGATGTAGCTGGTGGGTCCCAGCAGTCAGGGGGGCGAATCGTTTTGTTTTTTTTGCTCGGACGCACTTCCTTGCGTACGAAGGTGTAACTCTTTGGGTCCCGGCGGTCGAGAAGCGAATCGTTTTTGCGGGCGCACTTCCTTGCGTGCGAAGGTGTAGCTGCTGGGTCCCAGCTAGGAAGCGAATCGTTTTGTGCGGTCGCACTTCCTTGCGTCGAAGGTGTAGCCGGTGGGTCCCAGCAATCGGGGTGAATCGTTTTTTTGGACGCACTTCCTTGCGTGCGAAGATGTAGCTAGTGGGTCCCAGCCGATCGAAGCGAATCATTTTTTCGGACGCACTTCCTTGTGTGCGAAGATGTAGCTCGTGGGTCCCAGCGGTGGGGCGAATCATTTTTTCGCGAAATCGGTGGCCCGTCCGATGGGTACCCATTGTCGGTGGAGGAATAATTATTTTCGCGTAATAAGGAGGCACTTCCTTGCGGCTGCCATGGACCCGGTATCGGCCTCTCCACGTCTGATCCACGTCCGATGGAAGTCGTTCCTTGACCACGTTGACCACGCCACGCCCGAGAGCACCACGGCGGTGGACGACGAGGCCTAGGAAGGGACGGCAGCGGGCCCAGGGAAAACGCGCATGGATGCACACGCCGGAGAGGAGTATCTGAGGGTTCAGTTCGGCGCTGCCGTCGCCGAGAATAACAGGGGTGTGGGTGAGTGGAGGGATGTCCTGCCAGCGGTGGGAGTAGTAGGGGCGGTGAGGCCTCGCGGCAAAGACAAATGCCACGGAGGAGGAAGCGAGGCGAAGCGGCACGACCGGTCTTTGCTGGCTAGAGCAAGAAGACCAGAGGTTGAAGAAGCACGACGGCCGTTGGATGGACATCGTCACGGTCACCGCAGCTAGAATCGTTTATATTGACTAAGTTGACAAAGCCCTTGATGCGTCAACTTAGTAGGCCCACAGTCGACTTCGAAGCAGTGCGCCCGGATGTCGGGGAGGAATCATTTTTGGGCGGATGAAGCTAGAATATCCGAGATTGAAGAAGAAGCATGGCATCCGTTGGATGGATATCCAACGACCCTTCTTACTAGAACCGTGTGTTGACTATAAGTTGACAAAGCCTTGCATACGCGTCAACTCTGTTTTTTAGGGACGCGCCAACTTAGTAAGGCCGTAAGTGTGTGGCGGAGAACTTATAGCCCATTTGAGATTTGTAAGAATGTGTAGCCCATTTTTTAATTCTAATGGAATTTACTACATCCCATTTACAGTTTGTTAAAAGTACAGCCCATTTCAACCAACCGCTCAAACAGAATTCAATAAAATTTCCCACATTTTGATGGGATCCGAATATTTTATCCGAAATTTCTAGTCAGATTAAATACAATTTCAATATAAATTTATATTACGTAAAAATCCAACGAAACATTGCGCTTGCAACAATTAATGAAATTAAAATTTTCAATATTCCAAAAATAATATTTTATAAAGTAATCATTGTTTGGTGCATTTTTTTATAGTTACTACCCAGTTTTTATAATTACATCCCATTTGTTATTTCTTAAAGCCCATTTTCTTGTTAAGCCTAATGCATCCCTCCTAGGAAAGATTGCAGCCCAGTGGGGCGGAGAATAACAACTTGACCTTGCCTGTGTATTCCTATAAAAAAGTATAGCTGGGCTAGCCATTTTCAGCTTGAAAAAAAATAAATATCTGGGCTGGATATCTGGCCTGGGCTAGACGGGCCACAACCCGCCAGTTAATACCTGCAGTGATGTTTTCGTTGTTGTTCAGAGGAGAAAAATTAATATCTGGGGTAAACATCAAAAAACTCTGCAGTGCTCACACCTAAAAAACACAAATCTTTGCCGAGCTGCTTGGTCCCGGTATCGGCCGCTTCTTGTGCAATTCTCTCGTTTATTGACTACTCCCTCCTTTCCGGTTTATAATGCTCAATTCAAAACTCACCAATCAAGGTAGATGGCGAGTGGTGGAATACTTTTGTAGTTTTGCAAAAGCACCTAATTAATGCTCTTGTTATCCTCAAAAAATTATGTTTATCAATGCATTAATTGCAATGCATGCATGCATAAAGTACATGCATTGGTCAATTTTCTCTTAATACTTGCATGCAGTGATTTAATGCACCTTGGTATCTGAACATGTGATGGAAAACGACCAAATTGAGCCTTATAAAATGGAAAAACTAAAATTTTGAGATAAGCCCTATAAACCGGAAAGGAGGGAGTACATAGGTTGACAATGGTGTGGGACCGTGATGTCAGGAAACCAGGAGGAAGCAAAATAAATTATAGTTATATAGTTATATATATATATATAATAAGGAGGCACTTGCGTACGTGAGGCTATGGACCTAGTGGGTCCCCATTGTCATCCTATCCAAGTAAAGTCATCTCCTCATGGCCTTTTTCCATCGAAATAGTCGGCGTCAGTCGCCCGCTTCTGGTGCAGGCGATTGCTCGCCTTCAAAGCGACACAAGTGCCGTCAGTCCATCCATCTGCCGCACACATTAATGATCTGTGATTTGAGGCAACTTCTCGGCGCCACACGTCAGTCCCTCCTTTGCCCACCATTGCTATATAAAGCTGTTGCGCCCGGCCATAGCGATCATCTCGCATCCGTTCCTTTCTCCTGTCCACATCACTACTACCCACCATGGCTTCCTTGCGCTCCGGCGCTCTTGAGACAGGCGGACAACGAACCACAAGGAGATGGCAGCCATTGTCGCCGACCGTGGCCGGCCGGCAGCCGGAGGACGATAGCGACGCCCTAATGGAGAACATGGTAGTCGGACGATCCGGCGCCAACCCCTCCTCCGCGCCATCCTCGCCGGTGCATTGCACCATGACCATCGGCAAGGCCCGTGCCCAATATATGGGCAGGGTGAGGACGATGCGTGAGGAGCGATTCCGGAGGCGCAGGCCGACGCCGCCTACAACCACCATCTCCTCCGTGAGCACTGCAGCGGAGGAGCGGTATCGCCGCGAGCGGGCGGGCAGAGGCACTGCCGACTCGTACCGCTCCGCCCGCAAGGGCCGCCTCAAGCGCTGGCGGTACCGCATGGGGGTGGCGAAGGCTGCGGCTGCCTACAAAGAGGCTAGCAAAGAGGGCGATGAAGCGGGTGAGGCGCTGTTTGGCGACACTGAGGACGAGGCAGAGGACAATGCCGGCTCCGACGAGTCCATGCTCCGCTGGCGTTGACGAGGCCCTGCTTCGCCGAGGCCCCGCGGCGCCAACAACGAGGCAAAGGACACCGCCTCCGCCGAGGCCCCGCGGCGCCAACAACGAGGCAGAGGACACCGCCGGCTCCGCCGAGGCCCCGCCCCGCCAACAACAAGGCAGAGGACATCGCCGGCTCAGCCGAGGCCCACCCTGCCGGCAACGTGGGGGAGGATTTCCACCGCTCCGCTGAGGCACCGCCCGTCGGCAACGAGACAGAGGACATCGCCGGCTCCATCGAGGCCCCGCCCCACTGCCAACGAGGCCGCGCCACACAGAAAATGAGGAAGAGTAGAACACGGTAGGTCACCGCCTCTCGGGTCCAAGTAAGGCCATCGCTGCTACCCTCCGGTTGAAGCCAAGCTAGGCGGGTTGACCATTGACGGCCGGTTAGCTTCTTGGCGGCAACGTGTAGTCGGAGAGCTGCGCTGGAGAAGAACGCTGCTTCTACTTAGCTTGGTGCGGTTGGTGGCAGCGTGGGCCCAACAGGCCACATGTCGATTCATAACCGCACTGCAGTTAAGTCACCAAGCTTTCTGCTCGCTCACGGGGACACAGTGGGTAGCTTCAGTTAATTAATTATACCTCTAGTGCACCCCTTTTTAGTTTTTTAGAAAAGGAGGATGACCCGACCTTTGCATCACAGGAGATGCATGCGACCTAAACACCCCTTTTAGTTGAAGAATGTATGAAATGTAATGAAATCTGCATGTTTATATGAAATCCGACCGTGTATGAATGAATTTATTTTGATTAGTTCAAATTCTGTATCACCGGCATTGGATGAACATGCAAAACAATACGTACTAGCATTATTCCTGTGGTGATCACCACGCGTTTGCAGCGATTTCACATGTACTCCCTCCGTTCCTTTCTAGTCTGCATACAAGTTTTGTCTGCAGTCAAAGTATCTCTACTTTGACCAATCTTATACAAAAAGTATGCACTTTCACAATGTGCGAAGTAAAAAGCGGAAATGAATGAGTACAAAGAGTTTAGCAGCTTTTTAGCGTTTATGTAAATTGAAATCAAACACACAGCCATAGCAATTCATAGATAACATTCAAAACAATCGATGATTATGCATCTCCGCGACTCACATGTCAGAGGCAATATTTACTTCACAACTAAAGAATAAAGAAAATTGATCGCCCTAGCGACAAAGAAGGCGTCCCATTTGAAAATATCAAACACATATCTTGCTAAAATCAATGAGCAAAATTTGACAAGGTTGTCCCATTCCAAAATATCAAATGCCTATGATTGTGGAATGGACAGGGTTTCCCATCAGTTCGGACATTGACATGGCACCTCGTGCTAAATAAACCAGCTGTTCTTTTTGTGCAGTTCCACCAAAATCAACCAAATTCACGCGTAGCTTGTATGATTTCGCCCTTATATGTTACAACGCCTTGAACTTATGGGCACCTCCTTTCTTGTGGTGGAAATGAATGATTCGATGTATTCATGAACATTTTGTGCAGTTCCGTTGAAATCAAGCTGAGCTCCCTGTTTGCACAAATACAAAAAAGTGATTAGTATAAAAGCAAAGCTGTACTATAAATTGACAGTTTCAACAGGCACATACATGGTCCATGTAGAGCACACTTTTAGAAAAATGGAACTCACCAGAAAGAATCCTAGAACAACATTGTACTCACAAGATCACAAAGAATAAATGGAGATTTGTCGGTCCTTCCGAAATGAAGTTAGTTTGGTCTTGTGTGTCGTAATGTAACCATCCTTCAACTGCTCCTTCTGATGAGAAGATAGACAGGGCTTCATTATCCTGGCATAATCGGAACTAGTCACTTCACGTATTCCATATTCTTCTTCAGAGGAAGATGATCCTTGTTTGCTCGGAAAAAAGGAAAGGAAATATTTAAAACAGCACAGATGAAGTACTTCTCAAGGACAATACCACTTTTTCATGACAGTATCTAAACAGTAGCACAACACCAATAGAGATGACAAAGCTCAATCATATGGATGAAATCAGTGGGTGAGGTACCAACATTTGTCAGGAGGCTGATTGTGTAGAGCATACAGATGAAGCACTTCTCCGGAACCATCTGTTGCTATCTACGGGGGTGGCCATGCTTACTATATACTCCTCGATTAGTTTAATGTTTCCAACATCTTCTTGTGCAGTTCCACTAAAATATATGGTATCTTCAAAGAAGATCCCTGTTTGCACAAGTAGAGATAATTACGTATGGCATCAAATGAGTGGCAAAACAATTGCTCGTTCGACCATAGCAATAAATTAAGATGCAAAACTATATCATTACTTGTGTCATCACGGTTCGATTAACTTCATTACAAAGACCGGAGTTGATTTTGTTTTTCTTCCGCTTGTTCTTCCCTTCATCACTTGGTTCAATAACGCATAAGCTTCGCCTTCAATGTAAGATTTGGCATGTCAATTAGGGAGCACAAGTATAGTACTAAACTTAATTTTACGATGAAAGTGGCAAAATCTGAGGCCAGCGTTGTGAAATATTCTTATCTTACGTCAATGGGATATTACGGTGCACATACAAATTGGAAGTCTTGTCTCCATTTGTGCAGTTCACTAAAATCAAGAAACATTATCGTACAAGTAGCACAACATATGAAAGCACACTGCAGAATCATGTGAAAGAAGGCTAGTACTAACCTCTCGTGATGCGGAATTCAAACAACTCACAAGAAGAAGATCTGAACTAAATTCGCCTTAACGGATAGGTAGTAAGATCTCCTCTTGTGCAGTTCCACTAAGATCAAGCAATCAAGCAATGTTGTCGGTGTGACATTTTGGTTGAACTGCACAAAACACTCTTCAAACAAAAGTGTTTTGTGCGAAGGCAACAAAAGGTCACAATGGCAACGAGGTGAAGTAGATAACCCTGTTTACACAGAGGTGCAAAGGAAACAATTAGTGGTCAATAACGGTGGATGACACAGAAGCCAACAAAAAGAAGCATATACCTTATCTAAATGGGAAAGAAAGCAAGACAGTAGCATTTCTCAAAAGGTGGCATTGATTAATATTAACATAGAGATTATATTAACAATAAAATTCGTTAAACATGTAATTTGCTTTTAAGCGTGGCATTGCATCAATTTTCCGTGGCATTATTAGAGGGTGTTTGTTTACAGGACATTTTGGTGTAGGGACTAAAAAACTCCGTGTCAGTCACATCTAAACCAAACAGGAGGAACTTTTCGGGACTAAAAGTGGGCATTTGGGACTAAAGAAAGAAGACCCCGAGGGAGTCTTTTTGGGACTTTTTCCAACAGTTGCCCATGTTTAGTCCCATTACTAGGGGTAACATGGTCTTTTATCATGTCATTTAATAACCTCTAGTCCATGTTTAGTCCCTCGAACCAACCAGGTAGGGACTAGGGAGTTCTTAACCAAACAGGGCCTTAGATTAACAACAGCTAATGAGTTGCACAGGACGGTGGGCCTTTCAGCACCATGTGCATCTACCGATGTACTGTGGTCATGCACAATCTGTTGCAACAAAGAACAAACAACCAAGGAGCATATTTGTGTTGGTCCCAGCTTTTGTTATCTTTAGACACCTTTACCTATGTGAGCGTATGACAAATCTAGTCCTGCTCAAACTCTACAGCCTTGTCCCTTCCTTTCCTTTTTGAACTAGTACTTTCACCCCTTCCTTTCCTCTTTGAACCACGTCCTAGATTTATGCGATACAACTTTCCCCATTCCTTTCCTCTTTGAACCACATCCTAGATTAATGCTATACAACTTTCCCCCTTTATTTCCTCTTTGAACCACGTCCTAGATTCATGCTATATACAACTTTTCCCACTACTTTCCCCCACTCCTTTCCTCTTTGAACCACGCCCTAGATTCATGGTATACGTGCAGCTAGAGAAATGCATGTGGAGTAAGTCAAATATACCTTAAGGTTCTTGGGGCGTGGTTAAATTGACAGGACGGCCAAGAAGAAGAAGGGGTCGGAGGCCCTCCCGCCGGGCCAGGTGGAAAGTGAACAGCGGCCGATAGTGGATTCCTCCCTCGCCGACGGCGACAACGTTAACTTCCTTCCCTTCCCGTGAGACGGATCCTGCCGGCTCTTTGAGCAGCAAAGTGAGGGAGAAAGAGGCCAACAAAGTCTTGTTTAGATCTGGAGAGGGCGAGAGAGTGTGAAGAGAGCAACTTCAAGCCGAGGCTCCAAATGGGAGAGGGCGAGAGAGTGTGAAGAGAGCAACTACAAGCTACCGAGGCTCCAGTGATGTATATATATCTTGGAGAGAGAGTGTGAAGCGTGCAAACCCTAGAAAACATTTTGACCGATCAAAGAATCCTCCTGGAAAAAATATGCTCAAGTGTAGTTATCGAACCCGAGACCTCAAGTTTGATGAGCGAGCAGGCTAACCACTACACAACCCTCCCGTTATGTTCAACGAGAGGAAAATAACCTTTATACATTCCTGCATTCGTGTGACAGGGCATGCCGTGTTTTTGTGTGTGTGGGAGTCATTAGGATTTCAATCATAATCGTGTCATGTGGCTTTGGTGGTAAGACTATCCACACGGTGGTGCGAAATAATGCAGCATTAGTCACCTTACCTCTCTCCACGTGAAATGCGTTGGGTTCCACCAGTCAAAGGGTGAAACAAACAAATTAATAAGAAAAATTAAAAGCGCCCGGTGTATCTTACTACCTCACACATCTACGCTCTTTGCTCGGGAACCTTTGTCCAAATGATCCCTCTGTTTGCTCACGTACTATTTTAAGTGAATCCTTATTATAACATGCACACAAATTTTGGGCACTTGAATTCGACTTAAGTCAGTGTGCCACCGTATCTCGTATACTTACTACTCCCTCCGTCTAGGTGTAATAAGTCACATTAGAAGGTGCAACGAGACCAAGGTGTGTGCGTGTGCGTTTGTGTTTTTAACAACATGTGTGTGTTAGAGAGTGCGACAGATCGACCTACTCCTACAGAGATATGGTGTGTAGTGTACGATTTTAGCCGCGAGAGTCGGTGCATCCTCTCGTTTCCGGGCGTGTCCGGTAGGGACATGCGGACATATGCCACGCCCGCTCCTGACCAGCCTGGCCCACCCAAAGCCCCTCCATCGCCAGCATCTTCCCGCCCAAAGCAGTCGGTCCGCTCCAAAGAACCGGTGTCGCATTCATGCCGGGCAGAAGCGGACGCGACCTCTCACCGGGCGCAAGAGTGATGGTTGCTTCGTCCGTCCAACTTCTTGATGGGTCTATGTGATTTGGCGGCTCATTGGTCTTTATTACTGCGGTGGTAGGACTCTTTGGATGTCCCACGCTTTCGTGAAAGGAGTAGTAGATTACAATTTTCTCCATTCTTCTGACGGAGGAGTGCAAGAGCATTGAAAACACCTTGAGGCTCGGTGATTACATGGCCCACCTCACACTATCACCGTGCGACACCTAACTCTTTACATAGTACTCCCTCCGTTCCTAAATATTACTAGATGAGTCCCAGCTTTGTCGCGAACAGCGATATATCTCTCTGCATAAAATTATCGATTTCATAGAACTAAAAAAATCTATAACCGCATGACAAATGTGGTAGCCAAACTAAATAAACTCCCATCATCATTTAGATCATCCCACGTAAGGAAAAAAAGATCAGCCAACTCCTCTTTGCATAATGGGATTATATATTTCTTTTGACATGTTAATGGGACTTAAAAGCTCACTTACATGCATGCTCTTGGTGCATGCTTGCATGCGAACATGTTGATGTGATTTAAAACCCACTCACATGCATGTGCCACGGTATTTACGCATGCTTGCATGTGGCTTAGTCTTGAGCCTCTCAATGTCTAGATCAGAACGACTATTATGACTGATTTACTTCATCTAACGGCTACATCAATTTTGATGATGTGGCTCAAGGAGAGGATAGAGAATTCCTAGTCTTTGAGGGCTAGCTATTACTAGTAGATAAGTCTTTGTAGAGATTCCACTAGGTGAACTACATACGGAACAAAATGAATGAATCTACACTTAAAATGCATCGATATACATCTGCATGTGGTTAATGGTGAAATCTCTACAAAGACTTATATTTAGGAACGGAGGAAGTACTAGTATAGTACTAGTACATCTTGTAATTTATCGTGAGATAAATTTGTACAATGCTATGAAGCTTCCGACTCTGTTACATGTATCTTGCGTCCAAGGTCGCCCGTTGCAACATTTCATCAAATACAAAGGAGACTTAACATGCATGCTATTGCATCTCAATGATTAATGATCATAGCAAATATGTACTCCTCCGTTCCAAAATAAGTGTCTCAACTTTGTGCAAACTTTAGTACAAAGTTGTACTACTACTAAAGTTGACACTTATTTTGGAACAGAGGCAGCTAAAGAAAAAAACGATCCATGCAGTCCCTAGCCCTTGAACCGTGAACCCTGATCAGGCTTCAATTTGCTGGCAACGTTCGAGCTTCCTAATAAATGTAGTTTGCAACCTTTTGACCATCGGATCATTTTGTGCAGTTTCACCAAAATCGAGATGAGCATCCATGTGGCAAAGAAATTGAAGAAGCGTGATTAGAATAAGATTACTAGGACTAGTTGATGAGACATAAACTCATCACAGATACAATACATAGAAGCCGATGAAATTATCGGTATATGCGGGGCCAAGAAGTAGAGAAATATCCACGAGGGAGTGATGTGGGCAAATTTGGAGCGATGGTGCAAGCCGTAAAGGGAGTTGTACGAGGGACGTAGCTCAACCTTGAGGAGAGGCGTGAGGCGGAAACCGCCACGTCGCGGGCAAAGGAGCAAGGGACGAAGGCAACCTCACCGGCTTTGTGAGAGAGAATGGCGGGGACCCCTCATCGGGGACGTCTTGACAAGGTGGGTTTCATTTGTCGCGGCGACCACCGCATCTACACTAAGCATCCACCCCTTCCCCAAGCGGACGTGATCCGCCGGGATGTTAGAGATGTGGCCACAGTCATTTTGTGCGAGAGAGTGTGAAGAGAGCAACCCCAGCAAGCAATCGTTTAGGCTGGCCCGTCCTGACTATATATATAGTGGAGCGGTTTCCTTTTCTCCCCATATGAACCTATCATATTGCGTACGTGCCACCGAAGAAAAAAAGTTATTTATAAATGACACGGCACCTACTACTCGTTCTCCTATAACCTTGCGCTTGGCATCTCCAAAATATTAACCTTGCGATTGGCTCTTCGCCTCGGGAAGTCGAGCAATAATGGTAGTGCAATATATATCGTTCTGGCTATATGAGACCGAATGAATTGCTGCACGTCCACCACGTGGGCGAGGTCGAGGCGAGGAGAGTGCTACTACATACGGAGCAAAATGAGTGAATGTACACTCTAAAATACGTCTATATACATCAGTGTTTGGAGTATGTACTAGTAGTTCATATTGAAATCTACTAAAGGACATATATATTCCAAACAATATGATATAATCTCTACAACCAACGTAGTAGGGACGAGGAGTAAACGGAGGGAGTAGTAAATTTTTCTCCTCGTCCTGCGAGCCACAAGCGCATGGGCGAGGAGGCAAGCTTCACCTCATCCTGTGAGCCACCGCGCCCGTGGGTGAGGGAGGCAGTGTACTAAGCAAGCTTCTCCTCGTTACTGCGAGTTGACGGGACACATCAAAAGTACTCCGATGTATAGAGCCTTGCCTCTAAGGTAGGCCCCACATGGTTTGCCTCTTTTTTAATTTAACATAACGCGTCAAGTCGCAATTTGTTTGTTCACCCGTGGTAGACGATC
The DNA here is from genome assembly GCA_021605145.1 of Aegilops bicornis. Lineage (NCBI taxonomy): Eukaryota > Viridiplantae > Streptophyta > Magnoliopsida > Poales > Poaceae > Aegilops > Aegilops bicornis. The sequence continues at coordinate 562,951,403 of CM038671.1, forward strand.
CTCCCTCCACCAAGTGGACAATCGATGCAGTGCCAAATTACCACATGGGCTGCCTTTTTTTAAATGCAGAAATGAGCTCCACCGTGTACCAGCGGGTGTGGTTGGGAAAGAGGCAGAGATCGTGCCCGTGCATGCACCTCTTCTCTTCGTGCACGTCCCCCCACCTACGTGGGTGTGTGTGAGATACAAACCGCATTAAATGAGTGTTTTTGTTTTGTGGTGGGGGGGGGTGGGGTGGGGGGTTGATTTTGTGAATTATTTGTGGGAATATGTGTCGATGATAAAATTTTGCATGCAATGTGTGTGAAATGGAGGCCTATCCATATCATACATAGAGGGTCGGGCAATCCACGAGAAGAGAGGGAGGGGTTATAGCTATCGATAGAGTCGAAGAGAGGATCAAGTGGGTGGGTGCGAGATCGATGAAGATAGCCATCGAAATTGTGTGTTTGTGTGTGTGTGAAATTCAAAGATATAGGCGGTGGCCCTCTTTGGAACGTTAGAGGGCACATGTCAAGTTTGTGTGTGGCAGGGAGACATGACTAGAGCACTTGATGTATCGATGTGTGTGGGGGGGGGAGGGGGTGGGGGGGAGGGGCAGGGAGAGGCCTAACTATAGAGGTAGAATGACTCGTATATGTGTTGATAAGGAGAGACCCAACTATGTCTTGAGGGAGATCGGTCGACATCCATACATAACTGAAGGACAGGAAATATGATGGGACAGAGAGAGAGAGAGAGAGAGAGAGGGAGGGAGAGGGGTAGAGTGCTGGATGGGTGATGGAGTTGCTTCTCCGAGATGTTGGGTGAGGCCTACTAGACAAACTGAGGGTGGAACTGCAATTTTATCAATAAGAGTGGGGATGTGTTTCTGTGTGTGCCTGTGCGTGATAGATCTGTTGGGACGCATCCATGGATGATGAAGGGGAACCATGTGTTTAGTAAGCAAACCTAACTAGATCGGTAGATCAATTGTTGTTTGTCGGAGGTAGGGAGAGACACAACTAATGAGGTAGATCGATCGATGTGTGGGTAAAAACGAGTTATAAGGACCTAGCTGGCTATATGTATAGCGAGAGATCGGTCCAGCAAAGGCCCATTTGTTAGAGGCAAATAAGGCCCATCGAGACGGATAGACAGAGAGAATGGAGCTAGGAGGTGGTGCGAGAGGCCCAACTACTAGCTAGATAGGGGAGGTGTGCGGTTGTGAGATCGATGAAAGAGAGGCGAGAGTTTACACGTGTGTCGACCATATGAGAGACACGAGGCAAGGACACATAAAGGAGGAGATTGAAGGCTGTGTGTGTATCTTTGTGGCGAGGCATCATTTGGAGAGGTTTATCAATCGGTGTGTGTCGGAAAGGAGTTATAGAGACTCTGGGAAAACGACCTAAAGAAAAAAATGAATGTGCCCGGTGGATAGAATGCCGAGGGAGGGGGAGGGCGAGGAGGGCATGTGCATGCACGAGAGAAAGTTAGTGGTAGCTACAAAGGTTAGATGATTGTGTGGGTGTAAGAGACTAACAAAAATCATAATTTGATATGAAAAGCGGATTCATATATTTGAATAGGAGATCATAGTGTTTTAAACATTGCATGCATGAATATAGCGGTGATACACGTGCTATGCACATGTTACACCATAATGTGATAATGCATGGCGTTTGCAACTCACAGCTAAATGCCGAACAATCTAAACCATACTATACATCAAATAATATCACATTTTATTTGAATTTGTGATAATGTCTTGGCATTTGCTGCTTACAACTAAATATCGAGCAATCTAAACAATACTATATATCGAACATTCTCACATTTTATTTGAATTTGTGGTAATATGTGGTGTTTGCAACTCACATCTAAATACTTGTAGGCGTAGGGGGCGGGGCACCATAAATAATGTGATAAACACATTATACATATGAGACATGGTTTAGATTATGAAGATCTAGCTAGAGCTAGAAATGTAATGTGATTTGAAATCAAAATAAAGTGGATTCAAAAAATCTAGTTTTAGTTCATATAGTACACATAGTTCATATGTAACTCGAGACTAATCATGTGGTGTCTTTGTGAAGATAATACACAAACGATGGTTTAACTTGACAATAATGATGATTGTAGATCTTATTAAAAGCAGAGAAAGCGAATTCAAATGCTTTGACTTCACAACAATCATTCAGTAGATCTTATTCAAATTTAGTTCATATTGAAGCGGTAGTATATACGTTTGGAATGCACTAAAGCGTCCATTTGAGTAGTAGGTTGCATGCATTATATACGTGGCGAAATATTTTAATTGAACATAACATGAATTCAAAGTTTTGAATGACATTTGTAGTCTTGCATTGATTTGGTACAGTACATGTTAGGCTTGTCCGGAAATTTCAACCCGGCCTTGTTAGCCCGAAATATTTAAGATATATGTTTGTCTCGTTGTGCTCCGACAACTCCCTCCATCTCAACCGGCGCCTTGCTATTCAGAAATTACAACGCGAGCGAAAACTCCCACCTCCTGTGAAATCCCGACATGTGAAATGCCTGTGGTACCCCTGAACCGAAAGAACCGCCTCAAATCGGTGAGGGGTACTTCCGTAACTTAACCCACATTTCGGACAAGCGCGTCTCTAAGCCATGGTTCCCCACTGCCATCCATCCGCCCACCCATTCGTACACCAAGGCCGTGAAAACCCACGACGAAACCCCACACCCTGCTCCGTCCGCCACCCAGCCAGAGCCTCTTCCCCGATGACGTCGTCCACATCAACACCCCGACGTCCCTCATCCACCGTATCGGATGAGGATCCATCGTCGATCTCATCGTCCCGCCGGTTCAGCCACCCCGCCCTCCACCTCCAAGGAGCTGCCCCGACGTTTCCCTCGTCTTTCGCGCCACCTCCATTCCCACACCACCGTCTTCACCTGCACCACTGGAAGAGCATCATCATCACCGTTTCCTCGAATGAAGCTGCAGCCTAATCGGCGCCACCAAAGAGGTTGTACACTAATCACCGCATTTTCTTCTTGATTCGATCTCACGGTGCTGCTGGCGCTCGGTCCCGAGCCGACACGGCGCGGCTCCATCCACGGCGCGTCGCCGCCACTTCCTCCACGACGTCGCTCACTCGTGGCGGCGTCCACATCGATAGGAGTTGCTTTGCTTTAGCTCTCGCTTCATGCTTCTGCTCTGCTCTTGCTCTCGGTCCCTACTGATGCACTCTTGCTATTGGTCTTGCTTTCTTTGCTCTCGCTCTTGCTCTTGCTTGCGATGCCGCTCCGATTTGGCTACACTTGATCGGTGAATCAACTTTTGGGTCGGTCGATTTTCAAGGGTGGGCTCGGGGGTGAAGGAAGAACCAGCATAGCAGGGAGGGGGCTCACGGAGAGGTACCGCACTATCTATCTTAGGGTTCGAGGATGGGGGCGGTGGTCGCGGTGGCGGGCGTTGGCGGGGCGGTGGCGTGGGGATCGCCGGAGAATAAGCTCGGCACCTGGGGGGCTAGAGGGATGGCCGGGGCGGCGACGGACTGGCGGTGGGGAGTGTTTTCGAGGCGAGTGGCGCACCGCCGGTTGCCCGGCGGGTCATTGCTTAGCCCGATGGTGGTGGCGGCTCGATGGGGTGGAGGTTGAAGATGAACCGCATGCCCTTGATTTACGTATCCAACGGCTGCAAAATCGGTGACCGAGAGATGAAAAAGTCGATCGACCGACGTGTAGCCTCACCTTGCTAGTGCGTTCAGTTTCGACAAAGCAAAATTCAGTTTCAACGGTTAGGTTCGATTTGACGATTAAGTTCGATTTGACAGTTAAGTTCAGAGATGAGCGGCTGATGTATTTTACATCTAGCACTTTGTGTTTATGTATTTTACGTCAAGTATTGGAGATGCTATTAGAATTCCACTCAGGTTAACGTTGTTCGTTGTCTCTCTTGTCCTGCTTGACCTCGGCGTCGTACAACTCACGGAGTTGCTCCAATGACGAAACCCTCCATCACGGCGGAAGCGATACCTCGGGCTCCATCTCCAGACGCCTAAGATCTTCTTCCCTCCTCCCGACAAAAGTCAGTAGGAGCATCCTCACCGCCAACCCAATCATTTGAGATCGACATGGCTTCGCCAAAGAGGTTGTACACTTGTTGCATCTCTTTTTTACTCTATATGTTATATATATTGTCCACTGAGCACACGAATTTGTTCCTTTAGTGTCTCCTTGAAAGAAAAAAAGTAGGAATTTTAATTTTCACTTGTCCTCCTTTTCAAGTTCCTATTCATGAAGCACAAGACTAAGAGATAGTAGCATAATAGCATTATAACCGTACATTTTCTTGTGGTTTGACTTAATCTCACCATGCTTCTTTGCATCCTGTGATCTTCCAATTGTTGTGAATCAAACACCCAAATTGGCAGAAATCCTGTGTTTTTATATTCTCTGTTTTGCACGTGCATTCCTATCCTATTCCTGTCTATTTCCTATCCCTGCATTGTTGGAATCCTCCAATTCAAACGAGCCCTTACAGAATTACTTCTCTTACAAATAGTTGTCAAAGAAAACCTTGCGTGGTTTGTCCCGCTCCTGCTGCGCCGTCGTCCACCCCAAATTTCACCGCTCCAACGACGTAGGGTCCGACAAATAGGGATCCGGCCTCTGACTGTCTTTTCGCCGCCTCGGATCTTTCTTCCCTTGTTGGCAGCCATGAAAACTGCATTACCATCATCAACCGAGCGAGATGACCTCGAGGACTACGGGTCCGCAAGAGAGGTCGCACTCTTCGTGATCGCTTCGTTATGCATCGCTTAATATTACATGCTATTTTATAAATCACTGTTCACCGACTAGGCTCGAGTCGACTCAAACTAATGGTCAAACTTGAGTTTTTAAATGGTTGTGGGGTACATATCGGGGCCGCTATCAATAGTATCTATCTACTATCTGGTTAATCTCCGGTGTCTACTATGAGTTTCATGTTGGGTGGAAACAAACAGTAAAGAAGCCATTATCTGTATTTATTAACTGAAGCCATTATCTTCCTGCTATTATTGGTTTTGGGTCTATCCACAGGTTGCTACCATCACTCTGGATTTCTGCATGCACTCCTTACATAATCTCACTATGTTTTATTCCTAAGCATGATGCTTATTGTAAACAATGGAACCGAACATGTAGAGCAAAAGAGACGAGCCTTGCGTGGCAATATAATTTCATGCGACGTCGCTCCATGGTAGGCGCAAAGGCAGCCCCCTCCACGCATTTCGGATTGTAATCGAGAGGAAGATATCATTACGAGGGGATTCGAAGGAGAAGATAACTCCTATTTACCCCGAGGTCTTCGCTCTAACTTGGCATGTTGATGTTGGTTATATCATGCATATGATGTCTTGCATTGCTTACTTTATACATCAAATATGTCATCCGCTTAGTTTAGACATCCTTTGTGCGAATGCCATCTGCTTAGTTTATTCATCGTTTATGTGAATTACATAGCGCCACCTTGTTTAGCCGTGCATCATATATGTGAATTTTGCAATGCCATCCTCGCTTAGCCACCATCTTATATGTAAATTATATCAGGCCATCCTTTTTTCATTACATATGTCAACAATGTTAGTACATTCAAGCTGCTCTTCGTGTGCATCAGCCATTTGACACAGTGATGGCAAATTCGGAGTGAAAACAAGGTCTTCGAGCGGAACTATGCTATCGGACGAAGCGCATATCTCGCTGATTACGGATAGCTCCTCGTGAGGAGGATTCGCAGACAGATGACCAGTCCTATTCCCCGAGGTGTATGCTCTAACTTGGCGGGGTTATGTTGCTCATATCGTGTGTATGGTGTCTCGCGTTGCTATGCCATTTGATTAGTTTAGACATGCTTTGTGTGAATGCCACCTGCTCAAAGGTGTCTAATTACCATATATGTGAATTATGCATTGCCATCTTGTTGCAAGACATTATATATGTGAATTATACAATGCTATCTTGTTGCAAAGGCATTATATATGTGAATTATGCAATGCCATGTTGTTTAGCCAATCATCATGTATGTGAATTATATCATGCTATCATTTTTTGTATTACGTGTTCCATTTGTTGACAACGTTTGTATATTCAACTACTCTTCCTGTGCATCAGCCATTTGAAGCGGTGATGGAAGTATCTGGAGTGAAAACAAGGTATTCAGAGCAGACAATGCTACCTGCTGAAGAAGACATCTTGCTGGCTACAGAGAGCTCCTCAGAGGAGGTTTCACGCATCGATGACCGATCCTATTTCCCCACGAGGTCTATGCTCAAACTTGGCAGGTTATATTACCCATGTCATGCATGTTGTCTTGCATTGCTTAGTTTTTACATCATATATAGATTGTCATCTGCTTACTTGCTTACTATATAAATCATATATTTGAATTATATCATGCCATCATGTTTACATAGTACATACACATCATCTATCTGAATTATGGCATGGCAACCCATTTAATAAAGACATCATATAGTTATATCATCTCATCATGTTTAGTGTTTACAGTCATCATATTTAGAATTATGGCATTCTATCCATGAATGTATGTGAATTATGGCATGCCAACCTATTTAATAAACACATTATATAGTTATGTCATGTCATCCTGTTTACATAGTCTCATATTTTGAACTATGGCTTTCCATCTTTTTTAGTTAGCCATCATAATGTGAAATTGTGTCATGCTATCCTGTTTAGTTAGCCATCATATATGTGAAATTGTGTCATGCTATACTATTTGGTTAGACAACATAAATATGAATTATTTCATGCCCTCTTTTATTCCCCACTATCCATTGCACCTGTCTATCATACAATGTCTATACTTTCAATTACTTTTCTTGTTTATCAGCCATTTGAATTGGAGAGCGTGATGGCGATATCTAAGGGAGTAACAACACGGTCTTCGTAAAAGATAGTGCTACCAGTTGATGCAGATAGAACCACGGTTGTACTTGCCCAAGGACCAGATCCACCACACATAACCCAGACTCTACAGATTGTACCCCTACCCAGTTGGACAGAGAACCAGCTACACCCCTTCTAACCCCAACCCCGACAGATAGTAACCCAGTTCCAGTTGACACGGTACCGTCTCCACCACAGAGCACCCAAACACGAGCGGTTAGTAAGGAAACTGCAGTGCCCAAAGCACGAGGACCACCACTCCGAATCCCAACTCAACGCTTAAAGGAGAAGAAGCTTTGTTCTCAGGTCAGGTTCTGTAGCTATGGTTCATACTCCTTTGCTCTTGCATTACTGTATTTACTCATACCAACTATTTTCAAATTTGAAGGATGTAATTGAAACTCCAATGGCATAGCAGTATGTTTTAAACATGTTTCTTTAACTGGTTTGTTGCTGTAACCTGCTCTATGTTGATTTCAGTTTCAATTGAATAAACAGTTATGTTCTCATGTCATGCACATTACAAGTGTTGTTATTGCTCTATAGTTACCCACACTTATATTCTGTCTATTCTTCTTTGTCTTGAACAAATATTATTTGAACTATGTCTCTATCTTTATTTGGCAACAAAAACTAGAATGATATAGACCATAAAGTGACCATGGTACATAGATATATGTTTGTTTCATGCTGTTATCCTGTCCACTTTACTACTGAACTCATTTACCAAAATGAGTTTCATATACAACATGGTAAGCATGTGATGTGTCTGCTTGTTTCTCTTTTAGAATGCGGACAAAATATTGGAGAAACGATCAGCGTTATCCAATGGTAAAGGAAGTAATGCAGATAAGGTTCAAGATAGTGAGACATCCTTGTTGGTCTCCAAGAAAGTCGATAAAAACTATCTTGACGACGGTGAGGGAACCCAAAAGTCTTGTCTTGATGTAGTGTTCGAAAGTTATCGCCACTATCACCGGCACAAGCTCTTGAACTTCTTTGCTGAATCAGTTCATCTTCTTGAGTCTCAACTTCAAGTTGAAAGACATCGATCGGATGTCTTTGCAACAGAAGTCAAGGACCGAGGAAGTCCTGCAGAATTCATATGCATATTTTACGAATTTGCAACAACAAGCTACTGGAGGATTTAAGCGCCAAACAAGAGAAAGTTAATAAGCTTGCTAAGCATCTTGCCATTATGGGTACCGAGGATATTGTTTCTTGAGATCTTCAAGTGGTTTTGATTGGATTTGTTTCTTTGTGGCGTTTATTTGCTGGTCGCCAAATTTGACAACCGATGTATATGATATCTTTGCTTTGTTCCCTATATTTGCCGGTGGCGAATTTGATGCCCGATGGATGTAATATGTGTAACAGCCGTGATAGCCTAGCATAAGTTGCTTGCTTATTTATTTCCTTGTTGTCTTGCTTATTTGTTTGCTTGTAGTCAGTGCAGTTCTTTTTAAAACTAGGCCACAATAACCATGGGCTAATATTCTTTGTAGTGACATTGGGCCTCCTACGGGCCGTAGAAAGCGATGGGCCTCCTACGGGCCGTAAAGCGATTGGCCTTCTACGGGTCAGAAACGATAACCCTTCTACGGTAGTAGAAACAATGGGCCTTCTACGGGCCGTATCATTAATGGGCCTTATACGGGCCGTATGACCATAACGGGCCATCATTAATAGGCCGTATTTGATGACGCTATGAAAACGGCCCAACGTATTAACGACCCAACGTATTAACGGACCACAAACGGGCCGATGTAATCACGGGCTGAATTTGGCCCTAGCGTAAAATGACAAGAATGGCCGTAAGTAAATGAATCTTTGAAATGAGCCCAAGAATAAATGGGCTCCGAGAAGGCCAAAAGATAACATTTCTTTGAAACGCCCAATCGAATAACGGGCCCTTAATGGGTATAAAGTGATATCTTGTTCATTACGGGCCGGTTCACCACGGGCCGTTAATGGGTGTAAAGTGATACCTTTGTTCATTGCGGGCGGTTCACCACGGCCGTTAATAGGCCAAGAGTTACATAGGGCCTCATATGGGCGAAAGACGTCATGGGCCATACATGGGCCGGTGAAAGCAATTTGGAATCATATTGGATGGCCCAGATGACGCCATCGGGCCTAATTCGGATAGGGCATAACGGGCCTTGGGTTAGCGAAACGTAAATGGGCTATATGCGAACATGCCGTTAACGGGCTTTCCATGGGCGCCCGCCACCTTTGACCAAGTCAAACGGGCGGCCTTTTCACGTGAATGGGCCTCTGTTAGGCCGTGCCACGTGTCGACGTATCATAGGCGTATACGTCCAATGAGTGGATGACATCTATCCCAACGATGAGTCGACACGTGTTTCCTCCGACCAATGATGATTTTACACGTGGAAAATCCCCATTGGTCGGGGCTGTTAACGGGTTATCGGATCCAAAACCCGACCCGATAGCTTAACGACGTTCCGTTACGGTGGATGCCACATGTCGGTCACCCTTGACGAAAGCACTTATATGGCGCTCGATTTATCGTCATGGAAGTGGACACTTTCGTGATGATAATTTTGGTAATGTCATGGAACACTTCTACAACAGCACAGGTATGACTATCTTGATTCTGTCATAAATTTGTCATGGATGTACATGCATGACAAAAAACGCGACCTACTGTGACAAACACGTATCATCACGGAAGTGTATTTTTTTGTAGTGTGCTATTTTAAACTGTGTCACTTTATTCATCAGTAAGAAATGTGATGAATTGTCAGCACTGATACTTAAATGTGCAAAACCTATCATCTGTCTGCTTGTTTATCTTTCAGAGTGAGGAGGATATAAGTGTCAAACAAGTGCAGTCTCACCATCTTGCTCACCGCTATATGCAGCCTCCCGGCAGGACTAACCTTTCTTGAACTCTATTGAAGTGTTGTCGGTTTTGTATATTATTTTGTTGGCTATTTTAATTGCACTAGTGGCAATCTTTGATGCCCAGTGTAGGTAATCTGTTGTCTGCTTATGCTTTATTATCATAGTGGCGAACTTTTATGCCCAGTGGATGTAATATGCCGTAACATCTTTATTGTATAGTCTAGGTTTTTTTATTCACGATGCCAAACCGTAAAATTACGGTACATAATCGGGCCCGCAAATCACCATGTATGATCCGCATCATGGGCCCCATCATCTTGGTCCGTTAACAGGCCTAAATGTAAACTAGCCCACTAGTAGATTCGGCCTTTAATAGGCCGAGTAAACCGTCGACCCTATTTTCCCAAGAAAACTCAATGGGCTTTTAGGAGGCTGAAAAGTAGGTTGGGCCCTAAACGCGTCTTAAAAACGGGCCTCAAAGCGGGCGAAATAGACCCGACCCATGATTGTGCCAATCAAATCATGGGCGATAATGTGCCAAAATTTTCTCGGTCCTTGTTTGGCCCAATCAGATTATCGTCATGCGAGCAGGATGCAAAGCAGAGGCGAGTTAGGCACAACTATATGACGGGATTTTAACAGGCCGAAATATATATAGGGCCGAAATGTTAAACGGGCCTTTAACAGGCCGAAACTAATATCAGGCCAAATTACTAAATGGGCCTTTATCAACTGGGCCCAAAAGGATAGCGTCCAGTTGACGGGCCGAATCTGATATGGGCCATAATTTAGCCCAAAGCCTCTCAAAGGGCCGAACCTGATCTGGGGCGTAATTTGGCCCACAACATGGTAGGATTTTAGTGGGCCGGATCACATATGGGCCTTTATTAGGCCTGGAATGTGGCAGCTTGTTAATGGACTGGATCAAATATGGGCCAACATTTGGCCCAAAGCATGGCAGCCAGTTAATGGGCCGGCCTACTAGTGTCATCAAAATCTTTTGGGCCTTTTGTTGGGCCAACCCATTATGGTCGGCAAAATCTTGTGGGCCTTTAGCTGGGCCGGCCCATTATGGTCCGCAAAATCTTGTGGGCCTTTATCTTGGCCGGCCCCATTATGGTCCGCAAAATCTCACAGGCCTTTAGCTGGGCCGGCCCATTATGGCCTGCAAAATCTCGTGGGCCTTTAGCTGGGCCGGCCCATTATGATACGCAAAATTTCATGGGCCTTTTGCTGGGCCGGCCCATTATGGACCGCAAAATCTTGTGGGCCATTAGTTGGGCCGGCCCATTTAAACTTTATGGGCCACTTTCGGGCCGGTCCACGTGTCAACATATCATAGGCGCATCTCGCCCATTGGATGAGTGACACCTGTGCCAACGTGGAGCTGACATGTGTTCCGTCGATGATCGAATTTTACACGTGGAAAATCCCCATTGGTCGGGCATTAACGGGTTATCGGATCCAAAACCGGACCCGATAGCTTAACGACGTTCCGTTACGGTGGATGCCACGTGTCGGTCACCCTTGACGAAAGCACTTCTGTGACGTGTGATTTATCGTCATGGAAGTGGACACTTCCGTGATGATAATTTTGGTAATGTCATGGAACACTTCTACGACATCACAGGTATGACTATCTTGATTCTATCATAAATTTGTCATGGATGTACATGCATGACAGAAAATGTGACCTACTGTGACAAACACGTATCATCACGAAAGTTTGTTTTTTTTGTAGTGTGAGCGTTGTACTCGTCGTCGAACGAGGGGAAGAGGGACATAAATTCCCCATCCAAAAGCCAGTGTACTACGTATCGGCGGTCCTTACACCATGCAAATCCCGATACCCTCACTACCAAAAGATAGAGTATGTGGTCTTTATGGCATCCTGAAAACTCCGACACTATTTTCAAGAGTGCTCGATCAGTGGCATCTGAAGTACGACTTAACAACATTATAAACAACAGGGACGCCACCGGCCGCATAGCTAAATGGGCCATTGAGATCTTACCGTTTGAAATAACATACAAGCCACGCAGAGCTATTAAATCTTAGGTGCTGGCCGACTTCATCACCGAGTGGACGGAAGCCGAGCTCCCCAAAGAGTACAGTTCATACTCCAACTGGATCATGTACTTCGACGGCTCCAAAATGCTAGCCGGACTGGGGGCTGGTGTCATCTTGACATCCCCTACAGGGGACATAGTCCGCTATGTGCTACAGATCATGTATACGGACTCCAATAACGTAGCCGAATATGAGGCACTTCTACATGGTCTCCGCATGGTTGTTTCCATGGGCATACAACGCCTAGAGGTGCACGGTGACTCAAACCTCGCAATATCTCAGGTAAATGGAGAGTTCGATGAAAAAGATCCAAAAATGGCGTCATCTAAACGCGGTATTAAAAATATCGGCTCGGTTCGAGGGGCTTGAGTCACGTCGCTCGAGACAGTAACCAAGCAGCGGACATCCTTGCTCGAATGGGAGCCAAGCGCGACCCCGTCCCGCCTAATACCTTTGTGGAAAGGCTCTTCAAGCCATCCGTGGTATGGCATGACGAGAGCGGAGACGCCAGTCCGGCCTGATCCCAACCCCAGCAGCCGAACACAATACATATATCATCGGAGGTTCGGATACCGAAATACCACCCTCTGCTCATGAAATCATGGCCATTATTGCTCCATGGACCGAACCCTTCCCGGCCTACCTTAATAGGCAGGAGCTTCCTGATGATCAAAATGAGGCCCATCGCATAGTTCGACGTTCTAAAGCCTATAAAGTTCATGAAGGTGAACTGTAAAAGAAAAGCACTACTGGAGTTCTCCAAAGATGCATCTCCGAAGAGGAGGGGCGGCAACTCTTGGCTGAAATACATGCTGGTCTGGGCGGCCATCACGCTGATACGTCTAGTATCTATAATTTTTTATTGTTCCATGCTGTTATACTATCAATCCTAGATGTTTTATAATCATTTTATAGTCATTTTATATCATTTTTTGGTACTAACCTATTGACATAGTGCCAAGTGCCAGTATCTGTTTTCTGCATGTTATTTACATCGCAGGAAATCAATATCAGACGGAGTCCAAATGCAACAAAACTTTACGGAGATTTTTTTGGACCAGAAGACACATAATGGGCCCGGGCTGCGCCTGGGGGGGTGCTCCGAGGAGAGCACAACCCACGAGGGCGTGCCAGGAGGCCCAAGCGCGCCCTCGTGGGTTGTGCCCACCTCGGGTGCCCCTCGGACCGCCTCTTTGCTCTATAAATACCCCAATATTCCCAAAACCCTAGGGGAGTCGACGAAATATTGATCCAGCCGCCGCAGAGTCCAGAACCACCAGATCCAATCTAGACACCATCTCAGATGGGGTTCACCACCTCCATTGGTGCCTCTCCGATGATGCGTGAGTAGTTCTTTGTAGACCTTCGGGTCTTTAGTTAGTAGCTCGATGGCTTTCTCTCTCTCGCTGAATTCTCAATACAATGATCTCTTGGAGATCCATATGATGTAACTCTTTTGCGGTGTGTTTGTTGGGATCTGATGAACTTTGAGTTTATGATCACTTATATCTTTTTATATCCATGAAAGTATTTGAGTTTCTTTGATCTCTTTTATGCATGATTTCTTATAGCCTCGTATTTCTTCTCTGATATTTGGGTTTTATTTGGCCAACTTGATCTATTTATCTTGCAATGGGAAGAGGTGCTTTGTACTGGGTTCGATCTTATGGTGCTTGATCCCAGTGACAGAAGGGGAACCGACACGTATGTATCGTGGCTACTAAGGATAAAAAGATGGGGTCTATCTCTACATAGATAGATCTTGTCTACATCATGTCATCGTTCTTATTGCATTACTCCGTTTCTCCATGAACTTAATACACTAGATGCATGCTGGATAGCGGTCGATGTGTGGAGTAATAGTAGTAGATGCAGCAGAGTCGGTCTACTAATCTTGGACGTGATGCCTATATAATGATCATTGCCCGGATATCGTCATGATTATTTGATGTTCTATCAATTTCCCAACAGTAATTTGTTTACCCTCCGTTTGCTATTTTTCCCGAGAGAAGCCACTAGTGAAACCTACGACCCCCGGGTCTCTTTCTCATATATTTGCCTTTGCGATTTACTTTTCCTTTGCATTTATTTTCAGATCTATTAAACCAAAAATACAAAAATACTTTGCTGCACTTTATTTTATTTGCGATCTATTTATTCAATCTATTACAACTTTCTCCCGTCCACGCACCGTTTGAGGCGCCATACCCGAAAGGGATTGACAACCCCTTTAACACGTTGGGTTGCGAGGTGTTGTTATTTGTGTGCAGGGCTGTTTACATTGTGTTGCTTGGTTCTCCTACTGGTTCGATAACCTTGGTTTCATTTCTGAGGGAAATACCTTCCGCCGCTGTGCTGCATCATCCCTTCCTCTTTGGGGAAATACTGACGTAGCTTCAAGCGACATCAAACGGAATTTCTGGCGCCGTTGCCGGAGAGGATCTTCAACATAAACCAGGTTCCTAATCACAAATCTCATCTCCTTGCAATTTAGATTATTTGCCATTTGCCTCTCGTTTTCCTCTCCCCCACTTCACAAAATTTTGCCCTTTTATTCGCTCACTTTTACCGTTCGTTGTTTTATTGCCGTATCTGTTTTTAACTGCAATCTTGTTGTGTAGTCATCATGACTCAAGAGAACACCAAGTTATGTGATTTCTCAAATACCAACAACAATGATTTTATTGGCATTCCGATTGCTCCTCCCCCCACTAGTGCGGAGTCTTGTGATATTAATATTGCTTTGCTGAATCTGAAAGATCAATTTTCTGGTACTCCTAATGAGGATGTCACGTCCCATCTTAATACCTTCGTGGAATTATGTGATATGCAAAAGAAAAAAGATGTGCACAATGATGTGGTGAAGATTAAATTATTTCCATTTTCTTTGCGTGATTCTGCAAAAATTTGGTTCTCTTCTTTGCCTCGCAATAGTATCGATTCTTGGAATAAGTGCAAAGATGCTTTTATCACTAAGTATTTTCCACCTGCAAAAATTATTTCCCTTAGAACTCAGATCATAAACTTCAAGCAACTTGAACATGAGCATGTTGCACAATCTTGGGAAAGGATGAAAATGATGCTAAGGAATTACCCAACTCATGGGTTAAATCTTTGGATGATCATACAAAAATTTTATCCGGGGTTGAATTTTGTTTCTCGTAATCTTTTAGATTCCACCGCGGGTGGTAGTTTTATGGAAATTACTTTGGGTGAAGCCACCAAATTGCTTGATAATATCATGGCAAATTATTCGCAATGGCATACCTAAAAAGCTCTTACTAGTAAAAAGTTAATTCGGTTGAAGAAATTTCTTCTTTGAGTGAAAAAGTTAATGCTCTTATGAAATTGGTTGCTAGTAAAAGTGCTCCTATTGATTTTAATGATATGCCTTTGTCTACTTTTATTGAGCAAAATAGTGATGCCATAGATGTGAATCTTATCTCTAAATAATTTCAATAACAATGCTTATAGAGGTAATTTTAATCCTAGGCCTTTTCCTAGTAATTCCTCTAATAATTATGGTAATTCCTATGGAAATCAATCTTACAATAATAATAGGAACACCTCTAATCTTGAGAATGATATTAAATAATTTATCAATATGCAAAATGTTTTCAACACTACCATGGAAGAAAAGTTGAATAAGATTGATGATTTGTCTAAAAGTGTTGATAGAATTTCTCATGATGTGGAAAATCTCAAGATGAAATTTTTTGTGCCTAAGGTTGATGAATCAATTAAAGCTCTTTATGTTTCTATGGATGAAAGTAAGAAAAGAATCGCTATGCTTGGAGCTAAAAAAGAATTTTTAGAAAAAGCGTTTTCTAGTGATTACTTTCGTAGAAGTGATGAAGATCTTAAAATGATTGGTGTTTCTTATATTGATTCCTTGTTTAGTAAAGTTAAGACTGATGATAAAGGGACTAGAGAAGAGTCAACTTTAGCTAGAAGGCGTCCCGATATTTCGGAGGGTGGAAACCTTATTGAGAAAATTGATAAAAGTGGGTTTCGAGAGGTCAAAACTTTAACTAGTGATGTGCCCACTCTTTTGGATTACAAAGACTTTAATTATGATAGTTTCTGTTTGATTGATTGTATTTCTTTGTTGCAATCCATGTTAAATTCACCTCATGCCTATGAACAAAATAAAGCTTTTACTAAACATTTTGTTGATGCTATGATGAAAGCTTTTGAAGAAAAATTGGAATTAGATGTTTCAATTCCTAGAAAATTGCATGATGAATGGGAACCTACTATCAGAGTCAAGATTAAAAATTATGAGTGTTTTTCTTTGTGTGACTTGGGTGCTAGTGTTTCTACAATTCTGAAATCTTTATGTGATGTGCTTGGTCTTACCGATATTGAATCATGTTCTTTGAATTTGCACTTGGCGGATTCTACTATTAAAAAGCCTATGGGAAGAATTAATGATGTTCTTATTCTTGCAAATAGGAATTATGTGCCCATAGATTTTATTGTTCTTGATATTGATTGCAATCCGGCTTGTCCTATTATTCTTGGTAGATCGTTTTTATGCACTATCGGTGCCGTGATTGATATGAAAGAAGGCAATATTAAGTTCCAATTTCCTTTGAGGAAGGGTATGGAAAACTTACCTAGAACAAGAACTAGGCCACCATATGAATCAATCATGAGGGCATCTTATGGATCTCGAACCAAAGATGGCAATACTTAGATCCTTGCTTTATGCCTAGCTAAGGGCGTAAAACTATAGCGCTTGTTGGGAGGCAACCTAATGAATATTTTTTTTGATTTTTGCTTTCTTTTCTTGTGTGTTTGCACAATTATGCTACTATTATGATGGTATTTTTTGTGTTTTAATTAGTGTGTGTGCCAAGTAAAGCCTTTACGATCTTCTTGGGTGATAGTTGTTTGATATTGCTGAAAAACATAAACTTATACGCTCACGAAAACAATTGTTAAAAATCACCAGAGCGTGATAAAATGCCAATCCTTTTTGTAGAATATTAATATACAAATTACCTTGGTCTTCCTAATTTTTCAGAATATTTGGAGTTACAGAAGTATTCAAAATAGTCAGATTGCTACAGGCTGTTCCGTTTTGACAGATTCTGTTTTCTTTTGTGTTGTGTGCTTATTTTGACGGCTCTATGGTTTTCTTTGATGAGTTTTTGCCATAGAAAAATTGGAATACAGTAGATATAATGCAATAACAGAATATGAATTGGTTTGATACAATACTTATAGTAGTGGTTTGCTTTCTTATACTAACGGATATCATGAAGGTATTGTTGAGTTTCGCATTCTGAATATGAATATGAATTGAGTATCCAAAATGTTTTTATCTCTAAGTTTTTCGCTTTGAGCTCTGGCACCTCTACTAATCCCTACTTCTCTCTGTGAAGGGCCTTTCTTTTACTTTATGCAATTTTTATTTTTGAATTTGAGTATCCATCTTCTCTTATAAAAGCACCAACTAGGAGGCAATATGATCGTACTTGAGTATTGGGTGTAGCTAATATGCGAGTGTGTTTCATGAATGGATCAATGGTTGAGCATGATGGGCTAGAGATAACTTATTTTAGCGTTGATATTTTGAAAGACATGGTTGCTTGTTGATATGCTTGAATATCTAAATTATCATGTCAAAACTATACTATTGCTTTGAATCACATAAAAGTCCAAATGTCCATGCTATAAAGAAAATAATCTGATATGACATGTTAGGCAGCATTCCACATCAAAAATTATATTTTTATCACTTACCTACTCGAGGACGAGTAGGAGTTAAGCTTGGGGATGCTGATACGTCTCCAACGTATCTATAATTTTTTTATTATTCCATGCTGTTATATTATCAATCATGGATGTTTTATAATCATTCTATAGTCATTTTATATCATTTCTTGGTACTAACCTATTGACAAAGTGCTAAGTGCCAGTTGCTGTTTTCTGCATGTTTTTTACATCACACGAAATCAATTTCAAACGGAGCCCAAATGCAACGAAACTTTACGAAGAGTTTTTTTGGACCAGAAGACACATAATGGGCCATGATCATACTGGGGTGCTCAGGAGAGAACAACCCACCAGTATGACAGAGGCCCAGCGCACTCGGTGGGTTGTGCCCACCTCGGTGCCCCCGCCGCCTCTTTGCTCTATAAATACCCCAATATTCCCAAAACCCTAGGGAGTCGACGAAATATTAATCCGGTACCGCAGAGTCCGCACTCCACCGAACCCAATCTAGACACCATCTCGGATGGGGTTCACCACCTCCATTGGTGCCTCTCCGATGATGCGTGAGTAGTTCTTTGTAGACCTTCGGGTCCGTACTTAGTAGATAAATGGCTTTCTCTCTCTCACTGAATTCTCAATACAATGGTCTCTTGGAGATCCATATGATGTAACTCTTTTTGCGGTGTGTTTGTTGGGATCTGATGAACTTTGAGTTTATGATCAGTTATATCTTTTTATATCCATGAAAGCATTTGAGTTTCTTTGATCTATTTTATGCATGATCTCTTATAGCCTCGTATTTCTTCTCCGATATTTTGGTTTTGTTTGGCCAACTTGATCTAGTTATCTTGCAATGGGAAGAGGTGCTTTGTAGTGGGTTCGATCGTGATTGCTTGATCCCAAAGGATGTATGCTTAACCGACACGTATGTATCGTTGCTACTAAGGATAAAACAATGGGGTCTATCTCTACATAGATAGATCTTGTCTACATCATGTCATCGTTCTTATTGCATTACTCTATTTCTCCATGAACTTAATACACTAGATGCATGTTGGATAGCGGTCGATGTGTGGAGTAATAGTAGTAGATGCAGGCAAGAGTCGGTCTACTAATCTTGGACGTGATGCCTATATAATGATCATTGCCTGGATATTGTCATGATTATTTGAAGTTCTATCAATTGCCCAACAGTAATTTGTTTACCCACCATTTGCAATTTTTCTCGAGAGAAGCCACTAGTGAAACCTACGGCCCCCGGGTCTCTTTCTCATATATTTGCCTTTGTGATCTACTTTTCCTTTGCATTTATTTTCAGATCTATTAAACCAAAAATACAAAAATACTTTGCTGCAGTTTATTTTATTTACGATCTATTTATTCAATCTATTACAACTTTCTCCCGTCCATGTACCGTTTCTGGCGCTGTTACCCGAAAGGGATTGACAACCCCTTTAACACATCCGTTTGCGAGGTGTTGTTATTTTTGTGCAGGGGCTGTTTACGTTGTGTTGCTTGGTTCTCCTACTTGTTCAATAACCTTGGTTTCATTTCTGAGGGAAATACCTATCGCCGCTGTGCTGCATCATCCCTTCCTCTTTGGGGAAATACCGACGTAGCTTCAAGCGACATCACATGCCGCAGCTCGGGCCCTCGTAAGCAAAGCTTTTCGGACAGGGTTTTTTCCGGCCAACGGCCCGAGCAGACGCACAAGCCCTTGTCTAACGTTGTGTGGGATGTCAGCTTTTCACCAATCAAAGTCATATGCCTCCGACTGCCTTAAGAACAACCCCCATTACTTGGCCCTTCGCAGTCTGGGGGCTTGATATGGTCGAACCCCTTAAAGGGGGAAGCCACAAAAAGAAATACTTACTGGTTATGGTGGATAAATTCACTAAGTGGATAGAGGCCAAACTAGTAAAAAAAGCTGAAGCTGGGCCAGTGATTGACTTTATATTCAGCGTGGTACACCGTTACGGTGTCCCGCACAACATCATCACTGATAATGGCTCCAATTTTACAGCCGATGAGGTGAAAAACTTGTGTGCTAACTTAGGCATTAAACTTGATTATGCATCTGTCTACCACCCTCAAACAAATGGTGAGGTTGAACGGGCCAATGCCCTGATAATGAGCGGCATTAAACCCAGACTGGTGCACTCCCTACAAGAGTCAGATAAGCACTGGGTTGAGGAAATCGACTCCGTGCTATGAGGGCTACGGACTACGCCTAATCGAACGACCGGATACACACCTTTCTTCATGGTGTACGGTGCAGAACCTGTCTTTCCCTGCGACATTATCCATGACTCACCTCGAGTGCGGATGTACGAAGAGCGAGAAGCCGAGCTCAATCCGCAGGATGACCTAGACGACCTTGAAGAGGAGCGTGATATTGCACAAGCCCATTCCGCATTTTATCAATAACAGGCCAGGCGATACCAAAGAAGAGAAGTGCGGGCCAAGACATACAACGTCAGCGACCTTGTCTTGCGTCTCTCGACAAAGAAGGATATGGTCAAACCAAAATGGGAGGGCCCCTTCATCATAGATGAAGTTCTCACAGGAGGAGCCTATCACCTTCGTAATGCATCGGATAATCGCCTTCAGCCGAATCCATGGAACGCTTCTCGGCTCCGACGATTCTACGGATAGTTCGGCCGCACTCTTTTTCTATTTTTTCTTTGACTAGGCTCCTTTTTCTCCTCTTCTCTCTTCTTTTTTTTTCCTTTTTATATCCCAGGGCATGTTCGGATCTACCGAACTGATAGGGGTACACATCTTTAAATGTATACACCCCATTATAACTGGGGGCTTCTTTGACGAAGCTTATTACTAAAAGCTTGTTGCTTCCATTGTTCACGTCGTTCGCTCTATACTTCTTTTGCCATTATATGCACCTCTATGACTTAAGGTTTTGCCAAGCTGGGTTGCCTTGCTCCTGTGTTTATACCTTACGTTCCCGATTGTTCAACTATTGTGTAATGGGAGTACCTCTGCGATTGTTACAACCGGGTAATCCGGATCTGTGCCTCAGATGGGTGAAGCCGAAAGCTAGCATTATTAAGGGAATAATTGGTCGGCAAGCAACGACAGACTATTTATGTTTATATAATTTTTCTAACAAATACGGGACATGCTACCCGCAATCCTATCTTTCGGATCAAAGCCTAGGCATGCATAATTCGGCCTGCCGACCCAAGGAAAGGAACCCTTAATGGAACTATTTTCCCTGGAAGATGTTTCGTACGTTAAATAGTAATATAACATAACTCCCTGAACAAATTTTGTCTGTTCGAGCAATATGACCGGATTGCCTGGTTTCCGAACATAATGAATGTTTATTACATTACAACATGGTATCTGGAAACACTCCACCTTCTTGGTTTGTAGGTTGAAGCCGAAGGCCTGCGATGACAAATTTTTCCATGTTCAGTTGGAGATAAGTTCGATGGTAAAGTTCATTGATACATTGATCGAACACCTACTCTTTATCTATGTCATCTATAAGACTGTCTAGGCTGCAGCCTTCTTGCGAATGTTTTGCAGCTATCATCACTTGGTCATATACCAAATTCACGGGAATTTATTTTCTGTCCGGTCCCTGAGGTCCAACTCAGGCCATATGATTCAGATCGAGCCTAGTGTAACACGTTTTCACCATCGCCCACGCCTCTCGTGCACCTTCCCAGCATGCGGACGCCTTCCATAGCTCAAAACGGCGTCGGGCACCTTTGAACAGGTTCGCCAACCCCTCCATACTTTCTGGAGGGACATCGGATGGCCATAAGGCCTTGACCATACTCTCATGGCTTTCCGAGCCCGCTCAGGCACCGCGGACAGCTCTTTTAGCATGTCACCTTGAAATCCGGATACTTCTTCTTCAGGCCACCCGGTTAACAGACCTGCAACAATAGCATTATGACAATCCAAATTATGGGATACTATGAGTCCCTTGGAGGGTTCAGAAGGTCATACCGAATATGCCGCCTTTCAACTCTTTATTCTCTTTTCGTGTCCGGTAACTGAGGCTTTAAACTCTTTATCTCTTCGGCTTGTTTATCCTTTTCCTCCTCAAATTTGTTACTTTCATCAATGTTCATCTTGGCTTTCTTCATTTCCTCAAGCTCTGTGGTGGCAACACTCAGCTTTGTCTAGCTCGTTTTAAGCTCCTGAGACAGCGCGTTGTTCTTCTCTCTAAGAACCTGCGGGCATAGCGATCCTTAAATCAGTTGGCCTAATAGCTTCAAGTCTCGGGGGCTACTGGCATATGTCTATTAAATTTGCACAAACTATTACCTGCATATCCTTTGAAAATAGTTGGGTAACTCCAGCAAGTCCATCCCGGGAGGCTCGGATATATGCATCCATGGAGCTGAGGGCAGTAAATTCCTCCTCAGTAAAACTTGAGCACGCATGGCCTCTTTGAGTCGTCGATGATTCATCATGCTCTCCACCTCAGAATTTGTGACAGATACTTCATCAGAACTCATGAGGGGGTTGATCTGGCATTGCTTCTGCATCAGCTCTTGTCCTGGTTGATGAGCCCGGAGCCGGGAAGTTTGGACACGGTTTGTCGTGTGCCCCTCCTGAAATAAGATGGGAGGAGAAATATAACAATCTGATCTCATGCCTAGGCACATATCAAAGGACAAACCTCGTTGAAGAAGGAGGGGACTCAACAGCGCTCCCGGTTTCCTTTTGTTTTGAACGCTCGCCCTGCGTAGATGCCGCCTTCCTGGAGGCCGATCTCGATGGAGTGTGGCTCGCTGAGCGCCAATCCTAGGAAGCATAATTTAGTGTGATGGGTGAGATGTAAGTGGGGGCTCCTTTTTTGAGGAAGCTTTCCGAATACTTACAATGGAGAAAGGGAAAAGGCGGGGGCAGTCGGCTATAATAGCTACTTCCGAGCCATCAAGGCTCGCTTGATAAAAGACTCCATCATCAAACTCTATGAATATCTCCGGATCCTCACAGAATCCGGGGTCTTCGTTGCGAACATAATCCTCTGGCTGAGGGGAGGGGCAATGAATATTCTCGACCTCCTTCCTCCATGTCTGCTTTAAGACAACCGGAACAATTTGCTTAGCATGCCTCGATAACGAGGTAGAATAGTGTTGATAATCAAAAACTCACCCATTCAATGGCGTTATACATGGAAAAGCCTTCCTGGCAATTTAAACGGAGGAAGTCTTCTTTCTCACCTTTATAAAGATCGGCCAGGATTATGGCCAATTCGGCGGGGGTATCCGGGCCTTTGCGCCTATAACGAGGCGCGTCGTCCTCTCTGTTGTAACACCATAAAGGGGTCACTCTGGACTGGAGGGGTTGGATACATCACTTTATCGCAATGGCCATGACTTCGATTATCGAGAGTTCGGAATGAGCTAGTAATATGACCTTGCTGACCAACCTCCTCACCTTTGCACTGTCTTCTTCCTTGGGACTCCAGGGGCGCCAATCGAGGCATTTCTTCAAAGGAGCATTGGAAAATTCGGGGAGTCCGTGCCGAACTGGGTCTGGAAGGGGAATGTCCTCAATATAAAACCATTCCGAAGACCATTCTTGGGATACCTCCTTGGGAGTTCCTACAAGGTAACCTGATCCGGCTATGCGCCATATTTCGGCGCCGCCCACTTAAAATATGGAACCCCCTTGATGACGAGGGACGAGGAAAAATAACTTTCTCCATAGTTCAAAATGAGACTCGCAACCTAAAAACAGTTCGCACAGAGCGACAAAACCCGAGATGTGCAGGATAGAACCTGGTGTGAGGTTGTGCAGCTGGATCCCGTAGAACTCCAATAGACCTCTGAGGAAGGGGTAGATTCGAAATCCTAAGCCTCGAAGAAGAAACAAAACAAAGCATACCCTCTCCTCCTTGCTGGGGTTGGGGAGATTCTCTGCTAGCACATGCTACCTCTTGAGCATGTGTTGGTTTTCCCTTGAAGAGGAAAGGGTGATGCAGCAAAGTAGCGTAAGTATTTCCCTCAGTTTTTGAGAACTAAGGTATCAATCCAGTAGGAGACTACACACAAATCGTCTAGTACCTGCACAAACAATCAAGAACCTTGCAACCAATGTGATAAATGGGTTGTCAATCCCTTCATGGACACTTGCAAAAGTGAGATCTGATAAAGATAATAAGATAAATATTTTTGGTATTTTTGTTGTATAGATTGGAAAGTAAAGATTGCAAAATAAACGACGATAGAAATAGCTAGTTGACGGGAAACTAATATGATGTAAAATAGACCTGGGGGCAATAGGTTTCACTAGTGGCTTCTCTCGAGATAGCATATATTATGGTGGGTGAACAAATTACTGCCGAGCAATTGATAGAAAAGCGCATAGTTATGAGAATATCTAGGCATGATCATGAACATAGGCATCACGTCCATGTCAAGTAGACCGAAACGATTCTGCATCTACTACTATTACTCCACACATCGACCGCTATCCAAAGACGCATCTAGAGTATTAAGTTCATAAGAACAGAGTAACACATTAAGCAAGATGACATGATGTAGAGGGATAAACTCAAGCAATATGATATAAACCCCATCTTTTTATCCTCAACGGCAACAATACAATACGTGTCGGTTCCCATTCTGTCACTGGGATCGAGCACCGCAAGATTGAACCCAAAGCTAAGCACTTCTCCCATTGCAAGAAAGATCAATCTAGTAGGCCAAACCAAACTGGTAGTTCGAAGAGACTTGCAAAGATATCAAATCATGCATATAAGAATTCAAAGAAGAGTCAAATATTGTCCTGACAACCCACAAGTATAGGGGATCGCAACAGTTTTCGAGGGTAGAGTATTCAACCCAAATTTGTTGATTCGACACAAGGGGAGCCAAAGAATATTCTCAAGTATTAGAAGTTGAGTTGTCAATACAACCACACCTCGATAACTTAGTATCTGCAGCAAAGTTCTTAGTAGCAAAGTAATATGGAAGTAACGGTAACAGAAGTAATATTTTTGGTGTTTTGTAATGATTGTAACAGTAGCAACGGAAAAGTAAATAAGCGAGAACCAATATAGGAAAAGCTCATAGGCATTGGATCGGTGATGGAGAATTATGCCGGATGCGGTCCATCATGTAACAGTCATAACATAGGGTGACACAGAACTAGCTCCAATTCATCAATGTAATGTAGGCATGTATTCCGAATATAGTCATACGTGCTTATGGAAAAGAACTTGCATGACATCTTTTGTCCTACCCTCCGTGGCAGCGGGTCATAATGGAAACTTAGGGATATTAAGGCCTCCTTTTAATAGAGTACCAGAACAAAGCATTAGCACATAGTGAATAAATGAACTCCTCAAACTATGGTCATCACCGGTAGTGGTCCCGATTATTGTCACTTCTGGGTTGCTGGATCATAACACATAGTAGGTGACTATAGACTTGCAAGATAGGATCAAGAACACACATATATTCATGAAAACATAATAGGTTCAGATCTGAAATCATGGCACTCGGGCCCTAGTGACAAGCATTAAGCATAGCAAAGTCATAGCAACATCAATCTCGTAACATAGTGGATACTAGGATCAAACCCTAACAAAACTAACTCGATTACATGATAGATCTCATCCAACCCATCACCGTCCAGCAAGCCTACGATGGAATTACTCACGCACGGCGGTGAGCATCATGAAATTGGTGATGGAGGATGGTTGATGATGACAACGACGACGAATCCGCCTCTCCGGAGCCCCGAACGAACTCCAGATTAGCCCTCCCGGGAGGTTTTAGGCTTGGCGGCGGCTCCGTATCGTAAAACGCGATGATTTCTTCTCCTTGATTTTATTCTCCCCGAAAGCAAATATATAGAGTTGGAGTTGGCGTCGAAGGAGCTCCAGGGGGCACACGAGGTAGGGGGGCACACCCTAGTGGGGAGGGCGCGCCCCCCACCCTCGTGGACAGGGTGTGGGCCCCCTGGTCTTCATCTTTGGCAAGGATTTTTTATTATTTCTGAAAAGACGTTCCGTGGAGTTTCAGGTCATTCCGAGAACTTTTGTTTCTGCACATAAATAACATCATGGCAATTCTGCTGAAAACAGCGTCAATCCGGGTTTGTTCCATTCAAATCATGCAAGTAAGAGTCCAAAACAAGGGCAAAAGTGTTTGGAAAAGTAGATACGACGGAGACGTATCAACTCCCCCAAGCTTAAACCTTTGCTTGTCTTCAAGCAATTCAGTTGATAAACCGAAGTGATAAAGAAAACTTTTACAAACTCGCTTGCTCTTGTTGTTGTAAATATGTAAAGCCAACATTCAAGTTTTCAGCAAGGATTATAACTAACCACATTTGCAATAACTCTTAGGTCTCATGTTTACTCATATCAATAGCATAATCAACTAGCGAGCCATAATAATAAATCTCGGATGACAACACTTTCTCAAAACAATCATAATATGATATAACAAGATGGTATCTCGCTAGCCCCTTCTGAGACCGCAAAACATAAATGCAGAGCCCCTTTAAAGATCAAGGACCGACTAGACATTGTAATTCATGGTAAAAGAGATCCAATCATAGTCATACCCAATATAAATTAATAGTAATGAATGCAAATGACAATGCACTCTCCAAATTAGTGCTTTTAATAAGAGGGTGATGACTCAACATAAAAGTAAATAGACAGGCCCTTCAGAGAGGGAAGCAAGGATTTGTACAGTGCGAGCTCGGTTTGAAATAGAGATAAATAATATTTTGAGCGGCATACTTTCATTGTCAACATAACAACTAGGAGATGGCGATATCTTCCATGCTACACACATTATAGGCGGTTCCCAAGCAAAATGGTAAAGTTTATACTCCCCCTCGAGCAACAAGCATCAATCCATGACTTGCTCGAAACAACGAGTGTCTCCAACTAGCAACAGTCCCAGGGGGAGTTTTGTTTGCAATTATTTTGATTTAGTTTGCATAAAGCATGGGACTGGGCATCCCGGAGACCAGCCATTTTCTCATGAATGAGGAGCGGAGTCCACTCCTCTTGAGAATAACCCGCCTAACATGGAAGATAAGGGCAGCCCTAGTTGATACATGAGCTATTCGAGCATACAAAATGTAATGTTTATTTGAAGGTTTAGAGTTTGGCACATACAAATTTACTTGGAACGGCAGGTAGATACCGCATATAGGAAGGTATAGTGGACTCATATGGAATAATTTTGGGGTTTAAGGGATTGGATGCACAAGCAGTATTCCCGCTTAGTACAAGTGAAGGCTAGCAAAAGACTGGGAAGCGACCAACTAGAGAGCGACAACAGTCATGAACATGCATTAAAATTAATAAACATTGGATGCACACATGAGTAGGATATAATCCACCATGAACATAAATATCGTGAAGGCTATGTTGACTTGTTTCAACTACATGTGTGAACATGTGCCAAGTCGAGTCACTTAAATCATTCAAAGGAGGATACCACCCCACCATACCACATCACAATCATTTTAATAGCATGTTGGCACGCAAGGTAAACCATTATAACTCATAGCTAATCAAGCATGGCATAAGCAACTATGATCTCTAATTGTCATTGCAAACATGTTTATTCATACTAAAATTTGAATCAGAACAATGAACTCATCATATTTACAAAAACAAGAGAGGTCGAGTTCATACCAGCTTTTCTCATCTCAGTCGATCCATCATATATCATCATAATTGCCTTTCACTTGCATTGTCGATTGTACTAGAGTAGGGGTACCCTAGTATCCCGAACTTGTGCACGCAGGCGATTCTGACCCTCCGCGGCAAGGCTTACCGGGTGACCGCCAAGGTCCTCCGTGGTTCCTTTGGAGCCATTCAAGAACAAAGTATTCAAGCCTAGGAGACAAGGCCCCGGCAAGAGGAGCTTGCCGGGAAGGCCACCCAAGGCACCTAGAAGACAAGGCCCCGACAAGAGGAGCTTGCCGGGAAGGACCGGTGAGCGACAAGCTTCCGGGCGCGACAAGACAACAACCGCGGCAGGGCGCTTGCCGCGGCAGACCACCTCTCTGTACCTACGCTCCAGCACATCCACTAATGTGTTGCCTTGGGACCTTTCCAGGCGCGCGTGGCGAGAGGCTGTGCAGCCAGCGGCGCGAGGTGGCAAGCGGCGCTGACAAGATTTACATCGTGGCAAGCGGTGACGCCCGACGGTCCTGTTTGCCTTTATTAGGGGCGACGTGAAGCGCATTTAATGCCTTTGTCCCCTGCCGTCGGGGTTAGGTATGATACAACATACCTTTGTACAAGTAGGTGTACCAACCACTACTTTTCCATTTGTACCATTGTCTATGTTGCCACCTGTCGGAGACCCCTTGAGCATATAAAAGGAGGCCCATGCGCAACGTAGAAGGGGGTCGTCGGTCGGTGAGTTCCCCCACGCTCAGTCTCGTTAGCAGCTCGTGTGTACTGTAGCACTCAGCGCTCCTGAGCAAGAACACAATACACCTAGACATGCAGCAGTAGGATTGTTATCTCTCCGGAGAGCTCCGAAGCTGGGTAAACCGCTCGTGTGCTTCGCCTCGATCTGCTCTTCGTGCAACCTCCGCCCCCCGCCGAACCAAAAGGGGCTTGGTCTGCCGGTCCCATAGGTGTTCGTGGGCCAGATCAGCCTGCCCCGACAACTTTGGCGCGCCAGGTAGGGGGGCGTCGAGATTGTGCGAACCTGATCCGGCGTCCACGCGAGCTAGATCTTCATCATCTTCATCAACATGCCACCGAAGAAGAAGGTTTCGGCGGCAGAAGCTCCGTCCGCGTCGAACCCACCGCAACCGGAGCAGACGGGTGGTGGGGTAGACGCCGGCGGAAGAATGGACGGCGACGGGGGAGCTCATGGTGCTGCCAAGTCCAAGGACAAGGCTGCGCAGACCTCGGCGTCCGTACATGCACCGCGCCCATCTCAGGAGGCGCGGGACCGACAGCGTCATGGTATCCACAATGCCATACGCTCGTTGGACCAAGATCGAGCTGGAGGATCTCGGGATCCTCAAGACCAGCATGCACGCCAACATGCTGGCGCGAGCGAGGCACGGTTGCCTGGACGAGATACTGCTCCTTCTAACATAGTTAGAAGTCCGAGCATATCCCTCTCCTCGCGCCGTTCGCCACTACCACCCACCACTCTAGCAGAAGCTTTGGCGAGAGCTCAGCTTCTCTTGGATTACCCTCCGACAGCCGACAAGGTCGATGAATGGAGGGCCACCATTCAGAGTCTCATCGGCTTTGCCAACGGCGACGCTCATGACAGCAAAGTGCATCGCCGCCGCGGCAGGACTGCCAAACACAAGCCGGTGGCGACGAGACCGGTGGGGTGCAACCACCATGCACTCTCCGCCCGAAGGCCAAGATCGCCGACTGGCTGGATCCACCTCGACAATGACTCCACCGCGTCATCGGATCCACGAGCTCGTCGCGCGATCGGCGCCAAGTTCTTCACGAACGACAAGAAGAGGACGCCGAACTTCGCATCGAAGCGCCGAAGAGAAGCCGCGGCGTCAATCCGACAAGCTGGGCCCTCTGTTGACATGCATGCTCCGGAGGAACCAGTGACTTGCCGTCAGCGGTAGGTTGCCCCTGCGTTCACTCGTGAGCTGCGGCAAGTCCAAAGGGCCCAAAGAAGAAAAACTTCAAGCCAGACGTGCGAGAAGAAATGCGACGGCAAGACGCATCCGTCGGAGTTCCTTAGCATTTACACCATCGCGGTGCAAGCTGCCGGGGCGAGACGACAAGATCCTTGCCAACTACTTCACCGGTGCTCAAGTCCAATGTCGATCCTGGCTCATGCACTTGCCGGACAACTCCATATCCTTTTGGCAGATCTATGCCATCAGTTTGTCGGCGCTTTACAGCGGCCACAAGCCCCATGGCCAAGAAAGCGACCTTCATCTGCCGCCCGTAGGAAGGAGAGCCCTCAAGCAAGTACATTTAGAGATTCACCACAGACAAAGACAACATCCCAGATGTCCACCTGCCGCGGTGATCGGCGCGTTCCATCGAGCGTGTGGAACCGCAGGATGCGGGAGGAGATGTCGATGTGCAAGATCAGAGACGTCAGTGAGCTATATGCCCTGGCCGACAAGTGTGCACGTGCTGAGGAAGGGAGGAGACTCCCCGGAGAGAATACTGAAGCATGAGGATCTGATAGTGAGGAGACCGCCCCGACAAAGAAGAGCCGGCGGCGGGGCAACAGGAAGAAGAAAGGCAAAGATGTGCTAGTTGTTGAGCAGTCCGGCAACGGAGGTGGCACCAAGAAAGCCCAAGTTGGTAGATCCGGCAAGGAGGTTGATACCGGGCGCCAATCGCCAGTATGGCGGTCGCCGACAAGCGGGACGGCTCCAACAGCAAGATCGCAAGATCCACCGCACCAAGGGCCATGACCTCCAGAGCTGCAAAAAGGTCGAGCAGCTTGTCGAGCAGCAGAAGGCTGAATACGAACGACGCGACAAGGAGAAGGCCCAGGAAGGTGCTGGAGGATCTGGCAAGAAGCGTCCCGGCCGAGGAGGACGCCGCGGCAAGGCCAAGCAGCGGCAAGGAGACAGACCTCCCCGCGGCCGCGACAAGGATGACGACGACGATGACGATGAAGACAAGGATGATGACGAGACCGATGAGCAGGAGTTCCAGAAAGCCACAGAGGTCCTGTGCGTTGACGGTGGTGCTTCTCTGTATACTTCCCACCGCCAACTCAAGCAGTGGATGCGGGAAGTCAATGCAGCAGAACCATCCATCGAGTCACGCAGGCCTCTGAAATGGTCCAAAGACGCCTATCATCTTTGATATTAAGGACTACCCGATCGTGTAATCAAGGTCGGGTGCTTGCCGATGTTGGTTTCACCAACTATCCGCAACCTCAAGGTCACTAAGATGCTAGTTGACGGTGGGGCGGCTTGAATCTGATCTCCTCCGGTGCTCCGAAACTCCAGATCCACGATAGCGAGCTCAAG
Source organism: Aegilops bicornis (assembly GCA_021605145.1). Lineage (NCBI taxonomy): Eukaryota > Viridiplantae > Streptophyta > Magnoliopsida > Poales > Poaceae > Aegilops > Aegilops bicornis. The sequence goes on from CM038671.1 coordinate 562,981,958, forward strand.
AGACCGGCACTTTCCAAGGAATCAATCCGGAAGGAGCAAGTCAAGGGAAAGATCACGTTCCAAAGTGACATTTGGCAATGAAGTTGAACTTCAGGACCGAGAGGGTCACTTTTGACGTTGCTAACTTTCCATTGCCTTACAATGGGATACTAGGCCGCCCAAAGACTCGCCAAATTCATGGCGGCCTCTCACTATGCCTACAACATCTTTGAAGATGCCAGCCCAATAAGTGTCATCTCGGTCCTCGGCGACAAGAAGGATGCTCTTATCTGCTACGACAAGATCTACTGAAGCAAAGCAAGCGACAGATTGCAAGCCACTTGCCGCTGAAGCTCCCGGGGGGAAGAAGAAGACCAAGTCCGGCAAGAGCTTTGATGCCCACTCCGGCAAGCGCACCTCTTCGGAGTGCTGCGCTACCGTCAAGGACGCACCATCGAGCTCCACCGGCAAGTATAAGAAGACGATGGCAGCTCCACCTAAGACCAAGAAGGTGTCCTCCAAGGAGGACGGCACTGGTGGTACCTTCACCATCAGTGCCTCTCTCGACCCTAAATAAGAAGGCGCGCTCGTTGCTTTCCTGCGGGCGAACGTCAACGTGTTTGCGTGGCAACCGTCTGACTTCCCCGGTGTTTCGTGAAAGTAATTGAGCACCATCTTGCCGCTTGTCCTCATGCGCGCGCCCGTCAAGCGTAAAGTCGTGAAGCGGCGTAGAGCATCAAGAGTTCATCGCAGAAGAAATCAAGAAATTGGAAGCAGCAGGCCTTGTCAGAGGAGTGCTCCATCCTACGTGGTTGGCCAATCCTGTAGTTGTACGCAAGGCTAACGGGAAATGGAGGCTTTGTATTGACTTTGCCGATGTCAATACAGCTTGTCCCAAAGACCCATTTCCCTTGCCGCGCATCGGCCAGATTGTTGACTCCACGGCCGGATGTGATTTGCTTTCATTTCTGGATACATACTCGGGATATCATCAGATCTTCATGGCAGAAGAGGATGAGGAGAAGACCGCATTCATCACCCCATGTGGCACATATCGCTTTTGTACCGGATGCCCTTCGGGTTAAAGAATGCTGGTTCAACATTTGCAAGAGTAGTTCATGACGCTTTTGAGCCGCAAATGCACAGAAATGTGGAAGCCTACATGGATGACATAGTGGTCAAAAGCAAGGACAAGGTGACCCTAATTAAAGATTTAGGTGAAACCTTTGCAAATCTGCGCAAGATCAACCTCAAGCTCAACCCTGAGAAGTGTGTGTTTGGAGTCCCTTCCGGCAAGCTTCTCGGGTTCTTCGTGTCTCGTGAGGAATTGAAGCCAATCCGACAAGATCAAGGCCATTGAGCAGATTGAAGCACCAAAGCGCGTCAAGGATGTCTGAAGGCTTGCGGTTGCGTAGCTGCTCTCAAAGAAGTTTATCTCTAGGTTCTGCTGAGGCATACGCCATTTTTCAAAATTTTGAAAAAGGCAGGTCCGATGCAATGGACTCGAGAGCGGAGGCTGCGTTGCGAGACTTGAAGAGATACATGTCCTCCACTCCAACACTTGTCGCACCTAAGCCACAAGAGAAGTTGCTACTATATATAGCGGCAACCAATCAAGTGGTTAGTGCCGTTAGTAGCGGAGAGGGAGGCGTATGATGAGCTAGCAACCATGGCGGATGCATCCGGCGACAAGCGAGGGGGCTTCACCGGCAAGCTCGTCCCGACAAGGACGGATCTGCATGCACACATGAGAAGATGCGTAAAAGAATGGTGCGGCCTTTCAGTTTACTTTGTCGGTTCCCTTCGCAAGGGGCTAGGTCAAGGTACTCTTGTGCGTAAACTGCTTTTCGGCCTCCTCATGGCCTCGAGAAAGCTGCGCCATTACTTTCGGGCACATGAGATCACGGTTGTCACTCGCTTTTCCGTCAAGAGGATCTTTGCAAAATCCAGAGGCAACAGCGGGATTGTCGAGTGGGCATTGGGCTGCCAAGCTTTGGACTCAAGTTTGAAAGCAGTTCAACTATCCAAAGCGAGCATTGGCGGAGTTCATAGCAGAATGGACGCCAACACAAGATGAAGAAATTCCGAAACGAGCATTCCCGTCAAGGAAGCAAGCAAAGAGTGGCTGATGTACTTTGATGGTGCCTTCTCGTTGCAAAGGCGCCGGTCTTGGCGTGCTACTTGTTGCACCCACCGGAGAGCACCTCAAGTACGTAGTCCGGATGCACTTTCCCAAGGAGCAAGCAACAAACAATACCGCAGAGTATGAAGGTTTGCTTGCGGTCTCGAGATAGCAAGAGACCTTGGGATCAAGAAGCTCATTGTCGTGGGTGACTCACGACTTGTCATCCGCCAAGTAAACAAGAATTGTCGAGTCCATTGATGGAAGCTTATGTTGATGAAGTGAGAAAGCTAGAAGAGCACTTTGACGGCCATGAGATGGAATATATTCCAAGGGCTCGAACGACATTCTTGATGGCTTTGTCAAAGTCGCCGCACTTAAGCTACCTGTGGAACCGTGGATCTTTGTGCTCAAGTCGACTCAACCGTCATAACGCCATCAATCGGACAGAGCAAGAAGAGGAAGTTGATCTCTGGTGACTACTTTCCGTGAGCTTCCGAAGCCGCCGCCAAGAAGGTCCCCAAGTTCGACACCAGCAGTCTTGAGGAGCGATGCGCTCGACAAACCCTAGGGTTTGTTTCAGAGAAGCAGGCGCTCCCGACAAGTTTTGCTCCGGCAAGCTTGCCGGGAACGCGTCAAGCTCGGTGAGCCGCAGGTTCTCGCCAGAGAAGCGGATGTTCCGCAGCAGCAGATGTGCCTTTAGTCCTTGTTGTCGAGCCGCAAGCTCCAACATGGGCGCAGCAGATTGTCCATTTCCTTCAGACAGAGAACTTCCCAAGAGCAAGAAGAAGCGGAAAGAGTAGCCCGGCGGTCAAGTATGTACCAGCTTTGTCGACAACACACTGCATGTAAGAAGACTCAACGGTGTGAAATTGAAGTGTATTCACCGGAAGACGGACAAAAGTCATTGGCGAGAGATACATGGAGGCATATGTGGTCACCACATTGGCGCCAGTGGCACTTGCCGCAAAGCGTTAAGCAAGGTTTCTTTTGGTCGACAGCCCTCCGTGATGCAACCGCACAAGTAACCAAGTGTGAAGCGTGCAGTTCCATTCCAAGCAGATACACCACCACTCAAGCTCTCCAGACGATCCCTTTATCCCGCCATTTTCGGTCTAGGGGCTCGACATCCTCGGCCCCTTTCCCCGAAGTCGTCGGGGCTTTGAGTACTTATGCGTTGCAATCGACAAGTTCACAAAGTGGCCGGAAGTGGAAGCGATGAGGAAGGTGACAAGACACAATCGTGATCAAGTTCTTGGTCGATTGTTTGCCGTTTGGAATCCCTAACAGGATCATCACCGACAACGGCACGCAATTCACAAGCCGCACCTTCATGCAAGACGCCCAAGATCTTGGCGCCAAGGTCTCCGCTTCGCTTGCTCATCCGAGAAGCAACGGTCAAGCGGAGAGGGAAAATGCTGAAGTCTTGCGCGGACTCAAGACCAGAACTTTCGACAGGCTGCACAAGTGTGGAAGAAACTAGATTGAGGAGCTGCCGGTGGTTCTTTGGTCGGTCAGGACGACGCCAAATCGAGCCACTGGCCAGATGCCTTTCGCTCTAGTCTATGGAGCGGAAGCAGTTCTCCCCACGGAACTCGTATACGGATCGCCTCGAGTGCTCGCTTATGATGAGCTCGAGCAAGAGCAGCTGCGACAAGATGACGCTACCGCTCCTTGAGGAGGATCGTCTTCAGTTGCAGACGAGCTGCTCGGTACCAAGCTTTGCGCCGCTACCATAGCCGCAGTTAATGCCGAAGTCTCGAGGAAGGCGACCTTGTTCTTGGCGCGTTCAGTCCGCCAAGAATTCCAACAAGTTGACGCTGAAGTGGGAAGGCCCTTACCGGGTGAAACGAGTCACTAGGCTCAAGCGCCGTTCGCCTTGAGACCGAAGATGGCATTCGGTGAGCAACTCTGGAACATTGAGCATCTTCGTAAGTTTTACTCAGAGCGCGGTTGTTTAACCTGTTCCGGCAACCACCTTTTGTACAAGTCTTGCCGCTGTTGCATGTAATCCTTTGTACAAAGCCCGGCGCAGACCCCGTGCATAAGTAAAGTTAGCCTGCTTCACACACCTTGTCAATTTCATGCTTTTTTACTTCTATTTGCATGCATTATCTGACACTTTGTGCAGCACCTACCCCGGTAAGTAATAACGAGCCATAAGGCTTCATATCTTTATTTTCTCTTCTTTCTCTTTCTCAAAGAAAGGAAGGTTCCCTCGCACACAAGTTTGCCGGGGGGAAAGGAGAAGATAATGGTGTGGACCAAGCGTCGCCAAGGAAGTTTAGCCTTACCGGGAAGCAAACGATGTAAAAGCTAAGTTACCAAAGTTTGAGCAATCGCTTTAAAATTTTTAAGTTATCTTCCTCGAACGACTGCATTTTGTATGGAAAACACATGTGCAGAGGAACCAACTCGTGGCTAGTTGCGCCCTTACTTTGTTTCGAGTCCGCTCAACAACTTAAGTGAGCTGCGACTAATTGCGACAAGGTTGCTTGTCGGAAGCGGCACCGCCAAAGGCCGACGTCCCTTTTCAAGCCTTGACTCAGTGCCCGCTACCGACAAGTTCCCTAAAAGCGTAGGGCAAAAACATACAAAGGGAGGAATCAAGTAAAGGAAATAACATAGCAATTGATACCCAAAATAGAGTTATATTACAAGATAGCTTGCCGCAGCTCTAATGGATTATTCTTATGACATGACCAAAGAAGCCGCAAGAGAAAGAGAAACGGGCGGCCTAATCTACGCGATCGCCTCAACCCTCTTGATTCCGCTCACCCTGTCCACGATAGGTGCGACAAGGGTCTTGAGCGCCCACATCAAGATCCAATGGCTGTGGACTTGAGGACGCGTTGGTGAGGTTGAGGCCTGGATTGGGAAGGCCACCTTCATCAAGACCTTTTGAAGAGCCCCCAGCAGATCTGGCGCGACTCCTCGGCCACCGCTTTGGGACTTCTTCCGGAGTCACTGGAGGGCCTTCACCACGCCCTTGAAGAACAAGCTAAGCTTGGCGCTGGGTTGGAGGTGCTCGTCGGAGGAATATCCAAGATCCACCATCCCGGCTCCATCGGCTCCTGTTGATGGCTGCAGCAGATCCACGAGACCCTCGGTCCAGTGCTCCACGTTCTCCCTCAAGGCACTCTGGCGGCGGCAACACTGCCAGAAAGCGCCTCGTCGGCCTTGATCTTCTCGCTTCAAGGCCACCTCCTGCTCCTTGGCGCCGTCCCAAGATCTCGAGTCAGGTGGTCGCCTTCAACTCAAGATCCACGTTGGAGTCCTTGGCGGCGCTGAAGCTCCTTGCTCCTCTCGGCGAGACGGCCTGCGGCTTCGCCAAGAGTGTAGGCGTCCTTCTCGCTCGTGCTTGAGTGCAGCAAGCTCCTCGCCGCTCTCCTTGAGATCGGCCTCCAACTGCGCCACCTTCAGATCCAGCTCCTTCTTGGCGGCCTCGGCGATTGCGGCGGCATCCTTTGCTTCCTTGAGAGCCCCGCCAAATGTTTGCTCGCGCATGGCAAGATCCTCCTCGTGGCTGTCGAGTTAACCTTCATTGCGCCCAGCTCGCCTTCCTGCAGACAGCTTCTCGGCGGCAAGTCATTGTTCCTCCTCGGCTTGACCTTCTCGAGGAGGAAGGCCTTGCGCTCCTCGGCGAAGTTGCTCCCGCTCCTCCGCCAGGGACCGGAGAGCTTCACAGTTGCGGCCGGAGCTCCTCCGCGCTTCTCGATGTCTGCTCCCGCCTTCGCGACAAGCGCCTCCGGGATTCCAGTTTGGTTTGTCGGTAGCGGTAGAGCGACAACAGCTTCGCGGCGGTGCTCCTCCTCGGGCTCGCCGCTGCTTTGCCATGTCGACCAGCGTCGATCCAATGGAGGCGAGCAGCTCTTCATCGAAAGTCTCTCCTTGGCCGGCGCCACAGGCTCGACTCCCATGGGAGCTTGATGAAGACGCCATTGCGGCCTTCAAATAGGCGGCCGGGCTGGGGCTCTTGAGCCAGCCTGCGGCAACGGAAGGATCGGCCAGTCGGCGTGGCGCTGGCGCTCCCTGCGGCCTCGAAGCCGTCGGTCACGATCGCCGGACCTCGCCCGGCTCTGCGGCGGCGGCTTTGGCGGCCTCTTCGCCGGCGGGCTCGTCGGCGCCGGTTTCTTCTTCCATGGCGGCGGCTTCATCAGTGTTGCCGCGCACGTCCTCCTCGCCGGCGACCTTGGTCTCCATTGGCTCTGTGGCGGATGGATGAAGAAAGTCAAGCAAATATTCAAAAACAAAATCAGAAGAAGAAGAACACAAGGGAAGTTTTTCAGGCAAGAAGATTACCTGTGCCAAGGTCTGCGGTCATGGTCTCCGCCGCCAAGGGATCGCTGGTGTCGTCCCTTGCTGGAGAACTGCCCCTTGCCGGAGAAGTCTCTCTTGCCGGAGAACGCTCCCTTGCCAGGGAATCCTCCCTTGGCGGCGTGGTCGAAGCAGAAGGAGGCTGCTCCGCTCCTACACAAATCAACAGTCAGATATCAGCGAAGAAAGAGTACCCATGCACGCTGAACAGCAAGAAGTAGACCATATACTTACGCTGGGGGCTGCGCTGGGGGCTGCTTTGAAGAAGAGTTGCCACATCCGACAGGGTGGTCTCGGACGCGCCTCCTGCTGTCGCAGTGGGTTCATCCTCAACGACGATCACCGGGGTCTTAGCCCTCTTCGACATTCTCTGGGCCAGCGTCCTGAAAAAGATTGGGTTCAGAGTAAAGCAAATCAGATACAAGGCAAAGCAACAAATCGAAGAATTACAAGTACAGCAAGGAATCTTACTCTTCTTCTTCCTCGTCGGAGCTGAGCGCGGAGAGGTCAAATTCTAGCCCACCTCCAGTACGACGAGGCGGAGGAGTGGGTTCCCTTGGACGCTTGGCGGGAGCGGAACCGGTGGTCTACGAGGGCCCCACTCCAGTTGCCGCAGCGGCGTGAGGTGCTCTCAGCAACAAAGCTTGCCACGGTGGAGCTGCCCGCTGGCCGCGGCCTGCTGGGCCGTCTGCCGCCCGCCACGTCTCCGCCTTGCGAAGACGCCTTCTCGGTGGAGCTGGTGGCTCCGCCATGACAAGCTGCTTGGAGGCGGGGAGGATGCGCCCTCGGCGGGTTCGCTCGACTCGGCTTTAGGCTCGGCAAGCTCTTCCTCGCCGGCAAACTCCTTTCGCTCGACAAGCCTTGCCGCCTCTGCTGCCTCTGCCTCCTCCATGGTGAAGCCGAACTTCGCCATGCGGCCGCTGCCGCCTCTTCCGGCTGGTGGCGTCTGGCGCATCTCATCATCGATGGTGTCATGGTGAGGCCCCTCGCTTTCGTCGGGCGAACCGGCATTTCTACCAGATTGTCAAAGAAGCGCGCCGACGACGTCATCTGCGGCTCTTGCCAAGTTGGGACAATTCCATGTGAGTCGCCGACGGCATCATTACCACGGATGCTCGGTCAAGCGCGGAATTGTTGCACAGCGGAACGACGCCCCTCGACAACCTAAACATCTCCGGATGATCAGGATCGGGCTTGAACAGCTCTAAGAGCATCATGTCAAGCTCCAAGACAGTGAAGTTGAAGTTAAGGCCTGGGCGCAGCCTCATGATATCTGCTGCGTTCTGAAATTCCCAGGCAGGTCTCCTCCTCTCTTGCAAGGGGGTGATGCGGCGGCGAACAAAGTCTGCATGCTTGATGCCTCTGGTGAGTCCGGCAAGTCTGAGGCGAAGGATTGGTGCGATCTTCAGCCTAAGCGTCTTCGGGCCAGATTGCTCCAATCGTTGCCGCGCACTCTGAGGTTTAGTTTGGGCGGTAAATGGCTGAGTTCTCCTCGACAATCCAAAGCACCAATCTGTCCTCCATTCCTCCCATTTGCTATGGAGCTCTCCCTCCAGATAGGCCTCCTTCTTGCCGACCCTCGAGATCCAAGCAATCCCTCCCAAGAAGAGGCTCCCTCTCTCAACTCGGGGTAAAAAGAAGTGGCGGAAAAGGGCTACATTTGGGTGGACTCCGACAAAGTTTTCGCAGAGATGTGCGAAAACTGCCATGGTCAGAACGGCATTGGGGGTGAAATCAAGGAGGCGGAACCCGTAGGTGTTCATGATGTCACAGAAGAATTCAGAGAAAGGCGGCAGAGCCGCAGAGAAGAAGAGCGAAGAAGGGATACCCGGTCGGGGCCAATTCCGAGGCAGCGGCGGGGAGTACTCTTCGTCTTGTGGATCTTCAGCGTCTCCGTCGACCGTAAGAGGTAGTAGTTCTCCTCGGCTCCTTCGCGGTGAGCCGAGGGGAAGATGGCCTGCTCCTTCCGCGCGCAAGCCGCTGCGCCTCGGCCGACTTCACGGCCTTCCCTTGTCGGCTTCGGAGCCATGGCAGAGGCGGTGGAGGGGTCGACGGCGTTGATGATGCCGGGTGGCGATGAAGTGAGCGGGCCGCTCTCTTCAGCCTTGAGGAGAAGGGGGGGAGCAGCGGTGGTTTTTCGATGGGACAGCAACTGGCGATGTAGGCAACGTGCCCCTGTTTCCCCTGCTTATAAAGAGGGAGGGGGCGGACGTTCCGATTTTCCGAATAAAGAAACCCCCACGATCTCACCCACGATCTCTCACACGACGCCGCAGTCGATGCGTGCCGTTCGTGGAGGGCGTGGTGGGTCCGGGGTGAGTTACGGCGTGACCCGAGCCGCGTGTGCCCGTGCCCTGTTTTGGGCCTGGCCCAACAGCGCTCGGCACCGTGTGTGGCCCAGGCCCGGGGGCTCCTGCCGGTGTACTAGAGTAGGGGTACCCTAGTATCCCGAACTTGTGCACGGGCAATTGCAGCCCTCACGGCAAGGCTTACCGGGTGACCGCCAAGGTCCTCCGTGGTTCCTTTGGAGCCATTCAAGAACAAAGTATTCAAGCCTAGGAGACAAGGCCCCGGCAAGAGGAGCTTGCCGGGAAGGCCACCCAAGGCACCTAGAAGACAAGGCCCCGGCAAGAGGAGCTTGCCGGGAAGGACCGGTGAGCGACAAGCTTCTGGGCGCGACAAGACAACAACCGCGGCAAGGCGCTTGCCGTGGCAGACCACCACTCTGTACCTACGCTCCAGCACATCCACTAATGTGTCGCCTTGGGACCTTTCCAGGCGCGCGTGGCGAGAGGCTGTGCAGCCAGCGGCGCGAGGTGGCAAGCGGCGCTGACAAGATTGCCATCGTGGCAAGCGGTGACGCCCGACGGTCCCTCGCTTGCACCGTTAGGGCGACGAGACGGGCATTTAATGCCTTTGTCCCCGCCGCCGTGGTTAGGTATGATACACTGTACACTGTACAAGTAGGTGTACCAACCACTACTTTTCCACTTGTACCCTTGTCTACGTTGCCACCTGTCGGAGACCCCTTGAGCATATAAAAGGAGGCCCATGCGCAACGTAGAAGGGGGTCGTCGGTCGGTGAGTTCCCCCACGCTCAGTCTCGTTAGCAGCTCGTGTGTACTGTAGCACTTAGCGCTCCCCGAGCAAGAACGCAATACACCTAGACATGCAGCGGGAGTGTTATCTCTCCGGAGAGCTCAAGCCGGGTAAACCTCTCGTGGTGCTTCGCCTCGATCTGCTCTTCGTGCGACCTCCGCTCCCTGCCGAACCGAAAGGGGCTCGGTCCGCCGGTCCCATAGGTGTTCGTGGGCCAGATCAGCCTGCCCCGACAACGACCGAACGATGTGAATAATAATAAGAGTGCACGTGCATTGGACTAAGCTGGAATCTGCGAGCATTCAATAAACATGAGAAGACAAGGCAATATGGGCTCTTGGTTAAATCAACAATAATGCATATAAGAGCCACTTCAACAATTTAATTATGGTCTTCTCCTATCGACCCCCTAAGGAAAGAAAAGAAATAAAAACTATTTACACGGGAAATCTCCCAACAAGCAAAAGAAGAACGGGAAGTATTTTTGGGTTTTTCTTTTTAATTAATACCACTACAGCAAGAAAAGTAAACTAACTAAAAGCTACACTAATTTTTTTAGTTTTTCTTAAGGTTTATCAAACACACAAGAAGAAAGCAGGAAAAATAAAATAAACTAGCATGGATATGACGGTGAAAGAGTATGAGCACCGACATCTAGCAATGAGTGTGTGAACATAAATGTAATGTCGGTGGGGAATACGTACTCCCCCAAGCTTAGGCTTTTGGCCTAAGTTGGTTTATTGCCAGGGATGGCCTGGCGGATACCCATAGGTGTAGCTGGGGTCGTACCGCGAAGCAGTGGCTATCACCTCCTGAGCTGCAGTGTGGCGTCGAGCTGCCTCCGCCCTTCTCTCGTACTCATCTACCTCCTCTTTTGTAATAATATATCTTCCTTTTGCCTGATAATCAAAGAAGGCAGGAGCTGGGAGAGTAATAGTCTCAGGGTGATGTTTATGAAAGAACAATTTGTATTTAAGCTCCCCTTCCCTGCTCTTAACAATAAAGTCATGCGCTAGCATACTCTTATAATCTAAATAAGCATTGGGCAGCAATTTTTCTTCTTTCTCATAGAGCCTAATAGGTATGTTAAAATGTGTAGCTAGGCGTGAAGCATAAATACCTCCAAATATGGGGCCCTTAGTACGGTTCAGACTTAACTGTTTAGCAATAATTCCGCCCATACTAACAGTGTTATCGCGGAATAAACCATGGAACAAAATGATAATATCAGGAACACTAAGGTTTCCACAGTTTCCGCGACCAATCAAGCAACGACTAGCAAATATGGAAAAGTAGCGTAAAACAGGAAAATGTATGCTAGTGATTCTTGCATCGGAAACCTTCCTGGTTTCTCCCACAAGATGGTGTCAATAAATTCTTCCACATCTTTACGGTGTGGTTCATCTAAGGTACCCTCAAAGGGTATTTTGCAAACCTTGCAAAATTCAGCTAATGGCATCTTCTTAACAACATCATATAAATGAAACTCTACTGAAGGTGGTGATTCCTTAGGAAAATAGTAGAAGTTTTGCACAAAAGTATTAGTGAGTAAGAGATACTGATGACGTTGGTCGCGGACGAAGTCGGTGAGGCCAGCATTCTCAGCCAATGAATAGAAATCATTATAAATCCCGGCTGCTCTCAAGAAATCATCGGAAGGCCATTCACACGACCGGACCTCAACGGTACGAGGCAAATTAAATTTGGGCCTCTGTGCTTCTTCATTTTGCTTTTCCTTCGAGCTTCGGCTCGATGAGCCCCTAAAAAATCTCTTCATCATTTTCTGAAATATTCTGAAATTTTTAGTAACTTCAAACAAAAGCGAACCAAACTCAACAAAATTTGTAGCAACTACTCCTACAAGTGCCTAGAGACTATATCAAGCATTAGAACTACTTGGAACCATATAAATTTGACATGCAAGCTCAACAACATGGTCATCTAGGCAGCACAAATTTGCAATGAATAAAGCACTAGAACAAAAACTAATTGGGCCAATGGAGGAGTCACATACCAAGGAACAATCTCACCAAGCAGTTTTGTGAGAGGTGCTTTGAGCAAGGAGATCGAAAATCACAGCAAAGTAAGCTAGAACTCGGGCTTGAGCTGGATATTGGTGTTTGTGGGAGGAAGAAGAAATGTATGGGTGCGGGAATAAGTGGAGGAGGGCCACCATGGGCCCACGAGGCAGGGGGGCGCGCCCTGGGCAGTAGGGCGCACCCTCCACCCTCGTGGCCAGGTGGTTGACCCCCCTGCTGTGTTCTCAGTTCCATAAATCCTCAAATATTCTAGAAAAAAATCATATTTCATTTTCAGGGCATTTGGAGAACTTTTATTTTCTGGGTATTTTTATATTGCACAAATAAATCAGAAAACAGACAGAAAAATACTACTTTTACTTTATTTCAACTAAATAACAGAAAGTATAAAGAGGGTACAGAAGGTTGTGCCTTCTAGTTTCATCCATCTCATGCTCATCAAAAGGAATCCACTAACAAGGTTGATCAGGTCTTGTTAACAAACTCGTTCTGAATAACATGGAACCGGAGAAATTTCGAATACACTATAAACCTCAACTGAGGATATGGACATCCCCAATAATAAGAATATCATATTTCTTCTTGACGGTAGGAAGAGGAAATTCAAAACCTCCAAATATAATCGATGGAATTTTTCCAATAGAGTTGATACTATGAACTTGAGGTTGTTTCCTCGGAAAGTGTACCGTATGCTCATTACCATTAACATGGAAAGTGACATTGCCTTTGTTGCAATCAATAACAGCCCCTGCAGTACTCAAAAAAGGTCTTCCAAGAATAATAGACATACTATCGTCCTCGGGGATATCAAGAATAACAAAGTCCGTTAAAATAGTAACGTTTGCAACCACAACAGGCACATCCTCACAAATACCGACAGGTATAGCAGTTGATTTATCAGCCATTTGCAAAGATATTTCAGTTGGTGTCAACTTATTCAAATCAAGTCTACGATATAAAGAGAGAGGCATAACACTAACACCGGCTCCAAGATCACATAAAGCAGTTTTAACATAGTTTCTTTTAATGGAGCATGGTATAGTAGGTACTCCTAGATCTCCAAGTTTATTTGGTATTCCACCCTTAAAAGTGTAATTAGCAAGCATGGTGGAAATTTCAGCTTCCGGTATTTTTCTCTTATTTGTAACAATATCTTCAATATACTTAGCATAAGGATTCAATTTGAGCATATCAGTTAATCGCATACGCAAAAAGATAGGTCTAATCATTTCAGCAAAGCGCTCAAAATCCTCATCATCCTTTTTCTTGGATGGTTTGGGAGGAAAAGGCATGGGTTTACGAACCCATGGTTCTCTTTCTTTACCATGTTTCCTAGCAACAAAGTCTCTCTTATCATAACGTTGATTCTTTGATTGTGGGTTATCAAGATCAACAAAGCAGTTCAATTTCTACCTCATTATCATTACTAGGTTGAGCATCATCATGAACATCATCATTCACATTTTCACTAGGTTCATGTTCATTACCGCATTGTGTTTCAAAGATCGTAAATAGATATATCATTTGGATTCTCGGGTGGTTCAGAATAGGTTCACTAGAAGTTTGCAAAGTCCTATCATTTTTCTTTTCTTCCTTTTAGAAGAACTAGGTACATCAATATTATTTCATTTGAGAATCTTGCTCAATTCTCTTAGGGTGGCCTTCGTGGATACAAAGGTTCCTGAGTCATTCTACCAGTTCTAGTAGCCACTCTAACAGCATAATCATTTTTCTTACTCTTCATTTCATTGAGCACATCATTTTGAGCCTTAAGTACTTGTTCTACTTGAGTAGTAACCATAGAAGCATGTTTAGTAACGAGTTTAAGTTCACCTCTAACATTAGCCATATAATCACCCAAGTGTTTAAGCATATCGGATTTGTATTTCAATTGTCAACCAAAATAAGCATTAAAATTTTCTTGGTTGACAATAAAATTATCAAACTCTTCTAGGCATTGTCTAGCAGACTTATAGTGGGGAATATCACCTTCATCAAATCTATAGAGAGAATTTACCTTTACTACCTGTGTCGGGTTATCAAGACCTCGAGGTTCTTCAATAGGTAATGGATTAAGATCATATATTTCTTCAACAGGCGGTAAATTGAGACCATGTATTTCTTCAATAGGCGGTAAATTCTTAACATCTTCAGCTTTAATACCTTTTTCTTTCATAGATTTCTTTGCCTCTTGCATATCTTCAGATCGAGAAATAGAACACCTCTCTTCTTCGGAGTTGGTTTAGTAATAGGTTCAGGAATTGGCTCAGGAGCTGGCTCAGGAAGTGTCCAATTATTTTCATTTGCCAACATATTATTCAATAGAATTTCAGCTTCATCCGGTGTTCTTTCCCAAAAATGTAACCAGACAACTATCTAGGTAATCTCTGGAAGCATCGGTTAGTCCATTATAAAAGATATCAAGTATTTCATTTTTCTTGAGAGGATGATCAGCAAAGCATTAAGTAACTTGAGAAGCCTCCCCAAGCTTGTGGGAGACTCTCTTCTTCAATTTGCACAAAGTTGTATATTTCCCTCAAAGCAGCTTGTTTCTTATGAGCAGGAAATATTTAGCGTAGAAGTAATAAATCATATCCTCGGGACTATGCACACAACCAGGATCAAGAGAATTAAACCATATCTTAGCATCACCCTTTAATGAGAACGGAAATATTTTAAGGATATAAAAGTAGCGAGATCTCTCATCATTAGTGAACAGGGTGGCTGATGGAGTCCCGGATTAGGGGGTGTCTGGATAGCCGACTATAACCTTCGGCCGGACTCCTGGACTATGAAGATACAAGATTGAAGACTTCGTCCCGTGTCCGGATGGGGCTTTCCTTGGCGTGGAAGGCAAGCTTGGCGATACGGATATGTAGATCTCCTTCCATTGTAACCGACTCTGTGTAACCCTAACCCTCTCCGTGTCTATATAAACCGGAGGGTTTTAGTCCGTGGGGACGAACAACAATCATACCATAGGCTAGCTTCTAGGGTTTAGCCTCTCTGATCTCGTGGTAGATCTACTCTTGTACTACCCATATCATCAATATTAATCAAGCAGGAGTAGGGTTTTACCTCCATCGAGAGGGCCCGAACCCGGCTAAAAACATCATGTCCCTTGTCTCCTTTTACCATCCGCCTAGACGCACAGTTCGGGACCCCCTACCCGAGATCCGCCGGTTTTGACAAATATTGTCCTGACAACCCACAAGTATAGGGGATCGCAACTGTTTTCGAGGGTAGAGTATTCAACCCAAATTTGTTGATTCGACACAAGGGGAGCCAAAGAATATTCTCAAGTATTAGCAGTTGAGTTGTCAATTCAACCACACCTGGATAACTTAGTATCTGCAGCAAAGTATTTAGTATCAAAGTAATATGGAAGTAACGGTAACAGAAGTAATATTTTTGGTGTTTTGTAATGGTTGTAACAGTAGCAACGGAAAAGTAAATAAGCGAGAACCAATATAGGAAAAGCTCGTAGGCATTGGATCGGTGATGGATAATTATGCCGGATGCGGTTCATCATGTAACAGTCATAACACAGGGTGACACAGAACTAGCTCCAACTCATCAATGTAATGTAGGCATGTATTCTGAATATAGTCATACGTGCTTATGGAAAAGAACTTGCATGACATATTTTGTCCTACCCTCCCGCAAGGTGGGGGGTCCTAATGGAAACTAAGGGATATTAAGGCCTCCTTTTAATAGAGTACCAGAACAAAGCATTAGCACATAGTGAATACATGAACTACTCAAACTATGGTCATCACCGGGAGTGGTCCCGATTATTGTCACTTCGGGGTTGCCGGATCATAACACATAGTAGGTGACTAGACTTGCAAGATAGGATCAAGAACACACATATATTCATGAAAACATAATAGGTTCAGATATGAAGTCATGGCACTCGGGCCCTAGTGACAAGCATTAAGCATAGCAAAGTCATAGCAACATCAATCTCAGAACATAGTGGATACTAGGGATCACACCCTAACAAAACTAACTCGATTACATGATAGATCTCATCCAACCCATCACCGTCCAGCAAGCCTATGATGGAATTACTCACGCACGGTGGTGAGCATCATGAAATTGGTGATGGAGGATGGTTGATGATGACGAAGGCGAATCCCCTCTCCCGAGCCCCGAACGGACTCCAGATCAGCCCTCCGAGAGGTTTTAGGGCTTGGCGGCGGCTCTGTGCAGAAACGCGATGATTTCTTCTCCTTGCTTTTTTTCTCCCTGAAAGCAAATATATAGAGTTGGAGTCGGCGTCGGGGGAGCTCCAGGGGGCCCACGAGGTAGGGGGCGCGCCCTAGGGGGGAGGGCGCACCCCCCACCCTCGTGGACAGGGTGTGGGCCCCCTGGTCTTCATCTTTGGCAAGGATTTTTTATTATTTCTAAATAGACGTTCCGTGGAGTTTCAGGTCATTCCGAGAACTTTTGTTTCTGCACATAAATAACATCATGGCAATTCTGCTGAAAACAGCGTCAGTCCGGGTTAGTTCCATTCAAATCATGCAAGTTAGAGTCCAAAACAAGGGAAAAAGTGTTTGGAAAAGTAGATACGACGGAGACGTATCATGTCCATAGATAATCTTGATCATAAACCCACAATTCATTGGATCTCGACAAACACACCGCAAAAGTTATTACATCGAATAGATCTCCAAGAACATCGAGGAGAACTTTGTATTGAGAACCAAAGAGAGAGAAGGAGCCATCTAGCTAATAACTATGGACCCAAAGGTCTGTGGTAAACTACTCACACATCATCGGAGAGGCTATGGTGTTGATGTAGAAGCCCTCCGTGATCGAATCGCCCTCCGGCGGAGCGCCGGAAAAGGCCCCAAGATGGGATCTCACGGGTACAGAAGGTTGCGGCGATGGAAAAGTGGTTTCGTGGCTCCCCTGGATGTTTCCAGGGTATAAGAGTATATATAGGCGAAAGAAGTAGGTCGGTGGAGCTGCGAGGGGCCCACAAGGGTGGGGGCGCGCATACCTGCCCTGGGCGCGTCCTCCTGCCTCGTGGCTTCTTCGCGGAGTTCCAGACTTCCACTCCAAGTCTCCTGGGTTGCGTTTGTTCCAAGAAAGATCCTCGCGAAGGTTTCATTCCGTTTGATATTCCTTTTCTACAAAACACTGAAATAGGCAAAAAAACAACAATTTGCACTAGCCCTTTGGTTAATAGGTTAGTCCCAAAAATAATATAAAAGAGCATATTAAAGCCCATTAAACATCCAAAACAGATAATATAATAACATGGAACAATAAAAAATTATAGATACGTTGAAGACGTATCAAGCATCCCCAAGCTTAATTCTTGCTCGTCCTCGAGTAGGTAAATGATAAAAACAGAATTTTTGATGTGGAATGCTACCTAGCATAATTTTCAATGAAATTTTCTTTATTCTGGCATGAATGTTCAGATCCGAAAGATTCAAGACAAAAGTTTAATATTGACATAAAAATAATAATACTTCAAGCATACTAACTAAGCAATTATGTCTTCTCAAAATAACATGGCCAAAGAAAGCTCATCCCTACAAAATCATATAGTTAAGCCATGTTTCATTTTTGTCACACAAAATGCTCTCATCTTACACAACCCCGATGACAAGCCAAGCAATTGTTTCATACTTTAGTTTTCTCAAACTGTTTTAACTTTCACGCAATATATGAGCATGAGCCATGGACATAGAACTATGGGTGGAATAGAATATGATGATGGGGGTTGTGTGGACAAGACAAAAAAGGAGAAAGTCTCACATTGATGCGGCTAATCAACGGGCTATGGAAATGCCCATCAATTGATGTCAATGCGAGGAGTAGGGATTGCCATGCAACGGATGCACTAGAGCTATAAATATCAATGTTGGGGATATCACTTATCGGAAACTTATCGGTTGACCCATGGTAAGGGGTAAATCGGCCAGTTTATCGGCCTATCGGCTAATTTATCGCCAATTTATCACCATATCGGCTGATTTATCGGTTGATTTATCTTATCGGTGAGACACCGGTAAGCGATAAGTCGGCCGATTTATCGGAATATCAGAAGATATCTTGAACAATGATAAATATATGAAAGCTCAACAAAAGAAACTAAGTGGGTGTGCATCCAACTTGCTTGCTCATGAAGACCTAGGGCATTTGAGGAAGCCCATTGTTGGAATATACAAGCCAAGTTCTATAATGAAAAATTCCCACTAGTATATGAAAGTGACAAAATAAGAGACTCTCTATCATGAAGATCCTGGTGCTACTTTGAAGCACAAGTGTGGAAAAAGGATAGTAGCATCGTACCTTCTTTTTTGGGGGGGGGGGCTTCCCTTTTTTTATTTGGCCTTTCTATCTTTTTTTATTTATTTGGCCTTTCTCTTTTTTTCACACGGGGCAATGCTCTAATAATGATGATCATCACACTTCTATTTATTTACAACTCAATGATTACAACTCGGTACTAGAACAAAATATGACTCTACATGAGTGCCTCCGGGGGTGTACCGGGATGGGCAATGAATCAAGAGTGACATGTATGAAAAATTATGCATGGTGGCCTTGCCACAAATACGATGTCAACTACATGATCATGCAAAGCAATATGACAATAATGAAGCGTGTCATAATAAACGGAACGGTGGAAAGTTGCATGGCAATATATCTCGGAATGGCTATGGAAATGCCATAATAGGTAGGTATGGTGGCTCTTTTGAGGAAGATATAAGGAGGTTTATGTGTGATAGAGCATATCATATCACGGGGTTTGGATGTACCGGCGAAGTTTGCGCCAACTCTCAAGGTGAGAAAGGGCAATGCATGGTACCAAAGAGGCTAGCAATGAGGAAGGGTGAGAGTGCGTATAATCCATGGACTCAACATTAGTCATAAAGAACTCACATACTTATTGCAAAAATCTACAAGTCATCAAAAACAAAGCACTACGTGCATGATCCTAGGGGGATAGATTGGTAGGAAAATAATCAAGCCCTTGACTCAAGATCAATATGTGAAGTCATTACTCTCCATAAGATAAATATGATCTCTTTATTTCTTTTTATTCTTGTTCCTTTCTTTTATTCCCTCAAGATCATAGCAAAATAATCAAGCCCTTGACCCAACACTAATCTTTATTATATATAGCTCACGGACTCGATTACATAGAGGGATCATAAAGCAAAACTCAAGACTAGATCATACCAAAAACTTTATCCTACCAGATGAAGATATTACTAAAAGGATCGAACTAAGAAAAACGGTAAATATAGGAGTGTGGTGGTGATACGATACCGGGGCACCTCCCCCAAGCTTGGCAGTTGCCAAGAGGAGTGCCCATACCCATGTGATTATGTCTCCTTTTTCGGAGGAGGGGATGATGGAGTTGTTGATGATGACAGTTGTGTCTTTAGCTTCTTCATATTGTAATTGAGAAGAGCAATTTCCTCCTTTAAATCATCGACCTCCGATTCCAGTTTCAAGATCTTGTCACATAAATCTCCTTTGCTTTTCTACCGAAAACGAGAAGGAATAGATCGATTGTTAGATAGTTTAGCTCTCTTAGGGAGACTAGATTTCTTGAATTTCACGTGCATAACCCCAGGTTGAGGTAGAGGGATGTCCTCCTCCAAACTTGAAACATTGATCCTCATCAGATGAGCATCCTCTTCCTCGTCCGTAGTTCGACCACAAGGAGATAGATCCCCATAGGTCTTTGGGTCCGCAATGAGGTATGAGACATAGCTCTCCCCGTCGGAATCCTGAGATGACATCTTGCTCCAAATCTGCTGCAGAGAAATCTCGAAACGAAAACAGAGGATACTTGCGTGGTGTAGGAGTCAAAACCTTCGGGAGATTATATAATGATTTTTTACCGACCAAAATACGTATCGTACAAGAAAACGGAGTCCGGAGAGCACACGAAGTGCCCATGAGGCAGGGGGCGCGCCCTCCACCCTCGTGGAGCCCTCGTGTCCTTCTCGGACTGCTTCTTAGTTTTCTATTTTTCTAAATATTCCAAAACGGAGAAAAATTGCCATTAGAACTATTTTGGAGTCAGTTTGCTTACCGTACCACATACCTATTCCTTTCTGGAGTCTGAGACGTTCTGAAAAGTGTCTCTTATGTATTCCTCCGGGGTTACGTTTCAATTACATTAGTTTCAACATTTATAGGGTTACCTGAGATATAATGTTTGATTCTTTGACCGTTTACCACCTTCGGATTTGTGCCTTCGAAGTTGTTGATTTTTATGGCACCGGAACGATAGACCTCCTCGATAACGTAAGGGCCTTCCCATTTAGAGAGAAGTTTTCCTGCAAAAAATCTTAAATGAGAGTTGTATAGCAATACATAATCACATACATTAAACTCACGCTTTTGTATCCTTTTGTCATGCCATGTTTAACTTTTTCTTTAAACAACTTGGCATTCTCATAGGCTTGGGTTCTCCATTCATCAAGTGAGCTGATGTCAAATAACCTCTTCTAACCGGCAAGTTTGAAATCATAATTGAGCTCTTTAATAGCCCGATATGCTTTATGTTCTAATTCGAGAGGTAAGTGACATGCTTTTCCATAAACCATTTTATACAGAGATATACCCATAGGATTTTTATCAGTTCTATATGCCCATAATGCATCATCAAGTTTCTTGGACCAATTCTTTCTAGATCTATTAACAGTCTTTTGCAAAATTAATTTGAGCTCTCTATTACTCAATTCTACTTGACCACTAGACCGTGGGTGATAAGGAGATGCAATCCTATGATTAACATCATACTTAGCAAGCATTTTATGGAAAGCACCATGAATAAAATGTGAACCACCATCAGTCATTAAATATCTAGGGACTCCAAACCTCGGAAAAATAACTTCTTTAAGCATCTTAATAGAGGTGTTATGATCAACACTACTAGTTGTAATAGCTTCTACCCACTTAGTAACTTAATCAACATCAACTAAAATATGTGTATATCCATTAGAGGCAGGAAACGGCCCCATATAATCAAAGCCCCAAACATCAAATGGTTCAATAACAAGTGAATAATTCATAGGCATTTCTTCACGTCTACTAATATTACCAATTCTTTGGCATTCATCACAAGATAAGACAAACTTACGGGCATCCTTGAAGAGAGTAGGCCAATAAAAACCGGATTGCAATACCTTATGCGCAGTTCTGTCTCCAGCGTGGTGTCCTCCATAAGCTTCGGAGTGACACTTGCGTAGGATCTGTTCCTGTTCATGCTCAGGTACACAACATCTAATAACACCATCTACTCCTTCTTTAGAAAGATGTGGGTCATCCCAGAAGTAATGTCTTAAATCATAGAAAAACTTTTTCTTTTGTTGGTATGTGAAACTTGGTGGTATAAATTTAGCAACAATGTAATTAGCATAATCAGCATACCAGGAGAAGTACGAGAAGCGTTTATGACATTGAGTTGTTCATCAGGAAAGCTATCATAAATAGGTAGTGGGTCATCAAGCACATTTTCTAACCTAGACAAGTTGTCTGCAACGGGGTTCTCAGCTCCCTTTCTATCAATAATATGAAAATCAAATTCTTGTAGCCAGAGAACCCATCTAATAAGTCTAGGTTTAGCATCTTTCTTTTCCATAAGATATTTAATAGCAGCATGATCAGTGTGAATAGTTACTTTAGAATCTACAATATAAGGCCTGAACTTATCACAAGAAAATACAACTGCTAAGAATTCTTTTTCAGTAGTGGCATAATTTCGTTGGGCATTGTCTAAAGTTTTACTAGCATATTGAATAAAATTTAATTTCTTATCAACTATTTGCCCTAGTATAGCACCTACAGCATAATTGCTAGCATCACACATAATTTCAAAGGGTAAATTCCAATCAGGTGGCTGAACAATAGGTGCAGAGATTAATGCTTTCTTAAGTACTTCAAATGCTTCTACACAATCATCATCAAAGATAAATGGTATATATTTTTGTAATAGATTAGTCAGAGGCCAAGAAATTTTTGAGAAGTCCTTAATGAACCTCCTATAAAAGTCGACATGACCAAGAAAACTTCTTATACCTTTGATGTCCTTGGGACATGGCATCTTTACAATAGCATCAACTTTAGCCTTATCCACTTCAATACCTCTCTCAGAAATTTTATGCCCCAAGACAATGCCTTCATTAACCATAAAGTGGCACTTCTCCCAATTCAAGACAAGGTTAGTTTCTTCACATCTCTGCAAAACTCGATCAAGGTTGCCTAAGCAATCATCAAAAGAGGATCCATAGACAGAGAAATCGTCCATGAAAACCTCACAAATCTTTTCACAAAAATCAGAGAATATAGACATCATGCATCTTTGAAAAGTAGTAGATGCATTACATAAACCAAAGGGCATACGTCTATAAGAAAAAGTACCGAAAGGGCAAGTAAATGTGGTCTTTGCTTGATCATCAGCTGACACAGGTATTTGAGAGAAACCAGAATAACCATCTAGAAAGCAAAAATGTGTATGTTTGGATAGCCTTTCTAGCATTTTATCAATAAAAGGTAAGGGGTAATGATCTGTTTAGTAGCTTTATTTAATTTGCAGAAATCAATTACCATCCTATAACCTGTAATAATTCTTTGCGGAATCAATTCATCTTTATCATTAGGAGCAGCGGTAATACCTCCCTTCTTAGGGACACAATGGACATGACTTACCCATTGACTATCAAAGAACGGGATAAATTATACGTGCCTCAAGGAGCTTTAGTATTTCCTTTCTTACCACTTCTTTCATCTCAGAATTTAGCCGTCGTTTGTGATCAATAACTGGTTTGGCATCTTTCTCCAAATTTATTTTGTGTTGGCATAGAGTGGGACTAATGCCCTTAAGATCATCAAGAGTATATCCAATAGCAGCACGGTGCTTCTTCAGAGTTTACAATAATTTTTCTTCCTCCTTCTCTGAAAGGTTAGCACTAATAATAACAGGATATATCTTCTTTTTCATCAAGATAAGCATATTTAAGAGTATCAGGTAATGGTTTAAGTTCAAACACGGGATCACCCTTGGGTGGAGGAGGATCCCCTAGGATTTCAACAGGCAACTTGTGTTTCAAAATAGGTCCCTGTTTAAAGAACACTTCATCTATTTCCCTTCTTTCATTCATAAACATATCATTTTCATGGTCTAGCAAATATTGTTGTAAAGGATCATTAGGAGGTACGGAAATAGAAGAAAGACCAATAATTTCATCTTTACTAGGCAATTCCTCTTCATGGTGTTGTCTACGAAATTTAGAGAAATTAAAGTCATGAGACATATCACCTAGACCAATGGTAACAACATCCTTTTCGCAGTCTATCTTTGCATTAACAGTGTTTAAGAAGGGTCTACCAAATATAATGGGACAAAAGCTATCTTGTGGGGAACCAAGAACAAGAAAATCAGCAGGATATTTAGTTTTTCCCACACAAAACTTTGATATCTCTAACAATTCCAATTGGTGATATAGTGTCTATATTGGCAAGATTAATGGTAACATCAATTTCTTCTAACTCAGCGGGTGCAATATCATGCATAATTTCTTTGTATAAGTCAATAGGTATTGCACTAGCACTAGCATCCATGTCACATAGGCCATGATAACAATGATCTCCTATTTTAATAGAAATAACGGGCATGCCTACCACGGGTCTATGTTTATCTTTAGCACAAGGTTTAGCAATTCTAGCAGTCTCATCACAGAAATAAATAACATGCCCATAAATATTATCAGCCAAGAGATCTTTAACAATAGCAATATTAGGTTCAACTTTAACTTGCTCATGAGGTGTATAGGTTCTAATATTGCTTTTACGAACCACAGTTGAAGCTTTAGCATGATCCTTTATTCTAACATGGAAAGGTGGTTTCTCAACATAAGCAGTAGGAACAATAGGATCATTATAAGTGATAGTCTTTTCTTCAACTTTAATAGGTGCAACTACTTTTACTTCTATGGGAGGATGATATTTAAACCACTTCTCCTTAGGGAGATCAACATGAGCAGCAAAAGATTCACAAAAAGAAGCTACTATCTCAGAGTCAAGTCCATATTTAGTGCTAAATTTACGAAAAACATCGGTATCCATAAAAGATTTAACACAATCAAACTTAGGTGTTATACCTGACTCCTTACCCTCGTCGAGGTCCCAATATTCAGAGTTGTGTTTAATTCTTTCCAATAAATTCCATTTGAATTAAATAGTCTTCATCATAAAAGAACCAGTACAAGAAGTATCGAGCATGGTGTGTTGTCAGAAAGCCGAGCATAAAAATTTTGAATAACCATTTCTGTTGAGAGCTCATGATTGGGGCATGAATATAACATTGACTTAA
This sequence comes from Aegilops bicornis, assembly GCA_021605145.1. Classification (NCBI taxonomy): domain Eukaryota; kingdom Viridiplantae; phylum Streptophyta; class Magnoliopsida; order Poales; family Poaceae; genus Aegilops; species Aegilops bicornis. The sequence goes on from CM038671.1 coordinate 563,005,872, forward strand.
GCCTCCCCCAAGCTTGAGCGATGCTTTCTCCTTCGCGAGGCCAAAAATTATATATATAATTACGATCACGATGAACTAGATGCATAGGATAAAACTTCTGATGAAATTCCAATTTCAATCGTTTGTAGTTCCATGATCCCATATCATCGCATAGCCTATACCATGTCAATGCATCTCCCTTCAAAGATAAAGGGAAGACGTTCTTCTTGATAACATCATCGGGCATACCTGCAAGCTTAAAAAATCCACAAACTTCATCCACATAGATTAGGTGCTCATCAGGATGTAATGTTCCGTCTCCTGCAAAAGGATTAGCTAGCAGTTTTTCTATCATACCCGAAGGAATTTAAAAGTAGACATTTTCATTTTCAAGAGGTTCGATGGGTTGAGGAGCAACTATTTGCTCTACCGGTCGAGGTGAAGATACCCGAACAAGCCCCTCAAAGGATTACTTTCCATAGTAACAAGTGACAAGAATTTCAGCACACTATATAAAATTTTCCTTACCAAATTCCACCTACCAAAGGCGCTTCACTCCCTGGCAGCGGCGCCAGAAAAGAGTCTTGATGACCCACAAGTACACGGGATCTATCGTAGTCCTTTCGATAAGTAAGAGTGTCGAACACCAACGAGGAGCAGAAGGAAATGATAAGCGGTTTTCCATAAGGTATTCTCTGCAAGCACTGAAATTATAGGTAACAGATAGTTTTGTGATAAGATAATTTGTAACGAGCAACAAGTAACAAAATTAAATAAAGTGCAGCAAGGTGGCCCAATCCTTTTTGTAGCAAAGGACAAGCACGGACAAACTCTTATATAAAGAAAACCGCTCCCGAGGACACATGGGAATTATCGTCAAGCTAGTTTTCATCACGTTCATACAATTCGCGTTTGGTACTTTGATAATTTGATATGTGGGTGGACCGGTGCTTGGGTGCTGTCCTTACTTGTACAAGCATCCCACTTATGATTAACTCCTATTGCAAGCATCCGCAACTACAAAAGAAGTATTAAGGTAAACCTAACCATAGCATGAAACATATGGATCCAAATCAGCCCCTTACGAAGCAACGCATAAACTAGGGTTTAAGCTTATGTCACTCTAGCAACCCATCATCTAGTTATTACTTCCCAATGCCTTCTTCTGGGCCCAAACAATGGTGAAGTGTCATGTAGTCGATGTTCACATAACACCACTAGAGGAGATACAACATACATCTCATAAAAATATCGAACGAATACCAAATTCACATGACTACTAATAGCAAGACTTCTCCCATGTCCTTAGGAACAAACGTAACTACTCACAAAGCATATTCATGTTCATAATCATAGGAGTATTAATATGCATAATGGATCTGAACATATGATCTTCCACCAAATAAACCAACTAGCATCAACTACAAGGAGTAATCAACACTACTAGCAACCTCTGTGTACCAATCTCAGACTTAGAGATAAGAATTGGATACAAGAGATGAACTAGGGTTTGAGAGGAGATGGTGCCGGTGAAGATGTTGATGGAGATTGGCCCCTCCGATGAGAGGAGCGTTGGTGATGACGATGGCGATGATTTCCCCCTCTCGGAGGGAAGTGTCCTGGCGTAGCAGCTCATGAGCCCTAGATTGATTCCGCCAAAGTTCCGCCTCGTGGCGGCGGAGTCTCGTCCCGAAAGCTTGCTTCTGATTTTTCTTCGGACGAAAGACTTCATATAGCAGAAGATGGGCACCGGAGGGCCACCAGGGGCCCACAAGGCAGGGGGGCGCCCCCACCCTCATGCCCAGGGTGTGGGTCCCCTCTGGTATTTTCTTCGCTCAGTATTTTTTATTATTTCCAAAAATAACTTCCGTGGAGTTTTAGGACTTTGGGAGTTGTGCAGAATAGGTCTATAGTATTTGCTCCTTTTCCAGCCCAGAATTCCAGCTGCCGGCATTCTTCCTATTTATGTAAACCTTGTAAAATAAGAGAGAATAGGCATAAGTATTGTGACATAATGTGTAATAACAGCCCATAATGCAATAGATATCGATATAAAAGCATGATGCAAAATGGACGTATCAACTCCCCCAAGCTTAGTCCTCTCTTGTCCTCAAGCAGAAGCTGAAGGTGGGACACTGAGCAACTTCGCCAATCATCCTGCTGAGGGCCATGGGGGCGCAAAGAAGAGCTAGGAGCGCTAGCCATGTTTTGAAGTTTTCCGTGGCTGGCTCTGATGATCTCTACGGGATGTGGATGGCATTTGGGGATCCAACCTCCTTATATAGATGCCCCCCTGCATGGGGCTTATTTGCAAAAAAATTATGGACCGTTCGCATTCGCCCAGTGCATGGAAATCGAGGCGACAACAGGAAGGAATCGTAAAGGCAGAACGTGAAGGTTAAGACTGGACTGTCGTCAATCCGGAATATGATGAAGAACCCGCCTTGCAAAGCCAAAGACATAAGACGGATACTACATCATCGTTGAAGGCAAGTTCGGGGGCTACTGAGGGAGTCCTGGATTAGATGGTCCTTAGGTGTCCGGCCTATTCGATATGGGCCGGACTGATGGGTCGTGAAGATAAAGCAGAAGACCGTCCCATGTGTCGGCTTTCAGGTTCCGCAGACCCTTGAGAGGTTCCAACTATAGGGTGCGTGCGAAGAACTCAACCTCCCCAGTCTGCTTACTCGCCAATCTCACAGCCTGGCTCGATGAACTGGAAGGAAACGAGACACATCAGTTTACCCAGGTTCGGGCCACTGTGACACCCCCGATTCAATCGTACACTAATCATGCACGCAAATGTGTACGATCAAGATCAGGGACTCACGGGAAGATATCACAACACAACTCTGAAACATAAATAAGTCATACAAGCATCATAATACAAGCCAGGGGCCTCGAGGGCTCGAATACAAGTGCTCGATCATAGACGAGTCAGCGGAAGTAACAATATCTGAGTACGTACATAAGTTAAACAAGTTTGCCTTAAGAAGGCTAGCACAAAGCGGGATACAGATCGAAGAAGGCGCGGGCCTCCGCCTGGGATCCTCCTAACTACTCACTCGTCGCCGCTGGGCTGCTGCGTAGTAATGAAGCACCTCCGGTGTAGTAGTCGCCATCGGACGGTGGCGTCTCGCTCAGGCTCCATCGTCTGGTTGCAGCAATCGGGTAGAGAAAGGGGGGAAAAGGGGGAACAAGGCAACCGTGAGTACTCATCCAAAGTACTCGCAAGCAAGGATCTACACTAGATATGCATGGATATATGTGTAAAAGGCCATATCGATTGGACCGAATCAGAATGCCGTAATAAAAGGGGATAGCTAGTCTTATCAAGACTATGCTTCGTCATCTTCGCCTTTGCAAGGAGTAGAAGAGGGTAGGTTGAAGTACTCCAAGTAACATCACATAGCAATATTCCTACCCGGCAATCCCCTCCTCGTATCCCTGAGAGTGAGCGACCACCGGTTGTATCTCGCACTTGGAAGGGTGTGTTTTATTAAGTATCCGGTTCTAGTTGTCATAAGGTCAAGGTACAACTCCAAGTCGTCCTGTTACCGAAGATCACGGCTATTCGAATAGATTAACTTCCCTGCAGGGGTGCACCACGTAACCCAACACGCTTGATCCCATTTGGCCGGACACACTTTCCTGGGTCATGCCCGGCCGCGGAAGATCAACACGTCGCAGCCCCACCTAGGCACAACAGAGAGGTCAGCACGCCGGTCTAAACATAAGCGCCCAGGGGTCTGGGGCCCATCGCCTCGAAAGCACACCTGCACGCTATGACGCTGCCGGAAGCAGACCTAGCCTAGTGGCGTTCGGTCCAATCCGGCCAGCGCCCGCCGGTCGGCCGACGTCACGAAGTGCCGTTTTTGATACCACGACGCCGAAAGTGCCCATATCTCTCCCACGTAGTTGGTTAGTGCGTATAGGCCCGTGAGCTGCACTCGGATAAAATACCAAGATCTCAATAAGCGTGTTAAGTATCCGCGAACGCCCGAACAGGGCCAGCCCACCTCTCTCCTAGGCGGTCTCAACCTGCCTGCCGCTCCGCCACAAAGATCCACTCATGGTGCTCCACCACCGACCCGACTTTAGTCTCCACATGTATCATGTATAAAGTATATAGTATATACCCGTGATCACCTCCCGAGTGATCACGGCCCGATAGTATAGCACACAGACGGACAAGAATGTAGGGCCACAGATGAAATACTAGCATCCTATATTAAGCGGGTAGGATTGCGGTAAAGGTAACAAATGATAGTAGCAAGGACAAGGCTATGCATCGGGATAGGTATAACGGAAAGCAAGAATATGCTACATTACTCTAATGCAAGCAGTATAGAGTAGAATAGGAGATATCCGTGATCAAGGGGGGCTTGCACAGTTGCTCTGGCAAGAGAGAGGGTCGCCAACTCCGTAGTCGTCTTGGGCAGCAGCAGCTGTCAGTCGTAGTTCTACGGAGAGAAGAGGGGGAAGAAACAATGAATACCATGTAAACATATGCATATCGATGCATGACATGACAAGTAACGATGCTAGGGTGCCCTAACGCGGTATGAGGTGATACCGGTGAAGGAAGCATCCGGAAAGTATTCCGGTGTTTCGCGTTTTCGGACGAGATGAACCGGAGGGGAAAGTTGCGTGTTTGATATGTTAGGGGTGTGTGGTGGACGAACGGGCTGCGTGTCCGGGTTCGTCTAAATGCGTTACGAGCAACTTTTATGTTGAAAATATTTTAATACGAGTTACGGATTAAAAGATATGATTTTCTAAAGATTTTATTAATTTCTGGAATTTAATTAATTATTTAAATCCAACATTATCCAGAATAGTAAATGATGACACCAGCATGACATCAGAGTGATGTCAGCAGTCAACGTTGACCATTGACCTAGTCAACCTGACGTGTGGGTCCCACTGTCATTGACTAAGATTAACTAAAACAGATTAATTAGTTTAATTAGTGATTAGGTTACTCTAATCAGGATTAATTAACTTAATTAATTAATTAATATTTTAATTATTTTAGTCATTATTTATTTATTTATTTAATATTTTTTTAATTCCCCTTTTTTTTAAACGTTCTGGGGCGGGCCCCATGTGTCTGTGGCCCAGAGGGGCTTAGCGGGCGCCGGGCGAGCAACGGGGCGAGGCGCCTCAACGAGCATGAGCCGAGGGTCATTGGCGCCTGGGCACGCCAAATGCCGTGGTCAGGGGATGCGGGCTCCGGCGAGTGGAGGGAGCGGACGCTGGTCCTTGGAGGCGCATGGGCCGGTCGGGATCGGGCGCGGCGCGTCAGGGCGGCCGAGGACGCGCGAGGGCGCCGCGAGGGGTTCGTGGGCGCGCGATCGGAGGGTCGAGGCCGGGTTGAGGCGAGGCGATCATGGCGCCAGAAGCGACCGCGCGGCCGAGGCGGAGAACCGGACGAGGTCCGTGGCGTGAGGGGGCGCGCGCGCGGCGTGGTTGCAGGGGGTCAAGGCCGCGGGTCAGCGGGCGCGGCGGGCGCCTGGGCGCGGCGTGCCGGAGCGTGACGGCGCGGGCACGGGCGCGTGAGCGAGCGAGGGAGAGAGAGAGGTGGCCTCACGGGGTTTGCACGGACGGGCAAGCGATGGACGGCGGTCGGGAGGACCGCGAGGAGGAGGACGGGACGGCGTTCGACGACGGAGGAGTTCCGGCGAATGGCGCCGCGACGGCGGTTCATGGCGGCGCTGGGTCGGCGGAGCGCCGGGAGGAGGACGGAGAGGGGGGCGGCGCCCGGGGAGGAGGATGAGGACGGTCCGCGACGGGCGGCTGGCGGCGTAGGCGCGCGCCGGGCTGTGGGGTTCGTTCCCCCGATCTGATCTGGATCGGGGAGGAGGGGGGAGAGCGAGTGGGGGGCGAGTGGGGAGATTGGAGTGGCGGCGAGGGTTGCGGGGGGGGGGGGGGACAAGGAGAGGAGTGGGGCGCGGGGTGGGCCAGTGGGCTGGCCGGATGGATCAGTGGGCCGGCCGGCTGGGCCGGTTGTCCCATCGGGTGGGGGTTTCTCTTTTGTATTTTCTTTTCTTTTATTTATTTACTTTTCTGTTTTAAATAATTTTAAATTATCTAGGCCTTTTATAAAAATGTGTTTATCGCACCATATTTATCTATGTAATATTTAGTACAACCGAACATTTTGTTTTAAATTTTGAAAAACTTTTATCACGACATTAATTTGAAATTGAATTTTGAAATGGTTTTGATCCAACGCGATATTAACAATAGCAACCGGGGTGACATGGCACCGTTAACGTGGGATTTCTGTAGCTTAATTACCCGGGCGTCACAATTCTCCTCCACTACAAGAAATCTCGTCCCGAGATTTAAGAGGGGGACTAAGGGAAAAATTCTGGTTACGAAATTCTAACAACCCTTCTCGGTTTTGGTTGCTCTTCTTGAAGAGGTCGATCCATTAAGTTGATGCCTTCATTCCTCTTCTCTAGGTCATCATGCTGAAGTTGTCGTCCTTCCTTCAGGATCTCCATCGTACTTACGAAAGAATATGGGGTTATTCCAGGGGAACAGACCTCTGTAAGGCTGACTATCTAGTCGATAACATCGGGGAAGGTGGCGGAAAGTAACTCTCGAATTGGAACTTAGAAAATATCGAGAGCAAAGTAAGGCGGTATCGTGGAAAGTTTCAAGCGGGCACGAATGTTCGATGCCTGCTACGGGGCGTGAAAGGGGTTCAAAGCAACGAGAATAAGTATTGTGTCTGATATCAGACTTGAAGGTGGCTCGTGAATTACATACGAGGCCACGGACGAGGAATAACTTTGACAATAAGGTGTACATGAGAGTCAGGTTTCGATCCTGTGGAACTGTGGGTTATGGGCCCACCATGTGGGTTAAAAGTAGGAAGGGCGGTGACGATTGCACGATCATGTAAGCAAGGCACGCCAGAGGATAGCTCGTCAAGATGTCGGTAACAAACCAAGGGCGAGGGACGAAGAGAACCATTTTCCCGCCGTTGAACGAGGCGGACCAATAGGCAAAGTTCTCGCCCATCGGTGGTTACCTAATGTCATCACCAAAATAATGTGGTCTTTCCGATGTAATTGTACATCGAGGTGTTTACAAAAGCAGGAGAATATTACTGCTTAGATCTCATAGATCACAAGAAAGGTTAAACCAAACAATGGAAAGGAAGATATGATTATCAGATTTAACCAGATCAATGGAAAGGAAAAATGCGTTTAAACACATATTCCAATGGGTATATCCTTCCCATGGACAAGCGAGATGATATCCATGACAAGATAGAAGGTAGAAAACCATTTAGGTAAGGGGAGAAAATTTCATGACATTACCCATACAACGGTGTTTGGATAATTGATAAAGAGAATTTAGCATTGTGCTTCAAATGTTCTTGGTGATGAACGGAGTACCACGTACATGCTTCGTGTAGCAATGATATGGTGTTTCAATCAAGGGCGGACTTTGGATACACCAATGATCCATCAGGAGTAACTTATAAAATAAGTCCTACAATTTCCTCCAGGAGGAATGGTTATCCTTGCAAAATAAATTATAATGATAGGTCCTCCAGCCAGGGGGGGTGCTAGGCATGACATCATATTACCGGGTCATCAATGGACCAACGACATAACTCCTGGAAAGTTGTCCCAACCATCATATCTGACCGAGATTCAGATCCAATTGGTGTCATGATACCTCGGACTCGTGGATGTCCGAGCGGAAAAGGTGCAACACAAATCGACGAAATGACATTGCAAGATTCTCGGAAATGAACTATGGGAGCGGGTTCTGAAGCAATAGTTCATCATTAAACCAAGGTGAGGATGAGGAGGTGGCTGATGGGCTCGGCGACAATTCATCGAGAATTCCAAGCGGATGGATTTCCACGATAATGTGAACAAGAAGATGACATTTGTTAGATCAAATGATATAATGGGATATGCTCGAGGAAAACATTCATAATTAAACATTGGTTGAACGGTGCACCCGAAATATGGGTTGGGTTGCACGGTCAATGTTAGAATGGTGATTCAATTATCGAAAGACTTAGAATGAACTATCGCCCATTCACTTCAAAGCAATAGGGTTCTTTGGAAGTTTTGAATTCACACGTCATAGCTCAATTGTCGGTATTCCGGTTGAAAACAATACGGGGACCAAGGAATGAACGAAGATGGCAAGAAGTATTATGATATCAAGAATTCTTAAGAGGTGGTGAAATTCTCACCACATTCTTGACAAAAAGAGATGGTAATACTTCCGAGGTAAGGAAGATCAATCACTGGGTAGCAGGGATCTCAAGGTTTACACAAAACATGAACAAGTTTGTGTTGGAGGGAAGGCAATAAGTGGCTGATGATAACACAACTCATCGAGGGCAAGGATGGTATTTCTCTTCATGAATCCGGTTGATATCCTGGAAGAGCTCATAAGGTTGATGATGATCACGACACATTTGTCGAAAGATTTCATGAAGATGTAATCAATCAACGCATTTACGCCAAGTCAAAGGAATGATGCGACAAGAGGTTATTGGAATCACGATTCTGACACAAACTCAAAATCAAGCTTGTTGTCCAAAGCGAAATGATATGATGAGGAAGATCGGCGTAAGCTTAGCTCATCGTCAAAATATGCTCTGGGAAGAGGACCGTAGCACAGCTTAAAATCGGCACGACAAGGATATAGCCAAACAGGCTAGGAATGACGTGATTGAGTTCAAACTCGTAAGTAATGAAGGTTACCAAGAGTTGCTTAATTGCGATGCGGACTCGAGTCAGTTATCGGTGTCTTTGAGTGTTTAATAACTCAGAGCCTGTGAAAAATTGGAATCAATGAGAATGTAGCACTTGATGAAGACCTCATAAGAAGTTATGCAGTTCCGTGATAATCTTGAGATACCAGGGGGTAATACTCGACGATAAATCAAAGTAGAGGTTGGACTGGGGTATTACTCTGCGTAAGGCAAGTGCTTAAACTTGCGAGAAATTGTATTTAAAGGAGAACATGGTCGGAAACCATGATCATAAATGATCGAACCACGGATACAAGATGAACTTATAACAAGGGGGTAACTATTTTTACGAGCAGCTTCCATGATAAGTTATACATCGTGTCCATGGGCATGAATGCAAGGTTCAAGGTCGACTCCCACTTCTTCAATGTATAACCTTCCATTCACTTCTCGCTTTGATAAAAGCATTAGTGTTGAAAGTTTTACCTGGTGAAATACCAGAAGAGTATGACTCGTGAAAACTTCCTAGTTCACACATATTAAGGAAGGCATAGGTTCAACCCATCAGGGTATCGTGGAAATATATACCACAAGCTTCAATAGTAAATACCACCAGCTCGAAAGCTGAGCATGGTTGAGAAAGCAGAGGATACAATTTACCAAAGGCATTATGTATCTGAGGGAAGGCTCACATGGTTATTGAATATGAAGGACGTTGTCAGATAAAATCCAACAAAGGATCTGGTGGTCCACAAGGGATCTGACGTGAGCATCGGTACTCAACTAGAGGAAGAAGAATGCAAGGAGATCAGATTATAGAAACAACTGGCTAACTCAATTGTCAAATGCAAAGGAATTATGATTTCCAAATCAAGGGATTAGAAGCAATGCTCTGATTAGGGATGGATAAGTTGAATAGCCTTAGGGCACAATCAACGACAATTGGATTGGTCGAGAACCAATTCCGATTAAAGAATGGCAGCTCAATGAAAGGTAATTTATAAGGATCAATAATGATTGCGTGTATTCGCAAACATATTGAGTCAACAGACTCAAAATGATAATGACAAGGAATGTGAATAAGACTACGATACTTATGGGATTAACCATAATGCAAGCAAGCAAGAATTTCAAGAGCCAAAGGCTCCAGAGGATTTTCGGAATATCGAATAGTATTTTGAAGACTTTTGTGAAACACATGAACAACCGGGGATGAGCAGATACTCGACAAGTGCGAGGATTTATTTGAAGGGGTATTCATGTGGCAAAGAACTGCTAGGCAGTAGGCACAAAGTATTCTCAGAACAATAGAGAAAACTTCGGGGAATCTTGTAATAACAAGATCAATGGGGGATGATCGTATGAATGGCAAGTGTAAGTAGTTATCCATAAGGATTTATCGGTGGTCGGGAATAGCAAAAGTGATGGGCACAAAGTCTCGAGAGAATATCAAAGAGTATCTCCGAAATCTTCCGTGCGATCGGTGATCATCTGGACTCAAGGGCCTCTCCGGAGAAAGTATTTTCGAGAACCTAAAGTTAGATTTCAGTAAAAATCGTTTAACCCGAATAGAAGAGAGATCAGAGTCCCAGAGTATAGACAAGGAGTAAAAGATCCTAATACCACCCAATGGCGACGTGTGCCCGTAAGACACACAGCCATGTTAGTAAAAGTTTTGCAATGTCTAGACTCGACTTTGGCCAATGAGTTAGGAAGGGGGATTCCTACAGGCAGTCGGCTCTGATACCAACTTGTGATGCCCCCGATTCAATCGTACACTAATCATGCACGCAAATGTGTACGATCAAGATCAGGGACTCATGGGAAGATATCACAACACAACTCTAAAACATAAATAAGTCATACAAGCATCATAATACAAGCCAGGGCCTCGAGGGCTTGAATACAAGTGCTCGATAGACGAAGTCAGCGGAAGCAACAATATCTGAGTACGTACATAAGTTAAACAAGTTTGCCTTAAGAAGGCTAGCACAAACCGGGATACATATCGAAGAGGCGCAGCCTCCCGCCTGGGATCCTCCTAACTACTCCCGGTCGCCGCCACGGGCTGCACGTAGTAGTAGGCACCTCCGGTGTAGTAGTCGCCATCGACGGTGGCGTCGCTCTGGGCTCCATCGTCTGGTTGCAGCAATCGGGTAGAGAATGGGGGGAAAAGGGGAACAAGGCAACCGTGAGTACTCATCCAAAGTACTCGCAAGCAAGGAGCTACACTAGATATGCATGGATATATGTGTAAAAGGCCATATTAGTGGACTGAACTGCAGAATGCCAGAATAAGAGGGGGATAGCTAGTCTTATCGAAGACTATGCTTCTGGTCACCTTCGTCTTGCAACGAGTAGAAGAGGGTAGGTTGAAGTCCTCCAAGTAACATCACATAGCAATATTCCTACCCGGCGATCCCCTCCTCGTATCCCTGAGAGAGAGCGACCACCGTTGTATCCGCACTTGGAAGGGTGTGTTTTATTAAGTATTCGGTTCTAGTTGTCATAAGGTCAAGGTACAACTCCAAGTCGCCCCTGCTATCAAGATCACGACTATTCAATAGATTAACTTCACTGCAGGGTGCACCACATAACCCAACACGCTTGATCCCATTTGGCCGACACACTTTCACAGGTCATGCCTCGCCGCTGAAGATCAACACGCCGCAGCCCCACCTAGGCTCAACAGAGAGGTCGGCTACCGGTCTAAACCTAAGCGCCAGGGTCCGCCCATCGCCTGAAAGCACACCTTCGCACGCTATGCGACGCCGAAGCAGACCTAGCCTAGTGGCGTTCAGTCCAATCCGCGCTACGCCGGCCACGACGTCACGAAGTGCTTCGGCCGATACCACGACGCCGAGTGCCCATATCTCTCCCACGTAGTTGGTTAGTGCGTATAGGCCCGTGAGCTGCACTCGCATCAAATACCAAGATCTCGTTAAGCGTGTTAAGTATCCATGAACGCCGAGCAGGCCAGGCCCACCTCTCTCCTAGGCGGTCTCAACTCGCCTGTCGCCTCCGCCACAAAGATCCACTCATGGTGCTCCACCAACCACCCGACTTTAGTCTCCACATGTATCATGTATAAAGTATATAGTATATACCGTGATCACCTCCCGAGTGATCACGGCCCGATAGTATAGCACACAGACGGACAAGAATGTAGGGCCACAGATGAAAAACTAGCATCCTATATTAAGCGGTAGGATTGCGGTAAAGGTAACAACAAGAGTAGCAAGGACAAAGGCTATGCATCGTGATAGGTATAACGGAAAGCGAGAACATGCTACACTACTCTAATGCAAGCAAGATAGAGTAGAATAGGCGATATCCGTGATCAAGGGGGGGCTTGCACCGTTGCTCGCAAGAGAGAGGGTCGCCAACTCCGTAGTCGTCTGGCAAAGCAACAAGGCTACCTCAGTAGTCTACCGGAGAGAAGAGGGGAAGAAACAATGAATACCATGTAAACATATGCATATCGATGCATGACATGACATGTAACTATGCTAGGGGTGCCCTAACGCGGTATGAGGTGATACCGGTGAAGGGGGGAAGCATCCGGGAAAGTATTCCCGGTGTTTCGCGTTTTCGCACAGATGAACCGGAGGGGGAAAGTTGCGTGATTGCTATGTTAGGTGTGTGGTGGACGAACGGGCTGCGATCCGGGTTCGCCTCGCTGCTCGAGCAACTTTCATGTTGAAAATATTTTAATACGAAGTTACGGATTAAAAGATATGATTTTCTAAAGATTTTATTAATTTCGAATTTAATTAATTATTTAAATCCAACATTATCCGTATTAGTAAATGATGACGCCAAAGATGACATCAGAGTGATGTCAGCGATCAACGTTGACCATTGACTGGTCAACTCGACGTGTGGGTCCCAATTGTCATCGACTAAGATTAACTAAAACAGATTAATTAGTTTAATTAGTGATTAGGTTACTCTAATCAGGATTAATTAACTTAATTAATTAATTAATATTTTAATTATTTTAGTCATTGTTTATTTATTTATTTAATATTTTTTTAATTCCCCTTTTTTAAACGCTCGGGCGGCCCATGTGTCTGTGGCCCGTAGGGGCTTAGCGGGCGCCGGCGAGCACCGGGCGAGGCGCCTGAATCCAAGCGTGAGCCCGAGGGCACTGGCGCTGGGGCACGCCGACGGCCGTGGTCGTGGGAGGCGGGCTCGGCGAGTGAAGGGAGCGGACGCTGGTCCGTGGAGGCGCATGAGCCGGGTCGGGATCGGGCGCGGCGCGCCTGCAGGGGCGGCCGAGGACGCGCGAGGGCATCGCGAGGGGTTCGTGGGCGCGCGATCGGAGGGTCGAGGCCGGGTTGGAGGCGAGGCGACCAGGGGAGAAGGCGCGGGCGATCATGGGCGCCGGAGGCGGACCGCTGCGGTGGGAGAACCGGGACGAGGCCGTGCGTGAGGGGGCGCGCCGCGGCGTGGGTTGCAGGCGGGTCATGGCCGCTGGGCTGCTGGCGCTGGCGGGCGCCGCTGGCGCGGGCGTGCCGGAGCCCGGACGGCGCGGGTCACGGGCGCGTGAGCGAGCGAGGGGAGAGAGGAGAGGTGGCCTCACGGGGTTTGCAGGGACGGGCGATGGACGTGGCGGTCGGGAGGACCGCGAGGAGGAGGACGGGACGGTGTTCGACGACGGAGGAGCTCCGGCGAATGGCGCTCGGCGACGGGTTCGTGGCGGCGTCGGGGTCGATGGAGCGCGTCGGGGAGGAGGACGGAGAGGGGGGGCGGCGCCGGCGGGGAGGAGGACGAGGACGGTCCGGCGACGGGGCGGCTACGGGCGGCGAGGCGCGGGCGTCGGGACTGTGGGGTTCGTTCCCCCTATCCGATCTGGATCGGGGAGGAGGGGGAGAGCGAGTGGGGGCGAGTGGGGAGAGTGGAGTGGCGGCTAGGGTTGCGGGGGGGACAAGGAGAGGAGTGGGGCGCGGGGTGGGCCAGTGGGCTGGCCGGATGGGTCGAAGGGCGGCCAGTGGGCAGTTATTGCCCATCGGGTGGGGGTTTCTCTTTTGTATTTTCTTTTCTTTTATTTATTTACTTTTCTGTTTTAAATAATTTTAAATTATCTAGGCCTTTTATAAAAATTTACTGCACCATATTTATCTATGTAATATTTAGTACACCCCGAACATTTTTGTTTTAAATTTTGAAAAACTTTATCACGACATTAATTTGAAATTGAATTTTGAAATGGTTTTGATCCAACGCGATATTATCAATAGCAACCGGGGTGACGTGGCACCGTTAACGTGGGATTTCTGTAGCTTAATTACCCGGGCGTCACAGCCACCTTGCAGTGTAAAACCCTACTCCTGCTTTGTGGTGGATTGGCCTCGAGGGGTTGAGGATGAACTAGTACAGTGGGAGAACAACCTCAGGAGGAGGAGTGTTCTTGTGCTGGTGGGGAGAGGATGATCTACCGGATTAGGATCCCTCTCTATGGTTGTGGCCAGGCCCTATTTATAGTGGCCTTGGTCCTCTTCCCAAATGAAGGGATCCCACAACGGCCAAATTCTAAGGGAGACAACTAGTACATGCTATCCTGACAAAAGTAGTCTTCGCCTGCAAAAGCCTCTGGTCGTGACGCCATGGTGGGCTCGGCGATGCCTCTGTCCTGCCGTCCTGGCGGTCTTGGTCTCGTTGCACCGAGATGGAAACCTTTGGATGATTCCTTGGGACTCCGCGCCTGCACTTGCCTCTTTAGCACCAAAGAGGAAGCCGGTACACCGCGCCCGCTGGTGCCCGCCTGGCCTTGGTCGTCAAGGCTCACGTCATCCAAACCTCGCGAGGTGAGGCTTGCATAGGAATCTCCGCTCCTCAGGAGCCAGCCTGGGAAGGCCGCTCCTCGTCGAGGTCTTGGTGTCGTATGCCTCGCGAGGCTTGGCCCCTTGCGAGGGTCTTGAGTTGTTGATGCTGAAGCTGGGCCGTACCAGGCCGTCAATGGAGCCACGCCGTGGGCTGCAGGCAGGCAAGTCTGGGTACCCACGTTCCCAGAACGCCGATAGTAGCCCCCGGGCACAAGGCACACTCGGACTTGGCTTCGAGGCGAAGCCAAAGGGCAAGTGTGGAGCGCCGCGGGCCCTAACCACCTATGGCCTTGGTCTACGCGTGGCGATTGATGGGACGTGGGGCGTCTCCGCTTCCCCATGCAGCCTCGGCAACCGTTCCCGACTTGTCGAGACTCTGCTGCATGCAGAGAAAAACCATCATTGCGTGGGATCATGGAGGCCGGCGGTTGGCCTTCCTCCGGCTATAAATGAGGGAAGGGCGGAGCCCCCCTTTCTCATCTCCATCTTCTCACCACCCGCT
This sequence comes from Aegilops bicornis, assembly GCA_021605145.1. Lineage (NCBI taxonomy): Eukaryota > Viridiplantae > Streptophyta > Magnoliopsida > Poales > Poaceae > Aegilops > Aegilops bicornis. The sequence continues at coordinate 563,020,921 of CM038671.1, forward strand.
CCCTCTCCTTCCTCTTCTTCGTCTCCCCGTCTTGCCGTAGCATCCATGGTGCCGATGAGGAGGTTCTCCGCCGCTGAGAAGAGGAAGGCCCCCAGGGAGGGGCCCTGCTCGCAGCCGCCCAAGAGAGGGTGTGGCCGCCCTCGCAAGCATGTTGCGACCCCGGCAGTAGCTCCTTGGGGGCGCGGGTGCACTTCTTCGGGGCCGACGTCACTTTGGGCGGCCGGGGCGGCGCTTCTTATTGAGGTGGGAGCCACCAAGGGTGAGGCAGCCCCTGCGATGAGGGGAGGCGTGCCATGGTTGCTCGGCCTCCTCGCCTGCGCTTCCACTCGAAGGATGTGCTCCCGGAATTCGTCGTGTGGTCGGAGAGGCTCGCCGGCACCTGGCTCTCGCTCCCGCGCTTCTTCGCGGGTGATACTTCTCCAACGTATCTACTTTTCCTAACGCTTTTCCTCTTGTTTTGGACTCTAATTTGCATGATTTGAATGAAACTAACCCCGGACTGACGTTGTTTTCAGCAGAACTACCATGGTGTTGTTTTTGTGCAGAAATAAAAGTTCTCGGAATGGAATGAAACTTTGCGAGGATTTTTTATACAATAAAAGAGAATTTCCGGAGCCAAGAGTCACTTGAGGGGGGCACCTGGGTGGGCACAACCCACCAGGGCGCGCCTGCCCCCCAGGCGCGCCCAGGTGGGTTGTCCCCACCTGGTGGTCCCGCAGACCTCAACCCTGATACTATAAAATCACATATTCGGAGAAAAAAATAGGGAGAAAAAATTATCGCGATCCATGAGATGGAGCCGCCGTCATCTCCTGTTCTTCATCGGGAGGCCAGATCTGGAGTCCGTTTGGGGCTCCGGAGAGGGGGATCTTCGCTCTTCGTCATCACCAACCCTTCTCCATCGCCAATTCCATGACGCTCCCCACCGGGAGTGAGTAATTCCTTCGTAGGCTCGCTGGTCGGTGAGGAGTTGGATGAGATTCATCATGTAATCTAGTTAGTTTTTCTAGGGCTTGATCCCTAGTATCCACTATGTTCTGAGATTGATGTTGCTATGACTTTGCCATGCTTAATACTTGTCACTTTGGGCCCGGGTGCCATGATTTCAGATCTGAACCGTTTATGTTATCACCATTATATCCATGTTCTAGATCCGAGCTTGCAAGTTATAGTCACCTACTACTTGTTATGATCCGGCACCACCGGATTGACAATAGTCGGGACCACTCCGGTGATGACCGTAGTTTGAGGAGTTCATGTATTCACCATGTGTTAATGCTTTGTTCCGATTCTCTATTAAAAGGAGGCCTTAATATCCCTTAGTTTCCAATTGGACCCCGCTTCCACGGGAGGGTAGGACAAAAGATGTCATGCATGTTCTTTCCATAAGCACGTATGACTATTTATGCAATACATGCCTACATTATATTTATGAACTGGAGCTAGTGCCGTATCGCCCTAGGTTATGGCTGTCACATGATGAATATCATCCAGCAAATTACTGATCCAATGCCTACGAATTTATCATATATTGTTCTTGCTAAGTTACTACTGCTATTGTTACTGTTGCACTTGCTAGAAAATTACTGCTATCACTGTTACCGTTACCATAGCTGCTATCACTATTATCAAAACTATCATACTACTTTGCTACTGATCACTTTGCTGCAGATAATTAATCTCCAGGTGTGTTTGAATTGACAACTCAGCTACTAATACCTTCAAATATTCTTTGGCTCCCCTTGTGTCGAATCTATAAATTTGGGTTGAATACTAACTATTGCGATCCCCTATACTTGTGCGTTATCAAGACCTTTTTCTGGCGCCATTGCCGGGGAGCATAGCTATATTTGTTGAGTCACTTGGGATTATTATCAATGTATCACTATGAAGAATCTGAAGGATGCTAAGACTAAGATTTATCCATCTAAGACGAGGGGAGGTAAGGAACTGCCATCCAGTTCTGCTTTAGATTCACCTTCTGTTATAAGTAAGCCTGCAACACCACCACATGCTATTAGTCCTGATATGTCGCAAGTTATTGATGATGCTACTTCTACTATGAATGATGCTAGTACCCTGCTTGATGATGATAATGATGTGCCACTTGGTGACTTTCTTGATGAACAAATTGCTAGAGTAATACAACATGATGTTGTTGAATCAGATGATGAGCTTGAAACTGATACTCCAGAAACACTTGCTAGAACTAGCCTTCCTAGATATGAATTGCCTAAGGTACCAGAAGTTTATGTTATGAACGAGGAGAAAACTAGAGATATTCTTGCTTGTAAGGATAGAAATGATCTAGAGAAATTATTATGCAATTATAAACAAAAATCTCTGAATGCTAGAATGCAATATGATCCTAAGTTTGCTACCTCACCTATCTTTATTGATGATAAGGATTATGAATTCTCTGTCAATTCAGAGTTAATTACTTTGGTTGAATCTGATCCTTTCCATGGTTATGAAACTGAAACTATTGTGGCACATCTTACTAAGTTGAATGACATAGCCACCCTTTTTACTCATGATGAGAAGACTCGTTATTATTTTATTCTCAAATTATTTCCGTTCTCATTAAAGGGTGATGCTAAAGCTTGGCACAATACTCTTACTCCTAATTGTGTGCGTAGTCCCCAAGATATGATCTATTACTTCTCTGGAAAATATTTTCCTGCTCATAAGAAACAAGCTACCTTACAAGAAATATTTAACTTTGTGCAAACTAAAGAAGAGAGTCTCCCACAAGCTTGGGGGAGGCTTTGCCAGTTACTTAATGCTTTTCCTGATCATCCTCTTAAGAAAAACGAAATACTCGATATCTTCTATAATGGACTAACTGATGCTTCTAGGGATTTCCTTTATAGTTGTGCTGGTTGTGTTTTCAGGGAACGAACTGTTGGGCAAGCTGAAGAATTATTGAATAATATATTGAAAAATTATGATGATTGGACTCTTCCTTAACCACCGCCTAAACCTACTCCGAAGAAGAGGGGTATATTATATCTCAGTCCTGAAGATATGCAAGAGGCAAAGAAATCTATGAAGGAAAAAGGTATTAAAGCTGAGGATGTTAAAAATTTACCTCCTATTGAAGAAATACATGGGCTTAATACAGCACCACCACCTTAGGTGGTAGAGGTAAATTCTCTAATGAAATTCAATGATAGTGATAATCCCACAATATGCACCCTAGCCAATGCCTTTATGAGTTTGAAAACTACATTAGAAAACAAGATCACTTCAATGCAAATGTTATGAAAATTGAAATACAATTCTGATATGATTGCTCGCTTGAGTGACTTGTTATTTAGAATCTCAAACTGATGTTAGAGGTGTTGGAAAACATGCTTCTATGGTTCAAATCCAGTTAGAACAAGTTTCTAAATACAAAGAGAGTTGCTTGATGAAATGAATAATAATATACATGACTTTGCTGTTAGAGTTGCAACTAGAGTAGGTAAAATGACTCATGAACCACTTTATCTTGAGGGACACCCAAAAATAATTGAACAGGATTCACAAAGGAATAACACCACTGCACCTAGTCCTTCTAAAAAGAAGAAGGAAAAGAAAAATGATAGGACCTTGCATGCTTCTAGTGAACCTGAAATAGAAAAACCTCCTGATAATGATAATGATGTTTCTATCTGTGATGCTGAAACTCGGTCTGGTAATGAACATTCACCTAGTGATAATGAAAAGGATAATGTTGATGTTCATGAGAATACTCAACCAAACAATGAAAAAGAACCAGATAATGATGTTGAGATAGAACCTCTAGTTGGTCTTGATAACCCACAACCCAAGAATACAAGATATGATAAAAGAGATTTTATTGCTAGAAAAAGCGGTAAAGAAAGAGAACCGTGGGTTCAAAAACCTATGCCCTTTCCACCTAAGTCAAATAAAAAGAAAGATGATGAAGAATTTGAGCGCTTTGCTGAAATGTTGAGGCCAGTCTTTTTGCGTACTTGCTTGACTGATATCTTGAAAATGCCTCCTTACGCAAAGTACATGAAAGACATCATCACCAATAAGAGAAAAATACTGGAAGCTAAAATCTCCACTATGCTTGCTAATTATACTTTTAAATATGGAGTACCTAAAAAACTTGGAGATCCGGGAATACCAACTATACCTTGCTCCATCAAAGAAATTATGTGAAAACTGCTTTGTGTGATTTAGGAGCAGGTGTTAGTGTTATGCCTTTCTCTTTATATAAAAGACTTGATTTGAATAGACTCACACCTACTGAAATATATTTGCAAATGGCTGATAAATCAACTGCCATACCTATCGGTATTTGTGAGGATGTGCCCGTTGTTGTTGCTAATGTTACTATTTTGACTGACTTTGTTATACTTGAGATGCCCGAGGACGACAACATGTCGATTATCCTTGGTAGACCCTTCTTGAATACTGCAGGGGCTGTTATTGATTGCAATAAAAGCAAGGTCACTTTTTGTATCAATGGTAATGAGTATACGGTGCACTTAGATAATCTTTCAAGCATTTCATCAATAAAAGGCAGAGGGTAATGATCTTTTCTAGTTGCTTTACTTAATTTTATAAAATCAATTACCATTCTATAGCCTGTAACAATTCTTTGTGGAATAAGTTCATTCTTATCATTATGAACAACATTAATACCTCCTTTCTGAGGGACACAATGAACAGGACTTACCCATCTACTATCAGCTATAGGACAGATTATACCTGCTTCCAGAAGTTTTAATATTTCCGTTCTTACCACCTCTTTCATCTTCGGATTTAACCGACGTTGGTGATCAACAACAGGTTTAGCATCAGGTTCCATATGAATTTTGTGCTGACATAGAGTGGGACCAATGCCCTTTAAATCATCAAGAGTATATCCAATAGCAGCCCGGTGCTTCCTTAGAACTTTCAATAATCTTTCTTCTTCATGTTCGAAGGTTAGCACTGATAATAACAGGATATATTTTCTTTTCATCAAGATAAGCATATTTCAAAGTGTCTCGCAATTGTTTTAATTCAAACACAGGATCACCTTTGGGTGGAGGAGGACCTCCCAGAGTTTCAATAGGCAAATTGTGTTTAAGTAGAGGACGTTGTTCAAAGAAAATCTTATCTATTTCGTTTCTTTCATGCATATGTAAATCATTTTCATGGTCTAGCAAATATTGTTCTAAAGGATCACTAAGTGGCACAACAATAGAAGCAAGACCAATTAATTCATCCTTACTAGGCAATTCTTTTTCACAAAGTTTTCTACTAAACTTGGAAAAATTAAACTCATGAGACTCATCACCAAAACTAACACCCACAGTTTGTTTCTTACAATATATTTTAGCATTAGATGTGTTCAAGAAAGGTCTACCAAAGATAATGGGACAGAAGTCATCTTGTGGGGAACCAAGAACAATAAAATCAGTAGGGTATTTTATTTTCCCACACAAGACTTCAACATCTCTAACAATCCCAATTGGTGATACAGTGTCTCTATTAGCAAGTTTAATAGTAACATCTATTTCTTCTATCTCAGTAGGTGCTATGTCTTTCATAATTTCTTGACATAAAGTATAAGGATAGCACTCACACTGGCACCCATGTCACATAAACCATGATAACAGTGATTGATACCCCACAAGTATAAGGGATCGTAACAGTTTTCGAGGGTAGAGTATTCAACCCAAATTTATTGATTCAACACAAGGGGAGCCAAAGAATATTCTCAAGTATTAGCAGTTGAGTTGTCAATTCACCCACACCTGGAAAACTTAGTATCTGCAGCAAAGTATTTAATAGAAAAGTAGTATGGAAGTAACGGTAACGGTGGCAAAAGTAACAATAGCAATTTTGTAGTAATTGTAACAGTGGTAACGGAAAAGTAACTAAGCAAAGATCAATATGTGAAAAGCTCGTAGGCATTGGATCAGTGATAGATAATTATGCCGGATGTGATTCTTCATGCAACAGTTATAACATAGGGTGACACAGAACTAGCTCCAATTCAACAATATAATGTAGGCATGTATTTCGAATATAGTCATACGTGCTTATGGAAAAGAACTTGCATGACATCTTTTGTCCTACCCTCCCGTGGCAGCAGGGTCCTATTGGAAACTAAGGGATATTAAGGCCTCCTTTTAATAGAGTATCGGACCAAAGCACTAACACTTAGTGAATACATGAACTCCTCAAAATACGGTCATCACCGGGAGTGGTCCCGATTATTGTCACTTCGGGGTTACCGGATCATAATACATAGTAGGTGACTATTGACTTGCAAGATAGGATCAATAACTCACATATATTCATCAAAACATAATAGGTTCACATCTGAAATCATGGCACTCGGGCCCTAGTAACAAGCATTAAGCATAGCAAAGTCATAGCAACATTAATCTCAGAACATAATGGATACTAGGGATCAAACCCTAACAAAACTAACTCGATTACACGATAAATCTCATCTAACCCATCACCGCCCAAAGAAGCCTCACGATGGAATTACTCACGCATCGGCGGTGAGCATCATGAAATTGGTGATGGAGGAAGGTTGATGATGACGACGGCGATGGATTCCCCTTTCGGAGCCCCGAACGGTCTCCAGATCAGCCCTCCCGAGAGAGATTAGGGCTTGGCGGCGGCTCCGTATCATAAAACGCGATGAATCCTTCTCTCTGATTTTTTTCTCCCCGAACATGAATATATAGAGTTGGAGTTGAGGTCGCTGGAGCACCAAGGGGCCCACGAGGAAGGGGGCGCGCCCCAGGGGGGTGGGCACGCCCCCCACCCTCGTGGACAGGGTGTGGGCCCCCTGGTCTTGATTCTTTCGCCAGTATTTTTTTAAACTCCAAAAATATTCTCCGTGAAGTTTCAGGTCATTCAGAGAACTTATATTTCTGCACAAAAATAACACCATGGCAATTCTGCTGAAAACATCATCAGTCCGGGTTAGTTCCATTCAAATCATGCAAGTTAGAGTCCAAAACAAGGGCAAAAGTGTTTGGAAAAGTAGATACGATGGAGACGTATCAACTCCCCCAAGCTTAAACCTTTGCTTGTCCTCAAGCAATTCAGTTGACAAACTGAAAGTGATAAAGAAGAACTTTTACAACTTTGTTTGCTCTTGTTGTTGTAAATATGTAAAGCCGGCATTCAAGTTTTCAGCAAAGATTATGAACTAACCATATTCACAATAACACTTAGGTCTCACGTTTACTCATATCAATGGCATAATCAACTAGCGAGCAATAATAATAAATCTCGGATGACAACACTTTCTCAAAATAATCATAATATGATATAACAAGATGGTATCTCGCTAGCCCTTTCTAAGACCGCAAAACATAAATGCAGAGAACCTTTGAAGATCAAGGACTGACTAAACATTGCAATTCATGGTAAAAGAGATCCAGTCATAGACATACTCAATATAAACTAATAGTAATGCATGCAAATGATAGCGGTGCTCTCCAACTGTTGCTTTTTAATAAGAGGATGATGACTCAACATAAACGTAAATAGATAGGCCCTTCGCAGAGGGAAGCATGGATTTGTAGAGGTGCCAAAGCTCGAGTTTTGAAATAGAGATAAATAATATTTTGAGTGGCATACTTTCATTGTCAACATAACAACTGAGAGATCTCGATATCTTCCATGCTACACACATTATAGGCGGTTCCCAAGCAGAATGGTAAAGTTTATACCCCCCCACCACCAACAAGCATCAATCCATGGCTTGCCCGAAACAACGGGTGCCTCCAACTAACAACAATCCTGGGGGAGTTTTGTTTGCAATTATTTTGATTTGGTTTGAGCATGGGATTGGGCATCCCGGTGACCAGCCATTTTCTCGTGAGTGAGGAGCGGAGTCCACTCCTCTTGAGAATAACCCACCTAGCATGGAAGATACAGACAGCCCTAGTTGATACATGAGCTATTCGAGCATACAAAACAGAATTTCATTTGAAGATTTAGAGTTTGGCACATACAAATTTACTCGAACGGCAGTAGATACCGCATATAGGAAGGTATGGTGGACTCATATGGAATAACTTTGGGTTTATGGAAGTGGATGGACAAGCAGTATTCCCACTTAGTACAAGTGAAGGCTAGAAAAAGACCGAAGCGACCAACTAGAGAGCGACAACAATCATGAACATGCATTAAAATTAATCAACACCGAAAGTGCAAGCATGAGTAGGATATAATCCACTATGAACAGAAATATCGTGGAGGCTATGTTGATTTTGTTTCAACTACATGCGTGAACATGTGCCAAGTCAAGCCACTCGAATCGTTCAAAGGAAGATACCACCCTATCATACCACATCACAACCATTTTAATAGCATGTTGGCACGCAATGTAAACCATTATAAACTCCTAGCTAATTAAGCATGGCATGAGCAACTATAATCTCTAATTGTCATTACAAATATGTTTCATTCATAATAGGCTGAATCAGGAACGATGAACTAATCATATTTACAAAAACAAGATAGGTCGAGTTCATACCAGCTTCTCTCATCTCAATCAGTTCATCATATATCGTCATTATTGCCTTTCACTTGCACGACCGAACGGTGTGGATAATAATAATAGTGCACGTGCATTGGACTAAGCTGGAATCTGCAAGAATTTTAATACAAGGGAGAAGACAAAGTAATATGGGCTCTTGGTTAAATCAACAATAATGCATATGAGAGCCACTTCAACATTTTCATCATGGTCTTTTACTCTCGACCCCCAAAGAAAAGAAATAAAATAAAACTATTTACACAGGAAAGCCCCCAACAAGCAAAAGAAGAACGAGAAATCTTTTGGGGTTTTCTTCTAATTATTACTACTACAAGCATGGAAAGTAAACTAGCTAAAAGCTACAACTAATTTTTTTTGTTTTTCTTAAGGTTTTTCAAACACACAAGAAGAAGACTAGAAAAGAAAATAAACTAGCATGGATAGTACAATGAAAAAGTATGAGCACCGACAACTGGAATGAGTGTGTGAACATGAATGTAATGTCGGTGAGAAATACGTACTCCCCCAAGCTTAGGCTTTTGGCCTAAGTTGGTCTATGACCATGGATGTCCTGGTGGATATCCGAAGTTGTAACTGGGGTCGTACTGAGATGCAGCAGCTACTGCCTCAAGAGCTGCAGCTTGGAGGCGAGCTGCCTCTATCCTCCTCTCATACTCGTTCGCCTCCTGCCTGGTTATAACATATCTCCTTTTTTCTGAAAGTCAAAGAAAGAGGAGCAGGGAGAGTAATATGGACGGCGCGGCGTCTGTCAAACATTAGTCGGTACTGGAGGGGTTGTTCATTCCTCTCAATAAACTGATGGCGAACCATAGCATTATAATCTAAATAAGCAGGAGGCAATTCCATATCATTTTCATGTATGGGTATCTCAAGATAATTAGCTACACGAGTTGCATAAATTCCACCAAACAAATCTCCACTAATACTGTTATGATGCAACCTTCGTGCGACAATAGCCCCCAAGTTGTATTGCTTATCTCCTAATACAGCACTCTTGAGAACACTAAGATCGGGAACACACATGTGACATGCCTCATCCTTACCGTTAATACATCTACCTATAAAGAGAGCAAAATAATGTATGTAGGAAAATGAATGCTCCTTATGGTAGCTTGTGTTATTTCTCTAGATTCCCCCACAGTGTTAGAAGCAAGAAAATCTTTAAACTCAGATTTGTGAGGTTCACTGGCACTACCCCATTGCGGGAGTTTACAACCAGTATTAAAATCTTCTAAGTCCATGGTATAAGATTTATCATACAGATCAAATAGGACAGTGTGAGAATTGCGCGAGGATGTAAATTTAAACCTTCTCACAAAGGAATCAGTTAGGTGGTAATATTGGGGGCACTTATCTAACATGAAGCCCTCGAGTTTAGCATTATGCACATATGCGTCAAATTCCTCCTTAATTCCTGCTTGGACCATGAAATTTTCTGACGACCATTCACAAGGCCGCACTTGAGCTTCTCATGGTAGTTCATAGTCCGGATCACGTATTGCGGGCCTGGGACCTTGCTTCCTTGAAGAACCACCTTGGTACATTTTCCTAAACATATTTCTTCCACTAAAAAAATTCTGAAATTTTTAGTGACTCAAAATAAAAGTGAACCAAACTCAACAATACTGATAGCAACTATTCCCACAAGTGCCTACACTACAAAAAAATACACTTCCGTGATGATACGTGTTTGTCACAGTAGGTCGCATTTTTTGTCATGCATGTACATCCATGACGATTTTATGACAGAATCAAGATAGTCATACTTGTCTTTGTCAGAGAAGTGTTCCATGACATTACCAAAATTATCATCACGGAAGTGTCCACTTCCATGACGATAAATCGCGTGTCACAGAAGTGCTTTCGTCAAGGGTGACCGACACGTGGCATCCACCGTAACGGAACGCCATTAAGCTATCGGGTCAGGTTTTGGATCCGATAACCCGTTAACAGCCCCGACCAATGGGGATTTTCCACGTGTAAAATCAGCATTGGCTCGAGGAAACACGTGTCGTCTCATCGTTGGGACAGATGTCATCCACTCATTGGACAAAAGGCGCCTATGATACGTCGACACGTGGCACGGCCCAACAGAGGCCCATTCCTGTGAAAAGGCGGGCCCATTTGACTTGGTCAAAAGGTGGCGGGCCGGCCCATGGAAAGCCTGTTAACGGCCTGTTCGCATATAGCCCATTTATAGCCCGCTAACCCAAGGCCCGTTACGCCCTATCCGAATTAGGCCCAGTAGCATCATCTGGGCCATCCAATATGATTGGCCCATGTATGGCCCATGACGTCTTTCGGCCCATATGAGGCCCTATGTAACTCTTGGCCTATTAACGGCCCGTGGTGAAACTGGCCCGCAATGAACAGTGTACACTTTACACCAATTAACGGTCCATGGTGAAACTGGCCCGTAATGAACAGTGTATCACTTTATACCCATTAAGGGCCCGTTATTCAGTTCGGCCGTTTCCAGCCCATGTTATCTTTCGGCCTTCTCAGAGCCCATTTATTATTCGGCTCATTTCCAGCATTCGTTTTACGGCCCGTTACTGTCATTTTCTGCTTGTGGGCCAAATTCAGCCCGTGGTTACAGTCGGCCCCTTTGTGGTCCGTTAATACGTTGGGCCGTTTTCATAGCGTCATCAAATACGGCCTACTAACGATGGCCTGTTATGGTCATTCGGCCCGTATAAGGCCCATTGATGATACGGCCCGTAGAAGGCCCATTGTTTCTACGGCCCGTAGAAGGCCCATTGTTTCTACGGCCCGTAGAAGGCCTACTGTTTCTACGGCCCGTAGAAGCCCCATCGCTTTCTCGGCCCGTAGGAGCCCCAATGTCACTACAGTAAATATTAGCCCATGGTTATTGTGGCCTAGTTTTAAAAATTAGGTTATTGCAGCCACTAGCAAACCACGGAAAAAGAACTGCACTGACTACAAGAAAACAAATAAACAAGACAACAAGGAAATAAATAAGCTAGCAACTTATGCTAGGCTATCACGGCTATTACACATATTACATCCACTGGGCATCAAAGTTCTTCACCAGTGCAAATATAGGGAACAAAGCAGCATATCATATACACTGGTTGTCAAAGTTGGCGACCAGCGCAAATAAACGCCATGACAAAACAAATCCAGAACTGAAACCACTTCGTAAGATCTCAAGAAACAATATCACAGGTACCCATAATGTCGGCAAGATGCTTAGCAAGCTTATTAACTTTCTCTTGTTTGGCGCTTAAATCCTCCAGTAGCTTTGTTGCACCGAAAATATGCATCTGAATTCTGCAGGACTTCCTCGGTCCTTCACTTCTTGTCGCAAAGACACCTGATCGATGTCTTTCAACTTGAAGTTGAGACTCAAGAAGACGAACTGATTCAGCAAATGAAGTTCAAGAGCTTGTGCCGCAGAGTGGCCAAGAACTCGAACACTACATCAAGACAGGACTTTTGGGTTCCCTCACCGCATCGTCAAGATAGTTTTTATCGACTTTCTTGGAGACCAACAGGATGTCTCACTATCTCGAACCTTATCTCGCATTACTTCCTTTACCATTGGATAACGCGGCATCGTTTCTCCAATATTTTTATCGCATTCTAAAAGAGAAACAAGCAGACACATCACATGTTTACTATGTTGTATATGAAACTCATTTTGGTAAATGAGGTCAGTAGTAAAGTGGACAGGATAACATATGAAACAAACATATATCTATGTACCATGGTCACTATATGGTCTATATCATTCTAGTTTTTGTTGCCAAATCAAGATAGAGACACAGTTCAAATAATATTTGTTCAAGACAAAGCAGAATAGACAGAATATAAGTGTTGGTAACTATAGAGCAATAACAACACTTGTAATGTGCATGACATGAGAACATAACTGTTTATTCAATTGAAACTGAAATCAACATAGAGCAGGTTACAACAGCAAACCAGTTAAAGAAACAGGTTTAAATCATACCTGATGCTCCATTGGAGTTTCAATTCCATCCTTCAAATTTGAAAATAGTTGGTATGAGTAAATACAGTAATGCAAAAGCAAAGGAGTATGAACCATAGCTACAGAACCTGACCTGAGAACAAATCTTCTTCTCCTTTAAGCGTTGAGTTGGGATTCGGAGTGGTGGTCCTCATGCTTTGGGCACTGCAGTTCCCTTACTAACTTCTTGTGTTTGGGTGCTCTGTGGTGGATTCGGTGTTGTGTCAACTGCAACTGGGTTATTATCTGCCGGGGTTGGGGTTAGAAGGGGTGTAGCTGGTTCTCTGTCCAACTGGGTAGGGGTACAATCTGCGAGAGTCTGTGTTATGTGTGGTGGATCTGGTCCTTGGGCAAGTACAACCGTGGTTCTATCTGCATCAACTGGTAGCACTATCTTTTTAGAAGACCGTGTTGTTACTCCCTTAGATACTGCCATCACCCTGTCCAATTCAAATGGCTGATAAACAAGAAAAGTAATTGAAAGTATAGACATTGTATGATAGACAGGTGCAATGGATAGTGGGGAATAAAAGAGGGCATGAAATAAGTCATATTTATGTTGTCTAACCAAACAGGATAGCATGACACAATTTCACATATATGATGGCTAACTAAACAGGATAGCATGACACAATTTCACATGATGGATAACTAAAAAAGATGGAAAGACGGAGTTCAAAATATGAGACTATGTAAGCAGGATGACATGACATAACTATATAATGTGTTTATTAAATAGGTTGGCATGCCATAATTCACATACATTCATGGATAGAATGTCATAATTCTAAATATGATGACTGTAAACACTAAACGAGGATGAGATGATATAACTATATGATGTCTTTATTAAATGGGTTGCCATGCCATAATTCAGGATAGATGATGTGTATGTACTATGTAAACATGATGGCATGATATAATTCAAATATATGATTTATATAGTAAGCAAGTAAGGTATGGCAATCCATATATGATGTAAAAACTAAGCAATGCAAGACAACATGCATGACATGGGTAATATAACCCTGCCAAGTTTGAGCATAGACCTCGGGGAAATAGGACTGGTCATCGGTCTCAATCCTCCTCTCGAGGAGCTCTTCAGAATTCAAGAAGATGTCTCGCTTCAAAGAGTAGCATTGTCTCGCTCAATACCTTGTTTTCACTCCAGATACTTCCATCACAGCTTCAAATGGCTGATGCATAGGAAGAGTAGTTGAATATACAAACATTGTTGACAAATGGAACATGTAATACAAAAATATGATAGCATGATATAATTCACATACATGATGATTGGCTAAACAGCATGGCATTGCATAATTCACATATATAATGCCTTTGCAACAAGATAGCATTGTATAATTCACATATATAATGTCTTGCAACAAGATGGCAATGCATAATTCACATATATGGTAATTACACACTGAACATGTGGCATTCACACAAAGCATGTCCAAACTAATCAAATGACATGGCAATGCAAGACACCATACGCACGATATGAGCAACATAACCCTGCCAAGTTAGAGCATACACCTCGGGCGAATAGGACTGGTCATCTGTCTCTGAATCCTCCTCTGAGGAGCTATCTGTAACCAGCGAGATATGCGCTTCGTCAGATAGCATAGTCTGCTCTGAAGACCTTGTTTTCACTCCAGAATTTGCCATCACCGTGTCAAATGGCTGATGCACCACGAAGAGCAGTTGAATGTACTAACATTGTTGACAAATGTAATATGTAACGAAAAAAGGATGGCCTGATATAATTTACATATAAGATGACTGTCTAAGCAGGATGGCATTGCAAAATTCACATATATGATGTCTGGCTAAACAAGATGGCGTTGCATAATTCACATAAACGATGAATAAACTAAACAAATGGCATTCGCACAAAGGATGTCTAAACTAAGAAGATGACATATTTGATGTATAAGTAAGCAATGCAAGACACCATATGCATGATATAACCAACATCAGCATGCCAAGTTAGAGCGAAGACCTCAGGGGGTAAATAGGAGTTGTCTTCTCCTTCCGAATCCCCTCGAGCAGATATCTTCCTCTCGATTACAATATGAAATGCGTGGAGGGGGCTGCCTTTGCGCCTACCATGGAGCGGCGTCTGCATGAAATTTTATTGCCACGCAAGGCTCGTCTCTTTTGCTCTAGATGTTCGGGTTCCATTGTTTACAATAAGCTGTCATGCATAGGAATAAAACATAGTGAGATTATGTAAGGAGTGCATGCGTAAATCCAAAGTGATGGTAGCAACCTATGGATAGACCCAAAACCAATAATAGCGAGTGAGATAATGGCTTCGGTTAAAAATACGGATAATGGCTTCTTTCTTTGTTTGTTTCCCACAAAACATGAAACTCATAGTAGACACCGGAGATTAACCGGATAGTAGATAGATACTATTGATAGCGGCCCGATATGTACCCGCAACCATTTAAAAACTCAAGTTTGACCATTAGTTTGGAGTGACTCGAGTCTAATCGGTGAACAGGATGATAAAGTAGCATGTAATATTAAGCGATGCATAACGTAGCGGACATCGAAGAGTGCGACCTCTCTTGCGGACCCGTGTAGTCCTCGAGGTCATCTGCTCGGTTGATGATGGTAATGCAGTTTTCATGGCTGCCTGCAGCGGGGAAGAAGATCTGAGGCGGCGAAAGACAGTCTGGAGGTCGGATCCCTGTTGTGCTGGACCCTTCTGTCGTTGGAGCAGCTAAGCTGGGGTGGACGACAGCGCAGCAGGAGCGGGACAAACCACACAAGGTTTTCTTTGACAACTATCTGTAAGAGAAGTAATTCTGTAAGGGCTCGTTTGAATTGGAGGATTCCAACAATGCATGGATAGGAAATAGACAGGAATAGGATAGGAATGCACATGCAAAACAGAGAATTTAAAAACACAGGATTTCTGCCAATCTGGTTGTTTTATTCACAACGATTGGAAGATCACAGGATGCAAAGAAGCATGGTGAGATTAAGTCAAACCACAAGAAAATGTACGGTTATAATGCTATTATGCTACTATCTCTTAGTCTTGTGCTTCATGAATAGGAATTTGAAAAGGAGGACAAGTGAAAATTAAAATTCCTACGTTTTTCTTTCAACTAAAGGAACAAATCCATGTGCTCGATGGACAATATATATAACATGTAGAGTAAAAAGAGATGCAACAAGTGTACAACCTCTTTGGCGAAGCCATGTCGATCTCAGCGTGATTGGTTTGGCCGGTGAGGATGCTCCGGCTGACTTTGCTGTCGGAGGAGGGGAAGAAGATCTTAGGCGTCTGGAGATGGAGCCCGAGGTACTGCTCCGCCGTGATGGAGGGTTCCATCATTGGAGCAGTTCCGGTGAGTTGTACGACGCTGAGGCTGAAGCAGGACAAGAGAGACAACGTACAACGTTAACCTGAGTGGAATTCTAATAGCATCTCCAATACATGACGTAAAATACAAAACCACAAAGTGCTAGATGTAAAATACATCAGCTGCTCATCTCTGAACTTAACGATAAACTGAACTTAAGCGTAAAACCGAACTTCACCGTCAAACCGAACTTAATTGTTGAAACTGAATTTTCTTTGTCGAAACTGAATTTTGCTGTCAAACCTAACGCACTAGCAAGGTGAGGCCACACGTCGGTCGAATGACTTTTTCATCTCTCGGTCGATCGATTTTGCAGCCGGATACGAAATCAAGGGCTGCGGTTCATCTTCAACCTCCACCCCTCGAGCCGCCACCACCACCGGCCAAACAATAGCACCTCGCCCGCCAAAACACTCCCCACCGCTGTCCGCCGCCTGCCATCCCTCTAGGCCCCCCGTGCCGAGCTTTTTCTCTGGCGATCCCCACGCCACCGCTCCGCCAACGCCCCGCCACCGCCTGCGACCACCGCCCCCATCCTGAACCCTAAGATAGATAGTGGGGTACCTCTCCGTGAGCCCTCCCCGCCTCCGGCTGGTTCTTCCTTCACCCCGCAAGCCCACCCTTGAAAATCGATCGCCCAAAAGTCGATTCAGTCGATCAAGTGTAGCTAAATCGAGCAGCATCGCAAGTAAGAGCAAGAGCGAGAGCAAAGAAGGCAAGAGCAATAGCAAGAGCAGACCAGCATGGGACCGAGAGCAAGAGCAGAAAGAAGCGGCGGCGAGAGCTAAAGCAGCAGCAACTCCTCTTCGATGTGGGACGTCGCCGCCGAGGAGCGACACCGTGGAGGAAGTGGCGGCGACGCCGTCGTGGATGGAGCCGTGCCGTGTCGGCTCGGGACCGGCGCCGGCAAAGACCGTGAGATCGAACCAAGAAGAAAATGCGGCGATTAGTGTACAACCTCTTTGGTGGCGCCGATTAGGCCGCAGCTTCATCCGAGTAAACGGTGATGATGATGCTCTTCCGGTGGTGCAGGTGAAGACGGCGGTGTGGGAATGGAGGTGGCGCGAAAGACGAGGGGAACGTCGGGGCAGCTCCTTGGAGGTGGAGGATGGGGTGGCTGAACCGGCGGGACGATGAGATCGACGACGGATCCTCATCCGGTACGGTGGATGAGGGACGTCGAGGTGTTGCTGTGGACGCTGCCGTCGGGGAAGAGGCTCCGGCTGGGTGGCGGACGGAGCAGGGTGTGGGGTTTCATTGCGGGGTTTTGCCGCCTCGGTGTACGAATGGGTGGGCGGATGCGATGGCAGTGGGGAACCATGGCTTAGAGACGCGCTTGTCCGAAATGTGGGGTAAGTTACGAAAGTACCCCCCACCGATTTGAGGCGGTTCTTTTGGTTCAGGGTACCACGGGCATTTCGAGTGTCGGGATTTCACAGGAGGTGGGAGTTTTTGTGCGTTGTAATTTCGGAATAGCAAGGCGCGGGTTGAGATGGAGGGAGTTGTCGGAGCACAACGAGACAACGATATATCTTAAATATTTCGGGCTAACAAGGCGCGGGTTGAAATTTCCGGACAAGCCTAACATGTATTGTACCAAATCAATGTGCACTACAAATGTCATTCAAAACTTTGAATTCATGTTATGTTCAATTAAAATATTTTGCTACGTGTATAATGCATGCAACCTACTACTCAAATGAATGTTTTAGTGCATTCCAAACATATATACTACCGCTTCAATATGAACTAAATTTGAATAAGATCTACAGTAATGATTGTTGTGAAGTCAAAGCATTTGAATTCGTTTCTCTGTTTTAATAAGATCTACAATCATCATTATTGTCAAGGTAAACCATCGTTTGTGTATTATCTTCACAACACACCACATGATTAGTCTCGAGTTACATATGAACTATGTGTACTATATGAACTAGAACTAGATTTTCTGAATCCACTTTATTTTGATTTCAAATCACATTACATTTCTAGCTCTAGCTAGATCTTCACAATCTAAACCATGTCTCATATATATAATGTGTTTATCACATTATGTATGGTGCCCCGCCTCACGCCTACAAGTATTTAGATGTGAGTTGCAAACACCACACATTACCACAAATTCAAATAAAATGTGAGAATGTTCGATATATAGTATTGTTTAGATTGCTCGATATTTAGTTGTAAGTTGCAAATGCCACACATTATCACAAATTCAAATAAAATGTGAGATTGTTTGATGTATAGTATGGTTTAGATTGTTCGGCATTTAGCTGTGAGTTGCAAACGCCATGCATTATCACATTATGGTATAACATGTGCACACACGTGTATCACCGCTATATTCATGCATGCAATGTTTAAAACACTATGATCTCCTATTCAAATATATGAATCCGCTTTCATATCAAATTATGATCTTTGTTAGTCTCTTACACCCACACAATCCTCTAACCTTTGTAGCTACCACTAAATTTCTCTCGTGCATGCACACGCCCTCCTCGACCTCCCCCTCCCTCGGCATTCTATCCACCGGGCACATTCATTTTTTGTTTAGGGCGCTCTCCCAGAGTCTCCACAACTCCTTTCCGACACACACCGATCGATAAACCTCTCCAGCGATGCCTGCCTACAGCATACACACACGGCTTCAATCTCCTCCTTTATGTGTCCTTGCCTCGTGTCTCTCATACGGTCAGACACACGTGTAAACTCTCGCCCCTCTTTTCATCGATCTCACAACCGCACACTCCTCCCCCTATCTAGCTAGTAGTTGGGCCTCTCGCACCACCTCCTAGCTCCATTCTCTCTGTCTATCTGTCTCGCTGGGCCTTATTTTCCTCTAACAAATGGACGTACACCAATCGATATCTCGCTATACATATAGCCAGCTAGGTCCTTATAACTCGTTTTTACCCACACGTCGATCGATCTACCTCATTAGTTGTGTCTCTCCCTTCCTCCGACAAACAACAATTGATCTATCGATCTAGTTAGGTTTGCTTACCATACACATGGTTCCCCTTCATCATCCATGGATGCGTCCCGACAGATCTATCACGCACACACACGAAACACATCCCCACTCTTATTGATAACATTGCAGTTCCACCCTCGGTTTGTGTAGTAGGCCTCTCCCAACATCTCCGAGAAGCAACTCCATCACCCATCCAGCACTCTACCCCTCTCCTCCCTCTCTCTCTCTCTCTCTCTCTCTCTGTCCCATCATATTTCCCGTCCTTGATTATGTATGGATGTCGACCGATCTCCCTCAAGACATAGCTGGGTCTCTCCTTCTCAACACATATACAAGTCGTTTTACCTCTATAGGTAGGCCTCTGCCTATCCCTCCTTCACCCCCTACCCCCCCCCCCACACACACACCGATACATCAAGCGCTCTAGTCATGTCTCCCTGCCACACACAAACTTGACATGTGCCCTCTAACGTTCCGGTAGGCCAGTCACCCTATATCTTTGACTTGCACACACACACAATTTTGATGGCTCTCTTCATCGATCTCGCACCCACCCACTTGATCCTCTCTTCGACTCTATCGATAGCTATGACCCCTCCCTCTCTTCTCGTGGATTGCCCGACCCTCTGTGTATGATATGGATAGGCCTCCATTTCACACACATTGCATGCAAAATTTTGTTTGAGATGTCATCGACACATATTCCAACAAATAATTCATGAAATCAACCCCCACCCCACCCCCCACCCCCACCACAAAACAAAAAACACTCACGAACGCGGTTTGTATCTCTCACACACACCCACGTAGGTGGGGGACGTGCATGAAGAGAAGAGGTGCACGCACGGCGCACGTACTCCCGTCTCTTTCCCAACCACACCCGCGCGGGTACATGGTGGAGCTCATTTACAGACGAAAAAGGCAGCCCACGTGGTAATTTGGCACGTGTCTTTGGTTGTCCACTTGGTGGAGGGAGGATCGTCTACCACGGGTGAACAAACAAATTGTGACTTGACGCGTTATGTTAGAATTAAAAAAGAGGCAAACCATGTGGGGCCTACCTTAGTGGCAAGGCTCTATACACAGGAGTTCTTTTGATGTGTCCCATCAACTCGCATGAACGAGGAGAAGCTTGCTTAGTATGCCGTATCCCCCGCCCACGGGCGCGGTGGCTCGCAGGATGAGGTGAAGCTTGCTCCGCCTTACGCCCGCTCCCTCGCCCATGCCTGCGGTGGCTCGCAGGACGAGGAGAAAAATTTACTACTCCTTCCATTTACTCCTCGTCCCTACTACCTTGGTTATAGAGATTATATCATATTGTTTGGAATATATATGTCCTTTAGTAGATTTCAATATGAACTACTAGTACATACTCCAAACACTGATGTATATAGACGTATTTTAGAGTGTAGATTCACTCATTTTGCTCCGTATGTAGTAGCACTCTCCTCGCCTCGACCCTCGCCCACGTGGTGGACGTGCAACAATTCATTCGGTCTCATATAGCGAGCGATATATACTGCACTACCATTATTGCTCGACTTCCCGAAGAGGCGAAGATCCAATCGCAAGGTTAATATTTTGGAGTTGCCAAGCGCAAGGTTATAGGAGAACGAGTAGTAGGTGCCGTGTCATTTATAAATAAAGTTTTTTTTTCTTCAGTGGCACGTACGCAATATGATAGGTTCATATGGAGAGAAATGGAAACCGCTCCACTATATACATAGTCAGGACGGGCCAGCCTACACGGTTGCTTGCTAGGGTTGCTCTCTTCACACTCTCTCGCACAAAACGACTATGGCCACACATCTCTAACATCCCAGCGGATCACGTCCGCTTGGGGAAGGGGTGGATGCTTAGTGTAGATGCGGTGGTCATCGCCGACGGTGAAAACCCACTGTCGGCACGTCCCGATCAGGGGTCCCCGCCGTTCTCTCTCACAAAGCCGGTGAGGTTGCCTTCGTCCCTTGCTCACTGCCACGACGTGGGCAGTTGCCGCCTCCCGCCGCCCTCCTCAAGGTTGAGCTACGTCCCTCAGGTACAACTCCCTCTACAGCCGGCTTGCACCACTGCTCCAGCTGCCCACATCACTCCTTGTGGATATTTCTCTACTTCTTTGCCCCGCACATACCTGAAACCATCTCGAACCCACCGAGTTGAAGAACTCGGTCTCACCGATTTGGCTTATGCCATTGCACTAGTGACTCTCGGTCTGACCGAGAATTACTAATCGGTGCAACCGATTTGAGGATTCTGTGAAACCCTAGCAGTCTCGGTGCCACCGAACTGAAACTCAGTCCAACCGAGATCATCAGTTTAGGTTCCAAAACTGCTTCGGTATCACCAAGTTTGAAAATCGGTGGATCCGAAATGCTTTCTGTGGAAAACTAAAACTGAACTTTTGAGTCATTCTTTTGCAAAAACCTCTGCATTTTGTGATGCTCATCTTTTCTATCTCATCTATAAACTCTTCACGTGGTCAAGAATCAGCTTTTGCAAGATGTCCGATCAAAGTGACAGCAATGTGTCAAGAGCGAGATAAACTTGAGTGAGGCACTAGTCCCTCAACTTCAGATGAAGGGAGCAGAAGTACTCCTAGCAACTTGCCTAAGGCTGCTACTAGGCAAAGGAGGAAAAGAAATTCAGATTCAGAGGATGAAGATTACAGGGCTGAGGAAGATGAGGCAACTTCAAAGAAAGAGGTGGTCAAGAAGGAAAGGGTCATGAAGACCAAAAGGACTGCAGGAAGATAACCAATGTCTAAGGCCAGAACATCAACACAACTACCTGAAAATCCTGATCCCAAAGAGCCAGCTTTGAAAGCAAGAAGAGGAAGGAAAGGGTCAAGATGACCATGGCGGAGTTATTGGGAAGCCTTCCATGATGGAAGAGGAAGAGCCTTTGCACCAAAGCACCAAAGGCACCAAAGCTAATGGGTGATGCAATTAGATCAGGGCTGCCACATCCAAGCTCAAGGAAGCACCCAAAGCTGCCCCCAAGGCCAAGTTCTGCACCAAAGAGGAATACTAGGAGTATTCCAAATTCTTTGAGAAGAACAAGGCCCCAGTGCCTGAGGTTGATGAGGAAGATGAAGAAGGACAAGTTCTGAGGAAGCTCAAGCCCAAGATACCAGACCACAATGATGCCCATCCTGTGGCTGAGAACATGAGAATCAGGAAGGATTCAGGGCTGGGGAAATGGAGGATGGAAGATCCATATGCTTCAAGGAGAAGAACTGTTGTTGATTACAGGTTCCACACCAAGGAACAGCAGGACTTTTATGAGACCATTCTGTTGGACAAGAAGCCCATTGTCTGTGACATGAGGTGGGTTGACTGGAACTTCATCAAGGAGAATGAAGAGCACTATCCTGGAGTGCGGGACAGCTTTGTGAGCTGTGGAGTTGCAGATTTTGTTGGGCAAAAGCTCACAAATTGGAATGATGAGCTTATTATGCAATTCTACTCCACAGCACATTTCTACCCAGATGGGAGAATTGTTTGGATGTCTGAAGGTACAAGGTACCAGTCAACTGTTGAAGAGTGGGCAAAGCTGATAAATGCCCCAGAAGAAAATGAGGATGACTTAGACATCTATGCAAAGAAGAAAAAGGATCACAATTCAATGGCTCACATGTACAAGGAAATTCCAAACAAGGCATTAGCAACTCACAAGTTTGGATCAATTCACTATCTCATCGGGGTTGCCAACCATAAATTGGATTCTCGAGGCACACCTTGTTGCCCAAGTCAGTGACCATAACATGGTCAGAGGGCATGCCATCAACATGTTGCATGTGTTTGATGTGCCATGAAGTTTAAAGTCATGAGCACGATCATTGAAACTATCAAGAGGACTGCAGCAGATCGTAAGAGGAGCTGTGGATATGCACCTCAGATTCAAGAACTGATTAACTCAAAGATGGGCACAGGAAAATATCAGTTGGATAAGGAACACTTTCCACTTTATCCAGACTTTGAGGACAATGAGGTTATCATGAATGAAGATGATCCACAGTCAGTTCAAGCTCAGGAGAAGAAAGAGAAGGCAAAGAGGGAGAAGTATGCCAAGATGCCAACTCAAGAGGAGGCATCTGAGTATCTCTTGAAGAACAAGCAGGAGCAGCTTGGTTACTTAATAGCATCAACCTTGAGGATTGAGAAGGGATTGGCCACCCTAACTCAAAATCAGGAGAGCTTGGAGAGAATCATAGAACAAAAGTTCTATAACTTAGATGTGAAAGTAACTGAGATTCAGACTGCAGTGGAGGAGCTACAAGAGGACATGCAGGAGAGGAAGGGCAAGACAACAACAAATGTGTTTGCCAGAGTGCCTAGAGCCCAGAGGTCATCAGTTGTGCCAGTTTCTGACACAAGAGAAACTTCTTCAGCACCAGCTATGCCTCAAGTGCCACCAGCTCCAAAGACTTCATCAGCTCCAGCTCCATCTACATCAACTCAAGTCTTCGTCCAAGGAGCCATCTCTACACCACCACCAAGATTAAGCCTGAGAGTCGATCTAGCACTATGCATTTTCTATGAACTTTTGGTAACTTGTTGCCAAAGGGGGAGAAAAATGTATAGATCATAGGCTTCGAGAGAGAGAGAGTGTTGCTTTTGTTCTCTCTTGCTTTATTTGGTGGTTTTTCAAACTCTGTTTGCTTTTGGTTGAGATACTATGTTTGTGAGGCATTGATGATCATGTGTTTGATCATAAGCTACACTTATGCATGCTTGATATTATCCTATCTATCTTATGTGATCACTCACTTTGCTTGGTGATGAGTGCATGTATTCATGGTTTATTATTTTGAGCGCTCCACCAAGATGTATGTGACATGGAAGAGTAACCCATGAGCCTAATTCATTATGCATTTGCAGTCCAAAGCAAATCTAAAACTATGCACAAATTTAGGGGGAGCTCTTGCTTATCACATACTTCTCAAAGCTTACGATGTTATTTAAATCTTATTATCATTTGTCCAAGCTTTGATATATATGTTGTCATCAATTACCAAAAGGGGAGATTGAGAGTGCAACTATCCCTAGGTGGTTTTGGTAATTCATAACAACATATAGCTCATCGAGCTAATGCTATTCCAAGATTATTATTTCAGGAAAGCTCAATGAATGGCATGGCATGGATGATGAAAGTGGATCCCTCAAAATACTAAGGACAAAGGATTGGCTCAAGCTCAAAAGCTCAAGACTCTTCATTTTACATTTTAGTGATCCAAGATCACATTGATTCTATAGGAAAATCCAATACTATCAAGAAGGGATGAGGTGTTGCTTAATGAGCCTTTTGCTTCATGTGCTTAGTGATATGCTCCAAAAACCCTCAACTACTTTCCCACATCCACAAATGACCTAAACTTAAAGCCAAAATCGGTCACACCGATTCTTTCTATCCGGCGCCACCGATTCCAAAAGTCATAGCCACGGCCACAAACCCTAAGCAAATCGGTCTTACCGATAGGGATCTCGGTCTCACCGAGATGGGGTTGCAATCTCTCTGTTTCCCTTCGTAACGTTTCGGTCTAACCGAAGTGAGCGATCGGTCCCACCGAGTTTGCAATGTAAACCCTCTGTTTCCGTTTTGTAACATTTCGGTCTCACCGAAAAGAGCAAATCGGTCCCACCGAGTTTACCTGACCAACTCTCTGGTTAGCTAATTACCAAAATCGGTCTCACCGAGTTTGTGTAATCGGTCTCACCGAGATTACGTTATGCCCTAACCCTAACCAGGTCGGTCTCACCAAGATGCATGTCGGTCCACGAAAATCACTAACGGTCACTAGGTTTACTGAATCGGTCTGACCGAGTTTAACTATTCGGTCCCACCGAGTTTGGTAAATTGTGTGTAACGGTTAGATTTTGTGTGGAGGCTATATATACCCCTCCACCTCCTCTTCATTCGTGAAGAGAGCCATCAGAACGAACCTACACTTCCAACTTACCATTTCTGAGAGAGAACCACCTACTCATGTGTTGAGGCCAAGATATTCCATTCCTACCATATGAATCTTGATCTCTAGCCTTCCCAAGTTGCTTTCCACTCAAACCTTCTTTCCACCAGATCCAAATCCTATGAAAGAGAGTTGAGTGTTGGGGAGACTATCATTTGAAGCACAAGAGCAAGGAGTTCATCATCAACACACCGCTTGTTACTTCTTGGAGAGTGGTGTCTCCTAGATTGGCTAGGTGTCACTTGGGAGCCTCCGACAAGATTGTGGAGTTGAACCAAGGAGTTTGTAAGGGCAAGGAGATCGCCTACTTCGTGAAGATCTACTGCTAGTGAGGCAAGTCCTTCGTGGGCGTCGACCATGGTGGGATTGTAACATCCCAAATTTCCTATTTGGAATGTTTTACAATTATAGCTAAGCATCCTATGCATCATGTTTGAATTTGAATACCATTTGCAGTTTCAGAGCAATTTGAGTTTTGAATTTGAATTCAAACTTTGGCATGTGGGAAACATTTCAAAAACTAAGTCTGATGAATACTTGATCAAAAGTATGAGAGGAGCAAACATGACACTCCAAAAATATCAGAGGAAAACATTGCCAAAAGATTTGGATTCAAATCTGAATTTTATTTGAATTTGAAAAAAATGGATTTTTATAAAGTTTGGATTTTGCCTTTGGAAAAATGTTCAAATGAAAGGGAATATTCCCCTGATCATTTTGGTATATATATACCCTATATAAAATATTTATAGATATTGTTTTATTTTTGTTTTTGTTTTATTTAAAAAATAAAGAAAAAAACCCCCAGGGGCGCCAGCCAAACCACTCCAGCCCGGCCAGTGCCCACCCCACTGGCCCGGCCAGTGCCCACTTGGCCAATAGGCCAGCCCAGCTCACCCTCCCTCTCGCCGCTCGCCCGAATCCCCTAGGCTTCGGCCACCCGATCGCCTCGCCCCTCCCTCTCTCTCTCTGACCCGTGGGCCCCGCCCCATCTTCTTCCCCCCTCGCCCACGCCACGCCGCTCGCCGGAGATCGCCGGATCCCGAAGGATCCGGGATCCCCCGACCACCCCGATCCCCTTCCGAAGCGAGCCCGAGGCCCAGGCTATAAAGCCGAGCCCCTCCGCACCCCATTCCCCTAGCCTCGCGGACCCCTCTCCCTCTCTCTCCCGAGCTCACGGAGTCCCGAGCTCGCCAAAGCCGCCACGACGCCACCCTAGCCCCCGACCAACCCCGACACCACCGAACCCCTCCCGACCTCGTCGCGTCTTCCCGACGACTACGGAGCTCGCCGCCTTGGACGCCCAACGCACTCTCGCCGCCCGCCCGCCGCCGTGAGTCCGGTAAGCCCCCATCGCCCTCCCCCGTCCGATCCTAGATCTAGGGCTAGGATTAGAAACCCCGAAGGGTTAGGTTTTATTTATAAAACCGGCCGGTTCCGATCGGTTTAGTTTTAGTTTAGGTTTTTTTTTAGGCCGGTTCGTTTAGTTTAAACCTAGGGCCCGTTTAGGCTATCTAACGCATTGCAGACAAAGATAGGCCCATTAGGCCTTTTTCTTTTACTTTGATTTTCTGTTTTAGCCGAATAGTTTCTGTTTTCAAAAATGTATATCTTTTATTCTGTTTAATTTTTTTGATGATTCTTTTTTTGTTGGATTGCAAATTTTGTGTAGTTTCTGTAGATTATATATTTAGCCATGTTAAAAATAATTAAAAATGCTTTAATATTGTTTTAGCCAGAATAGTAAATCTGCTATAACTTTAGTTAGAAAAATTATTTTTGCATGATTCTTTTTGTCACCACTTTATTTTGACATTGTCAAACCCTAGAAATTAATTTGGGTATTTTAGGATTAATAAATAATTAGTTCTAAGCAGAATCCTATTAATCCTAATTAATTAACTAGTTTCTGTTTTCCTATTAAATTAATTAGTAAATTAATTTATTTTTAACTTGTGATTAGTTATTCTAGGTTAGTTTCTGTCATTCTAGTAGATGAACTTTTATTTATAATTAATAAAAGTTTTAAATTATTTTTCTTAATAGAAATTGGATTAGGCCTCGAATGAGTTTTATAATAGCTTTTAATTAATTCTTTTTGCTCCTAGTTGCTTAGTGAATCCTTTTCTGTTAAGTTAACCTAAAACCATGATTAGGTTATATTAAGGAATTTTTGTTATATAAAAACTATTTTTGTTATTGTTTGGAGTAGGAAAAACTTTGAATTGGTTTCTTTGAGTTTTTCTTTTGGACTTGGTTTTGATTGTTTTGTTGTGCTATGTTACTATTGTTATCTTGTGTGATCCTCTTGCTTTGTGCTTATTGTGTTATTGTTTGTCTCGGTAGAGTTTCCTGAGTGAAGCTTGCTACTCTGACTCTTTAGCTTACGAGGATCATCAAGAAGGCAAGTTTTGATCATGTTATTTCTATACCTATGTTTTTGTGCATTAGTAGTTGTCACCACCCCACCATGCATGCAGTAGTGAAATCTTGAAGTCATTAAACTTGAGTAGTATCATGTGGTAGGATGAACCAATCCCTTGTTACCATGACCCCGGACGTAGTAGTTATTTTGCTATGCTCGTAGACGGATTTGGTATGAGTGATATTCATAAGCAAGATGTGAGAGTCAATGATGATGATAACCCCATGAACTACAATGATCAAGATGGACTTCGGAAAATCACTCTTTGGGTGGAGGACGGTTGACGGGCACCTGGAGCACCCAGTGGTGGCCGGGATGCATGGAGAAGCGCCATGACATCCTGCGGAAAGCTTCACCCAGCCACGAAGAGAAGGATGGATGCCCCATGACCGAAGCTTACCGTGCAGCCGCAAGCCATTATGGGCTCTGGCTGGGTTGACCCTAGTAGTGACGCTGGCTGGACGGGTACTACGAGAAGTAGACGAACGGTAGGATTGGATGGAGTACCGGCGGTGGCCGAAGAACTCTTTGGAAGACCCTGTTTCATTCGTCCGTCTTCAAACACCATGAAGTGCGAAGACTCTAAAGGAGGGAATGATTCTTTGCGGGAAAGTCGCAAACCTCTGCAGAGAGTTATAACCTAATCGATTAGCCGTGTCCCGATTCACGGACATTTGAGCCTCTGGAACTTGGAAGTATTCGGATATCTCAACACTAAAACTAATGAATTAATTTGAGGGTTTATGACTTAATAATTGGGAACGAGATATTGGTTGGCGGAACCATCTCAATAACTACCAACAATTTGTAGTAATTTGCAAATAAGTCCACCGTAGTAGGATAAAATTGGCTTTACGCAAATTGATGAAACTTAGAGCTCCACAGCCAAAATGCATATAGAGTTAGTAACTTGATTATTGTTATTCTTCATGACTTGCCGCTTATTCCAAAAGCTGACCTACATGGCTGCAACGTATTATGTTGCGTAGATATATTCGATCGGGGAGTGAGGCTACGCTCCACGCTTGGCGATTGCCCTTTGGAGTCGGATGGACTCGCTTATCTTCGACGCTTCCGCAGCATTAGTAGTTTATTTCTCATGAGTTGGCCTTGAGCCGAATTTATTCCCTTGTAATAAAGACTCTATATGAGAATCGTTTAATGATATTCAGGTGTGATTGAACTTTGATTACTTTATCGATGTACCGTGAGTACCAAAGATGATCTTGGGATGGTATGCATACGTAGATTTGACCGATTTTGGGTCAGGTCGCTCTGAGAGATGGTATCGAGCACACGCCGACCGTAGGATCGTAACCCCTAGGATCGGAAAGCCATAAGCGAGAGACCATTTACTTTGAACCCCTTTTCATTCTATAATTCTTCCCTGCTCAATTCGACTCTTCTCCCTTTGCAACATTCTAGATGGTCACGAAGTTCACCCCGCTTTGCTACCGGAGTTACGCCACCCGATGAGACGATGCCCTTTGGAAGAAAGCTGGTCCAGATGGTGAAGCAGTGAAGATAGCTCTACCCTCGATCACCGGAAACCCACTAATGCACTTCCGACGGACACCCGCCATGTGATTGAGGTGCATATCCTGTGGAGGACCTTTGGAGGACACACGAGCCTATCAACTTTGAGTTCACCGAGTTCAACTGGATCATCGGAAGGGACGTGGCGATCTATCGAGCACTTGGACATCTCCGAGAGGAGTACAGGGCCGAGCTCGATCACTCAGACCTCGCCATGGTTTCTCGCAGGGCAAGGAATGAAGATATCATCCGTACCGTTGAGGACGATTCCACCCTCTCGTACATCCAAGAATTGGAGTGTCTTCTCGTGAAACGGAGATTCGCACTTCGCCGTAACTTCGAAGACACACCGGAAGCTTTGTTCCGCGAATCGAACTGGAGGAGAAGGCACGCAGACTTCCTTGGCCATGAGGAAGAAATCCACGGACTTCATGGAGATAGTCGACGACCGAAGATGAAGCTTGCAGCGATAGAGGAAAAGATGGACTTGGGAGAGGACCTTTACCCGAGTGGAGACGAAGCACCCCTCGTGAGCAATGATCGAGGATTTGAAGGGAGTACCATCAAGGAAACCCCAAGAGGAGGCGCCATCGATGAAGACTTTTTAGTCGCACCACCATGTTATCTTTTACTTTTTAAATCGATCAGTTAGGGCCGATGTTTTTCCTTCGATTAGTCATGAGCTTTTGTAATCGAGTTTGAACCATGTTTGAGTGGAATGAATAAATGATTGGTGTGTTATGATTGTGCATTCATGTGGGTAGTGTTATTCCTTATAGACCATTGTTCTATTCTAATTTTCTCACCCACTCCAAAAACACCAGATGCCTCCGAGACGTGACATCGGTTTCCCGCCGAGCTCACCCAGCGCTCCAAAGCAGTTGAATGCACCGATGCAACTCCTTATTCGTAATCAGAACAACACCGCCAACAATCCACCGCCACCACCCACTGTGGACAACTTGACTCGATTTCTGAGGTTGAATCCGCCAGTGTTCTCTAGTAGCACTGAGCCGATTGTGGCTGATGATTGGCTCCGCAAAATCGGAAGAGAGCTAGTCACCGTTGGATGCACCGATCTTTGAGAAGGTGCGCTTTGCCGCATCAACCTGGATGGACCTGCAGCTTCTTGGTGGGAGAATTACACCGCCACTTTTCCCATTGGAGCCATCACTTGGGATCAATTCCAGCAGGCCTTCCGCACCGCTCATGTCTCAGCTGGAGCCATGAGTCTGAAGAAGCGTGAGTTCCGCAACTTACGCCAGGGGAATCGTACTGTGGCACAGTACGTGGATGAATTCAGCAAGCTCGCTCGCTATGCCCCAGATGATGTGGCCACAGATGCCGCAAAGCAGGAGAAGTTCCTTGAGGGACTCAATGATGAACTGAGCATGCAGCTTATTGTGGCCACCTTCGCCAACTACCGTGGACCGGTAGACAAGGCCATCATACTTGAAGGCAAGCGGCCAGCAGATCGAAGCCGCATAGCGAAAGTACAGCCAGAAAGCACAACTCGGGAGCTCGGCAAGCCCGTTATGCACCATACTCGGAGGGCACACCCATCATAACCATGGAGGTCATAACCATGGAGGAAATGGGAACAACCGCAGCCGGGACAACAAGTCGTGCCATGGCAATGGCAATGGAAATGGTAATGGCAACCAGCATCGTTTGCCCGGCTCCGAAGGATCCTGAGCCATATCACCGCTTCAAGTGCCGTAAGACAGGCACTATGCCACCGACTGCCCAGAGGCCAAGCGAGAGGAATGGAAATGGCAATGAAGGCTCAAGAGGCCCAATCCGTTCCCTCGTGCTCAGTGAACCACATCGACGTGGGCGACGTCTATGATCAGCCGGAACAATCGTGGTTGGTAAGTTTTATTGAATTCACGTTCAGTTTTGGTTCTCTTTGATTACGGTGCAACGCATTCATTTCATATCAAGGGTAGTTGTGGAAAAGTACGGGTTGCCCACTAGAACCCTTAGAAGCCCCCTTCGCGTCGATTCTGCGGGAGGAGAAATGATGGCGGGCTTAGGCTGTCATGCAACCCTCAACATCGGGAACCATAAATTTCCCTTGAGACCTCATAGTGTTGGAAACCCAGACCTTGGATGAATCAAGAGGTTTGGAGTCAAGGGAAAGTTAGCACCCCGATTCATTGGCCCCTACAAAATCCTTGAACGTCGTGGAGAGGTGGCTTACAAGTTGGAACTGCCGGAAGGATTGTCCGGAGTGCATGATGTCTTCCATGTTTCTCAGCTGAAGAAGTGTCATGCCGACATGGCCGATGTTCCGTTGAGAGACACAGTGCCCCTAGAGGCCATACACAGCTTGACAGGATTTGACTTACAAGGAGAAACCCGTCCAATTCTCGAGGCTGCAAGCGAGTCACCCGCAGCAAGGTCATCAAATTTTGCAAGGTCTGTGGAGTCACCACACCGAGGAAGAAGCCACTGGGAGCGCCAAGAAGACCTTCTTCGAGATCACCCGCACCTATTTGCTAGCCAACCCGAATCTCGAGGGCGAGATTCATCTTAAAGGTGGTAGGTTTGTAACATCCCAAATTTCCTATTTGGAATGTTTTACAATTATAGCTAAGCATCCTATGCATCCTGTTTGAATTTGAATACCATTTGCGCTTTGAGCAATTTGAGTTTTGAATTTGAATTCAAACTTTGGCATGTGGGAAACATTTCAAAAACTAAGTCTGATGAATACTTGATCAAAAGTATGAGAGGAGCAAACATGACACTCCAAAAATATCGAGGAAAACATTGCCAAAAGATTTGGATTCAAATCTGAATTTTATTTGAATTTGAAAAAAATGGATTTTTATAAAGTTTGGATTTTGCCTTTGGAAAAATGTTCAAATGAAAGGGAATATTCCCCTGATCATTTTGGTATATATATACCCTATATAAAATATTTATAGATATTGTTTTATTTTTGTTTTTGTTTTATTTAAAAAATAAAGAAAAAAAAAAAACCCCGGGCGCCAAAGAAGGCTCACTCCAGCCCGGCCAACAACCGCTTGCCCAGCCCGGCTCGGCCCACTTGGCCAATGCCAGCCCACCCTCCCTCCTCGCCGCCGCCTGAATCCCCTAGGCTTCGCCACCCGATCGCCTCGCCTCCTCTCTCTCTCTCTCGACCCGTGGGCCCCGCCCATCTTCTTCCCCTCGCCCACGCCATGCCGCTCACGGAGATCGCCGGATCCCAAGGATCCGGATCCCCGACCACCCGATCCCTTCCGAGCGAGCCCGAGGCCGGGCTATAAAGCCGAGCCCCTCCGCACCCCATTCCCCCTAGCCTCGCGGACCCCTCCCTCTCTCTCCCGAGCTCACTGGAGTCCAGGCTCGCCACCGCCACGCCAAAGCCGCCATGACGCCACCCTAGCCCCCCCGACCAGCCCGACACCACCGAACCCTCCCCGACCTCATGCGTCTTCCCGACGACTACTCATGGGAGCTCGCCGGCCTTGGGGCCTTCCGCACTCTACGCTGCCCGCCGCCGCGTCATGGAGTCCGGTAAGCCCGACATCGCCCTCCCCGTCCGATCCTAGATCTAGGGCTAGGATTAGAAACCCGAAGGGTTAGGTTTTATTTATAAAACCGGCGGTTCCGATCGGTTTAGTTTTAGTTTAGGTTTTTTTAGGCGGTTCGTTTAGTTTAAACCTAGGGCCCGTTTAGGCTATCTAACGACAGTATACAAAAGATAGGCCCATTAGGCCTTTTTCTTTTATTTTGATTTTCTGTTTTAGCGAATAGTTTTACATTTTTCAAAAATGTATATCTTTTATTCTGTTTAATATTTTTGATGATTCTTTTTTGTTGGATTGCAAATTTTGTGTAGTTTCTGTAGATTATATATTTAGCCATGTTAAAAATAATTAAAAATGCTTTAATATTGTTTTAGCCAGAATAGTAAATCTGCTATAACTTTAGTTAGAAAAATTATTTTTGCATGATTCTTTTTGTCACCACTTTATTTTGACATTGTCAAACCCTAGAAATTAATTTGGGTATTTTAGGATTAATAAATAATTAGTTCTAAGCAGAATCCTATTAATCCTAATTAATTAACTAGTTCCTGTTTTCCTATTAAATTAATTAGTAAATTAATTTATTTTTAACTTGTGATTAGTTATTCTAGGTTAGTTTCTGTCATTCTAGTAGATGAACTTTTATTTATAATTAATAAAAGTTTTAAATTATTTTCTTAATAGAAATTGGATTAGGCCTCGAATGAGTTTTATAATAGCTTTTTAATTAATTCTTTTTGCTCCTAGTTGCTTAGTGAATCCTTTTCTGTTAAGTTAACCTAAAACCATGATTAGGTTATATTAAGGAATTTTTGTTATATAAAAACTATTTTTGTTATTGTTTGGAGTAGGAAAAAACTTTGAATTGGTTTCTTTGAGTTTTTCTTTTGGATTTGGTTTTGATTGTTTTGTTGTGCTATGTTACTATTGTTATCTTGTGTGATCCTCTTGCTTTGTGCTTATTGTGTTATTGTTTGTCTCGGTAGAGTTTCCAGTGCTGAAGCTTGCTACTCGACTCTTTAGCTTACGAGGATCATCGGCAAGGCAAGTTTTGATCATGTTATTTCTATACCTATGTTTTTGTGCATTAGTAGTTGTCACCACCCCACCATGCATGCAGTAGTGAAATCTTGAAGTCATTAAACTTGAGTAGTATCATGTGGTAGGATGAACCAATCCCCTTGTTACCATGACCCCGGGACGTAGTAGTTATTTTGCTATGCTCGTAGACGGGATTTGGTATGAGTGATATTCATAAGCAAGATGTGAGAGTCAATGATGATGATAACCCCATGAACTACAATGATCAAGATGGACTTTGAAAATCACTCTTTGGGTGGAGGGACGGTTGACGGGCACCACTGGAGCACCCAGTGGTGGCCGGGATGCATGGAGAAGCGCCATGACATCCTGCGGAAAGCTTCACCCAGCCACGAAGAGAAGGATGGATGCCCCATGACCGGAAGCTTACCATGCAGCCGCAAGCCATTATGGGCTCTGGCTGGGTTGACCCTAGTAGTGATGACGCTGGGCCGGTACTACGAGAAGTAGACGAACGGTAGGATTGGATGGGTACGGCGGTGGCGGAAGAACTCTTTGGAAGACCCTGTTTCATCTGGTCCGTCTTCAAACACCATGAAGTGCGAAGACTCTAAAGGAGGGAATGATTCTTGCGGGAAAGTCATAAACCTCTGCAGAGAGTTATAACCTAATCGATTAGCCGTGTCCCCGATTCACGGACATTTGAGCCTCTGGAACTTGGAAGTATTCGGATATCTCAACACTAAAACTAATGAATTAATTTGAGGGTTTATGACTTAATAATTGGGAACGAGATATTGGTTGGCGGAACCATCTCAATAACTACCAACAATTTGTAGTAATTTGCAAATAAGTCCACTGTAGTAGGATAAAATTGGCTTTACGCAAATTGATGAAACTTAGAGCTCCACAGCCAAAATGCATATAGAGTTAGTAACTTGATTATTGTTATTCTTCATGACTTGCCACTTATTCCAAAAGCTGACCTACATGGCTGCAACGTATTATGTTGCGTAGATATATTCGATCGGGGAGTGAGGCTACGCTCCGCTTGGCGATTGCCCTTTGAGTCGGATGGACTCGCTTATCTTCGACGCCTTCCGCATTAGTAGTTTATTTCTCATGAGTTGGCCTTGAGCCGAATTTATTCCGAATAAAAAAGACTCTATATGAGAATCGTTTAATGATATACAGGTGAGATTGAAATATGATTACTTTATCGATGTAACCGTGAGTACCAAAGATGATCTTGGGATGGTACAGACACAGAGATTTTACCGATTTTGGGTCAGGTCGCTACAGGGATAGACAAGGTTGCTACTTCGTGGACCCTTCATGGGTGGAGCCCTCCGTGGACTCGCGCAACCGTTACCCTTCGTGGGTTGAAGTCTCCATCAACGTGGAGGTACGATAGCACCACCTATCAGAACCACGCCAAAAACATCCGTGTCTCCAATTGCGTTTGAATCCTCTAAACCCTTCCCCTTATATTCTTGCAAGTTGCATGCTTTAATTTCCGCTGCCAATATACTCTTTGCATGCTTGCTTGAATTGTGTGATGATTGCTTGACTTGTCTTAAAATAGCTAAAATCTGCCAAACTATAAAATTGGGAAAAGGTTAAGTTTTAATTGGTCAAGTAGTCTAATCACCCCCCTCTAGTCATACTTCAAGGTCCTCTGCATCGCATGGATCGTTTTTCTTTAGCTGCCTCTGTTCCAAAATAAGTGTCAACTTTAGTAGTAGTACAACTTTGTACTAAAGTTTGCACAAAGTTGAGACACTTATTTTGGAGCGGAGGAGTACATATTTGCTATGATCTGTCAATCATTGAGATGCAATAGCATGCATGTTAGTCTCCTTTGTATTTGATGAAATGTTGCAACGGGCAACCTTGGGCGCTTAAGATACATGTAACAGAGCTGGAAGCTTCATAGCATTGTACAAATTTATCTCGTGATAAATTACGATGACGTACTATACTAGTACTTCCTCCGTTCCTAAATATAAGTCTTTGTAAAGATTTC
This sequence comes from Aegilops bicornis, assembly GCA_021605145.1. Taxonomy (NCBI): domain Eukaryota; kingdom Viridiplantae; phylum Streptophyta; class Magnoliopsida; order Poales; family Poaceae; genus Aegilops; species Aegilops bicornis. Next base: position 563,056,349 of record CM038671.1, read on the forward strand.
ACCATGAACCACAAGCGGATGTATATAGATGCATTTGAAGTGTAGATTCATTCATTTTGTTCCGTATGTAGTTCACCTAGTGGAATCTCTACAAAGACTTATCTACTATTAATAGCTAGCCCCCACTACTAGGAATTCTCTATCCTCTCCTTGAGCCACATCATCAAAATTGATGTAGCCGTTAGATGAAGTAAATCATTCCATGATAGCCGTCTGATCTAGACGTTGAGAGGCTCCGCACTAAGCCACATGCAAGCATGCAGAAATACCGTGGCACATGCATGTGAGTGGGTTTTAAATCACATCAACATGTCTGCATGCAAGCATGCACCGTAGCATGCATGTAAGTGAGCTTTTAAGTCCCATTAACATGTCAAAAAGAAAAATATAATCCCATTATGCAGTAGGAGTTGGCTATCTTTTTTCCTTACGTGGGATGATCTAAATGATGATGGGAGTTTATTTAGTTTGGCTACCACATTTGTCATGCGGTTATAGAGTTTTTTAGTTCTATGAAATCGATAATTTTGTGTAGAGAGATATACATTGTTTAGCAGCAACGCTGGGACTCATCTAGTAATATTTAGGAATGGAGGGAGTACTATGTAAAGAGTTGGGTGTCGACGGTGATAGTGTGAGGTGGGCCATGTAATCACCGAGCCTGCGTGTTTTCACTGCTCTTGCACTCCTCCATTTAAGAAGGGAGAAAATTGTAATCTACTACCTCCTTTCACCGAAAGCGTGGGACATCCAGCGATCCTACCACCTCGAGAATAAAGACCAATGAGCCGTCAAATCACATAGACCCAGCAGTAAGTTGGACGGACAAAGCAACCTTCACTCTTGCGCCAGTGAGGGGTCGCGTCCACTCTGCCCGGGCATGAATGCGGCACCGATTCTTTGGAGCGGCACTGATCGTTTCAGGCGGGAAGCGCGCGCGGGTGATGGAGGGGCTTTGGGTGGGCCAGGCTGGTCAGGACCGGGCGTGGCAGCTATCCGCATGTCCCTACCGGACACGCCCGTAAATGAGAGGATGCACCGACTCTCGCGGCTAAAATCGTACACTACACACCATCTCTCTGTAGGAGTAGGTCGATTTGTCGCACTCTCTAACACACACATGCTGTTAAACACACACACGCACATGCACGCACCTTGGTCCCGTTGCACCTTCTAATGTGACTTATTACACCTAGACGGAGGGAGTAGTAAGTATACGAGATACGGTGGCACACTGACTTAAGTCGAATTCAAGTGCCCAAAATTTGTGTGTATGTTATAATAAAGATTCACTTAAAATAGTACGTGAGCGAACAGAGGGATCAATTGGGATGTGTTCCCGGCGATGGCGAGATGTGTGAGGTAAGATACACTGTTGGCGCTTTTAATTTTTCTTATTAATTTGTTTGTTTCACCCTCTGACTGGTGGGACCCGACGTACTACGTGGAGAAAGGTAAGGTGACTAAGGCTGCATTATTTCTGCACCACTGTGGATAGTCTTACCACCAAAGCCACAAGACACGATTATGATTGAAATCCCAATGACTCCCACACACACAAAAAAACACGGCATGCTTGTCACACGAATGCAGGAACGTATAAAGGTTATTTTCCTCTCGTTGAACATAACGGAGGGTTGTGTAGCTGGTTAGCCTGTTCGCTCATCAAACTTGAGGTCTCGGGTTCGATAACTACACATGAGCATAATTTTTGCCAGAGGATTCTTTGGTGGTCAAAATGTTTTCTAGGGTTTGCACGCTTCACACTCTCTCTCCAGTATATATATATATATATATATATATATATATATATATATATATACACACACACACACGCGGGAGACACACAGCTTGTAGTTGCTCTCTTCACAATCTCTCGCCCTCTCCTTTGGAGCCTCAGCGCTTGTAGTTGCTCTCTTCACACTCTCTCGCCCTCTCCAGATCTAAACAAGACTTCGTTGGCCTCTCTGTCTCCCCTCACTGCTGCTCAAAGAGCCGGCAGGATCCATCTGCCGGGAAGGGAAGGAGGCTTAACGCTGTTGCCGTCGGCGAGGGAGGGAATCCACTACCGGCGCAGCTGTTCACTTTCCACCCAGCGGCGGCACGGGAGGGCCTTCAACCCCTTCTTCTTCGTCGCCGTCCCGTCGCCCACCGAACCATGCCCCAAGAACCTTAAGGTATATTTTACTTACTCCACATGCATTGCTCTAGCTGCATGTATACCATGAATCTAGGACGTGGTTCAAAGAGGAAAGGAGTGGGGGAAAGTAGTGGGAAAAGTTGTATATAGCATGAACCTAGGACGTGGTTCAAAGAGGAAATGAAGGGGGAAAGTTGTATAGCATGAATCTAGGACGTGGTTCAAAGAGGAAAGGAATGGGGGAAAGTAGTGGGGAAACTTGTATCGCATAAATCTAGGACGTGGTTCAAAGAGGAAAGGAAGGGGCGAAAGTACTAGTTCAAAAAGGAAAGGAAGGGACAAGGCTGTAGAGTTTGAGCAGGACTAGATTTCTTTAGCTCACATAGGGAAAGGTGTCTAAAGATAACAAAAGCTGGGACCAACACAAATATGCTCCTTGGTTGTTTGTTCTTTGTTGCAATTTGTGCATGACGACAAGTACATTGGTAGATGCACATGGTGCTGGTCCCTTGTCCCGTGCAACTCATTAGCTATTGTTAATCTAAGCCCCTGTTTGGTTAAAACTCCCTAGTCCCTACCGCTTGGTTCTGAGGACTAAACATGGACTAGAGGTTATTAAATGACATGCTAAAAGACCATGTTACCCCTAGTAATGAACTAATAGAAACAAGGTGCGATGCGTGGCGGGGCAACTGTTGGAAAAAAGCCCAAAAAGACTCCCTCGGGGTCTTCTTTCTTTAGTCCCAAATGCCCACTTTTAGTCCCTAAAAGTCCCTCCTATTTGGTTTAGATGGGACTGACACGGAGTTTTTTTAGTCCCTACACCAAAATGTCCCTGTAAACTAACACCATCTAATAATGCCGCTGGAAAATTGATGCAATGCCATAGTTAAAAGCAAATTACATGTTTAATGAATTTGATTGTTAATATAATCTCTATGTTAATATTAATCAATGCCACCGTTTGAGAAATGCTACTGTCTTGCTTTCTTTCCCATTTAGATAAGGTAGATGCTTCTTTTTGTTGGCTTCTGTGTCATCCACCGTTATTGACCACTAATTGTTTCCTTTGCACCTCTATGTAAACAGGGCTATCTACTTCACCTCGTTGCCATTGTGACCTTTTGTTGCATCGCACAAAACACTTTTGTTTTAAGAGTGTTTTGTGCAGTTCAACCAAAATGTCACACCGACAACGTTGCTTGATTGCTTGATCTTAGTGGAACTGCACAAGAGGAGATCTTACTTCCTATCCGTTAAAGGCGAATTTGGTCCAGATCTTCTTCTTGTGAGTTGTTTGAATTCTGCATCATGAGAGGTCGTAAGATTACTAGCCTTCTTTCACATGATTCTGCAGTGTGCTTTCATATGTTGTGCTACTTGTCGATAATGTTGCTTGATTTTAGTGAACCGCACAAATGGAGACAAGACTTCCAATCAGAGTGTGCAACCGTAATATCCCATTGAGGTAAGATAAGGATATTTCACAACCGCCGGCTGTATTTTGCCACTTTCATCGAGAAAATTAAGTTTAGTACTATACTTGTGCTCCCTAATTGACATGCCAAATCTTACATTGAAAGGCGAAGCTTGTGCATTATTGAACCAAGTGATGAAGGGGAAGAACAAGCGGAAGAAAACAAAATCAACTCCCGGTGTTGTAATGAAGCACCGGAACTGTGATGACACAAGTAATGATATAGTTTTGCATCTTAATTTATTGCTATGGCTGGAACGAGCAATTGTTTTGCCACTGATTTGATGCCATACGTAATTATTTCTACTTGTGCAAACAGGATCTTCTTTGAAGATACCATATATTTTAGTGGAACTGCACAAGAAGATGTTGGAAACATTAAACTAATCGAGGAGTATATAGTAAGCATGGCCACCCCTTAGATAGCAACAGGTGGTTCCGGAGAAGTGCTTCATCTCATATGCTCTACACAATCAGCCTCGACAAAGGTTGGTACTTGCCCACCGATTTCATCCATATGATTGAGCTTTGTCATCTCTATTGGTGTTGTGCTACTGTTTAGATACTTGTCATGAAAAAGTGGTATTGTCCTTGAGAAGTGCTTCATCTGTGTTGTTTTAAATATTTCCTTTCCTTTTTTCGAGCAAACAGGATGCTAGCATTTAGTAGTCCTCTTGTCTTTGCACTGAGGATCATCTTCCTCTGAAGAAGAATATGGAGTACGTGAAGTGACTAGTTCCGATTATGCCAGGATGAAGAAGCTATGTCTATCTTCTCATCAGAAGGAGCAGTTGAAGGATGGTTACATTACTCCCCACAAGACCAAACTAACTTCAGCTCAGAAGGACTGACAAATCTTCATTTTTTTTTTGCTGTGATGCGCGAGTACAATGTTGTTCTAGGATTCTTTCTGGTGAGTTCCATTTTTCTGAAAGTGTGCTCTACATGGACCATGTATGTGCCTGTTGAAACTGTCAATTCATAGTACAGTTTGCTTTATACTAATCACTTTTTTGTATTTGTGCAAACAGGGGTGCGCAGCTTGATTTCAATGGGAACTGCATAAAATGTTCATGAATACATCGAATCATTCATTTCCACCAAAAGAAAGGAGTTGCCCATAAGTTCTAGGCATTGCAACATATAAGGGCGAAATCATACAAGCTACGCGCGAATTTGGTTGATTTTGGTGGAACTGCACAAAAAGAACAACTGGTTTATTTAGCACGAGGTGCCATGTCAATGTCCGAATCGATGGCAAACCCCGCCCATTCCACAATCGTAGGCATTTGATATTTTGGAATGGGACAACCTTGTCAAATTTTGCTCATTGATTTTAGCAAGATATGTGTTTGATATTTTTGAATGGGACGCCCTTTCTTTGTCGGCGCCGATCAATTTTTCTTTATTCTTTAGTTGTGAAGTAAATATTGCCTCGACATGTGAGTCGCCGAGATGCATAATCATCGATTGTTTTGAATGTTCTCTATGAATTGCTGTGCCTTTGTGTTTGATTGCAATGTACGTAAACGCTAAAAGTTGCTCAAACTCTTTGTACTCATACATTCCTTTTTACTTTGCACATTGTGAAAGTGCATACTTTTTTGTATAAGATTGGTCAAAGTAGAGATACTTTGACTGCAGAAAAAACTTGTATGCATACTAGAAAGGTCCGGAGGGAGTACATGTGAAACTGCTGCAAACAAGGTGATCACCGTAGTAGTACGTATTGTTTTGCATGTTCATCCAATGCCAGTGATACATGAATTCGAACTAATCGAAATAAATTCATTCATACACGGTCGTATTTCATATAAACATGCCGGATTTCATTACATTTCATACATTCTTCTACTAAAAAGGGGTGCGCTGGAGGTATAATTAATTAACGAAGCTACCCACCTGTGTCCCGCTGAGCCGAACAGAAGCTTCAGTGACTTAAATGCAGGTGCAGTTGCGTAACTGACATGTGGCACAGATGCCTGTTGGACCCACGTGTTAGTCAACCAACTGCACCAGCAGTTAAGTAGAAGCAGCGTTCTTCTCCAGCGCAGCTCTCCGACTCCACGTCCCCGCCAAGAAGCTAACCGGCCGTCAATGGTCAACCCGCCTAGATTGGCTTCAACCGGAGGGTAGCAGCGGTGGCCTTACTTGGACCCGAGCGGCGGTGACCTACCGTGTTCTACTCTTCCTCATTTTCTATGTGGCGCGGCCTCGTTGGCAGTGGGGCGGGGTCTCGGTGGAGCCGGCGATGTCCTCTGTCTCGTTGCCGGCGGCGCCAACAGAAGCGGTGGAAATCCTCCCCACGTTGCCGGCGGTGGGGCCTCGGCTGAGCCGGCGATGTCCTCTGCCTCGTTGTTGGCGGGCGGGGCCTCGGAGCCGGGCGGTGTCCTCTGCCTTGTTGTTGGTGCCAGCGGGGCCTCGGCGGAGCCGGGCGTGTCCTCTGCCTCGTTGTTTGCGCCGCGGGGCCTCGGCGGAGCAGGGCCTCGTCGACGTCAGCGAAGCGGGGACTCGTCGGAGCCGGCATTGTCCTCTGCCTCGTCCTCGGTCTCGCCAAATAGCGCCTCGCCCGCTTGATCGCCCTCTTTGCTAGCCTCTTTGTAGGCGGCGGCCTCGACCACCGCATGCGGTACCGCCCCAAAGATTCGAGGCGGCCCTTGCGCGGAGCGGTACGAGTCGAGCAGCGCCTCGCTCTGCCGCTCGCGGCGATCTGCTCCTCCGCTGCAGTGCTCTGGAGGAGATGGTGGTTGTAGGCGGCGTCGGCCTGCGCCTCCCGGAACTACTCCTCATGCATCTGCCTCACCCTATCCATATATTGGGCACGGGCCTCGCCGATGGTCATGGTGCAATGCACCGGCGAGGATGGCGCTGAGGAGGGGGTTGGCGCCGGATCATCGACTATCATGTTCTCCATTGGGACGTCGTCGTCCTCCGGCCGCTGCCACCGGCGGTCGGCGGCAAGAATGGCTGCCATCTCCTTGTGGTCCGTCGTCCGCCCGTCCCAAAGAGCGCTGGAGCGCGAGGAAGCCATGGTGGGCAGTAGTGGTGTGGACAGGAGAAAGGGAACGGATGCGGATGACTGCAGCTATGGCCGGCGCAGCAGTTTATATAGCAATGGTGGGCGGGCGGAGGGACGGACGTGTGGCGCCGGAGTAGCTGCCTCGGCAACCACGTATCATTAATGTGTGCGGAAGATGGACGGACGGACGGCACTTGTGTCGTTTGAAGGCGAACAATCGCCGCACCGGAAGCGGGCGGCCGGCCGATCAAGCCGGGCGAGATGCATGCGAGGAGATGACTTTACTTGGAGAGGATGACAATGGGGACCCATCGTGTCCATAGCCTCTCGTACGCTAGTGCCTCCTTATTTTATATATATATATATATATATATATATATATATATATATATATATATACATACATAAACACTATTCTGATCACGGGATCAGAATAATATTCTGATCACAACATGAACTTCCCAAGTAACGTGCCTGACCTTCCCCAAGTACTAGGTTGAACTTCAGCTAAAAAGTGTCCAAATAGGGCTTGCGATATACCGTTGGAAAGCTATGTACACCAATATCATGATCCAAGTTAAATTTTTGGCAAAATGTAAGTGGTTTAAGAGCAGTTTTGAAAACCATTTTTTCTTCATACAAAAAACGTGAATCATATTTTCGATCGCATTTCTAAACTATTTATCGGAATGAGGTAAATAATATAGCCTTGGAAAGCTGCTGCAAAACCGCTCATTCGACATGTTGAAAGTTTTTTCTAAGTCCCTATGGATAAAGAGTAATTTTGAAAGACTAATCTATTTGAGGCAAAAGATATGGCATTGGAAAGCTTGTGAAAATGCGCTACTTTTTTATGTTAAAAGTTTTTTCTAATTTGGAACGGTTTAAAAGTAATTCAGAAAACGGTACAAGTTCCACCGAGTTCGTATTTTCGAGCTAATTTTTTAACCGCACCACTGAATGCAACAAATGATACAGCGTTGGAAAGCTTGAGAAAATACGAAACTTTTTTGTATATATTATTTCTCATAATTCCTTGCAGTTTTAAGTCAAATTGGAAAATGAATAAAAACGTATTTTTGGCATAATTTCTACATACTTTATTGGAGAGGGGAAAATAATATACCGCTGAAAAGCTACGGAAAATGCGAAACTTTTTCATGTTGATGGTTTTCTCTGATTCCTAGCCGTTTTCAAGTAATTGCGAAAATGGCGAGATTATTCGTTCTGCCTTTATCGCTAAACCGATTCTTCGAAAATGCACCGCGTGAAGAACTGAACTTCTCGGCACGTGTACTTGAACTCCACTCTGCTTTTCACGTGCTTTTTTCTCGTATATCTCTATCCACCGCTCCTAGCTCTCCATCCACTCACCGGAATTGAGCAAGTGATATACCGATGGAAAGTCACCAGAACACGCAACTTTCCCGTGTTGATCATTTTTTCATACTCGCAACGTTTTTAAAAGTTTTTCATCTGAAATTCATTCAGGGTAGTAGTTGAACTTCATGCTATTTTCACGTTGAACTTTTGTGACGTATTTTTGTTTGTACACGCGCCTGAACTTCCCTCTGTACGAACCCGACCTTCAGGCTATCTTTGCAACCGTGGCTTCTCCCGTGAATTATTTTGGTTAGCAGTGTTCTATATGATGTTAGTGTAATCTAGAAACATTTTTAGCAACTAAATACCAGTTTTAAATAGAAATCTCGCTCGCCAGCGGATTTTGCTCCCGGGTCGTGATGAAATTGCGTTTTTTGCAATTTTACTGCTTGAGTTGTTCGCCCTGAACTTCCCCTAGTGCTAGGTTGAACTTCTGTCAACATTCCCAAATGAGGCTTGCGATATAGCGTTGGAAAGCTATGGACACCAGTATCATGACCCAACTTCAAATTTTGGCAAAATGTAAGTGGTTTAAGAACAGTTTTGAAAACCGTTTTTTCTTCATACAAAAAACGTGAATCGTATTTTCGATCGCATTTCTAAACTTTTTATCGGAATGAGGCAAATAATATGTCATTGGAAAGCTGCTGTAAAACCGCTCCTTCCACATGCTGATTTTTTTTTCTAAATCCCTATGGTTAAAGAGTAATGTGGAAAATCGTAAAATTTCACAAACCGAACAACCGAGTTCGTATTTTCGTTGCCATTTCTAAACGCCTAATCCAATTGAGACAACTGATATGGCGTTGGAAAGCTTATGAACATGCGCTTTTTTCTCATGTTGAATGTTTTTTCTAGTTTTGAATGGTTTAAGAGTAATTTAGAAAATGGTACAAGTTCTACCAAGTTTGTATTTTCGATCTACTTTTTTAATCATACGTCCGAATGTAGCAAATGATATGGCGTTGGAAAGCCTGAACAAATGCGAAATTTTTTGGTATATATTGTTTCTCCAAATTCATTATGGTTTTACGTTGATCTTGAAAATGGCTAAAAACGTATTTTCGCCGTAATTTCTACAAACTTTATCAGAACGGGGCAAATAATATACTGTTGAAAATCTACAAAAAATGCGAAACATTTTTATGTTGATGGTTTTCTCTGAATCCTAGCCATTTTCAAGTAATATCGAACGGCGAGATCACTCGTTACGCCTTTATCGCGAAACAGTTAAATCGAAAATGCATCGCGTGAAGTACTTGAACTTCGTGGCGCTCGCTTGAACGCCACTGCTTTCTAGTGCTTTTTTTTGCTCGTAGCTCTTCATTCAATCACCGGAATTGAGCAAGTGATATACCGATGGAAAGCTGCTATAAACACGTAACTTTTCCATGTTGATCATTTTTTCAGACTCGCGACGGTTTAAAAAGTTTTTCTTGTGAAATTCATTCAGTGTAGTAGTTGAACTTCCTTCTATTTTCACGTTGAACTTCTGTGACATATTTTTTTTGTAATTTTCCCATCCATTTTCGTCAGTGTTACACAAATGATATTCTTTTTGTACAAACTTCTCTCACAATATTTTTTTAACTTTCTCCGACCGAGGACTTGACTTACACAAATGATATTCCTCCCATTTTGAAGTAAATTAGAAAACGACGAGATCATGATTTCTTCCTTCATCGTGAATGGAAATGCATTGCGTGAAGTAGTTGAACTTCGCGGGCATGTCTGTTTGAACTTCACTCTAATTTTTGACGTGCTATTTTTTGACGTACTATTTTTTGCACTGCGTGAAGTAGTTGAACTTCTTGGGCATGTCTATTTGAACTTCACTTTGTTTCACTTTATTTGTATTTTTTATATGAAATACACACCATGTAGTACGTGAACTTCCGGTTGTTATCACTTTGAACTTCTCTCTGGTTTGAGAGAATTATTTTAAAACACAAAAAACAACATATTTTTTATGTATTTTGGACATCTAAATAGACGGTGAACCTCTCTCACAAGAATTTTTGAACTTTCCTCATGAGCACTTGAACTTCTAGCAACCATTTTTACGTTTATGAGATTGTTTTGAAAAGTGCAAAAATTGGCGTTGTGCTTTTTTATTTTTGAAAAGGTAAATCCTAGGTTTTAATAAACTCTGAACTTCTGTGTTATTTCAATTTGAACTTCACCTTTTTATATTTTGAGTAAAGAATTGTATTCGATTTTTATACGGAAAAAATCGAACATGGAAATACAAGATGAGCCTCTCTCGTAAGAATTTTGAACTCCCCCGGACAGAGCACTTGAACTTCTTTCAACAAACCTTTTAAGCTTTTAAGTTTCTATACTTTTATTCTCATTTGAAATGCATTCCATGCAGTAGTTGAACTTCTCGTTGTTTTCATCCTGAACTTCTGTCACGTATTTTTGATCAACCTCTCACAAGAATTTTTGGACTTTTTTGGGCCGAGCACTTGAACTTCTAGCAACAAAACTTTTAACCTTTGCTTTTTCATTCCTTTTTTCATACAAAATGCACAATGTGTAGTACGTGAACTTCTGACAGTTATCAACCTGAACTTCTCTCAGTTACGTGAAAATATCTGTGTTTTTTAATGATTTTCTTAATCTTTTTTGCTGAATTTTGAAGGGCTCTATTTTTGAAAGTTGAACTTCTTATTATTTAATTTTTGAACTTCTTGTTTCCACTATTTTAATAATGAGGAAAATCTGAGTTTTCTATAATCGTCGAACTTCTCCATCTTTTCAATATGGACTTCATGTTTTTTATCTTAATTTTTTATGAAATTTTGAAGCGCTCTATTTTTAAAAGTTGAACCTCTTGTTATTTAATTTTTGAACTTACTGTTTCCATTATCTTAATAACAAGGAAAATCTTAGTTTTCTATAATCGTCGAACTTCTCCATCTTTTCAATATGGACTTCCTGTTTTTTTCTTTTAGTAATGGAAAAAATCCTACTTTTTGATAGACATCGAGCCGCTCCGTTTTAAAATTTGAACTTCTAGGTTTATTTTAAGAGAGAAAAACTTTTTATATAAATTGTTTGCGAAGCTTTTTTTAACGACCTTCTTTGGGTTTGTAACAAGCATTGAACTTCATCATCTTTTTAATAACGATGAAAATCCGATTTTTTCAAATAAATATCAAACTGCTCCACTTTCTCCAATTGAACTTCTCGGTTTTATTCTCTAGTTTGTTGAGTTTTTTATAGACATTGAACCACTCTGTTTGTTTAGTTTTAACTTCTCTGTATTATTTTTGAAAAAATAGAGAAAAATTTGTAAACAATAATTTTTATATGGGTAGGTTGTTTTCTTGGAACTTTCTTTTATTTTTCTATGAATTCATAGTTTGAACTTCTATTACTTTTTGTACTTGAACAACCATTTCTTGGAACTTGCTTTTTATTTTCCATGAATTCCCCATATGGGAATTTTCTTGAGCACCTTTAATGCACACAAATACACAAGGATCTCTCTTTGAATTAAAAAAAATTCATTCAGAGATTTGCTATGGAGTATTAAACAGTGTACACTGAACTCCCTCATTTGGATAAAAAGAGAATAAAAGAGATCAATATATGAAGTTGCAAAGATCCAAAAAAAAATGCCACAAGCAACCATATTGAACTCTCTCAGAATCAATATATGAACTTCCATAGTTTTCTTTTTCTCTGATAAAAGAATTAGCCGTTGTTGAATTGCAACTCAAAATTTACTCTGTACATTTGTAGTTTGCAGAAAATTGCTTGCTAGTTAATCTAATAAAATTCTAAACGAATCAACTCATAGGACATAGGGATTGAGAAGTGATCGAGCTTCTGGCCATGAAATCTCAACCTATACTTTTTCTTAGCTTTGCGGTTGTGCTACAAGAACAGAATGACGACAATGTGCAAATACCCACAAGAAGATAAGGCTGGAGGCATCCCTCTCGGCATGGAATGCCTTTTCCAGAAAAAATCCTTGATGCGCGCCACCTGAAACAAGACACCGCCATTGATGACAATTTGTGACTACATGTATTTCTTGTAATCCCAACTGTATTTGGAAGACCAAGTATCCACAGTAGGTTCAAGCTTTTCAGGCATATGTACTTGCAGGTGAGACCTCCTCCAGCTGCAGGTCGGCCAGTGGGATGGGGATTGGGAAGGTGAGCGGGACTGGACCCGAACACCGGTGCCATCGCTGGTTAGGGGGGAGACCTTTTGCGCGATGCAGGAGATGATGCAAAGGCGCCCATGGAGATTGACCGGTTGTGGGAGTAGAAGTTGACCTGCAGGACCATGGGATCTGCTCTGCTTCTGGAGGTCTGACCGCGGAGAGGCGCTGCGGGGATGAGTGGCAGCAGGAGGCTCGTCGGGGCAGTTGGGATGAGTGGCGGCAGGAGGCTTGTAATCCCACCTGAACACGCGACGTGCCCATGCCCACTCGTGGCTGGGTTTGAGCAGCGAGGAGGCGCATGTGGAGGACGACGTCACCAGGAGGAGCAGTTGGGAGATCCTGCAGCAGCGGACCAAGCCAGCGGCGGCCACGGATCTCGCCGGATTCAGCGACCCAGCGCGAGTAGATGGCTGTGGTCCGTGGAGGCGAACTCCAGGTCGTGTCCGTTGGTCGTGGCTTGTGGCCGCGGCAACGGGGAAGACGATGGGTGGCCGCGACGAGGCTCGCAACAGAGGAGGACGGGCGCCGGCCGTGGGGAGGGAGCGCGCCGGCCGCGGAGGAGGATGGGCACCGGCCGCGGAGGAGGAAAGCGCTCCGGGGATGGGGGCCCGTGGTCGGAGGCGCTGCAGGGATGTGGACCGGCGGGTGGATGTGGCAGCACGATCCAGGGAGAATGGAGACAGCGGCGGCGTGATCTGGGGAGGACGGCGGTGTGATTCGGGGGAGGACGACGGTTGCCCGATTCAGGGAACCGATGCGGGGGACCGATGGGGTGGGGGAGTGGATCGTAGTGTGGGTTTTTTTTCTCTCTGATGTGCACAGTTGCGGGAGTTCGGGAACACCACCGCGGCTCCTATATAGGCCGTTGTGATCCAAATACCTATTCTAATCCTGGAATTAGAATAATGTTATCATATATGTCATATATATATATATATAATTATAATTTATTTTGCTTTCTCCTGGTTTCCTGACATCACGGTTCCACACCATTGTCAACCTATGTACTCCCTCCTTTCCGGTTTATTGGGCTTATCTCAAATTTTTTGTTTTTCCATTTTATAAGGCTCAATTTAGTTGTTTTCCATCACATGTTCAGATTCCAAGGTGCATTAAATCATTGCATGCAAGTATTAAGAGAAAATTGACCAATGCATGTACTTTATGCATGCATGCATTGCATTGCAACTAATGCATTAATAAACATAATTTTTTGAGGATAACAAGAGCATTAATTAGGTGCTTTTGCAAAACTACAAAAAGTATTGCACCACTCGCTATCTACCTTGATTGGTGAGATTTTTGAATTGAGCATTATAAACCGGAAAGGAGGGAGTAGTCAATAAACGAGAGAATTGCACAAGAAGCGGCAATTTACCGGGACCAAGCAAATCGAAAGCAAGATTTGTGTTTTGAGGTGTGAGCACTACGTAGTTTTTGATATTTAGCCCAGATATTAATTTTTCTCCTCTGAACAACAACGAAAACATCGCTGCGGTATTAATCAAGGGTTGTGGCCTGCCTAGCCCAGGCCGGATATCCACCCAGATATTAATTTTTTCAAGTCAAGATGGCTAGCCCAAATATACTTTTTTAGGAATACCCGTGCAAGGTCAAGTTGTTATTCTCCTCATTGGCTGCAAATCTTTCCTAGGAGGGATGCATTAGGCTTAACAAGAAAATGGGCTTTAAGAAATAATAAATGGGATGTAATTATAGAAACTGGGTAGTAACTATAAACAAATGCACCAAACATTGATTACTTTATAAAATATTTTTTTTGGATATTGAAAATTTTAATTTCATTAATTGTTGCGAGCGCAATGTTTCGTTGTATTTTTACGTAATTTAAATTTATATTGAAATTGTATTTAATCTGACTAGAAATTTCGGGATAAAAATATTCGGATCCCATCAAAATGTGGGAAATTTTATTGAATTATGTTTTGAACGGTTGGTTGAAATGGGTTGTACTTTTAACAAACTGTAAATGGGATGTAGTAAATTCCATTAGAATTCAAAAATAGGCTACACATTCTTACAAATCTCAAATGGGCTATAAGTTCTCTGCCACACATTTCTGGCCTTACTAAGTTGACGCGTCCCCTAAAAAATAGAGTTGACGCGTATGCAAAGCTTTGTCAACTTATAGTCAACACACGGTTCTAGCAGCAGTGGCCGTTGGATGTCCATCCAACGGATGTCGTGCTTCTTCTTCAATCTCGGATATTCTAGCTTCACCGCCCAAAAAATGATTCCTCCCCCTGATATCTGGGCGCACCGTTCCGGAAGCTGGCCTGTGGGCCTACTAAGTTAACGTACCAAGGGCTTTGTCAACTTAGTCAATATAAACGGTTCTAGCTGCAGTGGTCGTACGATGTCCATCCAACGGTCATCGTGCTTCTTCAACCTCTGGTCTTCTTGCTCCAGCCGCCCAAAGCAGCGTCGGTCGTGCCGCCGCTTCCCGCCTCCCGTGGTCAGTGTTGCCGCGGAGACCTCACCGCCCCTACTACTCCCACTGGCGAGCCATCCCTCCACTCACCCACACCCCCATTCTCAAGCGACGGCAGCCGAATCAACCAGTGAAACCTCGTACTCCTTTCCGCGTGTGCATCCACTGCCGCGTCTTCCCCGGCTCCGCATCGTCCCCTTCCTAGGCCTCGCCGTCGTCCACCGCCGTGGTGCTCTCGGCGCGGCGTGGTCAACATGGTCAAGGAACGACTTCCATCGGGCGTGGACTGTACGTGGAGAGGCTTACAGCTGGGTCCACGGCAGTCGCAATGAAGTGCCTCCTTATTACGCGCAAAATAATTATTCCTCCAGCTCACAGCGGGGACCCACCGGAAGGGCCACCGTATTTTGCGAAAAAAATGATTCGCCCCCTGACTGCTGGGACCCACGAGCTACATCTTCGCACGCAAGGAAGTGCATCTGAAAAAATAAACGATTCACCCCTTGACTGCTGGGACCCACCAGCTACATCTTCGCACGCAAGGAAGTGCGTCCGAAAAAAACGATTCGCCCCCGACTGCTGGGACTCGCCAGCTACACCTTCGCACGCCAGGAAGTGCGTCCGGGCAAAAAACGATTCGCTACCGGCTGGGACCCAAAGACTACACCTTCGCACGCAAGTGCGTCTGGGCAAAAAAAAAACCAAAACGATTCGCCCCCTGACTGCTAGGACCCACCAGCTACATCTTCGCAGGCAAGGAAGTGCCTGACAGTCGGGACCCACCTAGTCGAAGCGTACGTAGCGTTGTCATCCTGGTCGCGAACGTGTACGTACATACTGGTTGATGTAGAGGCGCACACGTATCATAGTAGAAGCGCGTACGTGTCGTAGTAGAGGCGTGCACGTAGCATGTACACGTACGTACAACGGCCAGGGTGCAAGAAAGAAAATACGGCCACGTACGTACATACGGGCAGGGTCTCGAACGCCTACTCGCGCATACGTACGGCCAGGGCTCGTGTACATGGCTGGGTCGAACGGAGAAACAGCATCGTCGTCGTGTTCATGGGGAGGCAACGGAATGCGTCGTGTTCATGGGGAGGCAATGGAATGCGTCGTGTTCATCGGGAGGCAACGCAACGCGTGGGATCCAACCGCCGGGTCGGAACTAATGCGTGGTCGTGTTCATCGGGAGGGCTTGGACGGAACAGCGATGGAACGAGGCCCTGGCGTATCAGCACAATGGAGGAAACGGACCTCCTACGTTGGAATGGGGTCCCTGATGATCGGGAGGGTGTGGCGTACCGCAAAACGGAGGAAACGGACCTCCTACGGTCGAAACATAGGTCCTGTTGATCGGGAGGGATGTGGCGTACCGCAAAACGGACGAAACGGACCTCCTACGGTCGAAACGGGGGTCATGTTGATCGGGAGGGGTGTGGCGTACCGCAAAACGGACGAAACGGACTTGTGTTGGAGCCGCCACTGGCCGAAACGGGGTCCTGTTCATCGGGAGGTGTGGCGTCGCAAAACGGACTCCACGGGATATTGTTCATCTCCACCGTCGACCTCCTCCAGCCTCCACGGCTCACCGTCGACCTCCTCCAGCCTCCACGGGCTCCTCGCTTATCCGGCCTCCACCACGCCGCTACTCCACCGCTACTATTCAACCACCCTCCACGGGCACCCTCCACCGCTTCATCGCTCATCCAAACCATCCACACCACGGGTCCTGTTCAACCACCCTCCACGGCCACCCCTCCACCGCTTCTCGCTCATCCAGCCCTCCACACCACGGGTCCTATTCATCCAGAGGCAATGCCACCGCCAATCGCTCATCCCAGAGGCGCATCGATCGGCTTCAATAAGCGGCGATGGCGAAGGAATCGCCGATCGGGTTCGATTAACGACCATCGATCGATCGCCGGGTTCGATGAACGCGTAGCCTGCGGTCTGTCGCCGCCGGGTTCGATTAGAGCCCAACGCCTCGCCTTTGGGTTCATTAGAGCCAACGCCTTGCACACACGCCAGCAGCGTCACGTGTACAAGAGAAACACGCATCGCTTCGCCCCGATCTCCCACAAGATGTAAACAACTCCCGAAATTTTCCTCCCTCACTTCTACCACGGTTTTCCATCATGGACGGCCCAAAGAATGTCATGCAACAAGGCCTCCGGCCCGCCAGATGAAAAGCCCATTTTCCGTCATGATTTTTGTCATAGAAGTAGGAGCCCACCACATCTATGATGATACCAGGTTTTGTCACAATTATCGTCATAGAAGTGTCATATGTATGACAGAAAAAAATTTCGTTCAGCCCAAAATGTCACGGATGTGTCTTTTTTTGTAGTGCTAGAGACTATATCATGCATTAGAACTACTTGGGACCAAATAAATTTGACATGCAAGCTCAAGAACAGGGTCACCTAAGCAGCAAAAATTTGCAATGAATAAAGCACGAGAACAAAAACTAATTTGACCATTAGAGGAGTCACATACCGAAGAACAATCCCCCAAAGCAGTTTTGTGAGTGGAGCTTTGAGCAAGGAGATCGAAAATCGCAGCAAAATGAGCTAGAACACGAGTTTGAGCTGTGTGGTGATTTTTCCTGGAGGAAGATGAAGTGTGTGTGGGTGCAGGAATAAGTGTGTAACATCCCAAATTTTCAATTTGGAATGTTATACATAGATCATCACTTGCATATCATATTTTATTGCATTTTGGCTCGATCCTTGAAATTTCACGCAACTCAAGGACCCACGGAGGGAGTTGGAGATTTCGTTATTTTCATATTTAAGTTTTCTCAAATTTTGAAAATAGGTCATTTGATTTTATTTATTTTATCTTCAACTATTTATATTGTCAAAATATGAGAGAGGGAATAAAATGACTTTCCCAAAATAAAGGAATAATGAAGATTTAATAAAAAATCAAATAAGATTTTTTTGGAGTTTTTTGCTATTTTATTTGAATTTAGGAAAATGCGCGTTTTTCAAAATTGCATTTAGGCCCCAAATAAATGTTCATCTTGTCCGGCTTGATTTTAGAAGCCGGGGAAAATTTATTTCGGGATTTTTGGAGTCCGTTTAGTATTTCTTTCGTTAGTTTATCTGCGCGTAATTAATATTTTTTTAAAAAAAACTGGAACCGACCTTGGGCCGTACCCGAGCGGGACACCACCCGGGAGGGCTTTATAAGCCGGGGGCCCCCTGCCCCGCAGCCCACCGCCGCCCGAGCCCACCCCGCAGCCCACCGACGCCCGAGCCGCCGCCGCCCGAGCCAACGAGGTTGACCCCGCCCCACCGCCGGGTTTTTTTCTAGAAAACCGTTCGGTTTTCGCAGGTTTCGTTCGGTTTTTTTTAGTTTCCATTTTTTTAGTAGATCAGTTTTTTTCGGTATAGGTTAACTAGCGAGCGTTCGCTCGTTCATCCGTTTTAACGAACGCGTTCATCGTTTAGATCCAGATAACGAACGTCCGTTCGTTAATCTGTTCGTCGTTTTTCTTTTTCTCGGATTTATTTCGTGATTTTTCTGATCGCGATTTCTGATCCGATTTTCGATCTAGTTTAACTTTTTGCTCGTTTATCAGAATCAGACGATTCAAGCGCCTAGAGTTTCGTCTCGAAACCATCTTTCCGAATAATCAACTCAAACAAGTTTTTGCCTCTGTAAAATTTGACTTAGGTCCAGATTAGTAAAACGAAGCCTGTTTCTTTCGTAGTTTGACTTTCGTTGCTTCGTTTGTTTTGTTTCTTTTTGCAAACCGGAGTTCTTAAGTTGAACTTTCTGGTTAGACCTTTTGTTTGAGTTTTACCTATGCATTAGATGAGTACTTATTGTATGCTTGTTTGTTTGTGATAGAGTACCCGGAGTGCGCCGCTTGCTACTTCGAATCTCTAGGTTTCACGGATCATTAGCAAGGCAAGTAACACTTTGATCATACCCTTTTTCATACCCTGTTTTTAAGCATTAGATCAATCCTCAAACATTGCATGATTAGGATCTAATTAAACTGTGGGTTTTGGGAAAGTAGTTGAGGTAGTACCTATTACATGCTTATTTATCAAACCCTTGGGAGTTACTTCTCGTTTGCTTATTATGCCATGCTATGCTAGTAGACGTGGATTGGGTGAGTGTATCCATGACATGTGAGATTTTAATTAATGGTTTATTTAAGGTGGCAACCTAAACACACATCCGGGTGGATTGAGGTACTGGGTATTCCAGATTGCCTGCTTCTTTTGGACCGCCACCACGGCTCAAAGGGATCATGAGATTGTTCATGCTAGAAACTTCCGTGTGCAGCCACAAGCTACTATGGGCTCTAGCATAGTTGACTAAGTCGTGCGAACTCTTACAGTGGTAGACTAGCAGATGTAGGGGATGTAGGTTGGTACGGTCTACCCGTTCGTATGGTGCTAGCGCTT